>OX421478.1:8031666-9313333 GCA_949126895.1 Eilema caniola
TTCCATGCCACATTATCTGCAAATAATACGTTTTAAGACGCCCCTAAAATGCGTAAATCAAATCAACCCACCATTATATCCATCTTTACCCCTCATGATAGGCATTTGGTGGTTGCATGACTCTGCATAGCTCTTTGTAATATTAGATTGCCTCCATTATTTTGAAAAGAGACATGCCATCAAACCAACCATGGCTTGGAAAGAAAATGAATAATAAAAACCTTAAAATCCGTATAAACGCGAAAGTTTGTAAGTATGGATGAATGCATGGATGTATGGATGATTGTTACCCTTTCATGTAAAAGCTATTAAAACTATAATGGTTATAATAATATAGCTTATACATGAGAATATCACATAGGCTACAATTTATAACGATAACCGATATTTTATCGGTAGCCGCGGGCAATAGCTATAGTCTTATTAACAATCGTCCTTGCGAATCTGCTTTTAAAAGTCGTTCATAATTTGTTACTTATGACCTTAACGAAATATACAGGGTGTAATCGTTAAGTGTGTCCAGGCGATTATTCCGTAACTAATACAGATATCAAAAAACTTTAAACTGATATCGAAAGTACGTTACCTAATGAGTAAAATGACATCAATAACTTTTTAAAAATCAAACGAGAGATATCTAAAATTTTGACATTAAACACTCCCATATATTTAGTATGAGATTAGTAGAAAGGTTTAAGTTTCCTTATTTTAAGTGATCTAGTACCCATTTTACCTTAATCATATTTCATGATTACGTATAATATGACAATGATGATTTTCAAATAGATACATGTGTAAAATAAATATCTTAGGTACCACTTGAAATCACTACATAGTATAAAACAAAGTCGCTTTCTCTGTCCCTATATCCCTTTGTATGCTTAAATCTTTAAAACTACGCAACGGATTTTGCTGCGGTTTTTTTTAATAGATGGAGTGATTCAAGAGGAAGGTTTATATGTATAATACATGTTTAATATAGTAGAGGATGCAGCGGGAACGGGATCTGACGCCACGCGGGTGGAAAAATATTGGCGGTACGAAGTTCGCCGGGTCAGCTAGTTAGTAATAAAGTGTTTTAATATCGCATTAAGTAATTTGAGCTAACTGAAAAGCACTACAAAAAAAGATACTCTTCTTCTTCTTCTTTCTTTTTCAAAATGGCCTCTGCAGCAAATCGCCGCAACTCCGCCAATATCAAGTTATCAATCGATTATCACGTAAATGTATTGTACAGTTATTTATGGCGAGACGCCAATGTCAAGTGTACCAGAGCCACGTTAGCCACGCCAGTAAATTTGTTTCCGTGTGTCCGCCCCCCACGAGATTCAGATGGACGATCAGGACATGTGGTTGGATTTTAGGGGGCAAAGATACTCTTTGGTGTTCGTTCTAAATTCAAAACTTTTATCTCGGGTTGTTGTTCCCACCAATTTATCGTTGTTTTTTTTTTATTTTCGTTAATAATCGTGATTGTTTCATTTATTGATTGCAAAATGGCATATTCCAAAAGAGAAAAGAGAGATATGCTAAAAATTTACTACAAATATGATTGTAACAAAAGTGCGGCCATTATCGCCTACAGAAGAGAGTACCCAGACAGAGAAGTCCCTTCTGGTGTACGTACCTAAAACCTTTCTACTAATCTCATACTAAATGTATGGGAGTGTTTAATGTCAAAATATTAGATACCTCTCGTTTGATTTTTAAAAAGTTATTGATGTCATTTTATTAATTAGGTAACGTACTTTCGATATCAGTTTAAAGTTTTTTGACATCTGTAATAGTTACGGAATACTCGCCTGGACACACTTAACGATTACACCCTGTATATTGAAATATATTTATATTTGAAAAGTGGAGTGGAAGAGGTGTGAATATCCATTAGTCAAGTTTGTTTTCGGTTTCAAGTATTACGTTTCAAAGGTAAAAGGCGTAATATGGTTATTTGGTTTCTTCCAATGAAATTAATATATTTAGAATTAAACTATAAAAATGGTCCCAATGGTGGCATAGCT
Organism: Eilema caniola; assembly: GCA_949126895.1. Lineage (NCBI taxonomy): Eukaryota > Metazoa > Arthropoda > Insecta > Lepidoptera > Erebidae > Eilema > Eilema caniola. The sequence goes on from OX421478.1 coordinate 8,033,685, forward strand.
TAACTAGTATGTTTTAAAGTACCTACTTGGATATATTGTTTTTTTTACATAGAAACACCCAGACCAAATCAAATCAAATACAGATTACAGATAAATTTTACACTGAGTAGGAATCGAACCTGTGCCCTTTGAGTAGCAGTAGCGGTTCTGTGGAGTTCTATCGCGTAGCGGTAGAACGTAATACGAAACCGAAAATTAAGGATGTATGAAAATAAAAAAGAACTGAACATTCGGCTGTACTTTAATTGCTTTGTACACATTGCATTGACAGAATTCATTCCAGGGGATTTGAAATATTTCAATTAATCAACTTGAAAAGAAACAACTGTGTACACCTTGAATCTAAAGTCAATGATAAAATATTTTCGAGCAGAAAAGTATACTTAGGGAGTATTACTCCCGATATTTTTCTGCTTGCAGAGACATCGCCTTGAGTCTGATAATACGTCCGCAAAATTTAAGAAGTAAAATAGATATTACGAAAATATTATTATGCTAATGTTGACTTATGATCTTTTTCAGCCCCTCATCGATATTCCAGAAATAAGATGGTGACTAAAAGTACCAACTTTTATAAATTTTATAGGCTATAGAATCGCGTATTCTAAGTAATAATTTATATATTCATACTTATTCGCAACACTTCAAGAACTAGTGATGGGCCGAACATGGGTTTCACCGAATACGAACATTCGGCCGAATATTCGGTAAAACTTTTACCGAACCGAATATTCGGCCGAATATTCGGTACATTTGATCCCGTTCCATCGCACAAATGCAGGTCTAAACTTGGTTACACCAAGCGCGCGGATTGCCGCCAGACCCGTTACCATACAGTGGTCACAGGAAGGTACTCATAAAGTCCTTTGGACGTGCTATGAAGAATTAGCATCAGCAAAGTAGCCTGAGATCGAAGAACCAAAAAGCCCGATAGCTATCGAATTATACAGATACTTTGCAGATAGCCTGCTGTCTCGGGATATGTGCCCTTAAGTGGTGGTCCAAAAATAAATTCCGATTTCCTCTTATGAGCAACATAGCTAAAAATTTTCTTTCCTCCAAGGAAGCTCGGTTTACAGTGAACGTTTGTTTTCCGAAACAGGCAACGTTTATGAGCAAAAACGGAACAAACTATTGCCAGATAAAGCTAAGCATCTTGTATTTTTACACCACAACTTCCACTTGTGAATTTTAAATACTAAATCATACCTGGCTTATTTTCTAATTATGTAAATATTTGTGTTTACGTTTCTTTTTATTGTAGTTTCCAAACTTTCCAACACCGTTTAAGAACTATATTTTTTCTGTTTATAAATAAACAAAACACTTTCATTTAAGTCAATGAAGATGTGAATTAGGATGTTTTAGGAATAATGTTGTGTAATTGATCCTAAATAATTATATGAGACGTTATATTTGGCTTATATCTCAGTAGACTATAATTAAGTTCCAAACTCTTAATGTGTAGATTAAGTGATTGATCTCTTAAATTACAATTTGAAAAGTCCAAACAAATTACTTATTTTCTATATAAAGAACTATATTGGTTAATATCAATAAATATATTTTGCGACGCTATGCTGAGTAAAAACTAGAAAAAAATGTTTTTCATAATCATAATCTACTAAGGTGTGATTTTATTCAGCTATTCCCTAACACAATAAAGACTGATCGAAATAAATATTATATTGTTTATTTGCCTTCAATTAAGGCCTGATCCGATTATAATATATTATTCTAAAGAGTTTACAGGTCAATAAAAGTAAAAACTTTGAGTATCACTTTGCCGAATACTAGGTGATTCTACCGAATATTCGACCGAATATGAATATTCGGTAAAGTTGCCGAATATACCGAATACCGAATATAAAACGAATATTCGGCCCATCACTATCAAGAACAAATAAATAAATTATTCCGCAATATTCTACACAGCACTATCTAGGCCCAAAGTAAGCATAGCTTAACTAGCTTGTGTTATTGAATCTAGAATACTGATAAACATAATTATATCTTTTTTAATTTATGCACAACGTACAGAGATACGTATGAAAATATTATATAGGAATACAAAGAAGAGGTTTCGGTATTCAAAACACCGTTGCAATTAACCACATATTACTTACCGTCTCAGCTGTGCACAGGTAGAAACAAGCCATATCCATTACAAGTTTCGTAAATTATCATCAGTAAGTTAGTACCTGCAAACAATTTGCATTTAGACTGTACACTTGCTCGGCAACTTTCATTGTGTAATTTGGAAAGGATATGTTTTGAATATTACCATCCAAGAATGGGAGCTGGCGACTTGTTTACCGAACTTTGTATATTTATTTACAAACAACGTTGAATAGCTGAAATATGAATACTTACTCTCTGAATTATCGTTTGCTTTTCGTGTTACTAGTATATTTCGGTTTTAATCTTCATTTGATCTGAATTGTAAACATGGGATAATCATGTAACTTGAAATATTTTAATGTTCTTCTTCTTATTCTTAATGGCTTCTGCAGTGCGTTCGTTCCTTCGTTGCCTTCGTTTTTCAAATATCAAGTAAAATTCAAACGAGCTTAGCATGGGCTACAGTTTTTGTGTTTAGAACCATTATTATAATGTACATACATGTTTTATTAAACGTGTTAAGTCTCAAGTTGCACAATGCAAAGGCAATAAAATATGATCGCCATAGTCTCATACGAAGGTTAGCTTTTCTGTCAGGTGGTAGTTATTATCAAGCTTCCATGTAATCAAGTCATAACACCGCTTCAAATCAAACTGTTCAAAATTGTATTTTATAATTTACCAAGCAAAATCAGTAATCTAGAATTCAAATACTTTACAAATGACGTTGATGTTTAAAAAATTTAATTGAAAAGCTTTAATGACTTTGTATTTTGTATTGGTAAAATTGAAAACAATTTGATTAAAAGTAATGAAAACACAAATTATAGAAAGTTCTGCTATGCACATGAATAAGCCAGTAAATTACGTTTTGCCTTTCACTGTATTCAGGATAAAATTTTCTTTTTTCCTTTACAAATTCGAAAACCAATATGCAGTAGAAATTTCCGATCAGTTAACTCGGTAATATTGGCAATATCGTGACGTCAGTGTACTAAATGGAGAAGATTGGCATGAAACTGGCATGTAAAATGGTGCCAGTACTGGCAATAACTGGAAGCTATAATGGCCTACCTGAACCTCGCGAGCCCCTGCTCCAGGCACATTTATGATACATTATTAGCACAATTTCGGCTTAACCGAAAGATTTCTTTCTCAAAGAATTTCTTGATAGTTATTAAAGAAGGGGTTACGTATCTACTACAAGATGTATGTCATCATAGTTATTGCTTTTGTTTAGAGTATCAGATTGTACCTACATAGGTATCTCTACTATCGGTACGGTATCGTACTTAGTTTGATATATCTGAATTTCGGCTACTCATAGTGTGTGTGTGTATCTATATACAATTAGCTTTTGCCCACGGCTCCGCCCGCGTGGATGTAACCGCTCGACCGATTTTGTGCAAACTTCACATAAACCATCAAATTAAATCAATCGTTTATTTGCTTCGAATATAGTTACAGAGATATCTTAGAACTCCGACTAGTTTTTACAACGATACTTATTTCTAGTATATACGGACAGGGCAATGGTAGAATCTTATATTTAGCAAAAAACGGTTTGCAACTGTCCCTGAAACCAGTCCCACTTATTGCTGGAATGCATTTTTTTTGTGCCTTAAAAACTTCATTCATCGCTGTGGAGTTACCCCAGATAATATGCCCATACCTCAGTATGGATGACACATACCCATGGTATGCTGATAGAACTGCTTTTTCATTTATTGTCTCTTTAATCTTCTTTGAAGCATAAATAAATCGATCAATTTTATTTATTAGTTTGTCGACATGGGGTTGCTATTTACAGTATTTATCTATTGTGATACCTAAAAATATGCAATCATGGACAAAGTTTATTCCCTTTATACCTAATATCGAGCGGAGTCAAGTTTGTTGTATATTTTTGGAATTCAATAATATTAGTTTTCATCATATTGATTTTTAGGTTGTTACAATTTAGCCATCTACTAAATAGTCCGAACAAAGCCTAAGCATTTGGTTTGGATAGGTGAGCCTGTTCTTGAGTTATAAAGTTACAACGAAAAGTGGCATTGATTTTTATATACACATAAATACAATAATGTTAACAAGAGTTAACGCATGATCGCGTTAATACCCGTTATAGTTTAGGTACTAGTATATTCCTGACGTTTCGACCAGGTGACTCTATATAAAAACCTTTCACATGTAATGCAGGTTCTAAATAAAAACATCTAATTCACAAACAGTACGACCGATTACGTGACGTTACTGCTAAAATTTTCATCTTTCCCATGCTAAGGTGGAAGGTAATTTATAACCGCTAAAACTCCGTAATAAAATGAAAGTACTCAAAGAAATCGTGGGATCGACGCCACGTCCACATAATGTCTTGTTTGTTTCTGAAGAGCTACCAGATATCATGGCCCAAAATAATCAGATAGCCTGTAATGGGCACTCCTAAGTACAAACATCGAGTAACGTGCGTACACGTTACTCAATGTTGACGTTGACGGAACTTTTGTGCTAACTTTGCGATGGTATCGAGTACATGTACGGTAGACATACTTTCGAATATTTGGTACGCCTACGTAAAAGTATATTCATTACTACTTGGTTATAGTACACATGTTCTGACGGTGAAGGAGAAAAACCATTAAAGAACAGATTTGATTACTTTATTAACAAGAGCAGAACAATGCAGGACTAATTGAGCGTTGTCGCCTCGATAAATACGTGTTTCATGTTTTCGTTTACCTTTGTCAACTCTGTCGATTCGTTCTATGTGAGGTTCCAATAACATGTTCCAATTTTCTTTCGCACTTTTTCATAGAAAATTGTGTGCGTCCTTTGTCAACTGCACATTTAGTATCGCTACAAATATATACCTTTAACCACCCCATAAACAACAGCCTTGCGCTGACTCTTTCTGTGAGAAGAATTTTGTTGTAGCCTAATCATGTATTGTATTTGCCTCAATGGAATAAAGAACGTAGGACTTTGTAATTTTTCGAACAAGGTTTCTTTTGATAGAAGAGGATTTTATTTTAAAAAGGATATTAATTCAAGGGTTTGTATAATGGAGTAAATAGGCCGCAAGGGTAATTTCATTAAAATATTAATCTGTAGATACTAGTAGTTGAAAAAAATATATAGCGCAGAACTTAATAAGCTTGGGCAGTAGTGATGCTTTTAGAGTAAGGAATTTCAAAGTCCTTATCAATTTGTAATAAAACTATTGAATATATGAAGGAAGGAAACTAAAAAAGTGGAGTAAAATCAAACTAGTTTTCACATTTTTATGTTTTATTTCTATTTCCCTAACACTATGATTACAGGATTTTGTATATACCTAACGGCGCGTACATATAGATCTTCCGATTTTACAGGATCCTTTTTAGCTGATCCGTAACTACTGGAGGTAATATTCATACAGCATGGTATGGTATGGTATGGTATCACGGGCTGGTATCCGCAACTCCACGTCATGGCGCGGTTTTTGTGTGAGGGTTGGCATTTCACTCGATCCACCCCAACTAATTGAAGAACGCCAGCAGGCTGTTCACACTGCTGGTGATCTTACGGAGCGTACCTGTATTATTGAAGAACTTAGCCCTGTATGTGGCGGTTGCAGGACAGTGTACGAGCACATGTGCCGCTATTTCCTCCTCTCTCATGCAGGCTCTGCAGAGAGGCTGTCGGTGATTCCTAAACTAAAAAAGGTGTTTATTGAAGGAGCCGTGCCCCGTGATGGCAGCTGTAGCCGTGCGTAGTTGTTGTTTTGACAGTTGTCGAACACGCCGGGGCAGTCTATGTTCAAGCACAAGGAGTGCTTCTCTGACCTGCCTGCATCCTTCCAGGTTTGTCCAGTAACTGTTGTGTTGGTCTATCGTTCGTTTGTTTACGATGGTTCGTAGGTATGCAAAGGGGATCGGTATTATGGGCTCAGGTCCCATTGCAACCATGTCAGATCCTCTCCTAGCAAGCTCGTCCGCTGCGTCATTGCCGCGCGAGCCGCTGTGGCCCTTGATCCATTGCAGGATTATGTTGTTGGTGTTGCCTATTTGGTTTAATTTAAGATGGCACTCCAGTATCAGTCCCGAGTTTATAGTGTGGCTGTTTAAGGCTTGCAGCACGGCCATGCTGTCCGACAATATACGTATAGAGTGGCCTTCCACTCTCCTGGCCATTACTGATGAAGCCACCAGGGTGTATGTTGGAATACTGTGTTGTGGGTCCCCAGCGGTTTCGAGATGGTGATGTTGAGGTCTTCTGAGAAGACGCCGGCTCCCGTGCCTTTATCCGTTTTTGATCCATCTGTGAAGATACGCATTTCTGCTGGGCATAGTGCCTCGCAGCGGTGGTCTTCAGGGAGCTGTATTTTGTATTTCTTTTCGAATATATGCTGTTTCGGTACACGATCATTTACTGCTCCTATGATAGGCAGCTCAGCTGTGAGATTTGTAAGCAGTGATGTATGTCGTGTATCCCTGTCGCTCCGTAGGTTATAGCCGCAGCTGTTGCTTCTTGGCGGATAAACAGATCCAATGGTGGGAGTCCGAGCATGACTTCTATTGCCGCCGTGGGGGCAGTCTTCATGCAACCCGTGGTTGCCCTACAGGCTAATCTTTGGGTCCGTTGTAGTTTAGCCGATGTCGTGCTGTTTCCTGTCCTTGGCCACCAAACGATAGCGCCATACGCTATCATGGGGCGGATCACTGTTTCGTAAAGCCATAGAATGATTTTTGGCGTGAGCCCCCACTTTTTGCCAATAATTCTTCTGCACTGCCAGAAGGTGATTCCGGCCTTTTCTAATTTGCTGTCTAGATGGCTACTCCATTTTAATTTACTGTCTAGAATGACTCCGAGGTATTTGACAGTTGGAGTTCAGTATCGAATAGTTTGGGTAGACGGTATTCTCTTAGTACCCTTTTGTTTGTGATCATTACTAGCTCTGTTTTGGTCGGATTCACCGATAGATCGAATTCCTCGCACCATTTTTCCACGATGCGTAGGGCTTGTTGTGTAAGATTACAGACTGTTCCTGCTACCTTTCCGGAGATAATGATGGTAAGGTCGTCGGCGTATCCTATTGTATAGTCTCTGTTTTTGTTCAGCCTTGTGATCAGGTCGTCTATAACTAGGTTCCACAGGAGTGGAGAAATTACTCCACCCTGTGGGCAGCCTTTGGCTATCAAGGCCGTTTGATCTTCTTTTCCAAGGCGAACCACTCTTTTGCTGAGCATGTTTGTTATCCAGTCTGTAAGTACCGATTCTGTGCCATGTTTTGACAGGGCGGCCTTTATACTAGTGAAACTGGTTTTGTCGAAGGCTCCTTCGATGTCTATGAACGTACCTAGGCAGATGCCTTGATGTTCGATCGCTTCCTCTATCTGGCTGACCACCAGATTGAGGGCTGATTCCGTGGACTTACCGGAGCTGTATGCGTGCTGGTTTGCGCGTAGTGGTAACTGCTTTAGTGCACCATCTCTCAGCTCCCTCTCGCACAGACATCCCATGGTCTTTAACGTGAAGGAGGTTAGGTTGATCGGTCGAGGTGCTTTGTGTAATCACCCTTTCCTGGCTTCGAGATGAAGATGACCCCTCCATCCTCTCCGAACATATCTTTGTGCCAGGCAGGATTTAAATATGCGCTCCAATCTACTCGTGACAGGTAGATTGCCCCATTGTAGCATAGCGGGAATGAAAGGGTGAAAACAGCCTATGGCCCACTGGACTTTTTCCAAAGAGACCACTTTGTCTACATACTGCCAGTCTCGGGCAGTCGGTGTTATGGTTTCATCTTGCCAGTTGGGAAGTTGAGTTGAGAGGGCGCATCCTGTGAAGTGGGTCTCTATTAGGATGCGTCTGGTTTATTCTGGCGATATTGTGAGTGTGTTGTCGGGTTTGCGAAGGGCAGTCAGTGCTATTTGTTTCGTCTGTGATAGGATTTTCCTCACCCTGTTTGCCTGTTGGCAAGATTCTATGTCACCACAGAATTTTCACCATCTTTGTTTGCTTCGATATCTTATGCATTTTTTGTAGGTAGATTTCGCTGAGCGATAGGTGTCCCAGTCCTCATCCGCACATGTATTCATCGCCCTGTTGGACGCTCTCCTAACCTTCTTTCGCTTGCGTTCCAGCTCTGGGCCCCACCACGCCTGTTTGCCTGGTGTTTTGGGCGGTAGGGTTTTTGGACATGCTATGTGGTAGCTGTCTATTATAGATTTAGTTAGGTGTTTTGCCTGTTGCTCAATCTGTGTTATATTCTCGAAAATCTGTGGGATGCGCAGTTCAGCAAGTTTGTGTGTCAGATGTCGCTCGAATTTGACTGTGTCCTTTTTCTTGGATTTCGTTTTGGCTGGATTTGTAGTGTTCCTGCCTGTAGGTCAAAGCGGATCCATCTATGGTCCGAGCAGGATGCCTCTTTGGAGACATGCCAGCCCGTAATGGCCTCCGCTGCATTTGCTGTCGCTAGTGTTAAGTCGATGATTGTGCGGCACCTTTTAATGACGAATCTTGGTTCAGAGCCGGTGTTTAGTAAGGTGAGGTTAGTAGTAAAAATATATTCAACAAGGTACTTACCTCTCTCGTTTTGAGCGCTCATGCCCCACAGCGGGTGGTGAGCGTTGGTGTCGGCCCCGATGATGACCTCCGTCCTCTCCCTTTCACAGTGGTCCACCAGTCCGATGAGGTCTTGCGGAGGCAGCTCCTCCTTTTCGGGCATGTAGGCTGAGGCGAGGGTAACCACCTTGTCCTCGCCATCCAGTGTGTGAGGCTTCAGAGATGAAGATGACCCCTTATGGCAGACCTGTGTTTTAAGGTTTTTTGTGACGTATATGCAAGATCTAGGATGACCATGGTCGTTGGTCACTATAAGCTTACCTCCTGAGTTGGAGAGCCCCTGGATGTGGCCTCCTTTGATCCACGGCTCTTGGATCAGGGTGATGGCCGTATGTTGAACCTCCAGCCATTTCCGTAGCTGAGCCGTCCCATCTCGGCTGTGCTGGAGGTTTGCCTGAAGGAGGCTAATCTTGGATGAGCGGACACCATCGCTGGTAGTTCCCTCATCGTCCTCCCCCAAGTCTTAGCTCCGCAAACAGGTCCATGGAGTCGGCGTCTTCTCCCAGGAGGCCGTCTGCCTCCTCTGCGTCCATGGGTGCGCTCTCCTGTCTGACGCTGTTGGGAGTGGATGGTGAGACCTCTTCGGGCATCACCTTTTTCGGTGCCTCCGGCTGAGGATCAGTCCCCTCTTTAGCCAGGGGTGCCTTGAGGTCTTGTTTTACTTGGCATGTTTTGGCGTCCCATCCCAGAGGGACGTCGGTAAACTTACCGGACCGACCCTGGAATTTTACGTACACCGTCCCCACACCAAATGACAGACGGCGTCCGGTCCTCTAGGACTCCGACTACCAGGAACCACGCGGTGGTTTGTTTGACCGCATTTATTAGGGTCCATTTTTGTACCTCAACGTCGGGGTTCTGGAAGGACAGAACGCGCGCTACATATTGCGCGTCCTCCAGAAGCCCTTGTTGATCCGGGACCAGTATACCACAGCGTGCCCGTTGAGGGATGTCCGCCTGGTTCTTCACGACCAACTTGACGTTGGCCGTGAGTTCCATTTCGGCGATGGCACGCTGAAGCCAGCTGCGTGTGTACTCATCAGCACACCACAGTTTCAAAACCTCTTCAATAAAAAGCGGCTTCGCCTTGAATTTTGGGGGTTGTGTTTGTTTCCGAGCTACAGCATCGCCGAAGATACGTTTCTGTATCTTGGTGAGCACCTGCTCGGATACATCCTTGCTGATACGCCCCGAGTGTGCGCATGAGATTGCGACACTAAGGGGCGTGCTAGCAGCTTGGGCGTAGCTATGACTGGCGACCTTGTTGGTTTGGTCCAGCCCCTGCCTCTTGTACTCGCCGCGAGGCGAAGACGTCTCGTTGTTGAGAGGACGCTTAGCAGAGGGCTGCTCCTTACCTTTTGGCCGCTGTTGGGCCTCCTTTGCTTTGTCCCCGGTCGGCGGTAGTTTCCGCTCCACGGCGACAAAATTAAAGTAGCCTTTGGCCTCTGTCCTCGTTGTCAAGGAAGATGGCGTTGTGGAGGAGAGCAGAGACGCAGCCTTAATGTTGGCTGCTAAGCGTCTCTCCTTCCTTGTTTTCCTTATCCTGTTTGAACCCTTCCTCTTGGGCAGTTGCAAGCCTTCCAAAGAAGCATCCTCCTGTGGACTACTCGTCCCCGCCCGACCAGGGGCAGGGTCGGACTAGCAGGAAGCCACAGGGCTGACGCCGCGGGGATCGTCTCCAGGAGGAAGGTTGTGGGGCATAAGGGTTATCCCCTTATGTGTGTTAGGACCTTCACGGGTGCCCGTAGATGGAACCACTGAGCTTCCCGTGGCGGTTGTGTTGGTGCCCTCTCTGGTGCCCGTAGATATTCCCACTGAGCTTCCAGTTTGGACCGGTGTTGTGTGTTTTTGTGTAGTGTGGTTGCCAGCCCCTGTGCCTGCAGCCACGGCCGCTAAACTGCCGGTTTTGGCCAAGTGTACGCTGAAGGCGCGTGTGGTGCTTTCGCCCTCCCTGGTGCCCGTAGTTTGCGCCACTGAGCTACCAGTTTGGGCGGTGTGGTGAGTTGTGTGTTTACCTTTAACGGTGCCTGCAGCCGAGGCCTCTAAGCTGCCGGTTTGGGCCAAGTGAACGCTGAGGGCGTTTGTTGAGTTTTGCCCTTGACTGGTGCCCGTAGTCAGAACCACTGAGCTTCCAGCTTTGGGATTTGTGGTTTTGTTTTTTATTGGCCTATCCATAGCTGTTTTGACATTATTATTCGTCTCTTTGGCTTCCCACCCTCCATGGAGCCCGCAACTGGGAGTGCCTTACTCGACGTAATTCGAGGGACACTAGGACTACCAAAGAGATATAGGAGTGCGAGGCTGGCTTACAGTGCGACATCGGGAGCTCGATCGGGTTGGCGCTGGGGGCATGAAAAGAGGCCTACCCCCAACGACTAGTCAACCCTCACTTACCCCGTCAGCATAACCTTTGCCCACCACGATAGTCATCCAAGGACGGCTATCGTGGACCCTACACTCCTCGCCAGTAGCCCACTAGTGGGACACCATGGCCTGATTTCCCCAACCGTGGCTAGTGGTTGGAGCCACCGTTTTGCCTGAAATCCGGGCCAAAGAGGGCGTGTTGCCTCGCGGACGCATAACCGCCAGCGCCGTTGGGCTCAACCCCCAGGATCCCTTCATCCCTGCGTACGGCGCTCAACTGCGCAGGTCCATGACGCAGGTGACTGCCCAGTCACAATGGGTTATTTTTATTTCAGCGGTTTCTTCCCCTAGCCAGAAGTCTGGTTATGGCGCCGAAGGTTCGCCTTCGTGCTTCATATTTAGCTACTGTGGAATGAGCGAGGCTCGTTATGAACCGTAACATTGCCCGGAGGGGACGACCCGCCTGGATGATTTGTATATTCTAACTAGTCAAATCAGACCTTGAGCTCCATAATTAGGATGTTTATTTCTTTAAACTTTGCAATCGAATTATACTCTAATATTTACTCTTCGAATTTAAAATGAGAATGCATGCGATACACGACCGCAAGAGCTGGATATTTTTTTTTAAAAGAATGGCAAACAAAATGCGATACATTAAATCATATTACTCAAAACTATATCTTCATCTCAGGTGTTAGAATAGTTTTATTTCTAGATAATCTGGAACTGGGTTAGTTTTGGTTTTAATCTATAGGTCAGTGAGAGAAATTTTAACCCTCATTATTCAAAAAATGTTTGAGGTGTTATTTATGGTGCACATATATTATAATATCTCGCAAGTCAAATTTGAAATAATTATACTCAATAGTTTTCAAGTTATAGGGGGTCAAAAGTGCTTTCAAGTGGTTCGTGTAATATTACTACACATCAGGGCACCGAGCACGAATAATATTTTAATTAGAACGTTACTAGAGAACAGAGCAATGTGATTGGCCGCCAGTCTACTGTGAACCAATCGCAATGCTCCATTCCTTCGATTTGTTTAGGTTATGAATTCTAATGTTATTCGTGTTCGGTGCACAGTGCTCGCCTTCGTTGGCTTGAATTGGATATTTTCCTGTAGTTTATAGTAGTTTATGATACTGTTGCATAATAAGGGATCTTATAACACGAGTGTGTTTTAAAAAAACGAGCCGTAGGCGAGTTTTTTTTTTTGAAGTGAAAACTTCTTTAGCGGCGTTGGATGGGTGTAAAATGTTAAGGAAGCGTCAGGATTAGTTGACCTTTGAACCGTAACCGACGACTGACGTCATACAAGATTAGGTAAAGATTATCTATTTTGCAATTTACCATAGATAGCGTCGTAGCTTAAACGGTAAGCACTTCGACTGTAAGTCCTTATAGTTTCAGATAGTATCGGGTTCAAACCACCTGGCTTTCTGAAACTTTTTGTGATTATTTTTTCTTTTTGTAATTTATTACTTTTTATGATTATTTTTTCTTTCTGTAATTTATTACTTTTTGTGTTTATTTTTTCTTTTCATAATTTATTAATTTCTTCTGACAGAATTAGCAGAAATAAGTGATAGGTTCTATGATTAGCGCTATATTATAGGTATGGTATGGTATGTTCTTTTTATCTTTTTCTATGTATATAACGAAGAAAGAAAAAAAGAAAATGTTTTCACTTCTGCCGGCACTCCCAGAGTGCAACCCGTCTTTTTTTTTTTTATATTATCACACGAGTGTTATAAGACCAAGTTATGTACAGTGTCGTTACTTTATCTACTCTCATACTATAATACATAAACTAATTTATTTTACAAACCAAACCAAACTTTGTTTAATTTAAATGTATAGAACAAAAAAAAATGTTCGCGCGAAGGCGCAAACATCGATTGCGCATGCGTGTTTCTTTTTTTTCCCGAATCGGCGGATTCTTTTTTTAAAGTAGAGGTTTGGTCCAGATGGAGGTTGTATATGTGTATCGTTATGATTAAAAAGTTATTTTATGATATAGGTGTCCATACAAGACCTGTATCGTAATAAAACTTTTTTTTGGCCTGTGCGTAATGTTTGTCATAAGAGTTTTGATTTCAATTTTATAATTTTTGTATTATAGTATCAGAGTAGACAAAATAAATTATTTAACTGATCTTATTAAATAAGGAATGATAAACGCTCGGTAAAAGTTTCGTCGGTTCTTATTTTATTGTTTTTATTTATATTTAATCATTCACCCAACCTATAACAGTAAATGAATTGGCTATTAAATATAATGACATCACTATAAATTATTTCCTTCCTCCTTTTATCTTACCGTTATGACGTTTAGTAAAAGGTAACTAATTTGACTATAGTCAGTCAAATACCCAATTGTGCTGGCCACCTCACTGTATGTCTAGCTCAATATTGGTATCTTATATTATATTCCGAAACATTAGTCACACTCATAGAGAACACTTTTGATCTTATAGAGGCCATTGTTTATCGCATTTCACACGTAAAGCAACTTTAAATAACATTGGACGGCTTCGATAAGCGCATAGACAAGTTGGTAAAAATCTTATCAGACTTAGTCACCTTTTTTTTGAAATATTGTTGTTGAATAGGCGTTATACTGTTATTAACAATGTTGCCCGTATTCCCCATAATGTAAACTATCCAGAGTACCCAGGTGTTGAAATAGAGAAACATTCAAAACTTGCGGGAAATATAGAAATAAATTTAAATATAATATTTTGTTTAAATGTTAATTTTATTTTAATAAATCTATTTCCCATTCTTGCAAAGTCTTTATAATTCTTTGCTTTTTTTTTTGTAAATATTATAAGTATGTCATTAATAAATAAATAAAATATAACACATTGTTCTGATATATATGTTATGGAGCAAATGATAAATTGGGAATTATGTATAATGCCCCGACATTTTGGTAAATATGAAAGTTTAAACAATCACATTTAGGTTCATGACGACTCAACTATGGTTCATACATGGATATGCTATAAAAAAACCACGAAGGCCTTAGCCTTCTAACCTATATCTATCCGTGTCGACACGCACAGTCCACCTCTCATTTTTATCGTAATGCCCAATTTATCACTTTGCCTATAAAATATACACATTGTACACCAATAAAATGCATAAAAAACCCAAACGGTGAGGCTTTTTTTCATCAATCTAAAATAAAAAAAAAACATGCCAGTTCTAAAAACAATCATTATTATTTTTATTACCTCTCAAACATTGCAACACGTCCAAAGGCCACGGTAACCACTTTTCATCTGTTGGGCCACTTGTTTGCTTGTCTGTTACCTAAGTGGTATAAAGTATAAGCAAAGAAAAGAAAAAAGTATATATGTATATACTTATGATTGATGGCACTTGCTGGAACTTGTTATTACACATATTGAAAACGCACTTGTACTTTTTCATTTAAGTTTCACCTAACGGCATTCTCAAAGGTTCACATTGATGGTTTAAATTTGGTTTACAATGTAGACCTTTTAATGTAAACCTTTGAGAATGCCGTAAGGTGAAACCGGTCAGCCCCCGATTCTACTAATTTTATGAAATAAGAAACTGTGATACCGCTGACATTGCATTAAATGTCATTCAATATTCGACTTTATTTTTAAGTTCTTAAAGTCCAAATTGAAAAGGGAAAGAGTTTATAACATTTTTCATTCCCTCTACAAAAATTTCATTTAATTTTAGACTTTAACATTATAACGGTAACGTCTAAAGTTAAACGGCATTGTTACAGTGTCTGCGGTACCGCAGTGGTTTTGCCATTTAAAAAATAATAGCAGAATCCTAGCCCAGGTCTTTATAAATATCGTGAAAAAGTGTAAGTGCTTTATCAATATATGAAAGAAGACGTGCGTGTCTTTATAGACAAACACTTATACTTTAAGTGTTATGAAGACATTGTAACAATGGGCAAAGAAAAAACAAATTAACATTCCAATAAAATAAAACCATAATATTTTAAATTTAATTTAAAATATTTTGGTATTATTTCTATATTTCCAGTCTTTTTTGCATGTTTCTTTATTTTAACATTTCGTTAGTCTGGATAATTCACAATGTGGTGAACACTGATAACATTGGTAAACAGTACGAAGCCTATTCAACAACAGTTGAATAAATCTACTAAGATTTTTTCTAACTCGCCGGTACGCTTATCAAAGTCGACCAATTTCATTTTTAGTTGCTTAACGTGTGAAATGCGATAAGTAATAGCCTCTATAATGTCAAAAGGGTTCTCTTTGAGCGTCACCAATGTTTTTAATATTATACTAGCTGTTGCCCGCGGCTCCGCCCGCGTGGATGTCGATTATCGCTTTCCGCTTTTCTGTTGAAATTTTTCCTGAATTTTCTTTGCTAGAAACCTCACGGAGCCCGAGACCTTTCCAACGAATGCAAAACTGTGGAAATCGGTTCTTGCGTTCTGGAGTTATAGCGTCAGGAAGGAAAACCCGACTTATTTTTATATAGTAAAGAGAGATGAGGTAGGTACCAAAATGGTTTTTCTTTTCTATGTGGAGAATGAGCATTACGTGAAACACTGTCACAAGTCTACATCAAATTTGTTTCAATTCAAAGAGCATAATCCCAATTGCGTTTGTACAGTCAGCATCACATAGAGCTTGACTGCAAAGATTCAAAATGATCTTAATGTCAAGGTATTAAAAGCAAATCATACTTAAAGAAAAAGAAAATTGTAAATTGTATTATGGTCCTAACTAAAGGTGTGTACCAAATATCAAAACCAATCAGTGGATAGGAAGGGGGAAAAACAAGGCATTAAGAAAAATTTGAGGACTTTGATTATCAAGAACGATCTAATGCTGTACATGTCGCTATACCAATCTGTACTGTTCAATTGCGAGAAACTATTCCAAAATTTAATCCTTCTTTAAAATAACCTTGCCAGACGGGTTGGTATAGGGTTTTATTTCGAGTTTTCCTTCTCTCGCAGTGATACCGTCTGCATACCATCAATCGGCTCTTACGACACCCGTCGGATGAGATGGGGTGGTGATACTTATATTCTTTCTCCGTCACCACCCTTACTTCAATTATTGAAAATTGAATGATAAGAGATCTGCTAGCACGGCTTCGTTTCTTTTCGTAGAGCTGGCTGGTTCGTCCGATGAGTCCATGGGAAATTCCAAATCGTTCCGGTTCCGAAATTCCAATGTTAGCCCTATTCGGCTAGGAGGGACTTCCAGAAAAGCGAGAGTGGTAATATGTTGACCAGTTTGTATAACCATATACAGTAAAGTCCCTTTCTGGTTTTGATAAGAACTTTGTATCTAACGGCCAACAGTAAGAAACAATGATTAAATTTACACCACTGCAAAAAAAAAAAAAATGTATCTCAGTATGTTTATCCGCATTCTGGATTCCATAACACAAGCTAGTTAAGCAATGCTTAGCATGGATCTAGATAGCGTTGTGTGAAATGTTGTGAAATATTTATTATTTATTTATTTATTATTAACTCACATAGACTCGAAGCTACAACTACTAAACTCTACCACATGTTCGCACTATGACACCGTATATGAAAAACTGCTTAAAAAATTAGTAGCCAGTCAGCCTATATACACTTGGGGCTGTTATGGAGTATAACCATCAACAATATCAGAATGTAATCTGATTTGAAATTAGTAATACTGACGTGGTTTCACATTATTAGTAGTTCGTTTCATCATTGTTCCTGTGTGTTTGTACAATCGTAGGCAAAATTCCTTTGAATGGTATATTATCTCAATGGGCTTAAATAATCAATATTTAGCTACAATGATAAATTATTCATTGGTTTACTCAGATTACTTTTTGTATTTCAATTACATCTGTTAATCGTGATATGGCTAGGTAATGAAATTCAGGTAACGATAATGATACACAATTTGAATGTGTCCCAAATTTCAGATAGAATAATCAACTTATTTACTGGTCGCCTGTACATTGGAGACATTAAAATAATCCTGGGTTATGTTATATTAACGAACGAATACGGAAAATATTTTTTTTTTTAATGTCCGTAATGGACACAAAAACTATTGAACGGATATTGTAGTATTGTATATATATAAATTCAATAAATTAGTCTATTGCAGTTCATTGCTGGCCATTATAGGTCTCTGTCAATGTGCGCCATTGCTCCTGATTCTCCGCCTTCCGCATCCAGTCTGTCCCAGCTACCTTTTTCAGGTCATTGTCGTCGTTCTTCGACAGATGTAGCCCACTGCCACTTAAGCATGCTTATTCTTCGAACTATGTTGGAAACATTATCATTGGCAACTTAACTTTATCGGGAGACCGTTGCGAATTCAATCATTCAAAGAGATTCCAGGCATACCTCGCTTCATTGCCCGCTGCGCGGTTTGGGTTGTGCACTACTGCCACTGTTAGTGACTGTCCACGTTTCGGCACCGTAAGTTATAACAGGTAGGACACAACACAACATTGGTCTTACGTAAGTTATCAGGAATCTTGCATAAAACTCCAGATTGTTTTACTACATTTCACAAAGCAAATTGAAAAACCACAGAATAGCCATTAGATATTTATATATTGTTCGTTATTTGTCCACAGTCTTTGATGTATTATACTTGCCTACTAGTGATCCATGTGGTGGTCGAAATTCACCCGCAAATATTTATTCCAGCTAGTTTCTGAGTTCTTTTATTAATAAGATAAACTTTAGCATTTCTTTTTAAAATAAATTAAATGTATTTGTAAACATGTAATAATATATAAGTAATGTTTTACAAATATATTATGTCATTAGAGTTACCTAAGTATAACTTTAGAGTACCTATACCTACATAAGGTCATAATATGCTTGATATGTATGAACTTACGTAAGTGACATGAGCGTTTTTCCAATGTATGAAGTATGTGTAATGTGTATTTTAATTGGTTTTATTAACTTAATGAAAAAAAAGGAGGGATAGAATAAGAAACTTCAATATTAGGAAAAAAGACCAAGGTACAGGACGTAGACCTAAAAATAAATACGCTGAAATGGAAGTGGGCGGGACACATGGCCAGAGGGAAGGATAAATGGAGTAAAATTATTACGCGTTGGTATCCAAGAGAAGGTAAAAGGAAAAGAGGGAAACAACAGAAAAGATGGGATGACGATATCAGGCAGGTTGCAGGAATAACATGGAGTAGAGTAGCCAGAGAGCGATCAGAATAGAGTAGGTTGGAGAAGGCCTTTGCCAATTGGCAAACGGACTTACAGAAAATAAAGAAGCATCAAATATTCAAATATATTAAATTTTGTAAAATACGTGTATAACAGTGCAGTGGTATAACAAACATAATTGTATATTTTGTCCGAATAAAAGGTTTTATTATTATTAGTATTATAATGAAAAAAAGAGCGTAACGCACTTTTTCTCCACAAAAAACTTTAACTGTGTCTTTCTTGTTCATCCCCATCTTGCAATTTTCTTAGAAATGGCAACAAAGTTTTTGCTTCAGATATTAGTATACAGATATACTTTTGTGTACTAACTTATACATTTATGTATATTACAGTTCCTTGCTTCTTTCAATTTTGTTATATTGGCTGAGAATATGTATGTATTTTACAACTGGCCAGCTAGTGAACGGTAACAAAAACCTTACAAGATGTCATGTGTGATAAAGTTTAAATCTTTAGTGGTAGTGCAAGCGTATGAAACTACGAAATTAAGTACAAAATAGGAAATTTGTATGAGAACTATTTCAGAATAGCATCCTAATTCACGTTATTATTTGATGGAAGGTGGTTGCATAATCGAACAAATTTGTTCATTTTCTTACTTCGTAGGAAAAGATAGTTTTTTGAAAATTGTAAAAACAAGAAGGTGACAGTCTCGTAGTAAAATAGGAAGCATAGTTATTTTAAGTTAAAAGATTAAATGAAGCGAGGTCTCATTGGCTTA
Organism: Eilema caniola; assembly: GCA_949126895.1. Classification (NCBI taxonomy): domain Eukaryota; kingdom Metazoa; phylum Arthropoda; class Insecta; order Lepidoptera; family Erebidae; genus Eilema; species Eilema caniola. Next base: position 8,052,734 of record OX421478.1, read on the forward strand.
CGGTCTATTGTTTTATAGAAAAGAAGGTATCAATATATTTTGATTCCTCATTTTTTCTCATTAGTATACTATCATCTGATGAGTTCAAGGTGTCCATTTTAATTAGATAAATCTACCCATGAGGGTACCCGGACTCCGTCCGGGGAATCCTTTGCTGTGACTGGTGGTCGAATGGACACCCATTCGGCGACCAGCCATGGCGACCCCCTCCCGGGTTCATCCCGGGTGGTATATGGGAGGGGTCACCACAGTCCCACAGGCCCAAAGGTGTGCCTCAAAACCACCCAAAAAAGCGACGCGGAAGACGTATCGACCCATGCTGGCTCGGAGATGGAGTCCGCTGACGACATGGGTAGCGAGACCGAGGGTGCCCTCGGTCTTGGTGTCATGTCCGAAGTAGGAAAGAAGAGACCTTGGTCGAGCGGACCAGGCAAAGGCCCACCTAGGAAAGTAGTGGCTGACCACTGCGGGTAGAGGTCGGAAAGACGGCCTCTACAGAGCGAAAGGGAAGGTAGCAGAGCCGCCGGTGACTGTGCCCCCGCTGCCAAGCGGAAAGGTCACGGAGGTACCGGCGGCGCAGAACATCCTGGCGGCGCTTTCCCGCATTTCTGGCGCCGTAAAAGGCCAGAAAAATATTGCGGGAAAGAAGAGGGTCGTGGCGGATGCGGTCACAGACGCCGCCAAAGCGCTGGAGGAGCTCCTCGAAAGAAGCGTCTCCAGCGAGGAGGGGAAACTCCGGGCTCGTGTTGCGAGCTTGGAGACGGAGCTTGCTGACTCCCGCAAGCAGCAACAGCTGATGCGGGAGGAGATCGGCAAGCTGACGCAGCTGGTCCAGGGGGCCGGAGAGGCTCGGGGTGTTAAAACCCCCGCTCCCCGTGCACCACCTAAGGTGACACCCACAATGGTCCAGCTGCTGGAGGCCATCGAGCGACACCTTGGCGTCCTCGAGGACCGGGCATACCACCCGCCGTCGGTGGCACCCGTCGTCGCGCCATGCGCGGCGACGGCTGCACCCAGTGGAGCTACTGGTCCCAAACCGAGGGCCTCTGCCCCCAAGAAGACGGCACCTGGGGGAAGTGGAAACCCCGCCTCCACAGGCACAGCCAATGCTCCCGCTGCATCCCACAACCCCTCCAGAGAGGGGGTCTGGGAGGTGGTGGGAGCGAAAAAGAAGGCGAATAAGGCCAAAAGCCGCCGCAAAAGCGGCAAAGGCTTCCGCGGCGAAGGCGCCAAAGAGGCTCCACGCTCCCCGTTCCACTGCCGTCGTCATCACAGTGACGGCGGAGGGCAAGGCGAGGGGGGTGGAGTACGCCGAGGTCCTGAGGCAGGCGAAAGCCTCAGTAGACCTTAAGGCCCTCGAAATAGAAGGAGGTCTCCGGTACAAGGTGACGCGCACTGGAGCACGCCTCCTCGAGGTCTCTGGTGCCACCAACGGCCCCAAAGCAGATGCCCTAGCGGCAAAGCTGAGGGAGTCGCTGGACACTGGTGACGTCCGCGTTACCAGGCCACGACGGAGGAGATAATCTCCGCCGTCGTGGAGGTGAGCGGCTGCCCTCGTAATCAGGTGAGGTCAAGTGAAATCCGCTTTGGCCCCGCCGGTCACGGGTCGGGCAGTCGTGAGCTGCCCCGTCGCAGTGGCCCAGAAAGTGGCGGACGGACGGGCCATGTAGGAGTGCAGTGTACAGCGGAAGTCAACGTGGGAGACCGGTGCTTCTAAACTAATGTCTTTGACAACAACAAATGATGTAAATTTTATGATGTTCCATCGCGCATTCGCGCACGGCCAGAACCGCTCCGTATGTGACTCAGTCAAATTCACCTCACTTTGCGGAAAGGGGACAGCTCTATCTTACGGTCGTGCCGATTCACCGCACAGCAAGCGATAAGGAGCATAGTCCCGGTCATTAGCAAAAATATACCTATATATACCTATATGTACCTACAATACATAAATAAAACTTATACACATACATTATACACGCATATATAGATACTTAAAGGACATTGCTACGCGTCCATACATCATTCGCCCCAGAACCAACAGCAATGGAAAAAGGTTTATTAAATGCAGAATATTTTTTTAATTCTTATTACTTTGTATTTATAAGACGGACAAGATTCTAAAACCCAGAAATGCAACAAATATGTGAGATTTTGAGGTTACATTTGTGCATAAGCCGGCCATATTTGGATAATATTATTAACCTATCGATTAATTATTTGTTATGCCCGTTTGCTCTTAATGGACTTCGAAACATTTGAATGCTTTTTAGATAAGTATTATTGACATTCGAAATTATCCATAACGATCAATAAATACAGTACGTAAGACAAATATTAAATTAAAAGTGCTATATTGTCTCGGTATTTATCAATAGCAGGTAGGTACCAAATCTATTTAAAAATTATATAGATATATTAGAGTTCTTCGTACCTATTATTTTATGTCAGACTAGCAGACCCGACCGGGCTTCGCCCATAGGCCACTTTGAAATATAAGCCGGATTTGTCGACATTTATGATTACTGCTCCGCTCTCTTGAGCAGTAGCGTGATGATATTAGCCTATAACCTTCCTCGATTGATCCACTCATCATCATTCTCAGTCAGCTCAGCTCAGTTCAGCTTTCAAATCTGTGATGCGGTTGAACTTACCTCCACAACCAATTGGCGAAAAGTTCTGGATTTTGTGGGCTCTGACTACCCGTAACGACCGCCATAGATCTTCGTATGGCAACCGGGACCATTGGCTTAACGTGAGACCATGGCACGATCAGACCAATGCAAATACCATTCCTATGCATATTCATATATACCTACATTATTTGCACTGATCGGGGATCGAACCCGCGCCTCCTGTGTAGCGGTCGCGTTCACTAACGCTACGGGAGGGACAGAGGCTGTATGGAAGGTGATAATTCGAACCACTAGCTCCTGAGATTAATGCGTTCAGCCAAACAAACAAACTCTTCAGCTTTATAATATTAGTATACAAGTATAGACTTCTGTATAGGTATTATATATTTTATTAGATGAATATTTACATACTGTACATAAGAATTGTCTAAATAAAAATATCAATACAATACATTATATATACTAACATATGTTATGTAATGTAATAAGTAAAAAAAAATACAACACATTTTTCATTCTTTATTTTTTATTACTCATTTTCCACATTACAAGTAAGAATATTGTCTAAAAATTGTGCAGAGGTGTCGATATTTTCATACCTTGCGTAACTTAAATACCAAATAATGGTCATAGCATACAATTGCAGCTTGTCTACGAACTTGTTGTTGGATCGATCACAATATACACAAAATAAGTTTTGTAGCTGATGTGACTGTGAAATTGTTCATCAGATCATGATCGACCTTAATAATAATTATTACCACAATTTACACATCTCAATGGTCTCCTTGAAGTAGATCTTGAGGAAGATGGCTTTGAATAGTGCACTGCTGCACGATCAGCACTTTGCCAGCAAGGATGGCATATATAATGTAACACAATATACACAGTCCATTTCGTTTGACTTTTATAACCATTATCAAAGTACAGTTCACAAAATCCAAAAATTTCGATATTTGCAAGAGATCACAAAGTCCAGATATCAAAGTAATTGATTTTGCATGAGATTAGAGTCCGTTTGAATAGTCAAGTAGTTAATAAAATATCTAAATTATTCGAAGAAAACAAGAATAAAATTCAAATCAACTAAATACACAGAACTATCGAAGTCACAGTGACAGGCATGGCCATTGGCCAAAGAGAAAAATACGATGCTACTTTTGTCACGTTGTCATTCATTGGTTGAAAATGGCGATAGTACTCAGGTTGTTATCGTTACATTACTCTTAATTATTAATTAAGAATAGATCCTTGTCCGTTTGATACAGATATTTGCATTTGATTAATTTAAATAGATAAATAATTATGGTATATGCCACATGTTTGTTGGTTCTGGGGCGACATTCAGCGATGTCCTTTAAATATATATAGATACAGACTACATAGCAGACTACATTATTGTGATAGGAAATGTTCCAATCGACGATAATGTTGGAATAATTTACAAGTACTTGTAATCTTGCTGCATTCCAATAATAATTAGGCAATTGATTTTTTTAAATTAAATTTTTAAGCATTTTTCATGCTAAATATGTGTTGTATGGGCGGAGTAGTCAAAAATCAATGTTTAAAAATGATTGAAAAATCATTCATTGGTTCCGATAGTTCGTAAGAATATCGGAGACACACTCCACTGTCGCCTCAAAGATAGATATAGAAGGAGAAATTTGAATTGGTTAGGGCGAGGTCTGGTAGCTTAACCACTACAACAAGCATCGCCCAGTAAGGCAAAAATCACGGATTCAAGCCCCGAATCGGTCTACGATTCAATTTTTTCTATTAAAATCGCAGGAAATTTAAATTGGTTTTCATTAATTTTTGTTATTTACTCATGAGTATTTTACAACTCGTTGCCAATTTGTATTAGTTTGATTTATATAATTGTAAAGTAGAATTGAGTCCGTTCATTGGAGATATTACAAAAAAACTTGGGTTATGTTACATTAACACCACTGAACGATACTTATACGTCTGTTTTAGTTGTTTCCTCGCGATGGACGTAAAAACTAAAGGTCAGACTTACAGACTGCATGAATATGTATATTTGCATTGGTCTGGGCGTTTCTATGTATACTATGCATGTATTGATAACAAAAAGTATCTAAGTATGTTTATCCGCATTCTATATTCCAAAACACAAGCTAGTTAAGCTATGCTTCCCATGGGTCTAGCTAGCGTTGTGCAGTAATAATGTTGTAGAATATTATTTATTTGTAATTAAAATCTTACATAAGTTTGATCTTGATTTTGATTTGACTAAAAGTCGTGAAAACTGAATACACGCGGCTCGTAGCTACCGACGCGCGGGCTAGTACAAACATACGGGTAATAATAATACGAAGATTCCTTTACTGATTTCGTTATTTTAAACCTTTTATTGTTTCACAAACATTTTATTCTTTGACATCATTCTTTTGCACAAACAGTAAGAAAATGTTGTTGTTTCCTTACAAAGAGGATATTATTTTAAAGTGTTCTTATCTTTCGGTCCCTCATCAGCTGGAGTGGAAAAGGGTTACATTTTTGTAGAATATACTGCTTCCGGGCTGTTTGGCCGTGGTCCATTTGAAACTTGCGTTCCAGACGTGTCTTTTGAACTGCACCTCGGCTATTTACCATCTAGCCTGGTGCACTCAATTGACGGACCAAATATGAATAAAGTATTTGCTAATATAATAACTGTTTGGTAACAAGTTAGCAACACGTTATTAAAAGTAATAAGATTCTTTTTCTCTTGTAATTTAAATAAACCGCTGAGTTTAATCTGCATACGATATAGCTGCATCTTATATCTGTGTTGATATAATTTAATGATGCAGTATTCCCACAAGGCCAACAAATCTGTAAAAGATAAATAAAAGGCGTCTAATTTCCTAAGCGTCATTTAATATTTCATGAAAGTCCTGTGAGTATTTTTTTGCTCTTAGCGTTTGATAGGAATATTTTTGTGCTTGAAAGTAATTCGTGTGTGTGGCACAATAATCTGTTTACAATTTTACATTATGTAAATACATTTACGTTGTATTTGTAACACGAAATATCAAATATCGCAAAGCGATTATATTTGAAAGCGTTTTCTCAAGCGTAATTTTATTTATCATAATATCACGTTTCATCGCAAATTATATTTATATTAAGGTATCCCTATGGGATAAGGATGCCTTTAACTTTTTTCTACAGCAGGTCTTAAAATATTTGTAATTTAAACACTTTTCTTTTGCTTAATTGACTCTTAAGGCGAGGCTTATAACTATTTTTATTTATTTAGAGCAGTATTTATTTAAATTGGTCGAAATTCCGGGTTCGCCTTGGCAAAAAAAGACGGGTTGCACTCCGGGAGTGCCGTCAGAAGTGAAAACGTTTTCTTTCTTTCTTTCTTCGTTATATACAGAGAAAAAGAACATACCATACCGTACCATACCTATAATATAGCGCCAATAATAGAACCTATCACTAATTTTCTGCTAATTTTCTGTCAGAAGAAATTAATACATTACAAAAAGAAAGAATAATCACAAAAAGTGTCAAAAGCCCAGGTTTGAACCCGGTAATATCTGAAACCATAAGAACTTACAGACGAAGCGAATACCGCTAAGCTACGAAGCTACTTAGCGTTCCTAGCAAAATAAACACTCTGTAGCTAGGAATGTTGTATGAAGTCATGCCGTCCTACAAAGTCGTCGGTTACGGGTCAAAGCTCACGTGATCCTGATGCGAGTTTAACACTTTTTACCCATCTAACGCCGCTAAAGAAGTTTTCACTTCAAAAAAAGAATCAAATTGTATATTTAATCCATTAGAATCTTTGCTATTGTATTTAAAACTTCATAATTCGAATGAGAAGAAGTCTTTTTTTATTTGTCGTGCAAAAATGTATTTGTAGAAACGTTACTTCAGGATAGTTTATAGTAGACTGTTAGAGGATTTTATTTTGTCATTCAATGCAGGTGACAAAAATTGTCGGATACCTCTATCCGATAATTTTTTGTTCCGACAGTTGGAACTGAACAGTGTTTATTGAGCTATCTATTTATCTTATTTCCCAGTATTGCAGCCCTAAGGGTAGCAAAGTGTAAAAGTTTGTTTTTAAGTATTTTGTAGTCTCTAGTGCTCGGGTGTCTGAAAAGCTAGTGAAACATTTCTGATCCAGTTTTTAATAATAATAATTAGGTTATTGATTCTAATTTAAACGACTAGCCTATTCTACGAACTTATTAGTTGTAGTAATTCTCCACAAACTACATAATATGCCCACAAACCACACAATGGCCTGTGGTTAGCGTAGCGTTGGCTAAATAGAGGTAAATCAGACACTGTCATTGTCAACCATGTAAATCTTTCAGTGAAAACTAATCTCCCGAATGACTAATCCGAATAACGATAGTTCATGCCTAGGCGGTCAAGTAGTTACAAATAATAGATGTTAGTTTAATAATTGACGACAATAATAAGAAACCAACAGGTGCCATAAGTTTGGCCTCACATATTAGTGTATCTGTTCGGGAATTATGTGTTTCGGTCTTCTAAGATTCGCTTCCAAATAAACGGGATTCAAAATAAGAGTCTCATTATCAACGTTTCGGACTCAAACCGACTAAAACTGCACTCCGTTTTGAGTCTCAAGTTTAAGGTGGCCGGTCCCTGGGTCAATACATCACCGCTTAATGCTTTAGGGACATAATAAAGAAAACAGAAAGAACTTACTACAAAAATAGCAGCAGGATAAAAGTCAATTCCCACGTTGACAGTCCCTACAATAAAACATTACTTTAATCAAGAAGTTTATTTTTAACTCAACCCACTGAAAATAAAACTCTTTTAACAAAAGATTTATCTTTTATTTCAGGTTACAAATTGAGTGTAAACAAAAAGGAAGCTTTTGAAAGATGAGCTTCTGGCATTAACATAACTGAGGGAATTGTTGAAAAATCCGACCAAAATGGCGAACAAATCACAGACACTAATGGAAATATTTCAAGAAATTCTAGCTGCGTCCGGTAATACTTCAGATAGCAGTATCAATGAGACACAAATCGTATCTGTATTACGGGAACAGGCGATGAGTAGAGGACGTGGTGATGATATTGAATCTCTCTTGGTGAAGATGATGAAAGATGCGAATCTGCCGTTGAAACCAGATACCTGTGGGTATTGTGTGGGCAACTTTAGGGATGTCATCATGGCTTATAACAGTATTCATGGATACGTGAGCTTGTTGGTGAGTATGTTTCTCAACTATTTTTTCTTGTATACTTCTTCTTGCGTCGTAGAGGGTGGAATGCGTACTAATAGTCTCTCCAAGACCGTGCAAAGTGGAGGAGGGAAAGCTGGAAGGTGAATCCTAGGCTCCGAGGTGATCTATCCCGAATGATGATCTCGGATGCAAACAGGAAAATACATCATTCTGACGATGATGCTGATGATGATTATTATTGCATACAGGGATAATTTTTGTGAGGGTATGTCTGCAATTGACAGTATATTAGGATATATTTTATAATATTCTTATGAGTTCTAAAGAACGTGGTAATTTTGTTACTGATATTGTATTGAACGGATGTAGGTAATTATCCAGTCCGGCGACTCCTGATTGGATGGGTATTACGTTCTGTCTTGTCTCCTTTTATATTTAACCAACTTCAAAAGGGACATGTTTTTTTATGAAACCTACACAAGATTTTTTATCTATTTTTGCTACGATCATAAAACAATTACATGGTAAACGAGAGCTTGGTGTGGTGTTTTTTTCTCCAAATGATATTCAATAAAAATAATATATAAACTAAAAAAACTACAATTTGTGAATAGACACCTACAAGTTTTGATAAAAATAAACTTTGACGTCGATTTTTGCGATATATTATGGGATATATTATTGGGATTGTTCGTCTCTTTGTATGTAAGTCTTAAATCGATTAATTGTTTTTATACAACATAATAGTATAAGGCAGGTTTATTGAAATAAAACAACATAATACAGTATTAAACTTATAATTACCTCGTATATTCGCAGCCAAAACCGAACCGAAAATACAATAAAGGTTTTATATTCACCATACATCAAAGTCATTCGTAATGATTCCTGGTATTTCAGTAAATATCTTTGATCGTTACTTCAAAACCAAAATCCCTATCCGAATTAAATCTAAAGAAATCAAACGAGTAAACAAATCAGTTATACAACAAACAAAATTAGAAGTGACCAATTAGCTTGAGTTTATTTTTAGATAAAAGGTTTTCTGAACGGAAAATAAAATATAATCAATAAGAATATTGAATGTTCATTTCAAACAGTACTGTAAAAATAAAGTCATAATGTAAAAAAGAATTGTTTAGAAGCAAACATTCTACCCTGTATTTATAATCATACATACATACATCCATTTAATCACGCCTTTATCCCCGGAGGGTTAGGCAGAGGTGAATTAACACCCACATTTCACCAATCTGTATTCGGTCCCACTTAATAGGAGGTGAGCCTAGCACTATTGTTGACTCGAGCCATGCATCTGAGGCTGAGTCTGGGCTGTACATATCGGTCTGATGTTAAAGTTAATCAGCCCTATCCTTTAGTCACCTTGTACGACACCACATGGGAAGAGTAGGGGTGGCCCAAATTCTACTCTGCCGGAAACCACGCGGCATGATCAATGTAGTTATATGTACATATGTAACTTACCAAAATTGTTTATTAATCGCGAATATTGTGTTAGTTATTGCTATTCCATTACTCTTCGAGTACATTTTACATTCATTTTATGTTTTCTTTTTATTTTTGGATTCTAGGTCATCTAAGATATTAACTTACCTAGTTGAATGAAGGTAATTTAATAAAAATTCTAACTTTCAACTTTCCCGTTTTATTATATACAATTCGGTATATTCACCGGAATTAACACAATCACGATACTTAATTACAATGTATTGATGTGAATTTTAATGTGAAGCCTTTGTTTTGTTAAACTTGATAATATTTATAGGGAATATTTTTTCGATATCAATCAATATACCTCTCACAAGCAGCACAACATGTAATTTAAAGCACGCGAAGTAATTTTTCATCGTTGTTGGTTTTGGCCTTTCGGGGTGAATGATGTATGAAGAGGTACAATCTCTTTTAAGGGTTGCTTCCATAGGGCGATATTATAAATACAATATAAATATTTATATCGCCTCCGTATAATTCAGAGATTAACGGGTGTATGGGGTCCCATCAATTTAATTATTCAGGCCCGATTCAGGCCCGATCAACCTCATCTGCAAACTGGTACACCTGCTTCCCACCTGATGGGAAGTAGTTACCGTGGATTTGTGGATACCAGAGGCGTAATCCTTGTGCTGCCGATCTAGAACCTTCTAAAGCCGGGTTTCCACGGCCTGTCGAAAGCACAGTCCGCGCCTACCGCGCCGATCGGCTTGTGGCGCGAATGGAATCACAGGCCTCGTGCTTATATTTACATCTCGACGCGCCGCGTCTTTGAAGTTACCGACTCGCGAAGGATCGGACGCGCCACGCCAGACCGCGTCAGGCCACGATAGGCGCGCCGGTTGCCACGGCGCGTTAGTCTGTCCTGGCGCGGCACGGCCTGTCATTAAAAAGGGCCGTGGGACCCAAGCTTAATGTTCATCTTGCAGAACCATCCAACCAATCATTCTACAATTTCATTCGTTCTTTCAAACGTCAAAAGTATCAACTTTTAGTACCTAAAAACCTTCACGGTACGTCTTTATAGGCGTTGGCAAGATTGTGATAGTAAAAGTATAATATGTTTGCAAGTCATCGTCATTGTGTGAGCTTTAGACACAATTTACCGCAGGGTACTATATCAACATTTTACATTTATATTCACCTGACAATCCTGACATATATTATGTTATCATATCTTGTTATAAACGTTGCCCTGATTTGTCTTATCAAAATTTCTTATTTATGCTTCCATCTGGCTCGTGCAGACGTTTACCTTACCTTAGAGATTTCCTCTAACTTCGCAACATAACAATGTGAGCCTGTTTCATCATTTACGGTTTTTACATTTTTTCTCTGCACAATCGCTATTATTTTGTTTTCTGTGCGGTGTTTACGTCGGATTCGAGTACGAGAAATAAATAATTAGATATCTCTTTAAGTATTTAAAGAAAAAGCCTTTACAAAGCGGACAAAGTAAGAATAAGCCGTTCTTATAGCAAGGAGCTCTTTCATTGCGGAAACCATTGTCAGATATAAGTTGTAATAACACATTGTAGTTATCCTATAGTGTCGTAAGTTCTGCGACACGTTATATCATGTTACGTTATATCATGTGCTATAATCAGCTGTTCAATTAACTACCTAGGCCGTTAACTAAAGGCGCCATTGAATTACCGGCCGAATTAAATGCAGCTGTAACGTTTATTATAACATTTAATAAACTGGCTAGCTAATGCGTAGGTATCACTGCGACCCGAGCGTGAACTCTGAGCTGCACACGCTCACCGAGTGTCCGGCGTAGGAGACGCCAAGGCGGAGGAGCTTGAGGTGGCTCTAGGGGTGAGAGTGCTCACGCTCTCCACCCTCGGTTTAGTCGGTTCGAGTCGAGGTATAAAAAAAAGCTAATGCTTAGGCCATTCGAAAGATGGGGCAACACCTCGGAAATAAGATTGAGAAAACTGTCCGATATCCTAATAATTTTTTATAACCGTGCAGAAATCATTTAACCAAACAGTTATAAAATTACTTATTTCTTCATGGTTATATAAAACTAACCAGGAATAACCTAATCTATCCAAGTCGGATTGTGCAGTTTTCTAATAAACCTGTTATTTACATACGTAATACTCACGCCCGGAGGCGTGAATTTTGAAAGAAAATTACATACATACACTATGTATGTATGTAATTTTCTATCTTATTTTGGGTCAATGCCCCATTTTACGAATGGCCTAAGCATTACTCTGCCTGTTTATTAAATTGAACGGCTCTGGTTTGGCTGCGACATACATCTCACCCTCAAAAGAACATTTAACATATCTCTAGGTTGACAAAAGCACTCAAAATGTAGTATGTTATTTTAGGGTTATATTTATTTCTTTGTAGCTTTGTACGATGTAGTTACAGTTTATTTACATTCCATATGGTTGTTTTACTTATTTCTTGTATGTTAATCCGTTACATTAATATTTATAGTGTGGTTTTGGGGCCCCACTAAGATCTTCAGGGCCTATGCCAAGCTCACCTATAAGTCGGTACACCTGCTGATGAATGGACATGGCTCTGGCGCAGGCTTATATAAAAGATTAAAAAAATTTGGTAAAACAACTGTTTTGACATAAGTGAATGTATAAACTAAATAGAGCTGTTTTACATAAAATAAAACAGTTATTATATGCCGAAAGAAAGACAGTATTTAATTGACGAAGCTGTCTGTGATTTTTAGCATTTTTAGCGTAAATATGGTTCAAATCTTACCTGAATATCTCACTTTCGACTATGGTCATGTATCTTAAACCTCACCACTGATAACTGCGTGCCTCTATGTTTACCATAGATCATAGGGTCTTCTCGCCAGCAAGGACCTTGCTCGAATACTGTCTTTCTTTCGGCATATAATAACTGTTTTATTTTATGTAAAACAGCTCTATTATTTGCCTTCCAGAAAGACAGTATTTAATTGAAGACCTGTTTGGTTTCTGCTGGTGATGGTAACTGTAACGCTATGTGATAATACTTAAAACGGTATTATTAAGGGTATGAATGAAAAAGGATGCCTTATTATAATTATAACCATAATGAAATGTTTAGACAAAAAAGCCACGAAGATGCAGCATGCTATATCATATTTATAACATTAAACTTAATTACCTAAACGAGACTTTTGATTTTCTCAATTTAAAATCTATGCTATAGGCATGTTTACAAACCAACCTCTGAAGGTCACTGCGGATCGAAACCTTCCTGAAGCCGCATCCACGTGTACTGCATCTAGGAATAGACACTAAATTGTGTCCCGGTAGTTGCTCTTACAGCACCTCTAATTGAGATAAAACGACTAGTTACATTAGTATTTGAAACTGCAGAGTTGAGTATATTGAAGCACAAACAGGCGTTTTGGTGTTCTGACATTAGCACCTGACCTGCCTATGCTATCTACAATCAGTTTTAGAATGTATTACATAATAAATTCTGTTCTTTACATATTTTTCTCTTCTTCTGTGAAGATACTGCAAGATGTATCTAGTAAATGAACTTACGCGCTAACCTGCTTGCAGCTAGAAGCATAATAATTGCAACTCTTCTAGAATTCTTAAAAGAGAGCTGTTATATTGTACTGAAACTGGAAATTAAAGTGTGATTTGGGTATCCTATCATTTCCCATGGTATGGGTTACTAAGGGATACGGCTGTTTACCAACCAATAGTAGAAATCAGCCAATGATTCTCCATTTGAGCGCAACAGACTCGCTCCATGTTATATGGAACTGAAAAATGTACACAGTATGGGTGTCAAATCATACACCTCTGCCTCCCCTTTGGAGATCCACATGCATGAATGTATTAACATATGCCATCTAGGGGAGTTAATGGCCTAAGGTTTGACTAAAGCAGTAGCTTTTAGGACTAAACAGAAACCGGCGAAATGTGGGTGCCAGCATCTCTGCCTACCCCTTCGGGGATAAAGGCGTGAGTTTACGTTATGTTATGTTATTTCTATGGATTTCATAACATACATTGACAGTTTAGACTCATATATAAAGCATATTTCGAGTTTCTACAGAATATCAACCACGTAAAAGCCAAAGTGTTAAAACATGTATGTATTGAGAGTGGTCGTCCGCCAACTACAACTCAATAACTCCCTTTCTTGTTTATTCCAGTACTTTATTTGTTCCCCCCCCCCCCCCTTTAAGCAGGATAACCTCCCAGTCCCTGATGAGGGCCTGTTAGAATCTTCCGCAGATTCTTTATTGGTAAGGGTCCATTCGGGCTGTCAATCTGAGATTGACCAGCCCAGTACTCATCCCACAGTAGGGCTATTTAGAAAGTGTTGTCTCTTGTCATTGTTTAAGGATCTTGCGCAAATCCTTTATTGACAAGACTTAGTGGTAAGCTCTCAATCTAAGATCGACCAGCCTAGAGTACTGTTTAGATGGCCCAGCCACTGAGGTATTAACTGGGTGGAGGAAACGTCAATCTCAACTGATAGTTCCAGTCTGACTGAAAGCTTTGCAAGTCCTCGAGTTCCACATCCTATAGGACAATGGGTGAGTTCCTTGATCTGAAAGGGTTGGAGGTGACATGCCGTCAGTAATGAACTGCTCGATAAATTGGAAAGTTTTCTGGACACCTCTACGGGCTAAGGAGCAAGTGCTCCTTTTTGGTCCAGTTGGATGCTGTCTGACTTGACCAGTAGCACTTTTTGTACATAAGTAAAGCTGCTTACAATTGCATCATATTGGAGTGCCACTTTTTGTTGGTCTAACTCCATTTGCTTGACAACATAAAGTTGTTCAATAGCATTTCCTAGTCCGCGACCATCACGTTTGTAGTGAGTGGTCACCTTTTTGACTGAGTGTCCCTTGTGCGCTGTGGTGCCCACTCCTGAGCTACCACTGTAAATCGCACCGCATTAGGGGATACAGAGCCCTTTTTTCCTCTCAGTTTACCCTGTTTGAAGCAATTGCATCCTGAGACAATAAAGTTGTACATAGACCTCAGGTTAACTTTAGAGTACCTTGCAACTATAGTAGAGTCAACAGCAAAAGTGGTTAATTAGAAGTTTCATTTATTATTCATTTTTTCTCTTCCTAAAGTAATCACCATTATGAAATACATTAACTTTGTTCTCTAAACATTATACAATTACTTATACATCAACTACATTGATACATTACTAGGTAATTCAATGTAGATTTTGTACATATATTTATTCTTCTTTTGCTGTTGACCTTTGCTTGGAGTCAAGTCATATTTGGTAAAATTTTGATAAATAAATCACTTATCTAAAGTAGACTGGAAATTAATGTTCCAAGTGATTCAAGGTGGATTGATCTTTGGAATTCACCTAATTCACCTATCAGTTTGACTTTCCTAAAATGTGTATATGGTATATTTTAGATATATTCAAGAACCAAAATATTATTATGGGACCATTAAGATGGCATTAAGGAGATCAAAATAAAAGAACATTGATGATTTATTTAGCAAAAAAGAACCATGGCTGTGACTTGTTTCCAAAAGATTTCCGCAATCCAATTAGTTGTCGTTGCAATGGTGATGATGAGAGGCCCAAAGGGAGGGCTCTTAGATAGGAAATTTCTTTCCTTATAGGTATTATGCACAGGAGCCTTCTGTGAGATCATTTTTTTGCATAGATGAAGAACTGCCTGGTACAATTCTTGTCATTCAATCTTCCTGTTGTAGGAATTGAACCCCATCTATTTGGGTGATCAACTGTTATATTAAGTTCAAATTTTATTAAAATTGTGAGTGAGAAAGAGCTGTTTCTCAAAATCTAATTTGATTCCTGTTTGAATTATTTATTCAGGTGCCTATTACTTAAAATACTTGGAGTCGCTAGATTTCTTGCGAGTGACACCTGTAAATCTCTTAACTTTCCTGTCTTAGGCATGGTGATCATGCTTGGCAGGTTGCAGTCCAATGTAATTTAAATGTTAAAATCTTGGTCTATTAAGATAACATGCATTTATGGTTACTACCTACTCTTCCTTTCAGATTTAGAGTGTGAACTAGAACTCTCTTTTTTAGTTTTACGGTATAACTTATAATATAATATTTATAGTTAGTCTTGGTTACAACTTATAACTTGTGACATCCTGAAAAATTCTACTGATGGCATAAGGATGTAAGAATCCAGTCACTAGACACTCTAGTCTTCTTCTCTATTAACCTACCAGGCCTTGGAATGTTATAGATTGCTATAACATTTTGTAAGATAGTTTCATGTTAATGCTATGATAGACAAGCCTGCTATCAACTGATCAGTGCCTGCCATAATCATTACTTTTATTACGGTAACATTTATTGATTAATCACTCATTAAATAGGTGACGAAAGTGGCCAGTAAACTTATATATATGTAAATAGTCTATATATCAAGTGTCTGCCGAGCTAGTATTGTCTGAATGACTTAAATTGCTGGGGAGTTACAATCTTTTTGAATGTTGAGGGGTCAGTCAAGCAACGATTTAAGCTTTATGCATATCAGTAACTAATGAGTGTCTTGGCTTTTATTACCAATTCCAACAGGTTAATTCTTTGGTGTAAACCTTAGCTTATTGTGAAATTTAAGTCTAAGTTACGTACTTATGTGGGTTCATCTCTCGAACACGTTTCGACGTGATTCGACCGGTTGAACCGCTTATTCGGGGATCCCGAGGTAAAGCTGTCCTGATCTTCCGAAGATGAGGAACTGCCTTCGGATTTATAAGTACTTCGTTCTCCCTCCGGAGCAACGATCTGGAGCACTCTCGCTTCCCTCTGCGGTATTCATTAGTATGGTACAATATCTACTTACCGAAGTTCTCAGCAAAGAAACTTCACTAAAATAATATACCTTGCAGTTATTTATGTAGCACTGTACACATACAAACGGTAAAAACAACATAATTACTATGTAATTCACTTTTTAAGAACTTTTTTCTTGACTTGAAAATTTTTACACCTTACGCGGTAAAAATCACAAAACGCTATGATCTATGGTAAACATAGAGACACGCAGTTGTCAGTGGTGAGGTTTAAGATACATGACCATAGTCGAAAGTGAGATATTCAGGTAAGATTTGAACCATATTTACGCTAAAAATGCTAAAAATCACAGACAGCTTCTTCAATTAAATACTGTCTTTCTGGAAGGCAAATAATAAGAATAAATATAATGTAAAAAATGCTGGTTCCATTAATAATACACATTTATTAAGAGTAGAAATGTTTTATTATACTACGTACATACAATATTTTGGTAGCATCTATTTAGTCAATAAATTTTAGTGCGAAGTATGGAGCTGTTAGCTGTGAGCTTATTTTTACTAAAGAATCCAAGTTTGCATAAAATGACCAAAGTTTTATCCTAAGCTCTGGTTCTACTTCAAGTCGGTTTCTATATTTATTTTTAAGGTAAACTGGTGTTGAAAACCCAGCTTCATTAAAATTAATATATGACGCGTCGATCGATAGTAGGTTTTATTTTTAAAGTAATTTGATGGTCCGGTACCCGGTCACGACCCGGCAAATGGGCAACGATGGTCTAGTGACGTGTAAAGACAGAAACTCGATTCATAATTTTTACCTCGATAAAAATTAGCGTCAAATTTGGCTCTAGAATGCTCCAAATTGCTATTTCAAACACATTATACACTAAGACGCCGTGTCGTGAAATTTGTATTAATAAAAAGAGCATAATTAAATCTAGGGAGTGGTAAATTTAGATTTTATCACGCAGATATTTTTTTTTTCTAAAACTAACTTTTAAACTGTCGCGTTAAGATAATAAAGAAAACGGTAATTATCGGGATTTTTTTTCAAAAAACTTAAAAATACCTATAAATCCTCTAAGTTCAAGCTCTCGCGGCCATCTCTTTCTCTCTCTCTCGCGCGGACTTTATATAAGCGGTGCAAAGAGTACCTACGGACGTCGCACTGCAATCCAGCCTTACTCAAATTCTCGTATGAATAATCAGGTACAAAATTGTTGGTCGTCAACCAATCCTCCTTGAGGTTAATCCGACCATAAATCAAGAAGCACTTATAAAGTGAAACAAAAAGTTACGAACCGACCCAAGGGCGACCTAAACTTGTTCCAAATTCTTGTTTACAGTACTGAAATGTATTTTAATAAAGGCATGTATGGGGCTTAGCCCGGTTGTGGAAGAAATAACTTGAATCAAGTAGGTTGCGTATAGAAGATTTAATAGCACAGTACACAGAAGAAATAGTTCACACACAGAGAGTAGAATAGTAGTAGGAAGTTAGAAGTTGATAGTACAGTGAACAGAGTACGAAATGGATAGACACAATTATTACGACTTGTTAAATATGATACAACGGTAGCGGTAGGTCTTAGCGGGCGACACAGGTTATTGGCGTGAGTGATCGTGGCCGACTGAGCTCGCCAAGTGAGTCGCCGCCGCACGCGCACTGCGGCGCGCGGGCGCTCGGGCCGCACGCGCACTGCGGCGCGCGGGCGCTCGGGACAGCGACGGAGGCCGCAAGAATATCTAATATGAAACTGCGCGTTCCCCGTCTGTCCGTATGTGGAATAATTAATATGGATAGATAAATTATATATGAAATGGGTAGAAGAATGTGAGTGTACCTAATATTGAAGTGTCGATAGATATAGTATATACATATTTATATTGTGTAGTAAATGTGTGCATGTGTGTATGAATAGATGATGAATGAGTACGCTACATCACTCCCCCCCAGAGACCGTCCCTACGGGCGATAGAAATCGGGAAATCGCACCTGGCGGCCTGAGCGCGTCTTTTTGACGTCACCCTGTGCTGGGACTGTATGTCTTGTCGGGACAGGGTCAGGTAAGGGACTTGAGATTGGGATGGGATCGGGAATGGTAGTGGGTACAGGGTCAGGGGTGAGGTTAGTTAGCATGTAGGCTGGTTTTAAACGGTCTATAGATACTACTACGGCTTTCCCCTTGACCTGTAGCTTAAATGTTTTGTCGCCACGACTGAGAACCTTATAGGGACCTGTGTAAGGCGGCTGTAAGGCACAGCGTAATGAGTCATCTCTCAAGTATACATGACTAGAAATGGAGAGATCTTTGTAGACTTTGCCTTTGTTATGACGTGACGCTGGTACAGGTTGCAGTTTAGATGTAAACCGCTGCAGCCGAGTGGTGAAATCCGATATATCGGTGTTCTGGGCGGCCGTGTCCTGGAAGAATTCGCCAGGTAATCGTAACGGCTCACCGTATACCAACTCTGCTGAAGATGACTGCAAGTCTTCTTTAAAAGAGCTCCTAATGCCTAAGAGCACTAGGGGTAAGGTGTCCACCCAGTTACTATCAGCGTGGCACATGATCGCGGCTTTCAACTGGCGGTGGAAACGCTCAATTAAGCCATTTGTTTGAGGGTGGTAGGCGGTGGTTTTACGGTGTTTGAATCCGATCATTTTTCCTAGGAATAGGAAAAGCGACGATTCAAACTGCCTACCGCGGTCTGTAACAATATCAGTCGGGCATCCAAACCTGGATACCCACGATATTATCGCCTTACCGACCGTTTCTGCCGTCATGTCCACCATTGGTGTAACCTCAGGCCAGCGAGTGTATCGGTCTATCACTGTGAGACAGTAACGATACCCCTGTGAAATGCTTAAAGGACCGATGATGTCCACATGGATGAAAGCAAAGCGCGCTCGAGGTAAATCGTAGGTACCTAAGGGTGAGGTCACATGGCGATAAACCTTGGAGCGCTGGCATGCGTGGCATTGACGGGACCACTCGCGGCAATCCTTGCGCATACCTGGCCAAACAAAACGCTCGGCTATAAGTTTAGCGGTTGCGTTTGCGCCTGGGTGGCTCAGACTGTGGAGACATTCGAAGGTCTGTCTCCTCAAAGATCTCGGGACGTAGGGTCTGCGAGAGTTGGTGCTGACGTCACAATAAAGTTCCGTTTGTGAACCAGGGACTTTCAGCTTCTTCAAGCGGAGGGCAGATCCTTCCGCTAAAAGCTGAGTCAACTCTCGGTCGGTAGCTTGGGTAGAAGCTAGCACGTCTAAGTCGACTGGCATCTGCAGTTCGTTGATACGAGACAGTGGGTCGGCGACAACGTTGTCTTTGCCCGCGATATGTCTTATATCTGTTGTGAACTGCGAGATGTAGTCCAGGTGGCGGTACTGTCGTGGCGAACAGTTGGTTTTCTTTTCGCTGAAAGCGAAACTGATGGGTTTGTGGTCGGTATAAACCACGAAATGTCTTGCTTCTAGCATGTGGCGAAAGTATTTTATACTTTCGTATATAGCCAGAAGCTCACGGTCGTACGGTGAGTACTTTTGCTGGGAGGGACTCAACTTCCGCGAGAAGAATGCTAAAGGTTCCCACACTCCGCCGTCTACTTGCTGCTGCAACACTGCTCCCATCGCCAGGTCGGATGCGTCTGTTACCAGGGCAAGCTCGGCCTGACAACCTGGGTGAGCTAGTAGTGCAGCGTTAGACAGGCTGGTCTTGCATTGATTGAATGCTGTTAAGGCTTCACCGGTAATGTCGACGGGGTGAGAAGCCTTAACTGACCCAGTGAGGAGGACATCCAATGGGGCCTGAATAGCCGCGGCGTTGGGTAAGAAACGCCTGTAAAAATTGACCATACCCAAAAATCTTCTCAATTGTCGGACGGTCTTAGGTACTGGGAACTCGTTGATGGCCTGAACTTTTGTCTCCAGAGGTTTAGTACCGGCTGCAGAGATTCTATAGCCTAAAAATGTGGCTTCACTTGCCCCGAAAACACATTTTGAGGTGTTCACTAGGACACCGTATTCCTTCATACGGCTGAACAGCTGGTGAAGGTGTGCTTCGTGTTCCTGCTCATTTTTAGACGAGACCAAAAAATCGTCAAGGTAGCAGTAACAAAAATCTAAACCTCTGGTCATCTCATCTACAAACCTCTGGAAAGTTTGCCCAGCATTTCGCAGGCCAAAGGTCATAAAGGGGAACTCAAACAGCCCTATCGGAGTAGTAATAGCTGTTTTGGGGACGTCAGACTCGTTAACCGGGATCTGATTGTAAGCCTTCATCAAATCAATGGTGGAAAATTTTTTACAACCAGCAATAGACTGGGCAAAGTCGTGAATATGCCTGATGGGGTAACGGTCTGGTATAGTTCTTGCATTGAGCATGCGGTAATCGCCACAAGGGCGCCAGCCGTTATCCTTTTTAGGCACCAGGTGTAGTGGTGAAGCCCACGGACTTTCAGAAGGACGGGCCGTACCGCTGTCCAGCATTAACTGGAATTCTTGTTTGGCAATTTTAAGTTTGTCAGGTGCCAGTCTACGGGGGGTGCATGATATAGGTGGTCCAGGTGTAGTTCTAATGTGGTGTACAGTGTTGTGTTTAGCAAGTGTGGGTGTGCCTGAAGGGCGTGTAATTTCAGGAAACTTACTCAGTATTCTATGGAACCGCGTGTCACCCGTTGAAACCTTAACAGAAAATATATTAGAATTCGCGATACAAGCAGTAGAAGTGAGGGTAGTAGTATTGTCTACTATGCGTTGATTCCGACAATCTACCATTAAATTATAGTGGCTTAAAAAATATACGCCTATAATGGGTTTGGTTACGTTAGCCACCGTGAAGCGCCAAGCAAAGCAACGCCGTAAGCCTAGGTTTAAATTTAGGTGCAGAAAGCCAAAGGTTTCGATTAACGAGCCATTTGCTGCGGTCAGTTGAAAATGCGTCTTTGCTCGGCGTTCGCGGAGCAAAGAAAGCGGGTAGACACACAAATCACTCCCCGTGTCTACCAAGAACTGGACGTGGCTGCTGTAGTCCGTCACGAAGAGGCGACCCGACGATGTAGGGCAATCGTCTGTCGCCATTAGCGACTGCCCGTGGAGTTTCCCGACTTCTGGAAGTCGCAGGGCTTCAGGCACTTGTGGGCCTGCGCGCCGTACTTAGCGTGGTAGATGCAGATTGGGTATTTGCGGTAGCAGGAATTCGACCTGCTTCTGCTTCTGTTTTTCTGACGCTGGTTACGACGATCGCGCGGTCTCGAACGTGCGACCGCGGAACAAGAAGTTCGCGTGTGCTCCTCCAGCTTCAAAGTGAGGTGTTGCACCATCTTCTTCAGCTCGGCGATCTCCCCGGACTGATCGCTCGTTGACGAAGCAGCAGCAACGTTGCCCGGCGACGTCATCTCCTGAATACGGTCGGCGAGATCCGACAGCTGCTCCAGTGAGTGAGTCGGTTGGGAAGCCAGTACCGTCTGGATACTCTGGGGCAGACGGCTGGACCAGATCGATTGCAGGAAGTCGGCCGGTACTGAAGGTCCTGCCAGGTCCTGCAGATGTCGCATGAACTGGGATGGTTTCCTATCCCCCAGTTCTTCGTGAGTCAGCAGTTGCCTCACCTTTCTTTCATGAGAGGCCGACAGTCGTTTAATCAGCTCCGTTTTGATTTTCTCGTAACGATTCGTCGGTGGAGGGTGGATGATAATATCTTTCACCTCCTTGGCAAATTGAAGGTCGAGGCTATTTATGACGTTGGAAAACATTAAGGGGTCCTCGGTAATGCCATGACTCTCAAATTGGCCCTCAAGCATGGCGAACCATAACTCTGGATCCTCCGGTGAAAAAGGTGGCACTTTTATTCTGATGTGGGTACCAACCTTATGATCTTCCATGGCCTTAGTAATAGGTTTTCTTGTCGTGACGTTGTCCTCAACACCCTCGATGCCACCACCTGTGCTCATTTTCTTCATAAAAGTTCGTATTCGGGGTCACCAGTTATGGGGCTTAGCCCGGTTGTGGAAGAAATAACTTGAATCAAGTAGGTTGCGTATAGAAGATTTAATAGCACAGTACACAGAAGAAATAGTTCACACACAGAGAGTAGAATAGTAGTAGGAAGTTAGAAGTTGATAGTACAGTGAACAGAGTACGAAATGGATAGACACAATTATTACGACTTGTTAAATATGATACAACGGTAGCGGTAGGTCTTAGCGGGCGACACAGGTTATTGGCGTGAGTGATCGTGGCCGACTGAGCTCGCCAAGTGAGTCGCCGCCGCACGCGCACTGCGGCGCGCGGGCGCTCGGGCCGCACGCGCACTGCGGCGCGCGGGCGCTCGGGACAGCGACGGAGGCCGCAAGAATATCTAATATGAAACTGCGCGTTCCCCGTCTGTCCGTATGTGGAATAATTAATATGGATAGATAAATTATATATGAAATGGGTAGAAGAATGTGAGTGTACCTAATATTGAAGTGTCGATAGATATAGTATATACATATTTATATTGTGTAGTAAATGTGTGCATGTGTGTATGAATAGATGATGAATGAGTACGCTACACATGAGTTAAATTTGTATTCAGTAACTTGATTTATCTCGTTTAAGATACATAAAGAACTTAATTAAAAGAAATTCGAAAGTAAAAATATCTTTCAATACATTTTTTGCTTGTGCTGATTCTGTTTCCGGTACCCATGGGACCCTGTTCCCGGAGTAAGAAATTAGTCCAGATTATAAGCTATCCCTGTATCAAATTTTAACCATTTCTGTTTAACCGTTACAGCGTGTTTGAATAACAAATATCCAAATATCTTCTCAAATTTTGACATTTGTAATAGTTTCCACGAGTCCCACCCGGAACTACACTACGGAAGTAGGGTAGGACTCCTGGCAACTTTGGGTAACGTTATTATATTTAATTTGCGGAATTATAAGATATAGCATACAACACTATGAATTTTTGCCAAGAAAAATACTTACATACAGTACAGTATAATAAATATTGAATAATACACTTCACTTGTACTTTTCCACAGTTTATTTTTATTTTGAACCTAACTGGCTTCAACCACACGACATTCTCAAAGGATTACCTAAAAAAAAAACAAAACTGTTATGTAAACCTTTAAGAATGCCGTGAGATGAAATCGGTCATCTGGGCCCTGATTCTGCTATTATTTTTCTCATGACAAAACCACTGCGGTACCGCAGACACTTTAACAACTGTCTTTAAACTTTAGACTTTACCGTTATACAGTTAAAGTCTTAAATTAAATGGCAATCGTGTGGAGTGAATGAAAAATGTTATAAACTCTTTCTCTTTTCATTTTGAACTTTAATTCTAAAGAAATAATGTCCAAAATTTTATGACATTTTATGCAATGTCAGCGGTATGATAGTGGTGTTGTTATGTTTTAAAATTAGCAGAATCGGGGGCCAGGTTGAACATAAAAATAAACTGTGGAAAAGTACAAGTGAAGTGTAATATTCAATATGTGTAGTAGATTCCACCAAGCGTCATCGATCTCCAGTATAAACAGTAAAATAAAGCTTTCTTGTCCCATTCAGATTCGCATGTAGTCTAGAACAAAGGAACAAAGGATAGTGTCCTGGTTCAAAACACGAAACTACCGTTAAAACGAGATTAAAACAAAACTTTCACAGTTTAAGTGAGTGTTGTTCAAATGAGTTTTTCTCTAACTGTAACTGCATTTAAATACCTATCTATACTCCATGTATGATAGATACTGTCATATGATTGTAAAGTGGGCGTCTCTTTATATTGGAGATATTTAAAAAATACTTGGGTAATGTTATTGTAACGTTAGTGAACACTAAAATATTACTATATAAAAATTTCTTGTCAGATTGGCAGCTTGTCTGGCCCCCGATTTTGCTAATTTTATGACAAAACAACACCACTATCACACCGCTGACATTGCATAAAATGTCATTAAATATCAGACTTTATGGCTGAGTTTTAAAGTCCAAAATGAAAAAAACAGAGTTCATAACGTTTTTTCATTCACTATACAAGATTGTCATTTAAGTTTAGATTTTACCAGTATAAAAGTAAAGTTTAAGTTAAATGGGACATTCTCTGGTGCAGTGGTTTTGCCATGTAAAAAAAATAGTAGAATCAGGGTCCTGTGTGACTGAAATGGATGCAAAAACTACTGAACGGCTATTGATGTAGTTTTTTTGATTATAAGGTCAGACCTAAAATATAACGTTTGTTTGATCGCAATTGATTTCGTAGAATTAGACATATGACCAAAAGTCGTGAAAGCCGATATTTACGCGAGAGGAGCCGCGGGTGGAGAGCTAGTGAGTAATGTTACTGAAGGTGCACATTAAGTTACACTCACACACACCACCTTATTTGACGATACTCAGGTATTAAGGAAAACAGGGCTTGTAAGCAATTTTTAAGGAGGTTGTTATTTGGAAGATCCCTTCTTCAATTAATTAGGATTATAATGCTTACCCAAATGCTTTTAATCATGGTAACGTAGGTGTAGGATGGTTAATTCTTTTTAATCTACGTATTTAACATAATATAAAATGAATGCATACATTAAATACGTAATTTAAAAAATAATAGTGGAAAGAATAGTGCAATGGCAATGTGTGGTGCAATTTTTTTTTAAAGAAATGTGAGTATTTTGTGACCTTTGGTCGTCAAGCACAAGAAAAAGGTATAATCGTGTGCATGTTAAATTATAGAGAATAACTTTTTTCTAGATATAAATATAAGTCATGACGTAAAAATGTTTGCAAGTCTGTGTCATACACGGCGATTGATTCAAGAGAATTTAGAAAATATTCAGTTCTTGAGCTACTAATAAAGTGGTGTGTTATCATATAAGAATGACTCAAATATAGAACGTACCTATTTAATTGTAAATCTGGGCCCTAAAGTACGGACAGGTATATGATTTCATACCTTTTCCTAACATTGAATAAATCAACAGCTTCTCATCTTGCACACATCGTAAATGTCAACCGCCGGCAAGGGTTACTATTATAGTTGTTGATAACTGTCATGTTGGCAATATGCCACTATACATTTATGTGGGTACACACATAAATGTATAGTGGCATATTGCCTATTTTCACTTACTAACTTGGAGTTACATCTTTAAAAAGTACAACTAGAAAAAGACACTAAATTTTAATAAGAGTTACACAGTGTCGTATTGTGCAAGAATTTAAAATTCTGTATTTAAAATGTGTAATAGAAATAGTAAGTGTTAAGTTTCAAAATGACAGTAAGCTCAGGCTTTGAGTGACTTAACTTTGACAAGCAGTAAACTTAGAGACTTAGGGTATTTATGTTGGAATCTCACCATCAACCGCAGAGCTTTTAAACGAAATTCTACGTCACAAGTAAGCCATGTCTCATAACTCACGCACTGACAAACTCAAAGCCGATGAAAATATTATCGAAAACAAGCTGCAAAAATCTTTAATGGCCGACATCACGTGATACGATTGCTATATCTCAATAATCATGTCCATAAGTACGAAACTATCATCAATATTTTTTTTTTCATGTCAAATGATGTTCTACACGTGTTTTAAGACCTATAAATTTGAATTTATTTGAAATGGAAGTATGAAAACTAGTTTTACACGACCGTGACTGTTTGGCAACTGGGTGTATGTATATTTCAAATGTTATTCCGATAAATTTATTGATACAACATTCGGATGGAGCTTTTAGTTTGATATTTTATAAATCTTACGCAAAATACAAATTTTATTTTCCACGAATCAGATCATCAATGCTTTTTTCTGTGTTATCAGTAGTCAAGACAAAATTTCCCAGTTATATCTAATACAAATCTTGTCTTCAAAAACGCCAAATTGATTTTATTTGCCAATTTATATGAATTCGTAAATATAAGTAATAAAAATCATCAACGCATAATACGTAGGCTACTTTGTCCTCGCACGCACTCCTATCACTGCAACGAATTTTTGATAAGTTATTGTTCACATCAGTGTCCTGTAAACGGACGAATGGGCGTAAAGGTCGAAACAGGACAGTCAACTTTGCTTACTTTATTGATTTATTGGTACTAAACCCTATTAAGGATTTTATCTAATCCGCTCAGGGCGAATTAAACTGCGTTCGTGAGATTCGGGGACTTTATTGACTTGTTAAACCGATTTCGTTATCCAAAGAACTTGAATGTTGGTAAACATACGTGTTAAGAGTACAAGCTATTATATTTTTAAATACTTAATTTGAAAATGTAAGATGAAACTGAATGACGCGATGTGAATTCTCACATGTAAATATAAACAAAATATTTTACTTTCACGACAGTGAAAATAACTTCTTCATTAATTGCAAAGGCAGTGCTAACAAAATTATAGTTAAAATTAAAAAAGGAACGGTTCTTTTAGATAAGTCCTAAATAAAAATTTATTAATGAACATTTTGTACGTATTCGGTCAGCGGAGAATTCGTTTAGCACACAGTGTGGTAAAATATATTATTTATGGCCATCACGCTATCACCTAAATTGTCCATTGGCTTTCATTATCAATAGTCTGGCTCTTTCCATATAAGCCTGTAACACTGTTTATAAAGATGATTAAATAAACACTAACTTAAACAATATAGCAGTACATTGATTGCCTTCATTTTGAATGTTATCTAGTAAAATAACTTTTATATTTTTTAGACGGCAAGTACATTATCAGCGAGCTTTTATTAGAACAAACTTAAAAGAGCACCCATAATTTAAAACATGACTATGGAAAAAATGTAATCGTGAAATAAAAGATAGTGCCAATACGGCAAAGTGATTATTTTGTATTTATATAATATCTATTTATATAATTTTATTCGCATTGCTGACGTAATATTACGCACATGAAATCTATTATAACCACAGTTTGTTTAGAATTAAAGTGGATCTGCTTGTTTTCTTTTGCAAGTGCTGAAATGTATTCCAATGGTCTGTTGACGACGGCTTGATGACAAGCGCAGGGTTGAGACGACTATAATAGAGGAGATGTTTATGCTGGTTATGTCACATTATCAAGATATAATAATCCTGATAAAGACAATTTAGCGATTGAAACGTGAGCCATGTAAATACTTTTCACAACGTGAGTGAGTCCCAGGGAAAGTGGACTTGTCTTGAAAACTGCAAATAATACATAAAGATTAAATAACTACAAAATGTTATATGTCCACCAAAGCTTGCAATAAAAGAGTTAATAGAATCGATTTTAATTTTAGTAACATTATAGATCAACGAGCACTCATCAATCCTAATCTAGCCAAACTACCAGTTTAGAGGGAAGATGTAAATTAAGATAAATTATGAATTCACATGATTAATTTGCAAAACCAGTACAGTAACCAAAAATAGTTATAATTGATTAACTTTAATCAATTATAACTATTTTTGGAATAAATAGAAAAACGATTATGACCGATTTACGTCTTAATTTGGAGTTTTTTTAGACATTATATCTTTCTTAGAAGCTGTATTTAATGCTAGATATTTGACGATATTTCTGATTTATCAGACGATAATAATAAGTCTATCGATAGACGTAGCTCATTAGCCAAATGTTTGATCTTTCTGTGATATTCAGTATCATTTACCGTCTATCAGGTTCATTATCTATTGTCAGTAATATTCCGTTATTTCGAGACCATCTTCGCCTATAAGCAAGTTCTAATGATATTCCATCTTTTTGAAGTGAATGACTCACATTTTTGAATCTGTATACTTATTGTTGTAATTTTATTTTTGATATTGTTTGGTATAAAAAGTGCAGTTTTGAGACTTTTTTACTATAGCTTTTCAATTATTATGTGGAGAAATATAACAAGATTATTTGTTCTGCTATTTTAAGTTGGGCTTTATTACTGATATGCCAAAGTGGCAAAACATTCAACTACCTCGCCTATTTCGTACCTCAATGATTATAGAAATAACGCTAATGATCATCAAACTATGCGCGTAACTAACTAACGTCAATATTTCGATAGTACGATGTTCTGTCAATAGCATATAACTATAGAAAGGTCTATTCATCAGTATGCCCATTTACTAAATTGTCTTATTATCATAAAGCTTATTCAAGCAGTCAGGTACGAATATATACAGATCGATCATGTGAGTTCTTGTACGCTATCTGAGGCACAGCGTTCAATCTATTTGTCACCTTGACGGCCGAGTTCCACATATTGACGTCAATAACATTTGATCCTCTCGAGCACCTGTCACTCCCTATAGTGTGCCACAGGGATCTGTTCTCGGTCCTTTTGTTCTAATTTATATCAATATTCACTTTACACATACGGAAATAGTGGTATTGAGGTGTTCGCTCACAGTCTTTTTTTAATGTTCAACCAAAATTAGAACGTACATATGGAATCGGCAACGAGAATCTAGGTTAAACGAACAAATACCGAAAAAACAATAATATTATTATCGATACGCGAGTTCAAAATTGTTTTTTCTGGATAAATAATAACAATGTTAGACGAAATAATAGAAATAAGAAGATTAGATTACAATTTAGCCGTTATAGAAATAATGAATAGCTACTCCATAAAGATGAGTGTTACTTTTTTCGTAATGACCTTCAATTATTAATTAGAAGTAGTTTTGAACTTTCTTATTAGCGTGAAGTAACGCACTGAATAATAACTGGGTACTTTTACAGTCCTGTAGGAGATTCTTACAAATTCATGTTGGAGGTTAAGCAATTTTGTGTAATAGAAGATTATGGTACAAGTGTGTAAAGTTATTGAGACCCAAGCCGTTAGGCGAAGGCCTAACGTGAGCCGAAGACGGTAATCAACAATACACACGTGTATCATACTAAGGTTTTCATTTTACTTGTGACTAATATAGTACTAAAATAGATACCTATTTACCCTTGCAGTTTTCAGATAGTAAACATTCCATAACGTTAAGGACTTCACATCAATCACATCATAAATCGGACGTTGTGCAGTATATCTGTATACATCGGGTGGTGTACTAGGTACATAAATCGTTTTCTTTGTAACTAGTATATAATTGTAGACATTTTAATTAATAAATAACTATAATTTCACCAGTAAAAACGAATCGCGAAACTATTTGATATTGGCGGACTGGCGGCAATAATAAAAAAAAATCCCTGGCCACAGACTAAACAATGTTTCTTTTTTAATCTGTGTAAAAAATGGTAAATTTACTTAAAGTT
This sequence comes from Eilema caniola, assembly GCA_949126895.1. Classification (NCBI taxonomy): domain Eukaryota; kingdom Metazoa; phylum Arthropoda; class Insecta; order Lepidoptera; family Erebidae; genus Eilema; species Eilema caniola. The sequence goes on from OX421478.1 coordinate 8,082,058, forward strand.
TTAAACAGAGCGAAAACAAAAGTAATATTTGAGTAAAAGTTTGTTTTTTATACACGTACAAGATAAAATTTTCTATTTAAATACGAATTTGCATGAAATGAACAAGCAATAGGTATATTCATTTATTTGTTCTATTAAACACGATCTTTTTGTTTCTATTTTATTTTTAGGAAAAATGCAACTCAAGCATTCAAAATTAAAAAAAAGTCATTATCCCACTCGTGATTTAATAACAATCAAAAAACCAAAGTTCGATAATAGGTATCATTATGTGCTTTATTTCGGTGAGATTAGAGCCACATTATGAGCAAGTAAAATGAAAAATATTTTTACAATAAATAAAAGTTTAGAAAACTAAAAAACATGCTTTAATATAAGAAAAAGACGTGTGGCACTCGGGGACTGCCGCGGTAAAGCTATTGCATAGGATTTTGTATCAAGTTATGCAATTATGAGAATATGCCCTTTGACGTGCATTAGTTTTTTTTTCTTTTTAGCTCTTTACGCTTTTCTTCTCTATAAAACGAAAATATCTAGGTATAAATAATAGGTATAAATAATTAGGTACAAATAGTGTAATGACACACCAAAACAAACTTATTCATTTAAAAAAAATAACGATATTAAGAAGTGATTATCTACAAATTTTACAAGTACAGCTATTCACTGTTGTACATAAATACCTATACACCTATATACTTTCTCATAAATAGCTGTAGACTGAAATTGAATTTGTCCATAAATAATCTGCTTATGTATTCGTCCGATTTCGAAGCAGCTCGTCTCGATTCGTGCGAGCTTCGTAGAGTCATACAATACGGCTAGTTGCACGCACACGAACACCGTGTCGAAGACTGCCGAAAAGAAACGAGCGTGAGGTTTTTTCGTTACGGAATTTCTGGATTCGGTCCCCGCGCTCAAGGCCCTCGATAGAAGCTATGCAATAGCTTAATAAACCAATAAATACAGTGCCTTTTACTTGATTAAGCTACTGCTATCTGGAGAAAAATCTGAAATTTTGGGCTACTCAAAAATCGAATTTAGTATTCCGTTACATCCCTTAGCTAATAAATGCATAATAATAAAAAATAATAAATAATTTCAATATTTTGCATCGTCGTCATACCTACTAATATATACACCAAATAAAAAAAACGTTAATAAATATATAAGCATCAAACAAATCTATATAGGAATGTTGTGTTATGCTTTCAACAAACAGTATACTGTGGTAGCTTATATTTTCATCTATATAATATATAAAATGTCGCAGAGTAAGCGCAAAAGTCATTAGATTGCTTTATGAGATTCTCATCGTTGTGAGTTTAGACCTCGAAGAAGTATATAAGATTATTATATTGACACTCAAATATTGAAGTATTGAAGATACCCATGTGAACGAAGAGAATACGATTCATTAAAAGTATGTAAAGTTAACATTTGTTAACGTTTATTAAATTCAGGTAAAAAACACTCGTACAAATTGTTATTATAAGAACCGGGGTTTAATTAATTGAAAATAAGGTTTAAAAATAATTATGAGATGAAAGATAAATATACACAGAATATTCCAGGTAAGTTTATGCTTTGTATGCACACACATGGCTGGAAATAACAGAACTGGTTGTTTCCTGCGTCCGCGTGGAATTCTGACTGATCCCGTTTCCGGAATGCGTTGGAATGTTATCAGGGAAAAATGTTGTGTATATGTTATCCCAGACTATTAGTCTTTTCATGCACCAAATTGCAACCAGATCCTATCAGCCGTTTGAGTGTAATTGACTAAGAAACTTTCACAGGTGTTCACATTAATGTTCAGTCCACAAAGGAGATACGGTTGCACCTCTACATACGACTTTACATGAATAACTTAGAGAAAAATATCTGAATTTACATAATACATACATAATACATAATAAGACAGTGCCTAACCCGAGCGGTCATATTTCTATTGATTCCAGCATAGTAGTTCAGGCACCACAAACGAAGTCGGCATCCGTTCTCTAAGTTATTTAATACATTTCAGTTTTTGAAATCGGTTATTTTATGCATAGTTTTTTTTTATTTTTTCAGTGTTTGAAATAGGTTTTTCTTAAAATTGTATTATTTTTCCCCCCTTTTAGTGATACAATCCAGTCTGCTTTTGACCTCAGTTTTTGAGTTTTATTTCATAAGATTGACATAATGCTCTTTATAACATAAACGAGACATTCATGCTTTATATAATTACGGAGTTCTGTTGTCTGCCCACATGGTTTAGACTAGGCAATTTCAGCAAGTTCTTGACCATCATAATGTAGCTTACCATGTCACAGGATCATCCTAAAACTAGCTAAAAAGCAATTATTTCCAATTTCCTATTTCATTTTTATATGATTACATAAGAAAAAAATATACCGATCGATTTGACAACCTCCTTTTTGGAAGTCGGTTAAAAAGCAACCGTATCTTTTTTGTCGACTATACTGCGTATACGAGTAGTGGGATTACGATTCTAACTGTCTTACTTTAATATCTATCTGTTCATAAGGCTATCTGCTTCAAATTATTAATATTATATAAAACACTGTCTACTAAGATAAGCTGCTATGCTCAATAAGTTAAATATAAGTTTAATTGGGAACCTCCTCCTTTTTTAAAGTAGGTTAAAAATTGGAAACGTTTAGGTAAAACACGTTAATACACAGTACAATATTAACAATTATTATTGATGAATAGAAAATATTTATAAAAATGCATGGGTTTATACGATGTTTCTATGAAACACAGTTAGTGATAGTACTCGTAGAAAATGAATATAGAAGTTCGTTTATATTTTCCACAAAATATTCCTTGTAACCAACTTCCCTGAAATACGACTATATTTATTAAAATAAGTGCTTATAAAACGCCTATAGACTCGTCGAGCTTTTTTTTTGCGCTCGTTCTTCATTATTTTGGCTCTGGGGTAATGGATCAAAATACGTATTTCTTTCTCCATGTAAATTTCGTTCCGGTGTTTAGTTCGTATTTTTCATGTTATTTTAGGTTTGTGATATTTCAACATGTCATAACATGGTTGACGAAAAGTGGTTTTTCATTATGTTGACGTTATTTTTTTAAGCATAGGATTTCAGATTTTACCGATTTAGATTCATCATCATCAGACTACTAATTCTGTTTATCCAAAGCCTATATTGGAGTTTTTATGGGAGTTAATTTTATTAATAATAGGTGTACTTGTACCTACTGGCTTGCAGGTAGAGTTGGCTTAGGCCTCGAAGATCGCATACATCTCTCTTTATAGATACTTATAATTAGGTAATTACAAATTCAGATTAGAATTAGACTGTTTATTCAGGCAGTACCTCCTCAGTTGCCTTGGTTTGATGACGCTCGATTGAGCCTACATTATATTAGGTTAGCCTTTAGAATTAGATCAGGTCATATCCATCAGCAAAGTTTGCATATCTGATGTAAAAAGCTGATTCGCCTAACTGTCCTGTATGCCATAAAATTAAAAATGTGCAACATTTGTAAATGGATTAGAATAACCGGAATAAAATTTTGTGTGAGGCTCTGCTTCACGAATTAAAAGTCTTGATGGGGGTTTAATTCAAAGTATTATGAGTTATCCAAATTCCGAAGCAGCCCAAAAACTATGTCACCTGATTACAATAGTTCAGCAATGATTCATTATAATCTCAACGAGCTATGGAGAGTTCTATGCTCGGTATTTTCTCACGTGATCGCGTCAGAAATGGTCATATCTGTAGGAGAACAAAAGTAACCGACGTAGCCTAGCGGATTAGCTCGTTGAAGTGGCAATAAGTGCAGAACAGATGGCTGTTGGAGCAAAAAAGTTTTTGAATGGCGACCGCATTCGGGCAAGCGTAGTGTAGGACGCTCAACGGCCTAGTGGAGAACGACCTCATGAAGGTCGCCGGGAAGCGCTGGATGCGGCTGCTTTAGATTGGTTGCTCTGGAAATCTATAGGAGAGGCCTATGTTCGGCAGTGGACTGTGTGTCGCTGATATGATGATTCATTATAATAAATGTAGCTACCTAGACTACAGCAATCATAGTAAGGCTGTGTCTACTATTAATTAAGGTATAATGGGGTTGACATATCCTTAATGGATCAAATCCTCAAGGTAAATAAAGAATTTAAAAAAAAAAGACGGGTTGCACTCCGGTAGTGCCGGCAGAAGTGAAAACATTTTATTTCTTTCTTTCTTCGTTATATACAGAGAAAAAGATAAAAAGAACATACCATACCTATAATATAGCGTCATAAATTACAAAAAGAAAAAATAATCACAAAAGTGTCAGAAGCCCAGGTTCGAACCCGGTACTATCTGAAACCATAAGGACTTACATTCGAAGCGCTTACCGCTAAGCTACGAAGGTTCATAGCGTACCTAACAAAATAAACAATCTGTTGCTGATGTTGTATGACGTCAGTCGTCGGTTACGGTTCAAAGGTCAAGTGATCCTGACGCGAGTTTAACACTTTTTACCCATCCAACGCCGCTAAAGAAGTTTTCACTTCAAAAATGAGACTGTTTCATTTATTAATTTTACAGTAGAGGAAGCTCGTGAAGTATGTGAGCCTAGAGTCACGTGGCGAACTTTTATCTCTGCCTACCCTGGAGGAAAATAGATGTGAGCATATGAATGTTTGATTCATTTTAAACGACAGACGGTGTGTATAATGTCATTGAGCAAACTACCTTACTAATGTTAAAAGCTTTTATAAATGCTTACTACTCAAAATTAGATTTTAAATAAAATATCGACATTGCGTCTAGACTGCGGTAGGTACCTACTGTGAGGGGAAACAAGTAGGTAGCGTTAGCGTAGTTCTGTTTTGGCAAATACCTATCGCTTATTGGCAAACTGCTACTAAAATAGACGATTTATGGAGCTGTTAGTCGATAAGACTCGTGTTTTTACTTCAAACTATAACATATTATTTTATTGCAATCCATTGCTTCATCGTTTATTATCGTGTAGGTATTTGTTTATTTAATTGTTTTTTATTTATTTAATATGTACATCTTTTGTGTCTTATACGAATGTAAACTAGAGAAATAAACAGTTTCAGAAATGTTAATCGTAATGCAAATGTATGGAATAGATACTATTCAAAATAAAATGTAAAATTGGTTTATTTCAGTAAGTATATATACTATTCTATGTTTTGTTTCTCCGGTACAAGGTTACGTTGTCGAATCTATTTGATGTAACTTCAAATGTGGCTTTATAAGAATGATCCGACCATAATATTACAAAGTTTTTGGTATGAAAACTCTTTTAATGCTGGTAATCGCGTTCCTAATTTGAAAAGTACTGGCCGTTATTTGAAGAAAATTATACATTGCTTATTTTGTTAATATTTTTATACAGTTTAAAATAATATCATTCGTCGATTTAAATATAAAAGAATGCCTAGACCAATTTTTTTTTCTATTTTAATCGATTTGAATATTTAGCATGAAAAGTACTTAAAAAAGGGTGTGTACTTAAGTATTAGCGTTAAAAATTATACTTCTTTTGAAAAACTAAAATGTTGATTTTCAGGCTGTATGTTGACTATAACTAACTTCAGGGTGTCGGTTTTACGGGACGATGTGCAGACGCATTGTAAAAATTTACTCTCAACATGCGCCGAAACACGTTTAACGTCAATATTAAAAAAAAAGACGGGTTGCACTCTGGGAGTGCCGGCAGAAGTGAAAACCTTTTCTTTTTTTCTTTCTTCGTTATATACATAGAAAAAGATAAAAAGAACATACCATACCATACCTATAATAGAGCGCTAATCATAGAACCTATCACTTATTTTCTGCTAATTTTCTCTCAGAAAAAATAAATAAATTATGAAAAGAAAAAATAATCACAAAAAATAATAAATTACAGAAAGAAAAAATAATCACAAAAAATAATAAATTACAGAAAGAAAAAATAATCATAAAAAGTAATAAATTACGAAAAGAAAAAATAATCACCAAAAGTAATAAATTATAATAAGAAAAAACAATCACAAAAAATCCCTGAAGGCCAGGTGGTTTGAACCCGATACTATCTGAAACTATAAGGACTTACAGTCGAAGTGTTTACCGTTTAAGCTACGACGCTATCTGTTGTACATTGCAAAATAGATAGTGTGTACCAATCTTGTATGACGTCAGTTGTCGGTTACGGTTCAAAGGTCAACTAATCCTGACGCTTCCTTAACATTTTACACCCATCCAACGCCGCTAAAGAAGTTTTCACTTCAAAAATGTCTTCTCTACTACGGGACGTTGGCGGAATTGATGCTAAAAGCACAGGCCATCAAAAAAATCTGCTTAAGATGTTCAAAATTAAAGTTGGTTTTTCAAAAGAATATTAGCAACCGAAATTGCTAATATTCCCTCGTAAAGTCGCGTTGGTAGTGAAGAGCCAGTATTCGAACCCGGGATATCCTGGTCGTAAGGCCGGCTCCTTAACACTAACAGCCGACGCTTAAATGCATCGCTTATTTAGGGAAATCGAAATTATAATTAAAAGTTTTTTTTTATAATTAATCTCCCGTTGATAATGCCACTAAAAAGAAGTATCATCCATTGTAAAAATATCATTACATAGATTTTACAAAGACGTTCACCGTGTGAGGTAGCCTTACGATCAAGTTTTTCTCGTTCAGCCATTTAAAATGACTGAATAAATAGTATTGTCAGAAGACCTTTCAAGTTTTCTGTCATTTATTTGGCAGTCCCTGTCGTTGATAACAGTAATTCCTTGTATCGCTTAAACATGCCTTACATTAACCCCCACTCATTTCATCATCATTCTCCTACCCTCATCCCAAGTTTATTTAGGGTCGGTGCAACATGTGCGTTTCTTCCATTCATATCTCAATATTCATTTCCTTCTGAACCATCGTTCATACAGGTCTTCCCTTGTAGCCATCCACTTCCATAGATCATGCCTTCCATATATTACTTTCATCCCTACGCATTATATGTCCGAAATCACTCATATTACATTTATATGAAAACAAAAACAAAAGTCCTAATTCCTCATTACAAGCAATTAGACGATCCCGGAAAAAACCAGGATTACGTAATACGCACGTAATGGCAACTCAATGACGAAAAGTTCTCAAATTAAAATTAAACGTGCTTTGGCCTCGTCCCTTTGATTATTATTATGCAAATGTTTGAGTGGGTAATATCGTTACGAGAATAATTAAGATGTATTAGTTGAATGAGAAAATACTGTTAATGGCTTTATTATCGTTAACCCTTGGTTGTTAGTTTAATACCACGATGTATCTCACTCAATAGTGACGGTAAGTAGTAGCGTTTTGCTGCAGGTTACATTTTGAATAGGTTAAATATTAACTTTAATGAACGAGGTGCTCGTAGTTAAGTGGTAGAAGGTTATCATATTGCAAGGTTAAGCAATATTGACCAGGTCATTTTTGCGATGGCTGGCCATTCATATGAAATTCATTCCTTCGTACCTCAAAGTGCACGCAAAGCCGTTGGCAACGGTTTCCATACGAACATCTGTAGCAGTCGTTATGGGTAGAAGATTGGAGACATAAAGAAATGGTTTATATAGGTCAAAATGTTGACCTATTGACCATACCATGTACAATTTAGGTCATCCAAAAAACATTCCATTGAATAAATTCATGCCACTATAAATAGCAAACAGTAAGCACGTACTTAATATACATATAAATTAATTTTATCAGGCAGAAGGGTCTATCTATATATTTGGTTGTGCTAATATAGAAACATCTCACATTCTTGCGTTACATAGCTCTTTTATTGCGGCAGTATTTACTATATAAATCATAGAGATAGTATGATTTATCTATTGCATTCTTGGGACCTTAATAACAAATCAATATTCATAACTTTATCATTGGGTGGTTTGCGAGTACCTACACACATAGTCGGTAAGTGTAATATTATAGAAAATTATGCTATGAGTATATAATATTAACCTACCCGGTAAGTCTTGCCGGGAATAATCCTGAATCCATACATAGTAGTCCAAGCACTTAGGTTGGCCAGATCGGTATTAATCGTGGCAATACCCTGAGATAGTCCATCTAAACTTTTCTGGCAATAGATTTGTTAATCATCTGCATAAAGGTGATAGAAAGAGAGAAGTAGATTAGAGATAGAGTTAATGAATAATGAAAAAAAAAAAACAAGTGAAATAAGACGCCACCGGTTTCGCCTTACGGCATTATCAAAGGTTTGATATGACCTTTGATAATGCCGTAAGGCGAAACCGGTCAGGAATTTAATAAATATGTAATGTGGAATAGTACAAGTGTTTTCATTGAAGATGTGTAGCAAGTTCCACCAAGAGCCATCAATCAACAGTATAAGCATAAAACGCCACCTTGCGGCACACCCGCAGCGTTGTCAGACTAAGATGAATATATAGATATGATGAGAGAGCTTAATATGGCAAGGAGAATGTAGATATCCGCAGTGTTCAATGCGTTGGTAAAAACAGAGTATTGTATTGTATGTAAAAAAGAAAGAAAGCGGTATACAATACAAAAACAAGATACAAGAACAAGATCTGATGTTTAGTCAAATCCATACTATTTGTATAAATGGGGAAGAACTTTGTCTGGTACTTTTTACGAATACTCCTGAACCAATTAAAAATATTTTAAACATTGGCTAAGTCGAGGGTTTTTGTGATAAAAATAGGCTTGAAGGGGTTCAAATATGGGAAATTTGTATAACAGTTCGTCATTAACAAAGACAACCTGAAACTTGGTACCTTGTACAGAAATAGGAATGAGCTTAGGTAAGAACATATTCTATGTTTGGACGTGATAACCTATTTCCATGCAGGGGGAACCGTGGTCATCATCATCATCATCATCATCATATCAGCCGCACATAGTCCCCTGTTGAACATAGGCCTCTCCTATGGACTTCCAGAACGACCGACTTCCCAGCGACCTTGACGAGGTCGTCCTTCCAACAGGTTATCAACAAGTTGTAAATAATATACATACGTATATATATACACACGTCCCTCCGGAGTAAACAAAGACAAAAACTCATTACCCGCTTCTATTCTTACACACTTCTCAAGCTTCCTACACTGTCAAAAAGAGCACAAGATTCGGGTGTTTCTGACTTCTTATTCTAAGTTAAATTTTCAACGGCCCAATCTTATATTAACATGTATTTATACATACATACATACATATAATCACGCCTTTATCCCCGACAGTTAGGCAGAGGTGAATTAACACCTTAATTTCACCAATCTGTATTCGGTCCCACGTAATAGGGGGTGAGCCTATTGCCGTATTCCGGACACTATTGTTAACTCGAGCCATGCATTTTGAGGTTGAGTCTGGGCTGTAAATATCTGTCTAATGTTTAAGTTAATCAGCCCTATCCCTTAGTCATCTTGTACGACACCACATGGGAAGAGAAGGGGTGGCCCAAATTCTACTCTGCCGGGAACCACGCAGCTATTGTATGTATTTATAGATTAAATAAAACGCGGATGCAACGGCGAGTAAGCTGAATATGTAAAAGCGAAACACTACTTACTAATTCATTGTCTAATCTCGAAATCTTAAAACGTAAGTACTTGACCGGTGAAGATGGACTCTGACCGATAAATAGTTTATGAGCAGTTGAGTTCAGCTAAGAAAGGCTAACAAAGTAAAGGAGTTTAGAGTTACATGAGACTTTGTTCAAAAGTTCTTTGTTTTCACCTTTAGAGGTATAAAATAATAATGCTAAAGAAAAGATAAACCAACTAAAGAACAGACAGACAAATCATAATTCTTTGCGGTATTTCACTACTCGGTTTTCCGGTTTAACTCTGTCGAGATGTTTTCCATGGACCAACTGCCATCTGACTTCTACAACTAATTAGTGATAACGAAATTAGACTAGTTGGCCTTTTCAGGGTTGCTATTGGTAGTGGAATACTAACCATAACAACTACTATAGGTGTCCGTATGGTAACCAGGACAAGACAAAAAGATGTAATCACGTTGCACAATTTTGAAAATTTCATTCACTGTTGTGAATTTCAATGCAAATTCAAAGCAATGAGATAAGAGGCTTTGAAGAAGTATGGTGCATTCATATTCGTTTGCCCTTTCATGAAATGTTATATCTTGCTAGTGCAGTAGAGCATGTTTCACAGTGAGCCTTGAAAATAGGTAAAGCTTATATATTACTTTTTAATACATATTCCATGAATAGGACCAGAGTAACATTTTATGATGTTTTACCTGTTCTTTAGCATAAACATGTGACTAAAATGTGAATGATAGAAATAGGGTGTGGGTATGGTTGCCCCATTAAAAGGCCCAAGGGCCCAAGCCCAAGTAATCTGTAACCAGCACCGAGCTGGTGATGGTTTTTCTATCGAACGTGATGGATGACACGGCTGTCGGTTCCGTAAAAAACAAGGTAAGAAACATGAGAACAAAGAGCAAGAGGGTCTTGGTCTGCAAAGTATAAGCTTTAGATGCAATCGAGTACTATAAAAATATTAAAAGAAATAAAATATTTTTGTATGCCATGCTCTGCTAATATTATGTGTATTAGCAGAGCTATGGATTACGTGACTAATAATGTACAAAAATATTTATAAAAATAGATCAAGAGAACTGTTTCTGTTTTATTTAGTATTCACGATGTACCTCTCGGCACTCTCGCGCCTTAGATTAATGGAAACGACTTGAACATAAAACGTGATTGAAAGGCTGCTTAAAAAACAAAACATTTCCCTTGCAAATTTAATTATTGTGTAAAAACATAATAAATTTATAGGAGCAAACGAGCCAATTTTATTTTTAAGTACTTATTATTTGCATAATTTAAACCGACATTAAGATTTGACAGTTACAATCCGGCCCTAAAAAAACAGACGCTTATTTTTATTTCGTTGCCAAAATTTCGAAGTGCAATTTAGGGGGCTACGTTCAAAAATTACAGGACGAACTACTAAAACATGCAATTATAGCAACAGGTTTTTGTAGACATAAAATTTTAGTTTATTAAATAAAATGCTATAATATTTAACTTTTTTTGAAATGCATGCACTTTTATCCCCAAAATTGCTAGTTTTACCCACTATATAAAAAAAATATTAAAAAAAAACATTTGTTCTATCAAGATCTTCTACTGCAACTATACTTCATTTATCACTATCGTACTTTAAGACAAACAAAGATATTATATACTTATCAGCATCATCCGACAGCTATTCATCATAAATGTAACCATAAATTAGGATCTTTTATAGAATCGTCCTAAATAAATATGACACGATATGCAATGAAGGTTTTGCGAATATTGTGAACGTGCAATATTTGCAGATGAAACATATGCGGAAAAGGTAAAAAAGTGAAGTAATAAATGTGATGTGGGTCTAATTCAAAGTACTTTTATATGTAGTAACGTCAAAGGCAAAAAGTTATGTCGTTTGATAGCAATGTGGCATCGGGGGCTCTCGACATTTAGATTGCTTCTGAATTTTGTGTGAGTTCGCAAGTACTTTTGGATGTTATTAGTAATTGCAATATGTTTCGTGTAAGGGTTTTATTCTCAGTGAAAAACAGAGGTGATACGTAGAATCACTCACATCACATTTTTTCAATATATTTATACAGTTTTGATTCAAAGCATACCCTGACTTTCATATGTACCGACATAAAGCTTCTTTCTGTTCTATTTTATTTATGATTTCGAAGAACCCTTGCACCTTACAAAATTCACCTACATCAGTTTATGCCCAACATTTACTACAATATAGGTACACATATCTTCTATGGGCCCTCACTCGCGCCATTATCACAGTGTAATTAGAAGTCTGCATGAACGATGTCCCTTATTCAATACTTACCATAAATCGTCATATAGACTCAAAGGATTCGAAATCCTAGATTTTGTCATGATATTCAGTTTACGTATCAGCTATCCGCCTACATATACTGTCAAGAATAGTGTGTATAGGCATATCACTCAATAATACAGCCAATATTGGTGTAAGATTGGTGTAAGGTGTAATATTGGTGTAAGAGCACCCCGAATAGCACTCTCTACAAAATCCCCAGGGGTTTATAGTTTGCTATGATCTGTAATCTTATTATGTAATTAAAACCACACGCCGCGCCGTCTTGGGTCTTCAAATGGCGGGATGTAAGATTGCCTAAGACATATACCTCGCAATCCGAATTAATAAGGAGGTAAGACACGACGGTATTTCCGGCCAATTGAGTAGTCCGCATGGGGAAGTACCTCCGCCCTACAGAATACCGCGGCCATAATAACCTCGTGTTGTATTCCCGGCATTGAGTAGGGTAACCAGAACTAACTGGAGAGATCAGTGGTGGTGTTTACAGGTTTGGCAGTACGAGTGTGACTCCCCTTGGTGTTGCACACGTCCGTGGGCCAGGGTAACCAATTTCCATCAGGTGGGCCGTGTTGCCAACATCGGGTGTGCCATGTACTCCCACATAGCGACGGCATACCTAATAAAAAAGCCATTCGCAACTACCTGCCTACCAGACGGAAGTTTAATTTAAACGTTTATTGTACTAGAACTCTAGATGTTTTACAAAGTATAAAACTTAAAATCATATTTTATGAGCCTCGTGAACGTGACGCAGGTACATTGTATATAATTATAAGCAAAGTTGATTCTTTTACCTTTGTCACAGAAATATGTACGATGTAGGTACTTTGTGTGACGAAGGTAGAAGGGAGTTTTTGAAATTACAATTGTTCTGAAGAAGAGAGTTTTAAGCGCGTTCTATAATTTTAGTTATATCCTTACTCCTTACTACACAATTGTGTGAAGTGACTTACTCTGTCTGTTTGTAACGTTTAAACCGCTTTTGATGAAATTTTGTACAGAGATAGACTAAAGTTTAGAAAAGGATATATAACTCATTATTGAAACACCTAGACAAATGTAAATTTCATGCATATAAGTATTTACCTTAATCAGGAACCAAATCAGTGACCTCCTCGAATGTTCTACATTTATTCAGTGTTCAGTTTGGTAGTTTATCCATAACGTGGCTTAATATCACCTTTAATATTTATTACTTCGAAGCAATGAACTCTTGCTACGTGTCATCAATAATTGTTTATCTCACGAAGTTCGTAGACTAATAAAACTTGTTCCTATGCCCGACTAACTTCTGTTGTATCAAAATGGATTTCTAAGCATTCGTTAGTTTTAATAATAATGTTCTTCTAAAATTCCTTGGAGGTTTTAACAGAATTCTCGATCATGGGATAGGTTAATTCCCGTTAGCAATATTGTACATTATAGAATACGAAAGTTTGAAAGCCAGTATAGCACTGATATTGCACGTTCGGTAATTTAACATTCGTATTTTTAAAGTGAAAACTTCTTTAGCGGCGTTGGATGGGTAAAAAGTGTTCAACCCGCGTCAGGAACGCTTGACCTTTGACTTACGTCATACAACATTAGCTACAGACTGTCTATTTTGCAAGATACGATAAATAGCTTCGTAGCTTAGCGGCTGTAAGTCCTTATGGTTTCAGATAGTACCGGGTTCAAACCTGGCCTTCTGACACTTTTTGTGATTATTTTTTCTTTTTGTAATTTATTACTTTTTGTGATTATTTTTTCTTTTTGTAATTTATTAATTTCTTCTGACAGAAAATTAGCAGAAAATTATTGATAGGTTCTATGATTGGCGCTATATTATAGGTATGGTATTTTCTTTTTATCTTTTTCTATGTATATAACGAAGAAAGAAAGAAAGAAAAAGTTTTCACTTCTGTCGGCACTCCCAGAGTGCTACCCGTCTTTTAGGTTATAATTGGAAATATTTGAGAGACCTGTAATAACCTTGTAAGAACATTTACTCCTTACTTGGGAAACTCAAAAACTTCACTCTTTATGTGATAAACAGAAACGAATTGGTAATTCGTTTCTGTTTATCACATAATGATCCTATGCAATGTAATTTAGTTAGAACTGGCCCTTAATCGTATAAAATAGGGATCCAGTACTTGAAGTGGTTCATTGAGTTACCGTAACGTTATCTCGCCTTTCAAAGTTGTCTATCGCATGAGTGAATCAAGAATAATGACGAACTTACTTAATAATAATCGAAATTTGTAGCTAGACAGAATGAGAATTGGTATTTCAAATGTTCTGATCTAAAAGTGATATATTAATCTGAGTTTGTTGTAAGGAGAAGTTCTTTGTGTATTGCTGAGTTATATACAGGGTGTAATCGTTAAGTGTGTCCAGGCGATTATTCCGTAACTATTACAGATATCAAAAAACTTTAAACTGATATCGAAAGTACGTTACCTAATGAGTAAAATGACATCAATAACTTTTTTTAAATCTAACGAGAGGTATCTAACATTTTGACATTAAACACTCCCATACATTTAGTATGAGATTAGTAGAAAGGTTTTAGTTTCCTTATTTTAAGTGATCTAGTACCCATTTTACCTTAATCGTTATATATTAGTAGTAAAGTTTATGATTACGTATAATATGACAATGATGATTTTCAAATCGATACATGTGTAAATTAATTATCTTACCACTTGAAATTAGTAATAAACCGTGTTTCAATATCGCATTAAGTAATTTGAGCTAACTGAAAAGCAACACACTACAAAAAAAGAAAAGTTAGGTACTCCTTGGTGTTCGTTCTAAATTCAAAACTTTTATCTCGGGTTGTTGTTCCTGCCAATTTATCGTTGTTTTTTTTATTTGCGTTAATAATCGTGATTGTTTCATTTATTGATTGCAAAATGGCATATTCCAAAAGAGAAAAGAGAGATATGCTAAAAATTGACTACAAATATGATTGTAACTGAAGAGCGGTCATTATCGCCTACAGAAGAGAGCACCCAGATAGAGAAGTCCCTTCTGTTGTACGTACCTAAAACCTTTCTACTAATCGCATACCATTTTCATACTAAATGTATGGGAGTGTTTAATGTCAAAATGTTAGATACCTTTCGTTTGTTTTTTAAAAAGTTATTGATGTCATTTTACTCATTAGGTAACGTACTTTCGATATCAGTTTAAAGTTTTTTGATATCTGTTATAGTTACGGAATAATCGCCTGGACACACTTAACGATTACACCCTGTATATTAGAATTCCTTAGTTGAAAGTTTTCAACGTATACGAAATTTCAATTGCTACGCTATTGGAACGGCTACGGTATTACATTTCAACTCACCTACAGAGCTTGAAATACCGTAGTAATTGAAATAACGTAGCATAATATATTTTGAGTAGAGCCGTACCAGAAACGGTAGATGTCAACCATGCTTGGAAATTATCTGTTTGCTCTGAAATAGAACGTTTTATTAGCCTAGTGGCTACTCAAACAAACAAAACATTACAATTAGATTAAGCGAACGTGTTTGTAAATAGACCAAAGTATGCTATATTCCATGTTTAGCATGTCTCATGTGGACGGGACTGCGTTATGAACCAGTGTTCTGTGCCCCGAGCACGAAAAACATTTGAATTCGGAACGTAAACGTATCGAAAGAATGCTCCGTCATTGCGATTGGCTCACAGTTGGCGCGCGGCCAATCACACTGCTCCTTTCTCTGAATACGTTTACGTTACGAACTCGAGTGAAAGAGCGTTTTCACACTCATCCGATATCCGATATCGGTGTCGGACGCCGATAGCCGACATCCGATATCCGACACCTTGTGCTGTTTTCACATTTATCCGATAAAATTGGTCCGATACGGCTATTTGCTCGAAAGCGTAGACTAGTTAGGATGCTAGGGATGAAAAAAAAGAAAATATAGTGCAAGCAATTTTCGACCTTATTGACATGACATCCTATCGAGTTTTTTTTCCTATATTCGTTAGCGTCATTAATTAACGCAAAAATACACATAGTTAAGAAAATGTCATTAAGGTCGAAAATTGCTTGCAGTCGTTGTTTTATTTTATTTTTATTTTTTATTTTATTTTATAAGGTACAAAAACAGATAACAGATCACATGATATCAATACAGAATTTCCAAATACACTTTTTGAACCTGCTATCCAATTACATTTGCACACAACATTCAGATGCTAAATAGCTTCGTTAAGACAGTTTATATATGTAAATCTTTTCTTTCAAAATTTAGTCTTATTGTGATCCGATATCGGGGCAACACAGTGCTGTTTGCTCCGATACCCGATATCGGGCTGGACAATGTGAATGACAGATACATATCTCATACATTCGATATCGGATGTGTGTGAAATCGCTCTTATTCGTGCTTGGGGCACTGTTCAATAAACATTAATGTGTCCAATGTTTCATAACTAGCCCTGTTTTAATAGACAGGTGTTTATATTTCACCCTCATACCTTATCCTACTTTCCCCCCCGGCAAAGTAGGTACCGGAATAAAAAGCAAAGTAGCATATATTTATGTATGTATATATGTGCTATTTCAGATAAAAACCGCGGTAGCCTATAGTGGTATGGGTAATGGACTGCTGAGACGAGGTCTCGGGTTCGATCGGAGGTTTTCCATGGCACACACCAATGACTTTCCGATGCTTTTCGAAGTTATGTGTGTATTTATCGCAGGTTTACAAGTGCCCAGTTAATGGCAATAGGCTCGCCACCTATTACATTGGGACCTAAAAACATAAACCGGCGAAATGTGGGTGCTAGCACCTCTGCCTACCCCTTCGGGGATAAAGGAGTGAGTTTATGTATGTATGTATGTTTTTCAGATAAAAAAAAGAAGATTTTGGCCGGGTTGCGTTAACAAATTCACTTCATCAATTCACATTTATAATATTAGTAGGATGTGTGTGACGGACGACACACATATGGATATACTTAGGGGGTTTCTTTAACATTTAATTTATTTTTTATGTGTTTGCTTTAGTTAATAACCGCGTCGTACGAATTATGGCCATGACGTAGATTGACCCTTTACACCGTCCGCCCACTCGTGTTTGCGCACGTGTGTCTCGTGTCCTTATTCCCACCGACAACTTAAAAGTTTTCAACCATATTAAAATGAAAATGTCTAAAGATTACTGGGGCAAGCCAGTTAGCTTAATTGGTCATGAAATTGATATCATTGAACCTGATGTAATAAATCTGTTGGTAACGGTACATTTCCATTTTGTAAGAAGGGATCTAAATCAGAACTTGGAAACTACCCCCATATTTGTGAGAGTGATGCTCAATCAGAGGCAACTGTATTTCTAGACCAACAATCTTTTCCATATATGTAGAATATACTGCTTCCGGGCTGTTTGGCCGTGTTCCATGTGAAACTTGCGTTCCAGACGTTTCGTCGATCACTGCGGTCGACATCTTCAGTGGCGCAGGTCCGGGCGACGACGAGTTCGGAGACATCTTTTTTAATCATACGCATCGCCCGCTCTGCTGTCTCCTTCACGAGCATGACCTGCTCGCAGAAGGAGGCGCTGGCCGCTCACGGATCCGCGCAGCGGACCATCGCCACGAGCAGGGTGGAGAGCGTGAGTACTCTCACCCCCAGGGCCGCTAAAAGCCTCCCGCCTCGGCGTCTCAAGCGCCGGGCACTCGGTGAGCGTGTGCAGCCCCGAGTCCACGCTCGCGTCGCAGTGATGGCACTCGGGCGTTAGCTCTATGCCCATCAGACGCAGATACCGCCCGAAGCTACCATGACCGGTGATGATCTGCGTCTGACGGTACGAGAGGCTACCGTGTGGCCTCTCTAGCCACTCCTCCATGATGGATCTTACCGCCGCAATCACGGCATGCCCTGCGCGTGGTTGCCCAAGTGGTCGCTCCCACTCGGCCACCATGTCCCGTTGGAGCCGGGATTTCTCGGCCCGAATATCCTCGGGCTCGGGATCGAACCCGAGGATAAGGAGAGATCGATCTTTCGGAACTGATATAGTGCCGAAAGGGTCCTGGCTTCCAGGATCCACGGTGGTGATCCGGCCAGGAGACTCGCCGCTTCGAAGGATATCATGCGGTATCCCCTGATGGCCCTGGAGGCCATCGTGCTCTGCGCCGTACGGAGCAGAGGATATTACTTTTGTATGATTAAAATAGATTCTAAATTGCAATGGGGTGACTATATCACTTGACGGTTTAGGTAGTTA
The DNA here is from genome assembly GCA_949126895.1 of Eilema caniola. Taxonomy (NCBI): domain Eukaryota; kingdom Metazoa; phylum Arthropoda; class Insecta; order Lepidoptera; family Erebidae; genus Eilema; species Eilema caniola. The sequence continues at coordinate 8,100,186 of OX421478.1, forward strand.
ACCGATGTAGCTACTGCTAGGCTTGTATACTTTAGATACTTTCGTAGCTTGATGTCCTATGGAATAATACTTTGGGGAAATCCAGCAGATTTAGAAAATATATTTAAATTTCAAAAGAGGGCAATTCGTGCCATTTATGGCTTAGGCAAAAAATACTCCCTCTGGGAACGATTTAAGGATATTGATATTGTAACTAGCTTCCCAATATATATTTGAAAACATAATGTATGTCAGGAAAAATATATCTCATTGCACAAAAGAAAGTGACATCACAGACATAAATCTGCGTAATAAACATAAACTGCTACTTCCATGTTATGTATGTTAGTGATTCTTTTAAGGGTATATGCTTTTATGATAAATTGCCTGAATCGGTCCTTAGCATGCCTGACAATAAATTTAAAACTCATACAAGGACCACCTTTTATAAAAAAGCATATATAGGACAGATGATTATCCTAAAGACTAAAATTGAGCATGGTGCAGGCACCTCCTAAAATGCTGTAGTTACGGCATAATACTGTACTAGGAACGTGACTTTTTGCCATATTATAACTTAGGTTGATTATTTTATTATTAAGTTTTTTTTAAATTATTTTTGTTAATTCAGACACAAGAAGATTATTTGATTCGTCCACATTTAGCCTTAAGGAAATGACTATTGTAATCCGACGTCTTAAAAAATGTCGCATTGGAGTTTGTTGCGCTGTTTCTTCTCCATCAGCGCCTTGGAAGCGGTGGTAAACTTAGCTTAAGTAGAATTATTATTGACGTCAATAAGAAACAACCATGTTGTTCTAGATTGAATAATTCTTTGACTTTGACGTTTCCTGAAAATTCTTTGTATAAATTTCGTGCAAAAATACATACGAATTGCGCTAAGTGTGGGGCAGCCCGCATGCTTGATACGAGGCAGTAAGTATGTAATTACTTATCGATATGAAAATCTCCTTATTGTTTTAATTTAAAATAAATGTATTTACTCAAAAAATACAGATTCAAGGTACAATAAGAAGAATCGATAATCGGCACAATAATATGTTTTCCCTCATGAATTAGGCAAGCCTGGATCACAACAAGCAAAAAGAAGTCTATAAAGCAAGATAGTGATTAAAATAATTATATTGAATAAGCTTTTGCCCGCGGCTCTACCCGCGTGGATGTCGGTTATCGCTATAATATCGGTAAATTGTAGCCGACGTGTTATTCTGATATATAAACTATATTATTGTAAAGTTTCATTTAAATCCATTCAGTAGTTTTTACGTCAAAGAGTAACAAACTTTCATCCATCCATACATCCATACATACATCCATCCATACTCACAAACTGTCGCGTTTATAATATTAATAGAATGTATTCGAAGTACTTAGGTATCTACGCTTGAGATGTGCCATTATATTAAAACTGAATATCCTTTACGTGCGAGGATGCTCAATTTTAACATTATGATAGTTTAAATCACACTTTGAGATGAATCTTACGGTACATTAATTTTGTGTCGTCGCACAGAATGTTACGCTCTAAGTTTCCTAGGTAACTATGTAATTCCCTTGTGGTTTAGCTTCTAGCTAAAAGTAGAACAGCGGTGTGTGTACTTGAGAATGTGTAAAGAGGCCTGAGGGAATGCCTACTGCAGATTCTGATGCTTTCTTAAGTGTCTAAGGTTAACTTGGGCCCCATCTTTGTTGGTAGGGCACTGCACAAACGAAGGCTATATTTATAGACATAAATATTGGAATAAAACATTTCTTTATTTGTATCTTGGTTTCTTTATTTCAATTTCAAGACTATTACACAGGGTGTGAATTTTAATAAATTAGATATTGATCACGAAGAACGTTAAATTCCTCGTGGTCAAATCAGTTTGACTAAAAAGTTTGATCACGAGGAAGCAATGTCTTTAATCTGTTCAACGCAATCATTTTTTTTGTGTTAGGAGTTCAGGCCAGTTGTATTACTGATAAACTTAGTAGATTTGAACCATAAACTTGCAAGTCCAAAACCTTAGTTACTATACTAATGGCACTTAAAGCCTTTCCACGGCTTGCAATTTCACGGACGCGTGCATTATTTCGTGGACTATGCACTGTGCAATAAGGATCATTTGCGATAGTGTAGACACATTTGTCAGAGTAAATGCGTCCGTGTCCACATCCGTGAAAGCTCGCACCGTGGAAACCCGTTGTTACGTTGACAGAGTAATAAGTAATTCCTTATCTCGAGATGTGAATCTTGGTTTCATTTCCTGAGCGTTTGAAAATTCTGTGCGATATGCCTACCTACAAGTATTACTTCATAAACTAAAGTAATATTTATAGGTATTCTATCTTATCTACCTACACAGTTACCAGCAATTTATTCACTGTCTGGGAATCAAACATCTGGCAACATTTTTAGTATCTAGCCACAGCCATAAATATACACATTTATATCTCTGTAATGTCTATTAATATTCGCATTAATAAATATAATGGCTAGGAGTATTATTACGTTTTTATTGGTCTTTGGTGTTTCGGCATGTGTCTCGATCTAATATTATACGAACTAACTATGAGATATTTGTGTAGTATCGGAGAGTCACGTCATCTCTTTACGGGGATGTCGTAAAATGCGGTTAGGATAGTATCTATATATATGTCGCCTCCAACTAGCTTTTTTATGACATAGGACGACGACGGCAAACGAGCAGTCGGGTCGCCTGATGGTAAGCGATGACCGCCGCCCATGGATACCTGAAATACCAGAAGTTTGCTGGCCTTTAAGGTGGGAGTACGCTCTTTTCTTGAAGGTTTGAAGGTCGTATCCTGCGGTATTTCTGGACCGATACGACCGAGGCAGGAAGTTTCTCGAGAAACGCACAGTTGAGGACTGACAACCATTCAAGTGGTGAGGATGAAAATGTTTTCGCGTAGGGCGATGGCGGTAAGATGCGGCAGGGATTAATCGAACAATTCCTCAGAGCACTCCCCGTTGTACATGCGATAGAAAATGCAGAGCGAGGCTACATCTCTACGCAGCGCCAAGGGGTCAAGTCGATCCGAAATACGGCAGTCGACAATTCGAATCGCTCGTTGTTGGATACGGTCCAGAGGGTAAAGCTGGTACTGAGGTGCACCTGCCCATAGATGACAACAGTATTCCATGTGAGGGCGAACCTGTGCCTTATAGACCTGAAGGCGGTGGGCCGGTGTGAAATACTGTCTCGATCTGTTGAGCACACCGAGCTTCTTTGAGGCTAATTTGGCCTTACCCTCTAAATGGCCGCGAAACTGGACTTCGCTCGAGATGTCGACGCCAAGTATCTAAGAATACTTGGCGTCGACATCTCGAGCGGAGTGGCAATCAGGGGAGAGCTCTCAAAATGCGGTGACACGACAAATTTTAACTTTTTTGCCGTGAACGCGCAAACTTGTGTCTTGATAGGGTAAAATCGGACTAGGTTCAGTCGACCCCATTCAGATACTTCTTTTAAGGAAGCCTCAATTTCGGACACAAGATTGTTTCCGCTCTTTTCCCTCGTTTCCCCGAGAGATATTCGTGCGGCCGGAGTAAGCGGCATCACCCGTACTATCATCAGCATAACAATGAATGCCGCTGATTTGCAGCATGTCATTGACATGCAGAAGAAATAGCGTAGTTGACAACACACAGCCTTGAGGGACACCAGCGTTCACAGACATGGATTCAGAGCATTCACCGTCAACTGCGACCTTAATGCTTTTGTCTGCTAGGATGCTACTGATCCATACACACAATTTCTCGGGAAGCCCATAGGATGGTAGTTTCGAAAGAAGTGCCCCGTGTCAGACGCGATCGAAGACCTTCGTCATATCCAAGCTAACGGCCAATGCTTCAACTTGTGCCTCGATCGCCTGTGCCCAACGATGTGTCAGGTAGACTAGAAGATCCCCAGCCGGGCGTCCTTTACGGAAACCGTACTGTCGGTCACTAAGCAACTGGTGGTAGCCGTTCAATTAACTGCCTAGGCAGCTGACTAATCGGCACAATTCAATTAACGGCCTGAATGGTGTTCAGTCATTTAATTAAACGGCTAGGCAAATAGCTTGGGTCGATGACGGTTAACTACTTGCTTAGCCATTTAATGAAACAGAAAAATGACTTATTTTTGCATGGTGATAAAAAAAAACCATGAATGCTTAATGATCCCATTATAACATAACCTAACCAAGTCGGATTGCGCAGCTATCACAATAAAACTATCACAAATTTTCTATGAATACACCTCTGCCTCGGGGATTTACGGTTGTTTAATTTTCTATCTTATTTTGAGGTAGTGCCCCATCTTACAATTGGCCTAAGCATTAACCAGCAGGTTATTGAAAGATGTAATAAACGAGACGGCTGAATATCATTCAGGCCTTTAATTGGATGGCGCCATTTAATGAACTGCCTAGGCAGTTGATTGGACGGCTAGTTAAGCTAGTTGGCGGTGACATATACAACCCATGACGAAGTGTCCGCTTGACGGCAATGCTCACTCCTGATTACCTGGTACTGAAAATGATAGTTGGCGGTAAAATGATAGGTAGAAATATAAATATGCAAAAATTGTGATCAAAATGTCAAAAAATCTGGCTGACGTGACCTTTTCAATGTAATATGACGTATTCTAGTTACAGTGTATGAGGTGTCTCTACTAATATACCTTTTTCTACGTACGGGAAGGAGGGGGAGGTTATGTCGGACTCGAATCGGAGTCTGTGGGTTTTTGTGCTAAACGGAAGGTGAGGTTATCAACGACTTATCCCTTGCACCCCGGCTAACCCAGGGCTAGGGTTGCCAACTTTTTTTTGAAGAAATAGAGTATATCCGATTTCAAAAGGGGTAAAAAAAGTACAGCCTTAGAAAAAAAGAGTACATTTTATTTTTATTATTACACGCTTTCATTTAACTTTCACTGTAAGCATGTATGTAATTTGTTCCGGTGGAATCTTGCTACTCGATTTTGAAGCAGATATCTTCAATCAATTTTGATCAAATTTAATATGGTACAATGGAGCTGGTCTGATGATGGAGTAGGAAGGTGGCCATAGCCATTCCTAAATTAAATAAGACAAACCCATCGATTTTGAGATCATATAGTTTGTCTTAACAAACTCTCTGGTATTACATGGTATTCAGGGTCTGAAGATGGAGTCAGAAGCTGGCCATAGGAATTTCTAAATTAAACAGGATAAACCTATCGAGTTTGAGCTCATTTGTTTAGTCTTAACATGGTATTACTAAAACTAAAAAATGGAAAATATAATTGTTATTAAGCTTCTTTAAAGGATCTGTTCTACTAAAATCATAATAATAATTTTATGTAAGGGATGTGCTGATTTGAAAATTTTGCAGCATGAATGGAAAACAGAGAAAACAATTGCGTGATATAAGCTTTTCAAATCAGCCCTTGCATAATATTATTATTATTAGAGAACACCGAAAAAACAGAAAAATAAACGTTTGCAGAAATACATATATTAAAAAGTGGGAAATCGAATTTGGTGATTGGATAATTGGTGATCCTAGTAACGAATTGAATGCAAAATGCAACAATTGGCACTACCTTCACAATTCCTATTCCTCCTGTAGCGGCTTTTATCGGTAAATTCCGTTTAACGACAAAATTACTTTAAGAGTAATACCAAAAAACAAATCATGCGAAAAATAAAGTATTTTCGCGTACTTTATTGTTCTCATAAAATATAAAGTACAATTAACGAAAATAAAGTATAATACTTTATTATAAAGTACGGTTGGCAACCCTACCCAGGGCCATCCCTCTCGTCGGTGATAATGTGAACATCTAATGCATAAGATTTGACTTCGATTACTCGTCTCGCACCTCTGGTTGTTCGAAATCTGCGAACTAATTTTAAACTAATTATCACTTGCTTAAGAAATAAACTTGTATAATAACTAAAAGTTTTCAATAATATTATTTTGAGCACATTTTAAGTCCAAGATATAAATCGAGCGATGGTTCAATGACTTCTAAAACTCACATGAACGTGCTAATTAAATTTATTACTTTTTGGAAAGGAAAAACAACTTTATTATTAAAATACGTAATTAGAATAATAAAGCATCATCAGCCGAGCGAATATTCTGGTTGTCTCGAAAGATTGCACACTGGTACCCGGTGTTTACCAATCCTGCGTTCCTGCGCACAGTGAGTTATGAAAGGTACTTCATTCCGTGCACGCTTAATCTGTGGAATCATTTCCCCTACTCTGGTTTTCCTAGGTGACTACAATATAGAGTAATTCAAAAAGGGGATTCAGAAGGTTTTCATGAGGTCGAAAGCATGTAATGCCCCTTGGATGCACACGTTCATAGGTCATGGTAACCACATCCCAACAGGTGAGCCATGTGTTTATCTGCTAACTAAATGGTATAAAAAATGCCGTCACTTCCCATCAGGTGGGCCGTGTGCTTGTCTGCCATCTAAATGGATAAAAAAGGCGGATAAACTTTCAATAAACAGCTGTACTAACTTGCAGGTGCAGTAAGCTTGGGGCCTAAAATGTAGATGTAATTGTATGCTCCCCTAAACCATTCATAAATAGAATAGCCATCTTCAAAATACTCGTCTTCGAGAAAAAACATTGAGACAAATTTTTCCACAGTGTGCCCATAAATGTTCGATACGTCACGTCTCTTTGCGGCCTAATGTGTGTAAACACTGTATTCCGAAAGCCTTCAATTGACATTGATTGTTCCAGGTGTGTACAATAGGAGTTTTGGCGAACACAATGAACATAGCGGTCCTGACAAGTCGGGACATGGCAGCGGCTCCGATTAACAGACTGCTGAAATGGCTTGCGGTGGCTGATGTCTTCGTTATGATAGAATACGTACCTTTTGTGATATACAGACATTTGGTAAGTTCTTTTACATTAAAGTGGAAATTGTGTTAAAAATGAATTCCTACTATAACATTATTAATGTGAAAGTTGCTAAAAATTGTTATTCTAAAAAATCTGGCTCAGGTATAAATTACAGTCTGGAATAATATACAGGCTTTTTATCCCGGGAATACATTCCCATTGGTAGCAGGAACGGGAACGAAAGACGAGGTCAACAGCTAAATTAAAGATAAATATTTACATACATGAGTCATATAATTCCTTCGACAATTCCTTCCAAGATGGCTATTGTGACATGAGATTATAATTAAATCAATCACATCGTTTCTTGAGATTAGACCTTGTATAAGCGTTGTTACAAAGACTTAAAGTTTCATAACAACCCAAATAGATATAAATATGCGGTATTAAATACTTCTAGTAACATTTCTGAGCTCTGTGCGGGAAATATGCTTGCCATTTTATTACATGAAAAATCTTTATTTGTAATCCTTGCTTTTCCAACGACACCCATCATTTCTCGGTAACATAACACTGAAAACTTTTTATAGGTTTTACCAAATAAAATACTATTGTAATTGTTCGAATTCCGTTCTGAATTCGAACAATTACAATAGTATTTGATTTGCTGACCTCCAAAACCAATTGGGGATATCAAAGTTCGAAGTTAGACTAGTCGGACTTTTTAGGACACCAATTTCCCGTGATGTATGTCAACCGGGACCGACGGCTTAAGCTTGGGTCCCAACGTCTGGACAAGCCAACCGTCGCTCCTGTCGCGGCCTGAAGCGGCACGTTCGATCCGTCGTGAGACGGTAACTTCAAAGACGCGGTACGTTGAGCACGAGGCCTATGCTTGCGTGTGCCATATATTATGTGTGGCGCGGCGTGGCATGGTGTGACCCCGACTTAAGCACGAGGCATGTGCTTACATTCGCGCCACGCGCCGAGTGATTCCGATGGAATGGCACGGCGCGGCCAGGCGTACCCTGTGCTTTCGACAGGCAGTGGGACCCCGGCTTTAACGTGTTCTCCGAGGTGCTGGAACTCAAAATTTTAATTCTAATTACAGCGAACGCTAAACATTGAAATAAAAATATTTTTAAGGGATTATGTCGCGATTCGTGAAGTATTATTTTAATATCTATATTATACTATATGTTTTTTTTTTGCATATCAGTACATAATAAATCATGGTATTATAAGCCGTTAAAATTAGTTGTTCTGCGGTTATTATGGTGTCTGTGGTATAATATCTATAATATAATCGCCACAATTAGGGTCATATGTATCTATATGTCATTACACGTTATAGGTTACTCTATCATCTTTAACGGCAGCAACCTCTGAACAACCCTGAACTGCTAGTGTTTACACAACTCATGAAAATTTACCCAGATTAGTTGGGACCGAAAAACATATTTGGCGTAAAATTGATTCAAATAATCCCTGGCTTTGGGTCTAAATTCTGCTGTCCACAACCAAACCACAGTTATTTCACTGATGTTGCAAAAATGCCATTCAATCTTAGACTTTATCACTATACATTTAAAGTTACAAATTAAACGAATAGAGTTCATTACATTTTTTTCCTTTACTCAACACGATGCCATTTAATTTTAGACTTTAACTGCATATCTTTAGAATCCAAAATTTAATGACACTTTTACAATGTCCGTGGAAGGGAAGTGGTGTATATGACACAAAATATATTTGTAGAATCGAGATCCTGGAACGCGGGTATCTTTTTCCTCATAGAGGTGGGCGTTAATAGTCACGACACTGTTACTAATGTGGCTATTATCGTACACAATTTCATTGTAAACATGTTGTGTTGTTGTTCCCTATTATTCCACTGAACTATATACGGGTCCTTATTGATATTGTTTAGTTATTTAAATGAATGAAGATATTTGATACGTTTCCTCGTTAAAATAAAATATTTTCATTCAGCCGCACGTACTTGTCATGAACATTTCAACCTCTATTGTACCTACTTAATTCATATGTTAAGACCCTTGTAAGCGTCAATCTTTTTTTTATTTGTAAACGACTATGGAAATTATAAATACTATGTTATTTTATGGTTTGTTGGCTACAGTTTGAACATTTTGTTGTTATTTTTAACAGGTAGAGTGATAAAGAGGCAGGTTTTTGAAGTGAAAACTTCTTTAGCGGCGTTGGATGAGTAAAAAATATTAAACTTGCGTCAGGATCGCTTGACCTTTGAACCGTAACCGACGACTGACGTCATACAACATTAGCAAAAGATTGTTTATTTTGTCAAATACGATATGCAGCTTTGTAGCTAAGCCGGAAACGCTGCGACTGTGAGTACTTATGGTTTCAGATGTTACCGGGTTCGAATCGGGCTTCTGACACTTTTTGTGATAATTTTTTCTTTTTGTAATTTATTACTTTTTGTGATTATTTTTTCTTTTTGTAATTCATTAATTTCTTCTGACAGAACATTAGTGATAGGTTCTATGATTGGCGCTATATTATAGGTATGGTATAGTATGGTATGTTCTTTTTATCTTTTCCTCTGTATATAACAAAGAAAGAAAGAAAGAAAAAGTTTTCTCTTCTGCCGGCACTCCCAGAGTGCAACCCGTCTTTTTTTATTTACAATACATGCCTAATATAATAAAGAAACATTAATAATTTTAGAAGTTTCTAATGTGATGTTGAAAAAAAAACGCATTTCTGTGCTTACACTGCAAACGCTGGTACTATGGAAATGTATAGTGTGTACAAATTGTTATTACCCCAAGAAAGATAGAATTTGACATAGAAAAAAAAAATGCTAGTAGCTATTTTCTTTCGGAACTCTTTGAGGCAGGTCACTGGTAGTCTGAATTCAGACTTGCGTGGTATTCGGTTCGTTGCGTTCTCGTTGAATAATTCGTTTTTTTTTGATCTTACATGACAGTGGTAACTGAGAAGTTATTCTGAATTATATTTCCTACACTTATAGCACTCATCCTTTTTTCCTAGGATCGATGCTTTTCGTTTTATATTACTAAAGGTGGTAAAATTTTGTTCGAATTTTTTGACATTGTCAAAATTCGAGGCGAAAATTTCGGATGCGACTGGGACTGACGCTGAGATGATAAGGAAGAAGATAATCTGTGAAGTTGTTGTGTTTTACAATGCAGATATTTAAACAAATAGGTACCTACTAGAGTTATATTAGCCTAACGATGTTGAATACAAAAAAAATATTGTCTTTTCGAAATGCTTTTCGCGATGGAAAAACTACTAAATGGAGTTTGATGATGTTTTTTTGTTTGGTAGTGTATATAGTACCAGAGATAAGACTATAGCCGTGATATCCGACATCAATGTGGGCGGAGCCGCCGTCATAGGCAAGTACATCAATGTCAAATAATTACCAAGTCAGTTGCGTGAAGTTAGGCACAATATGATGAACTCATTGATGTGTCCACTCTGTACCTTTTTATTCTACTTCTTTTTCCATTTCTTATTATTATAATCACTTGAGCGACGCGTGCGCGGGGTGGTACGAGACTGCGTTTATTAAGTTCGTGGACTCCACTTATTCGCTCTAAGACATTGTCTCTTATCAGCACCTAATGAAAAACGACGGTTCAAAGTTGAGTGTGCAAGTGACATGGATTTATCAAAGAGAAAAGGTCTCAAAGAGCTTTATTACACAGTGATTTTCCTGTTAAGTGTGGGTGTAGCTTATGTATGCCCTTTAAAATTTAATACTGTTGAGAAAATGTTGAGATCATGGATTTTTATTGCCCGTATGTTGAAAGCTGTGGGTTCATTCACCACATGGGCCAATTAAGTTTAACAAATGAGTTCTCATGTTATAAATACGACGGTAAGTAAGTTTGTCAAAGAATCAAAGAATCAAAGACCTTGAGAAAGGACATAGTAGGCTATATTTGGTTACGAATACCGTCATCCACGCGGGCGGAGCTGCGGGAAACAGTAATATGACATGACACAATTCATGATTCACGTCGTAGTATCGTGCCTTGACAGCTACCAAACATCAATCCACAAATTAAACAAAGGTTACAAGCGCCGTACAAGCCCCACAAAACTATCACATAAATATAAAATAAGTACCTACTGCTCTAGTGCTACAGCTACACTACCGTGATATGCCAACAATTACCGGCATAAGTTCAATGATGCCTAGGTGTAGCCATGATTTACCGCCTAATTTAGTGACATATCTCGGTAAACTGTACTGTAGCACAGAGAAGATAATAAGTACTACTGTAGCCAGACCACTTCACGCAGTAATTTAGATGGTAAAATTATGATTATTATATTATGGTAAAGTAACAGCCCGGCAGAAGGCAAGGTAATAAATAAAGGAAACTGCGGGCCTGTAGAGTTTAGATAACAGTTATCACAGAATTATTGATTTCTCCAAACTAGTCTATGATGAATAAAATAGATAACATCAAATAGATTTAGTAATAACTGCTAGGCTTCTACACATGATTTATTATGTTGTAATATAGATATAATATATGTATAATAATATATGGCTGGGAAGGACTGGATGCGGCAGGCGGAGGATCGTACAAAATGGCGCATATTGGGATAGGCCTATGTCCAGCAGTGGACTGCAGTGGGCTAATTGATTGATTGATATAGTTCGTCTCAAAAGCAATTACCCGACTGGTACTAAGGGATAAGGGCACGTACAGTCAGCGTTAGAACGATCTTGACTATACGTCTCAAAATGATATTTAAACTAAGGTATTAAGAGCAAATCAAACTATTTTATTGATTTTAATTGTATTATTGTCCGAACTAAAGGTATTTACCAAATATCAGAGCAATCTGTCAACAGGAAGGGGGAATTAAGATCACTTTGAGTACTTTGTTCATCAAGATCTATTTGATACTTACTGTACCATCTGAATAGCGTGAATGCTTAATTTACTGAACTGACTATCAGTGTTAGCTCATGTAAATCATCATAATTCGCTTATTCCTTCTTTCCGTCTAGACTCGACTTATGCGGTTTTTCCTTACCTGCAATTGGTGCACCTACTTAACAATAGCGCACGCTCCCAACTGGGGTATCATTATGAAGATGGTGATTTGTGTGAGCTGCTAGATGTTGAATACGTCCCACTGTGTATGTGTATGTGCACGTTTATTTGACATTCCAAATACGGACCAACCTGTGATGACCTCGTCTTAAGTGCCAGACACAGGAACAATATTTATAAAACTAGCTAAGTACTTGTTCTTTGTTTAAATCCTTGTGAGGTTCCAAACCTATTTGAATATTTAAAAAAATATATCTCAGTTCTCAATATGCTTCCTTGCAGTGTTGAATTTTGTAAGTCACATCAAAGCGAACAAAGACAAACTATAAATGTTTGCGTAGTAGGCAACACAAAGTAAAGTTACTCGTAAATTACTGAATGTAACGTAGTTACTTTACCTACTACTTCTATGATAGGGGGTTGCGTAACCGCACGCTTTAACACTAACAGGAAACAAATAATGATGAATACTACAGACTTTACTGAATTGGGTATACACTTTTCTTAGTTTGATTATTTTAACGACATACATGAACCGACTCAAGTGATTGTACCGGCTTAGTAACTCTAGAATCTAGCTGTGACGTAACTACTAGATACGTTTATCGTGTTGTAGAAGCTTGGTTACAGCCTGAATCAATATTTTCAATAAATAAATTATAAATAATAATAAAATCCGACTGATGCTGAAAAGATCCAAAAAGCTTTATAGCAGGCGGTACCCATTAATTTTCATCGGGTTTGAGATTTGCAAATGGGTATTTTATATTTTTTAGTAACGAAACATATATTATTGTATTCGTCTTTTAATTTCCTTCATTTTTAAATCCCACTCGATAAATTTGAGTGATATTTTTTCACCAAAATCCGCTATTTTGTTTTTATTTTTTATTTTGATATACCCTGTGTCACTCTCACATTAATTACGAATCTAATGACACCTATCAAGCTAAAATCGATCGAGCCTCCTTCCTCTCGAAGAAACCCTCCTTCTGTTGCAATCGGGTGAAAAGATGATTCAGTATTAAAAACGAAAATTTCATGATTTTCAGTAAATTCCAAGACAAAATATATTATTTAGCGGATCAGATTGCATCAAAGAGTTCTTTCTGAACCCATGCCGCGCTGGCCGGAGCACTCGTCGTGCTGGCTTGCCGCTCTGCCGCTTCGAGCGCGCTGGCTAACCCCAAAGTCCTTTTAAAATCAATGTTTTCATCGGCAAATAATCTCGACCGCATCTCCTCACTATACGGCCCCCTCACGACCGTAAGCTAAGCGCGTGGCGGCGAGCGGTTAGACCAAAAGTATAAAAATGTTTGAAGCATGTCACGAGACGCAAGCGAAACGCTACAGCGGCGCGCGGTGCGCGGTGCGGCAGGAAAAAAGTACGAGCGAATAGACCGCAAGCCAGCGACAGGTTCTCATGACCAATCGCCTCCCGGGAGATAATTCGTACAGTGGTTAAGGAAGTCAAATCATGAATTTTCGTGGTTGTCAGCTGGCACTTTGTTGGTGGGGTAAGCAGCGGTGACCGCTCAAACATGTAAAAAAATGAAAAAATTCGATCATTTCCTCCCGGCTGAAAATTGTCTAAATTACAGTTAAGCCAATGTCTTGAAGGAAAAAAATTGTCAGCTGCTCATATCGCGGTGGAAAACCTGTCAGCTGGTGATCTAAAGTTGTAAAAAAAATTAAAATCGTCAGTCATTTCCTCCCGGCTCAAAATTGGCTAAAATACAGTTAAGCCAATACCTTGAAGGAAAAAAATTGTCAGCTGGCTATATCGTGGTGGAATACGCGTCAGCTGGTGACCAAAAGTTCAAAAAGTTGTATGAAAAATTAAAAATTAGCCAGGCAGCTGACAAGTTTGGTCCTTCAAGGCATTGGCAAATTTTGAGCCGGGAGGAGATGACTGAATTTTGTCACGTGACTAGCTGATGCATTTTCCACCGCGGCATGGGCAGCCGCCAATAGATTTCCTTCAAGGTATTGGATTATCTATATTTTGGCCAATTTAGAGCCCGGAGGAAATGACTGAGTTTTTTCACGTGACCAGCTGACGCATTTTCCACCGCGGCATGAGCAGCTGACAATTTATTTTCTCCAAGGTATCAGCTTAGCTATATTTTGGCCAATTTTGAACCGGGAGGAAATGACTGACGATGTTAATTTTTTTTACAACTTTAGGTCACCAGCTGACAGGTTTTCCACCGCGATATGAGCAGCTGACAATTTTTTTCCTTCAAGACATTGGCTTAACTGTAATTTAGCCAATTTTCAGCTGGGAGGAAATGACTGAATTTTTTTCATATTTTTACATGTTTGAGCAGTCACCGCTGCTTACCCCACCGACAAAGTGCCAGCTGACAACCACGAAAATTCATGATTTAACTTCCTTAACCACTGTACGAAGTATCTTCCGGGAGGAAATCATTGACCAAATTTAAATGTGGCTCATGGACCAGAATGAGTGCGACGCCACGAAACCGAGCGCCGCGGACAGCGATGTAGGAGTGACGTACTCAGCTGCATAAAAAAAAGACGGGTTGCACTCTGGGAGTGCCGGCAGAAGTGAAAACATTTTGTTTTTTTCTTTCTTCGTTATATACATAGAAAAAGATAAAAAAGAACATACCATACCATACCTATAATATAGCGCTAATCATAGAACCTATCACTTATTTTCTGCTAATTTTCTGTCAGAAGAAATTAATAAATTATGAAAAGAAAAAATAAACACAAAAAGTAATAAATTACAGAAAGAAAAAATAATCATAAAAAGTAATAAATTAAAAAAGAAAAAATAATCACAAAAAGTTTCAGAAGGCCAGATGGTTTGAACCCGATACTATCTGAAACTATAAGGACTTACAGTCGAAGTGCTTACCGTTTAAGCTACGACGCTATCTATGGTAAATTGCAAAATAGATAGTCTTTACCTAATCTTGTATGACGTCAGTCGTCGGTTACGGTTCAAAGGTCAACTAATCCTGACGCTTCCTTAACATTTTACACCCATCCAACGCCGCTAAAGAAGTTTTCACTTCAAAAAATTAGACGATTTCGTGGCGGAAATGGATACCGAGGCATTTATTAGCGGAATTTTAAATCGACTTACCTACTATTTATGGACGTCAAGATATCCCAACATAATTATAAAAACATTGTAAAAAAGTTGTGGGTGGAAATTAAATAACACAATAACATAGTACCTATCAAACGAAACTATGCTGTTAACTGTTTACTCAATGTACCTATAGATACTTATTTAATGCAGGTAGATACTTCGAGGTGCTGTAGAATACAATCAAAAGTTTTCACACTCATTCTTGTGCACTCATAAAATTGATCTTGATATTTTCTGTAATCTTGTGGGGTTACAAACCTTGTGCCATGGCTGCCACCTTGAAAAATTAGTTTTGGTTTATGTGATGATTTTATGTGAAACATATGCACGCAAAAAAATTGTTAACATTTTTTGTTACAAATTAGATTATTTACAACTTTTATCAAGAAACCCCGAACCATTTTTATAAGTAAAATCCATATATATTTTATATGTTTAGTTTCCACGGATTTTCCTTCATTGAATTCACTATGTTTCTTAGAGAGATTTATACGAATAATAAAAAAGAAATCCTGTTGTCCGTGACTCTGCCCGTGTTGTATTTTGTTCTCGTTGTCGCTTCTCATGGGAACCTATTCTCAGAATAAAAAGTAGCCAATTTGTTATTCTAGAGTATAATGTAATCTTGTATCAAATTTCAGCCCCATACGTTCAGCCGTTAGAGCGTGATTGAATAACAAATATCCAAACATCTTCAGAAACTCACATCTATAATATTAGATTCTAATAATAATCAATTAATCAATCAATTAGCCCACTGCAGTCCACTGCTGGACATAGGCCTCTCCCAATGTGCAGCATTTCGTACGATCCTCCGCCTTCCGCATCCAGTCTGTCCCAGCCATCTTTTACAGGTCACGAGTCCATCTGGCTAGGGGGTGTCCTACCTTCCGTTTGCCTTCTCGCGGTCTGCACTCTAGGACTGGCCGTGGCCAGCTCACTGCTACTTCAGCTTGCTTATTCTGCAAGCTATGTCGGTAACTTTGGTTCTTTGTCGGATAACCTCGTTTAGAATTCTATCCTACGGAGAGGCTTCAAGCATAGCTCACTCCATAGCCTGCTGCTTGACATTTAGTTTATAGACTAGCCCTACCGTCAAGCACCGTAAGTCATAACAGGTAGGACGCACTGGTCAAAGACATTTGTTTTCAGGCATTGCGGTAGGGGAGAAGAGAATATACGACGAAGTTTGTAAAATGCTGCTCAACCCAGTTGGATCCTTCTGGTTAGAAGTTGTTTTTACCGAGCTGCATAACCTGGCCCAGATTTACATATTTTTGGACAACTTCGAGCGTCACCCCTTCGACGGCAATGGGTCTCGGTGCAACATGTTCATTGAACATAATCTTGATTTTATCCAAGTTTACACATAACATCACGTTCATATATTATATATTATTATAAGTTTATATATTCACCGTTGATACCCCGCCCAGTCCAATCCAGAGTCTTGGAGACGTTCTCCAATGAGTTGGTGAATAGTTTGGGGTATTTATCGTCCCCTGTCTCACTCCTTGATGGAGGCTTATGGGTTTCGTCTACTGGTCTTGGAGCTGAACGGACATTGTGGCAGTATCATACAAGTATTTCAGCACCTCGATGTATCGCCCATCGACACGGCACCGTTGCAGGGCATCTAGAACTGACCAGGTTCCGATGAAGTCAAAGGCTTTTTCGTAATCCACAAAAGCCAAATACAGCGGCTGATTGAATTCTAGAGCCTTTTCTACAATCTTCCAAACAGTATGGATGTGGTCCACGGCGCTATAGCCTTTTCGAAACCCGGCTTGCTCTGGTGGCTGGAACTCGTCGAGCTTACCCGCGAGGTGATTTGTGACGACTCTAGAGAACAACTTGTAGACATGGCTCAGGCGTAAGGTGGGGCCTGTAGTTCTTCAGCAAGGTCTTGTCACCTTTTTTGTGATGATACTGATCATCACATCCCGTACCATACCCTAGGTCTTAGACCCTGTTGGATGACTGAGTTAATAAAAAGACTTGCTAGCTCTTTCAGGATTGGAACCCCAGCATGCATTCATGAGATGGGGTGGTGATACTTGTATTCTTTCTCCTTCACCACACTGATAACAAGGATAAAACAAACACTAAATGCTATTAATAAATCTGTACAGATTAGATGAGAGGTAATTTTGTTTACATTTACTGAGTTGTCCCTTTACCTTAATAAAGAAAAGGTATTTAAAGCAGATTTCATTGAAATGAATAAATTAAATTCGACCTTCTTAAGACACGAACACGAAGTAGCTATTACTGGCTGTCATTTTATTAATTGAACAATTTAAGAGTTTTCTCTCCTGCGTCGCCGTCATCTCCTGCGACCTACTTAGAGGAAAATACTTATCCAATAAAAGAATTTAAATTAATTCTCTTGAGATTTTTTGTAACTGACTTCAAAGAGGTTAAAATGTTCGTTTTTATTTTTGATATTTTATTTTTACTTCTGGTACAGTGATGTAGTAAACTCTAAAGCAAATAAGTATTAACTAGAAAAGCTTTGGGTTCGAACTCTATCTTTAGTTCATGCACTGTTGGAACAACTGAATCTCCTTCAAATCTCACCTGTCGGCTACCCCAATCATTCATATAATACCAGTAATGTTTTGCTTTGAAAAATTGCTAGTTCAACTCCTAAGTATTTCAAGGACCCTAGTTCAGCTAGAGTATTTTTCCCACTTGGGACATCGTTGATGGTGGATTACACGTGTCGTTCATTACACATGGTACCACTAGTACCATTTAGTAATCATAATTTTAATAGCAAATAATTTTCAAAAAGCTTGTGTTTCTCCTGCAGGGTCATAAAAACTCGATCTTAAAGTGAATATCATACTAAATATTTCTATATTAGGTTATTCTTGGTACGAATTTTGGATAAGAATATTCATTATTATCTGGCGTAAAGTCAAAGATACAAGTAGGTATACATTCACCTTATTACGAAATATTAAAATATGAGCAATATCTTAAAAAACAGCGAAGTTACGCAAAAGGAAATAATTATTTTTGCCGCCGCCGGGGACTAGATAAAGAAAATTCTCGAATATCGCACATTAAAAATTTTTGCAAGAATTTTTATGGTTCTTACAAAAAATGTATGGCGTCATCGCCCTTGGTATGAATACTAACACTATATCTGACACTACTCAGATAGATTATTATTTTAGATTACTGTCACCAGCAGAACCTTTTATATTATATAAGAAGGGGAACATGAGTAGTAAATATTAATAAAGCCTGTGTGCGATAGAGCCTAATGTTTTAGAAGAAAGAGCGCTTTATCATGATATATATTAATGTATTGCTCACCAAAAATGGCTATTGTATAAGTACTTTAATAAATAACAGGCGAAAATATGATCTTGTAACTTTTACATGTTGGTAGTGTAACTATCATGGTCGCACACATTACTATTACAACAGCGCCGAAATATCGGATACTCCAAATTTCCTTCTCCAAGTGCAATATCCCGATAGCTCTAATAGTAAATTTTTATGTTTTATAGGCATATTGGACTGCAGTGGGCTAATTGATTGGTTTTGATTGATTGATAGAATAAACTGGCGAAATGTGGGTGCTAGCACCTCTGCCTACCCCTAGGCGTGAGTTTATGTTATGATAGGCATAAGAAACCAAAATGATTTCAGTCGTTAGAAATTAATAGTCAAGTCCCAAAATCTATCAAATTTTCCGAAAATTAAACACAAATTGTGGATTTGTGATGGATTCCAAGAGAAACCGAGTGACCAAAATCCTTGACTATCTCAACAAATATTTGATTTGAATAATAATATTATAGACCTCAAAATATCATGAACGCGCAACTAGGTAACTGAATTATGTATTTTACAGCCTCGCAAAACTCTTCAGAATTGAAGGTGGAAGTTCAATTCTGAAGAGTTTTAACAGACTTACAGAATTCATATTACAATTGTAAATGCAAACGCGTAAATTTAGGCAGACAGAACCGCGGACTGCAGTTATTGTTGTATAAAATATAAATGACGGAATGTGGTGAATGCGTACTGTTAGAAATTGTATACCCTGATTAATACATTGTGTTGCAGCTGCATTCTATTGTTAAAGTGAATAATAGAGGTTATTTTGAAAACTCTGCAATTATTTTGTATTCCTATAATTTTGCATTCGAGTTCTTTATGACTGACGTTTTTATTGATACGATAAATATTATATGATTCACTAGTGGTGTATAGAAAACTCACTCGTAAGTGAATTTTTATGAAAATGTAATATCGTTTTAAGTTTTTTTTTTCGAAATAAATTCGAATAGCGTATTTTATGGAAACCAGTCATGCGCTCTATGTTGGCACGTTCACCCAGGGGATATGAAAGCAGTTGCAACTTAAGTCTCGAATTATGCTAAAGTCATAGATAGGTAGCTCATTTAAAATTGAATAAAGGTAATGTTTTGTAAAAAAAAAACTGCTATCGAAAATGAACTGTTTCCTTTCTTGTGGGATTTGTTCAAAAAGTATTTTTTTATAAAACCTCAATAAATCGCCTCTTTGCTTCGATAATGTGTTATCTTGAAAACTGCAATTTTACAGGAGACTGATTTTTAACTTACAAAACACAATTGTGACGAAACAAAGAACTTTTTTACTGTAGATCATTAATTTATTATTTAATACAACAAATATAGTATTTGAAAAGTTGTTAAAATCTTGGCTATTTGAAAGCTTAGCAAGAAATTGACTTCAATTTCAAAAAGGGGGAAAATATATCACGTTATTCTTGCAAAAAATTAATAACATAAGTGTTACAACCTAAGTAGTCACGGTGTTGATGATATTACTTTTGTTATGACACTGAGTTATGTCATAAATAAACATTGAAGAAATAAAAACTATTGGATTTGAGAATCAATTTTTATTGAAAAAAAGAGGAACCGATACCTCACTTATTGTAATTTATATTATGACAAAACCAACTTAATACCTGCTACAAAAATAATCACAATTTGTATCGCTTACTTACTGAGATTACAGAGTCCACGTCATAATTTCGAAATAATCTGGCCGACCGTCAAAATTCTGAACGCTCATTTCGCCGATGATGAATTCAACGAATGGTTGTACGGTCGACTGTTAAAACTCCGAATGGTCATTCCGCCGATAATCAGTTCTACTAATGATTGTATGGTCGACTGTTAAAACTTCGAATGCACATTACGCATTTTTTTTATAACTATGCAGAAATATAGTAGTTTATGATACTGTTGCATAATAAGGGTTCTTATAACACGAGTGTGTTTTAAAAAAACGAGCCGTAGGCGAGTTTTTTTATAGTATCACACGAGTGTTATAAGACCAAGTTATGTACAGTGTCATACACTACTTTATCTACTCTCATACTATAATACATAAACTAATTTATTTTACAAACCAAACCAAACTTTGTTTAAGTTAAATGTATAGAACAAAAAAAAAATGTTCGCGCCAAGGCGCAAACGTCGATTGCGCATGCGTGTTTCTTTTTTTTTTCCCGAATCGGCGGATTCTTTTTTTAAAGTAGAGGTTTGGTCCAGATGCAGGTTGTATAGGTGTATCGTTATGATTAAAAAGTTATATTATGATACAGGTGTCCATACAAGACCTGTATCGTAATAAAACTTTTTTTTTGGCCTGTGCGTAATGTTTGTCATAAGAGTTCTGATTTCAATTTTATAATCTTTGTATTATAGTATCAGAGTAGATAAAATATTTTTTCTAACTGTTGCTCGGGTCGGGTAGTAGATGCAGCGTACTATTGGTTTACTGACGACGATTTAGTTTACTGACGATGTAGCATACCATCGTTTTAGTGTACTAAGGATGTAGTGTACCAACGATTTGGCGTACTGTCGATGTAGCGTACCATCGATTTGGGGTACTGTCGATACATTAGCCTGTCGATGGAATTTTCGATACAGCGATCATCGATATAGTTACTGTTGATATTATGAACTAGACCCATTGAACTGTGCCACATCAGCGTAACGCTGCACTGTGTCTCTACACTGTGATTAAACGGATTTCTTCATCACAACATTATACCACAAATAATGATAAAGTTCATCATCGGCGTAATAAGCTATCGAAGTTTTAACAGTCGACCATACAATCATTCGTAAAACTGATCATCGGCGAAATGACCATTCGGAGTTTTAACAGTCGACCATACAACCATTCGTTGAATTAATTATCGGCGAAATGAGCGTTCGGAATTTTGACGGTCGGCCAGATTATTTCGAAATTATGACGTGGAGCTGAGATCACATTTTACTAGACAAGTTAAAGCATCTTTAGCTTAAATCTGCTTGATGACGATGAGGAGTCAGTCGACGAATTACTGCTACTACTAGTTGAATCACAACGATGGCAATTAGATTTTTTTTTTATAAATAGGACACGTCAATTTGACTTTACCTCGCCTGATGGTAAGCTGAAGGTAAAGTCTCAAGAACAGTTGTCTCAGTTTTTTTTTCTGCTAACGTATCTACAACTTCATTTACGTCCATTACATCCTCTATATTTGCATCCTACACGCTTAGCATTGTGTAATTTTTTAAAACAAAAGACATTCTGTTGCTTTAAATCTTTAAAATATTTTAGTACCTTCTTTGATTTATAATGTACCTTTTTTAACCTACTATGCACGCCTGATAACGTGTTCGAGAATAATAGCGTGTAATAATCACTTGAATAACTACTATAGTAGGCGTGACAGCGTAACAAACTAACTAACGAACTCGCAGACGTAATTAATTAGTTTTATTATGAGGCATAGATTAGGATTTGTACGAATCAAACATTATTACTAAAATATTATTATCACTTAGTACCCATATTTCTGTGCATTATTTAAATAGGAGATAGAACTAGTATTTAAGTCAGACGCGCGTTGGTATCTCGCTCAGCGAAGTAGGTATACTAAGATTTATGGTTATACCTACACACAAATACGTAGTTACCTACACTTGTGTTTATTTCAGGAGTATTTGCATGTTCCATTGTCATTGCCAGTTTAACTAGTTTTTTACTTCTAGGTTTCATCTGAAAGATTAAGTACCAATGGCTATTAGTTTTAGCATTAACAAAGTACTATTTGGAAATAATTCCAAGAAAACAAATTTATTTTTGTTCTAAAACGAGACATAAACAATTATCTATAGCTTAAATATTATATTAGAAAAAGTTTTATTACCTACAATGTTACATCGTAAGTTAAGACAAAGCAAAACTAACAGCTTTTCGGCAGCAGTGTGACATAAACATAATATAACAATCGACCTTCCGTATTATTTTTCAATATCAATGTGTCAAAGTTACATATCACATTATAAAATTAAAAATCGTATTTAAAATGAACCTTACCTTTGCAATTAAAACGCGATATGGTCGATAAGTCACGTTTTTGCAGAAATTCTTTAACACCTTCCGCTGCAAGCGCGCGGTGGCTACTATTATGTTGCGTTGTCGCATCAAACCTCTCCGCAGTAAGAGACAACGTGATATTGTGATCTATCACAGTGGCGCTGTCTTTTTCACCCACAGATTAGCTATTTCGCGCGTAAAAAATACCACGTTTTGTGAGAAAATAAAATCGGATACGGCGGTTTTAATTATCAAACAATAAAAAAAACGATTTTTCGGATATGTCACGTTATTGAAGCAAAGAGGCGAAATATTGAATAGAGATAAAAAGTTTTATCTAGATTGCTGAAATAGTTAAATTGTATATCTGAGCTTTGAAATTCTTGTCGGTGAAACCAAACAAAACAATCTAGAATCAAAAGTTCCAACGATTTGATTCAAACCTAACCTAAATGAAATCATATTATTAAAATATTTAAATACACTCAATACAGGTTTTCAACTGATAACTTTTCACGTCTATAAACAATAATTTATAGTTAGTTGTTAGACTTTTGGCGTTTATTATTATGAATGTAAATTTTATGTACCGTCCAATTAAAAGTTTTCACAGTTAAGATTTTGTGGCTGAAATATTCATGGGAACAGATCTGCATAAGCAAAATTCCGGTAATCGTAGATACAAGATCTACGATTACCGGAATTTTGCTTACATACATGGTATAGTTATATAGTCAACCCCCTAGACATGTAGATATTATTATGTTTGTGACAGGCGTAAACATTATATTATGTCAAACCCATACATTGATTATATTCTGATCTACAAATCATATGGCACAGAGAAGTTGGTTACACTAGCCGTGATTTCCACCTTAAAACTCGTCGAAATATACCTAGCAGTAAGTACCATGGAAGTGCTAATTCCCGTAAACCTAATTATAAATTGCATGTATAACGACGAGGGGCGTTGATAAATCTTAAGTGTGGCATCAAGTTGACGGTAGTAATTGAGCCAAGTTCACTTTGGTTACTTTAGCCAAAGAGATATCTTCCTTTCAAAATTAGGGCTTGCAGGTACAGTCTGTTGAAATATGCTAACTTTTCATTTAAATAAAAAAGCGGCCATGTGCGAGTCGGACTCGTCCATGGAGGGTTCCGTAGCAGCACGTAACATAATGCTACGCCCGGCGCTTGGCCACTTCAATATATGGCCAAATTTCCATAGGAGTGAGCGAGACGGCACTATAGAAAGAGACAGCATGCCTTGACGTCACTGTTCTAGAAGGAATGGAATGAATAGAACGAGACGTCAGGCTAGAAAGAGACAGCATGCCTTGACGTCACTGTTCTAGAAGGAATGGAACGAATAGAGACACAAGACCTAATAGAACCTCCCAGAAAGTTCCTGTCTTTTTCAGAACGTACCTGTCTTTTCTCGATCTTTCGCTACTCGGCCGCGCCTTATATAAAAGGCGAGCTAACAGCCGCTGCTCAAGTTAGTCTACGACTAGAATTCGAAGCGATCATTGCGATAAAGTGTGCGAAGCGATACAATGCGATTATACAAGTGACTGTGTATTGTGTAAGGAAGAGTTATCGAATTTGTACGCGCTTTGCTGTAAGTTAAGTGCAGCTGAATAAAATCTGTCTTCAACGGTTGTCCTCGCATTTTCTATTTAAACCGACCCCCACGCTCGTAACAACTGGTGTCAGAAGCGGGATAGAAAATGCCGATAACGCCGAGAGACGACAGGGAGGGAGTTAAAACCAGAAGCCAGGCCGCGGAAGAGGCTGCGGGTACTCCGAGTACGTCGATGGGTGCTTCAAGATCATCATCGGAAATTAACCTGAACGCGATTATGACCTTATTGAAGGAGCAAGCCCGTCACCAGGCAGAGCAGGCCCGTCGCCAAGAAGAGCAGGCCCGTCGCCAAGAAGAGCAGGCCCGTCGCCAGGAAGAGCAGACTCTACAATTGAAGGCACAGCTCCAGCGTCAACAGGAGGAGCAGGCCCGTCGCCAGGAAGAGCAGACTCTGCAATTGAAGGCGCAGCTCCAGCAACAACAGGAGAACCAGGTTCAGCTCCGGGAACAACAAGAAGATCTATTTGCCTTCTTGAAAGAGTCTAAAGCAGAATGGGAAAGAGAAATTCATTCAGTGCAAGACAAGCTCTACTGCCACGACGTTAAATTAGAAAGCCACGACGAAAAATTAGGAAGCATCGACGAGAAATTTGTGAGTTATGAGGAACGGCTGCAGTCTGTGGCTCAAAACGTAAAAAAATTGGAGACAAAAATAGCTTGCGGAACAGCTGGCTCTGTAACCATTCCATCTGCACAGGCTGTCGGAAAGTTCAAAGTACCGCAATTTGATTGGACCTCCTCGTGGACTGCATACAAACTGCAGTTCGAGTCTGTGGCAAAGGCGAACGGTTGGGATAAGGAGCAAGTCAAAACAGCATTAACATTGGGGCTACGGGACCAAGCACTCAGTGTTTTAGAGGCGCTTGGAGGTGAAGTGACTTACGACCGCCTTCTTGAAGCGTTGGAATCACGTTACGGTGATAGTCACTTGGAACATGTCTACCGTGCCCAATTGAAAGACAGAAACCAGCGTCTTAATGAGTCTCTGCAGCAGTGGGCTTTGGAAATAGAAAAGCTCGTGAGAAAAGCTTACCAGGGAGCTTCTTCGTCATTTCTTGACAGCATTTTGGTGCAAGCTTTTATTGACGGGATCAGAGACTTGGAGGTGAGAGCTGCCGTCCGTCTGGGTCACCATGCAACCCTTAAGGATGCTGTTGCTCACGCCCTTGAAGTGGAAGCTGTACGACATGACCCTCGACCACATAGATTGCGTGAGATCTCAACAAATGAGCAACGTGTGTACCGTCGGAAATTCGCCCCCAGGTGTTATTTCTGCAAAGAACAAGGACATATTCGGCCTAGCTGCCCGAAACGGACTCAACATGGTAATGGTCAAGAACAAGCGGCGCGACAGATTGAACAGCCAGGAATACGAGAGCATCGGAGTGGGAAAGCGCATGGAAATGCAGATGCGCTCTCTCGAAGACCTTGTCCGGTGAAATGTAACCATTGTGGCAGGCAAAAAGCTAAGGACAGTGTGGCGATTAGAACGATAAGGACTGTTACTGTCAGCGATGAGTGGAGTAGCGAAGCCATGCAGCAAGCACAGCAAGAGGATCGAGACATCAAGCCTATTCTCGATTGGATAAGGACAGGAACACCTAAGCCGAAATGGAGTGATGTCTCCCAAATGAGTGCAGCTACGAAGAGCTACTGGGCACAATGGAAAAGCCTCGTGATACACAATGGAGTCCTGTGTAGAAAATGGGAGTCTGCAAACGGGAAAGACTCACATCTACAGTTGGTTGTCCCAAAGACTAAAATTGATGAGGTTTTGAGATCAATTCATGACGGAACTTCAGGCGGTCATCTTGGTGTGAAGAAGACTTTGATGAAGATTCGTCAACGATTCTATTGGATCCATTGCCGTGAGGATGTTGAAGATTGGTGTAGGAAATGTACATGCTGCGCATCGGTAAAAGGGCCGCATACAAGGAGCAGGGGAGCATTGAAGCTATACAATGTTGGAGCGCCTTGGGAAAGGATTGCATTAGATGTTGCAGGGCCATTTCCTGCATCGGAGTCTGGAAACAAATACATCCTAGTAGTAATGGACTACTTTACTAAATGGCCGGAGGCTTTTGCCATACCTAACCAGGAAGCAACTACAGTCGCGGAAAGACTAGTCACGGAAGTGTTTTGCCGATATGGAGTTCCTCTGGAAATACACAGTGACCAGGGAAGGAATTTTGAATCACAGGTATTTCAAGAAACCTGTAGGATAATGGGTATTCATAAAACCAGGACCACCCCATATCATCCGCAGTCTGACGGAATGGTTGAAAGATTTAACCAAACCTTGGAAAGGCATTTGGCTAAGGTTGTTGAGAGCCACCAGAAGGACTGGGATAGTCATATTCCTTTGTTCTTGTTGTCTTATAGAACAGCGATACATGAAAACACAACGGTGACGCCTGCGTGTGCAAACTTTGGCAGAGAACTGAGACTACCGGCTGATCTACTGACTGGACGTCCTCCAGATTCACCGCAAGAAATCACGGAATATGCTAGTGCATTGCGCGATAGACTAAATGACGTTCACACCCACGTCCGTGAATCTGGGCTCCAGGCAAGCGACAGAATGAAAACCCGATACGACCGCAACTCTCATCAAGCCGGGTTCGACGAAGGCTCGTTGGTATGGCTACACAATCCGATGCGTCGCAAAGGCAAATCTCCGAAGTTGTCTCCAACCTGGGAAGGGCCGTATAAAGTTGTCACCAGGATCAATGACGTTACATACCGGATACAACGCAACCAGCGAAGCCCCTTGAAGGTTGTACATGTTGACCGACTGGCGAGATACTACGGATCTAATAATGCTCGGGACGAGCATGTCTAAGAAGGGGGTAGTGCTACGCCCGGCGCTTGGCCACTTCAATATATGGCCAAATTTCCATAGGAGTGAGCGAGACGGCACTATAGAAAGAGACAGCATGCCTTGACGTCACTGTTCTAGAAGGAATGGAATGAATAGAACGAGACGTCAGGCTAGAAAGAGACAGCATGCCTTGACGTCACTGTTCTAGAAGGAATGGAACGAATAGAAAGAGACACAAGACCTAATAGAACCTCCCAGAAAGTTCCTGTCTTTTTCAGAACGTACCTGTCTTTTCTCGATCTTTCGCTACTCGGCCGCGCCTTATATAAAAGGCGAGCTAACAGCCGCTGCTCAAGTTAGTCTACGACTAGAATTCGAAGCGATCATTGCGATAAAGTGTGCGAAGCGATACAGTGCGATTATACAAGTGACTGTGTATTGTGTAAGGAAGAGTTATCGAATTTGTACGCGCTTTGCTGTAAGTTAAGTGCAGCTGAATAAAATCTGTCTTCAACGGTTGTCCTCGCATTTTCTATTTAAACCGACCCCCACGCTCGTAACAATAATATAAAAGATTTCGTAAGAGTTGATTGAATGAAAGATAAAACAAACTACTTACTAAACTAATTTTCGGTGGAAGTTTACATGGTTTATATCATATCGACTGCAGCTATTAACAAAGTCGGAACTACATTTTGGCGATTTTCGTTTTATTGCTCCTAAGGTCTTCAAACGTCTATATCTATGTTCTCACAAACTTTCAAATTTGAAACTAAATGCTATCATAGTATTTCCAGATGATCAAAGTCGGATTTTATAGGAGCGTACGAATAATAATGTAGGCATGTTACTACAAAGTTCGCGGGGCTAAGAAGGGGAAGGGGCGCGCGCGCAACGCGCGGTTCTGCCGGGCGACTGCGCGTGCGTGTTTTATATTTTTATATTATTGTTTTACGTAAATGTGCAGTATTTAGTATAAATAACAATGTTTCGATCTAGGCGTACTTTAACGGTTAAGATTGTTATATGTGTCATATCCCACATTGTTAACGGATTATTATTTTATAACCTGTGTCGAATGTACCACATTCTACATTATTGTGCGCTTTGAGTTCGTTCATTTTTGTCGGATATGGCACTACCGACTTTGTTTCTTGTACCTAACATTCCCGTTTTTGTCGGTTATGGTACTGTCGACTTTGTTACTCGTTTTTTGTCGGATATGGCACTACCGACTTTGTTATTCGTTCTTATAATGAAAGTATT
The DNA here is from genome assembly GCA_949126895.1 of Eilema caniola. Classification (NCBI taxonomy): domain Eukaryota; kingdom Metazoa; phylum Arthropoda; class Insecta; order Lepidoptera; family Erebidae; genus Eilema; species Eilema caniola. The sequence goes on from OX421478.1 coordinate 8,128,364, forward strand.
TGTCATATATTATATGGTACTACCACCATTTTTAATTGTACATTACTAAATTTAGATGTTGGATGTGTTAATATCGACTTTATTATTCTAAAACTGTTATACAATAATGTAGGTTGGATATTGTATATAGTGCTGCTATGGTAATTAGGAAGAGTTGACTGGTTTTCTATTGCCTCATGTGACATTTTTAATTATAGGTATGTTATTTTAGAAGGTAGGACACGACGGTACCACCCTTTGCAACTGAGCATTCCGACTGGGGAAGTACCTTCGTCCTACAGAATAGCGCGGTTATAGTAACCTTGTGTTGTGTTCCCGATGGTGAGCAGGGTAGCCAGAGCTTACTGGAGAGGCTCTATGTTGTCAGTGGGAAGACCAAAGGCTTTGGATATCACCACTGACTAGTGCGGGAGTGAAATGTTGGCGCGGCGATCAGGGAGACCCGGTGAAACGGTTAACCGCTGGCCGCCCGCAGGCTGTACGGTTCCCGAACCGGGGGATCACATAAGCATGTGTAAAGTTCCCGGTGCTGTAGTCGTGCCGGAGAAGGAAACCGGAGTAGACTTGGCAGTATCTGGGAGGGGACCCGGGGCCCGTCAGCGCACCGCGCTAGCCAATCACACAACCCTAGCTCGTTTGCGGTGGCGAAAAACCTTACTTTGTCTTCTACACTGACGGCATAGAGACTCTCTATACCGCCCCCTCCCATTTTTATTATGGCCAAGAAAAATAAGAATAGACGTTCTATAGCGGCACCTTCATCCACAATGAAAGTTGACTTCTGCAACATCAGGGGCCTCCACACCAATCTTAACGAGGTCCATCGCCAGGCCGCTACAGCCTACCTCATGTACCCCGGGTACAAACCCGAACATAACTTCCTAAGTAAAGTCGGGGTATGCATGTACGTCCGGGATGACATTTGCTGTCGCTGTCTAAATGGCCTTGAAGACAGGGACCTGTCCACTCTATGGGGACGTATGGATCACGGTGGCCACACCCGTATCTATGCGTGCGTCTACAGGTCCCATAGCGGTGACCTGGGCACGGCTCAACTGTTTGAGCGCCTGCAGCGGTCGGCGGACAGAGTAATTGAGCAGTACCCTGCCGCGGACTTGATATTCTTGGGGAACTTTCACGCTCACCATGTGGAGTGGTTGGGTCGCACAGAACTGATTTTACGGGAAGGGCTGCTCACTACGCCCTGACCTATGGTTTCTCGCAACTGGTGCATTCTATCACTAAAAAACCAGATATCGAGACCTACAGGGAGTCTTTATTGGACCCTCTGCTGACTACGTACCGAGTGGAGGCACCACTTGGTACTTCGGACCACAGCGTCATCTGGGCGATAGTGACTCTCGCGTGGTCAGAACCACCGCGGCCACCTCAGTGGCGGCATGTCTGGCACTACAAGTCGGTAGACTGGGACGGACTGCGAGAATTCTTCTCGTCGTACCCGTGGAGGCAGCTTTGCTTCACTTCAAACGATTCAAGCTCTTGTGCAACAGCAGTCGCTGAAGCGATTCTAACGGGTATGAAATGCTATATTCCCAACCGCTAGATCGCAGCACGAGCGAGCAAACGGCTAAACTTCTGCCACTCTAGCCTAGCCCATGGCGCTAAGGAGAAAGCCGATCTTTTGGGTAACCTCTTTGCGTCAAACTCGACAGTGAACGACGGGAATGCCGAGCCACCTATTCTCCCCAGCTGTGGTGTTTCCATGCCTGAAGCACAGATAACATAATACTAAAGTACAGATACCTCATCCCATACAAAAAAATGAGGCCATCATAACTCGGGCTATTTTACGGGCTAAATTTAAATATTAATATTCGCCACTAGATTTCAACAATATAGCCCGAGGTTCAGCTTACGTTTTACAGTAGTAGCTACTAGATGGTGGTGTACTATATTTTCAACGATAAGAAGTGTCATACATAAATGACAATATAAATAAACATAGGTAGGCACATTATGACTACTATTTATTTAAGAAGATTAACTGTGAGTGATGTTAGTAGAGACCGCATCTCCAAACTCGCAATCGGGCTTTTTCAAACAGCGGATCTTCGCAAGAAAAAAAGGGTAATACCCTCGTTTGCCAGATAAGAGGGTTCTTGAGTGTGTTGAGTACGAATTTGATGTCATTTTTGGAATCCATAATGGCCGCCGCGGTGTCCTAGCTAATTTGCAATATGGGTATGGTTTATTAGGTTTTTGAGTATGCGTAGTGTGAATTTAATGTCATTTTTGGGATCCAATATGGCCGCCGCTGTGACTTAGATAAATTGCAATATGGGTATGGTCTAATGAGTTTTCGAGTATGCTGAGTTTTGGTCTCCAATATGGCCGCCGCGCTGTAGGTAGAAAATTGCAACATGGGTATGGTTTAATAGGTTTTTGAGTATGCTGAGTGTGAATTTGATGTCATTTTTGGAATCCAATATGGCCACCGCGGTATGGTCTAATGAGTTTTCGAGTATGCTGAGTTCGAATTTGACGTCAGTTTTGGCCTCCAATATGGCCGCCGCGCTGTAGATAGAAAATTGCAATATAGGTATGGTTTAATAGGTTTTTGAGTATGCTGAGTGTGAATTTGATGTCATTTTTGGAATTCAATATGGCCGCCGTGGTGTCCTAGCTAAATTGCAATATGGGTATGGTCTTATGGGTTTTCGAGTATGCTGAGTTCGAATTTGACGTCAGTTTTGGCCTCCAATATGGCCGCCGCGCTGTCGGTAGAAAATTGCAATATGGGTATGGTTTAATAGGTTTTTGAGTGTGCTGAGTGTGAATTTGATGTCATTTTTGGGATTCAATATGGCCGCCGCGGTATCCTAGATAAATTGCAATATGGGTATGGTCTAATGAGTTTTCGAGTATACCGAGTTCGAATTTGACGTCATTTTTGGCCTCCAATAGGGCCGCCGCGCTGTAGGTAGACAATTGCAATATGGGCACAGATAACATAATACTAAAGTACAGATACCCCATTCCATACAAAAAAAATGAGACCATCATAACTCGTAGAATATACTGCTTCCGGGCTGTTTGGCCGTGGTCGACCACGGCCAAACAGCCCGGAAGCAGTATATTCTACATGCAACGCCGGCCGTGAAAGCCTGAAGACTTATACATCATAACTCGGGCTAATTTGCGCATTATTTTTAAATATTATTCTTCGCCACTAGATGTCAACGAAATATCCCGAGGTTCAGTCTACATTTCGCAGTAATAGCTTCTAGATGGTGGTGTACTATATTTTGTCAAGAAGTATAAATAATTAATCTAATATTCTCGTGTCACAATATTCGTTCCCATACTCCTCCGAAACGGCTCGACCGAAGTCTGAGAATCGGCTACTATTTATTTTTCATACTTCAGTGCGCGATAACGGACATCAACGCGGGCGGAGCCGCAGGTAACAGCTAGTAATAATATATATTACCAAAGAGGTAAATTAATATAGATCGCATCTTCAAACTTGCAATCGGGCTACTACTTCACACTTCTTGTATGCTGAGTATGAATTAGATGTTAATCAAAGTCCAATTTATACAAAATTGCAATACGGGTATGATCTAACTTGTTTTTGAGTAGGTGTGCTGAGTATGAATTTGGTGTCATTTTTGGTGGTTATGTTGAACTCGAACCGATTAAAAACACACCTCATGCCAGAGTAGGTATATCCAGTCGAGTTCAACATAACTGTTATCATCGGCATAGCATCGGCGGCTCGAACTCGAACCGACTAAGCCGTCGCGGATGCACCGCATATATGTCGAGTACGACATAAGCACTCCCGCCTTACATAAGTACTTATGAACGACGTGGGCCGTCGGCATACCTAGAATGGGACAAGAATATGTAAATATCGTATGTAGGTATCTATGCACCTATAAACACGAATAAATATGACTAGGTTTCTACTCTCGCCATTTTGTTCCGACACGACGAACGACTCAAAACAAATGACTCAGGCCCCATGGCTTTTACTTGTGCTGACTGCTGCCGCCATTTGATCTGGGCCAGTTAAATCTCAAGAAGAAAACTTGCGCCAGAGTCGCATCCTTTAATCAGTGGGTGGTACGAATAGCTCAAAATTCCTCAGCCCCTTGACTTTTACATGAGCGACTGCCGTTTGACCTACTATCCTCAGGAAGCAAAATTGCACCAGACTCGTATCCGTTAATCAGTGGGTGGTACGAATAGCTCAAAATGACTCAGTCCCTTGACTTTTACATGAGCGACTGCCGTTTGACCTACTATCCTCAAGAAGCAAAATTGCACCAGACTCGCATCCTTTAATCAGTGGGTGGTACGAATAGCTCAAAATTCCTCAGCCCCTTGACTTTTACATGAGCGACTGCCGTTTGACCTACTATCCTCAGGAAGCAAAATTGCACCAGACTCGTATCCGTTAATCAGTGGGTGGTACGAATAGCTCAAAATGACTCAGTCCCTTGACTTTTACATGAGCGACTGCCGTTTGACCTACTATCCTCAAGAAGCAAAATTGCACCAGACTCGTATCCGTTAATCAGTGGGTGGTACGAATAGCTCAAAATGACTCAGCCCCTTGACTTTTACATGCGCGACTGCCGTTTGACCTACTATCCTCAAGAAGCAAAATTGCACCAGACTCGCATCCTTTAATCAGTGGGTGGTACGAATAGCTCAAAATGACTCAGCTCCTTGACTTTTACATGAGCGACTGCCGGTTGACCTACTATCCTCAAGAAGCAAAATGTGCCAGACTCGCATCCGTTAATCAGTGGGTGGTACGAATAGCTCAAAATGACTCAGCCCCTTGACTTTTACATGAGCGACTGCCGTTTGACCTACTATGCTCAAGAAGAAAATTTGCATTAGAGTCGCATGCATTAATCAGTGGGTGTACGAATAGCTCAAAATTCCTCAGTCCCTTGACTTTTACATGAGCGACTGCCGTTTGACCTACTATCCTCAAGAAGCAAAATGCACCAGACTCGCATCCGTTAATCAGTGGGTGGTACGAATAGCTCAAAATGACTCAGCCCCTTGACTTTTACATGAGCGACTGCCGTTTGACCTACTATCCTCAAGAAGCAAAATTGCACCAGACTCGTATCCGTTAATCAGTGGGTGGTACGAATAGCTCAAAATGACTCAGCCCCTTGACTTTTACATGCGCGACTGCCGTTTGACCTACTATCCTCAAGAAGCAAAATTGCACCAGACTCGCATCCTTTAATCAGTGGGTGGTACGAATAGCTCAAAATGACTCAGCTCCTTGACTTTTACATGAGCGACTGCCGGTTGACCTACTATCCTCAAGAAGCAAAATGTGCCAGACTCGCATCCGTTAATCAGTGGGTGGTACGAATAGCTCAAAATGACTCAGCCCCTTGACTTTTACATGAGCGACTGCCGTTTGACCTACTATGCTCAAGAAGAAAATTTGCATTAGAGTCGCATGCATTAATCAGTGGGTGTACGAATAGCTCAAAATTCCTCAGTCCCTTGACTTTTACATGAGCGACTGCCGTTTGACCTACTATCCTCAAGAAGCCAATTTGCACCAGAGCCGCATCATCCGTTAATCAGTTGGTGATACGAAAAGCTCAAAATGACTCAGCTCCTTGACTTTTACATGAGCGACTGCCGTTTGACCTACTATCCTCAAGAAGCAAAATGCACCAGACTCGCATCCGTTAATCAGTGGGTGGTACGAATAGCTCAAAATGACTCAGCCCCTTGACTTTTACATGAGCGACTGCCGTTTGACCTACTATCCTCAAGAAGAAAACTTGCGTCAGAGTCGCATGCATTAATCAGTGGGTGTACGAATAGCTCAAAATGACACAGCCCCTTGACTTTTACATGAGCGACTGCCGTTTGACCTACTATCCTCAAGAAGCAAAATTGCACCAGACTCGCATCCTTTAATCAGTGGGTGGTACGAATAGCTCAAAATTCCTCAGCCCCTTGACTTTTACATGAGCGACTGCCGTTTGACCTACTATCCTCAAGAAGCAAAATTGCACCAGACTCGCATCCTTTAATTAGTGGGTGGTACGAATAGCTCAAAATTCCTCAGCCCCTTGACTTTTACATGAGCGACTGCTGTTTGACCTACTATCCTCAAGAAGCAAAATTGCACCAGACTCGCATCCGTTAATCAGTGGGTGGTACGAATAGCTCAAAATGATTCAGCCCCTTGACTTTTACATTAGCGACTGCCGTTTGACCTACTATCCTCAAGAAGAAAGCTTGCGCTAGAGTCCCATCCGTTTATCAGTGGGGGTGTACGAATAACTCAAAATGACTCGGACTCCTTAAATTTTACCTGACCGACTACCGTCTGACCTACGGGTCCTACCCCTACTGTTAGGATAGTAGAAGAGCTAATGGAGCTAATGGAATCTTTCAACAAAAATTTTGAGGAATGGTCACCAAGTCACCAATCCTATGAGAGATTTGACATCGGTCTTCGAAGGGCTCCAACTTTCTTTAACGATTGCCATTTCGCATTTGCGATATTCGTGTAGAAATTTAAAATGCAATGGCCGGCAGCCACAGAGACTATTGTTGCGCTGGCGACACAGAGCGAGATAGGATGAATCGATCAAGCGAGCGAGAAAGTCGTCTCATAGGAGCTCGTTATAGGTAGGTATATCATCCGCTTGCTTGGTTCGTCGCCGTGTGTCGTTGTATGTGCGGTAGGTACTACTACTACTGACTACCTTGATGTAGATACATTTTATTAAGTTCGCTTTATGTACTTAGGTATAAATGTTTTTAAATTTTAAGAGTTCTAACTCCAGTGGAAACTGGAAAAATGCCTGTGGCAAAATTATATAAATTCATTATTTACACTACACCAACTCAGAAAGTACCCCAGTAGATAGGTAGTCTTTAAAAAATGAGGCAGAAAATAGGTACCTACCGTTATTATTTCAGTAGAAATATGCGAGAAATATTCCAAATATCATTTTTTTTTTCAAATCCGTACTCAGCATGTTTAAAAGCCCTTGTTCTTTCTAATAGGTAAGAAGCAGGTACTACCTACCTATCTAGTACTACCTACCTAACCTAGTATTACCTACACAAGGCGCGCGCCACAGGAGCGTTATTTTTCTTAATTTGTTTAAATTGCTTTAAATATTTCAAATTGACTGCTCCCCGCTTAATGGTAAACTGGGGTGCAATCCATAAAATAGTGGCCGCCATTACAAAATGCTGTCCCTAGTTTGACAGTTTTGACACCCTCAGAAGGTATTATGCAAGTGCCTTCTAATTTTCCCTTATTTTAATAACCTTATTGACAAGTTAGAGCGAAAAAAATGACAAAATACATTTGGCGCCAAAAATCCAACGTTTTGCTTTTGTTCACCCAAGTACTAATATGTGAACTAACATGAACAAATATGTACCCTAGAACACTGGGGAGAGTTTTTATAATTTTTTAATTTTAAACAAATAATATTATTATGACTTATCCTTTTCGCGTGGGAGGTTAAAAATAAATAAGCATTCTAAACGTTTTATAGGATTGTTTAATTTTCATTGACAAAGTGACAACCCTAACACTCAAGTTGGCGGCGTTGTATGTTCGGAACAAAGGGCGATACCTACGAAATATCGTAGATTATAAAAACAGCGGTTTTCTTCAACAATAAACGTTAAAAAATACAGAACAGAAGTAACTTTTTAATTGTTAGTTTTAATCATACTCCTAAAATAATTAAAAAAGAAACTAATCAATTGTTAATTGCAGTAAATCTCGTTCGATATGTTTTTTGTTTGAGTAACAGCCGTGAAAATATAGAGAATTGAATAACACGCCATCTATTGTGTGTAACGTAGTGCACAGTATCGGCAGTATCATTATAGTACCGATAAAAGACGGGAAGGGCGCTGCATAATTATAACAAATTGTCGAAATTAGGTTTCAAAGTTCATTATTATATGTTTATGAGGAACAAATATTAAAGTTTTATGAGAAAATAATATTTATAGGATTCAATTCTTGTTCATTTAGAATTTTATATTAAATTGATACACATAACGCCATCTAGAATATTTTATTAGTCACTAATAAAATTTGTTCGTAGTGGGGACCCAGTGCCTGAAGTTAAAATCACGCTACGGGTGGTCCGGCGGGAACTCAAGTCCCTAGATGTTTGGAAGTCGAGTGGGCCGGATGGTATATATGGCGATGGTGCTCAGGCGCTGTGCCCCCGAATTGTGCCCAGTACTTACGCGGCTTTTCGCGCTCTCTTACTCTGCGAGACACGACCCGGCCTCGTGGAAGACTGCGTTTATGCATCCTGTGCTAAAGAAAGGAGAGAGGACAGACCCGTCCAATTACAGGCCTATTGCTATAACATCCCTTCTCTCGAAGGTTATGGAGTGTGTGATTAATACACAGCTCCTGAGATACCTTGAAGGAAGTGATTTATTGAGCGACCGACAGTATCCAAGCCGTCGTCGATGGCAGCTGCTTGGACCACATGGACACAAACGCTGGTGTCCTACAGGGCTCCGTGCTGTCTTGAACCCTGTTTCTGCTGCACATAAATGATATGCTGTCTGATGACTCCATCCATTGCTATGCGGACGACAGTACCGGGGACACGTGTTACACGGTCCGTGCAAATATCTCTCAGTCTAAGGTGAAGGAGAGTCGTGAACAACTTGCGACCAAAATCGGGAGTATCCGATTGGGGTCGACTAAACCTAGTCCAATTCAATCCCACTAAGACACAAGTATGTGTATTCACCTCTAAGAAAACCCCATTTGTTGTAGCGCCGCAATTCCTGGGTACACCGCGTACGATTTCCTCAAGTATCGGGATCCTAGGCGTCGACATCTCAAGCGACGTCCAGTACCGCAGCCATTTGGAGGATAAGGCCTAGCTGGCATCTAAGAAACTTGGAGTGCTTAACAGGGCGAAGCAGTACTTCACTGCGGTGCAACGACTCCTTCTTTATAAGGCAGAAGTCCGTCCCCATATGAAGTACTGCTGTCACCTTTTGCCGGAGCATCTGCATACCAGCTTGACCCCTTCGAATCGATACAAAGACGTGCGTTGAGGCTCGCCAACAATCCCATACTCGCAGGCGCTGTGGAGCCTCTCAGCCGCAGGAGGGACTGGCATCCCACACGGCAATAGAAATAGCACATCACCCTTTCATCGTCAGTGGTTCTGGACTGTAATTACTTGTGCTTTCCATTACTATTGTGAATTTTTATGATTTTTAATCTGTTCGATGTACTAAACTCACAGTATCTTGATTTCATTTGCATTTGAATAGATATTAATAAAACAATTTATCAGTTTTAAAGCCTTCTTTTATTACATAAGGCCTATGAACACACCCACATCCGACATAAACCTTGTAATTACGTACCGTGAAAAATTGTTGGATGTGACACTTCCGACTTCCCTAGTACGTGTAACATTGTAGGATGTGCCACTTACGACTTTTATAGTACGTGAAACATTGTAGGATATGTCACTTACGATAAGTGTGCTAGTAGGGAGCCCCTTATTTCGTAGAAAGAAATTTCATAGAATTTCGTTTCACAGAAAATGTTTCATATAATATTTGGTTCTTATATTTTTATTTCGAATATTATTGTTTCAAAAACAATTTCCTACAATGAAACATATTTCACAGAAACACAATTGAACGAATTTTTAATCACATTTTTTTGTTTAACAAACTTATCAAACTGTAGAATTATTTTTTAAAGAATATTAAACCACCTTTATAATGTTCCAAATCACATTTATTTTTAACTGTAACATTTATAATTTTAACACCCCGACTCAGATTACCCCGACTCGGATAGGTTAGGTTAGAAGGCTAATGCGGGAGGGGAGCGTAGCGAAGCTCCCGCATTGGGCCTTCGTGGTTATTTTTTTATAAACCACCCAGAAGCGGGGCTCCGTCCACCTTGTAGACGCATCAATTGTTTAGTTTATAAAAACCATATATATGATAATATGTTATTCTTTGTAATAAGTTTTCTATTAAATAAACAATATAATGATTAAGAATATTTGATTTGATATTCTATGAAATGATTATTCTAATGTTTAACTTTATATGAAACAAATTTCAATGATTTAAAATTCTTTAAAGTAAGTATTCTGTATATTGATTATTCTATGAAACGAAATTATGCGAAACATTTTCTGTAATACGAAATTATATTAAACAATTGTCTATAAAACAACGCACACCCGTGCTAGTATCGGTTTCGGTTAACAATGTAACAACTGCTTTTTCTAGAAATTCCTAGATTTATTTTTGTTATTCACATTACAACCTTCATTATCTTTCAAAACTGTAGCACTATGCGAAATTTCGTTTCAATATATGGGCATTTGTGAATTTGGTGCAAGTTCAAAACTTTATTTGGCCATATTGAAAAGTAGTGTTTTTGTAGTTCCGACTTTGTTAATAGCTACGGTCGATATTATATTTTTTTAATTTTATTATTTTCTTATTTAGAAGTTACAGGGAGGGGGAAGGACACATTTTACTACTTTAGAAGTGTCTCTCGCGCAAACTATTCAGTTTAGAAAAAAATGGTAGATTGTTCAACAAGGGACTAAAAGAAGCCATAACGACACGAGATGTTTTAGCCATATAATTCGAGTGTCATTATGATTGTTTAGTCCCACGTTAAACACACTACTTTTCACTTTGAATACGAGGAAGTAAAACGACGTTTTGTACAAAATTATAATAAAAAATAACAAAGTTTCTGAGTTGCACAATTAATTGATGTAGGTAATTGGTGATTACAACGCAAGCGTAATACGAATAATCTATTCAAAATTCAAATTGTAAGGAAATTTGTTCCACGGTTTTTTTTTTGTTAAGTGACGCTTTACATGCTTGCATATTTAGCCAACAGATTCAAACTTGAAAAATAATTTAAAACTAATTGGAGATGCATAATAAAATGAAGTAATCCTTAATACTTACATAATAATTAATTAAAATAATGTTGAAGCCAGACACCCGTCTGCCACTCCAAACTTGGCTGCAAGTAACGCAGCGCTTTATATATAGCTATGTGACCCTAATAAACACAACAGGATCGTAATACAGCCAATAAATATCTCACCGTAGCGCGTACCGCGGTCCCTCGTGGCGGCTCAGAGATTCTGTCTGTATTGTGAGTGTGTTACTGTTGTGTGTACTGGCTTGTTTAGTGTTGACTTGCCCTGGCGCTGATCCACTACGCGATGGCGTAGTCCCCAGCCACCCTCGCTGGTCTTGCTTGAAGAACACACACGCGGACACAAGACACGTGACTTCACGAATTCCCGTCTCACGACGTAATTGGTCCAGTAACAGTTCGGTATACACTTCGCCCCGCGGAATACGTATATATTTCCCAAATTCGATGACTAATTACTATATAAAACTCAAAATATTGTCCCAACAAAATATCTAAACCCTGATAAAAATCCGCACCCCGGCAGGAATATAGAAAGAATGATCTGACAATGACACTTCAACTATCATCGAAACTAAACATGGCGGAATGAAATGTTGGGCTGAACCTAGTTTTTTGATTTTTTCAAATGTCATTTTGAGGTTATTTCTATACACAATCTCTAAAAAGGTGATAATCCTCCCATTCACAAACACCGTGACTGGCTGTTTAGGAGTTTTCAAAGTAAATATAAAAAAAAATACTTTAGTCCCTAGAGATTAATAAGGAACTTTAGTCCCGATATGCAGACACTAAAGTAACATTTTAAGAGCATGACAAGTGAAAACGATATAAGAAACCTCGATATGTTTTTTTAAGATCTATCCATAGATACTACAACTTAAATGGGTTCGATAGTATGGGGATGCCCAAAATTTATAGTTTTTTTTTCCATTTTCGTGTGAAAATCTTAATGCAGTTCACATAATACATCTATTTACTAGGTTTCAATAGCATAATTATTGTAATTTCAAAAAAAGACAGACATGACGACTTCGTAAGGGTTCCGTTTTTTGCCCTTTGGTTACGGAATCCTAAAAATTGGAAAAGGTAACCAACTAAGGAACTTGCACTCGAGACGGCATTTTTAGAGGGAATACTCTGCAATTTAAGCTTCCTGAACCCACCTTGGATACCTGAAATGCATGCATGTTGGCGGAGTAGGCACGTATTTCCATTAAAAAAAAGCAATGTAGTGGGATATTGATTTTGTTTGGATTTTAATGTAGGTAGGTATAGATTATGTAAATGTAATATTTCTTATTCCTTTTCTTTTCTTTTTCCTATCTCTAAACAATATTGTTTAAAATGCAAATGACAGAGATAGATGGAATACGGATAAATATTGAATGAACGTATAACAAGACTCGTTATACTGTGCACTTAGTTTCACATTTGCATTCGTTATTGCGAAGTACCTTGAAGCAAGTTGATTTATGTTATAAAAGTGGGATTTATTTTGCTTTTAGAATTTGAATGATTTATCTCCATTTTGAAGGAAGTTTGGTACTTTTATAACTTATTTTCGAGAGACGAAAAAACATGAAAGTTATATTCGAAGTGTATTTTCAAGTTGAAAGCTCGGAGTACTGACCTTAGCTGGTTTGTTTTATAGATTTAATTCAATAATGTAAAACGGTTGGCTGTTTTTGAGCGAAGTTTGGCATACATGGTCTCTTTGCATGCCAAATTTCAGTCAAAGGCAGTAATTTAACTGCCAAGCTGGACGAGTAGATAGATATTTCAAAACGCATCTCATAGTATTAGTCCATAATTATTTACGGTTCTCCTACTACGATTCTACGGCATTTTTTTTGCATAAATAAAAAGAAAAGAATAGGCTTATGCACTTTTCTTCCGTATAAACTATCAAAATGCCAAATCTCACCATCCTACGTCGTTTTCGTAAAAAGGGATCAAAAATTTTCGTTTCTATATATCGATATTTGTTGTCACATATAGGTATTTATTGTCGCAGAAGACAATTCGAGATTTATAACTTTGATGGTATTGTTGTGACGAAGCCTTAATCCGCTTTTATAATATTTCTCGCTAAGCGAAAGAACATCTTTAAAGCTCTTTTTTAATTGGGATATCGGAGGAAAATAACATTTTGTTCTGAAAAATTGCGGAGAAAGAATGTAAATTACTTTTTTAGAACTTTATTGTATAAACAGAACCTTATTGTAAGGCTGTCACTACAATAACAGCGTTGTATAAATTGATTTATATGTCCTTCAACTGACTTCAAGTCTTCTTTAAAATGATAAAAATCTATGTGTACCTGTAAGGTAATTTTTAATAAAGAATCATTCATTAAAAGTTACATAACAAAAGTTTTAATAAACAAATAATTTAAGTGTCATTATAGAAACACATACATATATTTTATCACCTTGTACAAGACTGTATAATGAGTACACGCACTTATTGGGTGTAAATACTATTTTATACCAACATACTACTTGACTCTTCTTGGGGCCACGATTTGATCTGGTCGGTGTACATACATACATACATATAATCACGCCTTTATCGCCGGAGGGTTAGGCGTAGTCTATATATCTTTTTATTTTGACGTTTTGTAAGTTCCGTTTTAATGATCTATACAGAATAAATGAGTTTTTACTTTGACTTTGATAAAATGAGTGCATTTTACTAGTGTCTTCAACATTACTTTTGTTCCCAGGTCCTGCCGGAAAAACTGGATTTCCCATACTCGTGGGCGATGTATCTGCTGTTCCATATGCACTTTGCTCAAATATTCCACACTGCGTCCATATGTCTTACGTTATCATTAGCTATCTGGAGGTATTTAGCGATTAAGTAAGTATAAATATTTCTAATATTTTTTTATGAGCTGCGCCCGAGACAACTGGGCCCGGATTCTGCTATCATCTTTTTCATAATAAAGCCACTGCGGTACAACAGATACTGTAACCACTGCAATTTAACTTTAGACTTTACTGGTATACTGTTAAAGTCCAAAATTAAATGACAATCTTGTAGAGTGAATGAAAAATATTATATACTCTTTCCCTTTTCATTTTGGGATTTGATACTCAGTAATAGTCCTTAATTTAATGACATTTGCAATGTCATTAAATAATGTGGTATGACAGTAGTATTCTTATGTCATAAAATTGGCAGAATCGGGGGCCAGGGGCCCGTTTCATAAAATTACAATTTACAAATTACAAGTACAATTCGATGTACACTGCGTAGTTAATTGGCCAAATATTATAAAACCTATCTGCTGCAGCTTCTGCAGAGGCTCTTAAGCGGCGCAAATACTCCAATCTCATTGGAGATTATGAATTTGTGCCGTTTGGAGTCGAAACGTTTGGGCCTTGGGGTCCGAGCGCCCGCAATCTCTTCAGGGAGATTGCGAAGCGTATGGTCGACGCTTCTCGTGACCAGAAGGCTGGCCTCTTTTTAGGTCAGAGATTAAGCATTGCCATACAACGTGGCAATGCTGCCAGTCTTCTGGGAACGCTACCACAAGAGGCATGCGATGCGGATGAATTCCACGACGCATTTTAACTTTTAGTTTTAGTTTTTATTTTTTATTTAGTATTATGTATATATAGTAACTTTATTAATTTAATTTAATTTGTATATAATAGGTTTGATTTTGTTAACTATAATGACCAATTACCTACGCAATGTACATCGAATTGTATTTGTAATTTGTAAATTGTAGTTATATGAAACAGGCCCCTGGTAGAACGTTAACTTGTGCCATAAAATTTCTACCACCCTAAATACATCAGAATAACATATAGGCTACAATTTATAACGATAACCGACATCCACGCGGGCGGAGCCGCGGCTGAAGCCGTGGGCAAAAGCAAGTAGTACTAATATAATCTTCTTTTTAATGTGGGTAAAACTGCGAGATAAATGAAATAAATGTACCATTCACAGCTTTTGTAGATTCAACGCAGCTTGTGTTTAATGAAATTTTCATTTTGATATTTTGTTCATCACGTAAAGTATAAAATTAACGGCGTGGAAGATGCTTAAATATGGTACTTTGGTTTCTTTAAGCGTTTAAATAAAAATAAAAATGTCGTACAGCCTGAGCTGGCAAATTATGAGTGCGTTCTTTCTCCAAAATGGTTTTATTAATCTGAATAAGCGAAAAACAGCACTTTTCCATTTTAACTTTAAATTGAGCGGAACACAGAACAAGTAAAGTCACAATCGGTAGGTATTTACTTAACACATTCCAGTTGATTCCATTCCAAGTTAAAAATCATCGTAATTCTATCCTTACAAAAAAGTGAAGAATGTTTAAATGTCTGCAGAAGATTATAAGAATACAAGAACATTTAAATTATTTACTGATATTTAAATGTGACAGATAATTCTTTTTTGTTGTTCAGTAACTTCTGAAGGTGACTAGACTTGTGACAGAGTCTTTACTAACTTTGCGTATGTAAGGTATTTCTTTTATTTCTTTTAGGAATATATAATGATCTACTTTTTGGTTGTCAAAATATATGATAGATTATGGCTCATAATTTTGAGTGGTTAACCGCTGGGCCATTTAATACCATGATTGATTACCTTTTTGAGACTGTCTACTTAGTACCTACCCCACAACCAGTCATGTTTGCATAGGTTCATTAAGTGTATCGACCTCTACGGTGCGGAAGTCGAGGGCTCCAATCCAGCTCAGAGCAAATGAACATTATATTTGAATTGATCTGAGTGCTTCTATGTATGATATGCTTTGTATTTACAAGACTAGAATACAAGTACGTTAGACCGCATTCTAGAATTGATAATATGGCTAGATAGATCTGTCGACTTAACTAGGCATTAGTTAAGTCCAGAGAATCGAGACAACGCTGTTTTATAGTAGTTTTTGAAACTGGTAGTTAGTTAATAAGGGTTCTTAAAATACGATTGTGAGTAAAAAAGACGGGTTGCACTCTGGGAGTGCCGGCAGCAGTGAAAACTTTTTCTTTATTCCTTTCTTTGTTATATACATAGAAAAACATAAAAAGAACATACCATACCATATACCTATAATATAGCGCCAATCATAGAACCTATCACTAATTTTCTGTCAGAAGAAATTAATAAATTACAAAAAGAAAAAAATAATCACAAAAAGTGTCAGAAGGCCAGGTTTGAACCCGGTACTATCTGAAACTATAAGGACTTACAGTCGAAGCGCTTACCGCTAAACTACGAAGCTATTTATCGTATCTTGCAAAATTGACAGTCTGTAGCTAATGTTGTATGACGTCAATCGTCGGTTACGGTTCAAAGGTCAAGCGATCCTGACGCGAGTTTAACACTTTTTACCCATCCAACGCCGCTAAAGAAGTTATCAATTCAAAAAAGGGTGTTTTAGGACCAAAATATGTGCAATTTCATACACAACTGCATCTAATCTCATGAAATAATTAATATAATTCGTTTAAAATTACACAAACGTTAAACCAAAATCCATTTGCTAATCGCGCGCATGTGCGTTGTACCACGTCTACAGATTATGCAGACAAAAATGAATTGATTGCTCCTTGTGTCCAATTGTATCTGTATCTTAATGGAAAAAAGTAATATTATGTATTTTTTTATTTTTATATAGGACACGTCAATTTTACTTTACCTCGCCTGATGATAAGCTGAAGGCAAAGCCTCAGGAAAGAGGGCAACCATTATATACACGTGCCATGTTAACACTGGTGGCACTCAGCTTGACGGCCTCATCAGATGCTTTTTCACGCCCCGCTTAAAGGACCTGGGACTGTAGGAAGAGGGAAACACGTGCGCTGGCAAGGAATTCCAGGTCTTAATGGTGCGACAAAGGAAAGAGTCACCGAACCGCTTGGTTCTGGAAGGAATGTTCTGCACTGTATAGGGGTGACATCTAAGTCCTGCACGTATCGTCCTGTATAGAAACCTGTACATTAATGTATTTTTTTATTTTATTTTAATATTCTGTGCGTAAAGATTGTCATTAAAGTTTTGTATTTAATTTTTAAATGTTGACATTTCAGTATGGGAGTAAATAAAAAATATCTTTTCCAAAGTGATTTAAGGTTTATCTATTTATTCAATTCTGTATGATGGATTGATACATTGCTATAATAATATTAATATAATGAATAAATAAACTAAAACTAAAATAACTATTAAGAATAGCCAAAAATAACAATTTAAATGCGTCGCAGAATTCCTTCGCATCACATGCCTCTTGTGGTAGCGTTCCCAGAAGCATTGCCACGTTGTATAACAATACTGATTCTCTGGCCTAAAAAGAGGCCAGCCTACTGGTCATGAGAAGCGTAGACCACACGCTTCGCAATCTCCCTGAAGAGATTGCTCGGGCCCCATGACTCTAACGTTTCGACTCCAATCAGCAAAAATGAATTTGTGATGTATGAATGTCTCCGATGAGATAGAGTATTTGCGCCGCTTGAGAGTCTCTGAACCAGCCATGCCAGGTAAATGGGAAGGAGCAATGGTGTCGACGCATGTTGCGTCCCACACCAGAGTCCTATCCATTTTCCATGGCATTAAAGACATGCCGTCCGGTCTCTAAAAAAAAAACACGGGTTGCACTCTGGGAGTGCCGGCAGAAGTGAACTCATTTTCTTTTTTTCTTTATATACATAGAAAAAGATAAAAAAGAACATACCATACCATACCTATAATATAGCGCTAATCATAGCACCTATCACTTATTTTCTGCTAATTTTCTGTCAGAAGAAATTAATAAATTATGAAAAGAAAAAATAATCACAAAAAATAATAAATTACAGAAAGAAAAAATAATCATAAAAAGTAATAAATCATAATAAGAAAAAACAATCATAAAAAATCCCTGAAGGCCAGGTGGTTTGAACCCGATACTATCTGTAACTATAAGGACTTACAGTCGAAGTGCTTACCGTTTAAGCTACGACGCTATCTGTTGTAAATTGCAAAATAGATAGTCTGTACCAATCTTGTATGACGTCAGTCGTCGGTTACGGTTCAAAGGTCAACTAATCCTGACGCTTCCTTAACATTTTACACCCATCCAACGCCGCTAAAGAAGTTTTCACTTCAAAATATCTATTTATTATGGGTCTTTAGTCGTTTCGCACCATGCATTTTCGAACCGCGGTTCGAATCGCCCAAGTACTATTTCTGAATAGGACCATTCACACCGCAGTGGTTGGAGCGGTGCGAATAGCCCAAGGTATCTTTTGGAATGGGTCGATTCGGACCACTGAGCGAAATTGTAGATCCTGATTTAAACTCATAGAAATAATGTCTAATGATTTATTTGTACAGACGATGAGAAAAGTGGTAAGTGCATATCAAGTGTATAACAAGTGTAATATTAGTTTTATTTTTATAGTAAGACGGTAATGGTTTAAAATCACAGTTTGATCAACATTTTATCACAGATTAGGATTTACATAATGTTGTGATAATTATATCTAACGACAACGAGGTTGTCTTTGAATAAATGTCAGTTGTGGTCCGGTGCTTGGTGGTTCCATTGAATTTACAACATGGTGACAGCGGTATTCGGTTTAATATTGTCATAATTAGCATTTTCATGCGCAATATTTGTGATTGCAATGGAGCACGCCCGACCTCCCGCAGAATTAGGTTTGGACGGCGCCGGAGGACCGGCTGGCCGTGCCGGGGTATGGAAAAAGTGGAAAATGCAATTTCAATTGTTTTTGAAGGCGTTAGGTGTAGACAAGGAGGCGGCGAGTGTGCAGTCTAGTTTGTTGGTGAACCTGATTGGCAAAGAGGGCTTTGAATCGTGTGAGACTATGGGGCTCGTTAAACGTCTTAGATCTATTCAGATTTCAGATTACAGTGATCTATTTAAAGGCTTAAGGTGTCTGTCAGGGTAATATCATAATATAGTAATCGATAAATCGGTTCCACCTGTTATTTGTGCTCACAAAGTTCCTCACGGGTTACGCGACAGTTTGCAAAGTGAATTGAATGCCATGGAACAGAATGGAGACATCAGGAAGGTTAGTCACCCCACTCGTTGGGTACATCCGTAAGTATTAGTTGCAAAAAAGAATAATGGTATTCGAGTGTGTTTAGATTCACGTGAATTGAACCGCGCGGTACAGCGCGCGCACTTCCAACTACCCACTGTAGCGGAGCTAGCCACCCGCCAGCACGGTGCGCGGTACTTCTCGGTGCTGGATGCCAACGCGGGGTTTTGGACTATACAGCTGGATGATGAGAGTGCAGACCTGTGCACATTCGCTACTCCATTCGGCAGATTCCAATTCCTAAGGTTTTGTTTTGGGGTAACCTGTGCTTCTGAAGTGTTTTATGCTAAAATATGTCAACTTCTGAAAGACTTCGAAGGAGTAGAGAGTTATATTGACAACATAATTGTATGGGGTTCTTAGAAGGAAATTCACGATCAGAGGTTAAAACGTTTACTTGAAAGATCGAGAGAAATCAATTTAAAATTCAATAAGAAACACGTAGATTTTTTGTGGAGGAAGTTAAGTATTTAGGGCATGTGTTTGATAAAAATGGAATGAAGCCGGATCCGGAAAAAATTGAGGCTATTAAAGAAATTCTTAGAATGTACTTGCGTGTGCATACCATCACCTTTTTGCATCTATTTAACATTGTTTACTATATTTTAAGTTAATCAATATATTTAGTAAGTAAAGAAGGTTACCTATCTTAATCCCGAATATCATAATCCTGAAAACGTTTGGCCATTTTTTCATAATTCCGTTTTTTCAAATTTCGAAGTTTTATTTGCCATATAATCGCAACTCCAAATTTCATTTGCCCATTTATTCATTTGTACGACGTTTTATAATCCAGATGAACGAGTTCCAGACACACAAAATCTAAATACAGAAAATCCACATGACCGTAATCCATATACACGAAACCCGAATATTTAAAACACAAATTTTTGAAATGTAGTTAATTGATATTCAGACAAACAATATACAGATTTTTAAACATAAAACTAAACCTCATATGGCGTCTACTAACTAAGCTCGACGGAGCCCCGCGAAGCGGAGCTCCTACTTCTGAGTGGTTTAAAAAAATAACCACGAAGACTAAGGCGGGAGCGAAGCGAAACGGAGCTCCCGCCTTAGTCTTCGCCGTAGTCTTCTAACCTAACCTATCCGAGTCGGATTGCACTGAGTCGGGGTGTTAACGATAATTAATTTCGATTAATTGATTTAGACAAAATGATACTAGGTGAACCACAAGTGAAAAGGAGGAAAAAGTATATACAAAAGGAGGAAAAACTGCAGAAACTTATAAAAATAAAAGAAAATTTAAGTGAAATTAAAAAATTAAAGTTTCTAAATTACTTACTGTACCTAATAAATGAATCGTACAAATTTAGTGAGTTTTACTATACCTGTATATAGTTTAGCTGGAACACGATTGTATGGGAACCAAATAAAAAGATTATGAAAATTTGGTAATAGTTTATTTGGAAAATGGTACGATGGGAAAAAAAATTTTGAGAATCTGGATTATGACAATATGGGAAACAAAAAAATACTATTTGAAAATTTGGTTTTATTGCACCTGGAAATTGATTCATCTGGGAAATTAAAAACGGAATTATAGAAAGTTGTCATTCATTACATCTGTCTTTAAAAAGTTCTACCAACCGTTTTCGGGGTTTTAAGATTCGGGTAACAGAAATTCGATATTTCAATAGGTTACCAGTAAAAAATGTACAGTGCAATAGCACCAATATTTTATGTACCGGGCTTATGACAAATGTAATTGATAAATTATTTTTTGTTATTTTGTGCCTGGTTGTACTTGTAACGAATGTACAATAAAACTGCATGTCTTTTCTGTCCGACTTCACCTATCCAAAAAGTGAAACAATGTTCCCTATACTGTGGTCCGAATCAACCCATTACCAAAAGTTCTTGGGCGATTCGAACCGCGGTGCGAAACGACACATTGAAGAAGAGCTCTTGGGCAATTCACACCGCGGTCCGAACCGCTCACGGTCCGAAACGACTAAAGACCCTTTATTATTAGATATATTATGATAAGTTAGTCTTTGACATAGATGTTATTGAATAGCGAAGCACAAAAACGGAAATAATTTAAAGTAAAATAGTGGGTACCTGAAATAGTTGATGTGTGTAATTCTAATAAATTATCATCGTGAATATCAGTTAAACTAAAGTTTATTAATAGATACCGCAAGTCTATCGAGTTCTCGACAAAGGGAGCCTTTCCCATCCAGCGTCGAAAATTATGTCCTATATTAGGGTGAGACCCGTGATTAATTGGACCGGAATCATCGAACACCTCTTTAATTAATTTACCAATTACTTAAGTCGTCGAGGAATTCCCAGCTTGTAATAAATTTGAACTAAGTAAATAACCTATTAATTCCGATTCCTATTGAGAAGAAATATAATATAAGAAATATAATCTTGTCTTAGAAATGAATATGTAGCCTAGGGAAACGTAAGCGGAAAGCAATATTGTACTTTTGAAATACGTGCATTTTTTATATTTTGAACAGTTTTACTTATCAATTCTTTGTAATAAATACCAATGAGAAATTTATATGGCAAAATGGTTGCCTGATTATTTAGAAATAACGTGTTTTTAAACCTTTTTAAGTTATTTGAAATATAGCCGTATAAAGTAGTTAGTAGTAGTTTGAAATATCTATGAAATACGTTTCTTATTACGAGTATGTTACTTGTTACTTCTATATACAGGGTGTAATCGTTAAGTATGTCCAGGCGATTATTCCGTAACTATTACAGATATCAAAAAACTTTAAACTGATATCGAAAGTACGTTACTTAATGAATAAAATGACATCAATAACTTTTTTTTAATCAAACGAGAGGTATCTAATATTTTGACATTAAACACTCCCATACATTTAGTACGAGATTAGTAGAAAGGTTTTAGGTACGTTCACCAGAAGGGACTTCTCTATCTAGGTACTCTCTTCTGTAGGCGATAATGGCCGCTCTTTTGTTACAATCATATTTGTAGTCAATTTTTAGCATATCTCTCTTTTCTCTTTTGGAATATGCCATTTTGCAATCAATAAATGAAAAAATCACGATTATTAACGCAAATTAAAAAAAAGACAAGGATATATTGGCGGCAACAACAACCCGAGATAAAAGTTTTGAATTTAGAACGAACACCAAAGAGTATCTTTTTTTGTAGTGTGTTGCTTTTCAGTTAGCTCAAATTACTTAATGCGATATTAAAACACGGTTGATTACTAAAGTGGTAAGATAATTAATTTACACTTGTATCTATTTGAAAATCATCATTGTCATATTATACGTAATCATAAAATATGATTAAGGTAAAATGGGTACTAGATCACTTAAAATAAGGAAACTAAAACCTTTCTACTAATCTCATACTAAATGTATGGGAGTGTTTAATGTCAAAATATTAGATACCTCACGCTAGATTTTTAAAAAGTTATTGATGTCATTTTACTCATTAGGTAACGTACTTTCGATATCAGTTTAAAGTTTTTTGATATCTGTAATAGTTACGGAATAATCGCCTGGACACACTTAACGATTACACCCTGTATAAAGGGTGAAAATGGGTGTATAATTTACACTGTCCGTTCTAATTAACGTCCCTAAATTATGTTTGTAATGCTAATTGACCCAAATATTAGTAGAAAGGATGAGTGCGTCCAGCGTAATAAGGGACTTCACAGTTCCTATGAAATAATATCCTATAAGTTTGTAATTTATACGTGTTACACATTTGAGGGCGGTCGACGTGGTTTTATATGATCTGGGCTCTTGAACCACATTGGAATATATCCGACTAAAAACATACTCTGACGTGCTCTTGACATAAAATTAATTACCAGTTAGGGATAACATATTTTTTTAAAGGACTGCAAGGGGACTCCTATACTTCCATAACCGTAATTCTTATACAACAGTAGTGACCCACTTCGGCATTATCATCGTAGCATTGATAGAAAAAAAATTGCATCCAAAATTTTCACAAAATACTTTCATGGTCCACTCTCTCATATTTTATGGTTAGTTTGACGACTATCTCACCAATCTCACCTAGGTGAGTGTTGATGGTCGACAGCGGAGCGAACTTCCCAGAAGCAACTTATTCATTCTAATTTTGAAGACTCCCAGGTCATAGCTTTCTGAAATCACAGCCAGGCAAGGGCATTCTACTCAGCAGTTCGTATTGTATCTCTGAAACGTTTTGTGCATATGAATGTGATATCCACATAGTTTCGGTGACGCGTTGCCGAACATCTGATGTGCAATTCTAAGCTTACAGCATCGAGCACAGCGTTGCGACAGCTTTGATAGATTGTGATTGGTCGGACTGGATGACTTCACGGGAGATCCACCAATGACAATCTCGGTCAAGGCTCTGCTCTACGCATACAGCGTAGAGCAGAGCCTTGAGCTCATGGAATTGCACAGTTGGCCTCCGATTCTGCTAATTTTATGACTTAAAAAACCACTATCATACCGCTGACATTGCAAATCATCATCATCATTTCAGCCGAAAGACGTCCACTGCTGGACAAAGGCCTCCCCCAAGGATTTCCACAATGACTGGTCCTGCGTCTTCCGCATCCATGCCTTTCCCGCGACCTTCACCAGGTCGTCGGTCCACCGTGTGGGAGGCCTGCCTACACTACGTCTTCCGGCGCGTGGTCGCCACTCGAGAACTCTCTTGCCCCAACGGCCATATGTTCTACGAGCTATGTGCCCCGCCCACTGCCACTTAAGTTTGGCGATTCTGTGTGCTATGTCGGTTACTTTAGTTCTCCTGCGGATCTCCTCATTTCTGATTCGATCACGCAGGGAAACTCCGAGCATAGCACGCTCCATCGCCCTTTGGGTGACCTTGAGCCTTCTTATGAGGCCCATAGTAAGGGATCAAATCTCAGTTCCGTAGGTCATCGCTGGCAACACACACTGGTCGTAGACTTTAGTCTTGAGACACTGCGGTATTTTGGACGAGAAGATATTACGAAGCTTCCCGAACGCTGCCAAGCCGAGCTGGATTCGACGATTGACCTCTTTCTCAAAGTTGGACCTGCCTAACTGGACTGTCTGTCCCAGGTAAACATATTCGTTGACAACTTCGAGTGTAGAGTCTCCAACCTTTAAAAAAGAAGTGGGTGCGACATGGACATTTCACATAATTTTCGTCTTGTCCATGTTCATTTTGAGGCCCACTTGTTGGGAGGCTCTACTGAGGCCATCGAGCATTGTGCCTAGGTCTTCCAAGGTCTCAGCCATGACTACGATATCGTCAGCGAATCGAAGGTGAGTGATGTACTCGCCGTTGATATTGATGCCGAGTCTTCTCCAGTCCAGGAGCTTGAAAACATCTTCCAGGCCGGCGGTGAACAGTTTCGGAGAAATAACGTCTCCCTGTCTCACCCCTCGCTGCAACTGAATAGGTTTTGAGCTTTGATCCTGGAGGCGGACTGACATGGTGGCATTAACGTACAAACACTTCAGCGCTTCGATATATCGATAGTCAATTTGGCACCGTTGGAGAGACTGTAGCACAGCCCAGGTCTCGATCGAATCGCAGGCTTTCTCATAGTCCACAAACACCAAGCAGAGTGGCTGATTATACTCCTCAGTCTTCTGTATAATCTGTCGCAGCGTATGTATGTGGTCTATGGTGCTAAAGCCTTTTCGGAAACCAGCTTGTTAGGGAGGCTGGAAGTCGTCGAACCTGCGAGCGAGACGATTCGTAATGACTCTCGAAAACAACTTGTAGACATGGCTCAGAAGCGAGATGGGTCTATAATTCTTCAACAAGGTTTTATCACCTTTTTTGAAGAAGAGTACCACCACACTTCTGTGCCATGCCTTAGGCGTTCGTCCCTCGAGTATGACGGAATCAAATAGCTTCTGAAGAGCTTTAAGTACCGGTGTTCCACCAGCTTTCAGAAGCTCAGCCGTGATCGCATCATCACCCGGTGCCTTATTGTTCTTTAGCTGTTTAAGAGCCATTCTGATCTCGTACAGGCTGACGTCCGGGATATCCTCGGTATAGTGTCGGGTCAATCTGGCTCTTGGGTCTTTAGCCAGATTATTAACAGATTGCCGTACACTCGTGTATAATTGTCCGTAGAACTTCTCGACCTCTTCCAACAGCTCCGGCTTTGACGAAATAATTCTGCCATCCTCTGCCTTCAGCTCAGTCAGTTGGCTTTGACCAACAGACAGATCCCTTGCGAAAATCTTTGAGCCTTTGTTGCTCTCAATCGCCTCCTTAATACGAGTCGTATTAAATTGGCGTAGGTCGCGAGTCAAGGACTTGGAGATCTGTCTGTTTAAACGCCGATACTGAGCAGCATCTTCAGAGGACTGCAGAACCAAATTTCGCCTTTGTTCCATGAGTTTGTTGGTGTGTTCCGAGATCTTTTTGGTTCCTTTTGAACGGCGGGCTTTGAAGATCTTAGACCCAGTCGTTTGGACAATTTGGACATTGCATAAAATTTCATTAAATTTTAGACTTTATGGCCGAGATTTAAAATCCAAAATGAAAAGAGAAATAGTTTATAACATTTTTCATTCACTCTACAAGATTGTCATTTCATTTTAGACTTTAACTTTACACCTGTAAAGTCTAAAGTTAAATGGCATTGGTAACAGTGTCCGTGGTACCGCGGTCGTTATGCAATGAAAAAAATTATAGCAGAATCGGGCCCTAGTCGTACTTCGAACGTCGCGCAACTTTAGTGCACACTTCTCAAAGTGCATCCAATAAAATACTGAAACAAATTTCCTTCTCATGTTGCGTATCTTGACATTTGCTCTGCCATCTGATCACTCAACTACGAGAGGAAAACCTTGATCATTGATTGTAAATAACGTGATGTGAATTCACTTTGTACATTATACCATGCTAATTAATCACCGTTTTGCAGTTACTCTGACAAAAGCCACATACTGTGTACGGAGCGACGATGCAGCATCGCCATTTTAACGAGCTTCGTGTTGCCGCCTATATTATGTGCACCTACGTTTATGGTGAGTATATAAAGACTCATAGTGGTCTTGTTATGTTATCAGTTGAATTATGTTTATATGACTGTTTACATGACCTTTTTTATTTCTATCTATTATACATTTCAAACCTTTAGTAGGTAAACCAAGGTTGCATATATTATATCAATAAATTGTAAATTACGAAATCGGCCACCACTGTAACATTACGTCTGAATATCTGGTTTGAGAAATAATGAATAGAGAAAAGAAGGACATTGCATTCCATTCCAGATCCGTTAGATAGCTTTTATGCTAGTCTTGTACCACTCAAATGGCTTATTCCCGTGTGCCCCAAATCTATTGTCCTCCAAAATTTCTGTTTTTATACATTTATTCCTCAGAGCTCCAAGGATTTATATAGTTCAATATAACCACCCGTTACTAATGGTGATGACAGTATGATATTGGCAGAATATCAACTACTCAGTACCAACAACTCAATGACGCGTATAAATCAATCAATTTCTACTACAAGATAGACTGCCAAAATAGGCTTAAGGTAAATTCGTATCTAAGCAAATCCGGATTAGGTGAATTTCAGATGAATAGACTGGAAAATTTATCCACACAAACAATATCTACTCAATCTGGCTCATCTAATCTTAATTCATGTTTTTTAGGATTCCGTACCTAAAGGGTAAAAACGGAATCCTATTACTAAGACTCCGCTGTCGTCTGTTTGTCTTTATCTTACCTTGAATATATATTACGAGACAGAGGAAACTAAAAACCTCTTTAATAGTGTGTAATGTAGAAGAAATAATGGTACGGAACCCTTTGGGTGCGAGTTCGACTCGTGCTTGGCCGGTTTTAGTTCATTTACGAATTTAGTAACATATAACATTTAATACGGACGTAAAGTAATACAGTACTTTGTCTTCGTTAATTCTATTTTTGTATTCATCCTAATACGGGAGCTGAGTGAAAATCCAATTCACGCGTGGCCCTACCTTCCCTTAGGAGATTAGACAGCTCCTGCTCAAATAACGAAATACAATAAGTACTGCGCAAGTAATGTTGTTGAAATTCGAACTGCGAATTTTGTAGGATTTTGACAGGGAAAAAATAACAACATGTGAGAAAAACATTGGCTTATTTCGCTTCTGTAGGTATGAGGATAGTAAACATACAGCTCATGTCAAAACTTGACGGCGATAGCCTGGAGCCGAAAATGATGGTCGGCGAAATGTGAGTGTTTAATACACCTGTACTCATCTTTTGGGAGATTTTCAAGCGTGTTTATATATATATATTTTGCATAGCAACTAAGCATTTTTACTGAAGGATCCTTTTTCCGTGTAAGTAGAAATGAAACGGAATTGAGTTTAAATCTGAGCGTTAATCCGATTGCATTCGATACTTTCATCTCGGATTTGCCAATCGTGGTCCTTATTGACATCTTACTTAATAATTTACAGAGGACGAGTAAATGTTTCCATTTATTTACGTGATTCTTATATAACCTTTTAGTTATGAATAATTCAGCAGTATGTCCAGTAGCTCTCAACAATTTAAACATCAGCATTACATTTGATCCATCATATTTTATGTAAACCCACTTGATAGCAATTTAAAGGTTAAATAACAGTCATTTAAATTTCGCTAGTAAGTTAGTACTAATTTATAAGATAAATATTTTTTAGTACACTAAAGAATTACAGTACATGTACGAACAACTTATACATATATTAATTATTTTAACAACAGTAACTTTAATCGATTTAACGATATTAATTTATCTCTTGTCACGAAGCCTTTTTCTTGGCAATGCACTGTGTAAGCAGGAAATGCTGCTTTTGTGGTGTGTGGCTACACTAATTTTTTTGACGTTTTACTTCCTCGTTATATTTAATTTTACATGTTACTCGTTATCATGTTTTGAGTGTCTATTTGAGTGGAACAACAGCATATTCGTCGTTATCAGTTTAATATCGTATGATAATATGACACCTATACTGCGAACTGGAAAATATAAAAAAATCAATGCATAAATTTCAATAAAATAGAAAATTATGATTGGTCGACGTTAATTGCTAAAGATAGCAATAATGATTGTATATGCAGAAAACATGTACGCTAGGTGTATAATTTTATTGTTTGACATTGAAAGTTTTGCTGTGATACACATTTGAAGTCCAGTAGTAGGTAGATTGCAACAGGCGTTTTGGTTAATTGAAATAGTTTCAAATATAGCAAAAAATAATATTTGCTTAAGTACTAATGTAACTATGGAATTCCAATGTTCTGAAATAAACGTTCTATTGTTTTTAATAACAGACAACTACAAATACGAATAAGCATAACAATAACATTTAATTTTTGTCTCCAACTCAACTATGAATCCTTCGTCAATCCTTTGAACTTCTGATATGACACGACTTCTTTCTTTTCCTTTATTTGTTGCATAAACGTTCTTCTTGGCCTATCTCGTTTCCTTTATTTCTATCTTCCCTTTCATAATATTTTTAAAAACAAGTCGTGTCTTATCAGATGACCAATCATTGAATGTACCTACTTAAATCATGATTCCTTGTCTAACAGGCGTTCGATATTCACACAAAGAACGTTACTGACAAGTTTGGAAACCCTGATATTGCATACCACGTCGACTCTGATTACCAAGGAACCTTATACCAAGCGAACTTTTGGGTCCACGGCGTTGTAATCAAACTGCTACCATGCTCCATTCTCACTGTCATCAGTATATGGCTTATAAGAGCGCTATACCAAGCAAACCAACATCAGAAAAAGTTAAGAAACTATAACTCCTGTCCTGCTGCAGAAAAAATGGTGAAACGTCAGCACAAAGCCGACAAAAGAACTGACAGAACAACAAAAATGTTATTGGCAGTGTTGCTATTATTTCTTGTTACGGAGTTACCTCAAGGAATATTGGGTCTTATGAGCGGTTTATTGGGTTGGTGCTTCTTTAAACGATGTTATGATCTGTTTGGGGAGCTGATGGATTTTCTGGCGTTATTGAATGGAGCAATTAACTTCGTGCTGTACTGTTCTATGTCAAGGCAGTTCAGACAGACCTTCAGGATGATGTTGCTGCAGCCTCCGTTAGCAAGGTTTCTACCACCTACAGCGTCACATTCAGAATCTAACAACCAGAACACGTAAGTTTAATTGCATTATTACTTTTTGAATTGTTTGCTTGGTAAGCTTTTGTGCTTATTCCTAGTCTTTTTAATATTTTCTTGCTAACTGCATGTATTACCCAACCATGATGATGAGCCATGATCTTTTTCCTTCCTACAGGTGCACGATTAAGATAAAAAGGTAACTACAGCCAATCTCCAAAATAAATATGGAAATGTGAGTAATCGCTGCTTTGCAATTTTCAATTGTCATTTTGATATTATATCGCTTCACCATCAAAATATACTGGACATATGCGAATTAGTTGATAACATACATCTTCAATATTGATATCGATAGCTCATCTGAGCATATCGATAGCAACATTATCACATACAATTATAGTCACAATCGATCGCTTCAAGATGTTTTGCATTGTCAAGTCTAAGATTTAGTGATCGATTTGCTTCCAACAGATTTCCCAACCGTAAAATTTTAATTTTAATTGGAAGCATGATACGTGATTCAAAATATGAACCAGCGTTCAATTAAAAGTGTTCAAGAAAAGATTAATTTCGACGATTATGGATTATTTATATTGATAGTTGAAACAAATAATTAAACGATTCAATATTTTTCATTACCATTACATTGGAGTATTACAGATACAGGTAAAGATTTAGAATATTTGAGGTTTTGACAACCTCAAATCACAACTTACATTACTTATATATGGCTTGCTTGACTTGACATGGCTTAACGTCACCGAAAAAACAATCTGAATAATTTATCCTTCTTGTATATTTGCATCAATTCTCAGCTTTTTACTAATAAAATATATTTAGCACTAACCTTTGGGATGCATATTAGTCGAAAAAAATTGTTAACATTCATAAACATTTGTTCTTTAACTCATAATTTTATTGCTTTAATTATTTTTTGTGCTGATGCCGGAAATTTTAAAAGTAACTGAATGTTACGGTAAGTAATGTAATGAAAGTATTTTTTAGAAGGCTTTTCTCTAGTATGGTATTTCTATCCTCTTGGGGGCACAAAAAGTGCCATGGTACCTTACGCTCTTACTAAGAGATAAGATGGAATAAAATAAAAATGTAACTCGAAGAAAGGTCGCAACATCTTTCCAGAATGAATTCTTTTGCCTTAGCAATAATCTCAAGTGACTTGGACTCAAATAACTACGTGTATATGTTTGTCTCTTGTCAAATTATCTGAAGTTATGAAGACAGTGAAACGTTTGCAACATTGTTTGAAATTTGTGAGATATTAATTCTAAGAATTTAAAAATATTATTAAGTAAACATTTTAAATTTTTTAGAAAAAATATTTATAGATTCGTATTTTACCTACTATCCTACGCTAAATTTCATTCTTTACCCGATACGGGACTGAACATAATTTTGCGAGAAATATTTTTTAATATGTGATTTTGCGTCTTTATTATCAGTCGAAAAGTTAGATAGTTACCTCTTATTGAGTACCTATATTAAGTTAGATAATTCTCAAAATTCAGTTATTCGTCTCACATTGGGATGAAATGAGCATCGGAGGAAATTTTAAGCACCCACGTTAATACTCGTATATGAATTGTTGATTCAAATATGGAACAAATATTCTTAGAATTGAACCATTTCAATCTGAGCCTCCTCGTTTGTTTTTATAACATTCATATTTGTATTGATATAAATTACATACGCCTCTATTTATTTTGTAGAACTTGGAATATATTTTTGTCAGAATAATGAAGAGTTATTTTGGTATTCTAATATAGCCCATTAAAGGTTTTGATGGTGGTAGAAATTTGATGACACAAATTTGACACAAATTTCGGCCATGTGGTGCACGATTGCGAAAAGCCCTCCATAGTAATCACATCAATCGCCGGGCAGTAGGGGTTGTGGTTCCAGCATTTGTGGGACCGGTGGGTGTCTTGCGGTGCTGCGACGACAATCCTGTTTTGATGACGCCGTTAAGCAAAGTGCCACCATTGTGCACATGGTACATGTATTTAATGCTGACCCTCTTGCCTGAGGCTTTACCTTCAGCTTATCAAAAGGCGAGGTGAAGTCAAATTGAAAAGGGTTTGATTTTGGAAGATGGGGAAAGTAGGTGCTTAATAAAAGGGGATTTCAGAATTGTTTTAGTTACCTTTGTTACTCATTGCATATGTACAAATCATTCGTAATTACTGTCCCTCATTGTTCTTGTAGAATTCAAAATTGGACGACAGCTTTTATATACGTAGCCTGAGGGTATTTATGTGGCAAGCAGGCGCTACTGTACAATGGAGTTTGAGCAATTTACTGCCAGTCTGTTGACATTTTATTCTATTTTACACAAAGAGGGCCTGACGTATTTGCAAATTAGGCTTCAAATTTTTAGTTTTATTTACATTGCCAGCGTGTCGGCTGGTTTCCCGGAACTCAGTGATCATATTAGAATAAATTACGCCATTTTCTGTTGCATTTAGAGTCCTTGTAAATTCCTTATATTTTCTACTATGGATGCGTAATCATACTTCAATTTATTATTCATGCTTATTACAATATTGCGTTCTTTGTTGCAGTGCGAAGACGTCTGTGCCGTGAGGGCGGTTGAAGCATGGAAATGCTCCTATCGTTCAAGAACATTTTCTATAATGACTCAAATTTATTTTTAACGAGATTGTGTTTATGTGGCTTTAGCAGTAATATGTGTTCAATGTTAAACATAAACCTATTAAGCAACCACCCAAAGGAGAAAAGAGTGGTGTGTGACCACTAATGAAGAAAAATAAGCACAGGATAAGGTGAAGCTGACCTAAGTTAAGTAGTTTACTAGAATAAATTAAGGCGAGAAACTGAAGGAATTATTACTAAAACTTGGGACAACTCACGTAACATAAAATATTGCGACTGCATCAGAATTGATCGAGAGATATATCCTGAACTGTTTACATTGAAGCTAATTATTATTTAGTTATTTATTTATCTATTAAAAGCTTTTGTACATACCGCCCGAAGTATCCAGTTCGACTTTTGTAAATTGACATAAAATAGTCAATTGTAATTTTTATCCTTGTCATTTTCATATTTGAACTGATAAATTGATGTATTTTGAACTGATTAATAATATCAGTACTTTGGTGCACTTATACTTGTTACAAATTACAAATAGGAATAATATTCAGACCCCATTAGGTAGACGTGCTCGTGGCAGTTTATGTAACTGTGCATGTTTTGCCTGTAAATTTGCAAATCTGGCTTTAGATTTTGTAGACTTGTAACAGAAATGATCAATCAAAAGGCTATTTGTTTTTTGTCAATTTCAATGTGGTTAATTTTATCTATACCCCATAAACATTACTGTTTCATCTGGAACGGTACATTTGAGCGCGCAACAGGTACATCCGGTACATAGTAAATAGCATCACATGATTTTGAAAAAATCTATAATTTAGTTAAATTAGCTTTTATAAAAAAATATATACTTACCATATAAACCTACAGACACGCTACTTACCCATTGTGGTAGAAAAGGTATCTTTCATAGAAGTCTAATTTTCAAGAGTGCATCTTTATTTCATAATTCTATACTTCAGATTTTAAGATTGCCTCTAATAAACGTTCAAAATATAATGTCAGATAGCTTTCAAGCGCTTTTTTGTAAATTAATTTTAAGTCTCAGTTGGTTAGAACAATTATTTCGTGGTTCTAATAAAGTATACTTAGTGTAATTTGTAATGTCTAAGTCTAGATGTTATATATGATTAACATGTTAATTATGAATTTTTAAATTGTTAAAATAACGTATGCTATTGTAAATACCAATATACCAAAGAGTTTCATTGATACCATTCCTCTATGAGTGTGCAATTCCAGAACTCTCTATAACAAAATGTGTTTTTATTAGAATGTAAATTAAGTTACAAACTTTTTGAAGAGGTGGA
Organism: Eilema caniola; assembly: GCA_949126895.1. Taxonomy (NCBI): domain Eukaryota; kingdom Metazoa; phylum Arthropoda; class Insecta; order Lepidoptera; family Erebidae; genus Eilema; species Eilema caniola. The sequence goes on from OX421478.1 coordinate 8,161,452, forward strand.
AAGGAAAATATTTTTTATACGATTATGTTTTCTCTAATTTGTTTAACAAAAATATGATACAGTATTCTTATTTTAAAAATCTCTGGCCAATATTCTAGAAGAACACAGCTTAAACAATCTATCCTCAGGTTGAAATGTTACAATTTAAGGACCGAATATTGCATTTTTTAGATGATGAAATTTATTTTTGGGACATGTCGATAGAAGCTTAATCTCAAGTTTGTGGGGTCCCCCACCTCGTCCCCCGGCCGCCATGTTGGAAAAAGGGGTGAAAACACTTTTTTCGCGATATCTCGGAAACTATGCGTCTTATAAAAATTTGCAAAGTCATAATTTGTAGAAAATTATTTTGCCTACAAATATGTTTATTTCACTTTTTGTCTTAACTTAAAAATTAAAGAAGTTATTTAGTTACCCCCATCGCACATATGGCCCAAAACTAAAATTGCGCCCTCTAAAAAATGCAAAGCTCATGTAAAATTTCAATGGACTAATTCTAGAACTCGTATCTTTCAGGTACATACCGAATATAATTTGGTATAATGTCTAGTTTTAATCTAAATTAGTATATTTTTTTGCATTATCATCTTTATTTCATTTAGAACTGCATTAAATCTAGTGGTGACAAAGACGAGAAATAATAAAAACTAATAACACCTTAGGATTTAGCTTTTATTATATTTTTATTGTCTAGTTTTTAGGAATATCTACCTTTAAAGCTGGCACTAGACTGATAACAGCGCAATGTTCCTTTTACGGCGAGTAAAATAATATTCAAAAAAAAAACTTGCAATATAATCAAGTAGTGGAAGTAACTATAGTTAATGAATGTACTGCTCAACACTTAAAGCTTACAAAAATACACAATTTTGATTAGATTCTTCATCAGATATTGTCATCTTATTTATAATAGTTTTTTATTATACTATCACGATTTATACTTTGATGCTAATGCAATAGTAAAGATTTTTTAATCAAAATTATCAAATAAATTTGAAATAGTGTAGTGATGTCAAATATATCGATGATTGAATGTCAAGACATCATATTTTGATCCTTGAACTGAAAAGTGTAGTGTGACATATTATTGGGAATTTTTACTCTATCTGTAGAAGTCACTTAAGATCTTTTTCTTATAAACCATCGAATTATTATATAAATGTACACGTTAAATTAATGATTATCCAATAAGATTTTGTTGTACTACAATTATGGTATGGTAGATAAAGATTTATTTATTTATTATTACTAAAATATAATATTTTTTATTGTAATTGAATTGAAATAATGTGCATTTTGTGGTTTAAAATGTTATTGTATTACCTGTTGAATCTGATCGGCTTCAATTCTACCCACCTTTGTATGAAAATAATATTTGCATTTAATGAAATTGTAAGACCCGCTTGGCGAAATTGGGAAAAGTAAATAATATTTTTAGATTAATATATTTTACTTGATGTGACATGAATATGACTCAAATTCCCATCTGTACAACGCCTAATCTTGCAGTTTTATATTGTACACTGTGCTGTACACCTTGGACGTTGATGTCACTGTTTTTTTTATTCGAATTATAAACTCAGTACGAATGAAGTCTAGCTAGACGTTGCTTAAATGTGCGATGTGAAATATAATTTTGGTTTCAAATGTCTGTTAACTTTAAGGTTGGCAAACAAGTAAGAAAACTATTTGATCAATTTGGTTTTTAATGAACCGTGTAAATCAAAAAGGCTTCAACGAAATTCAGCGAAAAATAAATTAAATTAATATTTGTACAAATTGTTTTATTACTTAATTACTTTCACTTGGTATAAGAATTTTGAAGCGAAAAATATAAAGGGTAAGTATGTTGGAGTTTGAGGTAATTAACAATTACCTAGCAAACCTAAGGTTAAAGGTTACCTTATATTTTACTAGCGATCCGCCCCGGCTTCGCACGAGTGGGAAAACATTCCCGTGGAAATCTAATAAATAGCCTATGTTACTCAGGGTGAATGTAACTTTCCAATGGTGTAAGAATTTGTGAAATGGGCACTTTTTGAGTTAATTCGTTACAAACATACACACAAAAATACAAATCTTTCCTCGTTATAATAGTAATGTAATTCAAATGTAGTTATTTAAAATGAATTCTCTACTTATACGATAAGATCTTCAGGGTCCAAGATAATCTCACCTGACGGTGCACCTACTGAATGACGGACGAGGGACTGGCATAGGCTTTCGTCTAGGAGTTGAAGGTCAGATAGTAATCGCTCCAGCATAATCTAAGATCAGTCAATCAATGGATACGACCAGAACTGGCGTGATGATGATGATAGTGACTATTAAACGTATACCACTTGTGTACTCTATTAATTTCACCGTTCAGACATTTTTATAACAATGAATACATTTTATGATTCATAGACGTATTAGAAAAAAATGATTTACTTATAAGGTGGCTACTGCTAATTTTGTGTTTTTGAAGTGAAAACTTCTTTAGCGGCGTTGGATGGGTGTAAAATGTTAAGGAAGCGTCAGGATTAGTTGACCTTTGAACCGTAACCGACGACTGACGTCATACAAGATTAGGTACAGACTATCTATTTTGCAAGTTACGATAGATAGCGTCGTAGCTTAAACGGTAAGCACTTCTACTGTAAGTCCTTATAGTTTCAGATAGTATCGGGTTCAAACCACTGGCCTTCAGGGATTTTTTGTGATTGTTTTTTCTTATTATAATTTATTACTTTTGGTGATTATTTTTTCTTTTTGTAATTTATTACTTTTTATGATTATTTTTTCTTTCTGTAATTTATTATTTTTTGTGATTATTTTTTCTTTTAATAATTTATTAATTTCTTCTGACAGAAAATTTGCAGAAAATAAGTGATTGGTTCTATGATTAGCGCTTTATTATAGGTATGGTATGGTATGTTCTTTTTTATCTTTTTCTATGTATGTAACGAAGAAAGAAAAAAAGAAAATGTTTTCACTTCTGCCGGCACTCCCAGAGTGCAACCCGTCTTTTTTTTTCCTTCAGTACTAGCTGGTGCCAGCGACGTATCCGCTTCAATTTTGATCTAGTTGCAGCACCTGTGGGAAGGGAACCTATTCCTGGGATAGAAAGTAAAAAATCTTACGAACTACATAGCAACACGAGAAGGCCACCTTATTCGGCATCCGGTTTGTAGCTTGGTTTGAGACAGTTACATTGCTCATAACCCAAAAATACTTCGTCTTCGGCCGTCCCACCCTCTCCTTTCCTATACAGGACGACACGTGCAGGACTTAGATGTCACCCGCATACGGTGCAGAACATCCCTTCAAGAACCAAGCGGTTCGGTGAGTCTTTCCTTTGTCGCACAATTAAGACCTGGAATTCCTTGCCAGCTCACGTGTTTCCCTCTTCCTACAGTCCCGGGTCCTTTAAGCGGGGCGTGAAAAAGCATCTGATGAGGCCGTCAAGCTGAGTGCCACCATTGTTAACATGGCACGTGTGCATAATGGTGGCGCTCTCTCCTGAGACTTTACCTTCAGCTTACCATCAGGCAAGGTAAAGTCAAATTGACGTGTCCTATATAAAAAAAAAAATGTAACTCTACAAGGTTTCCTCAATGAGTTTCACGCCTTATATTTTTAATTTTGACATGGAATACTAAAACGTAGATACAGAATTCTGTGGCATAAAATATCGCCGTCGTTGGTTAAGTATTTCAACTTGCAAAAGTCAAATTATTTCAAACGTATTTTTATCACTTTGTCACTGACTGAGGGACTCTGCAAATTATCTGTAACATTAATCATGAGTTCATTGTTAGAGAAAATTGACTAGGGGCACCAAAACACGCCCAAAGCTAATACGAGATGAGCTGAGTGAAAAAAGCTTGTTTCATTTATCATAATTTGTCATAATAAACTAAGTACCATCTTTATCAGCAAGGTAGATTTTTTGGGAATAAACTTATTTGATAGAATAGATAGATATCGGATACCCACCAGAATAAATGGACGTAATGATGAGCTGTATAAGAATAAAATCATTAATTGGTAAGTACTGATTCATCATCATCAGCATATCAGCCACACATAGTCCACTGTTGAACATAGGCCTCTCCTATTGATTTCCAGATCGACCAATCTAAAGCATCCCGCATCCAGTGCTTCCCAGCGTCTTTGATGAGGTCATCCTTCCACCTGGCCGTTGGGCGTCCCACACCACGTTTACCCGTACGCGGTCGTCATTCCAGAGCTTAGTACTGCCTTAATTTTTAAAATGCAGTTCGGTAGGGTTTGTATTTCCGTAATATGAAAAAGGTGCCACCTTTTTAATATTTTGTGTTTGTTTCATCCTACTCCAAAATTATCAAACTTCTGATCTTACTCTTACTAATGTTATAAATTTGAAAGTTTTGGTGTGATGTATGAATGTTTGTTACTCTATCATGCAAGAATGGCTTAACAAATCTGGATAAAATTTGGTACAGAGCGTGAATAGGGCCGTGCCAAAATTTGATGTTACCTGGTATATCTGCTAAATAACGGACAATGATTTGATGTAGGAGTTCTCTTGGTGTTAGGAAGAGATACGTCATCGTACTAATCAAATACCTAGAGTTGTAATCCGGGCTCACTTTGATTGCAATTAGGATATTGTTTTGAGGACGATGAATTGGATTACTGTCAATCTAATCCCATTTGTCTTTTGTAATAATATAATGAGATGCATTATATGCATTATAGTTGTGTGCAATGTAGACAACGTCATTAGTGAATAACCTGAAGAAACAGAGCAAAATAATGCATTTCCATTCTGTAATATCATGCATTTCAGATTGCGCTTTATTACGCCATAATGAATTTAGTTCCTTATTCACAAATATTGCCTTTGTAGATTATTATAATTATTTGTTGTAACCGTTTAATGCAGTCGTAATAAGTAGTCATAATTTCTTTTTATGTAATTTCAAAAACAAACTAATTATGATTTTGTGTGAGATTTATATTTCTCATATGACTTAGACGGTAGTCACTCCCATAAAGTTAAAATAAACTAAATAATGAAAAGGAGGAGTATGAAAATGGACCACAGGTTTCTCACCTCAACAGATGGTAAGTTGAAGATGAAACTTGAGAATAAAAGGAAAATATATTAACGAAGGTATCATTATGTTTTTTAGTCTGTCAGTCAGTCAGTGTTCAGTCAGTCAACAGTAAGGTATCAACAAGGTTTTTTTATACCACTTGGGTAGCAGACATGCACACAACCAAATGGAAATTGTTTATCGTCGCCAATGGACCAACACAAATTTGAAGGCCTCAAACGCTCTTTCTATAAAATGAATATTATTTATTGTATTGGTAAAGAATTCTAAATCTTTATGGAATGACACATATGTGCAGAACCACTTGGTTGAAATTTTAGTCTCTCTAATTTCCCAGCGTTTGAATTGATCATTATACGAATAATCACAATATGCTTATACTGTACTCTGCTAGTTACGCAGACGACACGCTGGTGACGGTGAGCGGGGCTACGCACTGAATACACAGAGGGCCACGACCACGGTTGCTCAAGTCGTGGAACGGATCCCGCAGCTGGGTCTCGAGGTGGCTCTGCACAAGTCCGAGGCCATGTTCTTTCATGGCCTTCGGCGCAGGCCAGACCCGGGTGCCAGCCTTACAGTGGGAGGCACTCCCATCGACATCAAGCCCTGCATGGTTGAAATACCTGGGGTCGTACTTGACGGTCGATGGGACTTCGGAGAACATTTACGAAGTCTGAGCCCCAAGTTGGTGACAACGGCAAATGCCTTGGGCCGGCTGTTGCCCAACTTGAGGGGCCCAGAGGACTCCTGCAGGAGACTCTACGCGGGTGTCGTGCGGTCCATGGCCCGGTGTCCGCCCACACGGGGCACCTTATACGGGTGCCCCGTATGGGCGGACACCCTGGGGGCCAGATTCCTGCGTCTGCTCCACGCGGCGCAGAGGACGGTGGCCTCCAGGACCATCAGGGGGTACCGCACGATATCTTTTGATGCGGCGAGTCTCCTGGCCGGGTTGCAGCATTACCTCGCTTTTTTTATACCACTGAGTCCACAAAAGCAGGAATAGCCTTTGGTCTTTCCACTGACGGCACAAAAACTGTCCAGTGAACTTTGGCTACCCTACTGACCGGCGGGAACATAAAACGAGGTTATTATGGCCACGGTATTCTGTGGGACGCTGAATCGCAATGGCCATTTTTTGCATCAGGACTTTTACTACTAACTATTAGCTCACCTTAAACGACAATAAAGCTGTCAGTAATATTTTGCGTAGTTCACAAAATGCCAGCAGTTTTAATTTACGAGTGGCAAAACACGGAGCGTCTGCGTCATGCTATGCAAATTTTATGAGGCTGTGTTTCATTTAGTAATTTTTACACCTAACCCATTCGTTTAAAGGTACGACTATACCAGAGGTTTATAAAAGCAGATAATATAGGTAATATTATCTGCTTTTATGCTCAGATTTTACTGAGAAAATCACCAAAAAGATTTACGCCATGGAAGCAATACATTCATAATTGCACAACACTGTATCAGGGAATAGATAACAGAAAGTGTGTTTATGAACTACTAGCAATCCGCCCCGGCTTCCCACGGGTGGTAAAAACGTTCCCGTGGATATCCAATATAGCCTATGTTGTTCAGGATGAATATAGCTTTCCAATGGTGAAAGAATTTTTGAAATCGGCTCAGTAGTTTTTGAGTTTATTCATTACAAACATACAAAAATACAAATCTTTCCTCTTTAAAATAGTAGTGTAGATGTAGATAATGTCTAGTTAGTAGCATCATCTTAACCGCCCTGACGATCGAGAGGTCCCGGGTTCGAAACGAAACAAGCAATTTAGCTTAGGGTTACAAGTTTTATTTTCAGAGTCTATTGTTATGACACCTAAAGATGACGCTTATCACAAATATTAGAAAAAAAGGGGTCTATTTTGTTTTATAATGATCATCACTAGAGATCATGAAGAGTCTTTTTCCGAAAATAAGGATAACATGAATGACAGGACCAAAGGCGTTCAATAAACAAATAAATCTCCAGATAGAATTTTTATAGAAAAGGTGATTCTATTGAGTCTGAATAGGCCTTTACAATACTGTGAATAACCTAAGGAATCCCCGACTTCGTGAATATTCATGTAAATAAAATCCATTAAATAAATTTGTCATGTTGTAAACAGATTTCATTGTACTTTATATGCTTTGAAATATCTAAACTTGGAATAAAAGGTGAAGGTTAATTTCAGCTCTCTAAAGATCGATTATATTTCAGAAGAATACAACCGGAATAAACATTGGAAATGTGGTAGAAATGTGTATTCAGAGTGTCAAGGCTATTTAACGTTCAGATATTCTAGCTATCATCTCAATACGGTGCTTATATTATAGCTTAAAAACTTTTAGAATGCCATTGTTAAAATAATACGGAACTTAAATAATTGCCAACATACAGCTCAAGACTAAGTACCAGTTTGACGGCTATAGTCTCGCCCACTATAACGCGGGACCGATAATCTCAGTTGACGAAACGTGGGTTAATACATCTCTACCTACCCTTTCGGGGATTTACAGTCGTGAGTATATGTATATTGTATGTGTTTTTAACTTATTCAACAGTTAATGTATCCTCGAAATATTAAATAAATTTATTATCTATGCTATAATGACAGTATAAAAGATGAGTAATGTTTGAATTTCAATAAGAATTTCAAAAACAGCGAAGTGTTTTCCATGTTAAAAATTATTGATCATTTTTCACTGAATAACGTTAATAATTAGGGGTTGTCTAATAAAGACGCAGAAGTGAAGTATGAGCCAATGTTGCTTTTTAAGTAAATAAAAGAAATTAATAGTGGAAGAATGCGAACATACATATATAATTTGATGTCAATCATTATAAAAGCACTGTATCACGCATACACATGCCAACAGCGCATATACAGAAAATTGTAAATAATAAGGAGAGTAGTGATATAGGATAGATTGCTCATTCATCACTTTTGTTGACAACATTCATATAATAGCAATAAATTTCAGTAATATACTCAAAATAAAGCTTAACAGTTTTCCTCTTGCCAGCTTAACGAAGTTGATGATTGATCGTATCCTGTAATAAGGATATAGCTTTGTAACTGGAATCAGGTTATGTTAGTGATTTTGTTTGATTTACAGGCTCAATAACCTTTATCTAGGCTTTTTTTTTAGATTCCAATATTTCTGCCCTAGTACCAATTTTTCGGGTCGGCGTAACATGTCATTTTTCACGATACATTTCTGTCGGATGTAATTTCGTCAATCATTCCCTTCTATATCATATCACCTTTTACGCAATCCATCCATCTTTTCTTGGGTCTACCTTTACTCCTAAGGCCGTCTACATTCCTGCTTTGAACCTTTTTTACAATATTACTTTCATCTCTTCATACTCATATTTCATACCACGACAACAAGACTGAAATAACGAGGCTCGTTATCAGTGGCAAGTTGGTGGTGGCCAATGTGCAGCGGTTTTGCTCGACAATGTCCGAATATTCCAGCGGTTTCTTTACCAATCACCCTAACACTCCGTCTGTAGACTACCTCGCTAGTGTTATCTTGTCACCTCGATAGGACCAGGAATAGTAATAATCCCAATTACATTTGAGGCTTTCACATTTTGCATTCCTTCGAACCAGCAATTTTCTATGGATACTGCTAAGTGAGCATTTATAAAAAAATATTCTAACAGCATTGTAATAAAAATTAATCTATTGAAAATTTAGTTTCAATCTGATCTCAATTTCAAATGTCAAAAATGATCAAATTATCAATGTTCGATTTAAAAAAATGTGTTACAGTCAGCGTTAGAAATATCTTGACTACAAAGTTTCAAACTGATCTTAAAACTAGGGTATTAAAAGCAAACTGTTTATTGATTTATATTGTACTAGCTGACCCGGCGAACTTCGTACCACCAATATTTTTCCGCCCGCGTGGCGTCAGATCCCGTTTCCGCTGCACCCTCTACTATATTAAACATCTTTTATATATAAAAACCTTCCTCTTGAATCACTCTATCTATTAAAAAAAAACCACATCAAAATCTGTTGCGCAGATTTAAAGATTTGAGCATACAAAGGGATATAGGGACAGACAAAGTGACTTTGTTTTATACTATGTAGTGATTATCGTCCGAACTAAAGATGTGTACCAAATATTACAACACGACTACAATACGGGGTTATTCAAGAAGGGCATTCGAAGGTTTCGACAGGGTCGGCATCACGATTGTAATACCCTGGTGTTGCATAAGTCTATAGGCCACGGTAACCACTTTCCATTAGGGGCGCCGTGTGCTTGTCTGCCACCTAAGTGGTATAAAAGAATCATTAACAGGAAGGCGGGCAAACCAAGGATTTAAGATCATTTGAGCACTTTGCTCATCAAGATCGATCTGGAATATTGCTAAGAACTAAGTTGGTAATATTGCAAAGAATATCACAAGATTTAAAAAGTTTGTAATAAATAAAAGAACGCATTCAAATATTTTCATCACACAACAAATTACAACATTAAAGATTGTTATTCAGTATGTCAAAACAACATTAATATTAATAGTTTCTATTTCATTAACAGGAATAATCATTAACAGAAAGGCGGGAAAACCAAGGATTTAAGATCATTTTGAGCACTTTGCTCATCAAGATCGGTCTGATGCTAACTATACAAGAATATCGTTTTCGATTTTTACATTACTAAGTTGGTAATATTAAAAAGAATATCACAAGATTTAAAAAGTATCTAAAACATAAAAGATTTTCATAACACAACAAATTACGACATTAAAGATTGTTATTCATTATGTCAAAACAACATTAATATTAATAGTTTCTATTTGCAGTCAGTCCCGATTTCGACGCCTTATTTTCTATTAGAGTAGACAAGGTGAATAGCATTTATTTATAGGGTGACATTCAACGTGCCTGCCTTGAAGGCTACCGGAATGAGGAGCACGAAATTGACAAGCATTAAATATTTCAGGTTGATGAATCATTGATGTCGGCTTTAATATGTCGTAGTTGAATATGAAATTAGGCATGTTACAAACTGTCGTTAGTCTAGGTATTTTATAACTTTTTTGTTGTATTTGAGAGCTGACTAACGTATCGTCGTTGCGCTTGTCAAAAGCTCGATGTGTTTTTGGTCAAGTTTTCAGGAGAGGCAGTACTTAAACTGATATTTTAAATAATTGATGAACGTGTCGAAAAGCTATAAATGCAGTATGATGCCGAAAAATATTTTGTATGAACTGAAATATAAATGAAAATGATAAACGGTTTCGTCCATTCCAGACAAATTTTTTTTTCATTTCGATACACATATCTGAATTGTCTTGCTAGCGCCATTTCTTACAAGTGAAAAATGTATCTACTCATGTCATATTTGCTATTGAACTCAATAGAATTTATATAAAGGATAAATACTGACAGGTGGAAAGGTACATTTGATATAAATGATAAACCAAGTAAATAAGTACCTACAATTAACTTTATTAAGGCACATAAGTGACATAAAATAAAGGTAGATAGTATAATGGTTTTGAGCTTTAACGATTATTATAAAGTTTTCTTTAAAAGTATGCTTACAATTAATAGAATTTGGAACTGTCCGTTAACCATCAATACTTTAATTTAATTTAAAGATGAAGCAACCGTAATATAGCTCTATTCGAATATTATAATATTGACAATAATGCAAATGAAGCAAGCCATCTGTTAAAAAGATTTAGGTATCTATTAATTATGGTGTATTCTCATTCAGTAACACCCAAACGAGTAATATATGTACCACCTTATACATGCCCCAAGTTATCGTGTTTACAAGGCCCTACCAACACCTTTGAGACCCAAGCCAACCTCACAACGGAGGAGGCTATAGTGCAAGTTTTCCTCTCGGGGTTGGAAACTTAAACGAAACTTAAGCATGAAATTCGTTATTACTGTAATTTAATAGCTATTTCCATTATTTATTCTTTGTTCGAAAGTTGATTTCAAGATTAGATATACAACTCTGTATTAAATTTGGTTTTTATTGGCCACTTCAAAAATTAAATTCGATCTTCAAAAACAGTACTTCCTGAATGCTATTCATTTTGGTGATAAATTTCGAATTACTTTATTGCAGCTGTCACTTTTCAAAAATGTGATAAAAGTTGCTGTTAGCTTAATGTTGTCTTATTCATACACAAAAAATCACATCATAAAATTTGGATCTGTCATTCCTAAAAAAATGCACAAATGTTTATACTGCAAATTGGGTTTCCTCCAATTTCTTAAATAAAACGGCAATTTCATATGTAACCAACCTATTATGATAATCGGAAACAATAAGTAGGCCCAGGATCCAAGGTGAACATTTTGCTGCCAATTATGCACTTTAGTCGCATTCGAACTCTCCCTGCTTCTGCTAGGGTGACGAGCGGCTCTACCCGTCACCCTCAGGCCCGCGTTCATGGGGGGCCGGAGATCGGTCTGCGCCCTCCGACGCCCGAGCCGCCTACGAACGCGGGCAGCGATGACCGCGAGTCTCTCTCGCTCGCCGCGCCGCGCCCGCTCTGCTGTCTCCTTCACGAGCATGACCTGCTCGCAGAAGGAGGCGCAGGCCGCCCACGCATCCGCGGTCCTTGTGTCGTCCGCGTAACACGTGACGGTGGCACCGTACGCGAAGTCACCGCGAAGCACCCAGTCGTAACCGATGTTCCACAACACCGCGCGACATCTCACGCCTACCGACTCCGGTCGAACTTGGGTAGACGACGACTCTCCCCGTCAGGTACGCCCCGACTAAGCGGCGGAGGTAGAGAGGTACACGTGGTACACGAGCGCCTCTCTGATGCATCTCCAGGGCAAGGTGTTAAAAGCGTTGGAGATGTCCGAGGACACCGCCAACATCATCTCGCCCCGAGCGACAGCATCCTCCTTCAGAGTCCTCACACGCACGATGGCGGAACCCAAACTGGGTGTTCGCCAGGTCCGGCCCCACTCTACAGAGATGCTCGACAAGGCGCTTAGCAATAACTCTTTCAAAGAGCTTGCCCACCTCGTCGAACAGCACAATGGGCCGGTACCCGGACGGTTTCCATGACCTATGAGAACTTCTTTTTATATAAATAAAAATTGTTTTTTTTTTTTGCTTTTTTTTGTTCTTTAGAACATACGAAAAAAAAACAATTTGTTTTCAATTTTGAAATCATAGTTATTTATAAATTTAAAATATCTACAGTACTAGTTATGAAGAAAATATAGTAAAAAAAAGACAGGTTGCACTCCGGGAGTGCCGGCAGAAGTGAATACTTTTTCTTCCTTTCTTTCTTCGTTATATACAGAGTAAAAGATAAAAAGAACACACCATACCATACCATACCTACAATATAGCGCCAATCATAGAACCTATCACTAATTTTCTGTTAAAAGAAATTAATGAATCACAAAAAGAAAAAATAATCACAAAAAGTAATAAATTACAAAAAGAAAAAATAATCACAAACAGTTAAAAATTACAAAAAGAAAAAATAATCACAAAATGTAATAAATTACAAAAAGAAAAAATAATCACAAAAAGTGCCAGAAACCCAGGTTCGAACCCGGTACTATCTGAAACCATAATGACTTACAGTCGACGCAGTTACCGCTAAGCCGCGAAGCTCATTAATGCACCAAACAAAATAAGCAATCTGTAGCTGTTGTACGCCTACCGACTCCGGTCGAACTTGGGTAGACGACGACTCTCCCCGTCAGGTACGCCCCGACTAAGCGGCGGAGGTAGAGAGGTACACGTGGTACACGAGCGCCTCTCTGATGCATCTCCAGGGCAAGGTGTTAAAAGCGTTGGAGATGTCCGAGGACACCGCCAACATCATCTCGCCCCGAGCGACAGCATCCTCCTTCAGAGTCCTCACACGCACGATGGCGGAACCCAAACTGGATGTTCGCCAGGTCCGGCCCCACTCTACAGAGATGCTCGACAAGGCGCTTAGCAATAACTCTTTCAAAGAGCTTGCCCACCTCGTCGAACAGCACAATGGGCCGGTACCCGGACGGTTTCCATGACCTATGAGAACTTCTTTTTATATAAATAAAAATTGTTTTTTTTTTTTGCTTTTTTTTTGTTCTTTAGAACATACGAAAAAAAAACAATTTGTTTTCAATTTTGAAATCATAGTTATTTATAAATTTAAAATATCTACAGTACTAGTTATGAAGAAAATATAGTAAAAAAAAGACAGGTTGCACTCCGGGAGTGCCGGCAGAAGTGAATACTTTTTCTTCCTTTCTTTCTTCGTTATATACAGAGTAAAAGATAAAAAGAACACACCATACCATACCATACCTACAATATAGCGCCAATCATAGAACCTATCACTAATTTTCTGTTAAAAGAAATTAATGAATCACAAAAAGAAAAAATTATCACAAAAAGTAATAAATTACAAAAAGAAAAAATAATCACAAACAGTTAAAAATTACAAAAAGAAAAAATAATCACAAAATGTAATAAATTACAAAAAGAAAAAATAATCACAAAAAGTGCCAGAAACCCAGGTTCGAACCCGGTACTATCTGAAACCATAAGGACTTACAGTCGACGCAGTTACCGCTAAGCCGCGAAGCTCATTAATGCACCAAATAAAATAAGCAATCTGTAGCTGTTGTAATGTTGTATGACGTCAGTCGTCGGTTACGGTTCAAAGGTCAACTAATCCTGACGCAATTTTAACACTTTTTACCCTCCCAACGCCGCTAAAGAAGTTTTCATTTCAAAAACCGGATTGGTCAAGATGTTGTCGGGTTTTGCACTCAGCAACATTCATTTTTATTTCTATAATGAAACACCTTATCCTCTGATCCTCGTTACATTCAAAGCTTGTACTTTGGAACCATGGAGCATATAGAAAAAAAAAATTAAAATGAAATTTATTTATTTCAAAAAAATCCTAGTTTATACATTGTTGGGGCTTCCCAGTAAGTAGTCATGGACATTTGTGATGGGAATGCCTCGCTCTTCCTGCGTAACATATTCTCGGATTTATTAAAAGTTATAGCTTAATCTAGACAGATGTGGAGTCAGTATGTGAATACTAATTTATATGTGTATTTATTTATCTATTGTTATTGATATTTATATATATATGTGTATGTTTATTATATGTATGTGTTGGTGGGTGTGTGTGTGCGTATGCGTATGCGTATGCATGAGTGCGCGAATAAGTCTTTGTGTGTATGTGTGTGTGTGTGTGTGTGTGTGTGTGTGTGTGTGTGTGTGTGTGTGTGTGTGTGTGTGTGTGTGTGTGTGTGTGTGTGTGTGTGTGTGTGTGTGTGTGTGTATATGTGTGTGTGTGGGGGGGGGGGGCTTGGGCAACATACTGTCGTTGTGCAAACGCTGTACGCGTGGGGCAAGTGGTGGCTACCAGATAATTTCGTCTCTTCCTTAAAACATTATGGTTGTAAGGTAGGTGTTAGTGGTAGTTTAAAATTATGCACTGAATATATAGTTTACGAACTGATAGTAAATTACTAATAGTGTACAATTCAGTAGTAGGAAACCTGTATGGTTTGGAGTGCATAACTTTGATTAAAGATCTTTGAGCCCTCTCCAGCTCCAAAAAGTTAGTTTTACTTGCCCCACCACATACTGAGATGCAGTATATTATCACTGACTGTACCATAGCTACATACATATTTTTTAGTACGTCTATACTCATCAATTGTCTTAGTGATTTAAAAACCCAAATGAGTTTCCTAACTCTGCTCATAGTAAGTTCTAGATGTGCATGCCAGGTCAATTTCTGGTCTATTTTAATTCCTAGATATTTTACATTATCAACCTTTTGGATGAGTGGACAGTTACAGTTTGTGGAGCTTGAATGTTGGTGATTGTGTAGTGAAATACTGAAACCAGGACTTGACTGGGAGTTTAGGTAAGGGCCGAAACAGATATAATTTGTTTTGAGGATATTAAGGGTTAGGAGGTTATTGTTTAGCCAGTCTGAAACCTTCACCAGTCCATCTTCGGCTAATTTTCTTGCCTCATTCCAAGTTTTACCAGAGAACACAATTGCCGTGTCATCAGCATAGGAGACTATCCTTCCTCCAACGCCACGGAGATTACATAGCTCGTTTATATACACTAGAAATAGCGCTGGACCAAGGACACTCCCCTGTGGGACACCAAAAATTACTTGCTCTTCTTCACTGGAACAACCATCAATTTTAACTGTCTGTTTTCTATTAGAGAGGTAGCTAGTGAACAAGGACAGGGCTATGCCGCGTATACCAAGCGATTCCAGCCTGTCCACAAGGATAGGCACAAAGACGGTGTCAAATGCCTTTTTGAGGTCTAAAAAGACTGTCAAGCATTTAAAACCCTTATCAGTCTCCCCAGTAATATATGAGGTAAGTTCTATGAAGGCATCTTGAGTGGAGCGGCCTACTCTTAATCCATATTGCCTTTCGGAAAGAATTTGGTATTTGTTCAAGTAAGATAAGATAAGATATAGAACATCCTCTAATCCTATAGAAATTTGATTATGTCAGGTTTAAAAGGAGCGACTACCATCAAAGCAAGTGGAAGCTTGTGCTAAAGCCTCATTCATCAATCAATGGAGATCTTAACGGATTTTATACACAACGTACTATTATTAATATTATGATGAAGAGAATTTATTAGACAATGTTTTGTTCATTAATC
This sequence comes from Eilema caniola, assembly GCA_949126895.1. NCBI lineage: Eukaryota > Metazoa > Arthropoda > Insecta > Lepidoptera > Erebidae > Eilema > Eilema caniola. The sequence continues at coordinate 8,177,213 of OX421478.1, forward strand.
ATTGATCACTGTTCATTTGTCATTGTTTATTCTAATTCTTAACCCAGTTTAAAAGTTTGCTATTTTTAGAGCTACATTGAATTAATTAACCAATAAATATCACTTAGTGGGTTTTCATTCCCTCAAGACACTAGGTTTAGTTACAATGTAATAGTACTCTAACGCAGATATTAGGTTTACCAAAGGATCGGATATTGTAGGCTTTCATTTCGTAGAATGCTTGAAAGGAGCTATTAGCCTGGTGCATAATTCTACTTGACAACGACTTTCAAACGCAGTCGAGAGTAGGCGGCAGATTTCAATTGGTTACCACAGAAGATAGATGTGGCGTAAAACTCTTCTTCGTCTTAGTGTTAATCCCAGTCGCATCCGAAGCTATCAACTTGGAGTTTGGGGCCCGTTTTTACCAGTCCAACTGCGGATTAGGCTAAACTTTTCCGTGAAGCGAGTGCCATATGACCTTCGCAACTCAAAGGCAATATCGAAGCATTGCAGTTAGACCAGTTGTAAGACTTTTGAGGGCTCCAACTACCCGTAACGACTGCCATAGACGTTTGTATGGCTACCGGGTACCGACGACTTAGCGTGCTCGCCGAGGCACGACCAGACCAATGCAAATACCCTTAATCATGCATATAAATATTTTATAAATATTTATTGGCGCCTCCTGCGCAGCGGCCGCGTTTACTACCGCTACGTCACAGAGGCTGTCATGTGGCGTATAACTAAACCAACTTAAATGTGCCAGCTAATACTTTAGCTTTAGCTGTAGTTTCGTATTTTTGGTCAAGTCTAATAAGGGCCCTGAACGTTAGGCAGCCGTTTCACGCTACGGAACAATTATGTGAAGTGCGGTGTCTCTGTAATACGGCACATTATTATGTACTTACCTATAGATACTGTAACATTGGTCCAATGGGTATAGTGAGGTGGAAACAGTATATAATGGCGAGATCAGCGATGAAGTTTGAGTCAGAGTCGAGTAATGTGGTTTTGCGTTATATGTCTTTAATATGGAGCTTTTGCAAGGTAGCATGGGGAATATTAAAATATCTCCATAAATAATTAATACTATATCCAGATGGGAAAAATGTGAGACAGAGCAACGCTTACTTCTTCTCTACCTTTTGCATAAGCCAAGTAGTGTATGCGACACTTTTAGCTATTACCGCTCTACGGGAGGACAGCCTACGTCAGCTATGTCTATCAGTCGAAAAGTTTACCAGCTTACAGATGAGGTTAACTTGAGGGTTTACCAGAGGGGCTTAATGAGGACCCATATACCTACACCCAGGTACCAATACACCAGTATACACTATAAAAACCGGTATCCTAGATTTCTTGCTTGTTTATCTGTATGTCATTTTAATTCTAATAGCTGATGTTATACCTAAGTTGTTACTTAAGTAACTTTCATATTTGAAAAAATAATAAACAGATATTCCACGCAAAAAAATTAAATTAAAGTATAAAAACTACTTCACGAACACATCTACTATTTATCACAAAAACTATCTCTATTTTCATATAAACTATTTCAGCGCGTATATTTGACTATTTTCTATGAGATAATCTCTCACAAATTATACGGCGTCTAAAGTAAACCTCATTAAGTCGACCCAGTTGCATATTTTAGTCGTCATCAACTTCTTAGCACTTACCTATCCGTGCTCGAGTTCACACTTCAGCGATTTTTGAAATGTTTTAAGCGGTGGAATGTTCGTAATCTTCGAGTACGTGCGTAAATAGTTCTAAAGTGACTTTGAACATGCAATTAGTTTTATCACAGTTATATTCTGCCGTGCTGTTGCACTGTTGCATACCTACTAATATTATAAAGCTAAAGAGTGTGTTTCTTCGTGTGTTCTTCTCGGGAAGTACAGCTTACAGCTTCGCATTGAATTTTTATAATCCGTTTATCGAGGAAGGTTAGGATACTGCATGTCAACAAATGTTAGTGATTCCCCTACATTATTTGATGAATAAATTTTGATCATGTATAGTTTAAAAGCGTGGCATGGGGTTTCAAGGAATGCCACGGCGAAGGCAGGGCGGGACTAGTGGTAAAATTATATATAGGATTTTGCACAGCGCTATCTAATGTATATATATTTTATCCGCATTATAAAATGCATATTAAAAGCTAGTCCCTACTTTAGGTTTAGATAGTGCAGTCTCAACATTATAATTCATTTATTATATTTGCATTGTAATAGGGGTTAAAGTATGAAATTGCCGTTTCATTGTAATAGGTACTTCGAATTGACATAGAACCTTCATGGTTTGAGATTTTTGAGTGAAACTTTTTCCACATGGTACCTATGTAGTTCTTCATTTAAAAATGTGCAACATTCGATTATCGACTTTCAGTTGTTTTTTTTATTCAGCTTAGACAAGAAAGATGGATACTTCGAAAATTCGAGTGATTTTTGAATACGAGTTCCGACGCGGAACTAATGCGGCAGAAACAGCTCGCAATATCAATGTTGCGTTTGGAGAGGGGACTGCTAATGAACGCACCGTGCGATTTTGGTTTAAACGCTTTCGTGATGGAAACTTTGATTTGAAGAACGAACCACGAGGAAGGCCGTCCACACAGGTGAATAACAATGAATTGAAAGACATGGTGGAAGCCGATCCGAGCCAAACTACCCAGGAATTAGCTGCATGGTTTAACGTTACCTTACCAACAATATTGACTCATTTGCGTCAAATCAATAAAATAAAAAAATGTGAAAAATGGGTACCTCATGATTTGACTGATCTGCAGAAAGAAATGCGTGTTGAAACTTGTGTTGCCTTGTTGAATCGATACAGAAATGAAGGAATATTGGATCGAATTGTGACATGTGATGAAAAGTGGATTCTTTACGATAACCGTAAGCGAAAAATGCAATGGCTGACCCCAGGTGAAACGCCACAACAGTTTCCTAAAGCAAAGCTTACCAATAAAAAGGTAATGGTAACTGTTTGGTGGTCTCAGCATGGTGTTATTCACTATAGCTTTCTACGATCTGGTCAAGCAATAACGGCAGATGTCTACTGTGCCGAACTCCGAACAATGATAGCAAAACTAGCAGTGAAACAGCCCCGACTCATGAATCGATCTTCACCATTATTGCTCCATGATAACGCGAGACCTCATACAGCACGAGAAACTGTTTTAACTCTACAGGAACTGCAATTAGAAACTATCCGTCACCCTCCGTATTCGCCAGACCTTGCTCCAACAGACTACCATTTTTTTCGTGATGTGGACAATTTTCTATGTGATAAAAAGTTTTCTTCTCAGGAGGCAGTACAAAATGCTTTCACACAGTTTGTCGAATCTAGATCACCAGAGTTCTATCGCAAAGGCATAAATGACCTTCCTACTAGATGGCAGCAATGTATAGATAATAATGGTAATTATTTTGATTAAATAAATACGTTAAATTAAAAAAAAAAAATTCAATTTGTCAGTACAAATCGGCAATTTCATACTTTAACCCCTAATATCTGCCTCGGCAAAAGTATCATAAAATTGATTAAGGATCAAAGCATGTTCTTGCTTAAATATATTTTCAATTAATCAGTTCAAATTCAATATTCCTTAATTAAACTAATAACATAATTTCATCAGCTTTATCACATTATTTTTACAAATATTCATTCACTAATATAAATATGACTGAATGCAGAAGGCGGAGGATCGGATGAAACGGCGCACATTGGGAAAGGGCTATTTCCAGCAGTGGACTGCGGTGGGCTAATTAATTGATTGATTGAATATGAATAACACTAGCTGTTGCCCGCGGCTCCGCCCGCGTGGAGGTCGGTTATCACTTAGTGTTGATCCGACGCTATTGAGCTTTAAATTCACCTCTCTACTCAACTTTGTCCCCGACTATGAACTCACCTCTGTTCTCGACTTTCTACTCGCCTCTATATTCGACTCTCTACTCGACTTTCTACTCGCCTCTATACTTGAATTTATACTCGACTCTCTACTGACTTCTCTGTTCCCCTCTCTACTCGACTTTGTACTCTTCTCTATACCCGCCTTTAGATTGGCCTCTCTACTTGCCCATCCATTCGATTCTCTTTTCGCCTCTCTACTTGACTCCCCACTCGCCTATCTATCTACTCGCACCTCTACTCATTTCTCTATTCGATCTCTACTCGCCACTACATTCATCTTTCCACTCGCCTCCCTATTCGCCTCTCTACTCAACCCTTTATTGCATTCTATTTGATTCTATACTCGCCTCTCCACTGGCTCTCTAGTCGCATATCTACTCGCCCCTGTAGTCGACTCTACTCGACTTTCGATCTTTACATGCCTATCCACTCGTCACTATAACAATCTCTACTCGCCTCTCCACTCGCTTCTATATTTGGTTCGCTACTCAACTATGTCCGTTCCGAAGCTCTAATTCACCTTTGTACCAAATTTCATGAGGACATCTTAAAAGAACTTCTTACTTTTTTTTATATAGAACACGTCAATTTGACTTTACCTCGCCTGATGGTAAGCTGAAGGCTAAGTCTCAGGAAAGAGGGCCACCATTATATACACGTGTCATGTTAACAATGGTGGCACTCAGCTTGACGGCCTCATCAGATGCTTTTTCACGCCCCGCTTAAAGGACCCGGGACTGTAGGAAGAAGGAAACACATGAGCTGGCAAGGAATTCCAGGTCTTAATGGTGCGACAAAGGAAAGAGTCACCGAACCGCTTGGTTCTTGAAGGATTTTTTTTCCATTTTATTTCTATTTTGTTCTATTTATGCCATATTCACCCTTTTTGTGCAATTGAAAAATTAGAAACTTTAATCCCGTAGCCCTATTCCCCTTCCCCCCTCCCCCTTCTATCCCTTTTTTCGCTTCTTCAAAAATAACAAACTTTCATCCGAAAGCCCTAGTTGCCCCTTCTCCCCCCCTTTTCGCGATAAAAGGTAGCCCATGGCCGTTCCCAAGCTCTGAACTATCTCTGTACCAAATTTCATCAGGGAATCTTCAAAAATGACAAACTTTCATCCCAAGGCCCTAGTCCCCCCCTTCTTCCCCCCTTTTCGCGATAAAAGGTATCTTATGTCCGTTCCCAAGCTCTGAACTATCTCTGTACCAAATTTCATCAAGAAATCTTCAAAAATGACAGACTTTCATACCAAGGCCATAGTCCGCCCCCCTTCTACCCCCTTTTTCGCGACAAAAGGTAGCCTATATCCGTTTTCAGGCTCTAAACTATTTCTGTACCAAATTCATCAGGAAATCTTCGAAAAATGACAAACTTTCATCCCAAGGCCCTAGTCCCCCACCCCTTCTACCCCCCTTTTCGCGATAAAAGGTAGCCTATGTCCGTTTCTAAGCTCTAATCTACCTCTGTACCAAATTTCATTAAGATATCTTCAGAAACGACAAACTTTCATAAAAACTTTCATCCCCTATTTCCCCCCCTTAAACCCCCTCTCTCGTGATAAAAGGTAGCCTATGTCCGTTCTCAAGCTCTAATATACCTCTGTACCAAATTTCATCAAGATCAGTTCAGTGGTTTAGGCTTGAAAGCGTAACATACAGACAGACAGACAGACAGATAGAGTTATGCCCGTTTGCACTAAACTCTACTTAGGTTAATCCTTGTAAAGTGACTCCTAAGTCTAAGATAATCTTAACTTTATTTTCAATTGCACCAACATATTTACGAAAGGGCATTCCTAACTTAAGATAAGCCTAGTAAAGCGAATGAAGGTGTAAATGAACGAATGAATTAGCCAAATGTCTATGATAATTGAGCGATTGTCTATGATTTCTTTAACGATCTCGTCGGAATTTTGGCGCGAACGCAGGAAAGCGCACATCGCAGTATTGAAATTGGTGTGAATTCGAGTTTTTATGTGTAAAAATGTTGGATTTTTAGACATAACGTCTTGGACAATTCACACAAGTGTAGGAAAGTGGGATATTACAGTGAATTGTGACATTTCGTATTCGTTCCAAATCTCCTGGGGGAGCTTTCAGTAAAGTCCCCACAACTTTACTGAAGCAGAAATCATCACTCATCGTCATCGTCATGAAAAAATATTGTATTAAAGATATTAAAGGTTTAGGCTGATGGCTTTGTGCCAAGCCCCAATAAATAATAATAAAAAAAACGATCACGTCTCGTCAGTCAAGTCGCGTAAGTCACGTTGTATTTAAATTTATTTAAAAATAATAATAAATAAATTTAGATTATTTATTTAATTAGTTTAATGTCACGTGCCAAACAGTATATAACAGTACCGGACATTGATTGACAACTGTCAAAAAATAGGGTTAGGAGAATCTTAAAACGTTATGACTTACTTAATCGGTGTCATAAGAATTAAGATTGACTTAGCGTGTTTAGGAGTATCTTAGGGTTGGTGCAATGCATTTTCTTGTTAAGAGTCTTATATACTTTAGGCATCAGGTTAAGATACTCTTAAGTTCAGTGCAAACGGGCATTAGGGTTGGTGCAATGCATTTTCTTGTTAAGAGTGTCTTATATACCTTAGGCATCAGGTTAAGATACTCTTAAGTTCAGTGCAAACGGGCATTAGTTTCTGATTTATAATATTAGTATGGATGAAACCTTTCTGCCTATACTTCAAAGCTTTTCTCAGTTACTTTCACCTTTGATCTAATTGGATCTAAGTACTAACTTGAGTCTTATGAATAAAGTAACAGCTGTCTCAATTGACTTCAAAGAAAATAACATTCTGTCAGAGAAAGTAGTATTAGTATATTTGTACAATGAGATTGTATACATACAATTTTTTTCATATATTATGTACACAATTTCATTTGATGAGCTTATTTTTAGGGTATCATAAAGGCGACAGTAACATCAGAAAATAATATGAAATACTTAGTTATATATTTTAAACATCTTGAATTTAGATTCATTCCCTTTCAATTTAATTTTAAAAATTAGACTTTGTTTATTACCAACTTTCTTTTGGAATAAAAAATCTACTTTTTAGGGTTCCTTAGCCAAATGGCAAAAACAGAACCCTTATAGATTCGTCATGTCTGTTTGTTTGTCACAGCCACTTTTTTCCGAAACTGTAAGAACTATACTGTTGAAACTTGGTAAGTAGATATTCTGTGAACCGCATTTAGATTTTCACACAAAAATAGAAAAATAACAATAAATTTTGGAGGTTCCCCATACTTAGAACTGAAACTCACAAATTCCTTTTTTTTTAACATTAAACGCGCCAGAAAATATTTAACACCTTCTATAATGAATGAGTTGCCTGAAGGGTTGCTGACAGGTGTGAGGTCCAAGTGTCACCTAAAAAAAGTGCTCATGAAACATTATCTATCGCTGTGATATGTGAATGTTGTGTGTGCATGTACGGATATTCATGTTGTATGCGTGGAGTCGACGTCGGATCGCTCCTGGCTGGTGGAGTGCGCGGCTGTTCTTGAGATCAGTTTGAGATTTTAATAGTCGGGATTGATCTGATGCAGACTGTACGTGGATATAGTTTCCTACTTTGCCTACCCATGTATTATAAAAACTATATTGTGGCAGCTGTTGTGAGTAGTGAGTACGGTTAAATAATTTATTTTAATTTGTCTTATATACCTTTGAATTAAATTAATTAAGAGAACTAGATGCCGACAAATTGCTCTGCAGCTTGGCAACTGATGGTTATGGTTAACATGCATTAATTATTAAGTTATTAAATAAAAATAAAAAAATCACACCCATACGTGTATAGGTCTTTAAAAATGGTATTGAGGTTCCTAATATCATTTTTTTTTTCTTAAATAAGATAATGATAAAACTAAAAAATATATAAGATGTACATTACCATGCTAACTTCCACCGAAAATTGGTTTGAACGTGATCTAGCAAGTAGTTTTTTTTTAATACGTCATAAATCGTAAACCGCAATTTACCTACTTGCTGCTACGGAACCCTTCATGGGCGTTTTCGACTCGCACTTGGCCGCTTTTTATTTATAAAGAATACGTCAAAATTATTTAACCTCACTAGATGGTAAAAGGCTTTGTGAAGTGCGTGAAGTCCACAGAATGAATACCACCGTCGTAAATATTGCCATCAATTTTATTGTTATAGGTACTCAATTACATACCTAAATTACCTAAGAACTCTGTCCTACTAGGACGACATAGCTTAATTCAACCGAGATTTTATTACTAGGGAGGGTTTTTCGCCATCGTGCACGGTCGATCACTCGGCTGAAATTTGTGACAAATTTGTGCCATCACATTTCTACCACTAGTAATCACCTGATGGTAACTTAGCATATGGTAAGACTATACTATTAAAAACGAAGACAGACGGTATTTAAAAGAATGTCAAGTTTCAGTGGACCGCTGGGAAACGTTAAATTTCTTCAATAAATATTTACTTTTATTTTAATTTTCACAACTCTTTATTTTAGTAATGACTTGTATCATTTAGAAGAGAAGAAAGAAATTAACCAGATTATAGAAATCATTTCACGCAGTTTGATAAAGATTCATTACTCAGACTAGTTTGTTGATTCACACCAAATATTTAAGATCCAGAATTTTATTAAAAAGGACCCAAGCCCTGTTCAAATAGTTCCAAAGAAAATTAATTGGGATCCAGTGTTTTACATCGTTAAACAATATATAAAGGGCTTTTTCCATTAAGTTAAGTCCCAGAATGAATGTTATTAATAATTTTCAATCGTTGTTGTTGCTTGTTGAAATCTTATATTTTGTCTGAGCACCTATTAATAAAATGATGACACTTACCTACTTTGATAACATTAGAATTTAATTACTCTCAGTTGCTATAACACGAAAACATATCAGAGTAATTAAATACAATATTAATTTTTATCTGAAGACCCCGGCTGGCCATCAATAAAGGCGACCTCGACGAATTGCTGTGGTTCAGCGTGGAACGACATAGGTGTCGTCGCGTATATCTTTTCTGTGGCTCACCAAAATCCTCAAACACGGAGGCCGATGTTATTCAAGCACGTCGTCGTTACGAGTCTGATGCACCAACTCCACCGGCCCTAGGCGCTTCCGAGCTTCTGACTTCGGGGTCCAAGGTCCACGTTTTTTCTTTCGCTCCTCTGCTTGGTACGGTCTTGGTTATCAGCACACGTATTGCGCTGACTACAAATGTGTAGGTAATAATGGGCGACATTCCCAATCGGGTCAGTCGATATTAGTTCAGTGAAGACCATTTTGTTATGGTGGATTTAGAACAAGCCAACAAAGAGTCAGAGCTAGAACAAGACATTCTAAGAGCATTCTTTCTTAATATTTAATGTAAACGAAACCTTATCATCAGAGAAAGAACAACCAACGAATATTGTGTCACTGTTTTCACTAATAGAATTTAACGAAGAACGGATAGAATGAGCATTCACTCGTTTGATGTTAATCAACCTTTATGAACCAATTAAATTTTTATCTAGCATAGAATTTAATAATTTTTTTATAATTTATAAAGTATAATGTATAGTAAAACTCTACGACACCCTACTACTATGCTCGCGTCTTTGTAGCTCAATAGTAACTCAATTGTTACAACTTATAGTATCAGCTATCTACTAATTAAAATCTTGTCATAATCGGCCAAACATTGCAAAGATTGGAATAGTAAAAAAAAATTAAAATAGCTTTTATCTCCTAAAAACTTACTCGCTATCTTAATATTACAAACATACACTTCTATTCAATTTATTTGTGTAGTTATCTACTATATCTATATTATTTTTATGCATTCTGATTACGAATAATATGTTTCATTATCTGCTGTATGGTCGAATAATTTCAGTAATAGGTACTTTATGAGTTGAGTAATACTTTGTGGGATTGTTTCCGTCTGACCGTATTTATTATTGACCGGGGTTTGTTCAGGGTAAGTATTTGACCCCAGTTTCTGGTAATTAAATCTGACATTGTAAACCGATGCTTGTAAATTTATTTTAAAGATTAAGTAATGTAAGGTTGAGTATTATGTAAGTGGAAAAAACTAATTAGGTTAAGGTAGTTTAAGCCTACGAATAGTCAGCGTCAAAAATAGATTTTCAGATTTACAAATTATTTTTATAGCCAAGGAAGTCATATTTCTAAGTGAAAATAGTTCGATAATAAAATATTTAATTAAGAACATTTATATTTGCATTACGTGTAACTTTGTGGATTTTATTGAAATGCTAGCATTGTGTTGATGTCGGTTAACGCTATAATATCAGTTATCGCAATGAATTGTAGCCTATATTTGTTATTCTGATTTATAAACTATATTATTGTAAAGTTTCATTATAATCCATTCAGTAGTTTTTACGTGAAAGAGTATCAAATATTCATCCATCCCTCCACACTTCCGAAACATAATTATGCAATAATTTTCATTTGGATTTGTTAATTGAAAAATTATAATCATCGTCCACTTTTGATGCTGACTCTACCTGCTGTTAAGTAAAGTGAAGTAAATTAAAAACAAATAGTGTTAACGGAAAGATATTAAATATAGTTCCGTTAACACCTAATTGTTCTGCGATATTCATTTTTAATTTTCAGATAGTATTCACATGAACACTTGATAATTATTTATTTGTTAGTTTATTGTAGAGGAAATCTATAGGGTTGTCTGAGTTTCATAATATATTTTTTATTTGATTTATTAGATATATTATATAAACATGTATGTTTAGGTTATTTAGTATCAGTCAGTATCTCTCAAAATTAATTTATTATATAATGCTGCCAGTCTTCTGGGAACACTTCTACAAGAGGCATGCGGATGAATTCCACGACGCATAAATTTTTTTTTATTTTTTTATTTTTTGTGTAATTATATAGTATCTTCATTAATTTAATTTAATTTAATTTAATTTAATTGAAACTTATTTAAGATATGGTAATGCTTCCAATGTACATAGTTTTTAGTTAATATTATAATAATAGACTTGATTTATTTTAAGAAACCGAGATTCAATTTATTTATTAATAATTTTGGTAGACGATTGTTTGACGAAAAAATGTTCATTTGACAAAATAAAATCAGTTAACAAACAGTCAAACAAGCAAGGTTTATGCTGGCGTGTAGCATGCAGTAGGCACTGACAGCAGGCAAGTAGCATGTAGCAAACATCGTTTTTGTCACAGCTCCGGCACGGCGGGGCTCCGCCGGCCCCACACGAGCTTGTCGTCGTAGATGGCTGTAACGCCCACCACCATAGCTTCGGCTTGCTTGGTAGTTTGCAGCAAAATTTCAGCTCCTTCAACTCCGTTTCGTTTCGAAAGGGGGATGTGAGGCTGCCATACATGCACTTTCAACGTACCTTGGCAGTGGTGAAAGTGAGTTCATTTTGAAGGTTAACCTGCGGAATGCCTTCAATTCAGTGAATAGGGACCTTGCTGACTCAAGCAAAATTGGAAGCCCCTCATTTTTATAAATTCCTTTGGCAATGTTATAGACACCCGACAAAATTAGTTTACAAGGATCACTTTTAGAAATAAGCAGTTGGTTGTCAGCAAGGTGACCCGTAGGGATCAGTATTTTTTTTTACATCCCATCATACAACAGTCAGTCCAGTGGTACCTGGATGACGGGACTCTAGGGGGTGATGTACAAGATTTAGAACTTATATTAGGAATAAATATCAATCCATTGGATAAGCTAATGGATTGATATCACATAACTCAACATATCATATAACTCAACTCTGTTAAATGTGAAATCTTTAGCGACATGACAGACAGACCCTCGACTATAGGAAAATTTAACTATTTAGCTCCTAATATGAAATTTTGGAAATTGCTTCGCTGCGCCTCGGCTTTCATTCATTTATCGAGGAAAAAATTCAGAATTTTGAAAACATCACGCATCATTTACAGAAAATAATTGTTCATTCGGCTTTTACTATACTTCTGTTTTGCGTATTTGTTACTCATGCACTTCGTTTATACCAGTTTTGGCAACATTGGACACTTTTGGCAAAAAATTACAACATTCTATTAAACACTCTCAGCACAATTTCAAATGAGGCCTTGAACGACTGAGCCTGACTTCAAGCGTCCTTACCAGTTCGCCTGGGTGGTTTCAGGGTTCGCAAAATTTCAGACGTTAGCCTTCCAGCATTTTGTCATCGGTTCACGGCACTGAGGAGTTAACCAGGAAAATTCTCATAAACACACAGGTTAACTCTGAAATGTTGTGTCAGTCCAACCGATGTCATTAATGCTTGGAAGGTTGCTAGTCCCAACAATGAATTGCCTGGTAACCTTTTCTCCCAGAGATAATGGGATGTGCACATCTTCACATGTTTCAGAGCGTGCGCACCTGATGGCTATGGGGGAATGGGAGTCAGGCCTCTGGATTCAGGCACTTCTGTCCCCAATAAAGGTACTATGTTGGACAATAATATTTTCCGACTTGTCACTTGCCTTCGTTTAGGAGCGCCGTGTATATCTCCCCATCGTTGCCACTTCGGTGAAGCTGTTGGTAGAATTGGGCACTAAGGCCTATAATGCAGCAGAAGCGCTGTTCATATATCGTGACACGCCTGCATTAACGACATTATCCGCCATGCTCAAATAGGCTCACAGGTAAGCCTATATGGGTGGGTAGGTCTCATGGACAGGAGATGTGTATATTAGCGGAGGTGATGAGAATAGAGCGCTCGAAGGTGGCTCGGGTGTCGGAGGGCGCAGACCGACCTCCGCCCCCCATGAGCGCGGGCCTGAGGGTGACGGGTGGAGCCCCCCGTCACCCTAGCAGAAGTAGGCCATGGTGGCGGCGCGCATCGTAGGACGATGCTCGCCTCCCCACACCTGGGTTGAGTCGGGGACCGCATGGTCCCCCGTCCCGAGGAGGGCGAGACCGAGAGGGATGGCCTTGGGTCACCGGGGTGCGAGGGATATGTCGCATGACAACCTCACCTTCGGCCTAGCACTACGACCCAGAGACGGCGTGCGGTTTAGTCGGACTCGAACCGACCACGGTATCCGTGGGAATTTCCGGCACGTAAAAAAAAATGATTTTCAATTTAAAATTTAAAAATTGACATTTATATTAACTCTTTTAATAAATAATTTAAAATCCGAATAATACCCTATATTAATACCCTAGCTAATTAATTTCATTAAATGTGGACTTAACTTCGTCTGTATGGTACCAACGTGACGCGCCTATTTGACTAAATTGCGATTTATTTTATTACCCACGCATTTATAATTAGACACTAACATAGTCTATAAATCGACCATCAATGTACCTGTAATTTGTTTAACAAATTACGGATGATTATCTGAAATAAATGATATTGTTACTATGTTTTATCTGATTTATAATTACATGTCATCTTAAAAGTTTACAGTTCAGAAGAAAATCATATTAAATTAATGTTTAAATTAGCCTCCCTGGCGTAGTGGTAGTGAACGCAGTCGCTGAGCAGGAGGCGCGGGATCGATCCCCGCTCAGTGCAAATATTTGTATGCATGAATATGGGTATTTGCATTAGTCTGATCGTGCCTCGGAGAGCACGTCAAGCCGTCGGCTCCGGTTGCCATACTAACATCTATGGCAGTCGTTACGGGTAGTTGGAGCCCTTAAAAGTCCAACAACTCGTTTAACTGCAATGCTTCGATATCGCCTTTGGGTTTTGGAGGTCGGATGGCAGTCGCTTCACTGAAAATGTCGAAGTTTAGCCAAATCCGCAGTTGAACTAGTATAAGCGGACCCCAGACTTCAAGTTGATAGCTTCGGATGCAGCTAGGATTAATGCTAGGATGAAGAAGATATTAAATATTATAAATTTAAATCAAAATATCAGAAGATAATACACATAATATGTTCAATGCATTGATTCGTATGTTATACAGCAGTGTGCAGGTAGCGTGGCAGATAAGGGTGTTACACGCATTGACAGGACAGGCGGTGTGCTTATCAGAGATCGCTATCCGAAGTTCATCGCGAAACCGACGGATAATTGCATCTACCAATCCTACCATCGGTAGATTTACAACAAAATTATTTGAATTTATTTATTTGTTGTTATATGTTTGTTATTATTACATACCTATATTCCAAGTGCTGCTGTACTGGTAAAGAGTTCGACTGCTACGCAGGGGGCGCGGGTTCGATGCAAATATTTGTATATGAATATAATATCGCTTTAATAAGACTATCACTTGTTATGCATATATTGACCACATAGCTGAAAACTTTAGCGGTTTAAGTGACTGTCTGTGCTCCGAGCATTTTATGAACTTAGTTCTATTATAGATAATAAATTATTGTCTGTTTGTCGAATTATTCGCAATGGACGCAAAAATTACTTAACGCATTTTGCTGCGGTTTTTTCTTTGTAAGGTCTTGATCAAACTTGAATTTTTTTTGGTTGTTTGATTACAATTGGATGAACAGAACAAAAAGTTGCAATGACCGATATCCAAGCGGGTGGAGTCGCCGGGATATGCTAGTATTTTATAAATCCGTAGCATTCTGTCTGACGCTTGAATTAAGTGTGCTTAGTAAGGTTCACGCTTATTCATCTTACTGTATTGTGTACAAGTCTGAGTTTTTCGACACACATTTATTTGATTGTGAGATTGAGGGTAGTTGTGAAACTTGAATCTTGCTCGACTTTGTACTTAAGTGCTCAATGCAAAATAAATATCGTGAACTAATTTTACATAAGTGTTTCATTCTTTATTTTTTTACATACATTTTCAAAATTATTTTATACAAATATGATTTTCACAATTGAACCGCTTGAGTTTTTCGAATAGCTTATTCATGACAGTATTGTCGTCTAGAATATAGACCTAAGTCAGCCAGTGAGTCAGTTTATTCTACATTTTTATTTTTTAAATCCCAAATAAGCAGACATAGAATGTAGATATGACTGCTTAGTAAATATTTATATTTACTACACGACCTTGTTGACACGTATTTCAGTGTCGATTTTTATCACAAGAAAGAAAGTGATTCTTGTGTTCAAAGTGTTTTAAGAGGCGTACAGAAACCCAAACGAGTACTACTTGGAACGAAATTTTTTAGGTGCCACTGGTTTCTTGGCGACTACAAAGAGAATGGAAAAATATAAGTATACTCCTTAAGAGTTTTTGCGTGGGAAAACAAAGGTGTTTTGTTATGAACCAAATATTTTTGAATGGGCTTTGGGAAAACCTTGACGGTCTTATAAAACATAAATATGGCATTTTATTGTCTGTCCGTCCGTATGCCACAGCCACTTTTTTCCGAAACTATAAGAACTAGAAACTTGGTAAGTCGATGTATTCTGTGAACCGCATTAAGATTTTCACGCAAAAATAGAAAAAAACAATAAATTTTGGGGGTTCCCCATACTTAGAACTGAAACACAAAAGTTGATTTTTCATCAAACCCATAAGTGTGGGGTGGAGTATCTATGGATAGGTCTTCAAAAATGATTGAGGTTTCTAATATATTTTTTGTCAAAACAGAATAATTTGCGCGAGAGGCACTTCTAAAGTGGTAATATGTGCACCCCTCCCCCCCCCTGTAACTTCTAAAATTATATGATGTACATTACCATGCAAACTTCCACCGAAAATTGGTTTGAACGTGATCTAGTAAGAAGTATTTTTTAATAAGTCATAAATCGTAAACCGCAATTTACCTACTTGCTGCTACGGAACCCTTCATGCGCGAGTCCGACTCGCACTTGGCCGCTTTTAATATAACCTAAGCTGTATTACACTTATTATTCTTTCTAGAGGGGCGTGTGTGATCCCACCAAGGTCGTAAGAGCCCATACTGTCTTCAACTGCATGCTGGTACAGCCAGATCGATCTTTATGTACAAAGTGCTTAAAATGATCTTAATTCCTTCGTTTTTCCCTATCACTGTTGACCGATATAGCCATAATATTTATGGATGCACATATTTGCTCTAAAAGGGAACCGAGCCTGCGCCTCTTGCGTTACGCCACAGAGGCTGAACTTAAGCAAACATTAAGTTATGTTAACGATAATTTTATGCAAGTAAGTACCTTGTTAATCAGTGATATGAATAAATTATAGTACCACTTCTATTTATATTACAAACTAGCTGTTGCCCGCGGCTCCGCCCGCGTGGATGTAGGTTTTCCTGAATTTTCTTTGCTATAAACCTCACGGAGCCCGAGACCTTTCCAACGAATGCAAAACCGTGGAAATCGGTTCGTGCGTTCTGGAGTTATAGCGTCAGGAAGGAAAACCCGATTTATTTTTATATAGTAGATGAAGTACTCTCAATAGTGAACACAATAACAATAATTAAACCATTACGTCAGTTCTAAAAATAGAAGTTAAGAAATAGGAATGCATCATATTTACAATTAAAAATGAATTAGTTAGAGGCACAGAGGCGTAATGTTCTTAATGAGTGAACTCAGTAAACAGTGGAAACTTTGTCTTAATGTTACTATATTTACGAAAACACTGACACGTTGTTTAAAATAACTGGCAACGGCAAAATATAACGTTGTAATAGAGCTTGGCTTTATACGAGATCTGATAACTTTTTCACAGTCAAGACTGCCCGCTCTAAACCTAAGGTAGCTTGTAGGTTTAGAGCGTGCAGTCTTTAGAGCTTGGCTTTATACGAGATCTGATAACTTTTTCACAGGGTAAGCTACGTAAACTCGTCGTGGCAACACTTTTACATGAAAATGTTTTTGGTGGGATCTATTTTAACAGTTTATGGTGCGGGTTCTAATGTTCAATTATTTTATAACTTAGTACATACCCAGTAGGTATCATTTTACCTGGGTTGCGAGTTCGGAACCTCCACGCGGTGCACCCTGGGCAATCGACAAAATGTTTAGATTTGCTGACAAGTGGAGGTCTTGAGGACAGTGAATCTTTTAATACTTTACCAATGTTTTTACGGGCATTAACGCGATTGTGGTGGGGCTAGTCTTGATTCCCTCCAAAAATTGTCGAGTGTAAAAAAACGTTTTAACACGCTATCACATTTTTTTTCTTTTTCTCGTTAATTGAGAACGAAGGGATCAAGACTAACCCTTGTGGTGAAAGTTCTTACGTGGGAGACAAGCACACCGTTCACCTAATGGACAGTGGTTACCGTGGCCTAGAGACGTACTCAACACTAGGGGCATTATACTCGTATTTTTTTAACTATTTGTCGTTTCTGTTTGTCTGTTGTCTGCTTGTGTATATATACTATTGTCTATAATGATTATAGAGCGTGTCCTCCCTACCTCCTGCATTAAAGATAATTTATGTAAAGCTATTGATTGCGCAGTTCAGATGGCATAAATTTAATCAGGAACCATTAAACAGTGAATCATTGACACGAGAAGAAGAAGATCGTAGTATTGCACTATACATTTATGTAGTAATTATATGCAATATGTATTAATACTTCTATAAGTACTTATACGATGAAAATCATCTACCTGTCTTAGTACGACTTATTTGGGGTCGGCGAAACATGCCATTCTCCTTAATATATTCCTATCAGGATGAAAAGGGGTTGCAGAACTGCGTAGGTAATATTAATTTCTACTGAATATGTTTATGCCATCCTGAGACTGAAAAGGTCTTGACAGCTAGACATAAGTTATTGTGTTGATTTTATTGTGATGTTCACGATATTCAAATGTTTCTCTTTACTTGTGCGAAATTTCAAAATTTTGCTTCAAAGACACGTAAGCACCATATTATAGGTTTTGATATCCTTTCATTTGTTTTTTGATGCATAAACGATTTATTATAATTTTTTAAACTTTCGCAAAACTTACACTGTTGTAACATTTCGTACATTGTGTAGCAAATCATACAAAATATAAAGCGTTCCGCATTTAGTCGCAAATTACACACTTTCGCAAAATATCAACCTTATTTATTGTTGGTTTATTTATTATCTTAATCTTAAAATACTTGTATCAGTTATGTAAAATGTATCATTTCATACGGATCAATTTTTTCTTTGTATTTATTATCAATCAAACAATTAGCTACTCGCAGTCCACTGTTGGACATAGGTCTTTCTCAATGTTGGGAGGCTTAGGTTTACTGTTTCCACGCTGGTCAGACGGGTTGGTACAGTAGTTGATTGAATTTGTTGAATCTTCTTGATGGAACTTCATTTTACTATCTTTATATATTTAAAAAACTCACTTTACAAGTTCCACACATTTATATTTAGTTTTATCACTGTATAATATAAATACTAATTTATATATATATATATATATATTACCCTTCGGATGAGATGGGGTGGTGATACTTGTATTCTTTCTCTGTCGACACACGGATTTACTAATTCGATTTTATTATAACTTCAGAGATTCAGATCTGAGTATGGCATATCAATTTCATATTTATACTTAACTAGCTGTTGCCTGGGGCTCCGCCTGCGTCGATGTCCATTGCCGCTTAGAGTTGAGTCCACATATTAGCTTTATGCATGCAAAGTCTCAGCCCGATCGGTTTAAAATTGACAAAGTTTCATACAGACTTTCATCCCCTATTTTATCCTCTTGGGAGTAGAATTAATCAAAATCATTCCTTAGCGGATGCCTACGTCATATCATCTACCTGCATGCCAAATTTCAGTTCGATCCGTCCAGTGGTTTGGGCTGTACGTTGATAGATCACTATGTCAGTCAGTCAGTCACCTTTGAGTTATATATATTTACATGGAGTACAAAAAAATATTTATCGATTTTTATTTCTTT
Source organism: Eilema caniola (assembly GCA_949126895.1). Lineage (NCBI taxonomy): Eukaryota > Metazoa > Arthropoda > Insecta > Lepidoptera > Erebidae > Eilema > Eilema caniola. Next base: position 8,195,917 of record OX421478.1, read on the forward strand.
TTATTACAGGAACTACTAATTTTGACGAGTATAATAATTCTAGAGTACGATTTACAGAATTATATCAAGTATTTTATAATTAATATAAAACAGTGAACTAGTAACTTAACACTTATCTACTATATGGGCGGCGATTAGGTGTATGTTTGAATTCTGAGATTGTACTTTACAATCCATTTTTAATTATTGGGCCTCTTAAGCGGTATACTTCACAATGAATTCTTCTAAGCTTTTAGCGTGTTTTCCCTCAGAATCATGGACCTTCTTAAGCTGAACATACTCGTCAGGAAGCTTCTCCTTGATTGCCTTAAGAGCTTTGGCTATTAAAACCTTTTGTTTTTCTGTGCACTTGCCGCAGGATGTTTCCATTGCTTCAGGGATCCATTCTGTTAAAAAAATAAAAATGAAGTGAGAGAGATTCAACACTTTACAATTAGTTCAAGTAGAAACCCCTTTTTTTAAAGTTATTAATTATTATTGTTTAATAAACATGTTCGTATTCAAATTTCTGTGTAGCAAAATGATCATCAATAAGATCAGGTACTCACTTTTAAAATCTGCTCCTTCAGCAGTACATTTGCCGTCTCCTATAAAGCATAGGGTGTATGATTTCAACAGACGCTCATTGGAAGTCATGTTGTCTACGTCAAAGTTCTCATACTTGAGGTCATAAAATTCGCCGTCAGGACGAGCGGCCGCAAACGCAAACAGAGCCAAAGCGACAAGCAGTTTCATTTTGATAAAGTCTGGAAAAGAAGAAATAAAACACACGATTAATTGACTATGTATGGCCTTGGCGCCTTCGTCGGGTTCTGGTAAGAGGATATTCAAGAAGTCCTAGCTCGTCGTCGAAAAGGCTAGCATGTGTGCCATGTGCGCCAAAAATACCTAAGACCGTGCGAAGTTGAGAATCGGATGCAATCAGGAAAATATGTCTCCACGATGATGAAATTGAGTTGAGTATGTTTTGCACATAGAGCCAAGAAGATCAGTTTACACATTTACGTATAACTACACTTAAATGTGTTTACTTATCTTTTTGGTCGTGTGTGCAGTTGTGAATTATTATAAATGTTAGTGTATCATCATCGAAGTGTTGCTTCCGTTGGCATCCGAGGCAGCTCCGACCCAGGGGTCCTATTACTCATTCTTCTTCTTTTGATTAGACTTTATAATGTGTACTTGTAGAAGTGACTGCCGCCTAGCCTCCCATCCTCGAGAGGGAAGCAAAGCTTTATCAGCCAGTCAGCAGGTGACCATGGCTTTACCCCTGATGATTTTGGTAAGGTTCCATAAACTTCTTAACATTATTTTATATAAAAAAATCAAATTGAAAAAAAAATATAAATGTATTCTTGTCATAGATTTTTAATTCTTATAGCTTTCAAACCCAGTTATCTACTCAAAGTCAATACTACTCAATTTAAGTGGCCTAAAAAGTTTGATAAAAATATCTGCATTAAAACTGAATTTAGCATTTATTATTAAAAAGAAAATAACCGATAAGTACTCACCGAGTAAATACTTTGATGTATGAATTTATTTCACAATCCGTCGTCTTTATATACCTAGTTACATTTTTTTATCCTTGAGGATTCATTACAGATTTTTTTTGAAATTTTAATTGCCTAATATTTCTTCACAAAAAATGCACTATTACTATTTAGTAGTTAAACATTTTAATTGGGTGTTTTTTCGTTCAGTCTGCGTTGTTTTATTGTAACGCAAGAACGCTTTTCTTGGGGTTTTCCCATTTTGTTGAGGTTCTGGTACTTAGTCTGAATTTTAGATGTTCTTTGAATATTTATGTTTTAATGTGGATTACGTTTTGAGTTTATCTTATAAGAGCAATTAGTGACTTAATGTACGGCGAATCTTACGCAGGTGAACAATTTCAATAATATTTTTATTTAATTGTTAAATATCTTTGCTGTTAAAATTTATCTAAAGTTATAAAGTTTATTTTGTTGTTAAAATTGTTATTTAATTTATTTAATACTTACATAAGAACGTATGAATAATTTTACCCAAACAAGTAACTATTATTTAAGATTTATATCTTAAGAAAGGACATTTCGAAAGTCATTAGAATTAATTTTGATTTGGATAATTTATATTTTTTTATCTAACATTCACAACATATTGTTCATTTAAAATTAGTCACCGATTGGGTAAATTCCTGTATATATAAATTGTACTTTTGGAATTTTTCACTCATCTTTTTAAATTGATAATGTTAGCTGTAGCCATATAATATTACTTATCCGTGCAAATGATAAGCAGTTAGTTACGCTACTGTATTTACAGTAGGTAACAGCTTATAGAGGACTGGGTACCCGCCCCGGCTTCGCGCGAGTGCAATGGATGTTATTATACATATAAACCTTCCTCTTCAATCACTCTATCTATTAAAAAAAACCGCATCAAAATCCGTTGCGTAGTTTTAAAGATTTAATCATACATAGGGATATAGGAACAGAGAAAGCGACTTTGTTTTATACTATGTAGTGAAGTTTGAATACTATAAACAGTTAAGTATTAATTCTTAAATATTTAAATTGTACTTTTATTTTTTGTCACTAATTTTTTTTCCATTGAATATAGTTTTTCTGTAGCAAAGGTTTTTTTTTTCATACGACTTAGGATGTAGATGTATAACTTGACTGGTATGTCGCTGGTTAAAATGCAATATGTGTATTGCTGAGATAATTTTTTAGGTTAGGTTAGGTTAGAAAAAAAAAATCAATGATATTGTTTTTTTTTTTCAATCACCATTTTTCATCAATAGTTTACTAATATGGTCAAGTAATATCAATGAATATGATATCACTCATTACATAGCAATATACACAGTTTACGAGCAGTTAGGTTACTTTTATGGAATTTTGATATATTATATATAGGTAATAGATTTTTAAGGTTTCAGTAAAATAAAAGAAAAGTTGATAAAGATAGATTCTATTTGTGGAACATGTGTAAAATATATTTTATAACCAAAACTATATAGACGATTAAACACAATATAAAATGAGTGACGTTCGTTTAGATTGGATCTTTGAGATCTTGGTTGGGCTCTCCACATTTCAACAACATCTCTAGTTGAAAACCGTTTCCTTAACCACTAAGCTACCAATAAGTACAATTAAACCCCATTGTAATCAAGTAAGTATCATTCATAGTACGACAGGAAGAGATCCTCAATTCTACACTGTTCGAATATGTGTATTCCGAGCCGTGGCCTGCAGGTATACAGGGTTCTATCAACACCTTTGGGATCCAAGTTAACCTCACCTGCTAAACCCGTTGCACTATGGATTATCGTAGAACAATGGCAGATCAAAAATCGTTTTTCAAAAACGTCTGAATTGATATACTTAGTATAATAGTCTTTGTCGATAGCTAATAGGGCTTACTTTTGCTTGGAGTGTGATGTATAAGGAACTTATATATAACAGAACTTGAGTTCTCTTTTAAGGTGTTTATTGAATTGAATACTATAACTAATAACACATACATGCTTGCATTTAATTCCTATTGATGTATATATGTGTGTGTGTGTGTGAACTAGTTTAGACAGTCTTGCTAAATTATACTTTAGTGTTTTTTAAATTAATAATAGAATATCTTTTTTTTACAAAGCCTTAAACTTCTTAGTTCTGGAAACCTTCATATAGAGGGCGTTTACTTCACGTCTTTCGAAGTGATTTTAACGTGATTTTAAATTATAATACATTTTTAGAAAACCTATAGATTTTTACACGATACCTATTTTTTTTATAAAAAAATTATAAGATTAACCTTCAAATTATTGTAATATGTAGTCAGTTAAATATTCCTTTTTTTAAAGTTCATCTAGACTTTTGACCGTTACCTAAACCTCTTTATCTTCCAAATTTCATGTTACTCTATAGCTTAGCTATCTATGAAAACCATTCCTCAAATTAGCTGCCACCTTTTGCCCCTTTAGAAGTTATATCGCAAGAGTCAGAACTCGTAAAACCACAATTTGTTGAGATTTTAAGTATTGTCTTAATATATCTATAGTTTATGGTTGATATGTTATTTACCTTATTTACTATTAAACCACTTATTAATATGGAGGTATTAACCAGTTTTGCAATCATTACTAGTGGGTAAAAATAATCGGTACGATGAACACTACCCTTTTCCAAATGGGACTATTTAAAGAGTTTATTAATTATTTTTTATAACTGAAGCAACGTATTCATTAAATAGACCTTTAATATAGTTAAAGAGTGGGTACCTTAGTTTTGAAATCTCCTTAAAATGTCGACTTTTAAGAGTTTTAAACGCGAAATAATAGTTTCTTATATCGAAGTATGAAAAACAACGGCGGCAATATCAATCCTTTTGGCAAAAAAAGTCTATGAAGACCATATTTGCTTTATCGTCAGCACACGATGACAACAAGCTTCACGGGCAAGAGAAAAGTTTTTAGAGACCAACAGTAATTGACTAGATTCAGAATATAATATATAATAGACTGGATCGATACCCCACCACCATCTAAAAATGCTCTCGTATAGGTACTACTTTAGTTCCGTATATGACAAGCTTTAGAAAACCATATCAAAAATGTGAAGGACCTCGATCAAAAAACCCTAGATCTGTTTTTATTCTTTTTTCCCAGAGACAATGGGATGCGCCGCTCTGCAAGTTGGTAAGAGATAATTTAATGCAAACATCTCCAAATGTTTCAGATGTACTATGTTGGACGACACTACTTTCCACCTTGCCACTTGCCTTCGTTTAGGAGCGCCGTGTGTTTCTCCCAATCGTTGCCACTGCGGTGAAGCTGTACACGGCCTTGGGCACCAGGGCCTTTCATGCAGCAAAAGCGCTGGTATCAACTACATTACATCCGCCGTGCTCTTTTCACCGATGGCATGCCACCCATCGTGAATGGGCTAGTGCGTGACGATGGCAAGAGACTTGATATGGTATTTCGTTGCTACCTTGGAAGATGGGCATGCCTTTGGTGCGGGACGTAACATGCGTCGACACGCTTGCGCCTTCACATCTTTCAAGCACAGTAGGCTGTGCCGGCGCTGCTGCTGAATCTGCGGAAAACCTTAAACGGCGCAAATACTGTAATTTAACTGGTGATTATGTTTTTGAGCTGTTTGCATATAACACTCTACTCAAGTCTGTCTACCTACTTTCATACTTATATTTCTCTGTTTTGTGTTTTTGTGTTTGTTAATCAAATATATGTGTGTACAATCCTGATAACCAGCTGTTTTCATTGGAGCCCTAGCTACCCTGTGCACGCACCTCTCTAGCTCTGTGAAAAAGGCGCCCTGGGAAAGAGTTCTCTGCAGCAGCCCCTGAGTGAGCCGGTGAGTACCCACCTGACTAGTTCAGTGGTTACAAATTGCCATCCAACATGGCAATGCTGTTAGCCTTCTGAGAACGTTACCGGTTGTGAACATGCGGAGGAATTTCACGACGCACTATGTATGTAAATATTTATTTATTCTAGATTATTTTAATAATAACTTCTAGTTTTAAATGTAATTATAAAACTAAAAAGAAATTCGTAATATTAATTTTCGAATGTAAGGTTTTGCGAATATTAATTATTATTTTACGGTATTTTAAAATTGTATTCATTATATTTTCTAGAAAATGTTTTAACATTGATTTATTTAAGAATTATGTAGTTATTTTAGAAGTGTATGTATTCCATGATTTTTACATTGATTGATTGAACTGTTTTTTTTTTCTTTATTTAAGCTAAACAGCAATAAGATTTAAAGAAATAAATGCAATTTATTAATATTTTCAAGGAAAATTCATTTATAATATTTTAATTAAAATGATTACTGAACTAAATCTTACAAAAATATTTAAATCGAAGCTACCTAGTTTTGATCAGCAGACCTATATTTTCCAAAATGTGTTGGTTAGGAGGTTAGATGCAGTTGCTCTCACAAATGTCAACAAACCAATCAAAAATAGTATTTTTGATTGGTTCGGAGCGGATTCCGAGCTCCAAAACGTCAACTTCAGTCGCAACTGAGAAATTGTTAGGAGGGTAGTGATTTCCAGCACGGCTAGTTGGACAGGTGATGTTATTTCTGCAGAGATTCTTCAACGGTGAAAGTACCTACTCCAGAGTTAAGATGTTAGGGTACCTAATAGGCTCTAAGCAATTGTAATCTGTTTTAGAAGATCGCGAAGGAAACGATCAACTTCAACTTCAACTTCTTCAAAATGGCCTCTGCAGCAAATCGCCACAAATTCGCCAATGTCAAGTAAAAATGTAATATAAAATTATTAATGGCGACACGCCAATGTCGAGTGTACCAGAGCCACGTTAGCCACGCCAATAAATTTGTTTCCGTGTATCCGCCCCCCACGAGATTCAGGTGGACGATCAGGACGTGTGGTTGGATTTTAGGGGGCGAAGCAAACGATCGTGGAGATATAGGGCTGCTTTCCATCTGACAAAGCAACATAAAACCCTTGACAAAGCAACCACTTGACGGTCATAGGCTCGCCGCCGTCTGGGGACGTGGGACCCGTGGGACTGAGAATGTGGGTTGACCATCATTATTTCATCAGTGTATAATGGTACATCATTGTTTTAACAGCATATAGATTAAGGCTTATGTTCTAGAATGGTACTTTGTTTTGAATCTCGATTTATCTGAAGACAGATTGCACAGACAATCGTTCAAATCTATCACTCTGTCTCAGATAAATCGAGTTTTAGGACTGAGTGTCGTTCTAAAACATGAGCCTAAGTTTATCATTAAACATTCACAGTAAAATGTTACTAGGATTTTAATTATATGTATACTATCTATGAGACGACAGTGGAGGCATCTATCGATATTCTTACGAACTTGCTTGGTTTACGAAAATGCTTAAAAATTTAATTCAAATTATATGGGCGGTTCTGATAGTTCGTAAGAATGTCGGTGGATGCCTCCACTGTCGCCTCAAAGACGGATATAAAGGAGAAATTTGAATTGGTTAGGGCGAGGTCTGGTAGCTTAGTGGTCAAAGCATTACCCCTGTAAGGCAAAGATCGCGGGTTCAAACCCCGCCTAGACCGATTCAATTTTTTTAATTTAAAACGATTCAAAATATGTAGGATGTAAAATGCTTAAAAATGTAATTCTAATTATATGGGCGGTATAAACTATCTACTTAACGCACACTAAGCCATTGTACGCTCGCTACGCCACGTAAATAAGTTGTAACGTAACGTAATTGTATTCAAATAAGCAGTGTTTTCGGTAAAGTAGTCAATATCCAGTAGGTGTTAAGTGCTGTCTATTTTTTTGCCACGATAGCTAAACCAAGAAGAGGTTATTAGCACTTAATTCTTTTTTCTAAGGGTGTGATTTATCTGCCGCCAAAATAATAGACTTTTTAATCAAATATCAACAATTGACACCAAAATATAGTCTCGACCGACGGATGTTAACAAGGCCCTGCTTCACGGCAGATCTGAAGGCATTAGCAGTCAATTTGCGTTGAGATTTGAATTACGCATGCGCTATATTTACTGACGTCACGTTTAGGCATGCACATTTCAATCTCACCGGGCAGCTATCAAGTCCGTTCGGTCGTTTGAAGCGTTTTTACGGCATGTGTCTGATGTTGTATTTGGTCGATATTTATCATTTTGAGTTACCAATATTTTGAAGACAAAATTATGAACTTTACTGCCAAAAAAGTTATTTCTCTTACTTAAAGAACGGTTAGTTGCTTGCTTTAGTAACAATATACATCAATATGTATATTGTTACTAAAGCAAGCATATGACAGGTAACTTTGTGAGATTCTACCGTAAGATTTAGAAAAGACGCGATGACCAATAATTCAATCAATCAATCAATCAATTAGCCCACTGCAGTCCACTGTTGGATATAGGCCTCTCCCAATGTTTGCCATTTCGTACGATCCTCCGCCTTCCGCATCCAGTCAAATAATTATTAGTACTTATTCTGAACTAGAAATATGTCGCCGTTAAAATATTATCTTAATTTTTCTTTTTAGATATCACAGGAGTAGCTTTTCTTTTAAAATCCCTTCCAAGAAATGATTGCTGACCCTATAGTTTTTCTACATCAATGTTCTGATATAAATGTGACAACTAACACTTATCAAGTTTAAGACTATACTCGTACTTACTAATGAAATATAAATATGAACTTGAATTAAAATGATAAAAAATAAATTACAATTATACAAAAAAATATATATATATCCAGACGAAAAAAGACCATTAATAAAATAAATAAATAAAATTAATTTATTTCAGGCATTATTTACATCCCATATGTTACATTTAAAAAAATAAAAATAAATCAAAACACACACATATCAACAATATTTGGAATTCATGCAAGACTTTATTATAATTACAATTAAATCAGTTTACTTACTGATTTTATGATTTTTGTTGAAGGAACAATTTGAGCTATGTTTTTAAATTAATCTGCTTATTTACAAATTAGCGAATCAAGATGAATACTTCTTCTGGAATTCCTCGAACTCGGCACGCTTTTCGCCTGTAGGATCATATTTATTTAAGAGAGCCTCGTATTTCTCAGGGAAGAACTTTCTAACGGCCTGCACGACTTTTGCTGCATTCTGTTTGTCTTCTTCTGTGCACTTGCCGCACGCTGTTTCTATCGCCTCAGGCATGAGTTCTGTAATGCAGAGTTATTGTGCTATAAAGCTAATTGTGAATAGAGTTTTATTAGGAAAAGTGGTCTTCAATACCAACACTAACGAAACGAAAGATGGAAAAGAAAAGTTAATATAAAAAACTCCCGACAAAAAATATCTCGAAAAGCAAAAAATAAATCGTGTTGGTCAATCCTTTAACTTTGGTATGCGTGGTCATATCGGGGACCTAACTAGTAAAGACCTCCGACACGACAACGCTTGAATCAAAATGTTACTGGGTGGATGTATCAAAGTTAATGGGCTGACCGATCATAGCTGACTAATTCACCTTTCAAACAAAAAAAACTAAATCAAAATCTGTTCATCCGTTTGGGAGACACACACATACAGAGACACGTAAAATTTATAACACCTCGTTGTTTTCGCGTTGGGGGTTATGAAGTTTTCAAGAAAGTGAGAATGTCTTACTTTTAGCTTCAGCTGCCTCTCTGGTGCAGCTACCGACGCCTAAGAAGCAATCAGCGTGTGCACTCATCAAACGTGGGTTTTCAACAAGCTGACTGACGATTGCTGGATCATATTTATAATAGTCACCAGCTACTACCAACCCCACCAGAGCCAAGATGATGACAAATTCCATTTTTGTTGATTCTATGTGAAAAAATACACAAAACCATTAGATATTAGTTTATTGCTATACACAAAAGAAATTTAAGTTGTAAATTAATTAATCGACATTATACAAGCCTTAAATCAATATATTTTTTCTTATGTATTTATTTCTATTTAAGATTTATTTACACACAGAACAAATTTGTACATTGGTCCTTCTTATTTTTAAAAGAAATTGCTCCCGGCAGACCGGCGAGTGGCGATCGGGAAAACCTAGAACTGTTGCTACAAGATGGTTGTATAAGAGAATTTTGAATGCTCCAGACGTGGCTCGTTACCTAGCTCAGTGCTCAGAGTAATCTCCCTCTAAGGAACTGGTTCAAATCTTGTTATAGCATTACACTTCTTCCAATCAATCGAGTTCTTCTTGAGTTTACGATATTTTCTCGTTACAAGTACAAATAATATTACTAATTTTATGTTTGACCATTTGTAATACCTGAAATGAAGAGCGTTTACACATTATCTGATCCGATATCGGTGTCGGACTACGATAGCCGCCAGCCGATAGCTGAACACAGCGATGTCGAGTCCGATATCCGACATCTCTCTAGATACATTTTACTTCCTCCGAAATCGGAACGTCTTTCGACATCGATATCGGATCGTATAGTGTGAAAACGCTCTTACGACTGCGTTTAAATCTTGATGTCACTCAGAATAATACCCCATGAATCAGAAATAATATTATACACTGATGAAATTGATGGTGTTTGAATAATAAATATTTTAGAATCACCTTTTGTTAGAGGTAAAAATAGCCGCAGTTAGGTACAAGTCGTTCAATTAAAATTCTAAATCACGTTATGAATTTATTTATTCGTATTGTGCACATAATGCAATTTTTTGAGATATTTTATACGGAAATGATACAAAGCAATGCATAAAATCAAATCATATTTTGTGGTACTCACCCAAGTTTCCGTTTGGCTCTGAAGCTTAATTTTGTAATATGAAGCCTTTATATACATTCAATGTTAATGTTATCTTTGAAATTTAGCATTTTATTTTTATTTATAAACAAAATTTTTATCAAAATATTATTCCATAAACTGTGAGACCTTTTTATTTGAGATAAGTTAAAGGAATCCGGACCTAAAAATTAATTTTATGTATATTATTATTTTATTATGCTGAAATGCGACCGTATTCAGATTCGCTGGCTAAGTGATTAGATTGTTTGTTATTCTTTTCTGACACTGTGCGTCCCCTTTTTTTCGTTATTCTTAGTTACATCTGAGGCTTTCGATGCCTTCAACTAGAAATGCAGGGTCACTATTTTATCCTAAACAAAGAAAAAATTTCTTTGTTTTATTTAATCTATCCATCTGATCTCCCAAATCAGGTTGCATCAGCTGGCAGCTAAGATTGACTTGTTCTGTGCTAAAACGAAATCTCTTCTGCATATAGGAACCTGCTCTCGCGATTCTGTCTAGAATAACTGGGCTAGTCAAGTAATGAATTGATGCACAAGTTCAGTAAGTTCTACTAACACTTCTGCACTTCTCAGTGTACACTGATATAGGGTCACAAGTGCCTTGCATGATTTATGGGTATTGGCACGAACAAGTAACAAAACTATACAAATAAAAATTTAGTACATCAATTAACAAAACTGCGCCTGATGCATAAACGATAAGCACTTGTTTACACTCTCCTACAAAAATATCGACTCGTCAATTTATTCCCCCCCATACCGGGGGCGAGCGGGGACCGCGTTGTGTCCCCTCCCGAGGAGGGCCAGACCGAGAGGAATGGCCCTGGGTCAGCCGGGGTGCGAGGGATATGTCACGAGACAACCTCACCTTCGGCCTAGCACATCGACCCACAGACGGCGTGCGATTTAGTCGGGTCGAGTCCGACATAACCTCCCCCTTCGGCTCTGAAGGGGGGGGGGTACCCGTGGGGATTTCCCCTACGTAAAAAAAAATCGTCAATTCACTGCTGGACTGCTGCTCGTCAATTCCCAATGTTGAGAGGCCTTGGCCTACTATTTCCACACATTTCAGACGGATTGGTACAGGGTTTTATTTCGAGTTTTCCTTCTCTCGCAGTGATATCGCCTGCGCTGACCACAACCTTCGGATGAGATGGGGTGGCGATACTTGTATTCTTTCTCCGTTATTACACAGATGTAAAGCAGCAAATAATGCAGTTCTTCGCTTTTACTGAACTATCGCAATAACGTGAATTTCTCTTAAAAATATTGCACGCAACTAACATGCATTGCGGTGGCTGCGATTGGAAATTTGGAGTATCGATGTGGTGTTCCTACGCACTAATATGAGTCGTGTTTCCGTGACTTATAGTTGCAGTGCTCCGAGCACGAATAACTGCCGTAATCGTAACATAAACGTATTTACAGAACGGAGTATTGCGATTGGCGGGCTTCACACTCACACACGTGTACAGTAGACAGGTGGCCAATCCTAATGCTCCATTCTCTCGATACGTTTATGTTATGCCTTCGATGGTTTTTCGTGCTAGGGGTACGTTCATCGCGATTTAAACTTCAAAATTCTGTGTTACTGTCAATTGAACTGCTCCAGTTCTTTTTTTATAACATAAATATGTATCTATTAAATGTATTTACAAATATAATTATAGTCATGTTTGTCCGCAGGTATATTACAAGCTATTGTTATATTACTAACTGACACTATATATTTCACATTAAGATTTGCATGTCACATTGACTGACAAAATACATTAATCCAAAAATTATATTAACGACTGAAACATAACGATATCACCTTATACTTTATTATTATTTCTACGATACACGGACTTTGTACTATGTTTTAATTTTGTACCATTCTCTTAATTAATTATTTAGTAATTATTGTAAACATCACAACCCCGACATAGTCCCATAAACACCTAAATCCTGGTTCTTTCTATATATTCAATTCATTTCATTCGCCGTTTCTATAACTTTCTGCATCTCCGTTTCTCAGTGAAGTTTTATTGTTCTCAATATTGTATTATTTCTAGTGCAAATTAAAAATTTGTAATTGCGGTCTACCATAGTTCTGCAAATAAATACCTATATAATTTCACTTCAAGCTGTTAAGCTCTGGGCCTAGATAGCACTGTGCAGTATGTCGTGATACAGTATTGTATATATATGTTTGTTCGGGATATACATATGAAGGGAAATAAAAATATCTATTAATTTTATTTTGCAATATCAGCTTTATAAAAGCAGTCATCGTGTCATCCATCAAATTCACATCAATGAATGATCGTGAACAAATTGTTCTATGTTCAGAAGAAAGGAAGGAGACAATAGAAATATTAATGTTAATTATGATTTTGTACCTATCTTTTTATATTTAATCAACTAATCACCGTGCATACTTCTTCTGGAATTCTTCGAACTCGCCGCGTCTCTCGCCTGTAGGATCATATTTATTTATGAGAGCATCGTATTTCTCAGCAAAATTCTTCCTAATTGCGTTTATAATTTTTGCTGCATTCACTTTATCTTTTTCTGTACATTTGCCGCAAGCCGTTTCTATAGCTTCAGGTAAGAGTTCTGTAAACAGAAGTTATTGTGCTATAATACTAAAATGCTTTCAATTCAGGTATATCCTAAGAGTTACTCCAAGCTTCATTCAAGTTTCCCCGAATTCTTTAAAAAGACGTTTATTTGGAAGCATTTATAGATGACAAATTTACAGCGGTTCCTTGTCTCTCTGTATAATGAATGAACTCGAAGTTCATGAAATGGGGTTGATCTTGATTACTCCGAAATATCTTCGGGTTTAAAAATGTTTTACCACGCTATCAAACGAACAATTTCGGGGTAATCAAGAATAACCCGTGACTTACCAAAAACTCATACAAAATCAATTAAAATAATGAGTCAATCTTAACTTTATCGTACAAACTATAAACGGCTTTTTTAATTAATTCGTATTACTGAATTATCAACGTAAAATACATAGATTAATTATCATAGATACGAAAAATGTTTACTCAATAAGCCCAGAGTAACAAAATTCCAAAACACTCATCGGTCAAAATATTGCAATTAATTTCTGTGCAAATGACCTTGATATTTTTACCCATCAACACGAATTTACATATTTAAATAATAATTACATATTACTTCCACGAAATCTCTATGATAAGTACCCTAAGTGTTGACGTCGATGGCACATAAATTATGCGGTACAAACTGAGTGGTTAGAGCTTTGTGTCAGTGTCCCGATGGACCCTGGTGAGTATCGTCACAGAAACCGACCGACGCCCCCCATGAGCGCGGGCCTGAGGGCGACGGGTGGAGCCGCTCGTCACCCTAGCAGAAGCAGGCCACGGCGGCGGCGCGCATCGTAGGAACCCCCATACCGGGGGCGAGTCGGGGACCGCATGGTCCCCCCTCCCGAGGAAGGCCAGACCGAGAGGAATGGCCCTGGGACAGCCGGGGTGCGAGGGATATGTCAAAAGACAACCTCACCTCCGGCCTAGCACATCGACCCACAGTCGGCGTGCGGTTTAGTCGGTTCGAGTCCGACATAACCTCCCCCTTCGGCTCCAAAAGGGGGGGGGGGGTATCCGAGGGGATTTCCCGTACGTAAAAAAAAAAAGAATCGTCACAGATTCAACCACGCTTATATATCATGTGCTTACTAAATTAAACCGCAAGCCTAGTAGGTGACAGGTGAAGCCGCTTGTCACCCAAGCAGATGCAGCATAAGCAAGATAGATAGGCGTCAGGCTGGCCCACGGTATGAGATTATCTCAAGCCGTGGTCCAGTTTGACGACTCTGAAGGTGTGTGTAAAGACCAATTTTAGGCGCGGGGTTAAACGGTTCGAGTCGGCCATAACCATTCCCGCCGGGCGGCGGTCGTTATCCGAATGGAAATGAAAGAAAAGACACCTACCCACGGATGTACTGCGACCATCGCTGCCTGCGTTCGTAGGCGGCTCGGGCGTCGGAGGGCGCAGAGCAACCTCTGCCCCCTATGAGCGCGGGCCGTGTGTAGCCGCCCATTACCCTAGCAGAAGCAGGCCATGGTGGCGGCGCGCATCCCGTGATTCTAGCCTCCTTATACCGGGGGCGAGCGGTCCCCGACCAAGAGCGATGGCCCTGGGTCAGCCGGGGTGCCAGGGATATATCGTCGACAACCTCACCTTCGGCCTAGCACTACGAACCACAGAGGGCGGTTAAGTCGGTTCGAGTCCCACATAACCTCCCCCCTCCGGCTCCGGTGGGGGGGGGGGGGATCCGTGGTGATTTCCCGCACGTAAAAAAACCAAGGATACACATTGATCCGTACTTTTTTATACATTCCTGAAGTATCGTGCGGCAAGACTAAATCTATGATAGGTACAGGAAGTATAGAAAATGAAAATTAGAAGTTCCCTAGGAATATTAAAATGTCTTACTCTTAGCTTCATTCCCCTCTCTAGTGCAGCTACCAGTGCCTAAGAAGCAATCTGAGTATGCATTGATCAAACGTGGGCTCTTAACAAACTCATCGATGGTTGCTGGGTCATATTTGTAATAGTTTCCAGCCACTGCCAATCCCACAAGAGCCAAGACGATAAGAAATTTCATTTTTGTTGAACCTATATGGAAAAGAACATAAAACAATTAGATATAAGTTTTTATTCTACACACAAATACATACTATTGTTATGAATGGGAAAGTGTGTGTGTGTGTGTGTGCGTGTGTGTGTTTGTTTGTCCGTCTTTCATGCCTAAACCACTGAACTGATTTTGATCAAATTTGGTAGGGGTAGATTTGACCTTGAAGAAGGGTTTAATCCATGTTTAGTCTCGAGAACTGACATCCACGCGGGTGGAGCCTCAGGCAAAAGCTAGTGAAATATAAATTGCGAATGAACACATAAACGAGTTATTTTGTAGTCGACAAAAGAGATACAGTTGCACATTTGATAAAGTTGTATGTAAAAGTGCAACCTTATTTAATTTGTCGACTGTACAAAAGTGAATATAACGCAATATGATTTATTATTAAACCTTTTAATTTACAAAATTTTATTGTTACTATAACTATTATTATCTTTGACCATTTACTAAAAGCCAATTGGTCGCCAGCAGTCCCACCCGTATGGAATTCTGATCCCGTTCCCGATGCCTATAGGATTTTATTCCAAGGATTAAAAGTAGCCTACGTTTCTTCCAGACTATAATTTGTCCATCCAAACCGTCTAGACTTCTAATGCAAACAAATCATCAAAATATATGTACGCGTTGATGTCGTTCATATCAAATTGCAAAAATATTTTTTTTTTAATATTCGTTATTGTGAGGGCAAGGTGTATAAAAGAATATTTTTTTTAATTGTGTGATCAGAATTCAACGCAAGCGAAGCCGTGTTGTATTATGCATGTGCATTGAGCATAAAATATATTTTATTAAGACATTTTATACGGAAATTGAACAATTATTATTTTGCGTGACTCACCCAAGGTACAGTTTGTGTCTCTAACTTATTTTTTTTGAATTGAAGCCTTTATATACATTTATTGTTTAATATACCCTTGAATTTGCGTTTTTTATTTTTATATAAAATTTCAGCACTATATAATATTTAATGTAATCGTATTATATTGTAATATCATTGCATAAGCTGTTGTTAATACGTTTTTTTATTATTTTAAGATAAGTTGGAATAAACACAACTTAAACTTTCATTTTTTAATATTCTATATTGAGATGGGGATATATCCCAATCGAATACCAAATTAATTATTCCACAGGTATTTACTTTAAAACTGTTAAACTAAACAATTAAAACTGTTAAATTTTATTTAATAATTATAAAAAAAGAAAAAGAATACTGAAAAATGGCTTAAGTAATGCCAGTAAAAAAGAAAGGCTTATAAGTGGTAACGGAGTAGGTTAGTTAGCACATTACAAGGTTAAGTAACTCTAGTGAGGCCAGTCTTAGCATGGGTGACCATTCTTAACATTACAACTAGGTCATTAACGTCTTAGGGCGGGCTCTTGAATGACACAGATTTTGTCAGTTTGAAATGTTGCAACATTATTATCTACTAGTTGACGCTGATCCCTTTCCCAGTCCTCATGGAGCTCATTCCCGGGATGAAAATAGCCTATTTGTTATAGCCTGTTGTAATCTGTCGTTCCTGTATACTGTCGAGTTGGGGCAGACTTAACTAAGTATAATTTACCCCTCTAAGACACAAGTATGTGCATTCACCACTAAGAAAACCCCATTTACACACAGGACTCACTTCATCATCAAGAGTCGACATCTTAGGTGATGTTCAGTACCGTAAAAACTTGGCGACAATGCGAACAGGGTGAACAGTACTTCACTGTATGTAAAGACTTCTCTATAAGTTGCAAGTCAGACCTCACATGGAGTACTGCTGTTGCCTTTGTGCCAGGGTACCGGTTACCAGCCTGAGCCCTCTGACTCGGTGCTAAGGCGGGCGCTGAGGGTCGTCGACAATCTCGTACTCACTGGTGGTGTGGAACCACTCAACATTTAGAACGATGTAGGTTAAAAAAAACGAATTTTATTAATCGTTAACACAAAACGTTTTATATATAGGGGAATAAGGGAGGTATAAGTTATTAAATAATAAATCAGTTATCCGGACCCCAGTCATTTTATTGCAAACACAAGAGGTATATTTAGAACAAAATAGGATAACAAAAATATTAATTTTCAATTATGTTTATTGATTTGTATCCAGGTAGATAATTAGTGAATCAAGGTCCATATTTCTTCAGAAATTCGTCGAGTTCAGCCCTTCTTTTGCCTTCAGGATCATACATATTTACGAGAGCTTCGTATTTCTTTGGAAATTTATCCTTAACAACCAGTGTTGCTTGTGCTGCATACTTTTTGTCTTCTTCTGTGCATTTTCCACAAGAAGTATCTATCAATTCAGACATTTTTTCTGTAAAAAAAAATGTTGTTGTGCTATATTTTACTAATTTCAATTATCAATTTACACACCAAATTTTTGAAAAGAACATTTACATAAAATCCTTTCTTGCAAACTCAAACTATTATTCTGGTAAGACTAACACGATGAGATATACAATAAAAAAAAGGAAAAGAAAGAGAAATAAATAGTTGAGAAAACAAAAATCTCTTACTCTTAAGTTCAATGCCCTCTCTAGTGCAGCTTCCGATTTCTAACAAACAATCTGCGTATGCACCAACCAAACGTGTGTTGCTGAGAATTTCAAGGACGAGTTTTGGATCATATTGGTAACCAATCGTATTTGTAGCCAACCCGACCAGAGCTAAGGCGATCAGAAATTTCATTTTGATTGATTCTGAAAAAAAAAGTAGGTTTTAGATGGGTCATTCATCAACTCGCTATTGTCAAATTCACTAGCGCTCGCGACTGGGCACTTTTCGATTTAAACTTATTTATTTGACGTCAACTCAATATCACCCTTGTGGTAGTAGATTGTCATAAAAATATAAATAACAGTAGAGGAAGCAAATGGGGAATTATTAGCCAGAGACGTTATTTGAATTTTCAAAGGTCACACTGTGAATTATTAGTATTTGTGCTTGAAAGTAATAAATTTTTTGAGATGTTGTTCGTAGTGGCTGTTATTTACAATGAAATTTTGTGGTACCTACTCACCTAAGATACAGTTTGTCTCTGTAAACTCATTTTGTAATCTGAGACCTTTATATACATTTGTTGTTAAGTTTATCCTTGAGATTTCAGTTCCTAATTTTTGTTGTTATCTAAAACTTCAGCATAAATATAAAAATTATAATATTATTGCATAAACTGTGAAATCTTTTGATGTTAAATTATTTTAAGATAAGCTAAACCCCTCCTAATGAAAGGATGCCACAACAGAAGGCCCCCAGTTCCCGGTGGTCCCGCTATTCCCAGCCATGGTAGCAGTTCGGGTAACGGCGGGGCGGGGGGTGCTAAGAATCTCCGGGCTACGGGAGGCTACCGCAAATGGCTACTACTGGCAGCATATAAATGCAGTACACTCAGGCTGGACCATCACCTCGCAGAACTCGAGG
Organism: Eilema caniola; assembly: GCA_949126895.1. Lineage (NCBI taxonomy): Eukaryota > Metazoa > Arthropoda > Insecta > Lepidoptera > Erebidae > Eilema > Eilema caniola. The sequence continues at coordinate 8,214,274 of OX421478.1, forward strand.
TAGAACTAGGTCGCATAAACTGGCACATATTGGGGTTGTCCGAGATCCGAAGACAGGGGGAGGACACGATAACCCTTATTTCAGGCGACCTGTTCTACTTCAGAGAAGGTGATCTGCTCTCCCAGGGAGGTGTCGGTTTTCTGGTTAAAAAGGACCTCATTGGCAGCGTTGTTGAAGTCGGCAGTGTGTCGAACCGGGTAGCGTACCTGATATTAAAAATCACGAACAGTCGTTCGCTGAAGGTGATACAGGCCCACCCCGTGTTACGCCGACGAAACTGCCGAGAACGTATTTGAAGATATTGCCAAGGTGGGAGTACAAGAACGTGGCGAGACCAGAATCGGACCTTATGGAGTGGGGCGCAGAAATCACAGAGGGCAAATGCTATTCAACTTCCTCGAATCACAGGGGCTCTTCTTAATAAAATAGCTTCTTTATGAAGAAGCCCCACAGGAAGTGGACTTGGCAACGCCGGGACTCTTTGATAAGGAACGAGATAGACTTTATCATAACGGACAGTAGGCACATATTCAGAGACGTTTCTGTGATAAACAGATTTAATACCGGAAGCGATCACAGACTTATCCGAGGCTCTCTAAATATCAACATTAAGGCTGAAAGGGTCCGAATGATACGGTCTACTCTCCGACCTACGCCGCTCCAAGTAGCTCTAGGGTCTGAAAAGTTCCATCTAGAACTTCGAAATCGCTTCGCAATGCTGGAAACCAGCATTGATGAGGAAACCGACACAGTGGTCAAATCATTACAGGAAGTGTCCCGAAAGGTGTTTCCCGGAAAACGCAAACAGCAAGAGTCCAAGCTCTCTCCTGAGACTCTTGAACTCATGAGAAAGAGGCGTGAACAACCATCCACACAGTCGTCTTCGTCAGATGAGAGGGCCTTAAACAAACAAATTAAAAAGCTGACACGACGCGACCTCCGACGCTTCAACACTGCGACTGGCCAAGAGGCGATGGAGCAAAATAGGATGTCGAAAGTGTTCGCTCTGCAGTTGGGGAGGCCCCATCTGACGAAACTTAAAACTGTGGATGGCAAAATGATTTCCTCAAAGTTCGGGATGCTCGAAGAGATCGAGAAATTCTATGGACAGCTGTATGCATCGCCGATCGGTCGTCACAAATCGCCTGGCGGGTAAACTCGACGAGTTCCAGCCACCGGAGCAAGCTGGGTTTCGAAAGGGCTATAGCACCGTGGACCACATCCATACTGTTCGGCAGATTGTTGAAAAAACTCAAGAATACAATAAGCCGCTGTGTATGGCGTTTGTGGACTACGAAAAAGCCTTCGACTCCATCGAAACCTGGGCAGTTCTGGATGCCCTACAGCGGTGTCGTGTCAATTGGCGATACATCGAGGTGCTGAGGTGCCTATATGACACTGCCACAATGTCCGTCCAGCTCCAAGACCAGAAGACGAAACGTATTAGGCTCCAGCGTGGAGTCAGGCAGGGGCATGTTATATGCCCGAAACTATTCATCATTTACCGAGTATTATTCACCGGATTTCACTTATTTAAAACTACAATTTACGCTGCACTAAAATTGATTTATTTGAGCTACATACAGCACTTGCCTAGAGCGTTATCCAATTCCACTCCATCAACCTTCAATCTGATATTTCTTTAAGAAATAGCTATGTGAGGTTGATCATGTTCTATTTCTATCATTTACTCTCTTTATAACCTTTCTGCAATACTCTAGGAAGTGCTGCCTGTAGCTCCTTTGTAACAAAGTTGGGAGATTTTCAACGTTTACTCTTAATTTAACTTGGCATTCTAGGTTGTAACGGTCCCTTTCAAAGATAGGACACTCCGTGATTATATGAGCGACCGTTTCCTCAACGCCTGGCTCGCAGGCGCATGATGGGTCTTCCTTACACTTGAAACGAGTCAAGTATCCGGAGAACCCACCATGCGCTGTTAACAGCTGTGTCGTGGTGCCGGCTATCTCCATCTTGCGGACTATGCTGTATGCAGCCACCGCGCAGGTGAAGAAAAGCCTGGTACCAGAAGCAGTCGTACCCGTTTTGTAACGCTCGTTCCATTTGTCAAGAGTGATCTGACGCAGACCACGCTTGACAAACGAGACGGGACACAGGTCATAGTTCGGCCTCGTCTTCTACCTCAAAGCCGCCTCCTTAGCGAGCTGGTCTGCTCGCTCATTCCCCTCCAACCCTATATGGGCCTTGATCCAGAACAGGCATATTTCCTTGTACTGGATCAAGCCCCGTTTGATGTTTGCTCGGGCTTCAACAGCCAATGGGTGAAGGGTGTGCGGGTTGATGACTGTTTGGAGTGCGGATTTGCAGTCGCTTAAGATGCCGAACGTCGTGGCCTCGCCGTGCTTGACAATCTCACTGGTCGCTTTGCACAGAGCCAGGAGTTCGGCCTGGTAGACGGAACAATGCGGCGAGAGAGCAAGTTTGAGGGTCTTTATTTCGGTGTCGCTATCCCAAATGGATACCACGTGATGGGGGGGAGGAAGTGCAATCCTCCCCCAAGGAAGGGTCAAGGGCAGGTGCCAAGCCAGCCTGCAGCTGTCGCCGACGCCAATGAGGTCGTCGAGACCTCAGCGCCACCGGCCGACGAAGGAAATGCGATGGACCACTAATGGGAATGGTCCATCGCATTTTACAGGCGAATACCAACCACTGCCGAGCGGCTCAGGACCTGCTGGTGCAGGTCATGGCCGAGTGGTTGGTGGACGAGGACGGCTTGGTGGCGTCACTAGACGCGGTCTTTCACGGACTCCCCTCCCCTCTCACTCTTGGAGAGGAGACCGGGATATGTGGCCGCCGCGTGGGGAGAAATAGTCTTTGTAGGCGTATATTTCTCCCCAAACCGCCCACTGTCTGACTTCGAGGATTTCCTCGAAGTCCTCGCCGCAGTGGTCGGCAGGTTGGCGCCGCGTCAGGTCTCCGTTCTGGGAGACCTGAACGCTAAGTCGGTGGTTTGGGATAACCCCGCCACCAACGAGTGCGGGCGGGCGCTGGAACTCTGGGCGGCCTCCTCCGGTCTCTCCCTCTTGAACAGAGGGAGAGTTCAGACGTGCGTGCGACGGCGGGGTGGGTAAATTGTGGACGTCACCTTTGCCTTCCCCGCACTAGCCGCACGTGTGGAGAATTGGCGGGTAGACATGGTGGAGACCTTTTTTGGACCACCGTTACGTGCGGTTCGAGATCTCCACCCAGGGCCCCCAGGGAGTGGCCCGTCCGGGCCAATCCCCATTCCCACGGTGGGCACTCTACCTGGACAGGGATGTGGCCAAGGGGGCGGCTTTCGTCCAGGACTGGCTTTCGCCTGCCATAGATGTCCTGGACGTAGACGTACACGCTGCCGCGGCCCAGCTACGCGGGTCGTTGACCGAGGTATGCAATTCAAGTGTGCCTCGGTCTCGTCGTCCGCCTCCCAAACGCGCCGTCCACTGGTGGTCGGCGGAGTTGGCGGGGCTTCGGGCTGCCTGCGTGGTGGCCCGGTGGAAGTACGCCAGGAGCCGGCGGCGGCGAACACGCGACCAGGCGAATGAAGACCGCCTCTACAACCTGTACGTAGAGGCAAAAAAGGTCCTTAGGTCCGTGATGTTCACCGCGCAGGACTCGGCGCGAGCCGAGCTGCTGGAGGTTCTCGACAGAGACCCTTTCGGGAGGCCTTATAAGGCGGCGCGGAACAAACTGCGCCCCTTTGGCCCCCCGGTATCGGAGACCGTCGAGCCAGCGTTGCTGGATAGGGTGGTCCGGTCCCTGTTTCCCGGCAGGGCTAATTTCACCCCGCCAGCAATGGATCCTCCAGTAGGTCGGCCCGCTGAGGAGGAAGAAGGGGAGGAGGACGAGGAGGTTCCTCTCCTCACGGAGGCAGAACTCCGCACGGAGACACTTCGCCTCCGTGCGAAGAAGACGGCCCCTGGGCCGGACGGCGTGCCCGCAAGGGTGGTGGCAATAACCGCCACCTAAATGGTGGACCGGTTTCGGGCCCTCTTTGATGCGTGTTTCGCGTCGAGGAGGTTCCCAAAACCATGGAAGGAGGGGCGGTTATGCCTCCTCTGAAAGGAAGGGCGGCCGGCGGATTCCCCCTCGGCATACCGACCCATCGTTCTGCTCGATGAGATCGGTAAGATGTTCGAGGGGATAGTAGCCGCTCGGCTGAACGAGCATCTGCGGGTGGTCGGGCCAGACCTGTCGGACGCTCAGTTCGGTTTCCGAACTGAGCGTTCCACCGTGGACGCCCTGGCCCTTTTTTTTATTTTTTTATGCCACTTAGGTCGCAGACAAGCACACGGCCCACCTGATGGGAAGTGGTTACCGTGGCCTATGGACGTTTGCAACACCAGGGGCGTCACAATCGTGCTACCGACTCTGTAGATACCTTCTAATACCCTTCTTGAAGAACCCCATATTGTAGTCGCTTGGGAAAACCACGGCAGGAAGTTCATTCCACAACCTGAGCGTGCGTGGGATGAAGTTCCTTTCAAAACGCACGGTGCGCACCATTTCCGGTCGCAGTGTGTGAGGATGAATTCCCTGCCTATGGCGAGTGGTGCGATGATGGAATGCAGCGGTGGGCATCATGTCAAACAATTCATCTGAGCACAAACCATTGTATAGGCGATAGAACACACACAGCGAGGCAAAGTCCCTTCTGAGGCTGAGAGGTTCCACATCGCCTGTGAGTATGGGATTGTCGACGAGCCTCAACGCCCGTCTTTGCAATGAGTCGAAGGGGCCAAGCTGGTATGCAGGCGCTCCGGCAAAAAGGTGACAGCAGTACTCCATGTGGGGCCGAATTTGTGCCTTATAAAGCAGAAGTCGTTGCCCCGCAGTGAAGTACTGCTTCGCCCTGTTAAGCACTCCAAGTTTCTTTGAGGCCAGCTTGACCTTGTCCTCCAAATGGTTGCGGAACTGAACGTCGCTTGAGATGTCGACACCTAGGATCCCAATACTCGAAGAGATGGAAAGTGGTGTGCCCAGGAATTGCGGCGCCACAATAAATGGGGTTTTCTTAGCGGTGAATACACATACTTGTGTCTTAGTGGGGTTAAATTGGACTAGGTTAAGTCGACCGCAATCGGATACTCCAGAGAGAGTAGTCTCGATTTCAGACACAAGTTGTCCTCAAATTGAGGGATATTTGCACGACCCGTGTAACACGTATCCCCGGTACTGTCGTCCGCATAGCAATGAATAGATCCATCAGACAGCATGTCATTGATATGCAGCAGAAACAGCGTCGGGGACAACACGGAGCCTTGTGGGACACCAGCGTTTATGTCCATGCGGTCCGAGCAGCTGCCATCGACGACGGTTTGGATACTTCTGTTGGACAAAAAGCTGGCAATCCATTCGCAAAGTCCCTCGGGAAGTCCGTAGCGTGGCAACTTCGAAAGAAGACCTCTGTGCCAGACCCGGTCAAAGGCCTTTGCTATATCGAGGCTGACCGCTAGTGCCTCGCCCCGACTCTCGATAGCTTGCGCCCATCGGTTTGTGAGATACACAAGAAGGTCACCAGTGGAGCGATGGTGGCGAAAGCCATACTGTCGGTCGCTCAGTAGGTCGTTTCCCTCAAGGTATCCCAGGAGCTGTGCGTTAATCACACGCTCCATTACCTTCGAGAGAAAGGGAGGTTATAGCAATAGGCCTGTAATTGGACGGGTCTGTCCTGTCGCCTTTCTTAGGCACAGGATGCACGCATGCAGTCTTCCACGAGGTTGGGACTTGTCTCGCGGAGTAAGAGAGCGCGAAAAGCCGTGTAAGTACTGGGCACAATTCGGGGGCACAGTGTCTGAGCTCCATCGCTGGTATACCATCCGGCCCACTCGACTTCCGAACATCCAGGGACTTGAGTTCCCGCCGAACCACCCGTTGTGTGATTTTAATTTCAGACATGAAAGTACCACAGTTGGGGACAATAGGTGGCTCGGCATTCCCGTCGTTCATCGTCGAGTTTGACGCAAAGAGATTACCTAAAAGATCGGCTTTCTCCTTAGCGCCATGAGCTAGGCTACCGTCGGGTTTTTGCAGCGGCGGAAGGCAGGAATGGCAGAAGTTTCCCTCGGCAGTTTTGGCGAGTGACCAAAATGCTCGACTACCGGATGGGTAACGAGTAAGCCGCTCGCCAATTCCACCGATGAACTCAAACTTCGCCCTGGCAGTAGCTTTTTTACTGGACCTCGAGGCGGCATTCAATTGCCGCTTCACTTCAGCTATGTTAGGATCCTTATTGGCTAGTGCCGTGGTCCAAGCCTTATATGCAGATTAATTGCGGTCTCTAGCTTCTCTGCAAGGCCTATTAAACCACAGCCGTTTGCTCGGTCCTGTTGCGAAACAACGGTTGGGAATATAGCATTCCATGCCCGATAGGATTTGACTGTTGAAGGACCAGGTGAAGGAGGCCGTTGAGGCTGGGGACGGAGTGTTGGCTGTGTCGTTTGACATAGCCAACGCGTTCAACTCCGTCCCCCACTCAACCATACTCGAGGCACTCCGTTTCCATGGGGTACCTCGGTACCTGAGGGGCCTACTGGCCAGCTACTTGGAGGATCGAACGGTCCTCCTCGTTGACAAAGCTGGCCAGCTACGGCGTTACAGCGTCGAGTCCGGTGTTCCGCAGGGGTCAGTCTTAGGACCACTTCTGTGGAACATCTGGTTCGACTGACTGTTGAGGGGAGCCCTCCTCCGTGGCACGAGTGTCATTTGTTATGCGGATGACACTCTGCTCACTGCTCGGGGAGGGAAATTCAGGGAGGTGGCCAATCTGGCCTCGGCGGGCGGATCTCTGGTCACGGGGAGGATCCGCCGCCTAGGGCTGAAAGTGGCACTGCAAAAAACCGAGGCCGTGTTCTTCCACGGGCCTCGGCAGCGCCCACCACCTGACGCCCACATCTTTGTGGAGGGCGTCAGGGTAGAGGTAAAGGCCCAGATGAAACATCTGGGCCTTACGCTGGTCAGCAGGTGGCGTTTCAGCCCGCACTTCAGCGGGCTGTCGCCGCGCCTGCTGAAGGCGGCGGGGGCCCTCTCATGACTAATGCCAAACCTGGGAGGGCCAAGTGGGCGGTGCCGGCGTTTGTACGGACGGGGCGGACTCCCTCCAAAGGAGGGAGAATGCCACGGCACTCCGGGCGCCTCAAAGGGCCATCGCCCAGAGAGTGCCGCGAAGCTACCGGTCGGTAAGCTTCGCGGCGGCGTGCGCTCTGGCGGGCACCCCCCCTTGGGAGCTCGAGGCGTGGGTGCTTGCCAGAGTGTACGAATGGACGGCGGGGTGTAGGGCGCTCGGGGAGCGCCCCGCCTCTGAGGAGAGGGGGGCCGTTCGGCGGGAGGCGAGGGATGCCATCGTTCGTCACTGGACGGTGGACCTCGCCGCCGCAAATTTCGGCCGCCAGACGTTGGACGCGCTCGGGCCTGTCCTGAAGGACTGGCTGGAGCGACCACGAGGTTTCCTCTCTTTCCGGCTGGTGCAGGTGCTGTCCGGACACGGCTGTTTCGGCTCGTACCTGCACCGGATCGGGAGAGAGGGGAACCCGTCGTGCCATGACTGTGGCGCGGCGGAGGACACGGCGCAGCACACCCTAGAGGTGTGCGCGTCCTGGTCTGGGCGGCGCCGCGGTCTTGTCGCGGTGGTCGGACCAGCTTGGTAAGGGCCATGCTGGGGAGCGAGGAGGCGTGGGCAGTGGACGCCTCCTTCTGTGAAGACGTAATGTCACAGAAGGAGGCGGCGGAGCGCGCGCGGGAGGTCGATCCTCTTGCGCCGCAACTCCGCCGACGAAGGAGGGGCAGGAGAAGGCGGGCACGCGGCCGCCCTCCTAACTCCCGGTGATGAGCATCGGGTGACAGGCGCGGGGGCGCCCTCACCCGCATTGCACTGCCCATCACCCCGCCGTACGAAGATGACTGGGCACTCACGGCTATCCTCGAGCCCCTCCCCGCGCTTGGGAGGGTCGTGAAGGGCCCGTCGCGATTAGGCGGGCAATCGCCGGAGGGGGACTGGACGTAAAGGCTCCGCCGGTTTCCCAGACCCCCTCCAAGAAAGGCGATGCGGGAGTGCCGCTGGGTCGTTTAGTGAGTATACCGGGAACCTGTTCCCGGGGAGTCCCACATATCCCTCTCGTCCCCCGACGGGAGGGAAAGCGTAACGCATTTTTCCCAGCGAAAAAAAAAGGGTATCTGCAGCGGGTAAAGGGAACATTCATTTTCTTTGTAGGGCATTTGACTCTAGTTACGTGCGTGAGTCAATGTTTACTTAGGTGTGTGGGAGGAATGTTCTTTGGTTTTGTAATTGTAGCAGTCAGCTTGTGTTTGAAATACCCAGCTGTTTGTATCTATCTATTAATTAGTACTTTTCTGTTTTCTTCATTGTGTATTTCCAGCGTATCGTGTCCGCAGGAAATACTATTAAGGGGAGGGGTGGTTGTAACATTATATTTTTCACTCTTAGTAGCATATTGATTTTTTTGTGTTTCAGTGCCATCTATCGTATCACCTAGGAACTATAAACTATGGTGACTGACGAATTGATCCTCGACCGTGGGGTGGCGCTAGTTGTCCCATAGTATGAATCATTATGTTTACAATTTAACAATAATAAATTAATTAAAAATAATCTTCTCAAGAATTATTGCATTTCTTTAAACATTTCATAATTATAATAAATGTTTGAGTACATAGTGTTTGTTTATGGGCTTTTCTAGTTTGTCTATCGTCGTCAGCAGCTAATTAGATTGTCTTTGGTCTAATGAAGCTTATCATGATTAGCATATTTTGAAGATTGCTCGCGAATATTCTAAATTTGGGTTATAAATAGACCTGCACCGACTTTCACACGAACTTCTAATTTGTCTTCGCAAGTGACTTGAAGCTTTTCTCAGAGTCTTACTAAATCTTTGTTCTTTGAAAACTCATAAGTGGTCACCAGCTTGTCACATTGTAATAAGAGATAACTTGCTCCCAGATAAACTGGTAAGTTTTTATGTCTTTAGTTAATAGGACTCAATAGGGCCCGTCGCGTCGCATCGCAACAAATGAGTTGTGAACAACACTACAGGCCTGGGCCTGTAGTGTTGTTCACAACTCATTTGTTGTCTGTTTCACTACAGGGTCCTAAGTTGGAACTTTGAGAGCCCTCTGAAATCGCCACGATTTCGTACATCAATCTGCGTCTCACACGCAAGTGCGCAGCAACCACGAGCTGGGTGCACAGCGAGGGATCCGCCGCTAGCAGCTGTAGGGTAGAGGGTCTCCCGCGACCGTCCCCTGGTCTCCACAGCGCAACCCAAAGGCCAGTACACCACCTACTGTGTACCTATTCTTCGTGTAGCCGCAGCGGTACCCTGCTTATAGCAGAACCTGGTTATGCTTAATTAGCCTGTACTGTATTTCGTGTGCCTACTGTGTGTGTTCGTCTGCCTATATTTCTGTTTCCTGTGCCTGCCTACCTACGTTCTTATCTGTATGTCTAAGCACTGTGCTTCTGTCTGTCTATCTACTTTCTTATTTGTATATCTCTGTGCTCTGTAATCTATTCTTTTTAAATATATGTGTGTACACCGTATCAACCCGTTGTTTTCGTTAGAGCCCTAGCTTCCCTGTGCACACACCCATCTAGCTCTATAGAAAGGCGCCCTGGGAAAGACTTTTCTGTCAGCCTCTGAGTAAGCCGGTGAGTATCCACCTGACTAGTTAGCTACAGTTACTAGGTAAGTAGGTAGGTAGGTAGGTTACTAGGTAGATACAGTGTTTTATGTTTAAATATATTATATTTTTATTATATATTTAAATAACACGATATTTTTAGAAAAGACGGTAAAATTTAAATATTACCTTTCGATGAGGTTAGCTTTGTTTCCACTTAAAGTTGCACCTCTTTTCCGCAATTCTGCTTTGAGTTGTTGCATATTCCAAGTTGAATACATAGAAAACCAAGTCCAGACAACAAAAAATACCAATAAAACACGTTAGATAACAAAAAAATTGTCTCTTCATATCTGACAGCTATGAGCTTGATATTGTTGTTTGGTCGGCATCCTCATTGGACATACTGTAAAAAAAAAGACGGGTTGTATTCCGGAAGTGCCGGCAGAAGTGAAAAATTTAAATTAATAAATCGTGTCCATGTAGAATTTGTTATCGACGCATTATTTAATTGTAAATATTTTATTTATTATTTCAGTTTGCTTCGAATATGTTTATGTTCTATAGCTATGAATAAAAAAAATAATAATTATAGATTTTTATTCAAAATACAGCTTTTGTTACATATCTAAAAGCAGTAAGTAAAAGTATACGAATCAATTATATATCCATGAAGAATTTTGAAACTTACTAATATCAATGAATTTCTTTTCAAAATTTTACCTAATTGTTTGATAACACTGGTAACCCTGATAGTAGGTAAGGAGGCTTGGTTGTAATGGCTTCACTTCGCTCGCGCGTATTGCGTTTCTATGCGTTATTATTCTAAGTCTATAATTATCTATAATAAGGTAAATATTTTTTTTAAATAAGGCCATCTTTCGGATTATAGCAAAGTCAATTAGGCCCCCTATTGTAACGTTGCGTTTATGAATCCCGTTACATCGGCTCCTTTTACTCGTTTTCAAGTTTCGTTTTCGAATTTTTAGTATGGCAGCTCTGATGTCAAAGTCATTCTGACGTTTCGGACAGACGGACCTTTCTCCCTACGATCGTTTTGGACGGTCGATATTTTTATTACTATGAAATAATCTTCAAAAATCTCATAAAAATGAGATTGTTTTATATTCTAGAACCTTTAATTGTGTCTCCATGAACGTTCTAACGTAGGATTACGTCATATTTCTCGGTAAGTTTGCAATTCCATCGAAATTGATTTAATGGCGTCCACCATATTTCGTATCGGAGATTAATTTTTGCAATCCTTGTTGTTCCAGCATATCTTTTGCCAAAAACGCAGTGATTATGCAAATCATTGATATTATTATCAACCATATAAGGCGGTAAGTCATATATTTCTTAAATTATCGATCCTCGTGGAGTTTTGTTTTCTTGGAACTTATTGTAATGATATAATTTTTCATTACAGGTTTTCAACATGAAATCGCCTTAAACTATTCCTTAAACTATTCCTTAAACTATTCCTTAAACTATTCCTTAAACTTTTCCTTAAACTGTAGCTTTGGCTATGCCAAGCTCTACTTTAAACTTGAAATCTTCAAATTCAACCTTATATTCTTCCTTCGTGCTTTTGGGACGCTTCTGAGGCTTTGTTTGCTTGTGAACCTTCGTGTGCGCGCCAGAGGAATGCCGTGAGCTTGTTCCATTAGTATTAAATTAGTTTAACCTCTTAAATCTATAAAGAATTGCATTGGTGACAAGTGACAAGTTTTTAAAACAATACTTTTTAATGTTTTTTTTTATATTATTAATTTAATATGCTTTGGGTAGCCTTACCCTAACTTTAAATGCACACTGGAGCGCAGAATAAATCCTTAAACCTCAGCGTATGGGTTTCATTTTAGCTCACCTCCGGAAGATTAAAGGTACAATCCTCCGTTGACTATCTTAGGCATGACTGTGTATCTCCAGGCGCCCGAATTCTTGGTAATTTATTTTCTTTTTAGAACTATAGGAGATCACACAACACTTTGTTTCTATTTAGACACATCAAAGCAAAAACCTATTAATTTTCTATTATTACAATTGTCGCTTGCGAACAGGGACATGATAGTGTGCAAATACCTTTATTTTCTTGTCACCTCTGCATTAATTATTTACTTTAACATGTGTAGAACAATGTTTTCTTCATGTTTATTACTGTATTACTGTGTATTTCAGTAAATTTTTATTGTTTACTCATTCTGCAAAACTAATTATATTACAGTTTAGTACTGTTCTATGTATCTCTCAATTACAGGTGAATATTTCAATTTGTATAACATTTACAGTTACTGTTATCATTACTTTATATTGTATAACCTTAGTTTAATACAATTAAGATTATTCTTATAGTAAAATATAACTTAGAAGTTCATGAAAACATAGTAATATTTAAGTCTTATTTGTTTACCTTATGTGAACATAAATAATTCAATTTTGTGAATCACTAATGCACTTTTTTATCTCTGTAGGCATTTGACCTAATTGCCTTTTACAACAAAACAATAGCATTCCATTCATTGACTTTGTTTGACCTACTTTTGAGTTTAGCATTTTTCAATCACAACAATAAGTCATATTAACTTTGAAACTTTTACAACTGCATTCATTGCTTAGTTTTATTGTGTTTAATACAGCTTTTTATTAGTATTCTCATCTTTTTATATTGTAATCATGGATAAGGAAATACAGGTTCCACCTTTGTTTGAGGGTATCAATAATGCCGTTCCAGTTGGTACATCTACTCATGAGTTGCCTCATGTCATGGCTGATCTGACTGAAGTTGTTGATCCATTTTCGAATAGTCGGGGAGCTGGTGATTATAGTCCAAGAGCCGCATCTTCGTTCAATATGATGAATGTTTTATTGAATGAGAATTTGAAGAAGAACTTGCCGTCCGTTTCGAAGTTACCCGATTTAAAACGAAGTAAGCTTTTGTATGATGGTAAAACATGTGTTAGGGAATTTATTACTCAAGTGGAAGAATATTTCTTGTTTAAAAATTTTAATGAACACTTTTTAGTTAGTTCCTTTTCTGATCTTTTGTCAGGCACAGCACTTAAATGGTTCCGTAGTGTGCGTATTAGTATTGCTTCTTGGCAGGATTTGAAGGCTGCATTGTTGAAACGTTTTGATAGAATTGAATTTGATTATCATTTGGAACATGAACTCCGTACCCGTAAACAAAAGATAACTGAGTCATTGCCGGATTTTATTACAGATATAATGGATATGGCAAGCCGTTTGTCTATGCCTATTTTTGATTCTACTCTCATAACTATTATTAAACATAATATGTTAAATATTTACACACCTTTTGTGTTTGGTAGAACTATTTCTACTATTGACCAATTTATTAGCCTCAGCAGAGAATTAGAAAATTTTGTTTCAAGAAAGAATTTGAGTGAGAACAGAATTATTAAAAAAGAAAAGCCTTCTGCTCAAATAAGTGCTGTTAAATCAGACGAATTAGTTTGTTTGAAATGTAAGTCCTCTGGACATTCTTATAAAAATTGCCCTAAATTTCCTGGTGTTATTTGTTTTAAGTGTCACAAAGTTGGTGTCACTACGAAGAATTGCGAAGTTTGTAATACTGTTCAGTCAAAAAACGTATCAGGCCCCATCGAGCCCTAGTTTTTGATAAAACCTCAGGTGACTCGATGTTTAAAAAATTAAGCAATGCTCCGGATGATGCCACTTGTAAGAAAGAATTTAGTGAATGGTTGGATTATTTGAAAGTTTTCTTTAGTAATATCAAGGCTGCCCCTGTTTTGTTTGTTAAACATAAAGACACTAGACCTTATTTAAAATTTAATATTAATAATAAACTTTACTCTGGTTTGTTAGATAGTGGAGCTTGTAGTTGTGTACTCGGTTCTAATATTCATCAAACATTTTTGCAATTAGGTTATAAATTTAAACCTCATAAAGGTAATGCTGTTACTGCTGACGGTTCGCCACACAATGTTATTGGAACAATGGTTTTACCTATCACTTGTGATAATTTAACTAAAAATGTAGATTTTTTGATAATACCTTCTTTTAAACCTTCAATTATTTTGGGATTCGACTTTTGGTTGAAATTTAATCTTGCTAAGGACTTATGGAATAATATCACTTTTGAACATGAATCCACTACTTGCGTAAACGCAGTTACATCTGCTTCTGAACTTTCTCCTTCTGAGAAACAAGAGCTTAATAAAATTATTTCACTTTTCGAAGATATTTCGTATGAAAAGAGAGGCTTAGGTCTTACTCCTTTAGTTCAACACAAAATTAATGTTACTGGTGAACCTTTTAAGCAACGTTATTGGCCACTTAGTCCTGCTAAACAAAAAGAACTTTATGATGAAGTGGAAGTTTTATTGAACGAAAATATTATTGAACCTTCTAAATCTCCTTGGTGTTCTCCAGTGTTAGCCGTTGAAAAACGCGATGGTGGAACAAGATTATGTTTGGATTCTAGACGATTAAATTCAGTAACTATTAAAGATTCTTACCCTTTGCCTTACCCTTCTAGAATTTTAGATAACCTTCGGGGTGCTAATTATATAACTACAATTGATTTGTCTAAGGCATTTTTGCAAATCGCTTTAGAAGAATCTTCTCGTGAGAAGACTGCTTTCGTCGTTCCTGGGAAAGGCTTATTTCACTTCACCCGCATGGTTTATGGCCTAACTAACGCTCCGGCGGAGTTACAAAGGCTGGTAGATAAATTATTTGGACCAGAATTTGATAATGTAGCATTCTGTTACTTAGATGATCTCATATTAGTAAATTCTAACTTTTCTGATCACATAGATTACTTAAATAAAATTTATAAAATTCTTAAAGATGCTGGGTTAACTATTAACTTAAAAAAGTGTAATTTTTGTAAAGATAGACTTCGTTACCTTGGTTATATTGTTGATAGTAGCGGTTTACATACAGACCCTGCTAAATTAGAGTCCATTGAGAGCTTTCCTCGCCCAGAAAGCATTAGACAGTTAAGAAGTTTTCTTGGGTTATGTTCTTATTACCGCAGATTCATTGAAAAGTTTGCTGATATTGCTTCGCCACTAACAAAATTAACGGCAGGAAGCAAGAATTCTAAAAAATCTCTTTCCTGGAATGAAGAAGCTGAAGTTGCTTTTAATAATTTAAAACTTGCATTAATTTCTGCACCCGTTTTGCATTGTCCAAATTTTGAGAAACCATTCTTTTTACATTGCGATGCTAGTTCTGTTGGAATTGGTAGTGTCCTGAGCCAAGATGATGATAATGGAGATCCACATCCTGTAGCTTATTATTCTAGATCACTTAATAAATGTGAACGAAATTATAGCACAACTGAGAGAGAGTTGTTGTCAATATTAGATTCTATTGAACATTTCAGACCTTATATTGAAGGAATGAAATTTACAGTTATCACTGATCATGCTAGTTTAACTTGGCTTCTTAAACTTAATAATCCTAGTGGTCGTCTTGCACGTTGGGCTGCTAGAATTTCTCAATTTACTTTTGACGTTAAATATAAAAAAGGTTCTTTACATTTAGTTCCAGATTGTTTATCTAGAATAGAAATTTCTGCTATAAATGTTCCTTTAAATAATGATATTGTTTTGCCAGACGAGGATATCGTTGACCCTTGGTATAGAAAAATATTTGTCAATTGTCAAAAATTTCCTAGAAAATATAAAAACTTTAAAGTTGAAAGTGATACTTTGTATAGATTTTGTAAAGATAAATATAATCCTAATAATCGTTTAAATTGGAAAATTGTCATACCTAAAGATCACATCTTAGACACAATTAGATCTAATCATGATGATATTAATTCAGGACATTTAGGTATTCATAAAACTTTAAATAAATTAAAAGTACATTATTTTTGGAAAGGTATGTTTGTTGATGTTCAAAAATACATTTCTTCTTGTGATATTTGTAAGGCTTATAAATCTTCTACTAATCCTCCTCAAGGAATTATGGTTAATCCTAAGAAAGTTGATAAACCAATGTTAATGCTTTCTATTGATATTATTGGAATTCTTCCAAAAGCTTATTCTGGACATAAATATATACTTTCAATTGTAGATGTTTTTACAAAATATTGTTGGATATTTCCTATGACTAGCGCTACTACTAAAGTAATTTGTAGGATTCTTGAAAAAGAAATATTTCTTAGGTTTGGAACGCCTAAAATTCTTGTTTGTGATAATGGAAGCCAATTTACAGCGAAGCAGTTCGTAGATTTTCTGAAAAGTTATAATATTAATAAAATATTTTATAATACTTTGTATACACCTCAAAATAATCCTGTAGAGAGATATAACAAAACAGTCGAAACATGTATTTCTTGTTTTGTTAAAGATGATCATAGAACTTGGTCAAAATATTTGCCTCATGTTCAATTAGCTTTGAACAATAGTGTGAATCTTGCTACAGATTTCACCCCTAATTTTCTCATGTTCGGTAGAGAACTTATTTTTGATGCTTCATTGCACCGTTTTAGTAATTCTTTTGATAACCTTGATCAACTTGATGTTGTTGATAGGACTTCTTTTGCTTTTTCACTTAAATCACTAAGTGATATTTTTATTAAAGTTCAAGCTTCATTGCTTAAAGCTTATAAGCGTAATGCGCGTTATTATAATGAAGGGAGAAAGGTCATTTCTTTTGAGGTGGGAGATATAGTGTGGAGGAGAAGTTTCGTTCAGTCTAATGCTCCTGCATTCTTTTCGGCTAAGTTAGCACCTAAGTTTATTAAGTGTGAAATAGTAGATAAAGTTTCCTCTAATGTGTATGTCTTGAAAGACCTAAATAAAAACTATACTGGTCGTTATCACATTAAAGATATCATTAAATATTAAAAATTTATCAAGTTTTATCAAGATCTATCTTTGTCTTTGGTACTTTGTTTGAAGTATGACCCTATTAAAAGGTGATGTTTGTAAGGTTTTAGGGTCTTGAAAGGAGATGTATGTTAGGAACTTCACATCAATTTATTAATTTCAATAATAGATTCATTAAAAAATAACTTAGGTCATTTCAGGTCTAGTTTCTGGTAACTTTCTACTCCATATTAACAAAATTATTCCACGTCAAAAGATCTTATATTTTGTTTTTCTTTGTTTTGTAGGATTATTTTCCTGCATACATTTTTTCATGTATATTGTATATTTTGTACAAATTTAGGAATTTAGTTTCTACTCTAGTTTTGGAGCGAAATTTAATATTCATTTTCTATGTTAAATTCACTTAACTTATTTCCACTCACTTGGGGAATGGAAATTTAAGTTTCTTGAACTTAAGTTTTTTTGTGTAGATCTGGGTTTATATTCTTAATTTTAAGATTCTCGGACTTGACGCATTTTTATGCATTTATTTTACCTTGTTATACCATTTTTGGGAAACTGGTTCTACTTGACTTTGACTTTTTGTGCTATTGTGTTTCATACACGTAGTCACAACTTTTTACGCATTGCGCACGGAAAGCTGGTGGTGTTGTACCGGTCGCAATTGTCGTTTTTCTTTTTTGAACAATTGTGTTTTCATACACATTGTTACATTTTTTTTACGCATTGCGCACGGAAAGCTGGTGGTGTTGTACCGGTCGCAGTTGTCGTTTTCCTTTTTTTGAACATTTGTGTTTCTATACACATTGTTTACATTTTTTTGCTTTGCGCACGGAATGTCGGTGGAGTTGAGCCGGTCGCAAATGTCATTTTTTATGCGGTTGTGCTCAGAAAGTCAGTGGTGTTGTACTGGTCACAATTGTCATATTTTCTTTATTTTTTGCATGTGCTCGGAAAGTCGGTCATGTTATGCCGATCACAATGCTTATAAATCACATCTTTATGATGATTTTGTTTTGATGTTTAGATGTTGGAGTTTGGATTGGAAGTCGGCGGTTTTTAACCTAACCGATAATGGGAAAACTTCATTGTTTTTACCAATTTTGTTTCAGATTCGGCAGCGTTGGTGCTCAACCGTTATCTTTGTTTCAAATTTATATTTGCTGGTGTAGAGTCGGTGGCGTAGGAGCTCAACCGCACTTTTGTATTTATGCTTGAAGGCTGGATAAGATCAAGGAATAGATTCGATGGCGTTGGTTGCCTAATCGATATCTGGAATAGAATTTAGTTGGGATTTGTTTCTTTTCATTGAAAGATTTATTTTCACAATACTTTTGGTGTTGGGATTAATTTTCACTCTTTTTGAGTTTGGTTTTGGCCTTGGTTATTCCATTAAGTTGGATAATAATTGTACTTTCTTTTCCTTTATATTTGGAAATTACTTTCCAAATTTATTATTTACTTTTTGAGAATGCTTTCACATTCTTTAATTTACTTTTTTGGATCGTTCTTACCATTCCAATTTTGCATGATGCTTTTGCATTTTTAAATTTGTTTCTTTGCTGAATGTTGCAAGGAATTTTATTTTCTTTTGAGGTTTTGGATTTCGTCTTTAACTTTCCTTGTTTTCTTTGAAAATAAAAAGGATGTTCCTTTTTCTTTTTTTTTGGGGAGGGATGTAATGTAACGTTGCGTTTATGAATCCCGTTACATCGGCTCCTTTTACTCGTTTTCAAGTTTCGTTTTCGAATTTTTAGTATGGCAGCTCTGATGTCAAAGTCATTCTGACGTTTCGGACAGACGGACCTTTCTCCCTACGATCGTTTTGGACGGTCGATATTTTTATTACTATGAAATAATCTTCAAAAATCTCATAAAAATGAGATTGTTTTATATTCTAGAACCTTTAATTGTGTCTCCATGAACGTTCTAACGTAGGATTACGTCATATTTCTCGGTAAGTTTGCAATTCCATCGAAATTGATTTAATGGCGTCCACCATATTTCGTATCGGAGATTAATTTTTGCAATCCTTGTTGTTCCAGCATATCTTTTGCCAAAAACGCAGTGATTATGCAAATCATTGATATTATTATCAACCATATAAGGCGGTAAGTCATATATTTCTTAAATTATCGATCCTCGTGGAGTTTTGTTTTCTTGGAACTTATTGTAATGATATAATTTTTCATTACAGGTTTTCAACATGAAATCGCCTTAAACTATTCCTTAAACTATTCCTTAAACTATTCCTTAAACTATTCCTTAAACTTTTCCTTAAACTGTAGCTTTGGCTATGCCAAGCTCTACTTTAAACTTGAAATCTTCAAATTCAACCTTATATTCTTCCTTCGTGCTTTTGGGACGCTTCTGAGGCTTTGTTTGCTTGTGAACCTTCGTGTGCGCGCCAGAGGAATGCCGTGAGCTTGTTCCATTAGTATTAAATTAGTTTAACCTCTTAAATCTATAAAGAATTGCATTGGTGACAAGTGACAAGTTTTTAAAACAATACTTTTTAATGTTTTTTTTTATATTATTAATTTAATATGCTTTGGGTAGCCTTACCCTAACTTTAAATGCACACTGGAGCGCAGAATAAATCCTTAAACCTCAGCGTATGGGTTTCATTTTAGCTCACCTCCGGAAGATTAAAGGTACAATCCTCCGTTGACTATCTTAGGCATGACTGTGTATCTCCAGGCGCCCGAATTCTTGGTAATTTATTTTCTTTTTAGAACTATAGGAGATCACACAACACTTTGTTTCTATTTAGACACATCAAAGCAAAAACCTATTAATTTTCTATTATTACACTATATGATTTGGCCTAATACCGACAGATGGCCCATTTTTTACTATTTTAATTTTCAATTTCAGCTAAATATACCATTTAATAAATAAACTAACAATCTTAAAATTTGTTATTGAACTCACGCGAGATTATTGTAATGAAAATTTCATGAAATTGATTGAGTTATTATTACAACTATTATACATGTAAGAAAAGGTTACTTATTTATTCTCTACACTAGATGGTACTGTAAAAATATTTTTTTCATAAAAATTAAAATATAAATATAGTAGACTTACTTACTTACACTTTGTACATCCTTGTCCTTATTTTATTTATTATTATTGAAATTAAAACAACTAAACTATGATCTGTATATTTTTATTTTTTCTTAGATCTTTTAACATGTTCACGCGCGGTAATTTTGCCAAACATTATACAGATAAAAACTAAAAATTTCCATACATGATGTAAATTCAAACTTTTTCTTTCTTTCTTTCTTTCTTCGTTATATACAGAGAAAAAGATAAAGAGAACATACCATACCATACCATACTATACCTATAATATTGCGCCAATCATAGAACTTATCACTAATTTTCTGCTAATTTTCTGTCAGAAGAGATTAATAAATTACAAAAAGAAAAAATAATCACAAAAAGTAATGAATTACTCAAAGAAAAAATAATAACAAAAAGTAATAAATTACAAAAAGAAAAAATATCACAAAAAGTGTCAGAAGCCCAGGTTCGAATCCGGTACTATCTGAAACCATAAGGACTTACAGTCGAAGCGCTTACCGCTAAGCTAAGATGCTTCTTAGCGTACCTAGCAAATTAAACACTCTGTAGGTAATGTTGTATGACATCAGTCGTCGGTTACGGGTCAAAGGTCAAGTGATCCTGATGCGAGTGTAACACTTTTTACCCATCCAACGCCGTTAAAGAAGTTTTCACTTCAAAAGTTGCTAGAAGTCGCTAAAAAGGTTGAATAACGCGCCTTTCTCTTTTATCAATGGAAAGCTACATTATTTTTGATTTCAGTGTCGTAGGTTACATTGTCATCACGCTATTGGGAAGGGTCAGCAGCCAGAACGGGATTAGAAATCCATGCGGGCGGAGCCACGGGCAACAGCTAGTATAAAATAAATAAACAAGATTTTCAATAATTTTAAAGATTGGTACTCATAAAATGAAACGAAATATTGTAGCTTTAATATTAAATTTATATTCAGAAAAGTTAGTAGTTAATCAATGACTCAAGAACCATACTGCTTTAGGAATTCGTTGAGCTTAGCAAGTTTCGGTCCTTCAAGATCATACTTCTTTAGGACAGCTTGGTATTTGTCAGGGAACATGCTCTCAAGAGTCTTTGCAAGTTTCGCTGCATACTTCTTGTCTTGTTCTGAGCATTTGGCGCAAGAAGTGTCTATAATTTCAGGTATTACTTCTGTAAAAAGAACACAAATTATATCTATGGCAGGCGTTACGTTGGAGCTCTCACAATTCTGATTAGTCTTACTATATACAGAATTTCGATATCGCCTATTTAGTTGTGGAGGTCAGATAACAGTCGCTTCACAGAAAATATTGAAGTTCAGCCGAATTTCACAGTAAGGCTGGAAAGTCGAATCCAACTCAGTTGCGAAAAAGGGCCAGAGAATGATGATCATTTCTGTGAAAATAAATAATTGTATAAAATTAAAATACGCTTTCATAAGAAGTTGCCTAAAGCGGTCCTTAGTATGCCCGAAAATGAATTTAAAACCTTTTTAAGACTATCTAATGTAAAAAAGCATCAAACAGAATATTAATAACAAAAATGTCTAGCTTGAGCAGGGTGCAGGCACCTCCTAAAATGCTGTTGTAACGGCCTAATACTGTAATAGGAACGTAATTTTTTTCCATACACACACACATACATATTTTAACTTAGTTTACTTATTTTTTATATTTACTTTTGTTCATTTAGACACAAGACAAATGTAGATTCGTCAAAATTCATTATGGCTATAAATATTGTAAATTGACGTCTTTAAAAATCCCGCAGTGGAGTTTGTTGCGCCGTTTCTTCTCCACCAGCGCCTTGAAGCGGTGGTAAACTTAGCTTAAGTAGAACTATTATTGACGTCAATAAGAAACAACCATGTTGTTCTAGATTGAATAAAAATCTTTGACTTTGACTTTGACATCCTCATAGTGTTTAGTCCCGGTTGCATCCAGGGTTGCACTTTGGAGGCCAGGGATCCGCTTTCCCTTATGTTGATTAGGTTTATCTTAGATTTTCCAGAAGCGAATGTCATCGAATGTATCTTGTGGAAATCACTATACCTTTTTTTTTAACCTGACGGAAAATCCTTCATGGATGCTATGCCGGACTCCTACCGACTAAAAAACCCTCACGTACCGCCTAATAGCCTGCGGTTGGTGGCCCCGGGTAAGCCCTCGGAAGGATGTCCCAGGACTACCAACAGACCTACGGCTGCGGGCTCACCTAGAAGGTTCGGATGTTATCCCGCTTGATCACTATACCTATTTCCTGTGGTAAATTCAGCCATTCCTGTAGGAGGTTGGTATATTACGGGATTCATATCTAAAAAGAAACCGCGCATGGATGGTTTTTGGTGAATTTGAGCTCATCTATCGTCGTATTAGTATCTCGTGCTTTTCTCAAAAGACGCCCAAGAAACGTGTACTGCGCGAGAGCATATTTTGGTAACACTTAAGCCGGAGTTAGTATTTTTTATTTTTGAAGTGAAAACTTCTTTAGCGGCGTTGGATGGGTGAAAAGTGTTAAACACGCGTCAGGATCGCTTGACCTTTGAACCGTAACCGACGACTGACGTCATACAATATTAGCTATAGACTATCTATTTTGCAAAATACGATAAATCGCATCGTAGTCGACTTTAAGTCCTTATGGTTTCAGATAGTACCGGGTTCAAACCTGGCCTTCTGACACTTTTTGTGATTATTTTTCTTTTTGTAATTTATTACTTTTTGTGATTATTTTTTCTTTTTGTAATTTATTAATTTCTTCTGACAGAAAAGTAACAGAAAATTAGTGATAGGTTCTATGATTGGCGCTATATTATAGGTATGGTATGGTATGTTCTTTTTATCTTTTTCTATGTATATAACGAAGAAAGAAAGAAAGAAAATGTTTTCACTTCTGCCGGCACTCCCAGAGTGCAACCCGTCTTTTTTTTTTTTTAACGTGTGGAAACCCCCACGGGCTTCACCCCATCGGTGCCGACGATGGGGTGGGCGTGTCGGAATCGGACCGACTAAAACCACACGGTGTCCTTCCCAAGTATCCATTGCCGGGCACCCCGGGTAAGCCCTCGAAAGGATAACCCCAGGGTTGCCGGCGGATATTGGCCGCCACCGCGGCCTCGCCTGGTGGGTTCGGGTTATATCCCGCGTCGGTGAGTTGGCAAGCGTGTGTAGGACACACGACACGCCTCCGCCACGGCCTGCTTCTGTAAGGACGGCGAGTCGGCCAACTGCCGTCCTCAGGCCCCGATCATGGAGGTCGGTAGTCCCAGCCGGAGATAGTATAGCAGTCAAATGACTGAAGATCTACTCTGATATCGAAAACTGAACCGTTGTGGTTTTAACCTTAAAGTTAATAATCATTTATTGGGAAGATAAACACGATTAGAGAGATACTACAATAATAAATATACGAAGGATAAAGTAATGTCTAAATATTATAATAAGAATGTCTTACTTTTGGCTTCAGTTCCTTCTCTGGTGCATGGACCTACATCTAATAAGCAATCTGTGTATGCACTAATCAACCGAGGGTTTCCAAGAACTTGATCGATCACCGCCGGGTCATATTGGTAGGCGGCGCGAGCCACCGCCAACCCGACCAGAACCATGGCGATGTGAAATTTCATTTTTATTGATTCTGTAAGAAAAGAAAGTGAAACTGTTAGGTTTCAGTTTATTTTATGGACTGATACTGTCGAAAGTTTACGCGTATGTCACTCATTGAAATATAATATATATCTGAATCCGTTAACAAGTGGTATTATTTCAATTTTTCTATATTTAGGACTGAATGCAAATTTAACATAGAAAAGTTCTTCATAAAAAATAAATGACGTGTTTTTTGTATATAGGACACGTCACTATGACTTCACCTCTCCTGATGGTAAGCCGAAGGCAAAGTCTCAGGACAGAGGGTCACTATTATAGACACAAACAATGTTACAATGGTGTTTCTCAGCTCGACGGCTTCACCAGATTTTTTTCCACACCCCGCTTAAAGGACCCAGGATAGACAGGAAGAAGAATAATTTATGGGCTTGTATAGAATTCCTGGACTTTCTAGTGCGGTAAATGAACACGGAATATACCTAAGTTTATAACGTTTTTTGTAAGTACATATATACTCACGCATTTTACCCTCTGCTTCCTCTACCGTCAGTTCTTTTTTTTCTTATATTGAATTCACTAGCTGTTATTTAGTAGTAGTTTTTATATTTATTTATATAAAAACAAAATTTATCACTGCAATCAATTCAAATCTAACGATTAGTCACAATAAGCGAAGGTAAGATAAAGAATTCTACTGTATAATAAATAAAGAGACATGATACAAAATGACGCACATGAACAATTACTATTTTGTGGTACTCACCTGAGGAGCAGTCTGTCTCTTAACTAAATTTTGTAATCAGAAGCCTTTATATATACCGTTTTATAATAATAATAACAATATCCTTGAGGTTTAGCACCTGATTTTTTACATCACAAACACAAAATAACATAATATATTTTAAAATTATTGCACAACCTGAGAAATCTAGATAACTTCGAGTAAACCCGACCTAATTATTCATATAAAGATAAATAATAGATAATACCGCCATTTTGTGCATAATAAATTAATTTTATATTTAATTACATGAATATAGGTAGGCATACCTATTTTGATTGATATATAATACATTTATTTCTGTTCTATTATAAGGAAGTGTAAGATTATTCTCATATATTTTATTAATATTTTTTTATATTCTGAAATGACCCTTATTTTTGGTTTCATTTTGAGTTATTCTTTTGTGTTATTGTGTGTTTCTTTTTTACCCGACTGTCAAGAAGGTTCATGTTTTTTATCCATATTTTCCATAAGTATCCAATTCCATAAGTATTGGATTTTCTTCTGTGTAAAGAAAACAGTACAATTCCTATAGCCCAGAAGGCTTATTTGGCCATCTACTCTAAGCGTTATCGAAAAGGCCACAAGCGCACAAAACTTTGAGTAGATTGAAATTAAATACCAGTACGGTAATCAGTAATTTTCACTAATGTCTCTTATTTTATAATTCGCACGATAGTCATACTCACAGAATACATAATAGTACTGACGTATTTGTGTGGCTGTAATGAATCTTTTAAATTCTAAGTACAATCCTAGCCAGGGTGTAGGATGATAACATAACATTAAAATTAAATTAATAGAATATTTGCACTGCGGGTTTCTAAAATATCCTTGCTAAAATTTGTCTACTTTTCAAAATAGGAATATAAGTTATTTTTATTTTTACAAATCATAAACACAGATAATCGAAGCGGGACCATTTGCTTTAATCCTCTCGAAAGGCGCCAAATGACGAATGATGTCACATGAACTATCAACTGATTCGCCCGCGTTTTGCGTCGTGTAAAATACTAAATAAAAAATCCCATCAAAAACATAAATGTGAAAGAGACCCAAGTTCAATTTTATGATATATCCCTTTTTCGTAGACTTTAACGACAGAAGAAGTGAGATCTAAAGGGATGCTAAGTTCAATGGTCAGTCCTAAAGTTTATTTATAACAGAATAAAATATTATTTCTTCTTATAACTTAGGACAATATATTATTTGCCTGAGGTCTGACTTGGCCTATAAATTTCGTAGTATAAATCGCAATCTTATAGGTTAGATATCGAGAGTTACGGGACAGCAATGAAGACGACACTCGCGCTTATGAGCACGTTTGCCACTTGCTTGGACGCGTTCGCGTCAAAGTTTTATCGCACCGCTCCTATCTCGCTGCTCTGGCGTCGCACCGCGCGCCCTGTAGTGAAATGCCTATTATTTAATTATTTATAAGTATGTATGTTAAAACAATAATTAATACTAAATCCCAGTCAACAACTTAATAAATACGAAAGTCGACTATACTCTTAGTTATAGGCAATAATATTTTAAGAATACATCATTGGCATTCATATAGCGCATCTACCTTTGCCAGTTTGGGTTCCGCTTCAATCGTTGAAGGTGTGAAGTCGCAATTGGTCATATTGTTTGCAATGTTAGCTGATTTCAGTGCTGCTAGTTTTTTCTCAGCTTCCGCAATTTGATATTTAAGTGGTCCTCCTTTGTTGTGCGCGCAGTGGTTCCAAACGTTTCGTGTAATATTACTTACGGCGCTGCTCGCCAGTTCTGTTACTCGAATTTGGCTTGACACGCTGCCACGTGTCTAGATCGGAGCTTTATTATGCATGTAGGTACAATTTAAAAAAATAAGGATGAAGTTACATAAATTTACAACAAGTTGAAAACTTGTGAAATTGTTCAAAATAAAGTTATAAATTAAATTGAAAGTTCTCCAACTTTTCCCTGTGTGGATTTTTTTTATTGAAGATTAAAAGTCAAATAAATTTGCTTTTAGCGATTTTCAGCAAAACGGTAAGTGTTACCATAAAAATGCCTCCGACAAAAATTGTAGATCATAAAATTATCTATAAAAAATGTTTAAATACTTTGTTTTCTACGAGCCGTTGTTACTGAGATATTTATAACGATTCAAAAATTTGTTGAAGTTGTAATTGCTCTTTTCATGCAACTGCGTATATAAATAGATAATTTCTACTTGTACGTGTTAAATAAACAAAACTTTCGCTCAATTAGCTAATAACTTTGGTTTTCTCTGTAAAAAACGTTATATTTCCCATTTAGTCTCTTTTAGTCTATGGCCGATTGAGATGTGCGCGCATAGGAAAAAAATATTTACCGTCGTTGCGAAAAAAAATTCACAACTCGTTTTCACTTATGAAATTATTGTTATTTATTTAGTAAACTGTGTACAAGTACTAGTTTTGTTATGTGAAGCCCTTAACGCTATGTAAAGTTTATTACCTGTAAAGTGCGAGGGTAAATATCTCTTTTAGTAGTAATTTATTCACAAGTGTATTGAAAGACATCGTATGATACACGTGTGTATTGTTAATTATCGTCTTCAGCTCTCTTAAGACCCTCGCTTTACGGGTCAGGTCTCAATGGCACCTCAGCGCTAATCACCAACTTTACACACTTGTACCATAATGTAAAATTGTGTTTAGTGTCGATAAATTTAACATGACTCAAATATTTTTCAAGACACGAACACTTTTAAATTATATAATCATACAGATAAGATAGATATTAGCTATTAATAAATAATTAATAAATTAGTCGCAAATGTTTTGAAAAAAAAAAAAGGAAACGTCAAAGGACGTTTAAATTGCATTAACCGTGGTAAACAATTAAATGAAACAAAGTACTGCAATTCAAACAAATATATTCAAGAAAGAGGAATAAGACACTAGACATAGCAAATGTAGATATATTTTTTATACTACTGAGGTAGCACACAAGCACACGGCCCACCGGTAACCATGGCATATGAACGTGCACAACACCAGCGCAGTCACGCTCGTGCTGCCGACCCTGTAAACACAGAAAGTTTCTGTGCTGTCAGCGTAGAAGACAAAGCAGGAATAGCCTTTGGTCTTCCCACTGACAGCACAAAATCTCTCCATTGAGCTCTGGCTACTTTAATCACCGCCGGGAAGACAACACGAGGTTATTATGGCCGTGGTATTCTGTAGGGCGGAGGTACTTCCCTAGTCGGACTACCTATTGCTTAATTGGACGGAAATACTCTCGTGTTCTACCTCCCACTCATATATATGTTTTTAAAATAAACTGTTTATATTTATATGTGAATCAGGATCCATACTGGTTTTTGAATTGTTCAAGCTCGGCAATTCTCTTGCCTTCGGGATCATATTTCTTTTTGAGAGCCTCGTATTTCTCTGGAAAGTGCTTCTCACAAGCCACTAATGCTTTTCCTGCACGTACTTTGTCTGAATCCGAGCAATTGGCGCAGGATGAGCTTACCACATCAGGCAGGATTTCTGTAAAAAAAAAAACAATCTATACTACAAGCACAGAACTGATAAACGTACGTACTAGCGTACTACAAGTTTTATGCTTGAACATAATTAATGATGAATTTTGAGTCTACATTCATAATTCGTATGCGATAATCTTTTAAAAGAGTTTTGGCCATAAATTTCTGTAAAAAATAATAACGTTATATTTAGGGTGTATTTGTTATAATTAGCCCTCAAAAATCTAGCAAGTGGTCTAGCTGCAATGCTTCGCTATCGCCTTTGGGTTGTGGAGGTTAGATGGCCGTCGCTTCACGGAAAATATCGAAGTTTAGCCAAATCCGTAGTTTTAGACTGGTACAAATCGGACCCCTGACGCCAAGTTGATTAGCTTCGGATGCGACTGGGATAAACGCTAGGATGAAGAAGAAGAAGATGATTAGAGTGTATTTGATTCTCCTAAAGTATCAAAGTTCTGTAGTTAGACCAGTCTGATTTTTGAGGGTTTCAACTACCCGTAACGCCTGCCATAGATGTTCGTACGGCAACCAGTATCGGTAGCTTAATGTGCTCTCCGAGACACGACCAGACCAATACAAATACTCATATTCAAGCATACAAATATTTGAACTAAGCGGGCATCGAACCCGCGCGTACTGCGTAATGGCCGCGTTCATTACCGCCACGCCATAGCGGCTACGCGGGTTCGGCTGTATTATAATAGGTTATATATGAAATTGCCGAAATTTTCTGACAGATTCATGAGTTCGTTATGCCTGTAATTTAATAGCTATTTCCATTATTTTTACTTTGTTTGAAAGTTGATTTCAAGATTTTACAACTCTGAATTAAATTTTGTTTTTATTGGCCGCTTGATAAATTAAATTCGATCTTCAAAAACAGTACTTCCTAAATGCTATCCACTTTGATGATAAATATCGTATTACTTTTTTACAGCTGTCACTTTAAAAAAAAACAATAAAAATTTAATTTGTCATTACTACAAAAAAAAATTGCAAAAATGTTAGTACTGCAAATTGGGTTTCCACCAATTTCTTCAATAAAACGGCAATTTCATATGTAACGATCTATATAAAGATAAATTTATATTCTTAAAAAATACTTTCGAAAAAAATAAAAAATATCTTACTAATTAATTTCTTTCCTTCACTAGTGCAGGGACCAGTTTCTAGAATGCAATCTAAGTATCCACTAAGCAAACGTGTGTTCGACAGAGCCTCATTGAAAGCTGGCTCATTAAACATGTCTTCGGGCCGAGCCACCGCCAACCCGACCAGAGCTAAGACGGCAAAAAGTTTCATTTTGATTGATTCTGTGCCAAGGATTCTGTCTGAAGGAAAATAAAAATATTATGTATTATATATGCAAATCTATATAAATAAAAGCGAAAAACCCCTCATTGATTAATCATGAAATCTCAGAAATTTTAACCTTGAAATTGGCATGTAGGTTCATTAAAAGACGTAAACATCCGCTAAGACCGAATTTTACGAAACTCGGGCAGAGTTAGAGCGTTTTCACAGTCATCCAATATCCGATATCCGGCATCCGATATCGGAGGAAGTTAAATGTATGAGATATGTGTCTGTCCTTCACATTGTCTGGCCTGATATCGGTTATCGGAGCCAACAGCACTGTTTTGGCCCGATATCGGATCACAAAGAGACTAAAACAGCGACTGCAAGCAGTTTTCGACCTTAATGACATTTTCGTAGTTACGTTACGTCTTTTCGAGTTAATTGATTACGCTGATCACAAATATAAGGAAAAAACTTGACAGCGTGTCATGTCAATAAGGTCGAAAAGTGCTTGCATTGCTTTTTATTTTTTTTCCCTAGCATCCCTAACGAGTAAAGGATAAATGTGAAAACAGCACAAGGTGTCGGCTATCGGATGTCGGGTATCGGCGTCCGACACCGATATCGAATATCGGATTTCGGATGAATGTGAAAACGCTCTTATGGTGTAAAACGTGGTTGGAAGTTTGTATGAAATTGTTTGTATGTTTTTAAGTAAAATACTTGAAATTAAAAATATATGGTCTCTAAATGATGTGTAGGTGGTGTACTCATTATGTATCCTTGGAAATTAAACCCCTTTTGGGATTAATACAGGGAATGGCAGTTTGTATGAATGTCTAACTCACTCCACGTATACAAAGTCGCAGGCGACCGCTAGGAATATTATATTTGATTATGATTTTTTGTAGGTAGGTAGGTAATCTATTTTACATTTCTCATACTCGGAAAGCTTTGTATATCTATCCCAAGTACCGGGAGGAAAACGTTGCTTCCACCTAGAAAAGACTTAGTAAATGCTTTCCACTCTAGGGCGGGAATGAACTTTAAAAATAGAACAAAATTGGGTTACGTCGTTTGCTAGGAGCAATTTTAGATAAATAAAAAAAAACAATTAAATTAAATTTAAATCCTGCAGCCTTGTATATATATAAATAGTCAGTGGGAATTATTATAAAATATACCTACCATTTTGATTTCTAATTCTATTAAGCGGAATAGCACGAAGCAGTAACGAGGTAAGTATATGTTCCATTTTTAAAGTTTAAAAAGAACTTTGGCAGGATACTAACTCTGTAGGCGTACCGAAATTAAAAATCTTCGTTTTGTACACACACATTTCGCTTATGAAACAGTTCAAGCGATTCTGAAATGTTGAACCCAGATTCGGTTATAAAAAGACGAGGTAAATAGTAACAGTAGTCAAAAATCTTTTGTCAGAAATTTCAAGGGAAAGATACTTAAAAATATAGGAACAATGATTTCACGAAGTGGCGAACAGACAATAGTGGCGAACAGACAATAAAATAAAAATAAAAAAACTCCAATTTTTACCTTCCTTACATTCGAAATGAAAAGAACAGTGTTTAACTCGGGTGAGTCACTTTCCACCCTTGGTTAACAATCTACTATTTCTATTTATATTATGTTGCCCATTTAAGGAACTCAATTAATTTAACTTTATTCAAACCCATTCATTCACCAGCAGCCTTAGCGTGGCGGCGTCGTCGGTGTAGACATAATATTATTTCTTCGCTTCTCTTCGACCAATGAAGTTGGTGAGATATGTCTGCACCATGACATTTGGTCATGTGATAACTCTTTTTAACGATTATCGATATATTTTTAGCGATATCTCGATTTTATCGACGTCTGCATTTACGAGATTTACGAGTAACTAAACTTTACAGCAATATAACTGATAAAACATTTGATCACTAAACGGTTTAATATGCAGTCCAAAAAACCAGCCAAGTTCAAGTCAAACTCGCCAACGAAGAACCCTCTTAAATATTTATTTTATTCTGTTTATAATATTTGTTCTTTATAGGCAACATAAATACATCATCGATGTACATTTCAATTGTTTAGCTATCACGGTTCATGAGATACTGTATGGGGACAGACAAATTAACAGATAGACAGACTGAGCATGGAGACTTAGTAATGGGGTTCCGTTTTTACCCTTTGGGGACGGAAACTTATTAACTGATACTGAATGGTACAATGCAAATATGTAATTAAACTTTGAACAAATAACCAAATACCCTTACTGCACACAAGACCAATTATTGTTTCTGCCCTAAGAATGTACCTACCTGGTTTTCTTGTGTATGGCGGTCTCCCTTTCGTTAACATAATATATATGTAATCCTAAAATGTGTTGGCACAATGAATTTGGCATATTTTTTTGACATAATTGATTTTTAGCAGCATATGTACTGTGGCATGATTATATTTAGGTATAATATATCACAATGTTTTTATTATATTAAGTATACAATACAACCTCATCAACTAACGCAGCGGTAGGGAACGAGCGAAGGGAGCTCGTGGGCACAGCGTTTCTTGTGCTAACGCAAGAAGAAATAGGAGCCCCGCACAGCGGGGCTCCGTCGACATAGCTAAATTTTATGCTCAAATATGATTATGTTAATTTTATTTATAATTAAGACAAATATGCTAAATTTGCTATGGATAAAAAAATATGCATAAAATCATTAGTCTAAATTACCATATGCCAAAATATTTATGGTTATTTTTTTTTGTGCAATTGGATAGTGAACCATGTCTGGCACATACAACAAACATTTTGTTCAAATCTGTGAGCAAAGTCTTTCAAAGGTCTAATATTATATTAGTCTCTAGCGCCTACTTAGAATCCACTGATGAAATTGATGATGGTAGAAAGGAGGTTACAAAAACTTTAACATGATGGGTTGGAAAATATGACTTAATTACCGTAGAGGAAGAAAATAACGGCTTGTTACTTGTTAGGCAAATTTGGCTTATTTACAATTTCAAAAATTAATACACCATGGACATTGTGTGTGTTTATGGGATGAATGAAATTGTTATGTGCGTACGTTTTACTGTTTGAGATATTATGAGTACATGGAAATATCAATGTAGAAATTACTTCTATGACCAAATAATATTATGTGGTAGGTAGGTACTCACCAGAGAACAGGATGATGATTTCTGTAACTAATTTTGTAATGTGCCTCTTTTATATACTTACATTTGTTGTTAATTATATCCTTGATGTTTACAATATAGTTTTACTTTCAGTACAAAAGTCTCTAATTGCATAAATGTTTAGATTTTCTTTGAAATTTATAACTTCTTTTGGTTTTTATTCAAGTAACTACGATGTAATTGGCTCCACTAATGTTGCTCAGTAATCATTAATTCAATTGTTTGCGTTTCCGGATAGAGTACAAATAAACATATATTCTAGTAGTAATGACCATGCAATTTTGTATTGGATTGCAGTGTGGCTAAGGCCACGTCGTTCGACGCAGGTCGCATGTGCCGAGACGGGAGCCCTCGTATTGGGAGTCCTCACCCTCTGCGCCTTCCTCATAGTGATTATGCGGAGCGCGAGAGCGGGGAGCTGACACTGCCCCCCTCTATGAGTAATTACCGGTCATTTCAAAGCAGGCGGCCAATACCTCGACCAGATTTCAACCGATAATTAGATATCAGGTTTATGCCATTAACAAAGCTTGAAACAGCGTGTGATATCGCGCTACAATCTTATCATACTACTGCATACTATTTTCAGCTTCGTCTAAATAGATTAAAGTTAATATTAATTATGACTTAAAAGTGGTGTTTCCACCTGGTCTGAATTGATCCTAATGTTCAAGAAGGAGAAGGCGGAGTTAGCCCGGGACAGATTTAGGTATATTCCGATCCACAGAGCCCGCAAGGCTTGGAGGTGTCTCCGACGTCAGAGGTTACTCACGACATCCCTCCTCCATGAGCGTAGGCCTGGAGGTAACAAGTGGAGCTGCCTGTCCCCCTAGCAGAGGCAGGCTTGGGTATTAGTGCGATGCACGCCTTCACTTTCCCAGGGGAAAGATTATGTCCGGGGCGGCGATAGGGGATTATATCCGAGGGGATTACCACAAGAATACTCAGAAAACCTCAGAGCCACAAAACTAACGTTTATGACTCGCGGTTTTTACATAATATATCACGCACTGTGCACACATTGACAGTAGGTATATTATTATATATATTATTCTCAATACTAGCTGTTGCCCGCGGCTCCGCCCGCGTGGATGTCGGTTATCGCTTAGTGTTGATCCGACGCTATTGAGCATTAAATTCGCCTCTCTACTCAACTTTGTCCTCGACTATGTACTCACCTCTGTTCTCGACTTTCTACTCGCCTCTATATTCGACTCTACTCGACTTTCTACTCGCCTCTATACTTGAATTTATACTCGACTCTCTATTGACTTCTCTGTTCTCCTCTCTACTTGACTTTGTACTCTTCTCTAAACTCGCCTTTCCATTGGCCTCTCTACTTGCCCATCCATTCGATTCTCTTTTCACCTCTCTACTTGACTCTCCCCACTCGCCTATCTACTCCCACCTCTACTCAACTCTCTATTCGATCTCTACTCGCCACTACATTCATCTTTCCACTCGCCTCCCTATTCGCCTCTCTACTCAACCCTTTACTGCATTCTTTTTGGCTCTCTGGTCGCATATCTACTCACCCCTGTAGTCGACTCTACTCGACTTTCGATCTTTACACGCCTGTCCACTCGTCCCTATAACAATCTCTACTCGCCTCTCCACTCGCTTCTATATTTGGTTCGCTACTCAACTATGTCCGTTCCGAAGTAGAGCTTCGGAACGGACATAGTTGTACCTAATCACCTTTGTACCTAATTTCATGAGGACATCTTAAAAGAAATTGTTACTATTTATGCCATATTCACCCCCTTTTTTTGTGCGAATGAAAAATTAGAAACTTTAATCCCATAGCCCTATTCCCCTTCTTCCCTCCCCCTTCTATCCCTTTTTTCGTGATAAGGCCTAAATAAAGCCTATGTCCATTTCCAACCTCTAATCCATCTCTATACCAATTTCATCAAGATATCTCCAAAATTGTCAAACTTACATACCCTTGCCCTATTCCACCCCTTCTACTCCCTTTTTCGCAATAAAAGGTAACCTATGTCCATTTTCGAGCTCTAATCCATCTCAGTACCAAATTTCACCATTTCATACTAACTATCCAGTCCTTATCCCTCCCCCACCCTTTTACCACATTATTCGCGATAAAAGGTAGCATATATTATGTCCGTTACCAAGCTCTAATTAATCCCTGTACCAAATTTCATCGGGATATCTTCAAAACTGTCAAACTTTCAAACCTTATTACCCCCCCCCCCCCCCCCATATCTCAATTTTCCCGTCAATAGATAGCCTATGTTCGTTTCCAAGCTTCAATCCATCTCTGTACCAAGTATATCATCAGGATATCTTCAAAACTGGCAAACTTTCAACCCCTATAACTCCCCCCCTTTATCCTCGTCTTTCGCGACAATAGGTAGCCTATGTTCGTTCCCAAGCTTTAATCTATATCTGTATCAAATTTCATCAGGAAATCTTCAAAAATGACAAACTTTCATTCCAAGGCCCTAGTCCCCCCTTCTACCCCCCTTTTCGCGATAAAAGGTAGCCTATGTCCGTTCCCAAGCTCTAAACTATCTCTGTACCAAATTTCATCAGGAAATCTTCTAAAACGATAAACTTTTATCCCCAGCCCCTGGTCCCCCCCTTTTCCCCCCCTTTTCGCGATAAAAGGTAGCTTATGTCTGTTCCCAAGCTCTAAACTATCTCTGTACCAAATTTCATTAAGATATCTTCAGAAATGACAAACTTTCATAAAAACTTTCATCCCCTATTTCCCCCCCTTAAACCCCCTTTCTCGTGATAAAAGGTAGCCTATGTCCGTTCTCAAGCTCTAATATACCTCTGTACCAAATTTCATCAAGATCGGTTCAGTGGTTTAGGCGTGAAAGCGTAACATACAGACAGACAGACAGACAGACAGACAGACAGACAGACAGAGTTACTTTCGCATTTATAATATTAGTATGGATTATTGCATGTGTGCGGTTATGTCTAATTTGTATTTTTTTTATTGCAATTCATTGAACATTCGTTACTCGTAATCTTACTATCGACTTTATCATCATGATAATTGATAATCTTAGCATTGTTTCGATGGCATCCTGATATTGGCTTGCACTTCTTCCATGTATTATTTGGTGCGATTCAGTCAATACTTGGTACTAAAATCTTACAATATTTTTATTAATATCTGTAATTATATCCAGCAAGATAGATGGATGATCTGAAAGTAGCGGCTGAGAGTTAACTGGATGCATATGGTCTACAATAGATTGATTGATAGGCACCTAGGGGACATGCAATGGAGTTTTTGAGTTTGTAAGGGTTTTATATAATTCTAGTTTAATGCATTCAAATCTCGATAATTAAAGGAAACAAATAATGGAAAATGTAGTTTTGATGTATGTTTCTCTGGAATGCATACAATTTCATGTGATAATTAAACTGTGTGTAATCTGAGGGTTCGGCAGTGCCCCCGCCAAGTCGAGCTAAAAAAAAGCGCCACGGCCGTACCATTCTTTTCTCGAAGCAATTTAGGTCATATTCGACCCGTATAACTTTGTTGTGGATATCTAGAAGCCTGAATTTTTAGCAACCAAGTAGGCATTGCATAAGCATGGTATTTTTCTAACTTAAGCAATTTAGCAATTAATTGTAAATGAAGACAGTACAACAAAGTTAAAAATAACGTTACGTTATATTTAGAGAAAAAAGTAACATAAATCACCAAATTCCAGAGATAACTAGAAAATTAATTTAACTTTTCTTATTCAATCTAGAAATATTATAATTATTTTTACTATCAAAAAGTTGGAGTCTGGGGTCCGCTTTTTACCAGTCTAACTGCGAATTTGGCTAAACTTCGATATTTTCCGTGAAGTGGCAGTCGCTTCACGGAAAATATCGAAGTTTCTCCACAACCCGAAGGCGATATCGAAGCATTGCAGTTAGACCAGTTGTTGGATTTTTGAGGGCTCCAACTACCCGTAAAGACTGCCATAGATCTTTGTATGACAACCGGGACCGACGGCTTAGCGTGCTCTTCGAGGCACGACCAGACCAATGCAAATACCCGTATTTTTTTTTATTTTTTTTAAGATCTAATAAGAATTTATTTATTTCAAAAAAAAAATCCTAGTTTATACATTGTTGGGGCTTCCCAGTAAGTAGTCATGGACACTTGTGATGGGAATGCCTCGCTCTTCCCGCGTAACATATTCTCGGATTTATTAAAAGTTATAGCTTAATCTAGACAGATGTGGAGTCAGTATGTGAATATAATTAACTAATTTAAAACTAATTAATATGTGTATTTATTTATGTACTGTTATTGATATGTCTATATATATTTGTATGTTTATTATATGTATGTGTTGGCGGGTGGGTGTGTGCGTATGCGTATGCATGAGTGCCTGAATAAGTCTGTGTGTGTGTGTGTGTGTGTGTGTGTGTGTGTGTGTGTGTGTGTGTGTCGTGTGTGTCGTGTGTGTGTGTGTATGTGTGTATACGTGCAAATGTGTGTTTACAAATAGAGAGATTAGCCATTTTACCTAAGTAATTCTTGTTAAAAGTTCTTCAACATTTTCATAAGTAAGCGTGTTTAGCCATTTTGTAAGGGAGACCTTGCAATCATGAAGTAACATGGGGTATAACTGAAGAATTTTATTTATCTTATTATATAAGTAAGGGGCTTGGGCAACATACTGTCGTTGTGCAAACGCTGTACGCGTGGGGCAAGTGGTGGCTACCAGATAATTTCGTCTCTTCCTTAAAACATTATGGTTGTAAGGTAGGTGTTTGTGGTAGTTTAAAATTATGCACTGAATATATAGTTTACAAATATGTTCACCGAGCGGGGATCGATCCGTAACGACTGCCATAGATGTTTGTTGCCAGGGTTAGAGGTAATATTAGTAATTTGGGTTATTTGCTTATATTCTTTTCTCAAACATGCGCCCCCGTTTCGAGCAAGCAAGAAACATGTCTAACCGTTTTTTGGTCTATTTATAAACATGATGACTAAATAACTATGTAGTTAATACCTTAATAGTTTCATTGTTTGCTGATAGAAGCGCAATTGATCAAACAATATATTTCCTAGCTTGTTTGTTGTCTAAATATTATTGAATTTCATAATAACTTTTTTGGTAAAGTTTACATAGGCGTGAACACATGATATATGTCTGTACGTATTTATTTTAGATCCTTTATGTTATTACGGAAAATAGAAGAGTAAAAAGTTACTGATACCAATTCTGTGGAATCGACTTTTACAAACTACAAGATTATTTAATACTAGCTTTTGCCCGCGGCTCCGCCCGCGTGGATGTCGGTTATCGCGACCAAATATAGCCTATGTCCTTTTTCAAGGTCTAATCTACACCTATACCAAATTTCATCAAAATCGGTTCAGTGGTTTAGGCGTGAAAGCGTAACATACAGACAAACAGACAGACAGAGTTACTTTCGCATTTATAATATTAGTATGGATTAGGTCCTTACGTATGAAATTGGCGTTTTGTACGGGAGGAATAAAACGTCGATATTTTTTGTAAAATACATTTAATTAATCAAAGTATGCACCGTTGTTATCTATGCACTTTTACCATCTTATGGGTAGTTCATTGATCCCTTTACTATAAAAACCATGGGGGCGAGAATCAATAAACTCTTTGAAGGCGGTTTGGACTGCTGCATCGGAGTGGATTTTTTTTCCTTGTAAGAAGTTGTCCAAATTCCGGAAGTCCGGAAGCTGTTGGAGCAAGGTCCGGGGAGTTCGGTGGATGTTGCAGACATTCCAATTGTAGCTCAGCTAACTTAGTGGTTGTTTGTTGTGCAGCGTATGGTCTTGCGTTGTCGTGAAGCAGCAGTGGCCTAGAGCGATTGTCCAATCTCGGTTGTTTAACAGCTCGTTCTTCCTTCATGGTTTGCAGTTACTGACAACAGATTTAAGAAAGCTGTAGTGAACGACACCGGCGCTAGTCCACCAAACACTTACAAGTAACTTTTTCTGAGTCAATTTTCGTTTAGGGCAGGATTTGGCTGGGTCTCCAGGGTTCAGCCATTGCGATGAGCGCTTTCGATTATCGTACAATATCCACTTTTCATCACAAGTAATGATTCGATTTAAAATCCCTTCATTATTGTGTCGGTTGTGCAAAGTAACACAGCAGGCGACCCGTGTTTGCAAGTTCGATAAACTCAATTTACTTTCCCGATTTGCTTCAAGTGGATTAATACAGTTTTGTCACTTACCCCGAAGCCTGCTGCTATCTCTGAAGTGCTTTGTGATGGATCCGCTTCCACAATAGCCTTTAGTTCTTTGTTGAAATTGTTTGTGTTCTTTTCACTTTGATCTCCGGCCGTCCACGGGGTTGGTTCTTAAGGTCGAAATTTCCAGAACGAAAACTTTTAAACCAAAAACGTACCGTGCTGTCTTTAGCGACACCAGCGCCGTACACATCATTAATTCTTCGAGCTGTTTCTGCAGCACTGGTGCCACGGTAGAACTCGTACTCGTAAATATACCGATATTTCATGTTTTCCATTGCGCGGTATTAAGCGACGCCAAAGAAAAAATAATGAGGACAATAACAAATGAATGACTGTATTCCAAAGAAAAAAAAACCAGCTAAATGAATTTAATAATTTGAATTTAGAATTCTGTGAGTGTGAGTCTTGAATTTTGTGAGATTACTTGGTATCGGAAAATATATGGAGAAAAAAAACCGGTGACCCAATTTCGTACAGAGCAGTTGCAAAGATTACAAAAAATGACACCAATGCTAATGCTTACTGTTTCACTTCGATATTTTAGCACATGGGTTGCAGTGAGCAACGGACTTTTGTTTCTAAAGTCCATTGTTTAGAAGTCAAAGACCGGTGGGTATTTGAGGGTCCTGAATAAGGAATTGCGGCCCCGTGGTAGTGTCATCATACAGACATATATATTATTATATATATATATATATATATATATATATATATATTAATAATAAGTGTAAAATTAACGTATATTTTTTTATATTTTTCGGACCTAGCTACCGATACTGAAAAACTACTCAAAGTTACGAGATTTAATTTTGTTACACGTTATAATCATAATTCTTGAAGTAGTGAGTGGCCAACAAGGCGCTACATTTTTTTAAAACAAATTATCCAAGATTAATAAAATTACTTCATTATGTACAAATAATTTAAAAGTGAAGTAATTTTCAAATGAAACTCAGTACTGCAACTTAAACATTATATTCGAAGAAAAGGTATAACATAGCCATATCATTTTTGTTTTGGTTTTAAACGCTCCGTTTATATACTTAAATGTATAAGTGAATTAAGACCCGTACTTCTTCACGAACTCTTCAAGCTCGGCGTCTCTTTTGCCTTCGGGATCAAATTTCTTTTTGAGAGCCTCAAATTTCTCTGGGACGAGCTTCCTAACAGCCACTATAGCTTTTCCTGCATACCCTTTCTCTTGGTCTGTGCACTTGCTGCAGGTTGTGGCTACAACTTCAGGTACCGTTTCTGTAAAAAAATGATCAATCTATATTCCAAACTTTATTTCAACCCAAATGAAGATATTAAATATAAATTTAAAATTATTCCTTATTTATCTTTATGCAATATTCT
Source organism: Eilema caniola (assembly GCA_949126895.1). Taxonomy (NCBI): domain Eukaryota; kingdom Metazoa; phylum Arthropoda; class Insecta; order Lepidoptera; family Erebidae; genus Eilema; species Eilema caniola. Next base: position 8,253,800 of record OX421478.1, read on the forward strand.
TTTAATATTTAAAGATTTTTGGCAATAAAATAATACAGTGTGACACATTGATTTTATGTTTTTGCATACACAAATTATAATTAATTTAATTGCCGTGTGGTTGCCGGCAAAGTAGAATTTGGGCCACCCCTTCTCTTCCCATGTGGTGTCGTACAAGGCGACTAAGGGATAGGGCTGATTAAGTTTAACATCAGACAGATATGTACAGCCCAGACAGCCTCAGATGCATGGCTGGAGTCAACAATTATAGTGCCTAGAATACGGCAATAGGCTTTACGTGGGACCGAATACAGATGGGTCAAATGTGGGTGTTAATTCACCTATGCCACAGAATAGTTAATAGTACTTGCCTATGCGTGACCCGTCAGGGATAAAGGCGTGATTGTATGTATAATTACGGATAGAAAAAACTTACGCTACGTTCACACGGAGACATGCAGGATCTGATTTTACAAAATATACTTGAAGTTTAGTTCACAATGTAATCTCGGTTAAATAATCTCCTGGGAGGATAAAAACCGGGATGTCTCGTTGTGAACGTAGTGTTTGACTATGAGAGACAGATAGATTAGAAAGAAAAGGAATTTCTAAGAATATAAAAACAAACCTTTTAGTCTTTTTCCTTCACTAGTGCACGGCCCTTTTTCTAAAATGCAATCTGCATATCCTCCTAGCAAACGTGGATTCTGCAAAGCTTCATTGTAAGCTTGCTCATCACCATCAAGAAATTCATAGGGGGCCGAAACCGCCAACCCCACCAGAGCCAAGACGATGAGAAGTTTCATTTTGATTGATTCTGTGCGAAGAAATAATAAAATTAATAAATTATGTCAATAATTATAAAGTATAATTACGACGTTTTTAGTAACTTTTACAATTATCGTGTTTCTGTCTGCTGATGGGAATCGAAATGATCCCTTTCGACTGTAAATTAGGGACCACTTAGGGCACTAAGGAGTGTTATTATAATAATAATTATGGATTTTAAAATATGTACAACCATGTCAGCGTTAGAAATATCTTGACTACAAACTTTTAACATGAATTTATAACTAAGGTAATAAGAACAAATCAAACTGTATTATTGATTTGAATTGAACTATTGTCGGAACTAAAAGTGGTAACCAAATATCAGAATAATCGGTTAACGGAAAGGGATGAAAACTAAGGAATTAGGATCACTTTATGCACTTTGTTCATCAAGATCGTTCTCATTATGCAAAATTAATGAAATTCACAAAAAAAAATATAATCGACTTGAGGGATCTTCATGTTTCCAACGACGCAACCCACACAGGAAAACATAACACACTCTGATGGTGACTGTACATGTTTTTCATATAAATCTAAGCACTGTAGATACGTTTGGTTCATGAGTTGAATGTATATCCTAAAGTGTTTAGGCCTTTTTCAAGAATTATATTCAACTAAATATTACTTCTGAATTCTAGAACAACAAAAGCTTATTATAACCACTCGGGAAAACGGATTGATCAAACATTTTAAATTATGTGGTAGTCAGTACTCACCTGAGAATAGGATGATTATCTCTGTAACTTGTATTGTTATCTGCCGCCTTTATATACTACAACATTTGTTGTTAATTACATCCTTGATGCTTAAAACTTAAGAATGGGTTTTGGTGCGAAAGGCTGAAATTGCATAAATTATTTTTTTTTATAATTTGATGACGTCATAGCGGAATGATTCAAGTAAATACAACATAATTAGCAGTACTATGTTTTAGGTTTTAGTTCAGTATTCATTCATTTAGTTGTTTCGTTTCCGGATATATAACAAAATAAACATATTTCTAGTACTTTTGTATTGGGTTGCAGCGTTGCTATGGTCGCATCCTCGAAAATCTAAAATACAAAATGCCCCGTTCAGTGCTAAGCAAGGTTATAAATTATTATACCTTCAACGTGGCCTGGTATAACGATTTATTGCAGCTGTAAATAGAATTCATGTAGTTACCCGTATGGTGGCTTAAGGAACGGCGCGAGCTAATATCCGCTTTCTTTTCTATACCCGTGTTTACTGTGGCCTATGGACGTGTGCAATACCAGGGGCATCTCACTGCGACCCTATAAAAACCTTCTAATGCCTTTATTGTCCTACTAGTTCTTGAAAAAACCCATAATTTAGTCACTTAAAAAATCCACAGCAGGGTGCTCTCAGTGGGAAGACCAACTGCTTGTCGTGCTTTATCTTCTACACTGACGGCACAAAAACTCTCTGTTCTAACAGGGTCGGCAGCCCGAGTGTGACGCCCCTGGTGTTGCATACGTCCATAATCCACGGTAACCACTTTCCATCAGGTGGGCCGTGTGCTTGTCTGTCACCTAAGCAGTATAAGCAAAACTAACGTGTAGAGCGTACATATGAGATAAACGATTGCAAGCATATTTCGTTCGAAACTGCTAGTATAAGATAAGATAAATCTTTATAGTACACTAAAGAATTGCAGTACCTACATGTACGGACAACATTTAAAAATGAACAAATGGCGGTCTCATCGCTACAAGCGATCTCTTCGCGTCATATTTAATTATTTTAACGAGAGTAACTTATGGGTAGTTATTCCTGTAGTCATAAACTTAAACTATATATAAATATACACTTAAGTATATACTTAAATTCAATTTCTGTAATATCTACATAAACATACATTCACAGATATTAGATATACTTACACACATATTTTATATACAAGATATACATACAGCGACCCCACACCCACTCAAAACCACATGACACAGTAACTATCAAGATTTTTTTTAATTTTGGGGATGGTATACCTTTGATGGATGCAGCGCATTCCACAATCGTACAGCTTGGACAGTGAACGATTTGCCATAAAATGTTGTGGAATGAAAGGGCATGGTTTGTTTCGCAATGTTGCAATTTACTGACGACCTCAAGGACCCTGAATGTGTGTCATGACGAACACAAAACGTTCTTTTAAGTAAGTAGGAGAAAGGGGATTGAAAAGAATACTGTAAAGCATAGAAAGAATGTAAGCATTTCATCGAAGTCGAATTGGTAGCCACTTGAGCATGTTGCAGAACTGTGATTCGTGATCGTATTCGCGTAAACCAGTAGTAAACCGCTCAGGCTTATCAAGTTGCTTATCAGTGAGATTAAGATAACTGACATCAGCATTGGCAATTAGCGGAAGAAGAGATTCCGCAAGTGCAATTTTAGTGGCTGTAGGTAGAGACTGCGGCAGCCTTCATGCCGTACTAAAGCTTGCCCCTGACCACGGACAACGCCACGCGTCCACAATGCCAGGTGCCCTACCGGAGTCAGCTTAAGGCGGCCAGTTATTATCTGCACTCTCATCCAGCAATTGACTACACCTCAGTTTTCTTATTTGTATCTAAACCCCACGGATACCATCACACCAGGTCCAGCGATGACGTAGAACCGACCACACAGTGTTCCGTCGCAGTGCCTATTATGTATGAATGGGGGGGAGTGTGGTAGATTGTTCTGGGTAGGAAAGGGAGAAGGAGGGATTAGTTGAAGGAATTCATCAGAACAATTGGCGCAGTGAAATGGTAGTGGTACAATACAGCCATAGAGGTAACGTCTCGATTCGATTTTAAATTGATAAGGGGCAAAATATATAACGCAGAAGTTATAATGGTGGTAGAAGGTAATGGTGGTAGTAATAGTAGGTAATGGTGGTAGAATAATGGTGGTAGAAATTTGATGGCACAAATTTGTCACAAATTTCGACCGGGTTAGTACCACCGTGCACTTTTGCGAAAAATCCTCAATAGTAATCCAATCTCGGTTGGATTGCGTTCAGGGGTCAGCAAGTGCATAGCCGGGCAGGGGGGGATTGAGGTCGCAGCACGAGTGGGACCGGTGGGTCTTGGCGTAGTCTAGTGGGGGGTGGCGCGGGGCGACGCACCGAACAGGGAGACCTGTAGAAATGGTGGTGCCGCTGGCCGCCCGCGGCATAGTACAGGGGCCCAACCGGGACTAACCACCCTGGGAGGCTGCCCCACCAGGTCGCGCATAATCCCGATATGGCTCGTCGTGCCGGTTGGTGACCGGACGAGGGAGCCCGGCGACCATACTCGGGGGGGTACGGGGGCCCTTCCGTTCGGCGCGTCGGCTCTCGCCATACCTCACATTCATAGATAAAACCAATATCCCACGCTTTGTCACGCTGTGCTGCGACAACAATCGCCTCTTTTTCACGCCTTCCCTCCTCTTCATCCTCATGGCAGCGCATAATAATAGTAGATTGGTCTACACAGCGGCAAGAAACTCTTCCTCGAGCTCGCTATTTGAGGTGGAGTCCACGAACATCTGTGGGCTCCATACAAACCTCAACGCCGTCCACCAACACCTGGAGACGGCGAAACCAGCAATGCTGTTTCTTACGGAGACACAAATAGGCCGCCCTGATGACACGACCTACTTACTCTACCCCGGCTATGTCCTTGAGGAGAATTTCCGCGCAAAAGCCGGGGTGTGCGTGTTTGTTAGGGCGGATGTTTGTTGTCGCCGTTTGCGCTGCCTAGAGGACCCATCCTTTTCCACCCTTTGGGTACACATAGACCATGGCTCTACGAGTCAGATCTATGTGTACCTCTACCGCTCCCATACAGGAGATGCCGAGACAACTCGACTCTTTGAATACCTTAGTCAGGCGGCAGATGATGCGCAGGAGCGGTTGCCGAACGCTGAACTGGTGTTTTTGGGGGATTTTAACGCCCACCACGAGATCTGGTTGGGCTCCGCCAAAACAACCCACGCGGGAAGAGCCGCCCATGCATTTGCTCTGGCGCATGGCCTGACCCAATTGGTACACGAGGTCACTAGGATACCAAAAAGGTCGGACCATGAGCCCTCTCTGCTAGACCTTCTGCTGACGAGTCGCCTGGACCAGTACAGTGTTTCGGTGAGCGCCGCTTTAGGTGAATCCGACCATTGTCTGGTCCGTTCCGAGGTACCCATTTTAGCGCCCCCACGTCCCGTGCAGGGGAAGCGGCGTCTCTGGCACTACTCGTCAGCGGACTGGTATGGACTGCGTGATTATTTTGCGTCCATCCCGTGGGTTGAACGCTGCTTTGGAGGTAAGAACCCATCTGAGGCCGCAACTGCTGTCGCCGGTGAGATCAGTCTGGGCATGGAATACTATATCCCCTACACTGATGTCGCCGGTGTCCGCAGGGCACGCCCCTGGTTCGGGCGCGAGTGCGCGGAGGCTGTTAATCATAAACAGTCTGCGTACCGCGCTTGGATCAGGGCGCGCGCTACGTGCGATCCCAACGTGGGCCACTTCAAGGCGGCGTACAACAGAGCCACAAAGGCCTGCAAGAGGGCTTATGCCAGAGCGGATGCCCAGCGCATAGCGCGGCTTGGTCAGGAGCTAGTAGAGCATCCCACGGGCAGCCGTGGCTACTGGCGACTGGCCAAAGCCGTGCAAGCCAACTTCTGCCAGCCTTCACTGCCCCCGCTGCGCAATCCCGATGGATCCCTGGCCCATGAGCCGCAAGAGAAAGCAAATTTGCTGCTTAATCTCTTTGCGGCCAACTCCCGAGTCGATGATTGTGGTATGGAGCCGCCGACACTGCCCGTCAGTGACCATGCAATGCCTGATATTCGTATCAGGCAACGCGATATCCGAGCAGTGTTGCAGTCACTCGATGTCCGGAAAGCCAGTGGTCCGGACGGTATTCCAGCGGTGGTTCTGCAAAAATGTGCAGCGGAGTTGTCTCCAATGATTGCGACCCTGTACCGGCTGTCCTACAGCTCTGGTACAGTGCCTTCGGCTTGGAAAGAGGCGAATGTACAGCCGATCCCCAAGAAGGGGGATCGCTCAGACCCAAACAACTATCGACCCATAGCCGTCACCTCAGTGCTGTGCAAGGTGTTCGAGCACATTATTAACACACAGCTCATGCGTCACCTTGAAGATCACTCCCTAATTAATGACCGGCAATATGGCTTCAGGCCGAAACGGTCAGCGGGTGATCTTCTGGCGTATGTTAACCATATTTGGGGTGAGGCTATGGACAAGCACGGCGAGTCATTGGCAATTAGCCTTGACATCGCCAAAGCTTTCGATAGAGTTTGGCACAAGTCGCTTCTTTCCAAGTAACCAGCCTTTGGTCTGCCTCCTAGACTGTGCGACTGGGTTGCCGGCTTCTTGCAGGAGCGCCGTATTCGCGTCCTTTGTGATGGACGAGCCTCGGAGTTCTTGCAGGTAAATGCCGGCGTACCGCAGGGATCTGTCCTATCGCCAACTCTCTTTCTTCTGCATATCAATGACATGCTGTCGACCGGCAGCATTCATTGCTATGCGGATGATAGCACCCTACACGAGAGTTATCATGGACGTCCTGCGGATAAGCAGACGCATATCGCGGAAAAAAGGCAGCTTCTTGTCACTGAGCTTGACCGGATCCTGAATCACATTTCCCAATGGGGCTCTGAGAACTTGGTCGAGTTCAATGCCAAGAAGACGTAGGCATGTGCGTTTACAGCAAAGGTATCTTCTTTCCTTCCCCTTCCCACTCTTCAGAGCACGCCACTGCCACTGCAGGACAACCTCAATATCCTAGGTATGGATGTTCGCTGCAAACTGAACAACAAAAACTACATCGAGAGTATCATCAAAGCAGCCTCGCGTAAACTCGGAGTCCTGAACAGAGTGAGACGGTATTTCACGCCGGAGCAACGGTGTCTTCTTTACAAGACACAAATTCGTTCCTGCGTGGAGTACTGCTCACATCTCTGGGATGGATCCGCAAAGTACTTATTAGATGCTCTCGACAGGTTGCAGCGACGTGCGATCCGCATTATCTGAAATCCTGAGGTCACGAGTACCCTCGAGTCTCTGCAGATGCGTAGAGATGTTGCTTCTTTGGCAGTTTTTTACCGTCTCTACCATGGTGAATGTTCTGAAGAGCTATTCCAATTAGTCCCACCCTCCCCCTTCCTATACAGGACGACACGTGCAGGACTTAGATGTCACCCCTATACGGTGCAGAACATTCCTTCAAGAACCAAGCGGTTCGGTGACTCTTTCCTGTGTCGCACCATTAAGACCTGGAATTCCTTGCCAGCTCACGTGTTTCCCTCTTCCTACAGTCCCGGGTCCTTTAAGCGGGGCGTGAAAAAGCATCTGATGAGGCCGTCAAGCTGAGTGCCACCATTGTTAACATGGCACGTGTATATAATGTTGACCCTCTTTCTTGAGACTTTACCTTCAGCTTACCATCAGGCGAGGTAAAGTCAAATTGACGTGTCCTATGTATAAAAAAAAAAAAAAAAAAGTGCTGCAGTTAATAGGGTTTTGTGTTCTGAATAGATATGTGGAGCGACGACGTCAACCGAAGCTTCTAGTAATACCTAATGGGAAGACAAATATGTTAGGGAAGGCACCTCTGACGCGCCTTTTTTTTATTTCTGAAATCTTCTTGATTGAGTTTATTTAAATTTGAATACAAACCATCCCAGTGATGAGAACTGAGAACGATATGCCGAAAAGACCAAACCTGCGTGTTATGACAAAAGATTCTTCTGCTCCGGCGTGAAAAACCTTCTGACTTCAAACAGGGCTCTGTGTTTTCATCAAGCTATTTTCATGACGCTCTCGCACAGCAAATAATAGGGGTTAAAGTATGAAATTGCCGTTTCATTGTAATAGGTACTTCGAATTGACATAGAACCTTCATGGTTTGAGATTTTTGAGTGAAACTTTTTCCACATGGTACCTATGTAGTTCTTCATTTAAAAATGTGCAACATTCGATTATCGACTTTCAGTTGTTTTTTTTATTCAGCTTAGACAAGAAAGATGGATACTTCGAAAATTCGAGTGATTTTTGAATACGAGTTCCGACGCGGAACTAACGCGGCAGAAACAGCTCGCAATATCAATGTTGCGTTTGGAGAGGGGACTGCTAATGAACGCACCGTGCGATTTTGGTTTAAACGCTTTCGTGATGGAAACTTAGATTTGAAGAACGAACCACGAGGAAGGCCGTCCACACAGGTGAATAACAATGAATTGAAAGACATGGTGGAAGCCGATCCGAGCCAAACTACCCAGGAATTAGCTGCATGGTTTAACGTTACCTTACCAACAATATTGACTCATTTGCGTCAAATCAATAAAATAAAAAAATGTGAAAAATGGGTACCTCATGATTTGACTGATCTGCAGAAAGAAATGCGTGTTGAAACTTGTGTTGCCTTGTTGAATCGATACAGAAATGAAGGAATATTGTCAGTACAAATCGGCAATTTCATACTTTAACCCCTAATATTTATTCCAAGCCTGTTACTAATGTACTGCATTAGTAATGGTGCATTTTGAAGAGTTGGGAGAAGGAAGAAGGAAGCATATTAAAACCGTTAACTAATCAATTTGACTTCACCTCGCCTGATGAAAGTCTGCGTAGATATCTATCTGTGTGTATGGGTTTCCGGTATGCAGTGTGTGATAGGCGTCCGTTTGATTCTCGGATAACCAACACGTCCAGAAATGGCAGAACTTCGTCTTTTCCCTCTTCTACCGTAAATGGCTCACGATAGTTTCTATACGTAAATATTGTTTGTTACTTTTTACAGCGTAGATTAAGGGGGCATGTTGTAATGTTGGAATACTGGTTGTTTTGTCTAATCTACTTATAAAAAAGTAATGAATTCTTTTTGTCACTTCACAAATAAAACGAAACCCTTCAATACATATGTTTCTAGATTTATTCATATACCAACACAAGTCCACTGTGGCCACCTTTACTAAACCTAGCTTTAAAGAATCGCTGAGCGCCCATCCACTTGTGAAAAAGACAATCAAAGCAAATTTCTAACACAAACCACCCGAAAGAAAACCGTCGACATGGAACGTAGAAGATCTATTGCAGTGGATTTCACACAGTCAAATTGATGACACGAACCTGTTTCAGGTCTCTGATGCCACTTTATTACTTTTAGCAGCAGGACGTCGCGTCCATGACCTGACTCTGCTGCAAATAGATGGACGGAAAACCAAATTGTATTTTGGCCGCTATTTGGCTCGGAGACTGATAGTGCCAATTTTTATATCTCAAAGAACAATGACCTCAAATTCAATCTCTGTCACTGGATACCAATATCTATAAAAATATCCAAACACCGCCGCCGCGCCGATTCGGCCCTTACGAACTTAATTATTACGACTAGAGGCAGAATAAAAGCAGCTTCGAGATCAGTCATTGCGGGTTTGCTGAGGTTAATTCTTAGGGCTGACCAAATCAAGGGCTCTCCAAGTCTCCAGGTAGTTTCAGATCGGCTGTTGCTACAGACAACTGGACAAACAGAAATCTAGATATAGACGGGGTCCTACGTAAAGGAAACCGGCGCAGCGCACAAACCTTCTTGAAATACTATTTCAAAATCATTGAACCTAGAAGACGTTTAGACTCTATCCCGTCCACTAATATGTCACAATCGTTTTCTCCTACATAAGGTTGACTGATTAACTTAATTTTAACAATAATTAGTGATACACGTTTCATGTGATTTTGTAACTATGTAGTACAAATTAGGAAGTACCTAATTATACCTAACAAGAAACATTATTATTTTTTATTTCATTCTCCTACAGAAAACTTCATGATATAATTACATATAACGCCTTTTTTTCTCATCCTCATCACCGGAGCATACGATCAATTTTTTTTTATTGAATTACAAGTCACAGTACGCTGGGTCAGCGCCGTCAGATAATAAACACCTCACAGTGGGTCAAGCCGAAGGCTCGAACACCTAAATAGAAACGTTTTTCCCCCGTAGCGTAAAAAACGTACCTATATTTAGGTTTCAGCAGAAAGGCTTGACCCACAGAGATATAGCTTGCCGGCTTATCAGCCTTCTCGCCTCAATTCAACTTCGTACTGAAGAAGCACAATGACGTTCCTCCTGCCGAAGTACTGACCCTCACCAATACGCAAGATACCCACTATGATTGCATCATAGACTACTAGATGGCGCTGATGTTTCAAAAGGGTTATCTCACAGTGGGTCAAGCCTTTCGGCTGAAACCTAAATATACGATTTTTATCCTTCGGTGGAATAACGTTACTATTTTCACAGTTACAGGCACTAAGTGAATAAGTTAACTGTTCTTAATAGAATCAATTAAGTGAAAAATTACAATAAAATGATAGAAACTTACCAGTTTCTGAATTAATTCTTTGTTTTCACCTAATTACCTATCTGCATGCCAAATTTGAATTTTCTAGGACATCTGCAACTGGGTTAAAGTTTTGAGGTCAGTCAGTAATACAAATGACGATTTGTATTACCGTTTGAGATGTGTTTATGAAAAGTTGTAATTGCTCATACTTGTACGTGTTTAATAAACTAAACTTTCGCTCAATTAGCTAATAACTTTGGTTTTCTCTGCAAAAAACTTTATATTCCCTATTTAGTCTGCGACAAGCAAAAAAGTAACCTCTTTAAGCCTATGGCCGATTGAGTTTTGCGCGCATAGGAAAAAAATATTTTCCGTCGTTGCGAAAAAAAAATCACACCTCGTTGTCACTTTTGAAATTATTGTTATTTATTTAGTAAAATGTGTACAAGTACTAATTTTGAAGAAAATGATTTATTTTGTACAATGTCTGATATATGATGTTATTAATGTGAAGCCCTTAACGTTATGTAAACCTGTAAACTACAAGGGTAAATATCTCTTTTAGAATTATTTTATTCACAAGTGTATTGAAAGACGTCGTATAATACACGTGTGTACTGTTGATTACCGTCTTCGGGTCTCTTATGACCCTCGCTTTACGGGTCAGGCCTCAATGGCACCTCAGCGGTAATCACCAACTTTACACTCTTGTACCATAATGTAATATTGTGTTTAGTGTCGATACATCCAAATATTTTTCGAGACACGAACATTTTTAAATGAAATAATCGTACAGATAAGATAGACATTAGCTATATAGCTATATATATATATTTATATTAAGAATTAATAAAATGCTCGCAAATGTTTGAAAAAAAAGGACACCTCAAAGGCTGTTTAAAACTGCATTAACCGTGGTAAACAATTAAAAGTTTCTAATTTTAAAATGAAACACAGTCCTGCAATTCAAACAAATATATTCAAGAAAGAGGAATAAGACACTAGACATAGCAAATGTAGATATATTTTTTATACCACTGAGGTGGCACACAAGCACACCGCCCACCTGATGGAAAGTGGTTACCTATGGACGTGTACAACACCAGAGGAGTTACGCTCGTGCTGCCGACCCTGTAAACATAAAGTTCATGTGCCGTCAGCGTAGAAGACAAAGCAGGAATAGCCTTTGGTCTTCCCACTGACAGCACAAAAACTCTCCAGTGAGCTCTGGCTACCTTACTCACCGCCGGGAAGACAACAAGAGGTTATTATGGCCGTGGTATTCTGTAGGGCGGAGGTACTTCCCTAGTCGGACTACCTATTGCTTAATTGGACGGAAATACTCTCGTGTTCTACCTCGCACTCATATATGTATATGTTTTTAAAATAAACTGTTTATATTTATATGTGAATCAGGATCCATACTGGTTTTTGAATTGTTCAAGCTCGGCAATTCTCTTGCCTTCGGGATCATATTTCTTTTTGAGAGCCTCGTATTTCTCTGGAAAGTGCTTCTCACAAGCCACTAATGCTTTTCCTGCACGTACTTTGTCTGAATCCGAGCAATTGGCGCAGGATGAGCTTACCACATCAGGCAGGATTTCTGTACAAAAAAAAACAATCTATACTACAAGCACAGAACTGATAAACGTACGTACTAGCGTACTACAAGTTTTATGCTTGAACATATTGATGAATTTTGAGTCTACATTCATAATTCGTATGCGATAATCTTTTAAAAGAGTTTTGGCCATAAATTTCTGTAAAAAATAATAACGTTATATTTAGGGTGTATTTGTTATAATTAGCCCTCAAAAATCTAGCAACTGGTCTAGCTGCAATGCTTCGCTATCGCCTTTGGGTTGTGGAGGTTAGATGGCAGTCGCTTCACGGAAAATATCGAAGTTTAGCCAAATCCGTAGTTTTAGACTGGTACAAATCGGACCCCTGACGCCAAGTTGATTAGCTTCGGATGCGACTGGGATAAACGCTAGGATGAAGAAGAAGAAGATGATTAGAGTGTATTTGATTCTCCTAAAGTATCAAAGTTCTGTAGTTAGACCAGTCTGATTTTTGAGGGTTTCAACTAGCCGTAACGACTGCCATAGATGTTCGTACGGCAACCAGTATCGGTAGCTTAATGTGCTCTCCGAGACACGACCAGACCAATACAAATACTCATATTCAAGCATACAAATATTTGAACTAAGCGGGCATCGAACCCGCGCCTACTGCGTAATGGTCGCGTTCATTACCGCCACGCCACAGCGGCTACGCGGGTTCGGCTGTATTATAATAGGTTACATAATAATATGAAATTGCCGAAATTTTCTGACAGATTTATGAGTTCGTTATGCCTGTAATTTAATAGCTATTTATTTCCATTATTTTTACTTTGTTTGAAAGTTGATTTCAAGATTTTACAACTCTGAATTAAATTTTGTTTTTATTGGCCGCTTGATAAATTAAATTCGATCTTCAAAAACAGTACTTCCTAAATGCTATCCACTTTGATGATAAATATTGTATTAATTTTTTACAGCTGTCACTTTAAAAAAAAAACAATAAAAATTTAATTTGTCATTACTACAAAAAAAATGCAAAAATGTTAGTACTGCGAATTGGGTTTCCTCCAATTTCTTCAATATAACGGCAATTTCATATGTAACGATCTATATAAAGACAAATTTATATTCTTAAAAAATACTTTCGAAAAAAATAAAAAATATCTTACTAATTAATTTCTTTCCTTCACTAGTACAGGGACCATTTCCTAGAATGCAATCTAAGTATCCACTAAGCAAACGTGTGTTCGACAGAGCCTCATTGAAAGCTGTCTCATTAAAAATGTCTTCGGGCCGAGCCACCGCCAACCCCACCAGAGCCAAGACGATGAGAAATTTCATTTTGATTGATTCTGTCCCGAGGATTCTGTCTGAAGGAAAATAAAATTATTATGTATTACGTATATGCACTTGGATATAAATATAAGCGATATACCCCTCACTGAATAATCACGAAATCTCAGAAACGGTAACCTTGAAATTTGCATGTAGGTTCCTTAAAAGGCGTAAACATCCGCTAGGAACGGATTTTACGAAACTCGGGTGGAGTTAAGGGGCAAAACGGGAATTGGAAGTTTGTATGAAAGTCTATGTTTTTAAGTAAAATACTTCAAATGAATAATGTATCCTTAGAAATTAAACCGCTTTTGGGGTTAAAACAGGGGATGGCAGTTTGTATTGTAATTATGCCTAACTCACTCCATGCATACAAAGTCGCAGGCAACCGCTAGTAATATTATATTTGATTACTATTTTTTGTAGGTAGGTCGTTAATCTATTTTTCATGTCTCATACTCGGAAAGCTATGTATATCTATCCCAAGTACCGGGAGGAAAACGTTGCTTCCCACCCTAGTCCAGAAAAGACTTAGTAAATGCTTTCCTCTCTAGGGCGGGAATGTACTTTAAAAATAGAACAAAATTTGGTTACGTCATTTGCTAGGAGCAATTTTACATAATGTTGATCCTTAGTTACTAGATGTGCCACTAGATGGCGCTTATTGTACCTGTGTGAATCGCACTAGCAAGATCTACCGCAAGGAATAGATAAGGTCTTAATGTTAGTTCAAGTACGTGCCACTAGATGGCGCTTGGTATATTTACATCCTATTCTGAATGGCGGTATTAAGATCGGCAGCAAGCTATTTATAATGTGTTAATTGATAATAAATGTTTGAACTCGCTTGTAATAGTTGTTTCACTTCCAACAATTCATTATAAAGGCGATTTTGGAGGATACGTCCTTACATAAATTTTGGTCATTCGAACCGGAATGAGTGAGTTGGTTGCAACTTGCTCAGTTGGAACAGTGTACTGAAGCCACATTACCAAAACAAGTACCCATGTGTGGTCAAGATATCTGGTTGATGAAATTGTTCGAAGACTCAAGTGTGGAGATATAGTTGTATGGTCAATGGTGATCAATTCCGACGGCAGAGGGCGTCAACAGTAATTTGCATTTAGACGGTGTTGCCAGAGAAGTTCGACATTACATTGAAACCTGGACCTGGATTTGGATATTGATGAAGCAAAGCAGAAGTGACATCGATGACAGTGACAAGTGATAAAAGGGTTTGACGGACACAAAACAGTGAGTAAAGTGAACTTTAATAGAATAGACTTGTAAACAGTAGTGACATTTGGGCTTAGAAAAATTCATCGTAGTGAAGTAGAATCATTTGAGACTTGTAGTAAATTTGCTTTCGATCTTGGACTTAGAATATTTAACGTTGTGTAGTAGATATAATTAGACTCTTGTAAAAGTTTAGTTAGAACAGAATAGTTAAGCTAATTTTGTTCATACGGGGAACTTTTTGGTCCGATTTGTATTAATTCCTAAACACTTGTAAAAATTTTCGGTTTGGTGCTTCAACTTGTATTGTTTTTGTAATCTAACTGTTCTGTTTTCTGTGCTTCCTATAATATTGTAGTGTGTAATCATAGAAATAGCTTACGTAGTTTGCTTTGAACTGATTTATTTACAATGGAAAAATTAGTAAAAGTATAATTGAATAGTAAAAAAATATTGAAAAAGCAAGAAGTACTTTTAAGAAGTCGCCAAAGAATCGTTTAACTTAAACATACATAACAACTAGACTTGAAGCTTTAGAGAAACAATGGAATGAATTTACTGACACGCATAGAAATATCATTGCAGAGACTTCTGATTCTGACTTGGAGAAAAGTGTTTATATTACAACCGATATATACAATGAAACCGAGGATATATACATAACATATAAGTCAGAGTTAAAAGCACTTTTTACACCAACCTTGTCGACCAGTATTGTTCGAGAGTCGGCAGAGTCTACAAATGTTTATTTACCGAAAATAAGTATTCCAAAATTCTCAGGATTGTACACTGATTGGATCTCATTTAGGGATTTATTTTTGTCACTTATTCATAACAATAAGCAGTTAGATGATGTCCAGAGACTTCATTACCTAAAGAGTCATTTGTCGGGTGAGTCGGAACTATTGTTGCGAAGTACTCCAGTAGCCGCCAGTAATTACTCAAAGTGTTGGTCCGTATTAACCAAAAGGTTTAACAACAAACAATTTTTAGCACAAAGCATAATAAAACGATTTGCAAGGCAGCCAGTCATTCCAAAGGAATCATCAATTGCTATCAAAAGCCTTTTGGATACTACGACCGAATGCTTGCATGGCCTAGAAGCCATAGGTATTGATATCAGTACTTGGGACTCGATTGTAATATACTATGCAAGTGAAAAGTTAGATGCCGAATCCCGTAAATTGTGGGAAGCAAAGATTAGCAGTAATGACAACTTAGCTACGTTTGTTGAATTTCAGGAATTTTTGGAATCAAGATTTCGTTCCCTAGAATTTTTAGACACTACCGTTAATACCCAACCCACGGCTAATAACCGCAAACCAAATGTCAAATCCTTTCACGTCGCTTCTCAAACTTGTGTGTTATGTTCGGGAGATCACAAGTTAGGTAATTGCAAACAGTTTGAACAACAAGATTGCGACGCTCGTCGCGAGTTTGCTCGAGCCAATAAGTTATGCTATAATTGTTTAGGTAAGAACCATGCCGTATTTACCTGCCGGTTGAATACAAAATGTAAACATTGTAAAAAGAGGCACCATACACTACTTCATCCCAAAACAACCAATGTCGCTGCTGAACCATCGGATAGTTCAGCAGATAGGAACGTTGTGTCTGTTGCGACAACCGTATCTGCCCAAACAAGCAATAGTTCCAATTCCGTTTGTTATTTCGCAGATGTGAACAACCAAGGTCTGTTAGCGACAGCCTTGGTCAAGGTCAATTCGAGGACTGGGACTGCAATGATTTTGAGAGCCTTAATGGATCAGGGTTCTCAGGTCTCCTTTATCACGGAGTCCACAGTACAGTTGCTCGGATTGAAGAAAACACCGGCTCATACTGACATATTTAGATTAGGCGATGATGACGGTGGTTCGATGCCATCAAGGTGGATAGTGAAGTTCTATTTGCAGTCACGCTTAGATCCCAGTTTTATTTTGTCAGTTAACGCTTATGTTTTGAACAGGCTCACTTCCCGACTTCCTGAGAGGAAGATTGTTCAGGTACTGCCATCACTCTCTTCATTAGAACTGGCTGATCCCACTTTCGATACTCCCGGTAAAATCGATTTATTGTTGGGCACACGAGTAGTCAGGGAAGTGTTGTTAGAAGGTTTGGTCAAGGGTTCTCCTGGAACGCCAATAGCTCAAAAAACGAAACTTGGATGGATTTTGTCCGGTGAGATTCGTACTCCGTTGAACTCAAGGCCAGTGTGCTGCAATGCAATCGAGTGCACTTCAACGGACTCTTGAAGAGATTTTGGGAGCTAGAGGCGGAACCGGCATCTGATAAAGTCACGTTGACCAAAGAAGAGCAGGAATGTGAGGATTACTACTCCAAAACGACCAAGAGAGATGCAGAGAGGAGATATATAGTCAAGTTACCATTCAAAACTGAACGTCAAAGTCGTGTTTATAGTAACTCTGAGTTAATGGCTCAGAAGCGGTTCTATCTGTTGGAAAAGAGACTCGCAACTAACCCTGAACTAAGGTTGCAATATAGCGCGGTAATCAGAGAGTATGTTCGAATGGGAAATGCGGAAGTGGTTCCTCGAGCATGTCTAAAAAATAATGCATTTTATTTGCCGCATCATGCTGTAGTACGCGATGACAAGTGTACTACTAAAGTTAGAGTTGTTTTTGATGCTTCCTGTTCGGGATACAGTGGAGTCTCATTGAATAATGATTTATTAGTAGGCCCAACTTTACAACCTGATTTACGTCATACCATTATGAGATGGCGATGCCATCCCATAACTTTAGTGGCAGACATTGTTAAGATGTATCGTCAAGTCAAGGTTGCTGAAGAAGACGTTGATTATCAACGTATTTTGTGGCGTGACGATCCAAGTGCTGAACTGCAGCATCTGAGATTGTTACGTGTAACTTTTGGTGTGTCTTCAGCTCCTTATTTGGCTGTTCGATCCTTACAACAGCTTGCTCGCGATGAAGGAAAGGATTTCCCTTTAGTCGCAGATCGCATCTTCAGTGACTTTTATGTGGACGATTTTTTGTCCGGGTGTGAAACAGTCGCTGAGGGTGAACAGATTTATTGCCAGATGAATGAATTACTTAAACGCGGTGGTTTCCAACTACAAAAATGGTCTAGCAATAATAACGAGTTGTTGATGAGGATGCAGAAAGAAAAGAAATGACAAATGAAGGTTTAGAGTTTAAGGTAGATAACATTATGAAATTTTTGGGCCTAACATGGGATAGAAATACGGACGAATTCCGTTATACTGTTCACCTTCCGCCGTTGCAACATCCTGTGACTAAGCGAAAGGTTATATCTGACATCGCCCGTCTGTTCGATCCTCTTGGCTGGCTCGCGCCAGTAGTACTTAGTTACTAGATGTGCCACTAGATGGCGCTTATTGTACCTGTGTGAATCGCACTAGCAAGATCTACCGCAAGGAATAGATAAGGTCTTAGTTTTAGTTCGTGTCACGTGCCACTAGATGGCGCTTGGTATATTTACATCCTATTCTGAATCGCGGTATTAAGATCGGCAGCAAGCTATTTATAGTGTGTTAATTGATAATAAATGTTTGAACTCGCTTGTAATGGTTGTTTCACTTCCAACAATTCATTATAAAGGCGATTTTGGAGACTACGTCCTTACACATAATAATAATAAAAAAGCAATTAAAATTAATTTAAATCCTTGTGTATGTATAAATAGTCAGTGGGAATTATTATAAAATATACCTACCATTTTTATTTCTAATCCTATTAAGCGGAATAGCACGAAGCAGTAACGAGGTAAATATGTTCCATTTTTAAAGTTTAAAAAGAACTTTGGCAGGATACTAACTCTGTAGGCGTACCGAAATTAAAGATCTCGGTTTTGTACATCCACATTTCGCTTATAAAACAGTCAAAGCGATTCTGAAATCTTAAACCCAGATTCGGTTATAAAAAGACGAGGTAAATAGTAACAGTAGTCAAAAATCTTGTGCCAGAAATTTCAAGGCTGAGACACTCAAAAATATAGGTACAATGATTTTACGAAGTGGCGAACAGACAATAAATTAAAAATAAATAATTACTATTTTTACCTTCCTTATGTTCGAAATGAAAAGTACAGTGTTCAACCCGGGTGTGTCACTTTCCACCCTTGATTAACAATCTTCTATTACTATTTATATTATGTTTCTCATTTAAGCAACTCAATTAATTTAACTTTATTCAAACCCATTCATTCACCAGCAGCCTTAGCGTGGCGGCGTCGTCGGTGTAGACATAATATTATTTCTTCGCTTCTCTTCGACCAATGAAGTTGGTGATATATGTCTGCACCATGACGTGTTGGTCATGTGATAACTCTTTTTAACGATTATCGATATTTTTTTCAACGATATCTCGATTTTGACGACGTCTGCATTTACGAGATTTACGAGTAACTAAACTTTACAGCAATATAACTGATAAAAACATTTGATCAATAAATGGTTTAACTTGTAGTCCAAAAAACCAGCCAAGTTCAAGTCAAACTCGCCAACGAAGAACCCTCTTAAATATTTATTTTATTCTGTTTATAATATTTGTTCTTTATAGGCAACATAAATAGATCATCGATGTACATTTCAATTGTTTAGCTATCACGGTTCATGAGATACTGTATGAGGACAGACAAATTAACAGATAGACAAAAAGGGGTTCCGTTTTTACCCTTTGGGGACGGAAACTTATTAACTGATACTGAATGGTACAATGCAAATGTGTAATTAAATACCTTTTTTTTTGTTTTTTAACGTGAGGGAAAATCCTTCATGGATGCTATGCCGAACTCCTACCGACTAAAAACCCTCACGTACCGCCTAATAGCCTGCGGTTGGTAGCCCCGGGTAAGCCCTCGGAAGGACGTCCCAGGACTACCAACAGACCTTAGGCTGCGGCCTCACCTAGGTGGTTCGGGTGTTATCCCGCGTCCTCGTCGATGGTCTTCGGCGAAGACACGTCGGTGGCGCCTAAGCCGCCGACTGCGGAACTCGGGTGGGAGAGTTCTCTCCCTGTCCCGCCCCGCCGCCTCTTTCGCGAGCATGACCTGTTCGCAGAAAGAGACGGCGCAGTCCCACTTAGTCCCACTGGAGACCATGGCTCGTACCATGGTCTCGAGCGAGAGAGTGTCCACGTCCAGACCCACCACGAGGATAACCAAATACCCTTACTGCACACAAGACCAATGATTGTTTCTGCCCTAAGTATGTACCTACCTGGTTTTCGTGTGTCTGGCGGTCTCCCTTTCGTTAACATAATATATATGTAATCCTAAAATGTGTTGGCGCAATGAATTTGGCATACTTTTTTGACATAATTGATTTTTAGCAGCATATGTATTGTGGCATAATTATATTTAGGTATAATATATTTATGCATAGTTATAATTTGCACAATGTTTTTATTATATTAAGTATACAATACAACCTCATCAACTAACGCAGCGGTAGGGAACGAGCGAAGCAAGCTCGTGGACACCGCGTTTCTTGTGCTAACGCAAGAAGAAATAGGAGCCCCGCTTAGCGGGGCTCCGTCGACATAGCTAAATTTTATGCTCAAATATGATTATGTTAATTTTATTTATAATTAAGACAAATATGCTAAATTTGTTATGGATAAAAAAAATATGCATAAAATCATTAGTCTAAATTACCATATGCCAAAATATTTTATGGTTATTTTATTTTTGTGCAAATGGATAGTGAACCATGTCTGGGCACATACAACAAACATTTTGTTTAAATCTGTGAGCAAAGTCTTTCAAAGGTCTAATATTATATTAGTCTCTAGCGCCTACTTAGAATCCACTGATGAAATTGATGATGGTAGAAAGGAGGTTACAAAAACCTTAACATGATGGGTTGGAAAATATGGCTTAATTACAGTAGAGGAAGAAAATAACGGCTTGTTACTTGTTAGGCACATTTGGCTTATTTACAATTTCAAAAATTAATACACCATGGACATGGTGTGTGTTTATGGGATGAATGAAATTGTTATGTGCGTACGTTTTACTGTTTGAGATATTATGAGTACATGGAAATATCAATGTAGAAACTACTTCTATGACCAAATAATATTATGTGGTAGGTAGGTACTCACCAGAGAACAGGATGATGATTTCTGTAACTAATTTTGTAATCTGCCTCTTTTATACAATTACATTTGTTGTTAATTATATCCTTGATGTTCACAATATAATTTTATTTTCAGTACAAAAGTCTCTAATTGCATAAATTTTGAGAAATTCTTTGAAATTTATAACTTCTTTTAGTTTTTATTCAAGTAACTACGATGTAATTGGCTCCATTAATGTTTTTGCTCAGTATTCATTAATTCAATTGTTTGCGTTTCCGGATAGAGTACAAATAAACATATATTCTAGTAGTAGAGATGACCTGCAATTTTGTAGTGGACTGCAGTGTGGCTAAGGCCACGTCGTTCGACGCAGGTCGGATGTGCCGAGACGGAAGCCCTCGTAATGGGAGTCCTCACCCTCTGCGCCTTCCTCATAGCGATTGTGCGGAGCGCGATCGCGCGGGGCTGACACTGCTCCCCTCTACGAGTAAGTACCGTTTATTTTAAGGCAGGCAAATTCCTCGACCAGATTTCAACGGATAATTAGATATCAAGTTTATTCCATTAACAAAGCTTAAAATAGGTTGTAATATCGCGCTACAATCTTATCATACTACTGCATACTATTTTCAGCATGACACATTTGATAAAAGTTGATATTAATTATGACTTAAAAATGCTCAAGTGTTTCCACCTGGCCTGAATTGATCTTAATGTTCAAGAAGGAGAAGGCGGAGTTGGCCCGGGACAAATTTAGGTCTATTCCGATCCACAGAGCCTGCAAGGCTTGGAGGTGTCTCCGACGTCAGAGGTTACTCACGACATCCGTCCTCCATGAGCGTAGGCCTGGAGGTAACAAGTGGAGCTGCCTGTCCCCTAGCAGATGCAGGCTCGGGTATTAGTGCGATGCACGCCTTCCCTTTCCCAGGGGAAAGATTATGTCCGGGGTAGCGATAGGGGATTTTTTTTTTACGTGCGGGTAATCCCCACGGATACCCCCCCTTCGGAGTCGAAGGGGGAGGTTATGTCGAACTCGAACCGACTAAACCGCACGCCGTCTGTGGGTCGATGTGTTGTGTGTTGTCTTTTGATATATCCCTCGCAGCCCGGCTGACCCAGGGCCATTCCTCTAGGTCTGGCCCTCCTCGGGAGGGGGGACCACGCGGTCCCCGATTCGCCCCCGGTATGGGGGGGAGCGCATCGTCCTACCATGCGCGTCGCCGCCGTGGCCTGCTTCTGCTAGGGTGACGAGCGGCTCCACCCGTCACCCTCAGGCCCGCGCGCATGGGGGGCCGAGGTCGGTTTGCGCCCTCCGACGCCTGAGCCGCCTTCGAACGCGGCCAGCGATGTCCGCGAGTCTTTCTCGCTCGCTGCGCAGCACCCGCTCTGCTGTCTCCTTCACGAGCATGACCTGCTCGCAGAAGGCGGCGCTGGCCGCCCACGCATCCGCGCAGCGGACCATCGCCGCGAGCAAGGTGGAGAGCGTGAGAACTCTCACCCCCAAGGCCGTCACAAGCTCTCCCCTCGGCATTTCAAACGCCGGACACTCGGTGAGCGTGTGCAGCCCCGAGTCCACGCTCGCGTCGCAGTGATGGCACTCGGGCGTTGGCTCTATGCCCATCAGATGCAGGTACCGCCCGAAGTTACCATGTCCGGTAATGACCTGCATCTGACGGTACGAGAGGCCACCGTGCGGCCTCTCTAGCCACTCCCTCATGATGGGTCTTAACTCCGCAATCACGGCATGCTCTGCGCGTGGTTGTTCAAGTCGTAGCTCCCACTCGGTCACCATGGCCCTGTGGAGCCGTGATTCCTCGGCCCGAATTTCTTCGGGCTCGGGATCTAATCCCGCCCCCGCGCCTCCTTTCGGAACCGATAGAGTGCCGAAAGGGTCCTCGCTTCCAGGATCCACGGTGGTGATCCGGCCAGCAGACTCGCCGCTTCAAAGGATATCGTGCGGTACCCCCTAATGGTCCTGGAGGCCGTCGTCCTCTGCGCCGCGTGGAGCAGAGGCAGGAATCTGGCCCCCAGGGTGTCCGCCCATACGGGGCACCCATATAGGGCCATGGACCGCATGACACCCGCGTAGAGTCTCCTGCAGGAGTCCTCTGGGCCCCTCAAGTTGGGCAACAGCCTGCCCAAGGCATTCGCCGTTGCCACCAACTTGGGGAGCAGACTTCAGAACTGTTCTCCGAAGTCCCATCGACCGTCAAGCACCAGCCCCAGGTATTTCAACCGGGGCTCGATGTCGATGGGATTGCCTCCCACTGTAAGGCTGGCTCCCGGGTCTGGCCTGCGCCGAGGGCCATGAAAGAACATGGCCTCGGACTTGGGCAGAGCCACCTCGAGACCTAGCCGCCAGATCCGTCCCACGACTTGAGCAACCGCGGCCGTGGCCCTCAGGGTCGCCTTGCGGTATGTAGCCCCGCCCACCGTCACCAGCGTGTCGTCCGCGTAACACGTGACGGTGGCACCGTACGCGAAGTCACCGCGAAGCACCCAGTCGTAACCGATGTTCCACAGCAGCGGCCCCAGGACCGATCCCTGTGGAACACCGCACGACATCTCACGCCTACCGACTCCGGTCGAACTCGGTAGACGACGGCTCTCCCCGTCAGGTACGCCCCGACTATGCGGCGGAGGTAGAGAGGCACATCGTGATACACGAGCGCCTCTCTGATGCAACTCCAGGGCAAGGTGTTAAACGCGTTGAAGATGTCCAAGGACACCGCCAATATCACCTCGCCCCGAGCGACCGCATCCTCCGCCAGAGTCCTCACACGCATGATAGCATCCACAATGGAACGCCACCGGCGGAACCCGAACTGGGTATTCGCCAGGTCCAGCCCCACTCTAGAGAGATGCTCGACGAGGCGCTTGGCAATGACTCTCTCAAAGAGCTTGCCCACCTCGTCGAGCAGCACTATGGGCCGGTACCCGGACGGCTCGTCCGCCGGGCGACCCATCTTGCGGATGAGGACCAGTTTCCCCGTCCTCCACATCTTCGGAAACTGGCCCCGCTCCAAACACGCGGTAAGGAACCCTCTCAGTCGGGGTTTGAGACCGTCTTCCCCTAGAGCTAGGACCGGGGCCGTCGGGTCCCGGGGCCGGTGATAGGGTATTATATCCGAGGGGATTACCACAAGAATATAATAACCACAGAGCCACAAAAGTAACGTTTATGACTCGCGGTTTTTACATAGTATATCACGCACTGTGCACACATTGACAGTAGGTATATTATTATATATTATTCTCTAAAATTATTGCATGTGTGCGGTTATGTATTTTTTTTATTGCAATTCATTGAACATTCGTTACTCGTAATCTTACTATCGACTTTATCATCATGATAATTGATAATCTTAGCATTGTTTCGATGGCATCCTGATATTGACTGCACTTCTTTCATGTATTATTTGGTGCGATTCAGTCAATATTTGGAACTAAAATCTTACAATAATTTTATTAATATCTGTAATTATATCCAGCAAGATGGATGGATGATCTGAAAGTAGCGGCTGAGAGTTAATTGGATGCATATGGTCTACAATAGATTGATTGATAGGCACCTAGGGGACATGCAATGGAGTTTTTGAGTTTGTAAGGGTTTTATATAATTCTAGTTTAATGCATTCAAATCTCGATAATTAAAGGAAACAAATAATGGAAAATGTAGTTTTGATGTATGTTTCTCTGGAATGCATACAATTTCATGTGATAATTTAACTGTGTGTAATCTGAGGGTTCGGCAGTGCCCCCGCCAAGTCGAGCTAAAAAAAAGCGCCACGGCCGTACCATTCTTTTCTCGAAGCAATTTAGGTCATATTCGACCCGTATAACTTTGTTGTGGATATTTAGAAGCCTGAATTTTTAGCAACCAAGTAGGCATTGCATAAGCATGGTATTTTTCTAACTTAAGCAATTTAGCAATTAATTGTAAATGAAGTAGTAAGAAGACAGTACAACAAAGTTAAAAATAACGTTACGTTATATTTAGAGAAAAAAGTAACTTAAATCACAAAATTCCAGAGATAATTGCAAATTCTTACTTTTTACCATGTAGAATCTAGAAAATTAATTTAGCTTTTTTTTATTCAATCTAGAAATATTATAATTATTTTTTAATTTTAAAATCTTGGAGTCTGGGGTCCGCTTTTTACCAGTCTAACTGCGAATTTGGCTAAACTTCGATATTTTCCGTGAAGTGCCAGTCGCTTCACGGAAAATATCGAAGTTTCTCTACAACCCGAAGGCGATATCGAAGCATTGCAGTTAGACCAGTTGTTGGATTTTTGAGGGCTCCAACTACCCTGCTGTCGCCGGTGAGATCAGTCTGGGCATGGAATATTATATCCCCTACACTGATCTCGCCGGTGTCCGCAGGGCGCGCCCCTGGTTCGGGCGCGAGTGCGCGGAGGCTGTTAATCATAAACAGTCTGCGTACCGCGCTTGGATCAGGGCGCGCGCTACGTGCGATCCCAACGTGGGCCACTTCAAGGCGGCGTACAACAGAGCCACAAAGGCCTGCAAGAGGGCTTATGTCAGAGCGGATGTCCAGCGCATAGCGCGGCTTGGTCAGGAGCTAGTAGAGCATCCCACGGGCAGCCGTGGCTACTGGCGACTGGCCAAAGCCGTGCAAGCCAACTTCTGCCAGCCTTCGCTGCCCCCGCTGCGCAATCCCGATGGATCCCTGGCCCATGAGCCGCAAGAGAAAGCAAATTTGCTGGTTAATCTCTTTGCGGCCAACTCCCGAGTCGATGATTGTGGTATGGAGCCGCCGACACTGCCCGTCAGTGACCATGCAATGCCTGATATTCGTATCAGGCAACGCGATATCCGAGCAGTGTTGCAGTCACTCGATGTCCGGAAAGCCAGTGGTCCGGACGGTATTCCAGCGGTGGTTCTGCAAAAATGTGCAGCGGAGTTGTCTCCAATGATTGCGACCCTGTACCGGCTGTCCTACAGCTCTGGTACAGTGCCTTCGGCTTGGAAAGAGGCGAATGTACAGCCGATCCCCAAGAAGGGGGATCGCTCAGACCCAAACAACTATCGACCCATAGCCGTCACCTCAGTGCTGTGCAAGGTGTTCGAGCACATAATTAACAATCAGCTCATGCGTCACCTTGAAGATCACTCCCTAATTAATGACCGGCAATATGGCTTCAGGCCGAAACGGTCAGCGGGTGATCTTCTGGCGTATGTGAACCATATTTGGGGTGAGGCTATGGACAAGCACGGCGAGTCATTGGCATTAGCCTTGACATCGCCAAAGCTTTCGATAGAGTTTGGCACAAGTCGCTTCTTTCCAAGTTACCAGCCTTTGGTCTGCCTCCTAGACTGTGCGACTGGGTTGCCGGCTTCTTGCAGGAACGCCGTATTCGCGTCCTTTGTGATGGACGAGCCTCGGAGTTCTTGCAGGTAAATGCCGGCGTACCGCAGGGATCTGTCCTATCGCCAACTCTCTTTCTTCTGCATATTAATGACATGCTGTCGACCGGCAGCATTCATTGCTATGCGGATGATAGCACCCTACACGGGAGTTATCATGGACGTCCTGCGGATAAGCAGACGCATATCGCGGAAAAAAGGCAGCTTCTTGTCACTGAGCTTGACCGGATCCTGAATCACATTTCCCAACGGGGCTCTGAGAACTTGGTCGAGTTCAATGCCAAGAAGACGCAGGCATGTGCGTTTACAGCAAAGGTATCTTCTTTCCTTCCCCTTCCCACTCTTCAGAGCACGCCACTGCCACTGCAGGACAACCTCAATATCCTCGGTATGGATGTTCGCTGCAAACTGAACAGCAAAAACTACATCGAGAGTATCATCAAAGCAGCCTCGCGTAAACTCGGAGTCCTGAACAGAGTGAGACGGTTTTTCACGCCGGAGCAACGGTGTCTTCTTTACAAGACACAAATTCGTTCCTGCGTGGAGTACTGCTCACATCTCTGGGATGGATCCGCAAAGTACTTATTAGATGCTCTCGACAGGTTGCAGCGACGTGCGGTCCGCATTATCGGAAATCCTGAGGTCACGAGTACCCTCGAGTCTCTGCAGATGCGTAGAGATGTTGCTTCCTTGGCAGCTTTTTACCGTCTCCACCATGGTGAGTGTTCTGAAGAGCTATTCCAATTAGTCCCACCCTCTCCCTTCCTATACAGGACGACACTTGCAGGACTTAGATGTCACCCCTATACGGTGCAGAACATTCCTTCAAGAACCAAGCGGTTCGGTGACTCTTTCCTTTGTCGCACCATTAAGACCTGGAATTCCTTGCCAGCTCACGTGTTTCCCTCTTCCTACAGTCCCGGGTCCTTTAAGCGGGGCGTGAAAAAGCAGCTGATGAGGCCGTCAAGCTGAGTGCCACCATTGTTAACATGGCACGTGTATATAATGGTGGCCCTCTTTCTTGAGACTTTACCTTCAGCTTACCATCAGGCGAGGTAGAGTCAAATTGACGTGTCCTATTTATAAAAAAAAAACCGTAACGACTGCCATAGATCTTTGTATGACAACCGGGACCGACGGCTTAGCGTGCTCTCCGAGGCACGACCAGATTGAATTTGGAATTCTGTGAGTGTGAGTCTTGAATTTTGTGAGATTACTTGGTATCGGAAAATATTTGGGGAAAAAAAAATCCGGTGACCCAATTTTGTATAGAGCAGTTGCAAAGATTACAAAAAATTACACCAATGCTAATGCTTACTGTTTCACTTCGATATATATATATATATATATATATAGATATTAATAATACGTGTAAAATTAACGTATATTTTTTTTTTCGGACCTAGCTACCAATTCTGATAAAGTACTCAAAGTTATGAGATTTAATTTTGTTACACGTTATAATCATAATTCTTAAAGTTGTGAGTGGCCAACGAGGCGCTACATTTTTTTAAAACAAATTATCCAAGATTAATAAAATTACTTCAATATGTACAAACAATTTAAAAGTGAAGTAATTTTCAAATGAAACTCAGTACTGCAACTTAAACATTATATTCGAAGAAAAGGTATAACATAGCCATATCATTTTTGTTTTGTTTTTAAACGTTCTGTTTATATACTTAAATGTATAAATGAATTAAGACCCGTACTTCTTCACGAACTCTTCAAGCTCGGCGTCTCTTTTGCCTTCGGGATCAAATTTCTTTTTGAGAGCCTCGAATTTCTCTGGGACGAGCTTCCTAACAGCCACTATAGCTTTTCCTGCATACCCTTTCTCTTGATCTGTGCACTTGCTGCAGGTTGTGGCTACAACTTCAGGTACCGTTTCTGTAAAAAATGATCAAATTATATTCCAAGCTTCATTTCGACCCAAATGAAGATATTAAATATAAATTTAAAATTATTCCTTATTTATCTTTATGCAATATTCTTTTAATATTTAAAGATTTTTGGCAATAAAATAATACAGTGTGACATTGTGTTTATGATATATTATGTTTTTTGCTTCCCGGCAGAGTAGAATTTGGGCCACCCCTTCTCTTCCCATGTGGTGTCATACAAGGCGACTGAAGGATAGGGCTGATTAAGTTTAACATCAGAAAGATATGTACAGCCCAGACTCAGCCTCAGATGCATGGCTCGAGTCAACAAAAGTGCCTGGAATACGGCAATATGCTCACCCCCTCTTACGTGGGACCGAATACAGATGGGTCAAATGTGGGTGTTAATTCACCTATGCCATAATATAGATAATAGTACTTGCCTATGCCTAACCCTCCAGGGATAAAGGCGTGATTGTATGTATGTATGTGTGTACAAATTATAATTACGGATAGACAAAACTTAGGCTACGTTCACACGGAGACGCACTGGATCTGATTTTACAAAATATACTTACACATTATAGTCTCGGTTAAATTATCTCCTGGGAGGATAAAAACCGGGATATCTCGCTGTGAACGTAGTGTTTGACTGTGAGAGACAGATAGATTAGAAAGAAAAGCAATTTCTAGAATATAAAAACATACCTTTTAGTCTCTTTCCCTCACTAGTGCAGGGTCCTTTTTCTAAAATGCAATCTGCATATCCTCCTAGCAAACGTGGGTTCTGCAAAGCTTCATTGTAAGCTTGCTCGTCACCATCAAGAAATTCATAGGGGGCCGAAACCGCCAACCCCACCAGAGCCAAGACGATGAGAAGTTTCATTTTGATTGATTCTGTGCGAAGAAATAATAAAATTAAAAAATAATGTCAATAATTATAAAATATATTTACGACGTTTTTAATCACTTTTACAATTATCGATTTTCTGTCTGCTGATGGGAATCGAAATGATCCCTTTCGACTGTAAATTAGGGACCACTTAGGGCACTAAGGAGTGTTAATATAATAATAATTATGGATTTTAAAATATGTACAACCATGTCAGCGTTAGAAATATCTTGACTACAAACTTTCAACATGAATTTATAACTAAGGTAATAAGAAAAAATCAAACTGTATTATTGATTTGAATTGAACTAATGTCGGAACTAAAGGTGGTAACCGAATATCAGAATAATCGGTTAATGGAAAGGGATGAAAACTAAGGAACTAAGATCATTTTATGCACTTAGTTCGTCAAGATTGTTCTCATGATGCTAAATTAATCAAATTCACAATTTTTTTTTAAATAAAAGTAATATAATCTACTTGAGGGATCTTCATGTTTCCAACGACACAACCCACACAGGAAAACATGACACATTCTGATGTTGACTTTACATGTTTTTCATATAAATTTTAAAAAAATTAAGAGCTGTAGATACGTTTGGTTCATGAGCTGAATGTCGATCCTAAAGTGTTCAGGCCTTTTTCAAGAATTATATTCAGAACAACAAAAGCTTATTATAACCACTCGGTTGTCGTGAAAACGGATTGATCAAACATTTTAAATTATGTGGTAGTCAGTACTTACCTGAGAATAGGATCATTATCTCTGTAACTTGTATTGTTATCTGCCGCCTTTATATACTACAACATTTGTTGTTAATTACATCCTTGATGCTTATAACTTAAGAATGTTTTTTTGGGTGTAAAAGGCTGAAATTGCATAAATTAAAAATATTTTTAATTTGATGACGTTATTCAGCTACGATTCAAGTAAATACAACATAATTAGCTGTACTATGTTTTGTTTGCGTTTCCGGATATATAACAAAATATAAATATTTCTAGTACTTTTGTATTGGGCTGCAGCGTTGCTATGCCCGCAAAATGGCCCGTTCAGTGCTAAGCAAGGTTATAAATTAATATACCTGCAAGGTAGCCTGGTAGAGTGATTCATTGCAGCTGTGAGTAGAATTCATGTAGTTACCTGTATGTGGCTTAAGGAAGGGCGCGAATATCCGCTTTCTTTTTTATACTAGCGCTTACTGTGGCCTATGGACGTGTGCACTACCAGGGGCATCTCACTGCGACCCTAAAGGAATCTTATAATGCCTTCATTGCCCTACTAATTCTTGAAAAACCCATATTTTAATCACTTAAAACATCTACAGTAGGGAGCTAACTTCATAGCTGAAACGTGCGGAGGTTGAAGCTCCCTTCATACAAGACTGTACATATTGTTGCCGGTCCCAACGTGTGGGGATGAGTTCCCTGCCTGTGTAGGGTAGGGTGTGTACTAGTGTACGAATGTAGTCGTAGGCATCATGTTGAACAATACATCTATAGGCCGACCGTTTAACTCGCTTATCGCCTGCTCGGTAAGAAGAGACTATATTGACTACATGTGTAGTGTTAAATACCCCCAGTATGTAACACTACACATGTAGTCAATAATTCAAAGATTTATCTCGAAATATACATTATTGGCAAATTATAACCTAAATGTACCCCTCTCATCCACTCGGAATCATCACCACCCGCTCCCGTTTTACCGCGAAGGCAATTTTTGGGAAGGAGGAATTACACGTTGGTGAACACAGTATCGACAGCATTGGCCAATACGTCCTCCCGATGTCCCACACATCAAGAATGGTTCGCACTGCAAGTATAAATAAAATAAAAGTGTGCAAATGGCAGTCTCATCGCTTCAAGCGATTTCTTCCAGGCATATTTAAAAAAATATTTTATCGAAAATAACTCATGGTTGGTTATTGCTGTAGTCATAAACTTAAACTTAAATATATATAATATACATAGTATATTTTTGCATCGTATTTACACCTAAGTATATTATTATGCTTAAATTCATTTTCTATAACATCTACATAAACATACATACACTATTAGATATACACACATACATATTTTATATACAAGATATATGTACATACAGCGACCCCATACCCACTAAAAACCACATGGCACAGTAATTGTCAAGAGCCCAGTGATCTTTAACATTTTTTTAAATTTCGGGGATGCTGCACTTCTGATGGATGCAGCGCATTCCACAATCGCACAACCTGGACAGTGAACGATTTGCCATAAAATGTTGTGGAATGAGAGGGCCTGGCTTATTTCGCAATGTTGCAATTTACTGACGACCTCATGGATCCTGAATGTGTGTCATTGACGAATACAAAACGTTCTTTTAAGTAACTACGAGAACGGGTATTGAAAAGAAAATGTACTGTAAAGCATGAAAAAAATGCGAGCATTCCGTAGAAGTCGAATTGAGCAAGTTGCGGACTGTGATACGTGATCGTATTTGCGAAAACCAAATATTAATCTAAAACAGAAATTTTGATGGCGCTCAAGCTTATCAAGTTGCTTCTTAGGGAGATAAAGATAGCATAGTTCTGCAAGTGCAATTTTAGTGGCTGTAGGTAGAAACTGGAATCTACGTATGGAATCCGCTAACGCAAACAATTTGCGGCTGAATTCCTGTATATGAGGGCCGCAGGATAGTGGCTTATCTGCATGTCATAGATATGCGGAGTCACGCGTAAAGATCGCGTGAGAAACTCTCGCAACCGCGGCAGCCTTCATGCCATACTAAACCGGTTTGACTCCAGCTTGCCCCTCTTTATGGACCAGCACGCGTCCGCAATGCCAGGCAACAGTCATAGAGGTAACATCTCGATTCAATTTTAACGATTCTGTGTTAGTAACTCAACTCCATAGGTGTTGCTGAAATCTTTTTGATTGAGTCTATTTAAATTTGAATACAAACCATCCCAGTGATGAGAACTGAGAACGGTATGCCACAAAGCAAACCTGATTCTTATGACAAAAGATACTTCTGCTCCGGCGTGAAAAACCTTCTGACTTTCAACAGGGCTCTGTGTTTTCATCAAGCTATGTTCTGACGCTCTCGCACAGCAAATATTTACTCCAAGCCTGTTAGGTACTAATGTACTGCAGTAGTAATGGTGCATTTTGAAGAGTTGGGAGAAGGAGGAAGGAAGCATATTAAAACCGTTCATTAAAGTAATGAAAATTTTTTATGTAAATAAGACACATCAATTTGACTTCATCTCGCTTGATGGCTGCTAGCAAAGTCTCAGGAAAGAGGTTTTTTTTACGTGCGGGAAATCCCCACGGATGCCCCCTCCCCCTCTCTGGAGGGGGAGGTTATATCGGACTTGAACCGACTAAACCGTACGCCGTCTGTGGGTCCTTGTGCAAGGCCGGAGGTGAGGTTATCTCGCGACATATCCCTCGCACCGCGGCTGACTCAGGGTCATCCTTCTCGGTCTGGCGCTCCTCGGGAGAGGGGACCACCGGTTCCCGACTCGCCCCCGGTATGGGGGGGGGGGGCATCCTCCTACGATGCGCACCGCCGCCGTGGCCTGTTTCTGCTAGGGTGACGAGTGGCTCCACCCGTCACCCTCAGGCCCGCGCTCATGGGGGCGGAGGTCGGTCTGCGCCCTCCGAAGCCCGAGCCGCCTACGAACGCGGTTAGCGATGTCCGCGAGTCTCTCTCGCAGATGACCTGCTCGCAGAGGGAGGCGCTGGCCACCCACGCATCCGCGCAACGGACCATCGCCGCGAGCAGGCTGGAGAGCGTGAGCACTCTCACCCCCAGATCCGTCACAAGCTCCCGCCTCGGCGTCTCGAACGCCGGACACTCGGTGAGCGTGTGCAGCCCCGAGTCTACGCTCGCGTCGCAGTGATGGCACTCGGGCGTTGGCTCTATGTCCATCAGATGCAGGTACCGCCCGAAGTTACCGTGGCCGGTAATGACCTGCGTCTGTCGGTACGAGAGGCCACCGTGTGGCCTCTCTAGCCACTCCCCCATGATGGGTCTTACCGCCGCATCACGGCGTGCCCAGGAAAGAGGGTCTCCATTACATACACGTACAATGTGAACAATGGTGGCACTCAGCTTGACGGCCTCATCAAAAGAGTATTGTCATCGCAGCACCGCGTGACACCCACCGGTTCAACCAAGATTGGATTATTATGGAGCGGACATTGATAAAAATGAATACAGGGTTTTTCAAAAAAAGGCTGAATTTTTCAAAACCCTTTCTCAGCGCTTGCCAAGGCCATAAAAGACCAACTCACTTCACGCGTACAAAGTCGCGGGTGCCCGCTATACTATGTACAATATGCAGCGAAGTTTTCGAGTTTGTGAGTTTATATAAAATTTTGCTTTAATTAATTGAAATCTAGGTTAAAACGAATTCTCAAAATACGTTTCTTTTCCCATGTTCCTAGGTTTCATAATACAATGAATATTCATTGATAATGAATATTCATTGTACATAATTTAACATGACGAATTAAACTTTTTCTTAGACTATACTAAGGTGGTTTGTGCATATAAAACGATGACAAGATACTGATTGAAGGAGAATGTACCGAAGTATATTTTTTCGCATTCGTGAACCCATAACACAGCTAGTTAAACCATTCTTACTTTGGATCTAGATAACGATGTGTAGAATGTCCTAGAATATTAATTTATTTTACATAATTTAAAAGGCTGATTACTGTAGTCGCTGTGTTAGTTCCCATTTAAGTAGAATAAGGCCACCCTATCTCTTCCTGTGGGTTTCGTTGAAGGTGATGAAGTGCCAGCCCCTTTAGACAAGTGGCAATTCGTTGGTCGGCGTTTGATGGAATAGAATGTCGGATTTGACGTATTTGACAGTCGTTAACGCATGTCATAAACGTCAAATCCTATATATTCGTCATTCTATTCTATTAAACGCCGAACAACGAATTGCCACTTGTCTAGAGGGGCAGCTTGATATAATTGCAGTCAAGCGGATGGCGCTCGCCCTCTATTAAAAGACACTCCCTTTACCTACCTCTTCGGGGATCTACAGGTCTGAATGCACTACATGGTTTATGTTGGTTTTATAAAATAAAATGCAATACTAACTTCAAAACTCTCGCGTTTCATGATATATAATAAAGGTAACGGAAATTAATGCGATCATGGTATGTGAGTACCTATGGCATGATCGCGTTAATACCCGTTATTTTTATTATATATGAAACGCAATATTGAACCTTTCACTTTGTTTTCAGAAAAAAGACAATAACTGATAGCCATTACGAGTAAAACGGGGTGAATAGAGATCATAGGTGAATAGATAGAAATGGTCGTTAGAATTTTAAAATAATTTCTTTAATATAGTTTCAAGTATCTGTATTCTATCTAGATAGGTATTTGATAATTTTGTTTATTATAACACTAGGTGACCCGCTCCGGCTTCACCTGTGGCATACATAGAAACTCCACATCCCCCTTTTAAACCATAATTATGCCCGTAATTTATAAATTTAGAATATCGTATGGGAATTTGACGGATTTGTTGACATTTTTGATTACTGCTCCGCTCCCTTGAGTAATAGCACAGAATTCATAATAGTCTTCTTCTTCATCGTAGCATTAAATCCCAGTCGCATCCGAAGCTTTTCAACTTACAGTATGCGATTCGCTTTACCAGCATAACTACGGATTTGGCTGAACTTACATATTTTCTGTGAAGCGACTGCCATCAACCCAAAGGCAATATCGAAGCATTGCAGCTAGACTGTGGACTGTGACTGCATATGTTGTTGGAATCTTTGGGGCTCTAACTACCCGTAACGACTGCCATAAATGGTAACCGGAACTGACGGCTTAAAGTGCTCTCCGAGGCAGGACCAGACCAATGGAAATACACATATTCATGCACACAAATATGTATTTGCATTGAGCGGGGATCATAAACGCGCCTCCTGCGTTGCGGCCGCGTTCATTACCGCTACACCACAGAGGCTGTCTCCTTAAGTAGTAGTATGATAATATATTTTTCAACACATTTGCTCATTAAGTGGCACATAATGACACCTGTAATCAAACAGCGACTTTGTCGTTGCTATGATTCAAAAGTGAGTTATAGATTTTGATTTTCTTGGTTAAGTTGTGAGAAAAAGTTTCAATACAAAACAACACGTAGGTATATATTTAATAAATAAAACAATGCCATCAAAAACAGTAAGTGATAATTTCATTAATTGAGTATCTATTATTGTTTCTCTAAAAAAATTGTGAAAATGGTCGTAAAAATCATCATCCACTGACGACAAAGTAGCATGGTCATGGCACTCTAGCCTATTCCGAAAATAACAAAAGAAACAAAAAGAAGTAAAGACCGCCATTAAAGTTTTGTGTTTATGTTTACATTTCAGTATGAGAATAGTTAAAATGATTTTTATTATCATTTTATTCATAAATAGTGTTGACAAACGTGTCGTATGATACATATGTGTATTGTTGATTACCACCCTTGGCTCTCTCAATAGCGCCTCTTGTACTATAATGTACTAATAGCCCATAACCTTCCCCGATAAACAGACTAATTAACCCAAAAAAAAACAATTTTAATAAAATAAAATAATTTTAAAGTTGACCAAACAAACAAGTGAACAATCAATCAAACAAAGAAACTTTTCAGCTAACAATAATAGCGTAGATAGGACTAAGTGTAATACTCACCAGGATGTTTATCATGTTACACGGTAAGTATCCTGGTGAGTGTTACACTATTAATGTGAATGACCATGTCAATCACAAATCATTCATAGATTGGATTAGTCCTTAGTTTCACTTGAAAGAAAACAACTACAGAATTCAGCTGACGATTTATTTCTATTCAACCCATTTTACAGTAGCAATGTCAACGTTAATTATGTACGTAAGTCGATTATCTCTTGTCTTTATTTGGTGGATCAAGACGCTGTCTTCTTCATTAATTCGTTAAGCTCCGAAAGTTTCGTGCCATCAAGATGAAATTTCTTTAAAATAGCCTCGAATTTCTCAGGGAACTTATTCCTAAGAGAAAATGCGAGTTTTGCTGTATTCGCTTTGTCTATATCTGAGCATTTGGCGCAGGACGTGCTTACCAGTTCAGCTACTTGATCTGAAAAAGAATTCATAGTGCTATGAAAACACTGTGGCCGATATCTATAATAAGGCTTTTTAAATCATTCTTAAAATATCAGAATCTGATTGCTTATTCAATTAAACTGTAATTTAAAAATAATTGACACTCATAAATCTATACATCTATACATATAAATAAAATTGGAGTGTCTGTTTGTAATATTGAAATAACCGTTTTTTTACTACATGTATATGAATATAATAGGGTACACACACCAAAATATTTATTTTTAAATTTTTGTCTGTGTGTCTGTCTGTTTATTCCGGCTAATATCTGAAATGGCTGGACCGATTTTGACGGGACTTTTATTGGCAGGTAGCTGATGTAGCTTAGGCTACTTTTATTTTAGAATAATAGCGTTGACTCAACACTAAGCGATAATCGACATCTACGCGGGCGGAGCCGCGAGTAACAGCTAGTAAATAATAAACTTTAAAATACTTCAGTCCCAGGGAAGATAATATGATGAACAAGATCAAAAGAGACAAAAGATAAGATATCTACAAATATTATTGTACGTTTGTATAATTATTATAAAGTACTCGTTTCAGCGATGCCTACTGAAAACTTTTTTATTGTTTGTTTGTGATTACCGCAAATAATACTAAACTAATTTAAGAAGGCTTGTTTTTTGTTAGAAAGGCTACGTCTTGGTCAGATTTCAAATCTTCGAATTATTTTGAAATCTTCAAATATCATCTCATACGGTTGAGTAGAATTAGAAATGTGACTGAAAGTAGATAACGACAACTAGTCGCGGGCATCAGCTAGTTTAAGAATATAAAAATTACTTACTCTTAAGTGCTGTTCCCTCTTGAGTGCAGGCTCCGGTTCCATCCAAGCAATTTGCGAATCCCTTCAACACGCGTTCATTCTCAAGGAGCTCATCAATGAATGTTTGGTCATATTTGTAACCACTGGAACGAGCCACCACTGACCCAATCACAGCCAATATGACAAGTAATTTCATAATGATTAATTCTCTGCGAAAAAAAGTAAGACTATAATGTTACGTTTTTCACAAAAGAGATGCATACATCCTAATTCCATTAATACACACACCGGCAGAATTAGCGGAACACAAAACTATGGTCTGGGGAGGGATATGTTTAGGAGCTGGCACGGAGTTAGAGGTAGTCGACGACGGCGGCACTCTGACTGCTGATCGGTATATCAGGGAGATTTTAGAGGAACATGTTGTGCCATTTGCCCCATTTATTGGTAACGACTTCATTTTAATGCAGGATAATGCTTGGGCTCACAGTGTTCGCTCAGTACAGGTATACCTAAAGCATTTTTGTGTTACGGTGATGGAGTGGCAAGCACGGTCCCCGGATATAATCTGATTGAACACGTTTGGGAATTGCTAAAGAGGAGTGTCAAATCAAGATGGCATTCTTGATTTGACACTCCTCTTTCTAGTTCCTAATAATCTGGGTGAGCTGCGAAATACATTAGTTGAAGAATGGCAGAGGTTGCCCCATGAAATCATTGACAACATCATTTGGAGCATGCCCAGACGGATGGAAACCTTGTTTCACTTTTAATTATTATTAGTTTAAAAATAAAACCAACTATTTCATACTCTCCTTTTTTGTGTTCCGCTAATTTAGTAGAAATATGAAATGTATTTATATTATTTTAAAAGTATTTTTAGCTTTACCTACTTAAAATACAAAAATTCTAGTTCTGAACTATATATTTCATGAATTAATCATGAACGTGTTTTTGCGTGCAGCATAATTTTTTGACATATTGTTCACGGAAATAATACAAAGCGGTGCTCATGAACAAATAAATTTGTGACACTCACCTAAGAAACAGCTGGTTTCTTTAACTAAATTGTGTAATCTGGGCTCTTTATATAGGTAGCTATATCTCTTGTTACTATTATCCTTGAGGATAAGCAGTAAGAAATAGATGTTTACATAAATTTATTTTAACATATTCTAATGTTATTGCTTAAGTTGTGAGAACTTTTTTTGCGCAAAATTATTTTGATAAAATATGAAATAAATAATCTATAAAATAATAATTAATCGCTAAGCGCAAATCTCGAGAACAGCTGAACCGATTTCACTATTTCTTTTTTTAGAATACTATATTAATATGGTTTTTACGCAGAGAAAAATTTAAAACAATGCCTGAAAAGTTTAGAAATGAAACTTTTCTATACGCCCATACAAACGATTCGTAATAATACTAAAAGTCAACTTGAACTTTAATACTATATCATAAAGTTCAAGTGTTAGTGGAGAGGTGTCGGGAAGGTAAAATAATTGAGTAACGCACAATGGCTTAGAGGTGCTACGGGGTTGAAGAATGCCACAAGCAAAGCCGAGGCGGGTCAGCTAGTAATATAAATAAATAAATCTTTATTTTGAACACAAAACATTAAACAAACAAAAATTAAAAGTAAAAGTGTACACTGTGGCATAGTCGTCAACGCTTCTTATTGGTCCGGACATATTTACTAACATAATTCCCTCTTTTTATACCACTTAGGCGGTAGACAAGCATATGTTCCACCAGATGGAAAGTTGTTACCGCAGCCTAAGGACGTGTGCAATGCTAGAGGAATCACACTCGTGCTGTCGGCCCTGTAAGAACAGAGAGTTTTCATGGTTACAGTGTCGGCAGTGCGTTTCATTTGAAATCCTCCAAAACAGTGTTCGAACAAGTAGCCTACGCGGCTTAAGGGTAGTATACGCAGCCGCTACGTAGGAGGCGCGGGTTTGATCTCCGCTCAGTATTCGTATGCATGAATTTGGGTATTTACATTAGTCTGTTCAAGCACGTTAAGCCGTCGGTCCCGGTTGCCGTATGAACAACTATGGCAGTCGTTACGGGATGCTTAAATATCGAAGTTCAGCCAAATCAACAGTTAAACTGTCAAAGCGGATCACAGACTCCAAGTTGAAGGTTTCAGATGCGACTGAGATTAACACTAGAATGAAAAAGAGAAGTTAAAGCTTAGTTAAAGTTTAAAATTAAATGGCTTCTTATAAAGTGAATGAAACACGTAATGAACTCATTTAATTTTGGACTTAGTCACCGTTTTTAACAGTGGGCTGACCCACGCTGTTCCACTAGAATACCTACTACTCCTAGGGTCCAAAGAATATTGAGATAATCACCACCGTATGCCCGATTATGCACTTAAGTAATGTTACCGTTATTGGATTACTATGGAGCTTTTTTGCTCAATGTGTTACCTTACACTTTTTAGATAACTTCACTATTTCAATCTTTTCTAATACTTTCAAATCCGGAGGAGGTAGATGATGAAGATGCAATTTGATAAAATGAAATTCTTCAGAATCTTAATGGTCTTGAAAGATAAAAAGATTTTATTCGAAAAAACATAAAGGTACGAGCAATAAGACAAAATCATAACTTATGGTTTTATCTTATATCCTAAATATAAACAGATCAGTCTATAGGAATGTTTAATCACCCATGCGTGACACGGAGACTGAAACGCCGCATGAGCTGTGCGCGCGTTGCTCCCACTGACCACCAACCTTCTCTGGCCGGAGTTGATCCCTGTAGAGCATTGAGACCACCACCTACCCCTTTTGTCCCATTATCGCGATAGCCTTTGGACCCTGGGTGCAGTGGGAATTGATGTGTTCTAGTGGGACAGCGTGGGTCAGCCCGCTGATAAAAGTGCATAGCCGGGCAGGGGGATTGTGGTCGCAGTACCACAGTGGGACCGGTGGGTGTCACGCGGTGCTGCGACCACAATCCTCTTTTGATAAGGCTATCAAGCTAAGTGCCACCATTGTTAACATGGCGCGTGTATGTAATGGTGACCCTCTTTCTTGAGAAGAATTCTTGAAATATACGTGTCCTATATATGTATATAAATAAAAAAATATCTTCCTCAAGAAACGGGACCTACCCTAGACCATCTAGAAGTCCTATATATATATATATATATATATATATATATATATATATATATACGCTATTATGAATTAACATTATTGTTGACTATTGCATCTATCATGGCTTTGTGTTACCTACTTAATTTATAATCGTTTTTAATTATTAGATTTTTGAATTATATTTTTTTACTGACATCGGATGTAATGCAATAATATGATATCGATTGATAATAATTTCTTGATTTAATTGTTTAATTGTTGACATATTTCATACTAACCATTGATGTAAGACGAATTGTTACTAACAAATTGGGCCCAGTTGCCATGAATAAAATGATATTTAATTTAATTTAATTTAAACAGGTTGACCAAAGTAAAGAAAATCGGCTTAGGTGGGGTTTCTCATATAAGGTGGAGTGTGTATGTGGAGCATGTATATACATATGCTGCCACTTGCCCACACGTATATTATGTACACTGATGGAACTCATGAGTGCCTCCGAGACTGGTATCAAAGTGTGCATGGGGCAGAAGAATACTTTTCTAGCACACGAGTTTCTATAATATGGATACGACAGAAGAGGAAGCGACGAACATTAATTACCTACATTATTATAGGAACTCGAACGAAGTCACCATTAGCATTAAAAGACTATGATAAAATGAATATTCAGGTTTCACGTTCAAATAATAAGCTTTAGAATGATAGCTTACTTGTTAAGGAGTTGGCTTAAGGATACCGGGTTCGAAATATAAAAAAGTATATTTAACACCTAAAATGTGATTTAAAAATAAAAATCAAGTATTAAACCTCAAGGATAACATTAACTACAAATGTATATAAAGATTACACAATCAAGTCACAGAGACCAACTGTTCCTTAAGTGAGTACTAGAAAATATTATTTGTTCATAAGCACCACGTCATATTATTTCCGTGTCAAAAATTCTATTGTACACACACAAATAATAATTCATTCATGAATAATTCATATTGTAATCTTTGAAAATGCATTTAAAACGTCTTTGCCTAACAGCTACCCATTTGCATCCTCTACTATTCTAAAGTAGCTTATTAAACCTCAGAACCTCATAAAGTACAAATGGAGCCCTTGTAGCGTCACTTAATTGCTCGATTTTGCTATTTGTACATATTGTATTAGCTGCCTAGATTCTTTATTAAAGGCCGCTGTTTAATTAGCGACCTAAATGATGTTCAGCCATTTGATTAAACGATTTTAACGAAAAATTGGAAGAATGAAGTTTAATTATTTGCCTAGCCATTTTATCAAACAGCTAGAAATATGACTTATTAAAATAACCACTAAGGCTAATGGTCCCCGAGGACATT
This sequence comes from Eilema caniola, assembly GCA_949126895.1. Taxonomy (NCBI): domain Eukaryota; kingdom Metazoa; phylum Arthropoda; class Insecta; order Lepidoptera; family Erebidae; genus Eilema; species Eilema caniola. The sequence goes on from OX421478.1 coordinate 8,294,731, forward strand.
CGGGCCGAGAAATCCCGGCTCCACCAGGTCATGGTGGCCGAGTGGGAGCGACGACTTGGGCAACCACGCGCAGGGCACGCCGTCATTGCGGCGGTAAGGCCCATCATGGGGGAGTGGCTAGAGAGGCCACACGGGAGCCTCTCGTACCGTCAGACGCAGATGATAGCCGGGCACGGTTACTTCGGGCGGTATCTGCATCTGATGGGTATTGAGCCAACGCCCGAGTGCCATCACTGCGACGCGAGCGTGGACTCGGGGCTGCACACGCTCACCGAGTGTCCGGCGTTTGAGACGCCGAGGCGGGAGCTTGTGCAGGCCCTGGGGGTGAGAGTGCTCACGCTCTCCACCCTGCTCGCGGCGATGGTCCGCTGCGCGGATGCGTGGGCGGCCAGCGCCTCTTTCTGCGAGCAGGTCATGCTCGCGAAGGAGACAGCAGAGCGGGCGCGGCGCGGTGAGCGAGAAAGACTCGCTGACATCGCTGCTCGCGCCCGAAGGCGGCTCGGGCGTCGGAGGGCGCTTACAGACCTCCGCCTCCCATGAGCGCGGGCCTGAGGGTGACGGGTGGAGCCACCCGTCACCCTAGCAGAAGCAGGCCACGGCGGCGGCGCGCATCGTAGGACGATGCGCGCCTCCCCACACCGGGGTTGAGTCGGGGACGGCGTGGTCCCCACCTCCCGAGGAGGGCCAGACCGAAAGGGATGGCCCTGGGTCAGCCGGGGTGCGAGGGATATGTCGCAAGACAACCTCACCTTCGGCCTAGCACCACGACCCACAGACGGCGTGCGGTTTAGTCGGTTCGAGTCCGACATAACCCACCCCTCCGGCTCCGGAGGGGCGGGTATCCGTGGGGATTTCCCGCACGTAAAAAAAAAAAAAAAAAAAAAAAAAAAGGCTAATGGTAACCTATTGAAATATCGAATTTCTGTTACCCGAATCTTAAAACCCCGAAAACGGTTGGTAGAACTTTTAAAAGACAGATGTAATGAATGACAACTTTCTATAATTCCGTTTTTCATTTCCCAGATGAATCAATTTCCAGGTGCACTAAAACCAAATTTTCAAATAGTATTTTTTTGTTTTCCATATTGTCATAATCCAAATATAGTTATACCAGATTCTCAGAATATTTTTTTTTGTTTCCCATCGTACCATTTTCCAAATAAACTATTACCAAATTTTCATAATCTTTTTATTTGGTTCCCATACAAATCGTGTTCCAGCTAAACTATATACAGGTATAGTAAAAATCAGTTAATTTATACGATTCATTTAGGGTGTGTAACGGTTGATATAATAATAAAAAATCTAACGTTCACTTAAGACATAAATAATTTCACTTAATAAAATGAAAGCCTGAAAACTTATAAATATAATATAATTTTGTTTAAATTATTGTTTTCCATGTCATGCATGAACAGTTTTGTATGCAGGTATAATCAATGAATCAGGAAAGCGAGCTCGTGAACACTGCGTACCACACCCGACCCGACTCGCCGTGGTACTTGTCTGCCCTACACTAGAGTGTTATTTAAGAACCGGAGGCGCGGAGGGAGGGGAGCCCCTTATTTCGTAGAAAGAAATTTCATAGAATTTCGTTTCACACTAATGCTTCATATAATATTTGGTTCCTATATTTTTATTCCGAATATTATTGTTTCAAAAACAATTTCCTACAATGAAACATATTTCACAGAAACACAATTTTTAATCAAATTTTTTTGTTTAACAAGCTTATCAAGCTGTAGAATTATTTTTAAAGAATATTAAACCACCTTTATAATGTTCCAAATCGCATTTTTAACTGTAACATTTACAATTTTAACACCCCGACTCAGATTACCCCGACTCGGATAGGTTAGGTTAGAAGGCTAATGCGGGAGCGGAGCGTAGCGAAGCTCCCGCATTAGGCCTTCGTGGTTATTTTTTTATAAACCACCCAGAAGTAGGAGCCCCGCGTAGCGGGGCTCCGTCGACCTGGTAGACGCATCAATTGTTTAGTTCATAAAAACCATATATATGATAATATGTTATTCTTTGTAATAAGTTTCTATTAAATAAACAATATAATGATTAAGAATAGTTGATTTGATATTCTATGAAATGATTATTCTAATGTTTAACTTTATATGAAACAAAATTCAATGATTTAAAATTTTATTATATTAATTAAATATAATGATTATAATTGATTATTCTATGAAACGAAATTATGCGAAACATTTTCTGTTATACGAAATTATATTAAACAACGCACACCCGCGGAGGGCGGGCAGTCTTCGCCCGCAGTAACGAAGCTCGGGCGCCCGGGCGAGCTGGAACGGCTGAGGCTGGTCGCCAAAGGCGACCAGCAAGCCGAAGCTGCGGAAGCGAACATGGGTGCCCGAACTTTGTTACGCAAGGGCGGAAGGACTGCACTTCCCGCAGCGCCGGAGAAGAGCAACACTAATGCTTGCCTGCTTGCCTGCATGCTTGCCTGCTTGCCTGCATTCATGCATGCCTGCATGCCTGCATGCTTGCCGGTTTGATTGCCAGCTTGCCTGCATGCATGCTTGTTTGCTTACATGCATACATATATTTTTTAAGGCAACGTGTGTTTTGTTCAGTAGGTCTCCAATTGTAGTTAGTAGACGCCATATGAGGTTTAGTTTTAGGTTTAGAAATCTGGATATTGTTTGTCTGGATATCAATTAATTGCATTTCAAAAATTTGTGTTTTAAAAATTGGGCTTTCGTGCATATGGATTACGGTCATCTGGATTTTGTGCATTTAGATTTCGTGTGTCTGGAACTCGTTCGTCTGGATTATAAAACGTCGTACAAATGAATAAATGGGCAAATGAAATTCGGAGTTGCGATTATATGGAAAATAAAACTTCGGAATTTGAAAAAAACGGGATTATGAAAAATTGCCCAAACGTTTTCTGGATTATGATATTCGGAATGTTAAAATTCGGGATTAAGATAGGTAACCAAGGCTAATACATACATACATGATCTTCGCTCCGCTCTGTTCCCTCCGGCTCCCGCCGGCTCCGGGATTTCCCGCACGATAAAAATGAAAGGATAACCCTGAATGCTTGGAGGCTACGCTGACTGAATGTTAGGAAAAGGTCCGATTTGAAGCGTAAGAAACTTTTATATTTTTAGAAATCACTTTTCTTTAAAATCTATTATAGATATTATTACCTATATAAAAAGATTTGTATAAAATCTTTCTGTATCTTTCACTGTGATAGTCTTACCTACTAATTTTATGTTTTCGATTATATTTCCTTCGCAATTATTATAATCTATGTAGTTGTTGTTACGTGTCTATTTAAGATTTTAGAGCTTCAAGAATGAATTGTTTTCTTCTTTGAAGCCATGCATGTCTATAGAAGTCACATTTGTTATTCACTATAATAAATCTTTATAGTACTAAACAGAATAATTTGGTATTACAGAACTCCTACCCAACGCGATAAACGACTCTCGCGGAAAGTGCTCCGTGAAAGACAAAGCGATTGCAGCAGCACTTCTAAAGGCTGTTCAGTCTAAGTTCACTAAGCAATTCGAGGCTCTCGTGACTAAGCTCGACCAGTTCATAAGTCAGAATATGTCTTGATTCAATTATGTAATATAAGCAAAATAATTTTAAAATGCAATTGATATATAATTTACATTGTCTTCTACCTTAATTCTAAATACAACCTTAAACATGCAAAACTGTGTTTTATTTTATAAGTATAAAACTTTTAAATTGCGCTAAACCTCTAACGTAAGCTTGATGTATAAAATGACCGACTAGATATGATCAAAATGTCGAAGGGGTAGTAGGTAGAGGTGTTTCTACAACTTTTCGCTAACTCCGAACTACAGTGCCACGTTATAGGGGTGAACCAATTGGCGTCAAGCGGATCCTTTTTCATGGGCTGTATGTTTAATGTGTAGATAGAAAGCCATCTGGATGGATATTTTTTCAGATAACACATTCCCTAAAATAGATGACTAATAAAAAAGACATAGCTTTGTAGATTATTTAGAGCGTTTTCACATTCATCCGATATCCGATATCGGTGTCAGACGCCCGTAGCCGACATCTGATAGCCGATACCTTGTGCTGTTTTCACATTTATTCGATGAAATCGGCCCAATACGGCGATTTACTCCAAAGCGCAGACTAGTGAAAAAAAAGAAAAAGAAATGAAAGCAATTTTCGACCTCATTGACATGACATGGTATCGAGTTTTTTTTCTTATATTCGTGATCAGCGTTATCGATTTACGTGAAAAGACACGTAACTAAAAAAGTGGTATTAAGGTCCAAAATTGCTCGCAGTCGCTGTTTTAGTCTTTTTGTGATCCGATATCAGGCCAAAACACTGGTGTCGGCTCCGATAACCGATATCGGGCCGGACAATGTGAAAGTGAGATACATAATCCTGCATTTGACTTCCTCCGATATCGGATGTCGGATATTGGATATCAGATGAATCTAAAAACGCTCTAGTGTACCAAAATACATGATCATGGACAAGACAGGACGGGAATAAAACCCTTTTTTGATGAACTTGAATGACGGGCTAGGCAAGTGATTAAAACCGTTAACTCAGTGGCACCGTTCAGTTAACGGCCTGAATGATATTCAGCCGTACCTATCGTTTGGGATGGAACGCAGAAATAAGAATTTTTTTTTATTAATAGTTTCATTGAGAAAAGCAGATCAATGCGACTTGGAAACGTTCGATCAGCTTCGTTGTTAGTTTTTTTTATAACCATGTAGAAGCAAGTGATTTGCCTAGATGTTTCATTCAATGGCTAGGCAAGTAATGAAACGCCATTGATCCAAGCTCCAATAGCTGTTGGATCAGATGTCTGAATATCATTCAGGCCATTAATTGACGCTTGATGAAGCTTGTATGAATCGTGGATGATGTCCTTTTGTTATTGGTTTTGGACTACTTAACTATTTCAATCGTCTTAGGGTTGCCTTCTTCAACTGAGAGCCAAGCCCAATAGCATCCGTAGCTCGCACTTTAAAATCCGATGTCATTTTTTTAATTCTCTTTTCAATACCTAATTTGGTATATTTTAGCTTACGATTGCATTACCTCTTAGACGAAACATAAAACAACTTAGCAATGTAGACTTGTAAAGGTTTTTGACAATTATGAAACACAAAATTGTGTCATATTTAGAAAAAAAGAAGATAAAATAAATATCAATTTTAATTATGTTTTAAAACTACTCTGCTTATATTTAAAAATGTATCAAGGTGCATTCTGACTTATAAACTGGTCGAGTTCAGCGCGTTTCGCGCCTGAAGGATCGTATTGTTTCAAGAGAGCCTCGAATTTCTCCGGAATCTTAGTCTGAACAGCCTTTAGGAGTGTTGCTGCATTCACTTTGTCGTTTGCTGAGCACTTGCCGCAAGAGTCGTTTATCGTGTTCGGTACGAGTTCTGTAAAAAGAAGTTATTGTGCTTAGTGCTACAAAATTATCATTTCTTGCAATGAATAACAAATATGGGCTCCTTTAAGAAGTGAATAGATTCAAGGAAGGAAACTATTCATTCTTGAATAATCTTAAATAATCACAATTTGAAAGTAACAATAAGTACCTACATAGATTATATAATTGCAAAGAAAATATAACCGAACAAATTGATTAAGTGACTAATATATTCAAAACATATAATTATTAGATAACACAATAAGAAAGAGATGAGAAGATTCAAACAAAAATAAATTTCTGAGAATAAAAACATTCTTACGCTTCAAATCTTTTCCTTGTTTTGTGCAAGGACCTTTTCCTAACAGGCAGTTAGCATACCCTCCAAGCAAACGTGGGTTATCCTTAGCCTCTTGGACGGTGGAAGGTTCGACGTTAAAGAGGTCACCGGGGCGAGCCACCGCCATCCCAACTAGAGCCAAGACGATGAGAAGTTTCATTTTGAATGATTCTGTGAGATAAAGGAAAATATTTTTTATCTTTTTTTATACCACTTAGGTGGTAGACAAGCACTCGGCCCACCTGATGGAAAGTGGTTAACGTGGCCTATGGGCGTGTGCAACACTAAGGGCGTCACACTCGGGCTGCTGACCCTGTTAGAACAGAGAGTTTCTCAGCCGTCAGTGTAGAAGATAAAGCAGGACAAGCCTTTGGTCTTCCCATAGACAGCACAAAAGCTTACATATTTATCTTATTTATTTTTTATCTTATAATATTTTAATTACTTTTACTATCATCATGTTTAATCATTTATAATCTAGCTGTTACCCGTAACTCTAAATATAAAATCCGGTGGAAGTAACCTAAATTTGTACAATTCCAGACTACGAACGATCCTAGTGCCTAATGTAATAGTAGTGCGTAGAGAGTTCGACTAAAATTCGTGGAATGAATTCTCGCTCAGTACTAATGTTTGGACGTATGAATATATATATATATATATTTTCATTGGTTTGGGTGTTTAAAACGCATGTTTTTACAAAAATGTAAATGTACTGTACAGACAGCAAAAACAAAAACGAAGTGATCCCATAAGGACTCCTTTTGTACTTTGTGAGGTACTGGATTTTGAAAATGTATTTTAGAATATTAGAGAATGCAAATGGGTAGTTGTTTGACAAAAACGGTTTAATTGATTTTTTTCATGAATGACTTATTTATTAGTTGTGTTTGTACTTACAAAATATTTTTTGAGGTACTTTACATGGACATAATTCAACTGGGCGACAGCCTCTGGCGTAGCGTGGTCCACTACGCGGGAGGCAAGGGTTCAATCCCCACTCAGAGCAAATATTTGTATGCACGAATATGGGTACTTGCATTAGTCTGGTCGCGCCTCAGAGAGCACGTAAACCTGTTGGTCCTGGTTCCATACGAACATGTATGGCATGGCACTCGTATCGGGTAGTTAAAGCCCTCAAAAGTCCAACAACTGGTCTAGCTGCTATACTTCGATATCGCCTTTAAGTTGTGGAAGTCAGATGGCAGTCGCTTCATGGCAAATATCGAAGTTCAGCAAAATCCACAGTTAGACTGGTAAAAGCGGACCCCAGACTGTTTAAAGCTTCGGATGCGACTGGGTTAATCCCAGTCCTCGCTAGGATGAAGAAGAATACAACTGTTGCTCACGAACAAATAATATTATGTAGTATGTACTCACCTAAGGAACAGTTGGTCTCTGTGACTTCATTGTGTAATCTGACGGCTTTATATACATTTTTCATTTAATATTATCCTTGGAGTTTAGTACTTGATTTTTGTTTGTATTCACATTTTAGATGTCAAATATATTTTTACACTTCAATAAATATGCATAAGCCGTGAGAACTTTTGGTTATCAAGTTATATTCAGAAAAAATATCGAAATTATTAGTATTTCCGCTAACTCCTACAGCTAAGCTAAATTGCTTGTGTTAGGATATCGGTAGTATAATGGCCTCGTTAACCACTGGTGACCGAAATTCATTTGATCATTTGACTTGTGACCGATAAAGCATTAGGCCATTCTTCTACTGATCGAATGAACAATTGACCAAAAGAGTTTTTATCGAACAAACATTTGGTCACTTGGAACACTCAAGCATACTGTGCGATACTACACGGACCGGATATATTATTAGTCATAATGTTATTACTAAGAATATTCTTAGTTCATAATCTTTTTTTGTCATATCTTTTTACGTCATCATAACAGTCATATTTTTTAAATTTCATTTACTAAGAATATTATATTTACCGTCTATTATCATAAACATAATTTTCAAATTAAAATGTCACTTAAAAAAGTGACAATAGTGAGTGATGCCAGGCCTCCGTCACTCGCCCATAGCTTCGAAGATAAACACCTACGAAGCGCGACAACTCGTAGTTGTTAGAACAGTCGGGGCTGGCGCGCGACAGCGAACACTCGCATGACGTAACTTGCGCAAACATATCGTCTTTGCTGTTATGCGATAGGCAGTACGTAGTGTAATTCGCATGTTTTGTAATTTGTAACAATGAATCGTTATACGAACAACTGTTGCGTGGACAGATGTCCAAATTTACAAAAGAGTTATAAGTTAACGATTAGGATAGGACTAATTTTATAATAATATTGTTGGGGTCAAATATTTGGTTCTAGTCACTAATTGACATCTAATTATCTCTCTAATTATCTCTCTAATTGATCTCTTATTACAAATAAATATTCGTCGCGAACCTTTCACATAGGTACTTACCTATTCTATTACCTAGCTACCTATATTAGTAAGTTCGTAAGAACTAACTAATGACTATCTAGTATATGTAATTTGTATTACTTGTAAGCACCTGCAGTCAACGCCAAAAGTCAAGTGGACAAAATTCCACAAGGTACGCCGCACATAACATGGTGAACGGTTAGAATACAAAAATATCGGTGAACGCCTTAAAATGAATTCACGGAACACGGTACTATTACAAAAAGCAGTGAACTTGCATAAAATGTAGGTGGCAAAATTAATGAAATTTGTTGAGTTTACGTGAACAGGTTATTTTTTTGCACTGCTGACTTCTTGGTTCTACTAGTGCCGGTAATTTAATTATTTCATCACTATTAATTTCAAAGATTCGCACTTCTGTATTCGACTAGATTCGGCTGCACTCGTGCCGGCGTCGCGCGAGTCGCGTGTCTAGTAATGCCTTGATCACACACACCGAATGGAGTGGCGAGACAGTGCGCTCGGCCGAGTCGAAGTGAACTTGGTGCCACTCGGTGCGTGTGATCAAGGCACAAAAGTCATTAATACTATAACAGCCCGTTGTTTTTGCGTCGGGGGTTAAACATCCATAGTAATTCGCAAAAAAATCTATTTCAAAAAATTTGAATTGATAAGGGCGTGGAATGGTAGCTTAGTAGTCAAAACATTCCCTTGTAAGGCAAAGATCGCAGGTTGAAACCCCGCCTAGACCGATTAATTTTTTTCTCTTTCATTCGATTTGAGTATTTAACATGAAAAATGCTTAAAATTTAATTTAAATTAAATGGGCAGAGTAGTCAAAAATCACTGTTTAAAAATGATTGAAAAATCCTTCATTAGTTCCGATAGTTCGTAAGAATGTTCCACTGTCGCCTCAAAGACAGATATAGAAGGAGAAATTTGAATTGGTTAGGGCGAGGTCTGGTAGCTTAGTGGTCAAACCATTGCCCTTGTAAGGCAAAGATTGCGGGTTCAAACCCCGCCTAAACCGATTCAATTGTTTCTCTTTAATTTGATTTGAATATTAATACAAAAAAATAATTAAAAAAAAATGCTTAATTCAACTTTAAATGGATATTTTCATTTTCTTACAAAGTGACTAACCTAACACTCAAGGTGGCATTGTATGTTCGAAACAAAGGGAGGAAATTTTTTAGGCTATTAAAACGGTGGCTTTCTTCAACATCAGTGCAACTTCTGTACGTAATATATTAGTATTTTGATCTGATTTCAAGTCGCACATTTTACTTTTTCGAATCTTAATCGATTTAAGTAGTTAGTAAGGATACCAAGCATACGTGCCCCAGTCGGTAAGGTGCCCCACACGCTGATAGATGCATTTTGAATTTTGCGTCAATTAGATTCGAATGGGCCAGTCATACAAGTATGGCGGTGCAGTTAACAACACAATGCTGATTTTTATTTGTTTTAAATGGGGAAAGTGACAAAAAGGTAAATATGATAGGCTGAATTTATTTTATATTTACTATTAAGTACATTATGTTAAAGTATTTGCTTCATATTTTATTAAGGTTTTAAAGTTTTATTCTAAAACTAACCTCTTTAAACTCTTTCAATCAATTAAATTTGATTTCAGGTAAACTTATCTATCGAACCCAAGTAGGGCAGGTTACCCCGAAAATTGGTTAATGTGCCCTAACTTGTCTTCCTAGGAGTCATTATTTTCAAGTATTTTTCTACCAATTATCATATTTCAGGGAATGGGAAAGGAAGAATCTGCAGATCCCAGGACATGGACAGAAGAATAAAATAGTCATATACATATACATAGAAGATGTCACAAGGAAGAAACTGGGAGTGCATGCGGCTAGCCGGCTTATTATTATAATTATTGTTTTTTTTTATTAATTTAAATACATTTACAAATATAAAAACATATATTTAAAAATATAAAAAATAGAGTCTCACCGGCATCGGGCACAGGGACCAAGCTACCGGTGGCTAGGGCTCCAGAGAAAGGAACCTCCTCACAATACGTGCCGTGTCGAAAAGTACCGCCTTCTGCATCGGGCCCTTGAGCCAGCTGCCTAACGAGAGCCTCTTAAGGTGTTGATCGACGCTCTTAGCAATCAGCCCATGGGCTGATATGACTATCGGTACAATGATTGCCGGATCTACATTCCACATGTTCCATTATTGTCTTTATTCATTTAAAAACAATTTATAAATTACATTTTTAAATACATATCAAAAAGAAAACATCTATTTAATTCAATATAATAATGCGTTCAGGATGTTGTTGAGACTACCTCGTCACTGCAGTGCATCGGGAATGTTTGCACAAGCCAGGACCGATGACTTTTATGCGATTAATACGGAAAAAGTCGGCATCACTGTTGAGGAGGATGAGGGGTGCTCGCAACAGAATCCTGAATACCGTAGCGGAGAACATTAATTCTCCGATTGTAAAACGCCTAGTGTCGAGGGTGATTAATACTAACACTAGTTTATAAGATACTTATGTTACTAACACCATATGGAACTACAGTTTTCCGAAATAAATTTCTTATTATTATTATTATTCTCTTCATTCATTAAAATTACATATTAATTACATTTTCAAATATATCCTAAAAAAATACAAAATATATTTAAAAATATAAAAAATAGTACCCCACTGGCCTCGAGTACAGGGACCAAGCTACCGGTGGTCAGGGCTCCAGAGAGAGGAACTTCCTCACTATGCGTGCCGTGTCTAGAAGTACCGCCTTCTGTATCAGGCTCTTGATCCAGCTACCCAACGCGAGCCTCTTTAGATGTTGGTCGAGGCTCTTGGCTATAAGTCCGTTAACGGTAACGACTATCGGCACAATGACTGCCGAGTCCACCTCCCACATGTCGACAATCTCGTGAGCTAAATCAAGATACTTAATTTATTTGTCCTTCTCAGCTTTCACGAGATTCTCGTCATGAGGGATTGTGACATCAACAATCATTGCGCGCCGCTCAGACCGATCTATCACCACGATATCAGGTTATTATTATTATTATTAAAAATATAAAAAATAGAAGGCCACCGATAGCGGGGCAGGGCCCAAGCTACCGGTGATCGAAGTCACAGAGAGAGAAACCTCCGGACAATACGTGCCGTGTCGAAGATGACCGCCTTTTGCATCTGACCCTTGACCCAACCATCTAGCGAGAGCCTCTTGAGGTGTTGGTCGAGGCTTTCGCTTTTCGCTATCAGCCCGTTCGCCGAAATGACTATCGGGACAATGATCGTTAAATCAACATCCCACATGGCGGTTACTTCGTGGGCCAAGTCAAGGTACTTACTGATTTTGTCCTTCTCAGCCTTCACGAGGTTCACGTCATGCGGAATGGTAATGTCAACGATCATTGCCCGGCGCTGGGGCCGATCGATCACCACGATATCAGGCTAATTGCAAGCAATAGTCCTGTCTGTGATAATAGAGCGGTCCCAGTAGAGCAATGCATGACTATTTTCAAGAACCGACACCGGTGTGTACCGATAGTACCGATAGTACCTCAGACTTAACATGGCCATATCGAAGAGCAAGTTGCTGGTGGATGATCCTGGCCTATAGGTTATGCCTGTGCAAGTACTCGCCATTGGCCAGATGAGAACAACCGGAAATAATATGCCTGAGTGACTTTCCGGGACGGCGGCATGCCCGACAAATGTCGACCGTACCGTCCTTCAGGATATATTTCCGATAGTTATTCGTCATCATGCCCTCGTCAGCAATTGCACAGGCAAACCCTTCAGTTTCCCCAAAGAGGTCTCCGAAGCGTAGCCAGTTGACCGAGGCCAGGAGGTCCACATCGGGCCCTGTTAAGGCTCGATAGAATCTCCCGTGCAGCTCCTTGCCCTCCCATACGGCCTTTCGGTCCGTGACGCTCAGTACCGTCGGTCTGCGCCAGTTCTCGTTCGCCAAGGAGAGCGGAGTGAGACCCTTGTCTACTGCCACCACATCACGATGCATCCCGCACTCGTTGCTCTGGAAATAATCCCTGAGTCTGCACACCTTGCGGTTGTGAAGGTTCTTGGCATTTAAAAAGCCCCGACCTCCCCACCTCTGTGGGATATACAGTCTCATCACAGACGAGCGCGGGTGTAGCTGTAGCAGTTGACGGACCTTTCTATCCAGGGCGTCCAGCTCAGTCTGAGTCCATCTCAGTATGCCAAAGGAGTAAGTCAGTAGAGGCATCACCCAACCGTTGAAGGCTCGCACCTTGTTGCCGCCCGACAAAAGACTGTTGAGTACTTTCGTGAAGCGGCAGAAGAAGCGTTCCTTCACAGATCTCTTGATATCCACTACTGAGATACCCAAAGACTCTGACATACCGAGATACTTGTACATTTAGGTTTCAGAAAGAGATCTGAGAGTCATAGTCTCAGAAAGTTGCAAATTCGTAGAATTCACAACTTTCCCCCGCTGCACATGTAAGAAGGCACACTTATCCATACCGATTTCCATCCCAATGGTGTTGCTAAAAACCTGCGTGATTTTCAGCAGCTCCACCAGGTCAGGTAGTTTCGGTGTGAAAAGTTTGAGGTCATCCATGTACAACAGATGACTAATAACCTCACCCTCTCTCCGAAGCCGGTAGCCTAGACCTGAATCTCTCAGCAAAGTGCTGAGAGGATTCAGTGCTAGGTAAAACCAAAGCGGGCTCAGATAGTCACCTTGGAAGATGCCCCGCTCAATCCTTATGGAGTCCTGGGGGGTCAGCGGAGATTTTCCCGCCGCCCGGTTGACGAAGGACTGTGGTCCACTGCCCCATACACGCACTGAGGAAGGATCTCAGAACTGCATCGATTTTATACAACTCTAAGATCCTCCTCAGCTATGAGTGAGGCACCGAATCATAGGCCTTCTTGTAGTCAATCCAGGCCGCGGGCAAAGCCCCGTGGTTCTGCCGGACTTCCCGGTTAATAGTCATGTCTATGAGGAGGAGCTCTTTAGTACCGCGGGACCCAACCCTACACCCATTCTGAGCGAGGGCCAAAATATTATTCACAACAATGTGTGTGTTAATTTTGATGGTGCTTGTACATAGTGGGCAAGCACGTTATGGGTCTATAGTTTTTAGGTTCAACGGTACTGCCGGTCTTATGGAGCAAGAAGGTGATAGGGTCATAAACAAGGGCTTGTTAGAACTGCGTCGCCAAGCGATCATGGGAGCACCGCATCCATTTAATCCAGAAGTTGTGCAATCCGTCCGGCCCAGGACTTTTCCAGTTCGGGGCCGTACGGATCGCACAACTCACGTCTTCGGGGTCTATAGTCAATAGACCCATATGGGTTCGATACTCCCACATTCAAGCTCAACAACGCACATCTAATCGCCCTCCGTGTGTTCGACGGGCGCTGACCAGATACCACGCCAGAAATTAATCATGGCATTGGTTTCTGGCAGCCCCTCATCGACCACACACTGGTCGGTTCCATCGTACTTTCGGTACTATTATTATTATTATCTCTTTATTCATTAAAATGACATATGTATTATATTTATGTATTATATTTTTAAATATATCCTAAAAATACAAAACAAGAAGAGAAGTACTGGTACCGTTTATCATCATTATTAGTTATCATTTAGTGTTTGCAGTGATATTACAAAAGGACTGTTCAAGTTTTTTCTGAGAAATGCAACAAGTGCAAGTGCAATAATAAAGGGAGAGGAAAAGAAAAAAGATGACAAGACAAAAAGCTATATTATTTTATTTTTTTTACTTTCGGGAAATTCCCACGAATACCCACTCCTCCGGAGCCGGAGGGGTAGGTTATGTCGGACTCGAACCGATTAAACCGCACGCCGTCTCTGGGTCGTAGTGCTAGGCCGAAGGTGAGGTTGTCATGCGACATATCCCTCGCACCCCGGCTGACCCAGGGCCATCCCTCTCGGTCTGGCCCTCCTCGGGAAGGGGGGGGGGCCACGCGGTCCCCGACTCAACCCCGGTGTGGGGAGGCGCGCATCGTCCTACGATGCGCGCCGCCACCGTGGCCTGCTTCTGCTAGGGTGACGGGCGGCTCCACCCGTCACCCTCAGACCCGCGCTCATGGGGGGCGGAGGTCAGTTTGCGCCCTCCGACGCCCGAGCCGCCTTCGGGCGGGTGCAGCGATGTCAGCGAGCCTTTCTCGCTCATCGTGCCGCGCCCGCTCTGCTGTCTCCTTCGCGAGCATGACTTGCTCGCAGAAGGAGGCGCTGGCCGCCCACGCATCCGCGCAGCGGACCATCGCCGCGAGCAGGGTGGAGAGCGTGAGCACTCTCACTCCCAGGGCCGCCACAAGCTCCCGCCTCGGCGTCTCAAACGCCGGGCACTCGGTGAGCGTGTACAGCCCCGAGTCCACGCTTGCGTCGCAGTGATGTCACTCGGGCGTTGGCTCTATACCCATCAGATGCAGATACCGCCCGAAGCTACCGTGCCCGGTGATAATCTGCGTCTGACGGTACGAGAGGCTACCGTGTTGCCTCTCTAGCCACTCCCCCATGTTGGGTCTTACCGCCGCAATCACGGCGTGCCCTGCGCGTGGTTGCCCAAGTCGTCGCTCCCACTCGGCCACCATGACCTGGTGGAGCCGGGATTTCTCGGCCCGAATATGTTCGGGCTCGGGATCGAATCCCCGCTCCCGCGCCTCCTTTCGGAACTGATATAATGCAGAAAGGGCCCTCGCTTCCAGGATCCACGGTGGCGATCCGATGTCTGATACCCCAGCATAGTCTTTAGAAAATCTTTGAAATCAGCTGTTTTAATTACATTTAAGAATATTTTATTAGAATTTTATGGAAAATGAGTCAGAAGTTACGACTAATTACTAAAATAAACATGTTTTAAAAACACACGATTCCCTGCTTTACTACTAATTACTTTAAAACTTAATTAAATTTTATATTTTCTCGGCAATATGAATTAAATTGTCAAAAACGAATGATATTAGATGGTTGTATTTTGCCGTGTATCGGCAGAAATGGAAAATATTCAAGTGTGCTTGAGTTGCCAAATGAACACTTAACAGAGATCAAAGACACTGATTATGGTCCTGAGTAATTAATTTTATTGCAAATCATTATCTTTGATCCCGGTCGCATCCGAAGCTTTCACTTCGGAGTCCAAGATCCGCTTTTTCAATTAAGCGACTACCATTTGACCTCCATAACCTATATTGCAATTAGATCAGTTGTTGAACTTTTTAGGGCTCCGACTACTTTTTACGACTGTCATAATTATTCGTATGATAACCGGAACCGACGGCGGCTTAACATGCTGTCCGAGGCACAGAAATACCCAGACCAATGCAATTGGACATATTTATGCATAGAAATATTTGCACTGTGCGGGAACCGAACCCACACCCCCTGCGTAGCAGTCGAGATCACTACCGCCACGCCCCAGAGGCTGCTTAAAAAAATAAGTTACAAAGGTTTTTATATCTGCTTAAATAAAGCTCGGGGCAATGATCTTACAACTTTGGTGCCATAAAAAATGTCAGAGGACCAGTTCTAAAAGAATATTGAATTTTTTTTCTTTGGCCAGCTCTTCAGTTTTGAATCAAAGATGCATAAAGCGTGAATTGTGTCCTTTTTGCCATTGGTTTTAGATCTTACATGTGTTTTCTTAACTATTGGTCTTAGGCAAATTAACTATTTCATTAGGCTTAGGGTCTACTTCTTCAACTGAGTGCCAAGCCACGCCACAAATAACATAATAGATACTAAAGTAACCAAGTGCCATTGGTAGCTCGCACTTTAAAGCCCGATTATTCAGGCTACTTCTCCTTTCCATGATTTGGTGTATTTTGGCTTGATATCGCATTACCTCTTAGATAAAGAATTAAAAAAACAACGTAGCTTGCAAATGTTTCTGATAATTTAAAGTTTATGAAACACAGAATTGCAACTTTAACGTTACATTTAGAAATAAAAAAGAACATATTATAAGTATAAATTTTAATTACATTTTTAAACCATTCTGCTTCTATTTAATAAATGAATCAAGATGCATTCTGGCTCATGAACTGTTCGAGTTCAGGGCGTCTCTCGTCGTTGGGATCGAAATGTTTCACGAGAGCCTCAAATTTGTCAGGGAGCTTAGTCTGAAGAGCCTTTAGAAGTGTTGCTGCAGACGTTTTGTCCTTTGCTGAGCACTTGCCGCAAGAATCGTTAACCGCGTTGGGTACAAGTTCTGTGAAAATAAATTATTGTGTTGAGTACTATGAAGTTAGTAAGAGAGTAACATCGTGGAGTGGCCCAACGGGTAAGAGAAATGCATGGACATCTTTCCAATCCGGGGTTCTTGCTGACTAAATCTACATACTTTAAAATACTGTAATATGTATATTGAAAACTTTGTAAAAGGAAGAAATAAATGGCTTATTTATTTATTTTATTTATTACTATAAAGTTAATATCATTGCTTTCTCCAAAATATATTTCAATCAAAATTTTTGAATAAAATAATTAATTAGAGTTCTTAAAAGAAGTTAATAAATTCAATGAAGAAAACTACTAACTTGAAGCTCCAAAAGCTAAAATAGCTATAATTTGAAAGTAGCAATGAGTACTATTTATTATATTACAGTTAAAATTCAATTTTAGGTAGAATGCATTTTATCTAATTAAAACTGGTTTTACTAAATGTCTACGTTAATACTAAAATAGCTGGTCACAACTAAAATTGACTTTAAGTAGGTATTAGCTGGTAGTTAGTGAGTTAGCTGTTAGTGGAGTTAAGCAGAGCATTCAAGTAGTATAGAAATCTGTCAGAGCCATTCATTATGTCTCTTATACTCTCTAAACAAAAATGATCAGTAGGGAAGACTAGCACGATGAGATATACAAAGCTCACAAAGAAAAAGTTATTTCTATACGTATAATCGACAGAGAACGTAGGTCGCTGTCTGTTCGCTGTAACGTGTTGGCCCGCAGATTTGCTCGATGTACAGAGCCAGTCAAAATTACTTTATTTAAGGCTTACTGTCAGTCGTTTTACACGTGCAGTCTGTGGGCAAGATATCGTGGGCATGCATACAGCGATCTACGTGTTATGTATAATAATACGCTCAGGATACTGTTGGGGCTGCGTGGAGGTGCAGCGCGTCGGCAATGTTTGCCGAAAGACGCATAGATGGTTTTATGGCCATCATGCGTAAAAGGAGTGCCTCGCTACTCGCTCGCCTGCGCGGCAGCACTAAGAGCATCTTATCTGTATTTGCAGATAAATGGGGGTCACCATTACTGCGACACTGGATGAGGCTCCACACCAATTAAATTAAAATTATGTTTACTAACACTAGGTTATAAGAGCAATGTTACTAACAAAATATGGGCTTTGCCTGAAATAAAAGATTATTATTATTATTATAAAAGTTTCTTACCCTTCAATTGGGTTCCTTCTTTAGTGCAGGGACCTGCTCCTAATATACAGTCAGCGTATCCTCCAAGCAAACGTGGGTTTTCTTTAGCCTCCTCGAATGCGGCCGGGTCGAAATTAAAGAAGTCATCGGGGCGAGCCACCACGATCCCAACTAGAGCCAAGACGATAAGAAGTTTCATTTTGATTGATTCTGTATGGAAAAGAGAAATATTAGTTATCACATCTATATACTATTTTATTTCTAACTAGCGATCCGCCCCGGCTTCGTACGAGTGGTAAAAACGTTCCCGTGGAAATCCAATATAGCCTATGTTTCTCAGGGTGAATGTAGCTTTCCAATGGTTAAAGATATTTTTAAATCGGCACAGTATTTTTTGAGTTTATTCATTACAAACATACAAATCTTTCCACTTTATAATAGTAGTGCAGATTTAGATGTAGATTGTAAAGTAGTCGTGTATATTGTGTACTCTCAGCGAAAGTCCCAAAATGTTCTTAAGACTCTCGTTTACAGAGAAAATCAATGAATTGATTTAAATTGTGTTATTGTCCGAAATAAAGATATTTACTAAATATCAAAATAATCAGTCAACAGGATGGGGAGAAAATCAAGGGAGTAAGATCATTTTGAGTACTTTGTTTATCAAGATCGACCTGAGGCTGACTCTACAGTGAAGATTTATTTATTTTAAGATCCATACTAATATTATAAATGCGAAAGTAACTCTGTCTGTCTGTCTGTCTGTCTGTCTGTCTGACTGTCTGTCTGTCTGACTGTCTGTCTGTCTGTATGTTACGCTTTCACGCCTAAACCACTGAACCGATTTTGATGAAATTTGGTATAGGTATAGATTAGACCCTAAGAAAGGACATAGGCTATGTTTGGTCGCGATAACCGACATTCACGCGGGCGGAGCCGCGGGCGAAAGCTAGTATTTAATAAATGCTTGATTTATGTTATATCGATGATACTGAACACAAAAAATAAAATTATTTTGAGTTTCTTTTGGGTATTTCTTGTTTATTTTTGTTGGAATAGTATAGATTTAAAATTTTACGTATAAGTTTAATCGCAGTCGGTTTAGTTGAACTGGAGATGAGACTAAAAGTCACCATAACCGATATCCACGCAGGTTATTCTGATGTTTTAGTCACTTTTATTAATACAAGTTTCATGTTTAAGAATTTTCAAGCATTACTCCGCGTGAAGTTCTGATTCCATTCCAAAAATTTACGGGAAATAGCTATTTTGATTTAAGCTATAAACTACCCCTTTGCCAGATTTCATCTTGATCCATTCAGTAATTTGTATGAAAAAGTACCAAACAACTACACACACAACTTTCATATTTAAAGATTTTATTATGTACAATGAAAAAAGAAAGTAATCGAAAGAAATGTTACACGGTATGATCCCTCATGATTTGTAGATGGTGGTCAAGTTTAAATTCATTGCTATAATTTCAAGGGGTTATAGACCTGAATATTAAAAATGAAGTCTGTGAAACTGTACATATAAATTTGAACGTGATACTTTGAAGGGTTTCTGAGCAAAAGGTTTTTTGACAGAGGATAAATAGATAACAAAGTGATCCTATAAACGTTTTGATTGCTACAATTGAAGAAATATGTACTTAGAATTCGTAACGGAATATTCTATAACAGTGGAGGAAGAAAATGGGTAGACGGTTTGGTTAAAACTTCATAAATTATATTACGAATTATTCATGAATGTATTATATGTGTTCGCGTATACAATGAATTTTTTTAAAGTTATTTTACACGGAATTAATGTAATGTGGTGCTCATGAACAAATAATAATTTTACCGTACTCACCTAAGGAACACTAGTCTCTGTGAGTTGATTCACAGATCTGACAGCTTTATATACATTTTTAGTTAATATTATCCTTGAGCATTGCGGTAGGTACAAATATATTTATTTATAGCATATGCATTAAGCTGTGGGAACTTTTTTACTTTTAAGTTTTTTTGAGACTAATTGAATTAGTACCTAACATTCTTATTATACTCGGATGCATTGGCGGCGTGGAGACTGAAGTACGGTGCGCATATTGGGAATCCTGATATCACGGACACCCTCGAGCCTTTGCTAATGAATAGAGATGTTACATCCTTAGCTTAGCAGTATTTTGCCGTCTTTACCACTGACACTGCAAAATGCCCCAGCCAGCAGCCTGGGACCCAGTCATCCACTTAATCAAACCTATTAAACAGCAAAATACAGCAAGACTTTACGACACAGTGAGCTGTCTGCGTTAATAGTAACACTAACAATTCATCATGATTCGGGTACTTCGAGATAACTTGCACTTCTAACTATATGGCAACTACCACTCTAAGAACGTTTTCACACTCATCCGATATCCGATATCCGACATCCGATATCCGACATCCGACATCCGATATCCGATATCCGATATCCGACATCCGATATCGGAGGAAGTCAAATGTATGAGATATGTATCTTTCTTTCACATTGTCCGGCCCGATATCGGTTATCGGAGCCAACACCACTGTTTTCAAACCGTGTGTAGTCAAACCGCGAACATGGCTGCTGTAAAGTAGCCAGAACGTCGGTCTAAAAATAAACAATGACAAATAAATCGCTATAGAATCCGTTAAAAAGTGGTTTTATTTCAACTGTTTTATTATCCTTAAACTAATTTAAACAATCAAATTAATGTGTTCAAATCTTATCATAGTAGTTTTTAGGCACAACTAGATATTATACAATTTTCAAGAGATAAAACTAGAGATGCTATTCTGTACCTACAGTAATCAAAATATCAGTATAGACTAGTATACTTTAGAACTGATACACATAAACACTGCTATTCAAAGTTACCTCACATTTAGTTGATTGTCTCCATTAGGGATGCCCATTTAAGGTTAGCACTTTTCATAGGTGTATAATTTCATCCATTAAACCTACCTATCATAGGACCGGGTACCTTCAAACACAAAACAGTAGGTGCATATTTTATTAATAAAGAGATTATTAGCAACAGAAACCCCTCTAGCTAAGCTAAATTGCTTGCGCTAGGAGAGGGTTCACTTCGGTAGTGTAAAGGCTAGTAACCCTAGCACTTATCTAGATTGAAATCGAGTACTGTACCCCTAGCATAAACGACTATAGTAATTGTATGGTTTTTTTTTACGTGTGCGAATACCCCAAAGATACCCCCCCTTCGGAGCCGAAGGGGGAGGTTATGTCGGACTCAAACCGACTAAACCGCACGCCGTTTGTGGGTCGATGTGCTAGGCCGAAGGTGAGGTTGTCTTGTGACATATCCCTCGCACCCCGGTTGACCCAGGGCCATTCCTCTCGGCCTGGCCTTCCTCGGGAGGGGGGACCACGCGGTCCCCAACTCGCTCCCGGTATGGGGGGGGCGCGCATCGTCCTACGATGCGCGCCGCCGCCGTGGCCTGCTTCTGCTGGAGTGACGAGCGGCTCCGCCCGTCACCCTCAGGCCCGCGCTCATGGGGGGCGGAGGTCGGTTTGCGCCCTCCGACGCCCGAGCCGCCTTCGAACGCGGCCAGCGATGTCCGCGAGTCAGTAATTGTATGGTAAGCGTATTGAGAGAATGGAGCATTGGGATTGGCCGCCTGAACCTGTGTGTATGTGAAGCCGGCCAATCGAAATGCTTCGTTCTTTCAATGCGTTTACGGTACGGTTACGATAGTTGCTCGTGCTAGAGGTACAGTACTCGAACCTCCAAACAAGGACATTTCAATCGTAAGGCCGACTCCTTATCCATTAAGCCACAGAAGTTATGTATATATATATATATAGATAATTACATAAGGCAATGTAAAATAATAAACCAAATAAACTGTTTAAATTTTTAATTACGCTTATTCAGCTATCACACATGAATAAAAAAAAATATATGTTCGTGATGGGTTAGATATTTTCAGGAGTTATGTTCAAAATTTTAGGAAACGGTCATAGTCATACAATGGATTCGTGGAAAAACCATGTCAATATTGAAAATGGGTTCTAAATAATCTTGGTACTTCTTAAATAAATTAAGCGCCATGTTTATCGATGAATTTCTGAATGTCATCAGCGTATTTGTTGTCAGGATCATGAACCTTGGTCAACGCAGCGTATTCTTCAGACAGTTGGGTCTTGATAGCTTTTAGAGCTTTCGCTACTAACACCTTTTGTTTGTCTGTGCACTTGCCGCAGGACGACTGTATTGCTTCAGGAATCCATTCTGTGGAATTCGCGTTAAATTAGTCGTGAAAAAGTTGTGTTTTGTAAATTTAAGTTCTACTTGTTAGAGTTGGTGGTACATCACTAGTGTGTTGTGTTTTACAAATCGTCATGTGCTTGTTACTCACGGATACCAGCTTATGTATGCTAAGGCGGAATCGAACCGCTGTTCTGCCATCTTAAACATTTTATTTTTCAATTATTGGCGTGTACTATTTATTAAAATAAATGGTATATTTATCACATTCTTACTCGTATGTATAAATGAATAATAAATAAATATTCCACAACATTTCACACAACGCTATCTAGACCCATGGTAAGCATAGCTTAACTAGCTTGTGTTATGGAATCTAGAATGCGGATAAACATACTTAGATACGTTTTTTTTTTGTAAATACATACATATTATACATAGAAACACCCAGACCAATGCAAATATACATATTCATGCATACAAATATTTGCACTGAGCGGGAATCGAACCCGCGCCTCCTGCGTAGCGGCCGCGTTCACTACCGCCACACCACGGAGGCGTGGCGGTACTGAACGCGAACGACTGTGTATGGATGGGAAAGGATACAAGTATACAACTTTTCAAACAGCGTTATCAAATTTAAGTGTGTACTAACATCTTTTGTCGACTGTACAACGAACATAACGAAATTTTTAGATCGTATTCAATTTTTTAAACCTTTAAACGCAGAGGACTTGATTCTAAGCTCAGATTAAATAAAGTAAGATTGATAAACGAAATATAATATCACTGAATAAAGCATACTTACTCTTAAAATCTAATCCTTCAGGGGTACACTTGCCATCTCCGATGAAGCAATGGGCGTATGATTTCAACAGACGATTATTGTCAATCATCTCATCTACATTGAAATCATCATATTTGCTGTCGTAATGGTCGCCATCGGGGCGAGCCACTGCCAAAGCAACTAGAGCCAAAACGATGAATAGTTTCATGATGATGGATTCTGTGTGAAAAAGCAAATTATTTCAGAATAATGCGTAAACGACATACAGTCTTCTCATCGAGGATTTTAGCAATAATATTTATAGTTATTTTTCCAATTTAAATGTTTTCTGTGGCAAGCCATGTTTAGCCATATTGGTATAAACTCCGTGTTAAATACAAATTCATTATAAATTAAAACCTATTACATTTTATTCGGGTTCGATCCCAGGTATTACCATGTCACACATCAATGACCTTTCGATGCTTTTCGAAGTTATGTGTGTATTTATCGCAGGTTTATAAGTGCCCAGATAATGGCAATAGGCTCGCCACCTATTACATTGGGACCTAAACATAAACTGGCGAAATGTGGGTGCTAGCACCTCTGCCTACCCCTTTGGGGATAAAGGCGTGAGTTTATGTTATGTTAACTATTTATGAAAACTAAACAGACCTTAACATAAAGGCTATTAATTGTCACTTGTGAGTTTTATCTCCTAATGTATTGGTCAATAATCGAGTAATATTTTACTACTAGGTAGTAAAATACCTTTATATCATCATTGCATATAATTTTTTTACAAATATTTCAATCATATTATTTCTGTAAACGTTGACTGTAGGATTCCTTAACTTAGTAAGTATCATATTTATTTTGAAATCTTATATAGTGGTCCTTTAATTTTATATTCATTTCTAAGCGATCTATTAGACGTTCACTAACAAAACGGATATTTTATCAACGACTATATTTTAGGCCAAGCTCGAGAAGTACACGTGTTCATGGTGGTCAATAACCTTATGTGAGTCAGATTCGAAATTAACCAGCTAATTAAACCTATAACGCAGGTCAAATAATCTTCTTCCAAAATTTTTAAACTGAGTTCAAGATTGAAATTATCTTTTTTTGTAATACAGAAATACTGGCCATTACTATCGTGTCGTGAACCCACTCCTAGCACAAGCAATTTAGCTTAGTTGGAGGGGTTAGAGGGAATATTAGTAATTTTGATTAAAAAATTATATAAAAAACTTATTTTGCTAAGTATCATCAAAACTTAGAGCAATTAAATTTTGTTCATCCAATTCATGAAGAAAATTACACGCATATTATATTTTATGGAAGAAATGTTTTTTTTTGGTTCAAATATTCATTTGAACCAAAAAAAAACATTTATATAGTCAGAGTCCGAGAACTAAAAAGCTGAATGATTTAAAATTAATTGAAATGTTTAAAATAACTATATAGAAGTATTTTAGGCCAATTACCGTATGTAGGTATTATGCTAAGGAAACGAAACACTTTTTTATAACGATAAATTTGAACAGGTATTTTTTATATTTTTTATTCATACCTTTCACATTAATGCACTTCACAAGTTGCCTCTATTGGTATTTAACTATTTATTTATTTATTTAAATTAATAGACCAAGAAGAAAACCGATTCTAAACCGTAAACCGATATTAAAATGCTCGATGATTGGCTTTACTTTGTTGCCTATCAATAGAATGTATCTATATTTAATGGTACTCACCTTGTCAGTTGTTTGTTGTTGTCTAGCTCCAGAAATCAATCGTAGGCCTTTATATACCTACATCATAATTTAGGCCTTGAGAGTTTTTCATTGCCTCCATAAAAAGCTTCCATCTTGGTTATGTTTTTAATGGCGTGTTTTTGTCGATATAAAATGTATCATGGCTTATTTCTCCCTGAGTCATATCATTATATCAATCTAAGATGAACAAAAAAGGTTTATTAGTTACCCGTATTATTGTAACAACAATAACTTATTGTTTAGAAAGCTTAATGTGACCAGGTATGGGTAAACTAAAATCCCATAAAAAACAACAATACTTGTCAAAAAAAAACCAAGTCTCGCTGTTCTACCGTAAAAAGTTGTGAGATCCATGTACTACCAACTCGATTATTAATTTATTCAGTCCCCACTTAAGGGACCTTCTTGTTAAGTTGCTACATAAATATGTAACCTAACAACATCTAAAAAAAAATTTTTTTTCACATTGCCCAATTATAGTGTCAACTACCAAGTTCATTCAATAATATGAATCTAAGCTATTTCTGCTCAAAAACACATACAAAATTTCTTCACATCTATACTCTATACATATTAATAAAATTGGAGTGTTTGTCTATAATATTTCAAATAACCGTTTTTTACTAAACTAAATTACAATTTTTGTCTGTCTGTTTGTTATCTCTGAAATGGCTGAACCGATTTTCACGGGAATTTTATTGGCAGGTAGCTGATATAATAAGGAGTAACATAGGCTACATTTATTTTAAAAAATAGCGTTGACTCAACACTAAGCGATGATCGACATCCACGCGGGTGAGGCCGCGGGCAATAGCTAGTTTGAAATACACGTAATTGCTTA
Source organism: Eilema caniola (assembly GCA_949126895.1). Classification (NCBI taxonomy): domain Eukaryota; kingdom Metazoa; phylum Arthropoda; class Insecta; order Lepidoptera; family Erebidae; genus Eilema; species Eilema caniola. Next base: position 8,319,911 of record OX421478.1, read on the forward strand.
CATGCCACTTCTTGTGACGAACTTCTTCATATAACATTTTAACATCTCATTCATCAGCTAAGGGTAAAGTCTTGGAGAAACGTCGACATATTTATAAATCTATTCGTAACCAGTAGCAAGTATATAAAACTTTACGCCTTACTTTGAAAATGGACTTTTATTCAACCATCATCATTACCGTTTATCCTTTTTTTTTTAACTCTCTAAAGGGAGGAATTTCATAAAATAGTTTTATCAATCCGTGGATGCACTAAGTAGAATCTGTTTTAGCTAAAGCTAAAGCTGTAAGAGAACACAATTAAAGAGACGAGAAAAACGACAGAATTTAATACGAAACAAGCAACATTCCAGCAGACAAGTACGATTATTGGTGTTTTGAAGGAAATCAAAAAATTTAAGTAAATGGTACGCAAGCTTCCAATTCTGCAACATGGTATTCTCTGTTTTCTTTAATCAAACACTTTTCTGTTTTTTGGAATCTCGTAATTCTCGGAATCCTCACAATCCTTCACATTTATAATTTTAGTAGGGAGTGGACTTGGTTTCAAATTTAAATTATACATAAACTATGGTAAAATAGTCAAGTGCGAATCGGACTGCAATGCATAGGTATTACTGGTGGCTGACTCACACGTGACCCGTTTTAGTATTCACTGGAACCACCACGTTACCTCGTCGTAACAGGCCGTCGGAGCAGAAAGCCTCAATCTGCTGTTCCTTACACTAACCATGGCCAGCAATGAGAGAGCAAACCGATTTTGCGAGGTAGTAATGCAAGCATGATAGTACAGGTTTAGCTCTTTTTTATGCTACATTTTAAAATGATCTTCGGCATCATGAATCCACACAAAATATGTCGGGACCGGTTACCTAGCATGCATACCAGCTTGACCCCTTCGACTCATGGCAAAGACGGGCGTTGAGGCTCGTCGACAATCCCATACTCACAGGCGATGTGGAACCTCTCATCCTAAGGGGGACTTTGCCTCACTGTGTGTGTTCTACCGCATATACAATGGTCTGTGCTCAAATGAACTGTTTGACATGATGCATTCTATGATCGCGCCGCTCGCCATAGGCAGGGAATTTATCCTCACATATTGCGACCGGAAATGGAGCGCACCGTGCGGACTGAAAGCACAGGTTATGGAATGAACTACCTGCCGTGTTTCCCAAGCGACTACAGCACGATTGGGATGCCCCTGGTGTTGCATACGTTCATAGGCCACGTTAACCACTTCCCATCAGGTGAGCCGTGTGGTTGTCTGCCACCTAAGTGGTGTGAAAAACTTTAAAAAAAGTGCCGTGGACAAATTTTTTTTGAATATTCTCGAAATATCTATAAAAAACGCTTTTTGTATCTATACACAGTCCTGATCTCCCGTGATCAGGACTGTCTATAGATACAAAAAGCTGAGTACGAATTGAAGTTGGTAACGATCTACAGTTTGGGAAAAGACTAGTGCAAGCAATTTTCGACCTTATTGACATGACATAGTACTCGTATCGACTTTGTTTGGTTACATTCATAATCAGCGTCATCTATTAACGCAAAAAGATACTTAACAAAGAAAGTGTCATTTAGGTCGAAAGTCACTTGTACTCCCCGTTTTTTTTTGTGGCAGTCTTTGGTCAGGCCCGACAAACATGAAAGAAGAAGGGGGAGGGTACCTGTATTTGTATTATTGTTGGCCTAATGGGGTTGCCTATCCGAAATGCCGGGAAGATCCACATTAATATCAACATTTTGATGCAAGCACATCGTACATAACTCTACCTAATTCCGAGCTATGGTGATAACGAACTGTTGTTTACTGGATTAAAACCCGCATTGATTTTCGAAACACCTTCACATCTGCTTACCATCCTGATTTAATCGAAATAGAACCTTTTGTGATGTTGATTTAACCCTTCCGAGCTGTCGCTTTGACATATAATAATACTTCTAGCTAAACAGGAGGCACTATTAGGTATATTTTAATATTGAATTTTGATAAATAATAAAAAATATTTCACAAATTATTAATTTATTTCATATCAATAAAGGTCAAAGCAATACCATGACAAATAAATTTAAAAACAAAAACATTCTACAAATTACAGAAATCATGGATACCCTCACATCTCGCATCTTCGGTACGCCAACGACATCGTCATAGTTGCATAGTCGCTGGGGCAACTCGACCAAGATTATGTTCTACGAACATGTTGCACCGAGACCGATTACTATCGAAGCAAAGGCACTCGAAGTTGTTCAAAAATATGTCTACTTGGGGTAGGTTATACAGTTTGGTGAAAATAATTTCGAGAAAGAACTACCCAGAAGGATCCAACTGAGTTGGGCAGCATTTGGAAAACTGCGTAAGGTCTTCACCTCTTTGCCGCTATGCCTGAAAACAAAGATCTAAAGTGCGTCCTACCTGTTGTGCCGAAACATGGACTTGACGGTAGGGTTACTCTATGACCTAAAAGTCACGCAGTGGAGCGAGCTATGCTTCTTTGAAGGACAAAAACGAAGTCATCCGACAAAGAGCTAAAGTTGTCAACATAGCTCGCATAGTAAGCAAGCTGAAGTAGCAATACACTGGCCACATCTGTCGGAGGAAAGATGGCCGTTGGAACAAACGAGTCCTAGAGTGGAGACCGCTAGAAGGTAAACAGAAGTTAGGACGCTCCTTAGCCAGATGGACTGACGACCTGAAAAAGGTGGCTGGAACAGATTGGATGCGAAAGGCGGAGAATCGGATAAAATGACACGCATTGAGAGAGGCCTATGTCCAGTAGTGGACAGCTGCAGTCCACTGCAATATTGATTGATTGACCCTTACATTCAAGTTAAAAGGCTGTATCTTTTGATGGCATTGACTTAGAAGTTAGAATTGTTTCCCAGCTGCCGAACATCACAGACCTGAGTTTGTGGTATATTCTGGGGATTCAATTTAATATCTCCACAAGTTCCGAGAAAAAGTTTAAGGACAGGCAGGCAGACAGACAGACTGATAACGACGACGATAACGTTCCGCCTTTTTTCCGTTTGCGGTTATGGTACTCTAAAAATCGGCCAAATGCCAGTTGGACTTGCGCACCATGGGTTTTTTTCCATTCTATTTCCATTCTCTAGCCTGAACGCATTATCTAGCAAACTAAATATTCCATGAATTTTTCAAGTGTCTATCTGTTGCCGTTATTAATATCGTTTGTTAGATGAAGCCCTATAAATATTTATTTTATTCGACTTTTAGTTATTTGTTGTTATAGCCGCAACAGAAATACATCATCTATGGAAATTTCAGCTGTCAGCTATCACAGTCAATGACATACAGTCTGTTGACAGGCAGACGGACATACTAACAGCTGAGTTTAAGCAATAGGTTTTAGTTTTTACCCTTTGGGTACTCGTAAAATGAAAAAAATACACAATGAAAAGTTTGCATGTGACCACGACTAACCTTTAAATATCGTCACTATGTGTTATATTTACCGTTTAATTAGCATTTAACAATAGTGCCCGGAGTACGGTAATAGGCTCACACCTTATTAACTTACCTGGGACCGAATACAATTCTTGGTGAAAAGTGGGTGACATCATAGTATACATGATATGTATGTATATACTATAAAGTCGCTTCAATTTACGCCCGGGGTGATTTAAACCGAATCGAAATATCACGTAAGACGTACCCTATCCAATTTCGAGAAAAATGTATTCCATGGAACCGATTGCCCGAATCCTGTGACACTGAAATGTTTCGTGGTACGCTTAATGATCTAAACAAACATTTTGGTAATTCTAGAATAAAACGATGTAATTACATTCGACATTGAAGTGGAAAATAAAAATCAGACTATAAAACATCAAGTTTAATAAACAATTGAACTAAATGTTTTAATTCCTTATTCAAGGTGCATACTGTTCGAGGAATTTTTGGAGTTCAGCGCCGTTCTTGCCTTCGGGATCATGTTTCTTGGAGAGAGCTTCAAATTTGTCAGGGAGCTTGGTCTGAATTGCCTTGATGAATTTAGCTATGAGGGCCTTGTGTTTATCGGTACATTTGGCGCATGACGTTGAAATCGCTTCAGGAATGGTTTCTGTAATAAAATTAATTATTATCTTAAACTATTATTATATATCTCGCTTTATTCCGTTTCGCGGGGACAGCTTTTACAATCATTTTACGCCATTTCGTTCCTTCTTGTGCGTCGTCCTCCTCAAGCCTCAATTCCCTCATGTCTTTCTAGACATTCGTCATTCAGCTGGTCAGAGGTCTTGATCTTCCCCTCGTAATAAATTACCCTCACGATAAATTATTGTGTTTTAACAATTTTACATAAAATTACCTTCCTATTAAAATTTGTCAAAAAGGAAGTGAATGAATGGTTTAAAAAAGTGAACAATCTCATAAGATGTATCAATCAGCCATGGCCGAGGAGAAATGATATTTGATGTAAAACCTTTTCACACTAAAATGTCGTTCGCTGGCTGTATGTTGCTTTCATACGTTGGGACACCCAAAACTTTGCACGTACATCTTATTTAATTTTTTAAACCCCCCCCCCCCCCCCCCCTTTTATATTTTTGGTCAGCATTCCTATTTTTTATTGTTTTATGATTTGGCATTGAAAAATTCATACACCTCTACATGTTCACCCTTCTACTAACCAACCTCATATTATTCATAGCAGCATTACAATGTTTGCTTGTTCAGCAAGTAAATAAGTATATACTTCTTCTTCATCCTAGCGTTAATCCCAGTCGCATTCGAAGCTTTTTCAACTTGGAGTCTGGGTCCGCTCTTTTCCAGTCTAACTGCGGATTTGTCCAAACTTTGATATTTTCCGTGAAACGACTGCCATCTGACCTCCACACCCAAAGGCGATATCGAAGCATTGCAGCTGGACCGGTTGTTGGATTTTTGAGGACTCTAACTACCCATAACGATTGCCATAGATGTTTGTATGACAACCGGGACCGACCCTTTAACGTGTTCTCCGAGGCACGACCAGACCTATGTAAATACCCATATTCATGAATACAAATATTTGCACTGAGCGGGGATCGAACCCGCGCCTCCTGTGTAGCGGCTATGTTCACTACCGTTTTTAATTAGTAAAATGATTTAATAGAATATAAATAGTTCTTACTGTTTAAATCAGTTCCTTCAGGAGTGCACTTGCCGATTCCTAGGAAACAATCGCAGTATGCCTTTAACAAACGGTCATTGTCGATAACTTCGTCCACATCTAAATTCTCATATTTGCCATCATAGTGATCATCATCGGGGCGAGCTACCGCCAAAGCAACCAGAGCTAGGACGATGACAAGTTTCATTGTAATTGATTCTGTAGAAGAGAAAATATAATTATTAAATACCGACCGTGACCAATGTATCGCTTCCGTGGGGCCGGGAACGTGGTAAAGCCGTGAGCGCTGGTGGCGGTATCTCGCTGGTTCTTTTCTCGTGCTCTTTCTTTATTAAGTAATATCTGATATGTCACAAAAGTTAAATTAAGGGGGCAATTTACACCAAAGCAGGATTTGCTGCGCACACAGCATATTGCCAAGAAATATGCTTCTTGATAAGAGATGAGAAGAAGCATTTATTTTGCTGCGTAAATGTACGGCACCAAAGCAGCATTGGGCTTTGTGACACTCAGAAATAAAGAAATTGAAATTGAGTGAGTGCATCTGACCACGGTCACTTCACTGGTATAGGTCAGTACTATTCCTTTATTCCGTGGCTGTGTCTAGATAACTTAATGGGTATGTCCTAAAATAGTTATAAATTATTTATTTACCACTGTTAGGGCCGGTACTCACCTGAAATCAATCGGACTGTGTCTGTAAATGAATCTCGTTTCTGCTACTTATATAGGCCTTTGATGATCTTATCCTTGATGTTCTATCATTACTTGACGTCTAGTGACAAAAAATGTAATGATTGTTTAAGTTAAAGTTCACATTCAAATTTGTTTATTTTTGTATGAAGTACACCCAACGACAAAATTTTATTAACACAAAAATATTTATAAATCCTTTTTACACTGGAATGCATGGTGACCACAGTTAACGTAAAGAGGCTTTAGACTCCCTCGAGGACAAATTTAATATATTTTGTGCTTTGTTTCTTATTTTATGATCAATTTAACAGCTATGGGGATCATTAAATTAGAATAAGTTAAGCTAATTTTGTTATTGACTGTACCTACGTCTGAAACCGTCTCAAACATCTACATAATTTTGCATTCTTCATTTTGTTAGGTTGTGATGCTAACGGCTATGGGCGTGCAAGGCCCTATCAACATCTTGGAGGTCCAAACCGACCTCAGCTGCTCAATAAAATAAATAAATACTTTAGTCATTAAGAGTGGTTAGGAGGTCTTTCGCTCGGTATACCAACCAAAACTAATGAGCGGATCTCAGACTCTTAATTTCGGTCATTGAACCCAGCTGGAAAAACACTACGAAGGTGATGATGGCTTACAGGGCTGTGGCTGAAGGTGACAGGTTAGTCATTGTAAATAGATACTATTTAGGTAAACCATTCTGATAGTAATTTGAGTAAACATTAAAGTCCAGTACCTTCGTCAGTCAGTCAGTTTCGGTCAGAATTTACTTAGTTTATTAAATTCCCTCCTGTGATTTATAATCCCACGACTTCGAGTCACTACAGCTTGGCCAAGGCTAGGTTTTATTAGTAAGTTGAGTCCACTTCTAAAACCCGGCAAGAATGATTAATTTTCCTTTAAAAAATATGGATGAAATCGAAAGTCAGGCAGAAACTAGGAAAACCCATGAGAAAAGTATGCACACTTAAATTCATTTAAGTTTACAAAAAAATAATGTTTTATTTGCAATATATAGTTATTTGTGATACAAGTTTACTTTTTAACTGCTTGCTTAATTTTGATCACCGAGCAAGCGAAGATCTCTTAAATTAAATCCAGAGCGTAGCGAGTGATCCAAAAATTAGAATCCTGAGCGTTGGCGAGGGAACCAAACGAGCACGAGGTGATCATATACTCGAGTGAAACACCTAACTTTTTATCCCATCTCACCGAGGAAATGTAAAATGGCGCACGCAAAGCATTTAAAAAAGTACACAATGGAGGATCCACGTCTGAGTATTTATCAAATTAAAAAAAGTTGTATGAAAAATTCGGCACCATGGAGTTAAAAGTTAATAGGTTTAATGAATTCACAAACTTAGTGCACACGATGTTCTAAATTCAATTTACTTTTCTTCTCGAGAGGATCTAAAAGGGACAAACCATTTTTAAAACCTGCAGGAGATTGTGGTACCATAAAAAATATTCACACCAATTTTAATTAATACCGTTTTATTTTTCTTCTCTACACATCTCAAAACCACTGGTGTGCCCTTTAGCATGCTTGTCAATATTAATGATACTATTGGCACAAAAATATTCCCAATAGTACCATTATTGTTACTAGTGGGACAAAAATATTCCCAGTAGTGGTACTAATCCATGGTACAGCTGGGAATGAGGGTTAAAAAGGACTTTTCCACTCAGATATCGAAGAGCATAAACATTATTTCTGGGATGAAAAGATTTTTATAGTTCGAAATACTCAAACCAAATACACATTCATAGATACAAATATTTAAACTGAGTGGGAATCGAACTCTCGGCCTTTAACGTAGCATGCTGATTATACGTTATTTAATATATTCTGATAGCCACCATTACTGTTATATTGATTTGATATCAGTGAGATGCCATGTACTGGTTTATTTTTGACAGGAATTAAGGCTTAAGAACTGTGATTCGACTTGTCATCCCCTCCAGACAATTGGGTATTATCCTGTTATTAAAATAAATTATTCAGCTGAACTTATTAAATCAAGAATAGTAAAAGAGTGAAAACAGTTGTGTCAGAACTTATTTTATCGTTCTTGTTTATTTTTAATCATCCACCCAACAATAAATGGTAAATAAGTTGACTGTTAAATATTATGACGTCACAAATAAATTCTTCAAACAATTCTCCTTATAACTTACCGTTTTAACATTTATTAGAAAGACACTAATTTGACTAGACAGTCAAATACCCAATTGGCAATTCATTACATATTTGACAGTCGTTAACGTCAAAACCCATACAAAGTCAAATGTCATTCTAATCTACCAAACGCATCTATATGTATGGGATTTGACGTATTTGACAGTCGTTAACGCATCTCATAAACGTCAAATGCCGTACATATATCATTATATTCTACAAACCGGCGGACGGGGTAGTAATTATAATCTTTTAAAATTGACACAAACATCTTACCAATAATAAATCTAACTAATATAAGGAATGAGAGAGTTTGTTTTTGACATTTATTATTCAATCTTGCTCTAACTTTGAAAGGATTTGGCTGAAAATTTGTATATGGACTGTTTTATAGTCTAAAAAATACACACATGGGATACTTTACAGAATCGTTGTTATAGAGATGAGCGTTTTTAGCTATTAAGTATTGTTGAAGAGCCAGCGACTTTTGAAATTTTTGTACAGTGAGTCTCCTTTACCTACCAGGCATAAAATGGGACTCACTAAGCCCAGTCCCAATATAACTTATGTGTAGTTTTTATTTGCAAGCTAAATCATTACTTCGTGGATTAAATATAGAAATACTCATCGTTATTTCAGCAATGGGCCACAGTCGTGTAAGGGGCTTTCAGATCAGAGCCCACCTTTGTTTTTTCTTCTATAGTTCACACGGTCAGGGGCCTCGCTGGCCATAAGCCCATAGACATGCGACTTCTGCTACGCTAAGCCACCTCTTCTCGGGGCTACCCCTCCTACGGCGAAAGTGACTAATCCCGACATTTATTACTCATGTAGCCTGGCAGTAATCACGAAATTCGGCTGCACCAACGAAGGTAATTTTTCTGCATTTTATTTGCGATGTGGTGGATGTGCCGCCGCCAACTTGCTTAATCAGCTGACTGCCTAGGCAGTTATCTAAACGCCGCCATTCAATTAAGGGCCTGAATAGTGTTCAGCCATTTAATTAAACGGCTAGGCAAATAGCTTGGGTCGATGACGTTTAACTACTTACCTAGCCATTTAATTAAACTGTTAGAAAAATGACTTATTTCTGCTTGATTATAAAAAAAAATAACCATGAAGGCTTAGCCTTCCAACCTTACCTAACCAAGTCAGATTGCGCAGCTATAACAATAAACCTCACACTAATTTTCTGTGAATCCACCTCTGTCTACCCCCTCGGGGATTTACAGGTGTAATTATATGTATGTATATATGTAATTTTCTATCTTATTTCGAGGTAATGCCCCATCTTACGATTGGCCTAAGCATTAGCCAGCCAGGTTATAAAATGACATAATAAACGAGACGGCTGAATATCATTCAGGCCGTTAATTGAATGGCGCCATTTAGTTAACTGCCTAGGCAGTTAATTGGACAGCTGATTAAGCTAGTTGACGGAGACAGATGGACATGATAGCTGCTATCAATGCAGAAGTCAATCACGTGATTTTCAAACTGTTTTATCAGTTTATAATACTGGAACTAAAAAATGTAAGATGTTTTAAGGTTCCGTACCAAAAGGGTAAAAACTTAAGACTCCACGGTCCGTTAGCCTGTCTGTGTCTATCATCAGGCTGTATCTCTTGAACCGTGATAGCTAGACAGATTACACATTACAGATGATATATTTAGAAATAGGAATAAGAATGATATTTATTTGTGAATATGTTTTTTTACACTATGACAACAAATACTGAAAACAGAATAAAATGGCACAGTACGTTTGTCCGTGAGTTCAGACTTAGCCTGTTTTTTATGTTTCAATGGTATCCGGCAGTTTGATTACGCCTCGCCTGAAGCTAGATAAACTTAAGTGCAAGCCAAAAAATACCGAGAATCATTCTAAATACTTTTTCATAAGCTAGTTACAATCACCCTTATAACTCAATAACAGTTTAGTTTTGCGATTTCATTTTCCTTATTCCAAGTTCTCAGATTTTAAATAAGTACCTATCAGTATTTGTGTAATCAGCGGTAGAGACAGACGGTAACTTTTTTCTGAGCTACGTCTGACAAAAGTATCTTTATCTGTGAAACCGGTAACCTATTATAAAAAATGAACACAACAAGAAATCTGACGTAGATCAGAATCATATTCATTCTAGTTTTTTTTTTTTAACTGCATGAAGATTAATGTATTGATATGTGATTAATTAAAATACACATTATAAAGCAATAAAATTGGTTTTTATAGTAAGAAACGACAGTGAATCTTATCACTGTCGTTTCTTCTTCAACCGAGTACTGCAAATTCCAAATTCCTGCTTTGTCTTCTACACTGGGTTGGTAGCAAGATTGTGACTCCCCTGGTATTACACACGTCCATTCATAGGCTACAATAACTACTTTCTATCAGGTGGTGCTAATCTGCCACCTTAGTGGTACAAAAAAAATATCCGTTACATGCCGATTTTGCATTTTAGAGTCCTCTACTCCTTTCCATGATTAGGTTTGATTGTCTTACATGGGAGCGACTGTCGCTGACCCCTAACCCAGAGAGGAAATTCTACGCCAGAGGAAATATGCGCTCAAGGACATTAAAACTTTTCTTAACTCCATTGTTATCAAACAAGCTGACCCTAGGTCAGCCGGTGTGCGTAGCTACCTCTATTTCGGCCGTACACTGCGACTCACAGACGGTGTGACATTTAGTTGGTTCGAGTTCGACGTAACCTCCCGATGATAGCCCTCAGAATATGACTTAGATGTGTAGTAATTAGCTATAAAGTCTTTATAAAAAACTTCAGGTTTCCGAAACTTAATTTAGAAATTCTACACTACGCTATTAACATTATTTTTAAACATCATTATTTAACTTTATTTTCTATCTTAACGATTATACTATAAATTCAGTTGATTACATAAACAATACGTTGATCCGATTGAAGGTCAGGTTTGACGATATTATTGAACCAGTGATCAATCTGTTCGTAATAATTACTCGTCATGACTCATGTAGTCAAGAGACTTAAGAGCGCGGAGGCTGTGACTACAAACTTAAAATAATATTGACATTCGATGTATAAACATGTACTAAGGTAATATTGTTTGAAGTATGCACAGTTCTAGAAGTCCGTCATTTTTATAATATCTAATATAATATCCGAAGGGGTAGGTATATTCACATCCACATTTTGCCAGTTATGATTTTCAGTTTCAATTAAAAATTCAGACAAAGTAAAAATTTGAACTTGCATAAATTCGCATAGATTCGAACTCCGCCTAGACCAATTCAATATTTTTCCTATATTAATCAATTCGCACAGAGCTGAAAATTGGTGGGAGCCTAAAATACATAAAAAATATCAAAGTCCCCATCGATTGAACTTGTATATTGTTTTATTCAAGATCAAAGGTCAAGTACAGCAAGTATTAGCGCAAAAGTAGGTTAGACAAACTTGTAGATCATGTAATTTCCTATAAAATTGATCCCAAACTTTTTTCTATACGAAGCACTATTCCGGAGATATAGCCATTTCTAAATTAGAAGAAGTCATATCTTGCTTATCTTGACTTGGTATCCACTAATACAATACAATGTTAGATTTACAATGAATAATCAAGTTCACAGAAAAAGAGACAAATGAATAAATAATTTTAAGAATTAATAAAAACCGTCGTTTTGATTCCAAAAATATAACAATAAAATAATGTATTAATATTTAACAAACATGACGCATGAACTTCGTTAAGCTGAGGCACCTCGTAATCATAATAGTCATTACATCACAAGGTAGTATTGAATTACTTTTGTTTTTGTTTCTTTTATTATTACGGGTCTGAATAACACAGGCAAATTGACTCATTTTTACATAAAAACTACAAATATTTGTGACGATGCTCATGGAATTCTTCCGATAGTTTTTTTTTTTTTTATATTCGACACGTCAATTTGACTCAACCTCGCCTGATAGTAAGCTGGAGGCAAAGTCTAAGAAAAGAGGGTCACCATTACAGACACATACTATGTTACGGTGGTACTCAACTTGAAGGCCTCATCAGATGCTTTTTCACGCCCCACTTAGAGGGACCCAAGACTGTAGGAAGAAGGAAACATGTGAGCTGATACTTTTTTTTTATTTTTTTTTATTTATTAACATAAAAAGACATTGATTTACAGTTTAGTTTAAATTAGCACTTATAAACCACTAGGGTTTGCGTAGTACTAAACAAAACGGTCAGTAAGGTTTACATAAAATTAATAACACAATAGCATGCATGAAATCAAACTACCTACCCATTTGTTTTTAGTTCGAGGAAGAAAAATAAATTACAAAATACAATTGTTTGAGAACAAGAACGATTTAAGCTTGTGCTTAATATTCCTTTTTGTTAGTACATCTATTAAATCTTTCGGCAATTTATTAATTAACCGAGGAATAATGTAGGTAGTTGTTCTTTCTCCATATGCATTAATAGCACGTTCCGTGCACAACCGGTTTTGTGCCATCGCTCGAGTATACACAGGATGCTCTATTTTGGGTTTTAATTTTTCGTTAAAAAAGTGTTCATTTAATATGGTGTGTGTAAATTTTATATGGATGGGTAAAACTTTGCAATATTTGAACAGGCCAATATCGTCATTAAAATATTTTTCTCTGATTTTAGTTGGAACAATATTCTTTAGAATTTTTAATTGTAATTTATAAATTTGATCAATATAGCTATCATAGGTACGTCCATAACTAGTTAAGCCATACTGAATGTACGAGTCTGCTAAAGCATGGTACAACATAATCTTGATCTTGAAGGGAATTCTATTCTTTAGTAAAGTGATACTTGCCAAAAACTGTCTTAGTTTATTACACACGTATTCAATGTGAAAGCCCCAATTGAATTTAGAATCTATTACCATACCAAGGTAAGTTTGCGTCTTTACGACTTCTATGGGTGGACAGTTACATGTAGGTGTACCAGAATTGTGCAAGCAACTGTGATCATGGGCAATCAGGTCAGAACTAAGAATTTGACGCTGGTGTGGTGATTTGATAAACAGTAATTTAGTTTTGTCCACATTGAGTACCAGTCCCGCGTCATGACACCATCTTAGTAGTGTATCGAAGTCAGACTGTAGTTTATCAAGTGCCTTTTGGGGTCTATGAAGTCCTACCAAGTCGAACTTTCGTATGAGTCGATAAATACCAAAGGTACACTCAAAAACATGCATTTTTTATTGCTAGGTTGCACTCAAAACTACTTGATTAGTTCATGTTTTTTTTTTTTTTTTTTTAACGTGAGGGAAATTCCTTCATGGATGCTATGCCGGACTCCCTCACGTACCGCTTAATAGCCTGCGGTTGGTAGCCCCGGGTAAGCCCTCGGAAGGATGTCCCAGGACTACCAACAGACCTACGGCTGCGGCCTCACCTAGGAGGTTCGGGTGTTATCCCGCGTCTATGGGGGGGGGGGGGGTTCGGGTGTCACCCCGCTTCTTGGGGGAGGGGGGCGTGCGTAATCTCTCACGTCACGCTGCCGTCATGGGCCTGCTTCTGTAAGGACGGTGAGCAGCCCACTCACCGTCCTCAGGACCCCGGTCATGGAGGCCGATGGTCTTCGGCGAAGACACGTCGGCGGCGCCCAAGCCGCCGACTGCGGAACTCGGGTAGGAGAGTTCTCTCCCGCTCCCACCCCGCCGCCTCTTTCGCGAGCATGACCTGTTCACAGAAAGAGACGGTGCAGTCCCACTTACTCCCGCTGGAGACCATGGCTCGTACCATGGTCTCGAGCGAGAGAGTGTCCACGTCCAGACCCACCACGAGGACCTGGCGCTGTTCCGCCCACGCTGTGCACTCCACCAGCGTGTGGAGCGATGTGTCGTCGCTGCGGTCCTCGCAGTGCTGACACTCGGCCGTGGTTTCCCGGTGTCTTCGCCACAGATATCTACCGAAGCTACCATGCCCGGTAAGTATCTGTGACAACCGGTAGGAGAGAGCACCATGTCTCCTCTCCAGCCACTCGTCCATGACCGGTCTGACGGCCGCGATTGTAGCGAATCCCCCCTTTGGTTGCTCAAGTCGCACCTTCCATGTCTACACGGTTTCCTGGTGGAGCTGGGACCGCTGGGCCTCGATTTCTCGAGACGCAGGCCTTTGGCCTCGCTCCAGCGCCTCCTTGCGCCATTTAAATAGAGACGCAAGGGCTCTCGCTTCCAGGTCCCATGGAGGGGTCCCAGCTAGGAGACATGCCGTTTCACCTGAGATCGTGCGGTATCCCCTTATCACCCTGATGGCCATCGCCCTCTGCGGGCTCAGCAATCTAGCCACATTGGTGGCCGTCAGGGTTTCCGCCCATACGGGGGCCCCGTATAGGGCCATACTTCGCACGATCCCCAGGTACAGTCTCCTGTAGGGAGCGTTGGGTCCCCTGATGTTGGGCATCAGCCGCGCGAGTGCGGCTGATGTTTCCCTCAGTTTTGGGACCAAACTTCGGAAGTGATGTCCGAAGTTCCACCGGCCATCGAGTACGAGTCCCAGATACTTCATCGAGGGCTCGATGCCGATGCTGACGCCCCCTACCTGTAGCCTGGATCCCGCAGGTGGCCCCATCCGAGGTCCGTGGAAGCACAGAGCCTCGGATTTGTGAAGGGCGACCTCGAGACCCAGCCGCCGTATCCGACCCACGACTTGAGCAACCCCTGCCGTGGCCTTTAGTGCTGCATCTCGGTGCATTGCTCCCCGCGCCGTAACGAGGGTGTCGTCGGCGTAACACGTTACGCCGACCCCTCTGAGCAACGGAGCGCGCAGCACCCAATCGTAACCGATGTTCCACAGGAGCGGTCCTAATACCGATCCCTGTGGAAACCCGCACGATACATCTCGCCGGCCCGGCCCTAGCCAGCTCGGGTAAGTAATGGCCCTCTCGGAGAGATAGGCCCCGACAATTCGACGGAGGTAGGGAGGCACTCCATGGTAGATAAGCGCCTCCCTAACGCAGCTCCAGGGCAAGGTGTTGAAGGCGTTGGCGATGTCAAGAGACACCGCCACCACCACCTCACCCTGTGAGATTGCTTCCTCCGTCAGGTCTCTAATGCGCATGATCGCGTCCACGGTGGAGCACCCTTGCCGGAAGCCAAACTGGCTATCCGCCAGATCAGGCCCCACGCGTGTGAGGTGCTTGCCAAGGCGTTGTGCAATAATACGCTCGAAGAGCTTGCACACCTCGTCAAGCAACACGATCGGCCGGTATCCTGATGGAGAATTTGCCGGTCGCCCCGCCTTTCGGATCAAGACCATTTTCCCTGTCTTCCAGACCTTGGGAAACTGGCCCTTTTCGAGGCATGCGCTAAAGAGCCCTATAAGTCGAGGCCCAAGCTCCTCGAGAGCCAGGACCCTCGCTCGGCCTGGAATGCCGTCGGGTCCAGGGGCGGTGTTTCTGCGGGATTTAAGCCGCAGTACAGCCGCAGTTATAGTTACTTGTAGACTAAGTATGTACACTGTGTACAGTCACAAGCAACTAAGGACTAAATCACGCTTTAAAAAGTATCACCAATTTTCCATAGAATATATAGGCATAGGCAAACGACCACGGAAATCCTTAATATTTTCTTGTATAATACGTTTTAGAGCGTGATTTTTCAGCAGACAGGTTTTTATTTCCAAACTTATTTTTTTATTTAAATAAGGCGAATAATAATTTATACATATTTAAAATGGGCTTATTAAGCCCTCTCATTTGGTATCAATTAAATATATCTCCATAATTGAAATTTATTTTTTAACACAACTTTGTGACCTTTAGAGGGCGTCATATTAAATTTAGTGATACATCATATAGCCTACAACTAGCGGACGATCAAGAGGCTTCAAACGATATATTTATCTAGTTCTAATAAGTAGTCGAAAGCTATGACGGAACCAATGAACAAATATATGAATATCATACATAGAAATTAGACCATTTCAATTGATTCCATCGCGATTTATTTGGTGTTATTTTATTGTTGATTCTTCAGTTGCTTTTCAGTAGCCTTAATCACACGGACCACGATAGATTCATTTAAAAATAGGTTTATTACAACATTAACGTTTTTTACCACAAAAAATAGTTTGATGGAATAGAATGACGAATGTATGGGATTTGACTTGTATGACATGCGTTAACGACTGTCACAAACATCAAATCCCATACATTCGGCATTCTATTCCATCAAACGCTGGCAAGCGAATTGCCACTTGTCTAGAGGGGCTGGCCTTTGATGGTATAGAATGACGATTGTATGGGATTTGACGTGTCTGACATGCGTTAACGAATGTCATATAAGTCAAATAAACGCCGGGCAACGAATTGCCACTTATCTAGAGGGTCAGAACCAGTAAGTCATTGACGAGATTCAGGACCGAGTAGCGTTCTAGAATACAAACCTTAAAGTAATATATTATTAGGGATGTATGTTAGTGACTGTACCACAAATGTATTCCTTAAGACATTTTGATTACTATCCTTGTATTCTTTGTTTTAAACAAACTATTATTCGATTCTTATAGATCTTTATTTGGTGTTGCATAGTTTCCGGGCAGAACAATGCTTTTCTGTAATAAGATTCTCAGAGTTAGACTCAGTGTCACAAAAAAATATAGAGAATACTAAAATAACAACAAACTTAATCGCATGTTAAGTATTATCTCTGCAATAGCTGTAGTTACATGAATAGCATTTTATTTTATGATGGGTAAACTCGTATTATTAAAGAACTTAAATATTTCGTATACCTATTATTAAAGTTGTTAATTATTTACGAATCTAATTTACACAAATTACTACTCAACAACTAAATGGAGTTATTCTCCTTATTAGACGAACTAAGTACTCTCTCTAACTGATTTTAATGCCTTCGTTTCCCCCTTTCCTGTTGACTTATCTTTGGTTCACGCCTTAAGTTCGGACGATAATACAATTTAAAACAGTTGAACAGTTTGATTTACTCTTAATACCATGCTTTAAGATTATATAGAGATCGTATTGACGCTCATTGTAAAATGAACTTATTGTCAAATGGCATGTTCATATGAGTGGAGTATTTACCTAACGTCAAGAGGAAAGCTTGCGCTAGAGCCTCATCTTTCAATCATCATACCTGGCCTCCGATTCCAGGCGTGGTTCACTCCGCGCAGTACATCCGTTAGATACCTACAGCGAAGTATCCGGCCGACCGAATTTAATATTAGTCGAGTGTCACACGCGCGCTCGTGTGAACGCTGCTGGGATTTTATAAAAACATTTTTTTCTCTCTCTTGATCGTGCCTACTGCCTACTTAAAGTAGGTAGGTACCTACCTAAGAATGGACAAGAAAAGAAAATAATACCAGACGATATTGTGTGGCGTTCGGCTGTTTGAATTCGAATATAAATAGGTAAACCGATCTTTTTTCTCGCTTCCCATAGATGCTGAAAAGTAAGTTTGCCAAATTAATAAATCTTAAAATTTTAAGGTACCTACCTACCCATAACCCAACCTACCACTACTACTGCTCAGAATGAGTATCTAGACAAAAACTACTTATTTTAAAGGTAGGCCACGAAGTACCTAGGTAGATGCCTAGCCAGCTAGATTTTTGAATTGGGAGGGTTATTGGACCGGACCCATCGGGGTCAACGTACTCCGTCGTCACCCACCTTGCCGTATTTTTCTAGTTTCGAGTGTCCTTGACGTGCATCGCGCGCCGACTATAGGTAGATAGGTACCACTGACGATACCTACCCTACGTAATTTCTGCAGTTCCAAGTTCCTTCTTTTTTGTCAACGACTTGTCATTTTTCACATAAGTAGAAAAATAGTAACAGGTACTTAACTCGAATGGTAATCAAATATTCAATCCTTCACAAGAAGGCAACCCTAACAGCGTAAGAAGAGATAAGAGGCACGCGATAGAAAAAGAAGCAAGTTTAGGTGAATAAAATTATAAGTACTTAATGTTGTGCGAGCTGAATTCCACCGTATTGCGTCGAAGTAAGACTGGAATTAATTAAATCTTCTTGCGCAGTGATTCTTCTGTACGTTAGTACTATTAATTATTCTGTGCCGATTCTACTAATTTTATGACATAACATCACCCCTGTCATACCGCTGATATTGTACAAAATGTCATTAAATTTTAGACTTTAACAGTAAAGCGGTAAAATTAAAGTTAAATGGCATTGGTTACGGTGTCTATGGTACCGCAGTGGTTTTGCCATGAAAAAATAGCAGTCAGGACCCTGTTTGCAGGCATTATTAGCTTGAGCCCTACAGACCTTGAAAGGGGTAAATGCTTACCCTATATATAGCACTATTTGTGCAATAAACCTATGTAATTTATCCAGTTTCTAAGTTCATATTTATAATTAATGCTAACCAGCTTTTATGTTTTAGTATGGATTTATTATTCTACTAATTATTATAAAATGTGAAGGTGTTGAAGGTATTCAGATACCTAAATCACTTAATCAGGTATAAAATGTTCAACAGATTTGGATGAAAATTTGCCCATAAATAAACTATTTCTTGAATTATCAATAAAACACTTTTCATCCCAGTAACGGGAAATATACCACGTAGGGGGGGAACCATGGGCATTATTATCTAATACAATCATAATTATTAGCATCCATTTTACTTTTTGCTTACGCCTGTTGTCATAATGACTTCTTGCTTGACATGCGCCCTTTATAACACCGAAACTAATTACTTTGACCTTTACATAATGAGGTTTGCAGATGTTGTCTATTCTATCCTAGTCACCCTTGTTACTTAATCTTAATGTTTGATGTAATACACCAGCTTATTATTTGAACTAAAATTTTTAAGCATTTATCATGCTAATTATTCAAATCGATTTAAAGAGAAAAAAATTAATATGGCTTAGTTGTCAAAAATCAATGTATAAAAATGATTGAAAAATCATTCATTGGTTCCGATAGTTCGTAAGAATATTGGAAGACACACTCCACAATCGCCTCAAAGACAGATATAGAAGGAGAAATTTGAATTGTTTAGGGCAAGGTCTAGTAGCTTAGTGGTTAAAGCATTGCCCCTGTAAGGCAAAGATCGCGGGATCAATCCCCGCCTAGACCAATTCAATTTTTTCTCTTTACATCAACACCAGCTTACTGTCCGTAGCAACCGTTTAATTCTAGCCCCGGTTCCGCGACTAGACTAGGTCCCATAGGAACATATTCTAGGGATAAAATGTAGCCTATGAGATTATCCATACTATATTACTATAAGAGCTATCGAGATATTTACGATGTATTCCAGCTGCAAGCGATTCCTTAGTGATTATGGTGGTCGCAACGGCGCCGAAATATCGGAAACTCGAAACAATACATGGTAAATATCTTAATATATCTAATAGTATTGTGAGTGACCACGATAGTTGAAATACCTATATTCTAGACTATACTTTATTCCTTTATCAAATTTCAGCCAGATTCATTCAGCCGTTTGAGAGTATGACTGTTACTTCATCATCAAACAACTGAAAGGATTTGGGACACTTACCTTAAAATCTTAATAGCCAAATATATAAATTTCTTTTGTCTTAAAGTCCTGTCAACCCTGAACAATTCTTTGAAGCTTATGTTGTCGAAACAGAGATAACAAAATCAGGAAGACCAATGCATTCCTAGGACAGTGACGTCAAAAAGTAATTTATGAATTTTATAAGATTTGTATAGCATAAATTATAATACATAAAACGTACTTATGATACACAAAGTAGTTATATTATCTCTTTAACAATTTCTGGGGTTACTAATCGCAACTATTGGTAAAACCCGCTTTTTTTGTGTTTGTCTCGCTTGCGTTAATCCCTATCTCATCTGAGGCAATTACTTAGGAGTCCGGGGTCAGTATTTTTTATCAAACTGCGGATCTGGCTGAACTTCCATATTTTTCATGAAGCGTCTGCCATATGACCTCCACAACCCAACGGCGATATCGGAGCAATGCACAGTGAATATAGCTGATTCTACTACTAGTAGTAGGAACTAGCTGTTGCCTGCGGCTCCTCTCGCGACCCACGGGACACTAATTAGATTTATATTTCTTTTTATATTTAGAAATAAAAATAATTGTGACATCATTCTAGGAGTCATAAGTTGTAACTTGACGTCTATGACACAACATGTATAACTTCGATTATTCATTTAGGTATAGTTTTTATTCAGATATTATATTTATTACTTACCAATTTATAATTTTAAATTACATTCGCAATACATGTTAAACTTTTGTTAGAACCCTTCGTAAATGTACAAGAAACGTTACCTACAAGTTACCCTGCTAAGCTGCTAAGACTGTGGAAAACTACAAGATTGCTATATAACATAAAAGTCTTTCTGAAATTTGAGTTTTTATGCGAAAATGTAGTGTTTACACTGAAAAAAAAATATAAACTACATAGACACTATAGGTTCTCTATTCCTTCTCGGTAGGGGAGGAGGTTCCAAATTAAAGAGGGAAATCCCGTCATCGTTATTACCAAAAGCAAATTATTAAATTTAAATATCGAAACAATCAGTAATATTCCACTAGTTTTTATTATCTTGTAAAAAAGAGCGCAACGAAATACATACGAGTAATTGAATAAGTTTTTCTGTACAAGTTTTATAAAAGCATTTCTTGGAACGAAGGTACGAATATATAGGTAAGTGGATTATACATACGGGATGATGATTTTAAGTTGTTTTTTTAAATTCAATGTGGTGGGTGAGAAGGCAAGGGGGAGGATAAAGGGAAAATTGAACGAACGAACAAATGCATGTAACACGACACGAACCAATGCGGACAAACGGGGTTCTGTTTTCTAATCTGAACCCCAATAGGCTTTCTAATCTGATACGCAACAGGATTTAGAGCATGGGGTAAGCAATTTTAAAAAGGTGATCCAGGTTAACTTTTCTCAAGGATTCCCTAGTTTAATATTTTTTTTAAATGTTTAAAATTCATTTTTACTCAGTTGGAACCATGGTAGGTGCATATGGCACAAAAAATCATAAATCAATAGATTAATAAATCACAGGATATTTTCTGCTTTTTAAAATTAACTTTGGGTACCGAGGCATGTCCACATTTCATCAAATCAGTGTAAGTATATAGATAACTCTACCTAATTCCGACCTATCTCGTTATTAGTTTTATTATTAGTTTTTATTATTTTAGAAATTAATATATATTTCCTAAACTGAGTATAATTGTAAATCGGTTTTATAAATGTGTTAAAATTACTTAAAAGTGTGTGAATATGCATGAAAGCCACCTAAACTAAAATAATCATACTGTATGTCCCTAATGATTTGCGTCAGATATAAGATGAGAATGTACTTATATAAAAAGTGGATACAAAAAGTATCTGGTTACCTATTATTTTTTGGTTCATTACTAAACGGTTACCTATAATAACGAAGCTATGATCAAAATAGAAGTTAAAGTAAATATAGAGAAGGATTTTAATTACAGATTGTCGTACATATAAATCGATATCTCGTTTAGTGTGATTCAAACTTGCACACTGATACATACATACATACATATTATCACGCCTTTATCCTTGGAGGGTTAGGCAGAGGTGAATTAACACCTACATTTCATCAATCTGTATTCGGTCCCACGTAATAGGGGGTTTAGCCTATTGCTGTATTCCGGGCACTATTGTTGACTCGAGCCATGCATCTGAGGCTGAGTCAAGGCTGTATATATCTGCCTGATGTTAAAGTTAATCAGCACTATCTCTTAGTCGCCTTGTACGACACCACATGGGAAGAGAAAGGGGTGGCCCAAATTCTACACTGATGAGGGGATATATAACTATTTCTATAATATTTTTAAGATACTTACTTATACCATAAAGAATTAAAAATCAATCAGGCTAACTCTTTATTATTAAAGAGTCAGCTTTATTATTGAGGGGACGGTGTTCGAATCCTGGCCATTACACTACCGACGACGTGAACCCACTCATAAAGACGCAATTTAGCTCATCTGACTTTGCCTTCAGCTTACCATCAGGCGAGGTGAACTCAAATTGACGTGTCCCATATAAAAAAAGAATTAGGGGTAATAATATAACAAGTGCTTACAGCTACCATTAAAAAAACGTACATAACTATAAAAGAATTGGTGTATTGTTATAATATGTATGTTTGTGGGAATAATGAACTTTAATTATCATTTGTATTTCATTTACTTGTATCTAAAAACAAACTATTTTTTGTAAAATAAAATGTGTGTCGTTTACATAATGTATAATTGTGTTTTGCAGTCAGGCCTTCATGGTAGTTGATTAGATAACTTTTGAATTCTAGGCTTCGAGTTATGAGTCAGAGAATATCCCCGCATTAATTCAAGCCATTAAAATTACCTAAGTGTAACGTACGGTGATTTATTAGTTCTATTGGCCTGGAATTTGTTAGAACCAGGTGTATTGTAAAATAGAGTTTCCTATTTGCGTTTCAAATTGAACGTCAGATAATTGCTAATGTCTGAAAAGCTGGTGCTTTGATATTGATTTAATTGATATCTACATATTAGTCTAATCCTACTTAATCATATTCTGTCCTCCGTGGTCTAAAAGCTATATGCAGGGATCTAGCCATTGATTCGAAGAAGAAGGAGTTTATTACGTACTTAAAATTTTACAATTGCAATTGAAGTCTTTCGTTACTTTATATCATCAACAGTACGTGATCGTAAGCGTTCTGTGAACCACATGTTTTTGTCTATATTCGTGACGTCAATTGTGTACAAAAACCACATTAGCATTCTGTGCTAATGTTCTGATTCGTGAGTAGGTACTTGTACATAAAGTGAACCGTTCATAATATGATAAAGTTATATTATTCGTAGTCTTTTTAATGAGTTTTCCCAGTGTTGTGTTTTAATTACTATTCTTCTTAGTAACTAGTGTGAGTTTTTCATTTTCTGTTTTCCATTCTCTTGTGCGCGCTCCATTCACAAAAAAATAAAAAACTGGAATTTGAATGGCATTAGATTAGCACCACAATTATGAAAAAAAAAATGCACGTTAATACTATCCTTAATTAGTATTTAAGTACTATTATAGTACAATTATTTATTCTGTGGCAAAAGTGCCCATCACACTTACTGTGTTGCCACGCTAGATGGCGATGGAAAAATGTTTACATTAGTAAAATGAACAGACTTAGTTTTTTCCCAAGCGGGCGTTTAAGATTAGGACACTATTTTGTGGAAAGTTTTTTTTTTATATCAAAAACTTACTATAGCGTGCACCATTACAGACATTTACTATGTCACAATGGTGGTCCTCAGTTTGATCGCCTCATCAGATGCTTTTTCACGCCCCGTTTCTAGGACCCGGGGATGTAGGAAGAACAAAACACATGGTCCAGAATTTCGAAGTCTTATTAGTGCGGCAAAGGAAATAGTCACCGACCGCATTCCACTGTCACTGTATTATTGCACTAGATGACCTGCCCCGGCTGCACCCGTGGCATACTTTGAAACCCCTGTCACCCCTTTAAACCATTACATGCCTGCACTTTATGAATCTTCAAATAATGTATGAGAATTGTTAGCCGGAAGGCAAACCCTGAGCTCCGAGTTGACCTTGGCCTCGGATGCAATCAGAAAAACACGTCTTTATGAGGATGATGATGTATCTGGCGGATATGCTGTTTATGGTTACTGCTCCGCTCCCTTGAGTAGTAGCGTGGTGGTAATTAGTCTTTACACTTCCTAGTTAAATAGGCTATTTAACACATAAATATGTCTTCTCTCTGTGTAATATGTATGTAATCTGTTTTCTCTCTCGTACATTTTTGTCTTAGTTTAGTTTATTTGATAACTACACCATATCTTCTGTTTCTGTCACATTACTGTCCATCCCAAGGTTGCCTGGAAGAAATCGCTTCCAGCGATAAGGCCGTCCATTGTGCATTAAACTGTACACATGCTATCTACTTGTCCTATTGTAAATTTATTGGTGTACAATAAATAATTATCTATCTATCTATCTAAATAATTTTAGTTCCTGAGATTAGCAATTCAATCAAACAAACTAACTCTTTAGCTTTATAATAATAGTATTGAAGTATAGATTATCGTCTATATTAGCCAAATTAGTCCATGAAGCAAGTGTGACTAATTTTTAACCGACTTCAAAAAAGGACAAAAATTCTCAATTCGCCGGAATATTTTTTTTACGACTGCTAATAAAACAATTAAATCTGTAAATTCTTTTATTTTTCTCTAAGTTATTTTATACTTTTGAGTTTTCGGTTTTTTTAAACGTACTTTTTATTTTTTATAAGTTTGTCTATAAAGTAAAATGTCTAAAAAGTGTTTTTTTTTTTACGTTTAAGTCATTTTAAAACGTAGTCATTTCAAGTATTAGTCGTTCTATAGACTAGTCTGTTTACTCTTAAGGCATTCTGAAAATAAGTCGTTTAGTAATTTAGACATTTTGCTTCATAGACGAATTAAAAATTAGTCACTTTTTCTTGGTGGCAATTTATTTTTTTGGGTAATATGATCAGGAAAGGATAGTGCTCGTTGTGATATCGTTTGAGAACGTGATTGGTTGAATCAAAATGTTAGTGAGTACTAGTTGCCAATTTTGACAAATTACCGAGCCTGATTATTAGGTTGTTAAACTCAGGGACATCATCAGTCAAATATTTATGTACAGTCAGCATCAAATCGATGTTAATGAACAAAGTACTCAAAATGATCCTAATCCCAAGGAAGAGGGTAATACCAAGGTATTACCCTCTTCTGTTGAAAGATTGTTCTGAAATTTGGTACACATACCTTTAGTGCAGATTATATAATACAATTTCAATCAATAAAACAGTTTGATTCGCTCCTAATACCTAAGTTTTAAAATCATTTTGAGACTTTTTTGTCAGGATATTTCTAACGCTGACTATACAACTCGCAACAAGTCGCACTACGCACTTAATTCTGTGGTCTTCATTTGAGCGCCAAGTTGATAACAAACATTGGACATAACTATGCGCAAAAAGTAGTTAACAACTCTGCAATTTGTAATAGCCTTATTTATATGAAGATAACTTCTACAGCCACCTTTTCCTTCACGTACCTACAGAACGAATTAATCACAGACAAAATAATCTTGCTCATACTTGTAACTTATGAAAAAATGAGATATCCAACACGTCCTAATAATAAGTTGCTGGAACAAATCATTTTTTTGTTAAGTAAATATGCTTTTATAATGTGATTATGCGAATATTTTACAACTAATTTCTCAGTTACATTAGAAATTTTCCATACCTTCTATGTCTAGTTTGAGTTATAATTAAATGTTACTTATAACTCAAACTAGACATTTAATCAATCATAACGAAGAAGAATTTAATACACTGAAGCAACACCGTTGCTGCAAATATATTTTTGAGATTATATTCCATCTCTTTTTTTAAAAGAATAATCTTGAAGAGTCTGGTCATAAGCTTGGATATATTATCACTGTATTTTAAGTGCTATGCGGGAAGAGGAACAATTTCCAAACGGATTGGGTCTATAAGTATACATCTCCGAAGGTATAGGGCATTTCACCAAATTCTACAAAATAATACAAAAATTTAAAAATAAAAAAATACCTCAATATAAAACGAAATAAAACCTTCCATACCCACTATCAAAATTTTATATTTTTGTGGTATTTGTAGAGGTGGCAGAACATACCGCTCATTTTACGTACAAAAAAAAAGATAATAAGTATACATATAAAGTAGTTTTAATTATCAATTATGACTACAATACGGATGTAAAAATATGTAACTTTTGGTTAGATACGACTCGGCAGATGTTTACGTTGCAGGTGGTAATAATATTCTTAGAACCGTCAGGGGAATTACAGGTTTTTTGCTGTCTGTATGTAGCTATTTTAAGATTGTATCGTTATTATGACGCCTATGAATATACAATAATAGCTAGATCGAACTGCAAGCTGTGTCTTGCAATTAACACTCAGAAATATAATTTTAACAACGTAAAATTTTCGTTATATTCGTTTCGTTCTTCTTATTTCTATTGTTCTGGATCGAATTCAGAGTTTTTCCAAACTTGTGTTCAACTGAACCGAAACCTGTACGTAACATGCTCGCTTAGGTACTATTTTCCGTTAGGCTGCATAGGGACTTAAGGAGCAATCTAAGAGTACACAATTGTTCCTCTCAACAAAATCCTATTGGAAACGTATTTCCTTATGCTTAGATGGACACTTATCTATACATTATACACACATAAACCCGATCTTTAGGCGGCGGGGCTCGGCGTACTGGGTACTTGCATTTCTTTGCAGATAGAGGATAAACGAGAATGACTTTTATTTACTACAGCAGTTCTGTGCGGTTTTATTCTACAGACGCGATCATTCCTACGCTTGACAATTTGTACATAGGGAAGGAGGACATTTCTACACAGTGTAGTCTGAAACATAAAAAGCTGTCTCAAAAAGCACTCATTCTATAGTAAACTTGTAGAGTATCTTCGCGGTTTTCCTGCAAGAACCTTTAGCATAGTTCTTTGTGCTCTTTCAACCCTTAGCATGGTAGGACCTGCCCCAGCCCACATTGGAATGCAATAGGATGTTATGGACTGACATAATGTGTAGTACACCAATTTTAGAGTCCCACGGTCAGCAGAGGATCTCTGTTTTTTTAGTACGAACAACTTTTGTAATGCCTGAAGTCAACCAGGCTATCTGTTTGGTCCAATGAAAGAATGTTTCTATCTGAACACACTAATACTTTATGTAGGAAGCTTGTTTAAGAGAGGAGCAGCAACCACGAGTGTGAACATTCACTGTAAGATTTTCTTGAGATGCTGGGCTAGGCGGAAAGAATTTCACATATCCAGTTTTTATCAATATTCAGTGTGAGAAGACTGGCAGTCAGCCAAGACATAACGGACATATGGATTGGTTTACCTACTTATACGGGATTGCCTGACTTTAGATATCGTCCCTTCAAACCCCTAAAAGTGCTCCAGAGTCTCGTCTATCAAGCAGCATGACCCGGCTAACAAGAGAGGTTGACTTGGACCAATACACCCAAAACTTTAACTTAACTTTTTTTGACACGATTGTTTCAACTTATAATCTAAAAACCTAACCTAACCTAACATCTTCTTGTGGGTGTCGGTCGTAGAAGGCAACTAATGGATAGTGCAGTTCACCATGGCCGTTAACCACATTAGGGGTGCCGCTACCGGACCTGGCAGATAGAATTTGACTTCAGCCAGTGGCGCTCCACAATGTATGCCATCATGCGCGTGACATTGCTTAGTGCCCACTTGACTGCAATAAGGTCGCCCCTTATTACGTGGAACTGAAATCATAGTTATCGAAATATTAATACACCTCTGCCTACTCCTTCAGGGATTTGCAGGCGTGAGTATATGTATGTATGTACTAATCTTACCTTACATACTTACATAACTTGATCATTTGATCTAACACGCATATAGATTTGTGCTTTAACATAGTGATTGAACTTCATATATCTAGACGTGTAAACTGATCTATCTGTCACTTAAAACTGTGACTATTAAATATTAATTGGATAGAATGTTATTGTACTACTAACGTCAGCAAGCACGGCGAATCACTGGCAATTAGTCTTGACATCGCCAAAGCTTTTAATATAATTTGGCACAAATCGCTTCTTGCGAAAGCTACTAGCCTTTGGTCTAGACTGTGCAACTGGGTTACTAGCTTCCTGCAGGAGCGCCATATACGCGTCCTTTGTGATATCTTCAGGTCAGCTTCAGAGTTTTTGCAAGTAAATGCTGGCGTACTGCAGGTGTCTGTCCTAACACCCACTCTCTTTCTTCTGCATATCAATGACATGCTGTATACCGGCAGCATTTATTACTATGCAGACAATAGCACCTTGCACGGGAATTATCATGGACGTCCTGCGGATAAGCAGTGTATATTTCGTAAAAAAAACACTGAGCTTGATCGGATTCTGAACCACATTTCCCAATGGGACTCTGAGAACCTGCTCGATTTCAATGCCAAGAAGACAAAGAAGGCAAAGGTAACTTCTTTTCATCCCCTTCCCACTCTTCGGAGCACGCCACTGCTACTGCAGGACAACCTGAATATCATCGGAATGGATGTTTGCTACAAACTGAATAACAAAAACTACATCGAGAGTATCATCAAAACAGCTTCGTATAAACTCGGAGTCCTGAAGAGAGCGAGACGATTTTTCACGCCAGAGCAGCAATGTTTCCTATACAAGACACAAATTCGTTCCTGCGTGAAATATTGCTCGCATCTCTGGGATGCTCCGCAATGTACTTATAAGATGCTCTCGACAGATTGAAGCGACGCGCGGTCCGCGTTATTGAGAATCCTGAGGTCACGAGCACCGTCGAGCTTCTGCAGAGGCGTAGAGATGTTGCTTCTTTGGCAATATTTTACCGTCTTTACAATGGTGAATGTTCTTATGAGCTCTTCCAATTAGTCCCACCCTCTGCGTTCTTACAGAGGACAACACATGCAGGGCTTAGATGCCACTCGCATACGGCGCAGAATATTCCTTTAAGAACCAACCAACCAACCAAGCAATCAAAAAAATGGTATGTCGCACCATTAAGACCTGGAACTCCTTAGCAGCTCACGTGTTTTCTTCTTCCTACAGTCCCGGATCATTTAAGCGAGGCGTGAAAAAGTATCTGATGAGACCGTCAAGCTGAGTGCCACCACTATTAACATAGTACGTATTTGTAATACTGACCCTCTTTCCTGAGACTTTGACGTCCCGAATTGACGTGTCCAATATAAAAAAAAAACTGGAATAAAACCCAAGAGTTAACAGCGCTGCAATAGAAACAATAATAATGCATATTCCATATCCACACTAGAGTTACGAAAGTAACTCTTTTTGTCTATTTGTACTCTTAAACCATTGAACCGATTTTGATGAAATTTGGTTTTTGGGTAGATTGGAGCTTCAGATATGACATAGGTTACTTTTGGTTCAGATAACCGACATCCACGCGGACGGAGCCCCGGGCAAAAGCTAGTTTAACATAACTGTCTTAAAAAAATTACCATTACAAAAACTACGCAAGTCCTCACAAAGCTGAGCTTTTTGCTAGTTAGTTTATTGAATAATATTACACCAACAGCGCCAAAATAAAATGTACTAAGCATTTTTTTCAATTTCAGTATATGATTTCTGTTGAGATCAAATTAAACATCAAAGCTCCGTAGTTGGTAGTGAAAAGATAAGCTCTAAGATTACGCTCTACATAAATATTGTGTTACTTCAGAAAAGCTCTTTAAAAGCCAGCGTATAAAGGCTTTCGAGTAGTATCTCAATATTATTTTAGAGACCTCTAAGACGTCAACATCAGTCTTTGAACTTACAAATAAATACCTATACCTCACAAACGGGCCGCAATTTTCAACCTACATTTACTTTGTTGCTCTTAAATATTGAATACTAGATATTGCCCGCGAATTCGCCCACGGAAAATTTGACCCCGTTCCCATTACCTATGGGAATCTTATCCAGAATTGAACAGTAGCCTATGTGTTATTTTACACTATAATCATATATTTCCTCCAAATCCGTTCAGGCGTTAGATCGAGATTGAGTACCAAACATACAAACATTTTCACAAACTTCCACATATCGGTTGATGGGGAAATCCATAGAGAATTCCGCACGAAAAAAGTTCCTTTATACCCCACCTTACGTATAACTATGGCGGCAATTAATTTATCAGGTAATTTAAAATAAGAACTAAGCAGTTTTACAAGAGATTGACCGCGCCTTGAGTTTGACAAAAATATCTCCGCACTATTAATTACATTCAAGGACACCTATCTGAATAATTGCAGAAACATTCAGATAGCTCCAAGGGCCGTTTAATTAAGGCTGTCACGATAGAACAGAAGATATGTAGGCGTTTGCGTGACCCTAGCTATTTAAGACGCAATAGCCCACGCTAACCTTAATTGGGGATGACAAACATATGGCCGGCTTCAGTTACCAGACATAGTTCATTTACGCTTTCAATTTTGGATTATTATAGAAAATATAGGTATCTTATAGATATGACAGGCCAGTCGGGGTCTTTGGGTCTATCAGATTAGCCGACCAAACAAGCCGGTGGTGTTGTTATGAAAAATTGTTTGGGTTTAGCCAGTTAAAATCTGACATAACCCCTCAACTTTAGCTCCAACGATGATAAAATAAATACATTTAGGCAGTGTTTTGTTAAATTGTATGTACTTTATTTCAATTGTTTTAATATGCAATCTATAAAATTCTACTATTTAATTTTGATTGGCTAATAACAACTAATTATAAAGTGGACTATAATTTACCTACATAATGTTTCTACACAATTGTAA
This sequence comes from Eilema caniola, assembly GCA_949126895.1. Lineage (NCBI taxonomy): Eukaryota > Metazoa > Arthropoda > Insecta > Lepidoptera > Erebidae > Eilema > Eilema caniola. The sequence goes on from OX421478.1 coordinate 8,350,334, forward strand.
CACAAGGTCTATACAAAGTAAAAATCATTTGTGACGTGCTTTCAGTGCCAATAGCATAAAAAATATTACGTTTAATTACCACTAATAATGTTAGACTGTTTGATAGCTTAATCTTTCACTTAACAATGTAAAACATCCTAAAATGTAAGTACCTAAGTAACAGTCAGAATAGATACCGCATACTACATAAGTTTCTGTTAACATATATGTGAATGCTGTAGGTTACCAATTGCCTCAATTTGAGACGACACCATACGTATACTTTTTGTCACTTTCCAATTTGAATTTCTCTATTTGAGAGTTTGTTTTGCAACAATTCACATAATATGTCAATTATTTAATTAATATGTCTATTCTTCACTTCAAAAATCGTAGTGTGAAAAGGTTTGTTATCCCGATCGAGATTACTGAAACTGATTAGGAACAATTTGCATTATTGCTGATTAGTGAGTTGTTAACTTAAGCAGGGTAGAGATATAATCGTGCAATAGTTGTGTAACTAGAGATAGGTATTGTTTAACAAGAATTATCGGTACTTGAGTTGTCTCCACTGGGGATACAGATGGCTGGTTAAGGAATTTAATTACCATGTCGAGCAGCAAGAATAATGTAGGAACTTGTTTTATTTTTTATTTGAAGCTTATTAGTTTAACGAACTTGCATAATGAATAGGGTCTTAAATAAAAACTATGACTAAATACATGTTGAACTAATTATATTTTGGTGATTGAATTAAACTTAGTTTAAAAGAAGAAGAAATAATACACACAGTTTTTTTATTCTACTCTGGTACCGGCTACCTCCGGCTACCGGCTACCTCTGCAGCCGCAAGAAAATATGGATGAAATGCGTGAACGAGGTGAGAGAGCGAGTGTCATTCAAATTCAAACCACAATTCAAAAATACTTTTTAGGAAACTGCGCCCCTTCATTTTGTCTCTATGTTGACTCAAAATGTAGTGGTTATTTATTCTCTTTTGATATCCATTCCATAGTTGCCTGGAAGAGATTACCTTGCGCGATAAGGCCGCCAATTGTTTGCTGCAAAACTGTACCTACCACTACATTGTCATGTGTTCTTTCTTTGTTTGTTTACCATACAATAAAGATATTTTCATTCATTCATTCATGATCGTCATCTTAGCACTGTTCCCAATTATATCACCTCGGAGCCCTAGGTCTGCCTTTTGGATTGGTGAATTTTTTTTTAAAGAATAATAGCAACCGAAATTGTCGAAATTACTAATATTCCCTCTAACCCCTCCAACTAAGCTAAATTGCTTGTGCTAGGAGTGGGCTCACGTCGGTAGTGTAATGGCCAGGATTCGAACCCGGGACCTCTCTATCGTAAGGCCGACTCCTTAACCACTAAGCTACCGAAGTTCTTTTGAGATAGCGGCTGCAGCTGCCTTACATGTAGGTACCAGATAAAGGAATTAAATACTAATACATTGTTTATCCAGTTTTCACTGTAGGTACTCTATATGTTACTTAGTCTATGTGCTAAAATCACATTGTAAATATCACATTGTACCCTTCGATATTCTTATGACAATAAACGTGTTTTATGAGTTGACAATACCTTTTGTTATACCCAGTCAAAGTTCATCCTTACACTATATTCCTTTTACCGCCATTAGTAAAGAAAACAAGATTTTATATAGATATTGAGAAAAATTAAGTGTGGAAACTGCCGTACTTTGTTGAAACTGTATTTATTGAGACATCTATTCAACGCAAAAACTGTTCTAAAATGAAACATTGGTAATGTTTAGGTATTTAAACTCAGGAAGTTTCGTTGTAAATATTGTGTTATGGCTATGGAGTAAAAAATAAAATTTAGTTAATGGATAATTATGTAATGGATATCGATGGATAATTTTGGATACAAATGTTTATATTATATTTGTTCTATTATACTTAGTGTATCACAAATATAAAAAGAAAATGATACAAAGATACAAACAGGATAAGCATAATTTGTCAATATGACAAAATGACACCACAGTCAGATATCACCGACAAGATGTGACATAAGAAGCATTAGGCCGGAAAACCGTGTCCTGTCATCAGTCTTATAATGGAACGAGCTCCTGCCCGCGGCTACGCCCGCATGGATGTCGCTAATTGCGTAGTGTTCCCAAGCTCTAATTCACCTCTGTACCAAATTTCATCAGGATATCTTTAAAATTACAAACGTCTATATATATTCTTCCTAGCCCAAAAGTATCAACCCTTTCAGCGCGTACATTTTTTGTATTCAAATAATTTGTGGCGGCCTGCTCGACCACCCGTGGCTTAGAAGCAGAAATAACTAAACTGTCACTTCTCTGTATATGCCGGCCGAATTTATTGATATTAATGATTACTGATCCGCTCCCTTGAGTATTGATCCCTGTGTTATTCTGATGAATAAGCTATATTATTGTAAAGTTTTTTTAAATCCATTCGGTAGTTTTTACGTGAAAGAGTATCAAACATCCATCCAAACTAATATAATAAACTAAATAAATCATTTGAAAATGATTCTTTCGCTGTTTCGGTCAATTGGTTCTACTGAGAAGATACCAGCAAGAAACTCAGTGAACAATATTATCGTTTCTTTTTTTAAAACAATTTGGTTTTTTTTTAAATAGATTTATATTGTGCGAGCAAGCAAAAAGATTAGGATGACCATGCATTTTGATATTCGTTTACTTCGTAATATCCTTTTTTCATTTAAGACTTTTTTACTTCTATTTTAAACTTATTTAGTGGCATGTCAACCAAATCTTGAGGAATTTTATTAAACATTTTAATACTGTTACCTACAAATGAATTACCAACCTTATGAAGTCTGAGTTTTGGAAAGCAACGATCGAATTTTGAACGCCATGTAACCCTTCTGTGTAATGGGAATACGGCTTTACCCGTCTCACGTATGTCGCTTGACGGTACTATAATGATTAATGAGTATCATGACTAGGGCTACACGATGTCAAGTTAAATGACGATGCTATTTATGACAGTATCAATCAATTGCATATTAATACAATGGATAAAAGATAAAAAAAGACATTATATAATTTAAGTTATGAGTTAGAAATAAGCTGTTAAAAATGAAATAACTAATAAAACATTATAAAAATAAAAAGATTGAGAATATAAAATAAACAAACAGAACGCTTATAGTTTTCTGGTAGTTAAATGGCAATTAAATCAAACATTGTACTAATTGCTACCTATTATCAGTAAAAAAAACTGGATTCTTTACACTATATAAAGAAATGAATAAAATGGTCACTGTTCGACACTGGATTTTCTGGAAAATTGTAAAATGTTCTTTATTAGAGCCACCGTTAATGCATTTTGAAACAGGAGATCGCACTAGTCAACAGAAAAACACAAAAACAAGTCAGTTTTTATTGCCGTATGCTTTCTCCAAAGGCATTAGGTACTGTGGGAAATAGTTTATATTCTTTACGGCCATAAGTGACCCAAACGTATATAGTTCTTTGGAGATTAAATAGCCATACTTTAGCTTGAACCATTGGGTACATTACAACTTATATAACCGTTGTGTTTATGTATTTTAATTGATACTAGCTCGTTGTCACCGCTCCGCTTCGCTCTGCATCGTTTAACGTAATTGACTAGCAAAGATCCAAATATTTTCACAAACAGGTACCTACATTTATAATATTAAGTAGAATTAAGATGAAGAGTAAGATTATTTGCATGCTCTTATATACCTATATAAATGGTTTCCTTGTTAGTAAACCTCTTCATCCTTATGCGAGTGCCAATCCCAGTTGCATTAAACGTTTGCCTTTTGGACTCCGGGATTCGTTCTCCTGTATCTATTTTCCACTTTGATTCCGGAGATACTACCGCCCCCAATTCTGCTAATTATATGACATAACAAACCCACTCTCATACTGCTGACATTGCCGAAAATGTCATTAAATTTTAGACTTTATGACTGAAGTTTAAAGTCCAAAATGAAAAGAGAAAGAGTATAACATTTTTCATTCGCTCTATAAAATTGTCATTTAATTTCAGACTTTTACAGTATAACAGTAAAGTCTAAAATTAAATGTCATTAATAATTATAATAGCAGAATAAAGGTGACTTCCCACTAAGCCGTAGAGTAGTCTGCGCTAAAACTTCGCCGTTAAACAGAAGTAGACTTGCAGGTTAGATTAACTTAGGCCTCAAATAGCAAATAAAATACTAATAGCAAAACTGCTCCCATCTCATGAGTCGGGCTAACTTACTCACCCGCAGAAACCCATTTTTATTGCCTGTATTACTACCAATCTTACTATTAGTTGTACTGGTAACTGAATTACCCTACTTACTACTGAAGTTGAAAGTTGTTAGAACAGCAATAAGAAAATGCCAATGTTAACGTAATTTTAAAATTTATAAAAACAAAAAAAAACTTGCCAATTTTGTTTATAACCCAATAGTTTGCGAAAAAAAACCAAGTAATTCTCTCCTGAGTGGCTCTAAATTTACGGGAAATTCCTACATCCAACGATTAAAAAATTAATATAAAAAACAAGAAGCGGAAATTTACGACTCGTTTCTTATTATTTACTTCGATGATGCACGTTTTAATATACAGGCACATGCGTCATTCAGTCTTTTCATGACAGACTAGCTGTTAATTGTGACTTTGTTTGTGATATAATCGGTCATAATACTTTGGAGGAATTAGGTTAAATATAATGATTGATGGGTTGTTGCACTTCTGATGAGCTTGGCTCGATATTGGGGTAGGTACGTATAGTTTGCGAAACTTGTGCCACCTGCCCCTCTCGACAAGTGGCAATTCGCTAGCAGGCGTTTGATGGAATAGAATGACGATTGTATAGGATTTGACGTATTTGACATGCGAAAACGACTGTCATTTACGTCAAATCCCATACATTCGTCATTCTATTCCATCAAACGTCGGCTAGCGAATTGCCACTTGTCTAGAGGGGCAGTTTGCACAAAGGGACTATAGCCCCTTTTTGCGTTTTACCAAAAGCATGAATTATTAAGTAAATCTTTGAATAAAGAAAAATAAATAAAAGAAAGAAATAGAGAAAGTGTTTTCCTTGACACGGCTATAGTCCCTTTGTACATTCAGACGGTTTAGATCCGAATGACTATTTTGTGAAATATATACCGGAGTGACTATACTGCTTTAATCAATGTCTTTTCTTCGGGCAGTTAAATAACAGCAATTATCTACAATGATAAACTTCAATCAGAAATGATCGATTTTGTTGAAATAAAAACGGAATCCCAAAAAAAAAGACGGGTTGCACTCTGGGAGTGCCGATAGAAGTGAAAACTTTTTCTTTCTTTCTTTCTTCGTTATATACATAGAAAAAGATAAAAAAACATACCATACCATACCATACCTATAATACAACGCCTATCACTAATTTTCTGCTAATTTTCTATCAGAAGAAATTAATAAATTACAAAAAGATAAAATAATCACAAAAAGTAATAAATTACAAAAAGAAAAAATAATCACAAAAAGTGTCAGAAGGCCAGGTTTGAACCCGGTACTATGTGAAATCATAAGGACTTACAGTCGAAGCGTTTACCGCTATGCTGCGCAGCTATTTATCTTATATTGCAAAATGGACAGTCTATAGCTAATATTGTATGACGTCAGTCGTCGGTCGGTTACGGTCCAAAGGTCAAGCGATCCTGACGCGCGAGTTTAACAATTTTTACCCATCCAACGCCACTAAAGAAGTTTTCACTTCAAAATTATGATAATAATTGAAATATTTCAAACATAAATTAATTAAAATGCTTGGGTCAATGATGAGGGATCGTTTTTTTTTTATTTTAAATTATTATCTCTCTTTTCCAAGTTTATGAGACAAACAGACACATGCATACTTGACTTGTATTTATTGATAAATTGTAGGAAGCGTTTGAATAATGAGCCTCCCTACACAGATTATAGTGAACGATAAGATTAATTCGTTGTTAATTACCTACCTACTACTCGTATCAACACAAAACAGTAGCTACACTAATTACACGATTTTTTTTATAATTCAGTACTGATTTCGTATTCTGTAAGCTTCCTATTTAGGTGAAGTGAGTTGATAGACCTAAGCTATAATATTGATAATAATAAATCAATATTCCAGGACATTCGACATAGCTATCTAGACCCAAAGTAAGTATAGCTCAACTAGCTTGTGCTATGGGTTCTAGAATGCGGATTTTATTTGTAAATATATACATTATTATACATAGAAACACTCAGACCAATACAAATAGCCATATTCATGCATACAAATATTTGCACTGATCGGGAATCGAACTTGTGCCCTGCGTGGCAGTCGCGTTCACTACCACCACGCCACAGAGGCTGTCAAATAATAATAAACATGTATCAGATGGTAACAATGCTTGCATCTTCAACTAAGCGTAACTACTTGCGTCATTAAATTTGTAAATTGTACGGGGCGTTCCGAAGGTGAAACCCGTTTCCTAACTAAACAAGAACTTGAAAATAATACCAAAAATAAAATTAAGGTAATCATTAAACACTTTAAAAAATCTATCGTATGTCTAGACACTTTACTTTTAAATTAAATGTCAAAAACACGGTTACTCACGAAAGTGCTAAACTTGTAACCTAGAGTATTTCACATTCCTTGTCAATGTTTGCTGATTGAAAGATATAATAAATAAATACAAAATGTTACATTGCAAAACATGTATTTTTTTAAAATTTTGCTTGAAATATTCAGACTGTTTATCAATTATATTTACAAGCTCTTATTTAGTTTCACTTGTCCCGTTGCTTGTAATCAAATCTTGCAAGTTAAATTTGACCCACTTTTCGGTTTCTGATTGTGCTGAAATTTTGCAAGCATGTATAAATCGGATGACAGTGTAATATTATTGTGATATAGAGCTGATCTGATGATGGATCTGGAAGCTGACCAAAGGAACTCCGTAATTAAACGACGCAAGCCCATCGAATTTGGGCTCATTTGAGTTGTCGTTACGAGTACTTTGATACTATATGGTAACCAGGGTCTGATTATGGACCTGGAAGCTGGCTATAGGAGCTCCGTAATTAAACGACGCAACCCCATCGAGTTTGGGCTCATTTGATTGGTCATTACGAGTACTTTGATACTATATGGTAACCAGGGTCTGATGATGGACCTGGAAGCTGGCTATAGGAACTCCGTAATTAAACGATGCAACCCCATCGAGTTTGGGCTCATTTGATTTGTCGTGACGAGTACTTTGATACTATATGGTAACCAGGGTCTGATTATGGACCTGGAAGCTGGCTATAGGAACTCCGTAATTAAACGATGCAACCCCATCGAGATTGGGCTCATTTGATTTGTCGTGACGAGTACTTTGATACTATATGGTAACCAGGGTCTGATGATGGACCTGGAAGCTAGCCATAGGAACTCCGTAATTAAACGACGCAACCCCATCGCGTTTGGGCTCGTTTGATTTGTCTTGGCAAATATCTTGGTTGGCGTGAATATGCAAATAGTTCATTTTAATAACGAATAATAAAAGCTTCTTTTTAAAAAAGGTTTATTTTTTTAAAGTTAGAGACTTGTTATGTAAACACTAACAAAGGACGTGCAAAAAAACTTGTTAATAATAAATACTCATAAAAAATCTTTCAGTATCAAATAACACTCGTCAACATCACATAAATAATTTATTTTTTGTAACATAATTCATGAAGCGTATCTAGAAAATATGTACGTCAAAGTTAAGCTATAAATTATCTAGATATGTATTATGTAAGTGAATATAAAATTATGTTAATGAACGTATTTTTATTATACCTACTTACTTACTTAGTAGATGACTACTCAATCGACCTACACAAGTTGACAAGCGGATGCTGGTGCGAATCAAAGCTTGTAATTCCTTAGGAGCTCTGGTTTATAGTTTTTTTTTTTTAATTTGCACTCGCAAGCCTTATTTTTAGGTTAATACGTTAACTATTTCGAAAACTATTGATTTTCGGCCAAACATATGGAGGGTTAAAATTGTAGCATTTTGAGTCCTCTAATACCCCTTGACAGGAATACATCGAGTTACCTGTAACCCTGTATTAAGTCTATGATAAATCTTCTACTAGAACACGGTGATGATTACAACGCATGTGAAGCACGTGAAACTGGGCAGGCCAGCCGAAGTTGGGGTGCCATTTGCCCCTAGATAGGGGAAAAATAATAATGAGTGTTTTATTTTGTAGGAGTGTGTAAATAGTAGATTATGGTACAAGTGTGTAAAGTTGGCGATTACCGCTGAGGCGATATTGAGACTCGAGCCATTGGGCGAGGGTCTAAAAAGAGCCGAAGACGGTAATCAACAATACACACCTGTATCATACATCGTTTTTCATATCACTTCTCAATAATATAATACTAAAATAGATATTTACCCTTGCAGTTTTCAGATAGTAAACAAACGTTTAGTACTTCACATCACTCACATCATATATCGGACGTTTTACAGTATATGTCTATTGTATATCGAACGGTATTTTTTCGCAGAATAAGCAAGCTGAAGTGGCAATGGGCTGGCCACGTCTGTCGAAGGACCGATGGCCGTTGGAGCAGACGAGTCCTAGAGTGGAGACCGCGAGAAGGCAAACCCCTAGCCGGGGACCGATAACCTGAAAAAGGTGGCTGGGATGGACTGGATGCGAAAGGCGGAGGATCGTATGAAATGGCGCACATTAGGTGAGGCCTATGTCCAGCAGTGGACTCCAGTGGGCTAATTGATTGATTGATATCGAACGGTGTACTAGGTACATACATCGTTTTCTTTATAACTAGTACATACTTATAGACATTTTAATTAATAAATAACTATTTCAACAGTAAAAACGAATTGCGAATCTTTTTGGTACTGGCGGACTGGCGGTAATAATAAAAGAAAAAAAATCCCTGGCCACGGACTAAAAAGAATGAGGTTTCTTTTTTCTGTGTAAAAAAATTTACTTAAAGTTTTAAACAGAGTGAAAACAAAAGTTATATTTGAGTAAAAGTTTTGTTATTTATACACGTACTAGAAAAAATTTTCTATTCTAAAATTTAAGAGGACACGCATTAAAGCTCGCGCGCACTCTAAGTATAAGCAATCCTAGGTACCATTTTCTGCCAAACCGAGTCGTGAACTCCTGGAACAAACTGCCAGAGACAGTAATAAGTGCACCTTCAGTAAACGCTTTCAAAAATAGACTCGACCACTATTTAAAAACGAACTATCCTCAAACAGTGACAATTTTATGATACCATAAGTGAACGGCTTTGAACATTATAAACATAAATAAATAAATACTCTGTGAACATTTACATTAACAAGTGCTGTGATATGCACGCATCAGCTTTTAGCTGCTAGTGCATGACTAATAATAATAATAATCATCCACGGTCGTCAGTCATGAGATTGTACATCCCGCGGAAATGTGGGGGTCGAGGATTTTTAAATGCTAAGACCCTCCATAACCGTGAGGTGTGCAGTCTCAGAGACTATTTTCTTAAGTCCAACGTGGATATGCATCGTGATGTAGCCATCGTAGATGTCGGGCTCACCCCGCTCGGTTTGGCTAAGGGGAACTGGCGTAGGCCTACAGTTATTGGCACTGATAGCCGCAGGGAGGTATGGCAGAGTAAGGAGCTACATGGCAGGTTCTATCGGGCTCTCCACAGGCCCGAAGTAGACCTATTGGCATCTGTATCCTGGCTACGTTTCGGTGACCTATTTGGGGAAACCGAAGGTTTTGCCTGTGCAATTGCTGACGAAGTTATCAAGACGAATAACTACCGGAAGTATATCATGAGGGATGGCACAATCGACATCTGTCGAGCGTGTCACCAACCTGGTGAATCCCTCAGGCATATTACTTCCGGTTGTTCTCGTCTTGCTAACAGCGAGTACTTGCACAGACATAATCAAGTAGCCAGGATAATCCATCAGCGACTTGCTCTGAAATACAACCTTGTGGAAGTTGAGGTGCCTTACTATAGGTATGTTCCTGAGCCAGTTCTAGAAAATAGTCATATCACATTGTACTGGGATCGATCTATCATCACTGATAGGACTGTTGTAGCCAACAAGCCTGACATTGTGGTGATAGACCGATCCGAACGCCGAGCATTGATTGTTGATGTCACCATTCCTCATGACGAGAATCTCGTGAAAGCTGAGAAAGATAAACAGATCAAATACTTGGACTTGGCCCACGAGGTTGTCGACATGTGGAATGTTGACTCAACAATCATTGTACCGATAGTCGTGTCAGTCAACGGACTGATAGCCAAGAGCCTCGACCAACACCTGAAGAGGCTCGGGTTAGACGGTTGGATCAAGGGCCAGATGCAGAGGGCAGTGCTCCTTGATATGGCGCGCATCGTGAGAAAGTTCCTTTCTCTGGAGCCCTAACCACCGGTAGCTTGGTCCTTGTATCCGATACCGGTGGGACACTACTTTTTATATTTTTAAATATATGTTTTTGAAGTGAAAACTTCTTTAGCGGCGTTGGATGGGTGTAAAATGTTAAGGAAGCGTCAGGATTAGTTGACCTTTGAAACGTAACCAACGACTGACGTCATACAAGATTGGTACAGACTATCTATTTTGCAATTTACAGTAGATACCGTCGTAGCTTAAACGGTAAGCACTTCGACTGTAAGTCCTTATAGTTTCAGATAGTATCGGGTTCAAACCACCTGGCCTTCAGGGATTTTTTGTGATTGTTTTTTCGTATTATAATTTATAACTTTTGTTGATTACTTTTTATGATTATTATTTCTTTCTGTAATTTATTATTTTTTTGTGATTATTTTTTCTTTTCATAATTTATTAATTTCTTCTGACAGAAAATTAGCAGAAAATAAGTGATAGGTTCTATGATTAGCGGTATATTATAGGTATGGTATGGTATGTTCTTTTTTATCTTTTTCTATGTATATAACGAAGAAAGAAAAAAAGAAAATGTTTTCACTTCTGCCGGCACTCCCAGAGTGCAACCCGTCTTTTTTTTTTTCTGTATATGTATTTAAAAATATAATTTGTAAGTTTTTAAAATGAATAAAGAGAATAATAATAATAATACTTCTTCTCGGATACTTCCTTTGTTTCAGGCGCTTGAACCATCCGTCAACACATCGGCACAACGACTATCGGACCAAGTGCGGGTCATTCAACGCAACCACATGTTGAATGAAACCGTACTTGAGACTCTACGGCTAGAATGCTTGCGAAATATCTGTGTCACCCCCGCCCCGGTTCCTGCTTCTACACCTGCACAAGGGACAAGCGAAGTTACATATGTTGCGCGGGATGACATACCTATTCCAGTAAGTATTCAGTGCAATGAAGAGATTCAGGAGGCTTTGGAATGTGCGTTACGGGAATATCGATCGATGCCCCTACATTTTAGGCCACGTCTGCCTCGTTTGCCTATGCATAGACGAAATATAGCTCTAGTGTGCGCCCTTGATTCACTATTAGCTAGGTATCTAGAAAATAGTGAAAACCTCGGTGACACTCATTCAATGCTGTATTGTACTGCTGTAGCGGCATGTCGTATGGCAGGTGTTAAATTTCCTATTAAAGACCCTGTCATACGACCTGAGTCTGCCATACCAGCATGGCAATGCAGGATTGAACGACGTGTGGCCGAGGCAAGGGTGCTCATTGGTAAGCTAATCTGCTTCAGGTCGGGTAATACTCGCCCTAGAGTGATGCGCTATGTGACTCGAGCGTTTGCGGGAACTGGTATCAGTCCCCAAGAATATACGTCTCGGGTCACAGAGCGTATTGACTTCCTGAAGCAGAAAGTCTGTGCATGGGCAAACCGTATCCGCAGATACAAAAAACGTGTCGATCGATTTACCGTTAATCGCATGTTCCGAAGAGACCAGAGGTGGGTGTATAGAAGCTGGGAGCGAACAGAGGAAAGTGTGGGTGACGTGCGGCGGCCACAAATGCGTTTTGGCGCAGTATCTGGTCGGTGCCCGTTAGCCACACTGAAGGCGATTGGATGCGTGAGGTTGAAAGAGCATGCGAGACCATTCCGGAAATGAACAATATAAATATAGATGCCACTGATGTAGATTGTGCGGTCCATTCGCTGTCTAATTGGAAGTCTCCGGGACCGGATGGACTGCACAATTTCTGGCTCAAGTGGCTACGGAGCTCGCATGTTGTTTTGGCTTCACAATTTCAATCTGCTGTTGAATCTGGGACGCTACCAGCTTTTATGACGACAGGAGTTACCCATCTGCTCCATAAAACTGGTAGTACTCTGGACCCTAATAATTATAGACCGATAACATGTCTGCCAACGATCTATAAACTTCTTACATCCATTCTGAGAATCAAAATTACCAATCATATTAATAATAATTCTATAATGTGTGCCTCTCAGAATGGATGTAGGAATGGGGCCCGGGGTACTAAGGAGCTCCTCCTCATTGATATGGCTATTAGCCAACAAGCTCGCCGCAACCGTAAGGACCTGACGGCATGTTGGATAGATTATAAGAAAGCGTTTGATTCCGTGCCACATACATGGCTTTTGAGGGTGCTGGAGTTGTATAAAGTGAATGCAACTCTATGTACCTTCTTAAAGTCATGCATGGGGCAATGGAGGACGGTTCTTTTCTATCCAGGGTGTCGTCAGGCTTTGGGTAGTGGCGAGCCGATAACAATAGAGCGGGGTATTTTTCAAGGGGACAGTCTGAGTCCCCTTTGGTTCTGCTTAGCCCTGAACCCACTTAGTACTTTACTAGTGAATTCAGGGTTAGGCTATAGGCTACGAAAAGAGGGTCAGATGGTATCCCACCTGCTTTACATGGATGATTTAAAATTATTTGCCCACACCAATTCTCAATTAATGGTTTTACTGAAGGTAACTGAAACGTTCAGTAATTCCATCAAAATGGCGTTTGGTGTGGACAAATGTGCAGTCGTTCATGTAAAGCGAGGGCGGGTGGTGGAGTCGGAGGGTATACAACTCTCTGATTCCACTAACTTGAGATCACTCCTCGTAGCTGAGACCTATAAGTACTTGGGTATGTCACAGGCGTTATGCATTAATGAGGCCGGCATGAAACAAATGCTACAGGAACGTTTCTTTGGCCGCCTGAAAAAGGTACTTAACAGTCTTTCATCAGGTGGTAACAAGGTGCGTGCTTGTAACAGTTGGGTCATGCCACTCTTGATGTACTCCTTTGGCATACTCAAGTGGACTCAGACTGAACTCGATACCATTGATAGGAAAGTCCGGACTCAGTTGACTGCATTTCGAATCCATCATCCACGGTCGTCAGTCATGAGATTGTACATCCCGCGGAAATGTGGGGGTCGAGGATTTTTAAATGCTAAGACCCTCCATAACCGTGAGGTGTGCAGTCTCAGAGACTATTTTCTTAAGTCCAACGTGGATATGCATCGTGATGTAGTCAACATGGATGTCGGGCTCACCCCGCTCGGTTTGGCTAAGGGGAACTGGCGTAGGCCTACAGTTATTGGCACTGATAGCCGCAGGGAGGTATGGCAGAGTAAGGAGCTACATGGCAGGTTCTATCGGGCCCTCCACAGGCCCGAAGTAGACCTATTAGCATCTGTATCCTGGCTACGTTTCGGTGACCTTTTTGGGGAAACCGAAGGTTTCGTCTGTGCAATTGCTGACGAAGTTATCAAGACGAATAACTACCGGAAGTATCTCATGAGGGATGGCACAATTGACATCTGTCGAGCGTGTCACCAACCTGGTGAATCCCTCAGACATATTACTTCCGGTTGTTCTCGTCTTGCTAACGGCGAGTATTTGCACAGACATAATCAAGTAGCCAGGATAATCCATCAGCGACTTGCTCTGAAATACAACCTTGTAGATGTTGAGGTGCCTTACTATAGGTATGTTCCTGAGCCAGTTCTAGAAAATAGTCATATCACATTGTACTGGGATCGATCTATCATCACTGATAGGACTGTTGTAGCCAACAAGCCTGACATTGTGGTGATAGACCGATTCGAACGCCGAGCATTGATTGTCGATGTCACTATTCCTCATGACGAGAATCTCGTGAAAGCTGAGAAAGATAAACAGATCAAATACTTAGACTTGGCTCACGAGGTTGTCGACATGTGGAATGTTGACTCTGCAATCATTGTACCGATAGTCGTGTCAGTCAACGGACTGATAGCAAAGAGCCTCGACCAACACCTGAAGAGGCTCGGGTTAGACGGTTGGATCAAGGGCCAGATGCAGAAGGCAGTGCTCCTTGATACGGCGCGCATCGTGAGAAAGTTCCTCTCTCTGGAGCCCTAACCACCGGTAGCTTGGTCCTTGTATCCGATACCGGTGGGACACTACTTTTTATATTTTTAAATAGATGTTTGTTTTTTTTTTATATGTATTTAAAAATATAATTTGTAAGTTTTTCAAAATGAATAAAGAAAATAATAATAATAATTCAAATGCGAAGTTGCATGAAATGAACAAGCAATAGGTAAGTACAATAATTTATATTTATGTTCCATTGAACACGATCTTTTTGTATCAATTTTTTTAAGAATGATGCAACTCTACCAATGGAATTCAATTCAAAAAGTCATTAAACTGTGGTTTTTGATTGTTATAAAATTACGAGTGGGCGTAATTTAATAACAATCAAAAAACTGCAGTTTGATAATAGGTATGATTATGTGCCTAATTTCTGTGAAATTAGAGCCATGTTATGAGAAAGTGAAATGAAAATGCTTTTACACACTTTTTAACAATTTAACAATTATAAATTAGGTACGTTTTTAAAACGTGTGATTTTAAAACTCGCAAGCACCCCAAATATTCGGGGATTTATGAAGATTCGATTATATGGAATGCCCAAGTTTCCTTACGTCCTTACTTTAAAAAATCGGGCATCTGGAAACGTTTAATATTTGGTTTGGTCCTGATTTCTGTTAAAAATATACAGAAAATTATCATGTAGGCACATTTGTTTATCCAAATTGTTATGCATGTTAATAATTTCAATGGACTATTAATTTATTTAAGTTATATTAATGGGTAATGTTTGCGTAAAATTTTGACAATCAAATACCTACGTTAAATTTAAAAATAACTCTCACAATTTCATTTGAGTAATTTAGTTCATTTATAATGAAATCCCCTTTTAATGAAGTCCCCTTTATCAAGAATCTAATGTAGGTAGGTAGGAAGTAGAAAACGACGGTATTTCCGTCCAATTGAGCAGCTCGACTGGGGAAGTACCTCCGCCCTACAGAATACCGCGAGCATAATAATTATGTATGTGTGCTGTATTAATAATAATGTTGTGTTCCCGGCGGTGAGAAAGGTAGCCAGAGCTACTGGAGAGTTTTTGTACTGTCAGTGGGAGACCAAAGGCTATTCCTGCTTTGTCTTTACTCTTACACTGTTTTAGACTATAATTAAATGACAATCTTGTAGAGCGAATGAAACATGTTAGAAACTCTTTCTCTTTTTATTTTGGACTTTATAGGTCAGCAATAAAGTCGAAAATTTAATGACCATTTAATGCAATGTCAGCGGTATCACCGTGATTTTGTTATGTCATAAAATTAGCAGAATCGGGGGCCTGGTGGACCGTCTACAACGTCAGTGGTATAAAAAAAAACATTAAAATAAATGCAAAGCTAGTGAATTCACTGAACAAAACTGTACTGAAACTTACACATTTTGTCTAAAGTGAAGGATGTGTAAAGAACCTAAGACTACTACCAAATAACATTATTCAATCGACAATAAGCACACATCCCATGAAAAAGCTCATGGCTGCCTGTAACAAACTTGACTTCTATTACGTGGGACCAGACAACATGGTTGGTGAATTAAGGGTATCAATATACTTCTGCCTACTCCTGGAGAGACATACAAGCACGAGTTTATAAAAATTTAATAAAGTTTTAATAAGGATCAATGGGTGAGAATCAGTGCGATTTCAATAAACTAAGGTGAATACGTGGCGAGAACAGATCGCTGCCAATAAATGAGCCTACGAGATCTGTTAATGTTGGTAACTACTACGGATTCTCAATCGAGTTTCTCATTATTTTCTCCCATATAAAGCTGATAATGATTTTGATTCTTCTTTTCAAAAAGGGGAGATTTTTAAACAGTTCTATTTAGTTTAGCCTACTGGATGGTGGGACGAATTTAATTATTGAAATCTTATTTTCTAACTGTTGACTGACTGGTTTGATATTTGGTACACAGTTGCCTTTAAATTTAAGAAGGTTACTTGCTGATTAGATGAAATATTAGACCATAAGTATTAGCATTGACTAAATTAATTACCATTTTGCTAAAAAATATGATAATTTACTTAATAGGAGTAGCCACAGCTCACTGAAGAGATTTTGTGCTGTCAGTATGAAGGCTATTCCTGCTTTGTGTTCTACGCTAATGACACAGAAACTCTATGTTTACAGGGTCAGCAGCACGAGTGTGACTCCCCTGGTGCCGCACACGTCCATAATCCACAGTACCCATATTCCATCAGGTGGGCCGTGTACTTGTCTGTCACCTCACTTGTATATAAAAAAAACTTATCATATTTTAATCCTTCTTCTTTTCACTGAGCGCTAATCCCATTTGCTTCCAAAATGTACACTTTGGAGTCCTGGGTATTGGTTTGTTAGTTGTGTATCGGCCGGGGTGTAAGAAGTATGTTCCAGACAATCTCGCCTCCAGCAACCTATGAGCCGCAGATGGCGCGTGTTTTATTTGGTTCAAGTCCATCATACTTAACCTATATCCGCAGGGATTTTTCATACGATAAAAGGGTGTGGCAGACAATCGGCCTATGGACGTGTGCTACACCAGGATTCACACTAGTGCTGCCGAAGTTTCTGTGCCATCAGCGTAGAAGACAAAGCAGGAATAGCCTTTAGTCTTCCCACTGACTAGTAGGACCAAAACTCTCTAGTGAGCTCTGGCTACCCTAATACTCACCGATGGGAACTCAAGTTGTTGACATTTATATGAGTTACTGCCATCGAAGTCCTGGCCCCGAGAGGAGAGCCTACGCCACAGTCCCGTCTATTGTACAGCAGAAGCACCTAGCACTAGCAGTTGAAGATGACTTGAGTTCTGAAGATACCCTGTACATCCAAAGGAATATTGATGATTATATGAATTTTATAACCAACTACTAAACATTGACAATAATCCAACGCATCCAACTCATCATTGCGACGTTTTTTGTACTGATTAATAATTTAGAACAATTATTCAGGTAGCAGGTTGTCTAGATACTGTTAAAAAAACTTCGAAGGCTGGCTTAATAGTTGCGAAATCCTGTTCAAGTCCTCTTATTATACTGAAAAATCACTTTTTTACTTGTTCTGAGTTATAAAAACGTCGACTGAACAATTATTTTACCTACCACCTTAATTTGATAACACATCTAACAGCTGTTTACTTATAAAAATTGAGCAAAAACAATTTATATACAATGATAAAATGTTAGTTACAACAATTAAAATCAGCAAACCAGAACAAACTGAAAAAAGTAGATGATTATTTATAATTTTGCTAGAGACAAAGTTTTTATTTCGTATTTTACGAAAAAAGAAATATAGGTAATCTTGGCCTATTCCCAGTAGTACTACCATGTAGTCGTACCAGTAGTACCATTGGGTATATTCATCCCATTAAACTTATTAATAGTGGGACTTATCTGGTATTATTTTTACGCATAAGTCTTACTCTCAGTAAATAACATCCAGTAATAAACAGCTTTGTTTTTAGGACGTGCCGTGTTGGTTCCCAGTAGAGATTTTTTTTTTACTTGGTGGAATGCGTTTACGTATTTCGCTCACTCCCGCGGGGGCAGGGGCACGCTTTGTGTGGGACTCCTGGCCGAGGCCAGACTACCCACTTAACCACCACGGTGTTCCTCCTTCGCCCAATCTGAGCCGCGGGATAGAATGCTCACCGCGACTCGGCTAGGGACGCCCGCCCTATTTAGCGGGCCGTCCTCTCGAGGCCCCACCATCCCGGCCAACGAACCGAGATAATGGGGCCTGTCCTCCTCTTAAGAATACGCCCCAGGAACACGGAGGGGCACATTCCACCACATCAGCATAAAGCCTACAGCGAGAGGTTTGCACCTATGGTGCTCGTGAAGGCCGTCCTTTGTCCGTCCCACGCCTCACACACGGCCAAAGTGTGGTGTGCCGTGTCGGGGTCGCCACTGTGTTCCCAGTATAGTAGAACAGGACCACCCCAGCTCTTCCTGTGGGTGTCGTAAAAAGTGACTAAGGGATACGGCTGTTGTCCATTCGATAGTAAACACAGCCAAAGACAAAGTGACCGTTAGACGACAATTAAGGCTCTCCTCCTCTTACGTAGGACAGAAAATCATAGTTAGCGACACGTATCCCTTCGGAGATTTACAGGCTTTATATATAATGTATGTATGTTTTAAGAACAGTGTCACAGACTTTCTTGTTCGTTGTTTCTAGGTTTCTCTGTTGATGACACTCATCATCTGTCTGTGCATGTCGCGTCCGAGGCTCTCATCCTGGAGCCTGAAGTCCACTTTCCGTAGTTTATTCTTCTACTTCGTACGCGGTCTTTAACTTATCATCCTCGGTACTAAGACCATAGCACCGCGTGGCACCTTTACGACATCTAGCGAGCACTTCTTCTTTCTAGCTCAGTCCACATACGGGATGCAATGGATAAAACCTGTGTGTATGGTCCTTCTAATTACGTCATCAGTATTTACCCCAAAATACCCCAAAATTTGGGATTATCAAGATATTTCAATTTCTGATGACGTAATTCCTTAATAACGAAAGACAGCGATAAACTCCAATATAATAATTTTATTGTTTCGTCATCATTTGTCTATCTATCATAACCCACACAGAATAGAAAATTTGTTTATACCTTTAGAAAATTCATATTTTATTCAATAAGTTTATTAAGAAACTTACCTATTATAGAGCTGAGTTCCATTATTCAATTAGCAATTGATTTATTATTTAACTAAATGATGTTAATGTTGACGTTATCGTTATACGAATTAAGCCTTCAGGTAACAATTCCTTCGTAAAGGTCAACTTGTTATCTAATCTTTACAAGCCAGTAAGTTTGAGAGTATCGTGATTTTCATGAAAGATTTCTATCCTGAATGTTTTGCAGGTGAAATTTAATGGCGTTTATTTGTGTTACAGTAATTCCAATGTGGGCAGCTTTAGATACGCCAACAACAGGACAATATTATTTATCAAAAGCGGTTACCTGGTTAGTTTGTATGCAGTAGAAGTGGGATCGAGAGGTATACCAGCAAAATCTCTCTACAACCTACTTAAAGATCTAGGCCTATCGAGAGCTACAATAAGCTCGTTGCTAGGACGAATGTCTAAAGCGGCACTAGTAGGTTCGCATCAAATTTGGTTAAGCAGGGAGGGGAACTTGGGTAGTGAAGGTGAGTGTTAATGTACATCAACAAAAGGGGCGCCTTCTAAACCTACACTTGGGTTGCAAGTCCCAGGCACTGTCCCGAGTTCCCAACTCAGCAACGCGATGGACCCGGCACCCGCACGAAGAATCCATGGATTGCTAAGAATATCGTCTCACGAGGAAACTCATTGTCAACCCTGTGAACTACTGGGAATGTTTTGTCCTACTGGGTAACGAAGTGTTGCCAAACGTGAAATTCCCAGTAGTTAAGGGTTAACAGCTAGCTATTATTTGACTAACGACAATGACACAACTGGAGATTAGAGATAAACAATATTTTTATTAATACATAACCTATTGATTGTAGTTCACGTAAGAAAATAGACCGTACTAATACAAAAAATGGTAGCAGAGATAAGCTAAGTAAATATTTCTCTTCATTGGATGTGCGTGTTTGTGACCGAAACGATGGTAGAGTATTAAAAAATATGAGGCATTCTGCCCAACGCTATCTAGCTTAACTAACTTATCTAACTTGTATTATGGATCTTAGAATGCGTATAAATATAATTAAAAATATTTTCTTAAATACTCATATATTACACATAGAAACATCGAGACCAATATTTGCACACTTACATATCTATTGATATTGTATATATTCATTTATACAAGTATTTACACTGGGCAGGAATCGAACCTGCAACATTGCAGGTTCAATGCTCTACCGCTACTCCACAAAGGTCGTTAAAGTAGCAAAACTTCTAAAAGTAAGCAGTAAATGAAAATATTTTTGAGAACCGATAGTAGGGACCCGCGAACACAGTAAAACACTGGAAACATTCTTATCACGGAGCGTATCTGCACCCGGAGCACGAAGCAATTTATATTCTCTTCAATTTAGTATATTACGACTGGAATTTCTTATTGATATCTTGTTTTACAAGGCGATACATTTGACCTAAGTGTTACGCGATATTTTGACTTTATTTTTAATCAGATTTAACGACTTAACAACGTTACTGTCTATAGATAACTTCAATCGAAAAATGAAAGAAGAAATTGCCAAAATAATTGTACATACATTGTCACTATATTCTTTCTCAATGAGGTAGGCAGAAAAAGAATGCCTGTAGCAGGAATTCTTGGCAGCCTCTCTTTTAAACTTTCTTAAAAAATAACAGTCGTAAATAATACGGATTTGTCTTTTTTTTTTATACCACTTAGGTGGCAGACAAGCACATGGCCCACCTGATGGAAAGTGGTTACCGTGGCCTATGTGGACGTGTGCAACACCAGGGGTGTCGCACTCGCGCTGCTGTCTGTTTGTAATGAATCAATTTAAAAACCACCGTATCAATTAAAAAAAAATCTTTAAAAATTAAAATTCTTGATAAATAAAGCCTACGATTTATCTCGATATTCCCATAGAACCACATTCCCATAGCATGAGCAAAACTACAACGCGATGCGAGTTTATAAAAAATTGTAAGGAGTAGAATAAAATTTTCTACTTCAAAGAAAAACTCATTATCTAACTACATTAAGATTTACCAGTACGCTAACATATAGTATCAGTTTCTTGTTTACTTAATAAAACTATAAATATCATAACGCACACAAAACATCATAACGGAGTAAAGGTCAAGCTATTTTAGTATTGAAATAAACATTTCACTGGTAAAATATGTTCTGTGGTCGTAGCTATGTGTAAACAATTGTGTAACTGACTACGAAAATAATAATTTATTTAGTCTAGGTAGGCGTTACCTGAACGGGGCTTATTTATTGGAGCAAACAAGAAAGGAAATTATGGGGATATTGCTACGTATTCGGCCCTACTGGGTGTATTTGCCCGTAGTTAGAATATAGTAAGATATAGTATTATTTTCTGGAGAGCCATTTCAATCAATCAATTTGCCCACTGCTGGACATAAGCCTATCTCAATGTGCGCCATTTCGTAAGATCCTCCGCCTGCCGCATCCAGTCCGTCCCAGTTATGAGTATAATATTCAGAAGGCCTTTGTCATTCAAAAAAAGAGCGATTCGCACAATCGTAGGTACGTATCAGGCAACAGGAGTCGTGCAAGGTACAGCTTGGGATATTAACCGTCACCAGTCTGTGCGTCCTGGTGCTATTAACACACTTCAAAAAGTATATATATGTCGCCGCCAATTCGGTAAATCAGCCGTTCAATTAACTGCCTAGGCTGTTAACGAAACGGAGCCGTTCAATTAACGGACTGAATGATATTCAGCCATTTAATTAAACGCTTGGATCGATGACGTTTAACTACTTGCCTAGTTAGAAAAATGACTTATTTCTGCATGGTTATAAAAAAAAACTGCGTAAACACAAATTTTCTGTGAATACACCTCTGTCTACCCCCTCGGAAATTTGCAGGTGTAAGTATATGTATGTAGATATGAATTTTATTTTCTATCTTATTTCGAGGTAGTGCCCCATCTTACGATTGGCCTAAGTATTAGCCAGCCAGGTTATTCAATGATGTAATAAACGAGACGGCTGAATGTCATTCAGCCTGTTAATTGAATTGCACCGTTTAGTTAACTGCCTAGGCAGTTAATTGGATGGCTGATTAAGCTAGTTGGCGGCGACATATACACGAATACGAAATGGAGAATGAAAGATTGGTTACAGAAAGTACAAGGAGGAAGGACTTTCAAACAAAAACCTCTCCACGGCTCAATTTTTAAACATGGAACTGAAAATATGTCGGTAAAACTTTTTAACAAACTACCAACGGAGCTTAAAATGTCACTTTACAAGAGTGAGTTTGAAGCAAAATCAAAAGTACTCTTGAAGGAGGGTTGTTATTACGCAGTGGAGGATATTTGAATTGGACACAGATTTTCTTTTTCTTTACTTTCTTTTTTTTCTTCCCGACGACTTGTAACTGTTATTTAATTTATCATGTATTTTGAGTTTGGGGCTCAGAGGATTATAATTTTTAATTTAATTTATATTGTTAACTAGCCTTTGCTCGCAGCTCCGCCCGCGTGGATGTCGGTTATCGTTTAGTGTTGAGTCAACGCTATTGAGCATTACATTTGTCTAAAATAAAAGTAGCCTAAGTTACTCTTTATTACATCAGCTACCTGCCAATAAAAATCCCGTCAAAATCGGTCCAGCCGTTTCAGAGAATAGCCGAACAGAGCAAACAAACAGACAGACAGACAAAAATTATAATAATGTAGGTATGTGCCTCATATGCATGTAGTAAAAAAGCGGCCAAGTGCGAGTCGGACTCTCCCATGAAGGGTTCCATAGCAGCAAGTAGGTAAATTGCGTGAGTTTAAAAAAACTACTTACTAGATCACATTCAAACCAATTTTCGGTGGAAGTTTGCATGCTAATGTACATCATATATTTTTTTAGTTTTATCATTCCCTTATTTTAGAAGTTACAGATGGAGGGGGGGGGGACAACTTTAACCATTTTGGAAGTGTCTCTCGCGCAAACTATTCAGTTTAGAAAAAAATAATATTAGAAACCTCAATATCATTTTTGAAGACCTATCCATTCCGCACCACGTATGGATTTGATGAAAAGAAAACTTTTGAGTTTCAGTTCTAAGTATAGTATGGGGAACCCCCAAAAATTATTGTTTTTTTTTTCTATTTTTGAGTGAAAATCTTAATGCGGTTCACAGAATACATCTTACCAAGTTTCAACAGTAAAGTTCTTATAGTTTCGGAAAAAGTGGCTGTGACATATGGACGGACAGACAGACAGACATGACGAATCTATAAGGATTCCGTTTTTGGCTATTTGGCTACGGAACCCTAAAAACGGTTATTTCAATATTACAAACAGACACTCCAATTTTATTTAAATGTAAAGATTTATAGATAATGGCTGTAATTTTAGTGATGAACAAATAAATAAATAAAATAAATACATCAATACCTACTCCTTGTTGTAAAATACATTATTTACCAAAATACCGCGGTTACCTCGACAAACCCGTAAAGGTTTTTTGTGAAGCATTGTACATAATATGCCTATATTATTGTCCATGTTTTGTGAATACTAATAAATAAAAAAATAAAAATCTTAGGTCCGAGTACAGTAGAAGGTACAATGGGCATTCTCATCGTTAAGAGCGATCTCTGTCAGACATCCAATGGATGGGTTTATTATTAGCAGAGAATTGGCAGTCGATGACGTACCATGTCATATATAAAGAGTGATTTTTTGAGAGTTAAGTTTTTCAGGTTAGCAGTACTTATTGGTAATGGCGCCCAGACGTATCTATCAAATTGAAAAGTTTTCAGTAATCTCTACCATTTCATTATGGAAGAACTTACACACGAGCAACGATTGCAAATTATTGAAATATATTTTCAAAATTATGTTCTGTGAAAAACGTACATCGTTTGTTACGACCACATTATGGTCGCCATAATCGACCTGGTGAATCAACAATTCGTGCTGTTATTATCAAAATTCAATGGCTCATGGGCTACGTAAATAAGCAAAACTGTCACATTTGGAGTGATGAACAGCCACATGCCATGCAAGCATTACCGATGCATTCCGAAAAAACTACAGTTTGGTGTGCTTTATGGGCTGGTGGCATCATCGGTCCATTTTACTTCAAAGACAACCGTGGAAGAAACGTTACCGTCAATGGTGAACGATATCGAGCCATCGAGCGACTTTTTTTTGCCCCAGTTGGCTAAGTTGAACTTGGTTGAGATGTGGTTTCATCAAGAAGATGCCACATGCCACACAGCTCGTGAAACAATTGAAATGTTGAAGGATGAATTTGGTGAGCAGCTTATTTCTCGAAATGGCCCTGTGAGTTGGCTACCAAAATCATGCGATTTAACGCCTCTTGATTATTTCTTGTGGCGTTATGTTAAGTCCTTAGTCTACGTGGACAAGCCGAACACAATTGAAGCCCTAAAGAATAACATAACACGTGTTATTCGTGGAATACATGCTGAAATGCTGGAAAAAGTGACTTAAAATTGGACCATCCGAATGGACCATTTGAAACCGAGCCGCGTAGAACATTTACACGATGTTGTCTTTAAAACATAAATGGCAAAGGCCTGGTTATCTATTTCAATAAGAAATTTGAATACATGACGCAAATTTTAGTGTTTTTTCGATATTAAAAAAACTATACTTAAAAAAATCACCCGTTACTTACTTATTAATAAATTTAAATTTTTGTAGATATATTTCGAGTATATATATGGTCGTATTATCGTAAAACTCGTATGAACTAAATCGTAAAAGGAAGTAAAAGTGAACGGAACCCTTTAGCAACAACATCCGTACTTCTCTCATTATTCCCTCATCATCCCAGCAACTTCGTACTTCCGTACTACACGGGAACGCAACTAATAATGATGAGGTATATTAATTGCTTCATAGATAAGTGATCTTTCAAGTCGATGATCCCCTTGTCCTTGAGAGAAAGGAGAACTCTGGTAAATAATACGACTTCAGTAGCAGTGCATGCACAAGTCGACAAAGGAGATACGTTTGCACTTTTCATTATAAAGTTGTATGTTCAGATGCAACCTTATCTCCTTTATCGACTGTACATAATCCAATATAAGTCCAAGGACATTAGATTAGAAGAAACGAGTAACGTCTTTGAGGACTTGACTTGTCTGGAAACAAGTGACAAAAAGTCTGACATTGCGAAGGACAGAAACTATGTATCGTATTATATAATTTATCAACAAGTATCTCGAACACAAGTCGTGATAGAAAGAAAACCTTGGCGCACGTGAATTGTTTTTATAATAATATAATCTATGTTTGGTATATTTGACTCAACCGCCATGATACCCCGTGCTATCCTCGTGACCGTGTGGTCCCTCCTCCCGAGGAGGGCCAGACCGAGAGGAATGGCCCTGGGACAGTCGGGGTGCGAGGGATATCGTGAGACACCCTCACCTTCGGCCTAGCACATCGACCCACAAACGGCGTGCGGTTAAGTGGGTTCAAGTCCGACATAACCTCCCCCTCCGACTCCGGAGGGGGGAGGGGGGTATCCGTGGGGACTTCCCGCACGTAAAAAAACCCGGTGCTATCCTCAATAGTGACCCATAAAACGTGTAGGTACTGCGTGCATTCCGTGACGTGATTGCGATTAAGACATACCGGTAACTGCCTAAATTATCGACAATCCTAATATTCCCATTAACCTCTCCAAGCCTGATTGCTTGTGCTAGTAGTGCGTTCACTTAGGTAGTGTAATGGCCAGGACTCAAACCCGGGACCTCTCGATCGTAAGGCCGACTCATTAACCACTGAGCTACCGACGGTTATGGTTAACTATATCGTTAACTATACAAAGGAGGGCAAGTAACTAAGATGTTACCTATTAAACTTGATACTTAGATACGGTATGTTAAAAGGAGACGTCGATCGTCCCTAGACCACGGGCAGAGAGATTATGTAGAAATAAAAATATGTTTCAACAACAAACCAACCCAATCCGAAACTCTACAACCTTAATTAATGTTATTCAACCCTGATAGTATAAATCCGCTTGTAACTTTCATCTGTTAATTTAAATTTACAAAGAGATCGATGTTAGAATTCGTTCCCAGTGGAGTAGGCTGAACCCATCTCTTTTCATGGGTCTCATAGGTGACTAACGGTCGGTCCTAATATGCGATATAAATCCAAATATGCCAATCCGAAACCACAATTTCGATCGATTCGTTGCTCAAAACGTCCATATGTGGGATCGATAGTGAAAAAGGATTGTTAAAGCGATCCATCGATTAAATATCTGCCCTTCTAGACAAATAGCAATACGCTTGCCAGCGTTTGATGGAATAGAATGACGAATGTATTGCATTTGACGTTTGTGACAAACGCATGTCATAAACGTCAAATGCCATACATTCGTCATTCTATTCCATCAAACGCTGGCAAGCGTATTGCTACTTGTCTAGAGGGGATGGACGTTTTGAGCAACGAACCGATCGAAGTTCTGGTTTCGGATTGGCATATTTAGTTGTAAGAGATGTTTTCTATCCGACAATAAACACACACCCCATGAGAAAGTGCCCACTTGACGACTATTAGCCTAGACGACTATGGTGGTGGATATTAGTACACCTCTGCTCACCTTTAGGGATGCCCAGGTGTGAATATAATATGTACATTTGTAATATATCTATATCCATGTTAAGATACTGAAATGAATAAGATACAATAATTTCTGTTACATATTGTCAATCAATTAATTAGCCTATCGGAGTCCACTGCTGATCATAGGTCTCTCCCAATGTTGGGGGGGCGTTTGAGGCAGGTTAATAATGGGTTTTGCTTCAAGTCTTCCATGTCTCGTAGTGATATCGTCTGCATATATATGTCCGTTAGTCGCGTCTTACGACACTCTTCGTATGAGATGGGGTGATGATACTTGTATTCTTTCTCCGTCACCACACAGATACATATATTATCTGCGGTACAACATTATATACAATCATGATGTGTACTGCGTAAGATTGTACATAATACTAGCTGTTACCCGCGGCTCTGCCCGCGTGGATGTCGGTTAACGATTAGTGTTGAGTCAACGTTATTTTTCGAAATTAAAAGTAGCTTAAGTTACTCGTTATTACATCAGCTACCTGCCAATAAAAGTCCCGCCAAAATCGGTCCAGCCATTTCAGAGATTAACCGGAAGAAACAGACAGACAGATAAAAATTGTAAAAAAAATAATTATTTTTCAATATTACAAACAGACACTTTAATTTTATTTGTATGTATGTATAGTTGTACCGTGTATCGTTTAAAGCATGGATAATAATAATCAGCTGTTGTAGACACAATGTGTGATTCTGTGGCTACATAATTAATAAGTGTGATGTGTAGATTCGTCTCCTTAACGTTAATTCTTGCATATTATTATTTTATACCATTCTTTGTATTCTTGAGAATGACATTGAGTATGGGTTGTGTTTTTAAAGTTTAATTAAATATTATTTGACCTTAAGATTAAAAACGAGATGTTTTTAATTGTGTTAATAAGTCAAGAAACAATCACACGTTATGTCTAATTGTAAAAGTTATACATGTTTCTGAAACCAAAGTTATCATTCAAACCACCACGTGGACTTATTTATTGTTATAAGTTTACTTTTATGTAAGACTCAAATTTGCAATAGTTAATTATGTTCAAAAGTCAATTTTACAAAAGTTACAAAGAGTGGTCACATGTGCATTGTCACAATTCGTCGAATAGGTACCACTGGCCTTATATAATTAAAAAAAAAAACAACACACACACACACACATACGCCACACACACGCACACACACACACTATATAATTACTGTAAACAAAACATAAATGGCAATGGCCTGGTTATCTGTTCCAATAAGAAATTTGAATACATGACGCAAATTTGAGTGTTTTATTCGATATTTAAAAAAACTATGCTTGGAAAATCACCCGTTACTTACTTATTAATAAATTTAAATTTTAGTAGATATATTTCCAGTATATATATGGTCGTGTTCTCGTATCGTCGTATGAACTAAATTGTAAAAAAGAGTAAAAGTGAACGGAACCGTTTAGCAACAACATCCGTATTTCCCTCATTTTATGACCCATTTATAGATGAGATCCCAACTTCGTACTTTCTTACTACACGGGAACGCAACTAATGATGATGAGGCATATTAACTACAACACTATATAATTACTGTAAACAAACTAGCATTTAAAACGTAAAACGAGTCGTTCCTTTTTAACCTTTTCTCTTGAATATTGGGATCGGAATTATAATTAAGGGTATCGGCATGTGCAGGCCTGTGGGTTTATTAAGTGATGTGCGTAGGTGTTTGTTTTGTTTGGTAGGTACCTATCTGCGTGGATGAATTTCAGTCTGATAAATAATCAGTAGGTAGCTGTTGTCTGAAAATTTCCCACAGTTGTTATATTTAAAAATAGTTTGAAATGTAATACTTTTTATAATGACCCAAAGACCCAAAATTTCTGTTCGACGTGAAAATAAGTAATGTAAAATTCGTATCAAATTCCTAATTTCTAATAGTTTTAACTTTTTTTTTATTAGCTTAAT
Organism: Eilema caniola; assembly: GCA_949126895.1. Classification (NCBI taxonomy): domain Eukaryota; kingdom Metazoa; phylum Arthropoda; class Insecta; order Lepidoptera; family Erebidae; genus Eilema; species Eilema caniola. Next base: position 8,378,893 of record OX421478.1, read on the forward strand.
TAGATGTTATGTAACGGAAACGTTAAGAATACAAAGTGCAGATAAGCAAAATAGCACCTAGTAAAAAGCGATATAATCATTTTGTTTCAAACTTTGATAATAACTAGCTGTCAAGATTTAAATTCAATGCCCTTCTATGTTGTTGTACTTACTGAATTTTTTTTCGCTTGTTAGGAGTCAGTTTTTGCGAGTTCAGTTATTGCGTGGTGGATTCGGGTTCATAAAAGACATAATAACAAGTAGGTAATTTGTTTTATAAGAACTGGTCAAAAAACAGGTAATTAAATTCAAAATCTTACAAAAGAAAAACAATCAACACAATAATAGCATTTAACTGAATTAGATTAGAAGACACGCTTCTATTTAATGTTATATTGCTACTACAAGCGCCATCTGTTTCACAGCCTTTAAACTACTGTCATAGACATCCTGAGAAGTGCGTAAGCACGGAGCATAATGTTGTGCGTAGGTTTAAGATGAAAGTATAAATAATTCCACCCAGAAAAATGCTTGGAGGCGCTTTTGTAGCTTCTACATTTAATTTCAGGATAGTCTCTATGGGGGGCGGTAGTGAACGCGACTGCTACACAGGGGCGCGGGTTCGATTCCCACTCAATGCAAATATTTGCATGCGTTAATATTTCTATTCGTCATCTGCTGAGAGAATATTAAGCCGTCCGCCCCGGTTGCCATAACAACATCTATGACAGTCGTTACGGGTATAATTGGAGCCTTAAAAGTCCAACTACTGGCCGAAATGCAATACTTGTGGAGGTTAGATAACAGTCGCTTCATTGAAAATATCGAAGAGTAGCCAAGCCCTCAGTTCGACTGGATAAAGCGGACCCCAGCCTTCATATACTGGGTGATTTTACAATCGATTCGGAAAAAAGGATTTTGGGCAGAGTTTCCATTGGAAAATCGTTTGGAAGTAAGAATTCGTCGAATTTTTTTTTATCACCCACATTCATCGCATACTTTATAAAAAACAATCGTCAAATTAATACTTCAGTTCGACTGGATAAAGCGGACCCCAGACTCCTAGTTGAAAGCTTTAGTGCGACTGGGATTAACGCTAGGATGAAGAAGATGATGCCTGTAATTTATAACCAAATTTTTTTAGGAAGCCAGCCGTTATCGTGTTTAGTTAAGGTTCATCGTTGTAATATTAGATTCTAGTCTGTTCATGATGGACGCAAAAAGTGCGAAACGGATTTTAACGCTTCTTTTATTGAAAAGGTCAGACTTAAAAACTACCGTATGTTTGATAGCATTTAGTTAATTTAAACTGGAGATATTACAAACAATAATCTGATCACGACCACTGATATCCTCATGGAAGTAGCCACGATCGTCAGCCCGGTTCACTGAGTTTCTTGCTGGTATCTTATCAGTAGAACCAACTTACCGAACCATCGAAAGAATCATTTTCAACTGATTTATTTACTATGTTTAATATTATTTCTATATCTTGACATAATTAGAAAATTTTGACGTTCATATAAATATGCTCGTTATGAGTAAACCTAAACTGAATAAACATAATTGATTCTGGTTACTATAATAAATACTCAATATCATTAAACTTTAAATAAGTATGCTTGTATGAAATGCCATATTGTAAGCCTCCTTGGTAATAAGCCTGACCAGTGGCGTGGGGTCCGGACATCGTCTACCGGCTTTAAAAGGGGTCGCGTCATAGGTGACACACTAGATCAAGGTAAGGTGTTCTTTGGACTCGGCGGCGTCTTTTTCGAAAAATTTTAATCTTCGTCACTAAGTTTGACTATTGAATAACCGTAAGTACCACCCGATTAAAAAAAATTAACCAATCTTCATGCATACATACAGACGTATACTCAGAAAGAAAAAAAGAAAGAAGGAAAGAAAGAAAAATATTTTATTTAGGGGTAGGCAGACATGATTAACACCAATCACCGCAAGCATCATCAGTTCACAATTGTTTGAACAAATCTTCGTCATTAATAAACCATTTTGTTACTGTAATTAAGACACCTCAATGTTTACGACATTACTTAAGTTCTAAAAGGTAAAAATGGCCTTTTCCCTACCAATTAATTTTGTCCGGAATCACTGAATTATGTTCACAAGGACCGACGCGACGCCTAAAACTGTATTGATTCAACAATAAAATGACTTCGTGTTTTATCATGGACCATAACTTTGCGAATAAATACGCAATTGGGTACTTTTATAGCTTTACATAGCAGCCGGGAGTGCGACTTAATTATGTTATTGCAACTTGTTGATATTGCTGTAAAAAAATAGCCGGAGAGAGAGACTTTCAACTATATTTTGTCAACAACGTGTATGAGGGCTCCGCGAAGAACCTTCAAGGCCAAACCAGAATATCTATGTCATTAGGTGTTTGGGGACCTTACGACGACTTTCGAGGCAAAGTTAACCCTACCAGCGAGCCGATACACCTGCTGATTACTTAATCTACGAGACTTTAGTGCAGGCTTTCTACTCGGCGTATGGTACTCACTTTCTTAAAAGCCAAATCTAAATTAAGAAAAGGAGTCGCGCTTGGATAATCTCGTTTGCAATAGAAAAACATACAAAGATGTTGAACGATTTAGATATGATTTTTTTAATCGGTTCAAGCGGGGCTCGAACCCGCGATTTTTCCTTTACTGCTCTGACCCCTAAGCTACCAAACCACGCCCGAACCAATCCAAATTTCTCCTTATATCCGTCTTTGAGGCGACGGTGGAGTCGTGCCTGCCGATATTCTTACGAACAATCGGAACCAATTTTTCAATAATTTTTAAACATTGATTTTGACTACTCCGTCCAAATAATTGAATCATTTTTTTAGTATTTTTCATGTTAAATTTCAAATCGATCTAAATAGGATTTTTTTTTGAATATGTTAGACCCGAACTGGCGACCTTTCCCTTAAATGGGACTGCTCTGACCACTGAGCTAAATGCTGACTTTACTACTAAGATCTTAGTTCATTTAGATTTTCTCTTTATCCACTACCTCTCTTCTTACTGTGCATTTTGCTTTATTGTTTGTTTTGTCTCTTTTGTTTGCCTTTATAACAGAGACGACAACGTGCCTATTGGTTGCTACATAAAACTTGTTAAAAATGATTGTTTAAGTCTAGAGAAGAACATTATTATACGAAAATATTAAATTTAAAGGTAAAAGTAATCAACTGTGGAGGTGTTTCTTATATCGTTTGTCAAATATTGACGCAGTCGTTAAAAATGTTGGCGGGGACCTAACAAGGGACTGCGTTAGCCTGGTATCAAATACACTGTATAAATTTAATATAATAAAATAAACATTTAATGTTTTTCCTTAGTTTCCTCCTAGTTCAATTATAATAATATTAAAAAACTAAAAAGTTTGTTTGTTTGTTTGAACGCGTTAATTTCTGGAACTTCTTTATGTATTTTAACAATTCTTTTTGTGATGAAAAGTCTGTTTATGAACGAAGGTTATAGGCTATATATTATATTATCATGCTACTACTCAAGGGAGCAGTGATCATTAATGTCAACAAACCCGCCAGGGTTCCATACATTATTTGAAGATTAAATAATTATGCGCTCAAAGAGCTAATACTTATTACAGAGATGGATCAGAGCTTAGAAACGGATATAGGCTACCGGAGTTAAAAGAGGGGAAATGGGCAATAAAAGTTTGTTTGAAAGCTTGTCACTTTTGAAGATATCTCAATGTCATTTGGCACAGAGATTGATTAAAGTATAGGAACGGACATAGGTCTACCTTCAACATGAAAGGAGAGGTTAAAGGGGGGCAATAGGAAATGAAAGTTTGTAAGAAAGTTGTTTTTTATTAATTAACCTGATCAAATATATTAACAGATTCGAGCTTGGGAAATGGCAGTCGAGTAGAGAAGGGAGACAACTAAATGGAATGGGGGGAGGGGAGAGTTTTTTGGATGGGGGAAGTGTGTAGTAAGAGTACAGAGTAGGGAAAGGTATATATAGGAGAATATTAATGAGTGGGGTAAGCGATGGCAGAAGGAGTGGAGAAACGGTAGGAATATGAGTAGGGGATGGGTGGGGGAATAAGTGGGTGAAGGACGTAAGGGTGGGGTAAAACTGAGGGAAGGAAGACGTGTGGGTTCATGAGTTGGGGTAAGGTTGGGGGCATTAGTGAGGGAAGGAAGAAAGGGTGGTTGCATAAATGGAAAAAGAGGGTAAGTGTGGAAGCAATATTGAGGGAAAGAAGAAGGTGTGGATGCTTCAGTAGAGGAAGGAGGTAAAGGGGGGGCATTAGTGAGGTAAGGAAAAAAATGTGGCAGCATGAGTCGGGGAATGAGGTATGCCCATGTGTGAGGCAGGGAAGAAAGTGTGGGTGCATGAGTGAGGTAAGAAATTAAAGGTGGGGTTCTCATGCCTCCACTCTTATTTCCTTACCGCACCCATGCACCTATGGCAGGAGGAGGCAGGGGAAAGGAAGTAAGGGTGGGGGCATGAGTGAGGAATACAAGAATGGGTGGAGGCATGAGTAGGGAAGGGGTGATGGTGGTGGCGTGAGCGAGGTAAGGCAGAAAGGGTGAGAGCATGGTGCGGGACGGGGTTAAGGGTGTGCGAAGAGTTAGGGTAAGCGGAAAGGGAGGAGTGGGGTTAAGGGAAGAGAAGCGAGTCAAGAGTACGCTTGAGCGTTCAATGCTTCAAATGTGCCAAATGAAGCCCTCAATTCAGCGCTAAAGTTTACAACACTGTGCGAATAGCAACGTCCACCCGGGCGGAGCCGCGGACAACAGCTAGTTAAAACATAATTACTATAGAATTCAGTATTATTTGGTTTTAATCAAGGATATAAAGTAATACATATTAAGTAGATATGCAATTACAATGTTATCAAACTTCCGTCTAAGTTTAATGTTAATTATACATTTTAATTAATTAATTAATTTGCTCACGAGAACTCCTTATAATTATAACTATTTAATGCAATGGATCTGATAATGAGAAGCCGTATCCGTTTTAAGACATTCATCCTTTGCTCAGCGTTTAGATATTTATATATTTATTTCACACAAGTTATACTCATTTATTTCACACAGGTTTTAATAGAAAGTAATACTCCGTTTGATAGGATACTTTAACTAAGGTAAACAATCCAGTGTCTTTTAATATTTACTAGCTGACTCGCTTCGGCTTCGCTCGTGGCATACTTCAACCCCGTAGCACCCCTAAGCCATTATGCGTCACCAATTGTTTCCCTTACTGGAACCTTTCCACCAACACTTTATATGATATGGTATGGTAAAAATTAACTTTTAAGTATTATAACAAATCGTTTAGTGTTGTTTAGAAACGTTATCAAGCATTTAAAAAAAATTAAGTACCATCCTCGTACTGCCAGGAATATTTTAAAAACAGAATTAGCGAAATCCGTTCGGCTGTTCTCGACATTTTCGCTTAACAAAACATTCAGCAATTCATTTATATATTATAGATCAGTGCTTCCCAAACATTGTTCTGCCATGGCCCAGTAATTTTCACATTGCCTCTTCGTGACCCTTCATTTATTATTAGTAGAAATGTTTTATTAACACTTGGTACATACAATATTTTGGTATCACCTATTAATCACTAAATTTTAATGCGAAGTATGGAGCTGTTGCTTATTTTTTACTGAAGAATCCAAGTTTACGGAAAATGACGAAAGTTTTATCCTAATTTCTGGTTCCACTTCAAGTCGGTTTCTACATTTATTTTTAAGGTAAACTAGCGTTGAAACTCCTACTATACTCCTACTATACTCATTTAAATTAATGTACGATGCGTCGATCGATAGTATGTATTCTTTTTTTAGTGAGGGTACGACGCGGTATTTCATTTGGATGGCCCGGTACCGGTCGCGACCCAGCAAATGGGTAACGCTGTTATAGATTACAAAAAAAATTATAACTTACAAATACGAATATTAAAGAAAATAGTATCACCGAAAACCAAATTAAAATACGAAAATAACGAATTAGGACTTTTTAAGCATTGCAATTCACTACTAGTTCACCTCCAAGTAAAATTAAATTTAATAAAAGAACAATTTTTTAATCCCAACCTATCCACAAATATCGGATATACTGTATATACGAGAAGCGTTGCTCAAAACAAGTTATGTGCTTTGCGAGCCGATAACACGTTCGGTGAAAGAACCACTCGCTACTTAGTTCCTCGTTTAATAAATAAACTACCCACAGATTTGCGTAATAAAATAACCAAGAATAATATTAAAGTTATTCTAAAAAAAATCTTTCTTGACAAGATAGAAAATATCAAATAATTGAGATGCTTGCCTGGTTTACGTTCCTATTATATTATAATAATGTAATAATGTTTCCATTAATCACGTACTACCTACATATTTCACTTTTAACAATTTAATTTGCAAAATAGTGTTACTTACTTTTATAATGTAAAAAACATTTTTGAACCATCAATGTGATTGGCAACGGATGCTGTTAAATCCGCTTTCATGTAGCATAAGGACAAACCTCTGTGGTTTTTTTGTGCTATTTGTATCCTGTATTGTATATTTTATAACTTATAATAATAATAAAAAAAAAAAACATAAAAATCATTTAATTGCCTTTTCTTTTAAGTACTAAATTTAAAAAAAACGCGACTCTGAACCGATACAAGTAGTTTATTTGTTTAAGATGTGTTTGTGTAAAGTGTGGCTGCAGCTCATATTTAAGATGCTTGCTGTTAAATTGTTTGGCACCTTTGAGGAAGCATTCTTTCTCTAAAGTGCCGAACATCTTACACAATTGTGGAAAACCATAGGGGTGTAAATCTCTACAATGTTTTGCTGCCTGTTTTTATTACCCGACTGTCAAGAAGGGTTATGTATTGTTATTGGCACGCATCTTGTATTGTTTGTTTGTAATATTCTTTATTACCTTACTAGCTGTTACCCGCGGCTCCACCCGCGTGGATTTCGCTTATCACATTATCGCATAGGTAGTGTTGTAAATTTTAACGCTAAGACGAGGGTTTCGTCTGTCACTCTTGACTCTCTTATTCGACTCTCTACTCGCCTCTCTTCCCCTTGTCCCACTTTTCCCTCACCATTCCCCCCTTTTCCCTTCCCCGAATCCCACGCCTACCCTTACCCTCTTCCCCACCATGCTCTCACCCTTTCTGCCTTATCTCACTTATTACCCCACCTTTACCCCTTCCCCCACTCATGCTTCCACCCTTTCTTCTTTCCAGACTCATGCCCCCACCCTTACCTCTTTATTCTACTCATTACATCCTTACTTCCTCACTCATTCCTTTACCTCCACCTTTACTCCATCTTTCTTCTTCCATTCTTCACTATCCCACTCACCCACCTTTACCCGCTTTGCCGACTCATGCACCCACACTTTATTTCTTTCCTCAGTCTTACCCTAAGAAATCCTAAATTTCGAGATTTTTAACTTTGGCATATCGTACTTTAATATTTCGTACATTCGGGGTTTTGATAATTAGGATTCTGAACTTCAAGATTTTGAAATTTGGGATTTTTAATTTAGGTAAGTATTTTGATACGTAACCGGGAAATAGCTACGAGGCTGATAAAGAAACGTCCTTATTTCAAATATGTCAATACTGCAATTGGTTCGCTAAATACCAGTTAGAGTAAATACATAATACTTATAACGTTCCAGTCGGATTCCAGGCGCTACCACTATTAAAATATGTTATTACTCTACCGGTGCCGGTGGTTTGCATAACTACTTGGTAGAACATTACTGCCAACCAAATTGGATGTTTGATGTGTAAATATCATAAGGAGTGTTGGAATTTTTTGTAGATCATATTTTGAGATAAATCGAGGGACCGTTAGAGCGTTATCACACTCATCCGATTTCCGATATCCTATATCTGATATCCAATATCGGTGGAAGTCAAATTTATGAGATATGTATCTTCCTTTCACATTGTCTTGTTTTGGCCCGATATCGGAACACAAAGAAACTAAAACAGCGACTGCAAGCAATTTTCAGCCTAAATTACCTAAATTTTCTTAGTTACGTGTCTTTTCAGCTTAATTGATGACATTGATCACGAATATAACAAAAAAACTCGACACCATGTCATGTCAGTAAGGTCGTAAATTGCTTCCACTTTTTCCCTATTTTTCATCCCTAGCATCCTTAACTAGTCTGTGCTTTCAAGCAAAAATGTGAAAGCACCACAAGGTGTCGGCTATCGGATATCGGCTATCGGCGTCCGACACTGATATCGGATGATGTAAAAACGCTGTTACGGACGTTTTGACAAATTGTAACAATTCACCGTTTGTGACAATTCACATGCAACACCTCTGTATATACATAAGTATCACACACTCCGGAAGTATCTGTAACTGAGTTCTATATTAGCAAGTTTTTTTCTAAAACAACTAGTGCATATTGCTCGGATAGTGGTTACTAGGTATTTGATTGTTAGGCGCCTGTTTACTTTTTCAATGCAAGCTGTATCTATGTCGAATTGCAATGTATAGCAGGAGGTGACATATGTTTCTTTAGTGTGCTTGTCACGGATTAAGCTTCAATTGAGAAGATGTGCAGAAGTTACTTTCACCAGAAAAAGACTTTTACACATATGTGTCAATATTCCTTAACTCATTTGTGTAAGTAAGTAGTCTACAAACCGCACCAGACTCAGTTCTACACAACTCAGTTCCTCAGAGTTATACAGTTTTAAGTTCACTTTTTCTTAAATTGGGTTTTTTACACTATTGGAATTTGGAATCGTGAGAGCGAGCTCTATCTAATGGTATGAATGCATTAAGTCCTACGATGCAAGGGAAAGGACATATGCAATAATATTATGACATTAACTTCACAAATTCAAATGCGGTGTAGTTACTTAAAAGATCATAATTTGTTTGACCTCTGAACATCGCGTAGACATAATTTTATCTACTACTCATAAAACTATTGGGGTCCAACGCTATGAGAGGTACATAATAGCATCTTCAAACTTACTTCATGGTAAAATTGATCCTTACGAGTAAGTATATGAGTATTCCGACGAAGGCGAATTGGGAGCCACTTGAATAATATTACATTAAAGTTTTTTGCGCGTATTATTGCTGTATAATGTACGTTTTGGCTCTTTTAATGTTGTATTCCTCTGAGGTACTTACTTATCTGCCTAGAACCATTCCGTAAAGGTTAAAATTTTATGTAGAGTAAGTGATCAAGTTATTGAATTTGTACTAGCTTTAATCTATGTTAATATCAGATTAATTAACCTTCACAGAATTATGTATAAGATTTGGGTCCGCAATTCCCGATATAAGATCATTAATTATCAGGTAATTATCGATATTCCCAGACACATGACCTATATACGAAAGGGTTTGAAATGTGATATCTGTGATCATAATTTAGCTAAGTATTTGACGTAGGTATGAAATCATAAATTCTACCTTCTGTATTCTTAGTGCTACTTAATTTACGTAATTATTACCGAAGCTCGTAAGGTCTTCGTCAGATATTTTTTTATGAAAAGAAATTCTAGAAAGAAATAACTATGTTGTAGATTTCGAAATAAAATAATAATAGTTCTGCTTAGATGTAGGCATTCAAAGTATGTACCAAGAAGCCGGAATCCAGTCCACTATAGTCCAAAATCCTATTTGCAGGAGCGATTAACCATTCTATCTTAAAATTTTAACAGAAACGAAACCTTGTTTTCAAAGAAAGAACACCGAACGAATGTTTACAACTGTTTACACTAAAAGAATTTGACGAAGAGCATATAGAATGAGCATTCGCTAATTCGGTCTAAACTTAGGGAGCGTTTAGACCAAGCGAGCGAATGCTCATTCTATCCGGCGTTGTCGATAGTTTATCCGAAAAATATATGCTATTATCATCATATTCCCGAATTTCATTTGCCCGAATGTTTTGTTTGCCCGAAAAGACATATGACATACTTTCGATTGCCCGAAACTTAGATACCATAATATACGAACGCCATAAGTATTGTTTTTCATATTTTTGATTGCCATAATAATTATTAGACATAATATTTAAACGCCATTATGATTATTAAACATAATATTTAAATGCCATAATAATTCGGGTAAACAATAGACAACCTGCTAACCTAACTCAAATAGCACCTAACAAAACTGCTTTTGGGTGGTTTAAAAAATGTCGGGGTGCCCTAAAGTCCCGATTGCATCCAGTTTCTCCTGATATAACAACCGTTATACATCCAATGTCTATGGCAAATGATTTTATGGCATGTGATAATTCAAATATTTGATAATTCGGGCATGTGATAATTCGGGCTTACAATGATTATGACAAATGATGTTATGGTAAGTGACTTTATGGAAAACAAAGCTTCTAGCATGTGAATATTATAGAAAATAAAATTCAGGAAAATGAATGCGTCATGTAATATTATGGCTCTTGACTATTATGGCAAATGATATTCGTTCACATAAAATTTGGGTAAGCGGTGGTATACCTCTATCCGGTCTACGTCAAATTCTTTACGCACCATAAAAGAGCGTTTAGACCAAACGAACATAGATCTAGAATTAGAATAAGAGCATTCTAATAGAATTCCTTTTAATATTTTAAACCTTGTTTTCAAAGAAAGAACAACGAGCGAATTTTCCGTAACTGTTTACACTAAAAGAATTTGGTGTAGAACGGATAGAATGAGCATTCGCTGGTTTGGTCTAAACGCACCCTTAGACTAATCATAATGCCGAGCCATCGAACTACTTACTCATATTTACTCGATGTTTAAAGCACAGTTTCTAAGCATGTCGAATATTAACTTGTTCTTAGAAAGTAAGTAAGATTTATGGAACAGTCTAAAAAGAAATACGCATGACGCCAGTAAGCAAAATTCACTTCCAGTCAACTCTTGCAAGTTTTTAAAGTTTGAAAGCTTTAAAAAGATATATAACGTAGGTGTCAGAAAATAAATTGTACGAAGAACGTCTTTTCGCTTTGAGTAACTATTTATTTGGGCCTTTTATTGGGTGGTTCTGAGGCATCAGACGAGGTGAAGTCATATTGATGTATCCTAAATAAATAAGAAAAATCATGCAATTTTTCCCAAAATCCCAACCCTGGCTGCATAGCTGCCTGGAATCATTTTGGTGCGATTCAAAATTAGTGATCTGTTTAGCATGCCTCTATCGGTTTTTAAATAGAAATTCGAATGGTTAAATTATTTTTTTCTTCTATATATTTCTCGACGTTTCTGACTATAAACGGCAATGTGTACATACTCATTGATAGAAATTACTCCATAGACATCTTTTGTATAATTACTTAATTTGAATGGATGATAAGAAGGAAGAAAATAAGAGAAGAACCATCGTATTCTATACGATTGTCTACTCACTATATCTAGATTTAAAAATGCCCCACGACGTGTACATTTTATGAGCACGCAAATTTAATAAATGCCAAGCCATCGAGTCTTTTAGCTGAGGGATTTATTGACTACAAATGTACGACCTACAAATATTGTGTTCTGCAAATATTTCATTCGTCTTAATTTTTTGCACTGCATCTTGTATTCATAATACATATAGTATTTCTACAATTAGTATCTTTCTTGACTTGATATAAGTACTTAATAAAATGAAAAAATGTTTAATTTTTATCATACAATTTGAATAAAAATGTTTAAGCAATTTTCATGCTAAATTATTGAAATTGAATTAAAGAGAAAACATTTAATCGGTCTAGGCGGGATTTGAAGCCGCGATCTTTGCCTTACAATGTCGCCTCAAAGACAGATATAGAAGGAGAAATTTGAATTGGCCAGGGCAAGGTCTGGTAGCTTAGTAGTCAAAGCATTGCCCTTGTAAAGCAAAGATCGCGGGTTCAAACCCCGCCTAGACCGAATATTTTTTTTCTCTTTAACTCAATTTTATCATGCAAACAATATTTCCCACTGGGGTAGGCAGAAATACCACCTGCTATCATCCAGCCCTTTCACTTCGATGACATACCGGTCGCGGGTACTCTTACTCCTCGGGTACTTTTTATATTGATACATACATATATTCACCTCTTAAAAGTCCCCGAAGTTGTGAGCAGAGGTGTAAAAACACCCACATTTCTCAAACAGTCGTAATTATGTAAAAGGAATACTTATTGTTTCTTGTGAAAGTATTTAGTATACACTGGAAGGTAGCATCTACTCATCAATTTAACCATTTTTTTGTCCACTTTGTAATGTGAAGGCTATAACCAAATCGTAGTACCTTTGTAAAATATACGAAAGCAAACTATTTTAGATTTTTTTGGCTCAACCCCAAACGTAGAAGGCGTTTAATTTAGACTGATGATGAATGCTAACACTCCAAGGCAATTTATATATCTGTTTGTCCATTAGTCTAAGTACCTTTGTAGTTATGAAAAATAGACTTTAGGCGTCTTCGCTGTAAAGTCAAAGTCAAAGTCAAAGTCAAAAATCATTTATTCTGTATAGACCATTAAAACGGTACTTACAAAACGTCAAGTTTAAAAAAAAAAAATCCAGAAAAAAAAAATAACATAAACCAAATAAATAATGCATGAGACTACAAATCTCTTCATGTGTGAAGAATTTGTATATTACTTTTCTTGATTTTGTTTGAAGACAAAGAGGGATCAGGTGACACTCGCTGCCATTAAAGTCAGGTAAACCAAGGAATATTTTTATCTTTTAGTTTTTATCAAAATAAACAACAGACTAGAATAACTATTGTGAATCTCACAAATAACAGGCATTAGCAGAGGGATTTGCTAGTATTAGCAAAGGGATTTGCTAGGATTTTGGGGTAGCGAAGGGTTGTATTATGTTGGAGGTGGTTTTCCTTATCCCTAGTACCTTTTTGTCCTTAGGAGCTTTGTAGTTTTTTATACGTTATTTTTAAAATGCCTACAGCATTGACCTATAATTAAAATTGTTTCAGAAATAAATTATAAAAACGTTTCGTTATACTTTATTTAGTGTTGTACTCGATTGCTATATTTAGGTTAAAAAAGCATCCTATATAGTCCAAGAAATCAAGGTTTTGTATCTTTTTTACATACGGAATGACCCTCGGGTATTCCCCTCATCGGAACTATTGATGAGGTGGGTGGGTTTGTCAGACTCGAATAGACTCATTTATCAACCTACCGTTTCGTTACATCAGCCTACGGCCCGAGAATCTGCAGTTTTTGGTGCTGGTTACAGTCAACAACGAGAGAACGTGGAACGCCGCAGCCTTATTTTTATGAGGTGGCGGAAAGGAACGGGAGAGGTCTAACTTTCTTCCTTGACCTAGAAGGCGCACTGAACGGTGGTTCTATGTAAGTACAAGATAATACCCACCTAGGACCATCATGAAAATATGACTAGTTCTAGAAAGTGGAACTTGTAGATCATATAGACCAAGCAAATTCTACCTGAAGTGTGTTTGAAGAATCTACAGCCTCTGCATAATTTAGTTTATTATTCATAGAATAAAGTTTTTTATCCTTTCAAAAGAGTTTATTGGCAACGAAGATCATATCTAAGCACACAACTTTATTCGAATCGTCCATTTAAAGAAACATTTTAGTACCGAATAGTTCCATCTATCCTTGAATTTCTAACGCTTACTTTATCCTGACATTCTTCTTATTATTATGACCAGATGTGCCTGCAACGCTTTTTTTTTTAACGTGTGGAAACCCCCATGGGCTTCACCCCATCGGTGCCGACGATGGGGTGGGCGTGTCGGAATCGGACCGACTAAAACCACACGGTGTCCTTCCCAAGTGTCCATTGCCGGGCACCCCGGGTAAACCCTCGAAAGGATAACCCCAGGGTTGCCGGCGGACATTGGCTGCCACCGCGGCCTCGTCTGATGGGGTCGGGTTATATCCCGCGTCGGTGAGTTGGCAAGCGTGTGTAGGACACACACGACACGCCTCCGCCACGGCCTGCTTCTGTAAGGACGGCGAGTCGGCCAACTGCCGTCCTCAGGCCCCGATCATGGAGGTCGGTAGTTCCGGGCGTAGACGAGTCTGCGGCGTCCACGAGAGAGGTCACCGTGGTGCCTCTCCAACCACTCCTTCGTGATCGGTCTCACCGCCGCAATGGTGGATTCCCCCCACCTTGGATGCTCAAGTCGCACCCGCCATGTCTCCATGAGTTCCCGGCGGAGCTGGGACCGCTGAGCCCTGATTTCTCGGGGCTCCGGCCTATGGCCCGGCTCCAGTGCCTCCTTGCGCCACTGATACAGCAACGCAAGGGCTCTCGCTTCCAGGTCCCATGGAGGGATCCCGGCTAGGAGACATGCCACCTCGACAGAGATCGTGCGAAATCCCCTGATCACTCTGACGGCAATCGCTTTTAATGGGCTGTTTAATACAGCCACGTTGCGGGCCGCCAGAGTCTCCGCTCATACGGGAGCACGATCCCCAGGTACAGTCTCCTAGTGGGGGCGTTGGGTCCCATAACGTTGGGCATTAGCCGCGATAGCGCGGCCGCAGCCCCCCTCAGTTTTGGGACCAGACTTCGGAGATGAGGTCCGAAGTCCCATCGGCTATCGAGTACGAGCCCAAGGTACTTCATCGTGGGCTCGATGCCGATGTTTACGCCCCCTACGGAAATACTGGTTCCCGCAGGTGGCCCTCTCCGAGGCCCGTGAAAACACATAGCCTCGGATTTGTGGAGAGCCACCTCGAGTCCCAGCCGCCGTATTCGACCCACGACTTGATCAGCCCCCACGACTTGAGCAGCCCCCACGACTTGAGCAGCCCTGCCTGCAACGCTAGGAATTTAATCTGAGTGTAATATTTTTATGTGTATTTCAGAGACTTTCTGGACTAAAAGCATCTTAAATTAACCTTGTTGATAATCTCGAAGAAATCGACAGGACCGCTTTGAAGATTCAGGTGAACAAACAGACAGAAGACTAATATGTGTCATTCTTTTTGCATCAAAGTTACCAAATATTATATTTCCATTTTATTTTATTTATTTTATAATTTACCTGTACCATTCCAAAGTTACATAGCTTTAGACGCACATTCAGACTTAACATATTGATTATTCTAATCCTTCAAATAACAAAATATGCAAATTTTATTTATATTATATAACTTTTGATGTAAAAACGATTCTTGTAAAAATATTCACTTTCCAATTTTATTTTTGCAGTATGAATTAAACCTCTTTCATTCCGAATGAGCTCTTTTTATCTCGAGTACCATTTGATTATTTACTTAAAATATTTTGCTCAAAAATTTGATTCTGACAGAGAAACTTTTACTGAATTTCTAGAACTGTTTTATTGATACCTGTAAGATTATCATGTCTCTAAGTACATCAAGGCCTGAGTTATTCCCTCCATGGGGTATACAAGGGCTGTTCACTTCTCCTTTTTTATTCAAGCATTACTCCCAGTCGCATCTGAATCGGAGTCTGGAGTCCGCTTTTAGCAGTCTAACTGCGGGTTTGGCTGATCTTCGATATTTTGGGTTCACTGTTCAGGACAAATACCTGAAGGATTGCCGATCCCAACATAAAAGGTGGGTCGCGATAATACTTTAACATTCGGGCAAATGAAATTCGGGAATATGATGATTATGGCATAATTTTCCGGTAAACAATAGACAACCTGCTAACCCAACTCAAATGGCACCTAACCAAACTGCTTCTGGGTGGTTTTTAAAAAAAAATAACCACGAAGGGTATGGCGGGGTCTTCTAACCTAATATATCCAAGTCGGGATGCCCTAAAGTCCCGATTGCATCCAGTTTCTCCTGATATAACAACCGTTAAACACGCGATGTCGATGGCAAATGTTGTTATGGCATGTGATAATTCGGGCATTTGATAATTCGGGCTTACAATGATTATGACAAATGATGTTATGGTAAGTGACTTTATGGGAAACAAAGCTTCTAGCATGTGAATATTATGGCAAATAAAATTCGGGCAAATGAATATTCCGTCATATATATTATGGCTGTTGACTATTATGGCAAATGATATTCGGTCAAATAAAATTCGGGCAAACAGCGGTGTACCTTAATTTCCACGGTGTAAAGTTCTACGGACACGAATGCAGAAGCGGACGCATTTAGGTACTATGACAGATGTGTCTGAACGATCATGGGCGTAAATCTATCCAGAGCGTGTGGTCCGTGAAATCACGCACGACTCTGTAATAAAGCCTTACAGTTCAAGTTTACTGAAGCTTTATTTTCTAGTTTTTCCTAAACGGAGAGTTTAAGCCTAAACAAGGCCTTACCTTTGTTGTTCCAGCCAACCTCGCCTTTTAGTCGATGCATTACATCATTTGTACATTTCATTAGAATAAACGTAAGAGTTCAGTGTACATAGTCAAATGGATTATCACCCATAAAATTCCCAACTATGCGTTTGGCTCATGTTGAACGATATCGGATTCAATATGCGTAATGTGAGTAGGGTGCAAAAAGGTAGGCAAAATTTTGCGCCGAAGTTTTACAAAAATTAACAGTATTTTACTAAACAAACGGAAACAAAAGTGTTTTAAGAACGTGTTTTCGAAACTCTCTCTCCAAAATTATGTGATTTGATATCATTATATTTTTCAAATATATTAAAGCTAGATCATCACCTTCGGCAGGGTGAAAACAGCATATTGTATTATTTTATTAAGTGGCGTTACTGCTGCCGACCCCGTAAGAAACTTCAGATACACTTTTTAAAGGACTCCATATTGTAGTCGTTTGGAAAAATCACAACAAGGAGACCGTTCTCTTTTGTTGCATTGTTCCTGGTTGCATCCGAGGCTTTACCTTGCAGTCCAAGGTTCATTTACTCCTTCCTTTCTGTTTGGTTTGACTTACATGGCTTTATGGGAGTATTTTTTTTGTATAGAACACGTCTATTTGACTGTACCTTGCCTGATGGTAAGCTGAAGGCAAAGTCTCAGGAGAGAGGGCCACCATTATACACACGTGCCATGTTAACAATGGTGGCACTCAGCTTGACGGCCTCATCAGATGATTTTTCACGCCCCGCTTAAAGGACCCGGGACTGTAGGAAGAGGGAAACACGTGAGCTGGCAAGGAATTCCAGGTCTTAATTGTGCGACAAAGGAAAGAGTCACCTAACCGCTTGGTTCTTGAAGGAATGTTCTGCACCGTATACGGGTAACATCTAAGTCCTGCACGTGTCGTCCTGTATAGGAAAGGAGAGGGTGGGACTAATTGGAATAGCTCTTCAGAACATTCACCATGGTAGAGACGGTAAAATACTGCCAAGGAAGCAACATCTCTACGCAACTGCAAAGGCTCGAGGGTACTCGTGACCTCAGGATTTCCGATAATGCGGACCGCACGTCACTGCAATCTGTTGAGAGCATCTAATAAGTACTTTGCGGATCCATCTCAGAGATGCGAGCAGTAAGTATTCCACGCAGGAACGAATTTGTGTCTTGTATAGAAAACACCGTTGCTCCGGCGTGAAAAACCGTCTCACTCTGTTCAGGACTCCGAGTTTACGCGAGGCTGTTTTGATGATACTCTCGATGTAGTTTTTATTATTTAGTTTACAGCGAACATCCATACCGAGGATATTGAGGTTGTCCTGCAGTAGCAGTGGCGTGCTCTGAAGAGTGGGAAGGGGAAGGAAAGAAGATACCTTTGCTGTAAACGCACATGTCTGCGTCTTCATGGCATTGAACTCGACCAAGTTCTCAGAGCCCCATTGGGAAATGTGGTTAAGGATCCGGTCAAGCTCAGTGACAAGAAGCTGCCTTTTTTCCGCGATATGCGTCTGCTTATCCGCAGAACGTCCATGATAACTCCCGTGTAAGGTGCATCTGACCTCTGACCTCCTAACCCTGTGAGGAAAGCTTACGCAATCATCAGGCGTACCAACTTGCAGTTGAGGTTGTATGAAGCTGAACATCTTGTTGCCTCAAACCCCTCACTTTTGACGGCATTGAGATCATTGGCCACATGCCATCTTTTACTACGAAAATCTATATCTACATCATTTGATTTACTTATAACGGTACATGCATGGTTCAGGAGTTGTAGTTAACCGTAACCCAATACCACACTGCAAGCTTAATCTATACTAGGTAAGTCAGTCTTAAGATGTGTGACCATTCTAAAGGTGGCTCTAGATTACACTATAATATTACTTTATTTGTAAAACATGGTGTAGCAAATTAAGACAAAGTGCCAATAAATAGTTTTAGCTAAGTGTGAACGTGTTTAGTTCATACTTAATGTACAGTGCGCAATATTGTTGTGCTTTAAACATATACTATTATAGTATAGCGAGTTCTGAAGACTCCTTTACTAGCCGCCTTGTATCTCGGAAAGCACTTTTAAACCGTCGCGTCGTCGTCTGCTACAATTGCATTTTTTTAGTTAGAGCCGATTGCCATACGAATATCTGCCATGGTACACGTTACGGGCAAGTACGGTAAAATAATTACTAAAATACAACATCAATACTTTATTTACATAACGATATGTACAAACTCTATGTATATGAGCATCTTTACATGACAAATGCATAAAGCGTACAACAAACGGTATATTTTAGAATTTTAAATACTAGTCAGTTATTAATAATATTGTACAAGAGAAACACATATATGTTATATAATTGTTACAACATATATTTATACGTAGTTGACATTTATACTTATTGTACATTTACAGAGTGTTAATATTTCTTCGCGAAATATAATATAATATATAAATACTAGTAACACTATTCGGCATGCGTTTTAGATAAACACACTTATTTATATAGATTCATATTCATATAAGATAGCGTAAATATTAATTACTTTTGACAAAACAAAATACATGTAAACTATAAAAATTATAGCGACAGTTATGTTTGTCCACGTGTTACTTCCAAACGGCTGCACCTAATCTGATGAATTCTTTCTCACTGAGTGAAAAAAGGCATTGGTCACGGGAAAGTAGGTATGCTATCATGACATATTACTGTAGGTATTATTATTTCAATTTGGGGACGCCGGATGGCCGGACGGACGATCCATCCGCGGCTTCTGCGGGCCATTTCGTCCATTTCCCCGACCCTCCCCTGAGGGAGAGTTTGGTTTTCCCAGCTCCTACGGCGCCCCTTCAAACCTCTTTGTTTCCTTGCAGAAGCTCGCGATCCGTTCCACCTTCAGATCTCGTAGCTTCTCTGTGTCCAGTGTGTCCGTTCCCAGGAGATTCCATCTGATCAGGGAGTACATGGGGCACTCTGCCAGTAGGTGGAGGCTGGTCTCCTCGCTCTCCATGCACTCCGGGCAGATGGGGTCGGTCTTCACACCTATAACTGTTAAGTGTCTGTTTAGTCTGCTGTGCCCTGTTATTATCTCTATGACAAGCCTCATATCTCCTCTTGAAAGTTTGGTGAGTTGGCTTGTCTTTTTCTTGTCGATGCCTTTTATGAAGATCTTGGACTGTCTCATTCCGGTCTTGGATCTCCATCTTCTGTTAGTTTCGGCTGTGATACTACAGCTGATTACTCCCTTGGTGATCTTATGCGATATTGGCAGCCCGGGTTCGGGCCCCACCAAGTTTTCTTCTGCTCCTTCTCTGGCTAGTTCGTCCGCCCTCTCATTACCCGTGATTCCCTTATGTCCGGGAACCCACGCGATGGTCAGTTCAGCTTTGTTAGCCAGATTCTCTAGGGACTCCTTACATTCCTTCACGATTGCTGATGTTGTCTCTACTTTGCTTAGAGCCTTGAGCGCCGCCTGGCTGTCGCTGTAGATTGTCACTCTTCCTGTAATGTTCAGGTGGTTGACCATCTCGGCGCAACTTTTAATGGCGTATACTTCCGTTTGGAATACGCTGGCAAATTTTCCTAGAGGTATAGCTCTGTTTAGCTCCGATCCGTCTTCGCACTTTATGTGTATTCCGGATCCGGAGAGTCTCGTGGATTCTTTCCTGGAGCCGTCTGTGTAGCATACGGTGCCACCAGTGTCTGTTTTCCAGTCGTCTCTTGAACCTATGTGTATTCTGTATTTTTTGTCGAAGATTCTCTCCTTTCTTATCAGATCGTTATTGCAGATGATCATCGACATTTTCTCTTCGTAGTTTTTACTAATGCTGGTGTGACCTTTGTCCATAAAGGTTCCGATCCACTGGCCAGTGCTTCTAAGTTTGAACCATTGTTCAATTGCTTTCTTCTTTATTTCTAGGTCCAAGGGGTTAAGTCCCAGTATGATTTCGAGCGCGGTTGTGGGTGTTGTCCTCATCGCGCCCGTAGTCATTATGGTTGCTAGTCTTTGGACTTTCTCTAGTTCCGATTTATTGGTCTTTAATATGGCTTTGTGCCACCATACTAAGGCACCATGTAAGATTCTGGGTAGGATTATTGTTTTGTAAATCCAGAGCACTATCGCTGGTTTCATTCCCCAGGTTCTTCCTATTGCACTTTTACATTGCATCATAGCCATTTTAGCTTTGGCGCATGTGTTACTTATATGGGTCTTGAAGGCGAGTTTGTTGTCCAGTGTTACACCCAGGTATCTAACCTCTTTCACTGTTTCCAGGATTTGGTTTTCTAGGTGCACTGGTGCAGTTCTGCCTATCTTTCTTTTCTTGGTGAATAGGACTATTTTGGTTTTGTCAGGGTTGAGGTTCAGGCCTTTACTCCTGCACCATTCTAGTGTCTCCTTCAGGCCTCTGTTCATGATGTTGCACATGACGCTGAGGACTTTGCCTGTGATCAGGAGCACCCCGTCGTCCGAGTACACCTGGGTGTATATATGCATCCTATTTATTTTATTTACTAATTCATCTATTAGTAGACACCACAATAGGGGCGAGAGACATCCTCCCTGAGGGAATCCCCTTCTTGCTACCACGGTGTGGGTCGTTCCTGCTAATTCTGCCTTTATCAGTCGGTGTTTGAGCATGTTTTTCACCCATACTGATAGGTCTGAGTCTATTCCTTCACGATCCAGGGCGTCTTCTATTGAGTCCGGGGTGGCTCTGTCAAAAGCACCCTCTACATCGAAGAAGCATCCCAGTGCGTATCCTCTGTCATCTATGGACCTCTGGACTCTTGTTACAAGATTGTGGAGGGCCGTTTCAGTGGATTTCCCCTCCATGTAGGCATGTTGGTTTTTGTGGAGGGGGATTCCATTTTTATCTATCTGTTCTCTTATTATTCTGTCGATTATTTTCTCTAGTGTCTTAAGAAGGAAGGATGAGAGACTTATGCATCTGAATGCCTTGGCCTCTTGGTATGTTGTTTTCCCTGGTTTCGGGATAAAGACTGACCTTACCTCCTTCCATTTGCTTGGGATATAGCCGGCCCTTATGCTACTGTTGTAGAGAGTCAGAATATCGTTACCCATATACTTGCTTGCTACTTGTAACATTTTCGGGAAGATTTCGTCCGGTCCAGCCGCCTTGTATGGCTGAAACGAGTGTATACTCCACCGTAAATGATCCTCTGTGATGACTGCCTTTGAATCCAGGCACTCGATGGGTGTTGGGTCCATTGGCGTGTCGTTCTCTTTGTATTCTTCGCATTCGGGGAAGTGTGTTTCCAACATTACCTTAAGGATATCCTTTGGGTTTGTTAGTAGCTCTTCTCCTTTCTTTATGCTGCCTAGTTTGCTTGTATTCACTTTGGAGAATGTTTTCACTAGTCGCGCTGCTTCGGGTTGATTTTCAACCCCTACGCAGAACGCCTTCCAGCTTAATCTGTTCTCCCTTCTACATTCATTCTTATATATATTTCTCTGCGCTCTGTACTCACGCCAGCTCTCATCATCGTTTTTGTTTAAAGCGTTTCTGAGTGCCTTTCGTGTTTTTTTCCTTTGTTTCCCCAGTGCTTTCGTCCACCAGGGTTGTCCTTTGCCTGGTTTTATCTCTTTGAGTGGGCATGCCTTATGATATGCTTCTCTGAGAGCTTTATCCAGTCTGTTAGCTTCTTTTTCTATTTCTATCGTGTCTTTTAATGAGGTTCCGTCGCCTGGGCTCCATTGCTTTATGTTTTGCTATTACTGTAGGTAGCAGAAAATATAAATATAAAAAATAGGCTACCTATTACGTGAGACTAAATACAATGATTGGTGAAAGGTGGGTGTTAATTCACCTCTACCTAACCCTCAAGAGACAAAGGCGTGATGTATGTATTCCAATAATAATGTTATTAGCATATGCGTGATGAAGTACGAATTTTATTTAATAAGTAGATTAGACTCACCAAAAGAATTCTATTGTAGGTGTATTTTTAAATGATAGCAATTACTTTTAACTTTACAACTTGAAGAAAAAATATCATGTCAGTTGCAGGCGCTTTCATAAGGTACTCTTGTTTATGTTTTTTTTTATACCACTAGGTGGCAAACAAGCCCCGAGGAGGGCCAGAACCAGAGGGATGGCCCTGGGTCAGCCGGGGTGCGAGGGATATGTCGCATGAAAACCTCACCTTCGGCCTAGCACTACAACCCAAAGACGGCGTGCGGTTTAGTCGGTTCGAGTCCGACATAACCTCCCCCTCCGGCTCCGGAGGGGTGGGTATCCGTGGGGATTTCCCGCACGTAAAAACAAAGAAAGAAGGCAGACAAGCACACGGCTCACCTGATGGAAAGTGGTTACCGTGGCCTAATGACGTGTGCAACACCAGAGGCGTCACAATCGCGCTGCCGACCCTGTCAAAGCAGAGAGTTTCTGTGGCGACAGTGTAGAAATTAAAGCAGGATAATCCTTCCCATTGACAGCACAAAAACTTTCCAGTGAGCTCTCTTTTGTTGTTTTATATTTGTTTAAAAAAACTGTTAAACACGATTCGAGAAGTTAGAAAGTTAGTGGATACCTACCGCGGAAGAGTGCAATACTTATGAAAAAACATAATATATAACAACAACATAAATATAACATAATCTTTATAATACAATATTGTTTCATTTAATAAATGTTGTGTAAGCATTCATTTACAAAAAACAACAGCTTACCAAAGTCGCAGAACATTCTGCTTTCTTAGGTATACCTTTAGGTACCTACATACAACATATTATCTAAAAATATAAATAAGTATAAAATATGAAAAATGTATCAATCATGATATTTCGTTGCGATTGAAGATAATCGTCGTCGGTAGCTTAGTGGTTAAGGAGTCGGCCTTACGATCGAGAGGTGTCGGGTTCGAATCCTGGCCATTACATTACCGACGTGAACCCACTCCTAGCACAAGCAATTTAGCTTAGTTTGAGGGGTTAGAAGCAATATTAGTAATTTGGGTTGCTAATATTCTTAAAATAAAATTACTCATTTGTATGGAATTATAATAATATATTAATGTTCAAGCCCAAATGAACCTAACCTACCAGTTCATATACCACATCATCGACATTTAGACGTTATCCTGATTGCATCCGAGGCCGAGATACCCTCGGAGCTCGGGGTCCGCCTTCTGGCTCTTCCTTCTCCACTTCTCACGATCTTGGGCTTTCATGGTAGTGAGGACTTTTTGGGCCTACTCCTTCTACCTGGACATTTTAGTTTATACACTTGCCAATCAATAAACGAGTCCTGCCTGAGAAAGCTGGTGCCAGCCCCTCTAGACAAGTGGCAATTCGCTAGTAGGCGTTTGATGGAATAGAATGACGAATGTATAGAATTGGGGGCTGGCATCCTCCTAATGACAAGAAAAGCAGTGCTCGCGCTCCGAGGTGAAATGATGAATTCTGTAAGATATGACTATCTTAGGCAGTTATATACTTCATACTAAAAAATCTTGCATAGTAATTAAGATATTTTTTATAAAGATATTATAAGTAGATATCGCCATTGGTTAAGAAATTAAATAGAGGA
Organism: Eilema caniola; assembly: GCA_949126895.1. Taxonomy (NCBI): domain Eukaryota; kingdom Metazoa; phylum Arthropoda; class Insecta; order Lepidoptera; family Erebidae; genus Eilema; species Eilema caniola. The sequence continues at coordinate 8,402,714 of OX421478.1, forward strand.
ATCTTCTATTGTATTGAAGTATTTCTTGTTTTCTCATCTAGCGTGTAGAGAAGCAATTAGACATCGTATTTAAAGTCAATGTTAAAATGTTTTAAGTAAATTTAGTCTATCTCTCTGAATTCGAACTCAAAGCAATTACATTCTGTCTTTGATACTCAACAATTGGTAGGAGTATTTTATTGATAAACGTAGATACTTAAGTAGTCTTGAATATTTATCTCGAGATATATTTCCCAGATATATTTCCGAGAACTTTAATGAATGAGAACCATTCTTAAGCCTTCTTTGACAACATAAGCGAGTACCTACGAATGAAATTGTGAAATAATTTTGTATCCTATTCAACGTAATTATTTTTAATAGCTAGCTGCCTGCTGCACTTTTTTATTTAAACAAACCTTCCTTAACTAAACATCCTAAAGAAAATACTAGTAATTTCGGTTACAATAAAAAAGGTATGATTTCGAAGGGGGGCGCATACGACAACTGCGGACGCACGCAGCAGATGCACGTATTTATTGGTGTTTTTTATAATACTTAGGTGGCAGAAAAGCACACAACCTACCTGATGGAAAGTGGTTACCGTGGCCTATGGACGTATGCAACATCTGGGGTGTTACACTCGCACTGCCTATACTGAAAAGACCTCCTAATGCCCTTCTTGAAGAACCCCATATTGTAGTCGCTTGGGAAAACCACAGCAGGAAGTTCATTTCACAACCTGTATGATGTTCTTTTCAAGGCCGCAGCCGTAGGTATGTTGGTAGTCCTGGGACATTCTTCTGAGGGCTTACCCGGGGCTACCAACCGCAGGCTATTAGGCGGTACGTGAGGGTTTTTAGTCGGTAGGAGGTCCATGAAGGATTTTCCCTTACGGTAAAAAAGGCGGTAGAACACACAGATCCCTCCTGAGGCTGAGAGGTTCCGCATTGCCTGTGAATATGCAATTGTCGACGAGGGTCAACGCCCATTTTGCACCGAGTCGAAGGCTTCTTAATGGTCCCTTTTATCTATATTGAAGTTTAACATGTAATGTATGTGCTGTATGCGTCTGCAGTTGTTGCATGCGGTCGGCTTTGGATTCATACCTTAAACCAATAAAAGCTTCACACATTTTTAGAGATAGTACGTAAAGTATAAACACGTTAAATCAATCAAAATAACTTGGGATCTTCAAGCACAGAATATAAACAGTACCTAGTGATAGTATTCGTACAGCCTACCATCAGGCAAGGTGAAGTCAAATTGACGTGTCTCATATAAAAAAAAGTAGGTAAGTACAGTCAGCGTTAAAACTAAGGTATTAAGAGCAAATCAAACTGTTTTTTTTTTTAATTTAAATTGTACGATAGTCCGAATTAAATGTGTGTACCAAATATAAGAGCAATTAGTCAACAGGAAGGGGTATTAACATCGTTTTGAATACTTTGTCAAGCTCGATCCGATATTCTCGGTACCATTTCTTTAAGCAAGCTTTACATTGTTTAATGTCTAGGCATATTGTTGATAGATAATAAATGGTTAAATAAGTTAGGGAAATGGTAACACTTAATTAAGGAATAGCAAAATAGTTGTAAAAATCGTGTACTTGGACTCCAACAAGGTCTTCGAAACCAAAGTTATCTCACCTGGCATCAATCGATGGACGGTGCTCTGGCGTAAGCTTACCTGATCCTGATCAATTTTACGTCAGGGCTGCCATCACAGAAATTTATTACGATGGAACGGCCATATGCAGTGTTCACTTGTATGGCGCGCATGGCGGCTTTTTCACTGTAAATAAATACTCACGAGAGATAAAAAATACCTTTTCTCAAACATGCTTGGAAATGTGAACATTATTTTGACAACCTTCTTCGAGATAAATCGAAATTGCTGTACTTTTGAGCAGCGCCCGGAAAAAGTTGTATGAGAATCCATAGCTGTCGTGTTTTAGCGGCCATAATACATTACTACAGAGGCCGGGAAGAAAGGGGTTGCCGGCCGAAGACATATGGACGGATATGTATAGTGCTTTTCTAAACAACAAAATAATTAAAAATATATTTTTAAATAAAATTAAAAGTAAACAAGATAAAAACTAAAACTCACGTGTATATTACTATTTCGTCTATTTTAGCTAGATTTTAACAGAAGACATTAACATTTATGTTCATTATCATGTTACTTAACAAAAGTATAAAGGCACGTTTCTGAACGAACAGTGACACTTATCATTGTTATAAATGTCAATTTGTTGGTTAGGTAAATATTAATATTTCAATTTTATGTGTATAGTTAAGAAAACAATTGATAATAATGTGTTAGTTATTAGTTATGTTAATGTGGATTTTTTATGTAAATAAAACTGCTCTGAGTACATACCAAGTCGTTTATTGTTTTTTTTTAATAGGTACGCATAGTGGCAGAGTGTCGATGCCTTTGCCACAAATTTATGAGGAATCGAAATTAATAATAATAATAATTTATTACCAAAAAGCATTGTTAACATAGCATACTCAATTCTTAAGATAAAACTAGAAATAATTATCACATAGTATTTGAGTAAACATCCGTTGCCAAACTAGGTAAAAACCTGTGTTTCGGCTTTCGGCGCCACTCCCCACGGGAACTTTAACTTTACTAGTTCGCACATATAATATTCTTGATAGACTTATCATTATTAAAATGAATATGGAGCTTGTATGTACAATAAAAGAAAAGAAGCGAATGGAAATCAGTGTGTAAAATGATGGAACAATCTTTTGTTAGTGTGAACCTAAGTGTGCGTGCGTGTGTGTGTGTGTGTGTGTGTGTGTGTGTGTGTGTGTGTGTGTGTGTGTGTGTGTGTGTGTGTGTGTGTGTGTGTGTGAGCGCGCGCGTCCCGTGCGTGTGTGTGTGAGCACCTCACCTCGTCATACTCAAAATAACAGAGATTGTAATTAAATAGAAATAAATCTAGAATAATACTGTTAGAAGCTGTTCAGTCTCGTCGTAGCCTAAAGTTTGAAGCCACGTAACAACTGCCGCTTTACAATGAGTCTTATTTAGCGGGTAAATACGGATAATTTTATTCACCTTGTTGTAGAGATATGGGCCAATTGAACAGTTAAATCTTTGAATAAACAGGTATGAGACATTTTTTTTGTTTCACAAACCCTATTTCTTCGCCGATTTGCATCTTTTTTGCGGTTCATATGACAGTTCATTGTGTTGCTTCATTATTATGCCCACAATAAACAGCTGTCTCACCGTAAGCACCTCCCACTGCTTATAAAGTAAGAGCGTTGGAAAACGGAATGGGTGGAAACTGGCTACCTTAAGAATTGCCCTTTGGGCAATTTCTAATCTTTTAAGTATTGAAAGCCCAGTTCCACCCCAAACAGTAATGCAGTAAGAGAGTAATGACTGGCAAAACGCTAAATATATCTGTTTAACCAAATTGAAATCCGCGACATACCTTATAGTTTTGAATACAATAATTAGTTTACGAATCCTTCCAGTGAGTAACTCAGTGTGTTTAGAAAATTTTAATTGAGCATCTAACAATATTCCAAGGTACTTAATTTGTTCAGTAGGTTTTAATTTTGGGCAGGAGCAAGTACTGCCATCATATTGCTGGCAATTGTGAACGATCAAGTTATGTCCAGCAGGTGCAACACCGATTTTTGTGATAGAAAAGGTCATGTATCTAGTTTTATCTGCATTCAGTGTTAAAACGTTATCACTTAGCCATCTAGAGACATTACAGAGAGTAGTCTGAGCCTCTCTAAAGGTTTCCCCCCAGGTATGAGTAGAAATTAAAATTACTGTGTCATCCGCGTAGGATACTATTTTTCCTTTTAGGGGTATGAATTGGCATAGGCCGTTGATATACATCAAGAATAGAGTAGGTCCCAGAACACTACCTTGTGGAACACCAAAACTTACAGGTAGGTAGGTGCTTAAGTGAGTATCAATGGCTGTTGCCTGCACACGATCGGAAAGATAACTTTCAAACAAACTTAACTGTTTGTCTCTTATGCCAAATGCTTCAAGCTTACGCAAAAGTAATGAGACAGAGACCGTGTCGAAAGCCTTGGCTAAGTCCAGAAAAATTGCCAAGCATTTTTTTCGATCATCCAGACCAGTTGCAATGTAATCTGTCACAGCATGTACCGCGTCAGACGTAGATATGGCTTGTCGAAAACCAAATTGATTTTGCGAGAGTAATTTGTTTGTTTCTAAGTATGCAACTAGTCTAGTATTAATCAACTTTTCCAATATTTTAGAAATGGCTGGAAGTAAGGAAATAGGTCTATAATTGGAGACACGGTCCCTGTCACCACTTTTATAAATTGGTATAACTACAGACTTTTTCAGGCCAGTGGGAAAAACTCCCATCTCAAAACAGCGATTAAATAAAAATGTCAGAGGCGGAGCAAGATAACTCTTGAATTGTTTTAGGAATTTATTTGAGATTTTGTCCCACCCAACAGCACAGTCGTTTTTAAGGCTAGAAATTAGATTTACAACTTCATTTAAGTCTGTATCCATTAGCACAAATGAGTTTAAGCAACCAGAGGTGCAGATGTTAGGGGAGTTGTCGTTATGACTTTTATTTTTTTAAATGTTTTCAGCCAGCGTCTTGCCTACACCGACAAAATATTTATTAACTTCGTCTACAGACTCCTGAGGAGTAGGAGCCAACTTCAACAAATCCCTAGGTGTTGCCTTTGATTTAACAGTACTGGTAATGGTTTTAATGGCTTGCCATAGTCTTTTACTATTGTTTCCCGCCTCTAGCAATTGTTGTTTCTCAAAAGTTCTTTTCGATTTTTTAAGAAGTAAGTTACAAAAAATTCTATAGCGAGTATAAGTAATCCTTAGGATTTCATTTTGAGGCGATTTTTTGATCTTAAGGTGACCGGACATAGCAGACCCGGAGTAATCCACGGTTTGATAATTTTTTTACGTCCTGCCAGGGGTATGTTCTGGGTATTCTTTATTAAAACTGCGGTTACCGTGTCAATGAAATAATTCAGCGCGATGTTTGGATCTTTATACGTGTACATAGGTTTGAAATCGATAGTGGCTATATCATCTTCAAGGAGTTTGGAATTAGTTTTAGTTATATTTGTAATATAGTAATTGCGATTAAGTTTTTTACTTAAGCATAATAACACCGGTTTGTGATCAGTGAGGCTAGCTTGGATGGCAATTGTAGTAGCAGGATGTTGAGTTTTTAGTAAAACGTGATCAATACAAGTCCCGCTGTCTTCACGCGTAATAAAAGAGTGACAGGGCAGAAGAGAATGGTACGCTGCAAGATTTAAATAACGATCCTTGTCACTGTGTGGTTTATCATTAATAGATATATTTGTGTCTCCAATCACTGCAACATTTTTGACATTGCATACATTTTGTAGGATAGTATCTAACGAGTTCATAAATTGATCTAAATTATTATATGATGGAGATCGGTACAGCGCCAAAATAGCAGTATCACAACCTATTTTCATTAGCAAAGCATTTGCATCCATGAAAGGTGGCTCCTCCACAGTAAAGGCAATTTCGTCTCTAACATAAATGACAACCCCATCATTCTGCAGGATGTTGTTTTGAGTTGAAGAAACCTGAAAACCTTGCAAAAGTGGAATAAATGACGTACCTTTTAGTCTACATTCGGTTAATATAAGTATGTCTACATTTATGGTAAGCCTAGTTAGTAGTTCCTCAAGTCCAGGTAAGTTACAATGGACACTGCGGATGTTTTGCGTTAGTACTGTAAGACAGTTTGAGGAAGTTGGTACATACTGAATGCAGCTTTCCACCTGGCATTCAAAGGCACTAGAGACACTGTATGTGTCTAAATCCCTTGGTACTTCATCGAAACCGTTGAATTTTGTAATTGACATAATATATACGACTATACTGTAAGCGACTGAAAAGCCTGTAATACGAGTATATCCATTGATTATAATGACTGTATGAGCACGAGCTACAAATGTTGTTAAGTAACAGTGTAGATGTGTAGAGTGTGTATTGTAAACATAGATTAATAATTACTAAAAATAACAAAATAGGTAATACAATATAGAAGACATGAGTAACAACCGAAATCAAATCACTGATCACCGGAACTAGTCATTTGACATTTCTCAGTTTCTCGAGGTCCTGTTCACTTTCAATTTTAATTTGGGGACAGTTGGCACGTGCACGCAGATACACAACTCCTCGGGATGTCCAGCAGAATTCGTAGCCTTGATCCTTTTGAAATGTTCGGGCCAGGTAAAATAGTTTTTTGCGACTTTTGTGTGAGGGTTTCAGCAACGTAAACCGGCCGGACCGGACCGGTGAGGTGAAAGTGACCGGTATTTAACATCACCCTTTTGCTTCGCTCTATTAAAACTTTTGACTTTTGAATTAAAAAGAGGACTTTTCCGGCCTAGGCCTTGCAAGGTTTGTATGAAATTCCATTACCGGCCTCTGGTCCTAGCCGCGCCTGAAACGTCATACTTCGCAGCCTATTAAGAGGAACGTAATGTCAATATTTCATTGCATGTTTGAGAAAAATAAATTACTATGTAAATTCATATCTATCGTGTAATTTAAAAATGGAACCATCTTTTACTCCGATCCATGGCAACCAAGGAGGTAACTTATTCAAGGCATTATTTAAATACAGAACTAGCTTGCAAATAGAAAATTGTTTATTAAGAAAAATAAAAAACAAATGAACATTTCGCCGCGTGAAAAATTACTGTTGCTCGTTGTTCGTCATTGATTTTGAAAAGTAGGTAAGTAAAAAGTTCTACCTAGATACTACTTAGTTTTAATTTCCGCGCATTGTTTGAGAAAAGCACTATAAAAGCCTTGGCCACAACTGCGCGTTGCCGGACTCCGTAATGCGTGCCTCGGCTGCGCCTCGGCCCGCATACATACTTCACGATCGTCCGGCAACACTACACTTAGCGGCCGCAGCAGTAATGTACTATAATTTTTTAAATTTACTTCTCCATTTTTATTCTGCAGTTGGAAATAGCACAATATGGCATATTCACGGTATTCTTAACGATGTTATTACAAGCAAGTCTTAACAGTACTGAGTAAGCGTTCGAAAGTTCCGGTCTAATAGGACAGGAATTGACCAAAAAAGTTATCACACTTTTCCCGCTCACATGGCTGTTCTATCCTAATATATTTCTGTGGCTGCCATTGTTAGTGGTCAAGGCTGATCCGGGTCTCACCGATATATTTAGGATTGAGTCGGCTCAAGTCCGACTTTCCACCGTATTGTAAGCTCTTGTTGTCGACATTCAGTCGATCTGTTCTATTTCGAAAAAGGTTACATCAAATGTAGTGAGTTACGTAGTTATCTACCTAAATGACTAGAGATGGGGTAGCCAATGAAAATACTAACCGAGTCTAGGAGAGTAAAATTTTACTAGGCTATTTATAAATAAGTACAGTCAGCATCTGATCGATCTTGATAAACAAAGTACTCAGAATAATCTTAAAGCCTTGCTTTTCTTTCCTTCCTGTTGAGTCATTGCTCTGATATTTGGTAAAATTTAAATGAATAAATCAGTTTGATTTGCTCTTAATACCTACCTTAGTTTCGAGATCATTTTGAGACTTTGTAGTTAAGATCATTCTGTCGCTGACTGTACATAGTGTGAGTGTCAGACATTCTTTCATAAATCATTCACTACATGTTCGCGAAATATTCAATCGCAACGCTAAAATACTTGAGGTTGGAAGTCTGTTTTTTATTTTTAACTCTGCAATCGATTTCCTCCAAGTATAAACTGTGTGGACTAAGAGCCCGTGAACGCCAGACCACGTCATTTTATAAAAGCTGAAAGTTTTCCAGCGCATTCTCTAAACACAGGTAAGAACGATAGCGCATTATGAAGTTTGGGTGGTTTTGACAGATAAATGGTACTAACGATGTAAAAAAATCTAGTAGTCGAGTAGCCATGAACAGGTACACCCTCTGGCCGGCTTATCCTTGAATTTTGGGGCACGTGTTTGAAAATCAGTTTTTTACATATACCTACTTTCATGAAAATTAGTAAGAGTTTACCACCATGTCATAGTTTCTGTATATGAATGACGCGATTGTTAACAATACTGTGAAGGTAATACCTAAAATTCACACTTTATTATTTGACGAAAATACTTAGATTTTTAAAACCTTTAGTAACGTTAAAGTTAGAGCCAATATTACCCAAACTTCATAATCAGCCATCGTTCTGACCTGTGTTGGGAGCATGCGCTGACAAACTCAGCTTTCAGCTTTTATAAAATGACGAAGTTCTGGTGTTCACGGGCTCTCAGTCTAATATGAAATACAGATATCATTATAGAAATATTTATTATACTTACAAACAAGAGCTTCGTCTACAGCAAACCGTGTGGTACATAATTAAAAGTAACTACACAGATTTTGAACATAGTAAAATATTATATTGTTAATTTTATATAAAAATATTTATAATTTTCAAATAATTTTACATTTACCAAAGTCAATGGCTTTAGACTTTGGTAAATGTAGTAATATTTTGAATTTGGTAATTTCTTACAAATAATAATAATTCCAATATTTCAGAAAATTGATACACAGTGAGAGTCCTGTCCGTATTCCACTCATAATGTTCACTCATAATGCCGGTCATATGATATTATAAGTAATGTTATCGATTTTCTCAACCAAACAAACATAAGTCACACAAACGGTACTTAAAGTAAAGATTAAGTCAAAAGTAATAACGATTTAATATTGCTTTTCTTGCAATATGGCGACTGGCACTCGCGAGAGACATCACTATATCATTAACGGATCATCTATCAACTGAGAACACTAGTTACGTATCTCTGCCTGATATTTCTGTAAATGTTATGACATGACGTATGTCTGTAATAACGTCATTTCCTTCGTATGTATTTATTCTAATAAATAATTACTTATATTTAATAGTCCTTTGTTAATTGTGATATAAACGTAAGTATTTACAGGAACTGTTGCAAAACATTGGCATGTTTCTCTTGTACAAACCTTCCTCAAGGTATCGATGTCTTCGCTCTGAAAAAATAAAAAAAGAAACTTTTAGCCCTTGGTATAATCACTTTTAACTGAACATTTGATGAACATTATATTCGAAAATCACCCATAAATGCTTATTTTTAGGACTCCATACCAGAAAAAGGAAAATTCGGAGCCCTAATAAGATCACTTTGTTGTCCGTCTGTCTCGCCCTCGGTGCCTGACTCGCACTTGGCCGACTTTCTTATTTGCTTATTCTATTGCCCATTATTATTATCTATAAGTTATATTAAACACCATAGCTTTCAGCACTCTTTCTCTATATTAGATAGACATAAACTGTACAAATATCAAAATTCGCCACCCGTATAATCATCTTGCTCCAAGCAGGTATTAATAATGTAGATAAGTGCTATTTCCTTTATTGATTGTCAGGAATCTTATAACACAAATGGAAAGGTCTCAGAAACCGATGTTTTTGACAGTTCTCTAACTTATATAGGTTTCTATCTAACTAAATTGTATGAACTACTGCCTATGATAAAGAGGCACGATTTCTATAGGCATTGTCTGCGAGTATAATGTTCACAAATGTATTAGTTCCTTCGTGTTCATTAATCATGACTACGCTGTAATCTACCTTCATAGGCACGACTATTTTTTATGTTGCCCCATATTTCCGTCGTATATGAACCGATTTCCAAAATTATTTTTGCATTGGATTAAGTCCCATTTCGATTTTACGGGAACTGGACCTTGGACTCACCAGAGAACTGCTCAAAATCAAATAGGAAATGATTGGATACATATATATCTACATATATACAATAACTGAGAAGTAAAAAATAAAAATAAAAAACTACGTTAAAAAACCGACTTCAAAACTAAAAGTATATAAATAACTGAATTTACAGATTTACTGATCGGTTGGAAGTTATTATACTTTTCAGTTTTTGAAGTTAGTTTTATTTAAACGTAGTAAAACAGTAACAATAGTCATTCACTATTTGAAATAAACAGTGAAACAATATTCACATTGTTTTAATTACGTAAAGTACCTACTCACGTTTTACAGTCCCGAAATTAAAGTATGTAATAAACAAAAAAAAACATCTAACGCTATTTTCTGCTTCAAAAAATAAACACTTTCAAAAATGTTTGCGTTACTCACGTGTTCAATCCATCCGAGTGAGAAGCGGTTGGTGGCGGCCACCGATGCAAATGAGCTCGCCACATCATCTGACCGAACGTTGTGCGAAACTGCCTCGACATTGAACAATAGAGGACGAAATTAATAGCTCCATTGAGCAACGCCAGAGCATCCATCAGCTCTCCAAACAAATCGTAGCACCTTTTAAAAAAGCACTTTCCTAGTAATCCACTCAATAGTCCAAGAATTCCTTGCGGTAACTCTGTTACTAGAAAAAGGAGTAGAACAGCTACCAACATTTTCGTTGTTCTGTTCGTTCGTCTATCTGCTTTGCATTGCCTTTTTACTGTTTTACTATTTGTTGGGCATTTGTTGTATATGCGAATTTTTTTCTGATGTTGGTTTGCGCTGTACACTTCACGGATGAGCCACAGGCTGATGATCGTAAGGATGCAGCATGGAAGAAGTTTTATTACTACAGCATGTACCCAAAAGTTTATTTGATACAGCTGTCCTTCTTCGTCGGAATCCACGTGGTAGAGTATCATGGGGCCTGAAGGTTCCAGTACTACTGTCGTGTGAATGTCGAATACCTGTCAATGAAATAACAATTTAATTTAGATTATATCATGGATGCTCAAATCTCATTAAGAGCTTATCTTAGGAGAAGTTACCTAAGTACTGGTGGTTTCCAAATTTGAGAAAACTTTATGATTCTGTTCAGCATTTCGTCTCCATATATGCTAACCTGATTTTATTTGATAAAATTATTTTTATTACTCATAGCTTGTTAAATTCAACAGTCACGTTTGAATAATTCATTAAATGACTTAAGAACTCTTCACTTTTTTTGTAATAAAAGGTCGTGAAGTACCTACCTATTTACAGCCCTTTCACAAGATTTGTTTTTAAAAAAATTGTACTTCTAAGGAAATGACTTTCTTCTAAATAAAAGACCCATTCATTACATTATTTTGGAATCTAAGTAAAACTTATTGGGATTAAAATGTTGAGGGAAAAACCACATTAGGCCTAGTAAGCAACAGCGTCGGAAATTTGCTTTTCTGAGAACAGAATACCATTTAAAGGAACATAGAAAGCCTTTTAAGGGATATATACAATAGGAAATTCAATTGCAAAGCAAAGTAATATCCTGTTTGGATATCTGAAGAGTCCTTTAACCTAATTAACCCATGGTATGTCAATTTCGATATATTTGCGAACTTCATGTCGGAGAATTCCAACAAATTGAGATATATTAAAATCTTCAATGTGAATTAAAGAAGGAAATCAAAAGGAAAATGTAATGACTACCTATCACGTTTCAAATAATTGGGTACGCAATTACTGAATGTACGTAGTGGCCGTGAAATTGTCGATTCCAGTGTTACTTATGGCAGATTTCGCCCCTCTCGTATAGTCACGCAAAAATACGTCAGTAAACATTGAGATATATTAGATAAATTCTAGCTCATTATTACATGTAGTCATAGATTAATATCATTTTAACGAAGTCTGATAAATTAATGCTAACTTTTAAGCTGATAATTTTAATTAATTCTAAATGGTCATTTTAATAAATTGTGTGTAATGCACGTTTTCACTTCTCATGCTCTTAAAATGTTACTTTACTTTAGCCCCTGCATATCGGGACTAAAGTTCCTTATTAATCTCTAGGGACTAAAGTATTTTTTTTAATTTACTTTGATAGCTCCTAAACAGCCAATCACGGTGTTTGTGAATGGGAGGATTATCACCTTTTTAGTGATTGTGTATAGAAATAACCTCAAAATGAAATTAGAAAAAATCAAAAAATCCCATTTAATTTCGTGAACTACGATTAATGATATTAATTTAATTAATTATAATGTAAGTATTAAGGATAAGTTCATTTTATTATACATTTCCAATTATTTTTAAATTATTTTTCAAGTTTGAATCTGTTGGCTAAATATATATGCAAGCATATAAACCGTACGACACTTAACAACAAAAAAACCGCGGCACAAATTTCTTTGCAATTTGAATTTTGAATAGATTATTCGTAATAAGCTTACGTTGTAATCACCAATCACTTACACCAATTAATTGTGCAACTTAGAAACTTTGTTATTATAAATAAATAAAAATAAATAAATATTCCACAACATTTCACACAACGCTATCTAGATCCATGGTAAGCATAACTTTACTACCTTGTATTATGGAATCTAGAATACGGATAAACATACTTAGATATTTTTTTTTGTAAATGCATACATATTATACATAGAAACACCCAGACCAATGCAAAAAAATAATCCAAATCCATGCATACAAATATTTGCACTGAGCGGGGATCGAAGCCGCGCCTCCTGCGTAGCGACCGCGTTCACTACCGCCACGCCACGGAGGCTTTACCCCGTTATCGATATGATAAATTAATATATTTAGGTTGAAAAAGATATTTGCCTATTATAATTTTGTATAAAACGTCGCTTTTTTTCCTCGAATTCAAAGTGAAAAGTAGAGTGTTTAACGTGAGACTAAACAACCATAATGACACTCGAACTATTAGCCACCCTGCGCTTCGCTCGGGTGGCTAAAACATCTCGTGTCATTATGGCTTGTTTTAGTCCCTTGTTGAACAATCTACTATTATTTTCATGGATATGTTGCATGCCGCAAGGCCAAATATGGTGATACTTGTAAGAAACAACTTTGTACCAACCCTTTACCTGTATTTGCAATATAAATAAATAAATAAAATAAAATAAAAAATAATCAAAATAAATTGTTGTTATTCAGAAATTAAGTAACAAATTTACATTATTTGTATTTCTACTCTTTTACTTAACTAGCTTTAAAATAAGAATATCAATTACATATTCAGTATGGATGTTCGCTGCAAACTTAATAACAAAAACAACATCGAGAGTATCATCAAAACAGCCTCGCGTAAACTCGGAGTCTTGAACAGAGTGAGACGATTTTTCACGCCGGAGCAGCGGTGTCTTATATACAAGACCCAAATTCGGTCCTGCGTGGAATACTGTTCGCATCTCTGGGATGGCTCCGCAAAGTACTTATTAGATGCTCTCGACAGGTTGCAGCGACTTGCGGTCCGCATTATTGGGAATCTCGAGGTCACAAACACCCTTGAGCCTTTGCAGATGCGTCGAGATGTTGCATCCTTGGCAGTATTTTACCATCTCTACCATGGTGAATGTTCTGATGAGCTCTGCCAATTGGTCCCGCCCTCTCCTTTCCTACATAGGACAACACGAGCAGGGCTTAGATGTCACCCGTATACGGTGCAGAATATTCCTTCAAGAACCAAGCGGTTTGGTGAATCCTTTCTTTGTCGCACCATTAAGACCTGGAACTCCTTGCCAGCTCACGTGTTTCCTTCTTTCTACAGTCCCGGGTCCTTTAAGCGGGGCGCGAAAAAGCATCTGATGAGGCCGTCAAGCTGAGTGCCACCATTGCTAACATGGTACGTGTATGTAATGGTGACCCTCTTTTCTGAGACTTTGCCTTCAGCTTACCATCAGGCGAGGTGAAGTGACGTGACCTACATAAAAAAAAACGGGTTGCACTCTGGGAGTGCCGGCAGAAGTGAAAACATTTTCTATTTTTCTTTCTTCGTTATATACACAGAAAAAGATAAAAAAGAACATACCATACCATACCTATAATATAGCGCTAATCATAGAACCTATCACTTATTTTCTGCTAATTTTCTGTCAGAAGAAATTAATAAATTATGAAAAGAAAAAATAATCACAAGAAATAATAAATTACAGAAAGAAAAAATAATCATAAAACGTAATAAATTACAAAAAGAAAAAATAATCACCGAATGTAATAAATTATAATAAGAAAAAACAATCACAAAAAATCCCTGAAGGCCAGGTGGTTTGAACCCGATACTATCTGAAACTATAAGGACTTACAGTCGAAGTGCTTACCGCTTAAGCTACGACGCTATCTATCGTAACTTGCAAAATAGATAGTCTGTACCTAATCTTGTATGACGTCAGTCGTCGGTTACGGTTCAAAGGTCAACTAATCCTGACGCTTCCTTAACATTTTACACCCATCCAACGCCGCTAAAGAAGTTTTCACTTCAAAAATATAAAACTTATTTGACAAAATTGTTGGTGCACACTTGCTGCGTTGCCACGCTGGATGGCGATGGCCAGTCTTTGCAAAAGAAACGATCCGGATCGAGAGTCACCAGTCGTCTCGGTGAGGCTTTACATTATTGTACAAAATCTAATAACCTCAACATTTCACACAACGCTATCGAGACCGTTGGCAAGCATAAATTAACTAGCTTGTGTTATGGAATCTAGAATACGGATACTTAAGATACTTATTTTGTAAATACATACAAAACATACATCGAAACACCCAGACCAATGCAAATATTACATATTCGATTCAAGGGAATCGAATCCGCGCCTCCTGGGTTTACCACTAGTGACCGAAATTCATTTGATCATTTGACGTGTGACCGATAAACTACTGATCAAATGAACAATGGACCAAAAGAGTTTTTATTGAACAAACATTTGGTATTTTTACTACTGATCGAATGAACGTTTGGTCGAAAAACACGGAGTCCCGCATTGCGAGGCTTTTATTTCTTCTTGCGTTAGCACAAGAAACCTACCCCGAAGGGTAAATGGCGTAAAATATACCCTAAAAGGGTAAAATATACCTTTATCTACCCGTGTTGGGGCGCGTGGTGTCCACGAGAAATATAGGTTTCTCGATGAACAGATTTTTCGACCAAACGTTCATTCGATCAATAGTAAACTATCATTTTATCAGTTAAACATCAAATGATCAGATAAATTTCGATCACCAGCGGTAAACCAGCGCCTCCTGCGTAGCGGCTGCGTTCACTACCGCCACGCCACAAAGGCTATGGCTACCTAACGAGGTATATAACTGATTCTAGACTTAGTTAGGCTTTGTTTATTTTATTAACTAATGACTGCTAGTACACACAGCAGAAGCTATATGTGTGTCTGCCACTTTAGTAATATATTACACTATTAATATTTTCTAACATGGCCGTCAATATATTTTTAAGTAAAAATATTAGCAACGGAAATAACTAATATTCCCTAACTAAGCTGAATTGTCTGTGCTACGAGTGGGTTCTCGTTGGTAGTGCTGCACAAAAAACTCTCGATTACTACAGAATAATAAATTATTTTCACCGATTATTTTCAACACCGACTGAACTCAACCTGATAAACTAAAATTGCTCTAAAACAAAGAGTAAAACTATGTAGATACAAATCGAATTAAAATAACGTGACCTGATACAAACCAAACTGTGAGATTTCTGTATTTAGTTTTGACTAGTTCTCGGAAGAGGTAGATTGAATTAGTATTAAGCCTTTTAGTTTAATTATTCTTTTGGTGTAAGCTTACTGTGCAATGCAATACGTAAATAGGTACAATACATTACGTACGTATAATTCATTAAGTGTGCAACATATTGCAATTCTGGTAGTCTTGCCAAAATTCGAGAATAGCTGAACCGATTTGGCTAATTGTAGTCTTGAAATATTTGTGGATGTCCAGGAAAGGTTTAAACGGTGAGAAAATATGAGAAATTAAACTATTTTTATTGATTCTGAGGCGGTACGAAGTTTGCCTGGTCAGCTAGAAATGAACAAAAAATTTTGAAGCAAAAGTTTATGAACACTTTTCATTTAGCCACAAAAACACGTTGTAGATGAGTTGAGGAGGTAGTCCCCCCACCCGAAGAGGGCCAGATCGAGAGAGATGACCCTACGTCAGAAGGGGTGTGAGGGATATGCACTAGCATTCCACCTTCGGTTTTGCACTGCGACCCACAGACGGCCTGCGTTTTAGTAGGTTCGAGTCCGACATAACCTCCCCATCCGACTCCGGAGTGGATGTATGTATGGGGTATCCGTGGGGATTTTGCGCACGTAAAAAAGCCAGAAAATACATTTACTGATTTGGAATATTATTAACTAACCAGGAACTAGAGCTAAATTCAAGGGTATTGGGTTCGTATGTGTTACCATACAATATTAACAAACAAAAATCAATTCTTATTAGACGACGGTTGTTAAAAGATTTATAGATATAGTATCTATAAATCTTTTAACAACAACAACAACAACCACAACAACGAGAGCGAGAAGAGAGTAAAAATAGAAACAAATTTTAGTTTTAATTTAGTTGAAGAATACTTCGAATGAACGGATAATTTTATTGCATAAGGGGCATTTTACTTTGCTAGCTATCTCCTTTCCCCTTGGCAATAGGACTGATATCGAAGTCACGTTGTCCTCCTGTTGTTTGTATTCCAATATAACTGTTTCATCACGCGTTAGACAATGTGAATCCGAAGGTTTCGAGTCAAGGAAAAAAGGGACGAACTCTTTATAACTTTGATGATATTTCGGTACGGTGAGAATAATGTCACATCAATTTTATTCAGTCGTTATGTAAACAACATAATATATTGTGTTTAGTTCATAATACGACGATGTGACTTAGGTACTCTGACCTACTAAAGTACAGATAGATAGATAGATAACACTTTATTGTACACCATTTGATTTACAGTAGATACAAGTAGGTAGCATGTATACATTGAATGTACAATGGGCGGCCTTATCGCTTGAAGCGATTTCTTCCAGGCAATCGAATTTGCAAATTAAATGTGTTGAGAATTATGAATTCGATTCTCGAAAGTTTGTGAATTTTTGAAATTTAAGACTGTTAGATGAAAATAAATAGGTTCGTATGATTTCTTGATACCTACATTTTATTGAATTATATTGACCTCTGCACTAAATAATTCGATCTGAAAGTAACTATACCTCAAGACACGTATGTATTTTGGACCTAAATCGGGTGACAAACAAGGCCCTGGCGTGTGCGGATTGTTTTGTAATAATCTGTTTTGGGAATTTGAGCTCATCCAACGCTGCAGCACTGCACGAGTTATTTGTACATGCAAACATGGGAAAAATGCGTGCTACAAACGTGATGCAAGAGATCAGTGCGAGGGATGTGTGTCTCGCAGTATGTCAGAGCCTACTACATATACTCGTTTTGCTCAAAGGTGTTCCATAGCCCCGCCACGCATCCTCGCAACGCCCAGTTATCCAGTTACCTCGTTCATCTTTGGTGAATACCTAACCTTAGGTATAGATACCAACAATGTTGCATTCTGGTCTTCAGTATGACCTCGATATATGTATTATCACGCTTCTCTTTTAATTTTATGCGAAAGTTGAGTACAATGAACAAAAGTTTACACGCACAGTTTAGGTAGTAAATTTTTACTTAAGCACGACTTTTGTCATAACAATGAAGTCTTCTATAGATTTTTACACTTCGATAACTTTTGGCAGCTCTATAGAGAATATTTTCGATTCAGCAAAGGCTTAGTGCGGTCGATTAAACGTAGGTGTTTAAGTCGACGTCTTAATAGATTTTCGTATGAAGCTATTATCCACAGTTTAGTATTCATCTATAAGAAAAATCGAGTAGATAGGCGAAAATCCGGTATGAGTTATGATGTATGGCTGTCTTCTATGGAGGTTCGTGCAATATAAAGCTATGGTAATTTGTTACCGCAAAACATCGTCGATATTTTACGGGGTGGACTAGGATTGATAGCTGTCAACTGCAGGGAGCTTTATCTTTCAATCAATCATTTAAGGGTTCGGTATCTGAGGTAATTTAGAGTTGTTCGTACCATTACCATGGGTTACTGAAAATAATATACCTACTATTGTAATAGATAAATAATTAAAAAAACATGCAGAAAAATGATTGGTTGTATTGTAGGATAAAAGAGTTCTTAGAGTAGAATAACTAGGGTCAACTTATCTTCCTCTGGGTAATATACAAGTTGACAAAAAATGTGTTGTTCTACATCTCATAGTTTACAATTTGAGCATCAGATCGAACTTGACAAACAAAGTACTTAAAATTCAAAAAAAAAAACTCTTCCTGCTGACTGATTGTTATGACACCTTTATTTCATGTGCATCTGGATTGAGTGATCTTTTCCTATATTTCAACGAAACCAAAGCGTACATTTAGTCAAAAATTGTCAAAAATTATAACCGATATCCAAAAATTTGTCACTCACAAGATAATGAAGATATTGACCAATATGTCGATCACTCAATACAGACATTTTGCAAAATGGCTTCAAACTGAATCTTAGCCAATACTTACTCCGTGGACAAAATTTTCGTATCAAAAATTTGTACCTAATTTGTCACATTGTTTTACAAAAAATCTAGAAACTAAAAGGTAAATCCAGAAATCTATGACAGTTTCATTGGATCACTCAATTCAGACAAATTTAGATTGAGTGATTCTAGAAATAGGGTATTATGTAGACATAATAAGTACTTTTTATTTTCGCCATAAATTTAAGACTCGAAAACATTTTTACAAATTGCAATCACAACGCCAATATTTATAGTTAAATAGTTATGAGAAATTAAACCTTTTTGAATTAGCTGAACTGAGTGATCGTTAGAAACGCATGCAGGTAACTATCCCTTTTGTTTAAATGTACACTAACTGCGTTGAAAATTTGTACTACTTTGTGACTAAAATTTGGCATAAAATTCATTTGTCTATGTCATTTTATTTACGAGATTTAATTTTTTATTTTTATTAAAGAGTAGAGTGTTGTAGGGTAGATATAAATTTTTACTGTTGATGGACTATTTTATCATCTACTATCTATTGTATTCCTGTCATTGAATCTAAATATAATAACCGTATTTGGTATTCACGCTCTTAGAAGATGCAATTTCTTTTAGCGATGAAAAGGGAACTTGTTCTTTTTGTAATGGTACTGCTGCCTATAATTACGAACTTTCAAATATTATCTCGATGAACTTAAATGGAACAGAAAAAGTCAATTTACATGATGTGCCCGAAATGATGTTAATAAAAAAGAAGTCCTACAGATTACTGGGAGGTATAGAATTCATCGCTTCTATGCATCCTGGTGGAATGGGTCATTATAGAGCACGCGGGTATATAAATGGACGCATGGTTTGCTATGATGATAATATGCAAAAAATGTATGATAGTAAAAATGAATCACTTATTTTTTTGCATGTACTTACTTACGTAATTTGCGATTTAAAAGAGTAATTTGCTTCCTAAATAAAAATTGACAAACATTATATGTAGTCTTTAATTCTCTTATGATCTCATATTAATATGGTCACCCTACTGCACTTTTCTCTGAAAATTAATTGTGAAACGAATATCTCGTAAATGAAATGACATAAACAAATGAATTTTATGCCAAATTTTAGTCACAAAGTAGTAAAAATTTTCAACGCAGTTAGTGTACATTTAAACAAAAGGGATAGTTACCTGCATGCGTTTCTAACGATCACTCAGTTCAGCAAATTCAAAAAGGTTTAATTTCTCATAACTATTTAACTATAAATATTGGCGTTGTGATTGCAATTTGTAAAAATGTTTTCGAGTCTTAAATTTATGGCGAAAATAAAAAATACTTATTATGTCTACATAATACCCTACTTCTAGAATCACTCAATCTAAATTTGTCTGAATTGAGTGATCCAATGAAACTGTCATAGATTCCTGGATTTACCTTTTAGTTTCTAGATTTTTTGTAAAACAATGTGACAAATTAGGTACAAATTTTTGATACGAAAATTTTGTCCACGGAGTTAGTATTGGCTAAGATTCAGCTTGAAGCCATTTTGCAAAATGTCTGTATTGAGTGATCGTCATATTGGTCAATATCTTCATTATCTTGTGAGTGACAAATTTTTGGATATCGGTTATAAGTTTTGACAATTTTTGACTAAATGTACGCTTTGGTTTCGTTGAAATATAAGAGAAGATCACTCAATCCAGATGCACATCTTTATTTCGGACATTAATACAATTTAAATCGATTAAACAGTTTGATTTGTTCTTAATACCTTGATATTGAGATCATTTTGATGCTGACTATACCGGGTGTAAGGGTAACGCTCCCGAAGCCGAAGGCCCGTGGTAGTACTCACATCTTGGCATATTTTTTTTTTTTCGATTTAGTGAAATATATTTTTTTTTTCTTTTTTTTTAGCTTTTTCGGTTCAATTAGCATTATTTATTCTCCATCGTAATGGAAAGCTCAAGGAAAATGACAACTTCATTAAAAAAACATCAATATAGAAAAAAAAAACATATGGCGTAAGCGTTTATGTAGTGATGTATTTTTTTATGAAATTGCCGTTTCATTGATGGAGAATAAATAATACTAAAAAAATTGGAAAAAAATTGGAAAAAAAATGAAAAAAAAATCTTTACACCAAATCGAAAAAAAAAATGCCAGTATGTAGTGTACACGGAGTACTGCCAGGGGGAGCGTTCCCCTTACACCCGGTATAGTCCAGATTTAACCCTAGTAGGTTTTGCTACGCAGACATGTGTTGCAGTAACCACCTGGTTGTTTGGCCATGCCGCCGCCACGGTGGAAACAATAGACTGAAGAAGTGCAGGCTTGACATCGCTGAAGATGACACGACTATTTAAAACGGAGGAGCACAAGCGAGAAAGTGGACCTCGAATCAGAGGTGAGACCTCGGATGTAGCCGGGGTTAATGCTAAGATGAATATAACGAGTCAGACTTAGCAGCGTAGGTAAAGAAAAATAGAGTTGTGGATTGGATTGTCACTCGAGTTATGAAGTCTAGTATGCCGTTTTACAAACCTAAATACATTTTTTTTTAATGTACCGAGTACCTAAATTGCATTAGGCTCAAACTTCTGTTAAATAAAAAACTCTAGAGACAGTATTTCCGCCCGAATTGAGCAGACCCACTTTTTTTATACTGTATACCCCATACTGTAGTCGCTTGGGAAAACCACAGCAGGGATCCACAGCTTGTGCGTGTGTGGGATGAAGTTCCTTTCGTACCGCACGGTTCGCACCATTTCTGGCCGCAATGTGTGAGGATGAACTCCCTGTCTATGGCGAGCGGTGCGGTGATAGAAAGTAGCTGTCTGCATCATGTCAAACAATTCATCCAAGCACAAACCATTGTATAGGCGGTAGAACACACACAATCTCCTGAGGCTGAGAGGTTCCACAGCGCCTGCGAGTATGGGATTGTCGACAAGCCTCAACGCCCGTCTTTGTATCGATTCGAAGGGGTCAAGCTGGTATGCAGGTGCTCCGGTAAAAAGGTCACTGGAGAAGTACCTCCACCCTGCAGAATACTGCGGCCATAATAACCTCGTGTTGTGGCCCACAGCTTTTTTGTGCTGTCACTGACGGCACAAAAACTCACTGTCCGTTTTTTAGGTCCCGGTAATCACTTTCCATCAGGTGGGTCGTATGCTTGTCTGCCACCTGAGTTCTATAAAAAAGCTTAATTATTATTTTATTTAGTTATTTGATCGTTTAAAATATATTTCACCTCATCTTAATTTCATTTTAACTCGAAATATATGCAGATAGTTGTTGTTTTGATGTCTTGATTATACTCGACGAGCTGCCAAAACCACCAACACTGATATAGGAGATAATATCAGACCACAACTTTGTCTCCACTATCAAAGCACATGAACTGTTACATTAATTTACATGCAAATTGGAATCTCCTTGATACGTATGTTATGAAAAGTACTATCATTTATCCTTATATTTATGTACTAACTGTTACCGACGGCACCACCCGTCTGAAATATTGCACCAATGGTAACCTATTTCACTCATAAAATGTATAAATTTTGCCAAAATATTTTAAATATCTATTCCTGTAACAAATTTTAGACAAATACGTTCAATCGTTTGAAAAAAAAAGCCAATCATTCAAACATCTTAACAAATTTTTAAATTGATAATATTACATAGCTTTTCAACTATCGCGTTCAATGATATACAGATTTCCAGATTTGCCTGACAATTAGACCAGGTTACACTGGTGTTACCTGGTCAAAACGTCAGGCAAATCAAAGGTATGTATGTACCTTTATAATGATCGCGTTAATTTCCGTTAACATTATTGTAATCCATACCACAGACAATATAATACTTATACAGATATTCAATCAGGAAAAAACTTGTAACTTCGAAAAGCTAGCAGGCAGCTTTTTAGTTCAGTAGTTATAACTAGATGGCGATATTGTTTTGGCTAACTTTCTAATTTTAAGTACTAAAATTAACTTATCAAAAATAAAACATACACTGAACACATTATTGAGTATGATTGAATAAAACTATAAAAAATCTAATCTATATTGATTCTGTAAGATTCTGCAGTCATTATAAAAGTTACAGACATAATGCACTATGCCACTAGATGGCAATGGCAATGGCATTGTCACGAAATATTTATTTATTACATTACCAACGAGTTTTATATGCTTACATGCTTACATTATCATGTGTTAAGTTCTGAAATAATTTATGTGATTCTGAATCAGCAAATAGAGATTAAATTTTTTTATTTCTTTAAATGCGTATATCTGATGATTTTTGGGTTCTACTAAAGATATTTTCTTAGTATCGGTAACCCATGTTCATACTAATATTATAAATGCGAAAGTAACTCTGTCTGTCTGTCTGTCTGTAGTAACGCTTTCATGCCTAAACCACATAACCAATTTTGATGAAATCTGGTAAAAAGTAAACTAGACGTTGGGGAAGGACATAAGCTATGTTTGGTCGCAATAACCGATATTAACGCGGGTGGAACCGCGGGGAAAAGCTAGTTTATAATATTACTAACACCGTTGGTCCCGCGTGGAATTACGCCCGAGTGCCATCGCTGTGACGCGAGCGTGGTCTCGGGGCTGCACACGCTCACCGAGTGTCCGGCGTTTGAGACGCTGAGGCGGGAGCTTGTGGCGGCCCTGGGGGTGAGAGTGCTCACGCTCTCCACCCTGCTCGCGGCGATGGTCCGCTGCGCGGATGCGCGGGCGGCCAGCGCCTCCTTCCGCGAGCAGGTCATGCTCGCGAAGGAGACAGCAGAGCGGGCGCGGCGCGATGAGCGAGAAAGACTCACTGACATCGCTGCACGCGCCCGAAGGCGGCTCGGGCGTCGGAGGGCGCAAACTGACCTCCGCCCCCCATGAGCGCGGGCCTGAGGGTGACGGGGGGAGCCGCCCGTCACCCTAGAAGAAGCAGGCCACGGCGGCGGCCTCCCCACACCGGGGTTGAGTCGGGGACCGCGTGGTCCCCCCGAGTGCGAGGGATATGTCGCATGACAACCTCACCTTCGGCCTAGCACTACGACCCAGAGACGGGGTGCGGTTTAGTCGCGTGGAATTTGATACCCGTTCGCGCAGCCGATGATAACCTAATCACTTTTGTCTTGTTTTTAATATTATTTAAAGGAACAGATGTACTTTTAAGGATATACTTAGTAACTGTACGCAATAATAATGTACGCAATAATAAACATGCACGAGACAGCAAGCGATACAGTGTGACAAGAAAAAGGAGAAACGAATACATGCCTATTAAAAAAATATGACCAAAAGTATTTTCGTGAATATTTGGGATCAATTTCGATAAAATATCATTGTAAAAGGTGTTAGGGTGTTGGTATCTAAAAGTGTTAACAATACATAACAAAATTAAAAAAGTTTGCACGAAAACCAATTCCATTTTCAAATATTTGAAATGTTCAGTCTCATATTTTGTTTATTCAAAACTCTGTGGCTACTAGATTTATCAATTTTAGATTTATCAATTAATAACTTATTTTGTTTTAATTATAAGTTTAAACCAGAGTTTCACATCATTAAAGGAACAATGAAAATAGTTATGTTATTGGGACAGAACCAATAGAATCACTAAACAATGTTACCAACTGTCGCGTAAGTAAGAACATTATTGGGTACGTAGGTAGATGTTATTTTAACTGCACTGATATAATATTAATATTACCCTTAGATTATTAATATATCTAATAATCTAAGATATCAACTATTGTATATTTTTAAACCTCGTCTTCGAAAGCCCATGGATCCGATTACCTCTCAGGGATTTTTTCTGTGCAATCTGTGTATTCATTTAAAAACATATCTATACTTGCGGCACGCTGTGATGGCCGTTTTGATGTATTAACTAAGTTACGATATTGTCAGAGTAAAACGGTCTAGTCATCTGTAGTTAAGTTGATAAGGTTTTTATTTTACTTGCATGAAATCCCCACGGATACCCCCGAGCCGGAGGAGAAGCTGGTGGAGGTTATGTCGGACTCGAACGCGTAAACCGCACACCGTCTGTGGGTCGATGACGATGACGCGCGTCAGAAACGAGTGAGGAAGAGGGTGGACCGATACGGTTTGCCGAGTAACAACTAGCTTGCAGAACTTTAGTACATCCGTGATCATGGCACTTGTAACAGTGCCGAAATATCGGATTCTCAAAGAAAATAATAAACATGGTAAATATCCCGTTTATAATTTTAATTGTAATGTAAATGACCATGTCAATCTAAAATCATATAGAGTACGCCTGTTCTATAACGAACTATAGGCAGAATATTGAGTGATTTTTCATAGAAATTTATCCGAATAGCATACAATAAACTCTATAAGATGGAAAATATTACAAACTATAACAATAATGGTATTATTGGGTTTAGTAGGTCCCTATCCCACGCAGCACCTACGCCACTAACGCGCTAACATGGCAGGTGCTATTTCTGATTTTCACTTCTCGGAATACATCACAAGTAAATAACTCTCATAATTGGACTTCTAGACTTGGAATGAAGTAAACTTATAGCTCTTTAATGTAGTACCCTATTGTATAAAATGTTAACCGGTTATTTTGTACGGCTGATTAAGCTACTTGGTTGCGAAATAATACCTATATCAATACACAACCTACGTAACATAACATAACATATACTCACGCCTTTATCCCCGAAGGGGTAGGCAGAGGTGCTAGCACCCACATTTCGCCGGTTTATGTTTAGGTCCCAATGTAAAAGGTGGCGAGCCTATTGCCATTAACTGGGCACTTATAAACCTGCAATAAATACACAAATAACTTCGAAAAACATCGAAAAGTCATTGGTGTGTGCCATCGAAAACCTGGGATCGAACCCGAGACCTCGTCTCAGCAGTCCATTACCCATACCACTAGGCTACACAACCTACCAGCGATGATAATATTAGTGGGTTAATAAAATAGCAATATTATTCATACATACATACATATATATACACACACCTGTAAATCCCCGAAGGGGTAGACAGAGGTGTATTAACACCCATCTTTAGTCAACTATGATTTTCGGTCCCACATAATAGGGCGCGAGATTATTGCCGTTAAGTGGGCACTTAGTTATGGACTGTAAATTTACCGACGGATGGAGAGTAGCCCTATCCCTTAGTTGCCATCTACGACCCTATTCTAATCCACCGGGAACCAACAATATTTTTGAAGTGTTCTTCTTCAACCATTTAGCTCACTCAATTGACATTTAAACATGTACGAATGTCATCTTTTTGCGATGAATGATGAATCAGATAATTTCGTAATAGGCACCCTATTGTAAAAATCCATACTAATATTATAAATGCGAAAGTAACTCTGTCTCTGTCTGTCTGTCTGTCTGTATGTTACGCTTTCACGTCCAAACCACTAAACCGCTCTTGATGAAATTTGGTACAGAGGTATATTAGAGCTTGAGAACGGACATAGGCTTCCTTTTATCACGAGAAAGTGGGTTAAAGGGGGGAAATAGGGAATGAAAGTTTTTATGAAAGTTTGTCATTGCTGAAGATATCTTAATGAAATTTGGTACAGAGGCAGATTAGAGCTTGGGAACGGACATAGGCTACCTTTTATCGCGAAAAGGGGGGTAGAAGGAGGGCGGACTAGGGCCTTGGTGTGAAAGTTTGTCATTTTCGAAGATTTCTTGATGAAATTTGGTATAGAGATAGTTTGGAGCTTGGAAACGGACATAGGCTACTTTTTATCGCAAAAAGGGGTAGAAGGAGGGGGAGGGGGGATATGGCTATGGGATGAAAGTTTGCCAGTTTTGAAAACATCCTGATGATATATTTGGTACAGAGATGTATTAAAGCTTGGGAACGAACATAAGGCTACCTATTGACGCTAAAATGGAGGTATAGGGGGGGGGGGGGATAATAAGGGATGAAAGTTTGACAGTTTTGAAGATATCCTTATGAAATTTGGTACAGGGATTAATTAGAGCTTGGTAACAGACATATGCTACCTTTTATCGCGAATAATGTGGTAAAATGGGGGGGGCCATAAGGACTACATAAGGGGAGGGGAAGGGGAATAGGGCTATGGGATTAAAGTTTCTCATTTTTCAATGGCACAAAAAAAAGGGGTGAATATGGCATAAATAGTAAGAATTTCTTTTAGATGTCCTCATGAAATTGAATTAGAACTTCGGAACGGACAACAACGGGTTGAGTAGAGAGGCGAATAGGCAGGCGAGAGGAAAGATGAATGTAGTGGCGAGTAGAGATCGAAAAGAGTTGAGTAGAGGTGCGACTATATAGGCGAGTGGGAAGAGTCAAGTAGATAGGCGAAAAGAGAATCGAATGCATGGGGAAGTAGAGAGGCCAATGGAAAGGCATGTATAGAGAAGAGTACAAAGTCGAATAGAGAGGGTAACAGAGAAGTTAGTAGAGAGTCGAGTATAAATTCAAGTATAGAGGCGAGTAGAAAATCGCGTAGAGAGTCGAATATAGAGGCGAGTAGAAAGTCGAGAAAAGAGGTGAGTACATAGTCCAGGACAAAGTTGAGTAGAGAGGCGAATTTAATGCCCAATAGCGCCGGATCAACACTAAGCGATAACCGACATCCACGCGGGCGGAGCCGCGGGCAACAGCTAGTAGATAATAAACTTAAGTGATGCATAGCTCTACCTATGTTTGTCTGAGGTAGACTTTCTCTGAGAGAGAGACCATAACAAAACTTCAACCAAGTCATAACAGTTACATTACTTTGTACCTTCACCTAAGTGCTTAACGTTTGCTTTCAGGCCGCAAAGGAATGTTTATTTCTTCTTTCTTTGTTTATGTCGCCGCGAACTAGCTTTATCAGCCATTGAATTAACTGCCTAGGCTGTTAACTAAACGGCGCCATTCAATAAACGGCCTGAATAATATTCAGCCGTAACGTTTATTACATACAACATTTAATAACCCTGGCTGGCTAATGCTTAGGTGAATTGTAAGATGGGGCATTACCTCAAAATAAGATAGAAAATATATACCTATAAATCCCTAACGGGGTAGGCAGAGGTGTGTAAAAAGAAAAAGAGAAAGTTACGTAATTCGACTTGGACAGCTTAGGTCAGAAGCTCTAATGCGAGAGCGGAGCGGAGCCTTCGTGGTTATTTTCTTATATAACCATACAGAAATAAGTAAATTTTCTAGCATCCATCAAAGTTACTTGCCTAGCCATTTAATCAAATGGCTGTACACCATTCAGGCCGCTACTTGAAAGGCGCCGTTCAGTAAAGAGCTTAGTAGGTTAATTGAACGGCTGATAAAGCTAGTTGGCTGCGACATATACAGTATACGCGCATTAGCAATGCCTTGATCACACTCGCCGAGTAGACTGGCGAGACAGTTCAATCGGCCGAGTGCGATGTACGTGCATAGTACTCGGCACTATATTGGTGCCAAGTGCCAAGCATAAAAGGAGGTAGGATATGACGGTATTCCCGTCCCAATTGAGAAGTCCGATTGGGGAATAGGGCGGAGGGAGGTTATTAGCCCCTTATTCTGTAGAATACAGGGGTTAATAACCTCATGTTATGTTCTCGGCAGTGATTAGGTTATCCAGAGATCATTGGAGAGTTTGTGCTGTCAGTACAGTCAGCCTAGTTCAGCTTTGTCTTGGCACAGAAAAGGGTCAGCAGCATGAGTCTGACTTCTCTGGTGGTGCACACATCCATAGGCCACAGCAACCACTTTCAGGTGGGCCGTGTGCTTGTCTGGCACCTACAAGTGGTATAAAAAAGAACACTAGGCCGAATGCACTGTCTTGTCACTCCTCTCGGTGCCTGTGATGAAATCATATAGTTCTTACTTGATAAAAGGATTACATACCATATACGTTGGTATGCACAGTATGGGCGGTAGTATGAAGCTGCTAAGTATCGCTGTACTGCAACGCCTTTCCGTACACAGGATGTGGTTTTTATCTGAGTATCTGGAACAAAAGGATTTACATTTTATGTGATTGTTTGCATGACTGTACGGTGTGCTTCTTATCGGCCAGTATACTACTATATTGACCAAATGTATCTGGATTAATTACTTTTTAGTAAAACATCGCTCGCTTCCGTATTAGAGAATTGGTGTTGGTAGTCCAGTGGCAGAATTTTCGGACTTATGATCAAGTGCTAGCTAGCTCTGATCCCAGTCAGATCCATTCCTTAACAAAAAACCTTTCATTTCATATTATTTGAAACGTAAAGAAATACTATTCAAAGACACTTTAAGGTCTTCCAAAAATAAAAAAATGTGTGCCTCCCGGGAAATGTGAGGCAGAGGTAAGATACATTAAAAGGGTTTATTTTTTCTGTTGTGATTATTTCGGATTGTATAATAACATTCCTTGAGGCTTTGCTGGACAAGAAAAGTTAATTGATATTAAAGATACATGTAAAATCTTCGTAGCGTTAAAAGTTTACACTTTGGAACCCAAAGTCCGCTAATTATTTTTTATTACTTTGTTAACTTTTACGAGAACGACTTCTGTCTGACCTCCCGACCCCGTTAGAACCCTGCGATAAGGCAGAGCTGCAACAGAGCCTCATTCATTATATAACAGGTGCATCAACTTTCAAGTGAGGTTAACTTGGCTGAAAGTTGTTAGAAAGGCCCTGTACCGCAGACTAAATAATAGAGCCTGCACAATCAATAGGTATAAAAATATACCTGTTATTTCTAAAAAGAAAAATATAGGTTCGCAAACCAATATCTGCTGACGTCACATGTAGGCTATCAAATACTGAGCGAGCGAGGAGTTTGCCATACAAAATAATATACTCATATATCATGTTTATCTTAATCGTAGCGGATAACACGTGCGTTGCTAACCCTCGTATTGGCTTGTTGTCTAGTATCAAAACATATTTATCTTTATAAAGAGTTTGGGTGCAAACTTATTGGGATATTCATATTTCAATCAACGGCCCGTTTTCCTGAACAACACTCACTTATGAATCGACTCTTACAATGACATTAGAACTGCCATCTGGAATACCCACCGCGGCGGCGCGCATCGTAGGACGATGCGCGCCTCCCCACACCGGGGGACCGCGTGGTTCCCCCTACCCGAGGAGGACCAGACCGAGAGGGATGGCCCTGGGTCAGCCGGGGTGCGAGGGATATGTCGCATGACAACCTCACCTTCGGCCTAGCACTACGACCCAGAGACGGCGTGCGGTTTAGTCGGTTCGAGTCCGACATAACCTCCCCCTCCGGCTCCGGAGGGGTGGGTATCCGTGGAGATTTCCCGCCAATAAAAAAAAATCCATCTGGAATACAACTTGTCATCGAACCCAGTTATGAATCGAGATTCAGGACTTAGGATTGTCTTGGATTACGGGCCTATAGTGTACCTTAAAAGGTTAATATGATGCAGACTAAGGTTTTGGAATTTGATATGTCTTTCTTGTAATTTCGTCTGATGTGAGTGCTCTGAACGTCAGTTATTTAAAATTAACGTAGTGGTTAACACGTTCATGCGAACAACGTATATATATGTCCAAAATTGTTCACGTTACCGTGGCACAACCAACAAACACGATCAACTCACACGAAAACTCGATTTATAGAGCACAACGTACTACTGTGGCCCTTGGCCATCCGATTATTTAAAAGTTCGTTTCACAATCAAATAGTGCTACACCGTATTGAATTATTTGCATCTTCGAAAGCATTACGTTTCGATTCTAATTACCTACTGTGTAAGCTCACATCGTGATAGAACGTCGCTTCACTATTATGAATGTCGACGTCTCTGGACGTCAGAATTATATATTCTAATACAAAACCCTTAGCCGTTATTTGGACAACGACATTAGTCGTCGCTCGATTTTGTATGAGAAATGGACTGCTCCATCGCATATAGTCGTATATATACGTTGTTCACATGAACGTGTTAAGGAATCGGTCTTACGATCGAGAAGTCCCCAATTTGAAACCGGCCTACTCAAAACATACAAATCAAACTGATTCAACATATTAAACAATAGTGTAGATACTCCTTTTTTGAAATCGGATTATTAACCTAACTCTTCAGTTAGGTTAATAATCCGAACGCCTTACTGAATTTCATTTAGCCGATTTCATAACATAGCATATAAAAAAGTGAACCCTCAATGCTGTGGTTAGGTAAAAGGGGATGAGTGATCATATTTCATATTCATTCCATATACGGTAAAATCTCATTTTGGCAAATTTTCGACTCATCCCCTTTTACCTAAACACCACAGATCTGTGGTGTTTAGGTAAAAGGGGATGAGTCATCATAATTATATCATATTCATTCCATATACGGGAAAATCTCATTTTGGCAAATTTTTGACTCATCCCCTTTTACCTAAACACCAGAGAATGATGCTGTGATGCCAATCTAATTTATTGGGTTGATTTTCTTAAGAAAATATTTAATATATATCTTATAGTCGTGAATAAAGTCCCAAGTTCGTTTACTTTACTATTACTAGTGTTAGACTGAGTTATTCTAAAAATATTTATATAGAATCTTTTCAACACAAGACTGAAAACTGGGAGTGAAGCCAGAACTATAATATTTATTCATGTAAATAATTAACTTTACGTGCGTTAACGTAAATGAATTTTGATAGATCAGCTATTTCAAAAACCGCATGTGTGCCGCACTATAACAAACTAGTGGGTAGGTAAATTTGTAATTTTATCAACAAGAAAATGGAATCGAAAATTAAATAGTTTCAGACGGGATTCGAACCCGCAATCTTGCCTTCGAGCCACCGAACCATACCTGAATCCATGCAAATTCCGATAGTCGTATGAATGTCGGTAGATCGCTCCCACGGTCTTCCCTAGACGGATATACAGAAAAATTTGGATGGATTCAGGCATAGTTCGGAGGCTCAGTGGTCAGAGCATTTAGTAAGCTATAAATGTAAAGTGATCATGTTCAAGTAAACTAATTAACGAGCGATTGGCACTAGGCCAATCGCTCGGTCATCAAAACGGTCGTTCCGAGGTGTCGTGATTTTGAGTTAGAAAATAAGGTTCCTGACTCCTAATTCCTGTCTCCAGCTAATGTTCTACCCGTTTGATGTGCTGTTGCTCTAAGGTTTGCTATGGCTCTCGAAAGGCATAACTCACCAGGCTCTAGCTGTATGCTACAGCTAGAGCCTGGTGAGTTCAGCGTCTTTATATTCTTTCAGTGACGGAGAAAGAAAACAGGTATCACCACCCCATTTCATCCAAAGAGTGTCGTAAGTGACGACTAACAGAAAAATACGCAGCTGATATCACTGTGATAGAAGGAAATCTCGAAATTAAACCCTGCCAACCCATCTGGACAGCGTGGCAACAGTAAGCCAAAAGAGTTGGCACAGGATTCAATTATCGTTTTGTTTTTTTTAAATTGATTGATTTATTTATATTTTTTCATGTGAGTGACTTGACCTGGTACAAGCCCATGCTCTGTTCGAATTTTAAATCAAAAAATCTCTATACGGAATTAACTTCTTCGTCTTTTACGAACACCGCCACTGACGCATGATAATTTTTAGTACTTGTACGTCAGTACTTTGTATCTGTTATGTGGTAATATTGCTCCATACATTTTTTGCTTAGGTTTGCATACATAAGCAAAAAATTTGAAGTAACTATATTTTTAAATGGTTTTATAGATACAAATTAATGTAAATATAAATAGAAAACCACGAATACTGAGTCATGCTTGCCCAATGTTTCAAAATTCAAAAGTTTGAAGACACAAAGGCAGTATTCTAAAGTTGAGTCTGTTCCCAGATGTTGTGAGTATCCACAAGAAAGGCTTTTAAAAACATGTTTTATTAGAATTGAGAAGACTGCATCATGAGATCTTGATATTTAAAAATAATAAAACAAATCTTCGAGGTTGCGTCTGTAAATGTAAAAGTCCACCCGTCTTTGTCTCAGAACGGTTTGCGTGAACAAAAAACTCAGTCTCGTAGCTTACCAGGATGATTTTATAGCATTCAACTTGTTAATTTTCATGAATTGTTTTATTTGACTATAGTAATTTTGAAACTATTACTTTTGTTTAGAATTAGAATTATTAATTTCAAGATTATTGAGTACTCAATTTAAAAAGAGGCCTAGTTATAAATCCTAGGTATAAATACTTGTATGCATCAATATGGGTATTTTATTGGTCTGGTCGTGCCTCGGAAAGCACGATAAGCCGTCTTTCGCCCCAAAAATTCAACAACTGTTCTAAC
The DNA here is from genome assembly GCA_949126895.1 of Eilema caniola. Classification (NCBI taxonomy): domain Eukaryota; kingdom Metazoa; phylum Arthropoda; class Insecta; order Lepidoptera; family Erebidae; genus Eilema; species Eilema caniola. The sequence continues at coordinate 8,435,358 of OX421478.1, forward strand.
TGCAATGCTTCGATATCGCCTTTGGGTTGTGGATGTAATATGGCAGTCGCTACACGGAAAATGTCGAAGTTCAGCCAAATTCGCAGTTAGACTGATAAAAGTGGACCCCAGACTCCAAGTTGAAAGCTTCGAATGCGACTGGGATTAACGCTAGGATGAATAAGAAGTGCACACTTCTGAGTCGTAGTTTTTAGGGCTCCAACTGCACTACAAAAGATGTATGACAACCGGGACCTGTTCGATAAACGATCAGTGGATTAAGTTGCCTAGGCGAAGGTTACCATTGGGATGGGTGACCGATTAGTGACGCTTTCGTGCTTCGAAGGGCACGTTAAAAGTCGGTCCCGGCTGTCAACAGTCGTTAGGTCAAGACGGAGGCTTGTATAGGCGACCTGAACAACTCTGTCACAGGTTTGCCCCTAACCACACGACACTGACGGCACAGAAACTCTCTGCGTTTGTAGGGTTGGCAGCACGAGTGTGACTTCCCTGGTGTTGCATGTTGCAACCACTTTCCATCAGGTGGGGCGTGTGATTGTCTGCCACCTCGGTTGTTAAAAAAAAGGAGACCACTTTGGGAATTGGTTACCGTAGCCTATGGATGTGCGCAACACCAGAGGCGTTACACTTGTGCTACCGACCTTGGTAAGAATCTTCTGATGGCCTTATTGAAGAACCCCATATTATAGTCGCTTGGGAAAACTTTAACTAACTAACTTTTAATATTACAAACAGACACTTCTATTTTATTTATATGTATAGGTTTATAGATTAAAGTCAATAAGGTCACTCCACAGTCACACCGCATGTCTGCGTCATCTGAAAAATACAACCTAGCCCGATTCTCCCTGCTTCGGCCGACATGTGTCCGAAGTCTATCGGGGGCTTCCCTATGACCATACTACAGAAACTTTTGTACAGATATCTAAGTGTTAGATAGTGATTCTACAAGTAATTTCTTTCTTTCTTTCTTCTAGAAAATAGATTCTTTAGAAAATATTCTAGAAAATAGTTGGTCGGTTGTTAAAAAAAAGAAGACCACTTTGGGAATTGGTTACCGTAACCTATGGACGTGCGCAACACCAGAGGCGTTACACTTGTGCTACCGACCTTGGTAAGAATCTTCTGATGGCCTTATTGAAGAACCCCATATTATAGTCGCTTGGGAAAACCACCGCAGAGAGATCGTTCCACAGTTTAAGCGACTGCTATGAGCCAGTATACGCCAATAATGAAGAATATAATAAGGTATTCCTGAGAAATCATTGCACGCCTCTGTCAGGAGACTATTGTTATATTAATAGTTGTAGGTATTCAGAATGAACAATGAATATGTTCGGTTCTCAGAAATCCGGATAGCGGATATTGGTTTATCTACTCGTATGTCTGTAATGAATCGCTTAGTCAGCCTTCACACGAAATGTTGGAACTTTGAGTAGATCTCCACCAAGAATAGCTTTTTTCCTCAACCTATCTAGTTTCTTTTGCTTAATGGTATCTAGAAATCATTAATATTATATTTTAAAAATAATCTTTTTCAATTTAAAAACATCATCTTAAGTGAGGTACAGGTTATTTTATTCCACTGAGATGGCAGGACAAGCACACAGTCCACCTGATGGAAAGGTACAAGACAAGCAAGGCTGTGGTTGGCAGTGTAGTTATTTCGTATATTATATGAATAGTATGTCCTATCCACCCCATAGTCAGTTGACTACTAATAGCTTTTTTGTGGTTGACTCGACCCATGGTCAACTCACCCTATGACACTATTTTATATTTTATAGCGACCCACCCCGGCTGCGCACGGTTGCAATGGATGTTATTATACATATAAACCTTCCTCTTCAATCACTCTTTTAAAAAAACCGCATCAAAATCCATTGCGTAGTTATAAATAGGGATATAGGGACAGGAAAAGCGACTTTGTTTTATAATATGTAGTGATATGTAGGTTTATTATGATTTTGTAACATTATTATTAAAGGTGGCTTTGTTACACTACCTGCCTAATTAAAATATATTTATGGAATTTACAATATGAGCTATTAAATTGTTTTGAGCCCAGATACAATTTGATACTCGTGTAATTTATGTTCCCAAAATTACTTAATTTATGTGAAAGGTACACCGCGTAATAATGGAAACTAATATGGATTGTATGAAATTAAATTGATTGAAGTTATGTACTGTAGTAGGTATTACTATAAACTACAATATTATTGAATATATTAAATGATCGAAATAATTGAACACAATAAAAAAACAATCCCTAACCGGTGAGTACGGTAGAGATCTTGTGCTGTCAGTGGGAAGTCCGAAGGTTTATGATGACATTGTTGTGATTTGCGGGCGTTAAATGTTGGCGTGATGGTCAGGGAGACCCGGTTAAACGGTTAGGCTGTACGGTTCCCGAACCTGAGAATCACTTATTCTGCGCCCCAGGAGGCTGAACCAGCAGCCTGTGTAAAGTTCCCGGTGCTGTAGTTGTCCGGATTGATATGATCTAAATGGCCTTCAAGACAGGAACCTGTCCAATCTATGGGTACCTTCGTATATATCACGGTGGCCATACCCGTATCTTTACGTGCCTCTACAGTTCTCATAGTGGTGACCCGAGTTGTGCGAAGTACTTACACGCCATTTTGCGCTCTCTTATTCCGCGAGCCAAGTCCCGGCGTCGTGGAAAACTGCGTTCGTACATTCTGTGCCTGCGAAAGGCGACAGGACAGACCCGTCCAATTACAGGCCTATTGCTATAACCTCCCTTCTCTTGAAGGTAATGGAGTGTGTTATTAATATGCAGCTCCTGAGATATCTTGAGGGAAACGATCTCCGGAGCGATCGACACCTTCTTGTCTATCTTACAAACCGATGGGCGCATGCCGTCGAGAGTCTAGGGGAGGTACTAGTAGTCAGTCTCGATATAGCGATGGCCTTCGATCGGGTCTGCCATGCTATGGACTCCCCGAGGAACTATGCGAATGGATTGCCAACTTTTCGTCCAACAGAAGTATACAAGCCATCGTCGATGGCAGCTGCTCGGACCGCATGGACATACACACTGGTGTCCCACAGGTACATTCTATCATCCCACGCACGCTCAGGCCGTGGAATGAACACCCTGCTGTCGATTTCCAACGCGACTACAATATAGGGTTCTTCAAGACGGGCATTTGAAGGTTTCTTCAAGGTCGGCAGCGCGAGTGCGACGCCCCTGGTGTTGCACACTTATAATTAGGTGGGCCGTGTGCTAGTTTGCCACCTAAGTGGTATAAAAAATAAAACAATGTAAATTTTGATATTCAATAAATACTGAATACCGAAGATTGAAAATTCAGACGCCTAACTATTAAATGTAGATCATAAAATATTGACGTTGACCATAGCTGTTAGCAAGATAAAATAAATATATGACGGCGCACAGGTTATGTTAGTCGATTTACAATCGATTCGGATGACATTTCGAATTTGACAGCTGACATAACACCGAGCGCTGGGAGGGCGGCCATTATTGCTTCAGACCTCAGAGTGCGCACGCGCCCACGTGTTCTGGTGGAATGTTTTAAATCGGATTATACTTTCGCAATCGTTTAAAATTATAAGTGTTGATTAATTATAGTGTAGTTAATAAAGAAGAAATAAGAAGTATTGTGGAATATTTTATTGAAACACCGTACGTTGATTTCCTCGCCCGACTACCCACATTATGACAGATAAAACCCAAGATAGTAACGCTACATCTGAGGCCGTGCCTTTATCAGAAGTGGGATTTAGAGGGCCTAACCTTGAGGAAATCGGCGATGAAACCGCTGGCCCGTCGAAGACAAACAGTGACAGTGCAAGTTTTCTCACGAATATGGAAGTGCTCCTATCTCGCATATTGACGGCGACACAAAGTGCTCCAGCTAGCCTTCCAACACCTCGTCTTGTACAATTTGACCCAGACGAAACGGATTCGGACGTAGAAGGTTGGTGTAGAATAACTGAAATAATTATAAATAGTCGAAAACTGTGCGGACCTGAGCTGTTACTTTCACTAACACATGCACTGAGAGGTCGCGCGGCCAAGTGTTTGACCAAGTTAAGCAGTTCCGAAATAACATGGCCTTGCATAAAAGAAACTCTGCTCGCCAAGTTTGGGCGGCCTATGCTGATGCAAGATCATTTCGACAATATACTGAGATTTCAAATAGGAAGTAAAGAGACTGCATGTGAGGCGGCTATACAACGAAATGGGAGAAGATGTAGTTACGGAATTTGCTGTATCCGTGTTATCTCAAAAGGATGCATTGATACGCCGAGAATTGAATTCTCATCTTGTGTCTACGAGAGCTCAATTGTGTAGAATTCTCAACGACATTTCCCTTAAAAGACGCTATGATGAAAATGATAATGAGCCCGACGCTAAACGCCCGCGTCTGCCTGATTCACGATTCTCCGGGACTTGTCATTTCTGCGGAAATCGTGGACACAAAATGGAAGATTGTCGGAAGCGGCGAGACAATATGAAATCAAAATCAAAGGAAGACAAGGAGAAAAGTGTAACCTGCTACTCCTGCGGGAAGCCCGGTCACGTCAGTACCAGCTGCCCAGAGAAGAATACAAGCAGTAATCAAGGTCAACGCAAAGAAGTCCAGATCTGCGAGCGACGCGCAACCAGAGGTACACTGTCGACGTCAACTGGTGAGACCATTCCTTTTCTTTTTGATAGCGGGTCGGCCTGCTCTCTGGTTAAATTTAGCTTTGTTGAAAAACTTTCTGGGACCAAATGCAATGAAGTAGTTTATTTAACAGGAATTGGTGGAGACGATATTAAGTGTACCTTGCAAATTATGAGCCCCATTGTTATACAAGAAATTCCTTTGACGATACTGTTTCACGTTGTGTCTGACAACACAATTTCTGAAGCGATACTCATAGGTAGGGATGTTCTCGATCAGGGTGTTCACATCGAAATTAATAGTGATAGCCTAGTTTTTTTTTCACGTAAATAAATCAATGTGTGCCAATTACGAATGAGCTTGATTTTAGTACTGTTGATACAGATATTGTAGGGAGTGAAAAGCTAGCATTAGTGAGAATCCTTCAGAAGTACAGTAGTTGCTTTATAGACGGTATTCCAACTCGCCGTGTGACAACAGGCAATTTAAAAATCGAATTGATAGACCCGTATAAGGTAGTTCAGCGTCGCCCATACAGATTATCACCTATTGAGAAAGACATAGTCAATGAAAAAGTACAGTCACTTTTAGATGCAGGTGTCATTCGGGAAAGCTCTTCGCCATTTGCCAGTCCCATCCTCTTGGTTAAGAAAAGAGACGGCTCTGATAGAATGTGCGTGGATTACAGAGAGTTACAACTCAAACACACGTCCTGAGCACTATCCGCTTCCAAGAATTGACGAACAGGTAGACCGGTTAAGTGGAGCTTGTTACTTCTCGTCATTAGACATGGCATCAGGCTATCATCAGATTGTTGTAGAGCCTCTGTCAGTTGAGAAAACTGCCTTCGTAACGCCGAATGGGCAATACGAATACCTCGCTATGCCCTTTGGGTTACGCAATGCAGCCTCGGTGTGCCAACGCTGCATCAATAGTGCACTGAAATCACTTCGTGACACAGCTGCTCTAGCTTACATGGATGATGTCCTTTGCTTTTCCTCTAAGGTTTCTGAGGGTCTGCATCGTTTGGATGCTGTTCTTGGGGTTCTATCGGAAGCAGGTTTTTCTTTCAATATCCGAAAATGCAGATTTATGAAGAAGGAGGTCGACTATCTCGGTTATGTTATACGCGAGGGCGAAGTAAGACCCAACCCACGAAAAATCAAAGTTCTTATCGATGCACCGTCTCCAGCCACAGCCTCGCAGGTTAGACAGTTTCTCGGACTCGCTTCTTATTTTCGAAAATTTATTCCCAATTTCGCCACATTGGCGGGACCGCTGTATCCGCTGACTAAACTAAAGGGACCTATCACGTGGACCGATGGACACAGGGCCATACACGCAAAGATTGTCAGGATACTCACGTCAGAACCAGTTTTAACCATATTTAACCCCGAAGTCCCAATAGAATTGCACACTGACGCTAGTTCCGACGACTATGGAGCCATTTTAATTCAGAGACATAAAAACACACCGCACGTTGTCGCGTATTTTAGCCGTAGAACTGCTGACGCAGAATCCAGATATCATTCCTATGAACTGGAGACGTTAGCCGTAGTACGCGCTGTTGAGAATTTTCGCCATTATCTGTACGGTCAGCACTTTACAGTGTTTACAGACTGCAACTCTCTGAAAGCATCGAAAGCTAAGGTCGATCTTTCTCCACGTGTCCATCGCTGGTGGGCTTATCTCCAAGCTTATGACTTTGACATAGTCTATAAAGAAGGTCATAGCATGGAGCATGCCGATTACTTGTCTAGAAATCCAACCTCCCCCTCGTCAATAACTATAACTGAGCCCTTGGAATTGACTAAAGAATCCACCACTTCACGTAAAGTCGTAAGCTTTGTCGAACTTCATGAAAGCTGGCTTCAAGTTGAGCAGAAACGCGATTCGGAAATTCAGGATCTAATCAGTAAACATTTAAACAAAGAATTACCAGAAACTATTTCCCATACATATGACGTACGCGACGGTATACTATACAGGAAGGTAGAACGCAACAAAATTAGTTCTTGGTTACCTATAGTACCGCGATCCTTAATCTGGACACTGATAAATCATGTACATTGTGAAATCAAACATTTAGGATGTGATAAGACGCTTGATAAAATTTATGAACAATACTGGTTCCCGCAGATGGCTAAGAACGTTAGGATATTCGTTGATTCTTGTATTGTATGTAAAGCTTCGAAGGGTCCTTCAGGGGCACAGCAGCTAAGGGCACATCCAATTCCCAAAGAAGGAGTTCCATGGCATACCATTCATGTCGATCTTACGGGAAGGCTTAGTGGCAAAAGCGATCGAAAGGAGTACGTGTCGGTCATAATCGATGGTTTTACGAAATTCGTCCTCCTCGAATATACTCAGTCGCTTGATGCTACATGCGCAATAAAAGCCCTAAAAAGAGCAGTGACATTGTTCGGAGCGCCGAGAAGAATCATAGCTGATCAGGGTAGATGTTACATTAGCTCTAATTTTAAAGAATTTTGTTCTGAACACAAGATCGAACTGCACTTGATATCTACTGGTTCTTCTAGAGCTAACGGGCAAGTAGAACGTGTTATGCGTACCTTAAAAAGTCTTCTTACCATAATAGAAAACGATTCAAATAAAATATGGCGCGAAGAGCTAGACAATGTCCAGTTAGCATTAAATAGCACGAAGTCAAGAGTCACGGGATACAGTCCTACAGAGTTAATGTTCGGTATTAGAGCTCAATCATTAGGTCTTTCTAAAATATCACCCGAGTCACAATCACCCCATCGCGTTAACCTGGAAATGGTACGAAATGAGGCATCTACTAGTATTCGAAAAGAAGTCATATCCGATTCCAGGCGGATCAATCGTGGTCGAGCGCAAATTAAGCCCCTTACAACAGGTGACTATGTGTTCATTAAGTGTAATGAAAGAAACCAAACCAAATTATCTAGGAAATTTCGAGGTCCCTTTGTCATATCTAAAGTTCTCAGTAACGATCGGTATGAACTCAAAACTTATCACGGGAGGTAACCGGGTCTATAAATACTCTCATGAAAATTTGCGCTTGGTACCAAAAGGTTTTGAAGGATTAGTGGAAATTGCTGGAAGTATGCTCGAAAGTGATGATTCGAGTACTTTGGCCGAGACGGCGGTCAATGGGGAACATTCTAGGTCTATCCATGTTGATGACGGCAGTGATACCCTTTCTATATCAAGCGATGATACCTTAACGGCAGGGTCTGACACACTGTCAGCAACAGACACTGAAAGACAACTAGAGGAGTCTGAAATTGATAATCACACTAATGAACGTGAGTTACATGTATTGGCAATTAGCACCATCTAGAATAAGGATCAGAGTAATTCAGATGAAAAACTGGCTGAAGAGGCTTCATGCGCCTGGGCCATAGCTCTTGTTTATGTTGGGTAGAAAAAGTGAATGACTGGTCGGTATGGGCCCAGTATGCCCGGTCCACGCCATGTGGTATAGGAAGGCTGGTCGGTATGGGCCCAGTACGCCCGGTCCACGCCTTGTGGTATTTGAAGGCTGGTCGGTATGGGCCTAGTACGCCCGGTCCACGCCATGTAATCAATGAGGGCTGGTCGGTAAGGGCCCAGCACGCCCGGTCTACGCCATGTAGAGCAAGCTGTAAGTCGAAAGGGCCATGTACGCCCGGTCTTGTATGTACAGCTGTGTGTTGTGTAGCTCTGTGAAGCTAGTCGAAAGGGCCTTGTATGCCCGGTCCAATCCTAGCTGAGTCAGGTATGGACGAGCAAACGTTAATGATCAATGTGCCTCTGTAACTTTCAGGTGATTACGCACAAGACTTCTAATCGCACGAGGACGTGCGACAGTCAGGGTTGGCCGTGACGGCGCACAGGTTATGTTAGTCGATTTACAATCGATTCGGATGACATTTCGAATTTGACAGCTGACATAACACCGAGCGCTGGGAGGGCGGCCATTATTGCTTCAGACCTCAGAGTGCGCACGCGCCCACGTGTTCTGGTGGAATGTTTTAAATCGGATTATACTTTCGCAATCGTTTAAAATTATAAGTGTTGATTAATTATAGTGTAGTTAATAAAGAAGAAATAAGAAGTATTGTGGAATATTTTATTGAAACACCGTACGTTGATTTCCTCGCCCGACTACCCACATTATGACAGATAAAACCCAAGATAGTAACGCTACATCTGAGGCCGTGCCTTTATATAGAATCTTTTTGTTGGTATGCAGTAAAATAATATCAAATAATATTTATACTTACTTGATAGCAACGTATCTCCAAACAGCTAGTGAAAGTGTAAGACATATGGAGGCAGTGTGGAAGATCTGCGCGAAGTGCATGTGGAACAGCAGGTAGGCGGCCCATTTGTACGGCATCTCAGGCTGGCCCGGCAGAATCTGATGGCGAATTAAGCAAATTTTGAATTGAGTTGTAACGCGATTTTTCTAAAATAAAAGTAAGATAAGATAAGATAAATCTTTATTGTACACCAAAGAAATATAGTACATGTACAGACAACATAAGAAAAATGTAAAAATGGCGGCCTTATCGCTACAAGCGATCTCTTCCAGGCAACCTTTGGATGGACATATTTAATTAAACGATAATAACTTATGGGTAGTTATTACTGTAGTCATAAGCTTAAACTATATATAAGTATATAGACATGTATTTATATACATATTATATACTTTGTATTTTACATATACCTAAGTACATACTTAAATTCAATATCCATAGCATTTACATAAACATACATACATAATTATTAGATATACACATATATTTCATAAGTACAAGATATACCTATACACAGCGAGCCCATATCCATTCAAAACCATGACAAAGCAACTATCCAGAACGCAAATAGTGTTATTTAATCATTTTTTTTTAAAGTGGCCAGGGATTGTGCGCGTCTGATGGATACAGGCAGAGCATTCCACAACCGTACAGACTGGACTGTGAAAGATTTGTCATAAAATGTTAAGAGGGCGTGGACAATTGCAATGTTACTGACGACCTCAAGGTGTGTCATTGAAGAACACAAAACGTTCTTTTAGGTAAGTAGGAGTACGGGGATTGAAGAGAATACTGTAAAGCATGGAAAGAATGTGAGCATTCCGTCGAAGGCGAATTGGGAGCCACTTGAGCAAGTTGCGGAACTGTGATACGTGATCATATTTGCGTAGACCAAATATGAATCTAATACAGAAGGCTGTATTAGATTCTGAAGGCGCTCAAGCTTATCAAGTTGCTCCTCAGTGAGATCAAGATAGCTGACATCAGCGTAGTCAAGTAGTGGAAGAAGAAGAAATTCTGCAAGTGCAATTTTAGTGGCAGTAGGTAGGAAGTTTCGCAGTCTACGCATGGAACCTGCCGATGCAAACAACTTGCGACTGACTTCCCGTACTTGAGGGCCCCAGGATAGTCTCTTATCTATCCGTATACCTAGGATTTTTACCTCGCTACTTATTTGAATAGTAACACCGTTAAATATTACGTCTGGCAATTGTGACCAATCTATTCGGCTTATCTTGAGTTTTAGAAGTAGTAAGTAGCCTAAGTTACTCCTTACTACATCAGCTACCTGCCAATAAAAGTCCCGTCAAAATCAGTCCAGCCATTTCAGAAATTAGCCGGAACAAACCGTGAGACAGACAAAAATTGAAAATAAAAAATGTTATTTTGCTGTTATGTACCGTATTATATTCATATGCATGTAGTACAAAACGGTTATTTCAATATTACAAACAGACCCCTCCAATTTTATTTATATGTATAGATGTATAGATTAAAGTCAATAAGGTCACTCCACACTCACACCGCAGGTCTGCGTCATCCGAGAAATACAACCTAGCCCGATTCTCCGTGCTTCGGCCTACATGTGTCCGAAGTCTATCGGGGGCTTCCATATGACCATACTACAGAAACTTTTCTACAGATATCTTAGTGTTAGATAGTGATTCCACAAGTAATTTCTTTCTTTCTTTCTTTTCTTCTAACTGTTTATCTAGGAAGTAGTTCTTCAGAAATTTCTTTGGATTCTTGTGAAATTTGAATTAATCTATCTGTTAAAATAAGGTACAAATAACATTAATCTACATATTCTATACATATGTTATACTTAGTAACTAGGCATTCATATTATTTACTTCGAAAACTTTGCTAATCGGTAATTTGACCTCAATAAAGCGAAGTTATCATCCAATGAACCTTAACGATAACAAAAAATACCGAATTAGGAGGCCCACTTCACTGAATATCGGCTTTCCAACCCGAATATGAAATGAGGCACATTCGCTTTAACAACGTATTCACGTGACAAGATTACGAACACAACGCTACAATAAGCACAATAGTATCGTTGTTATGTTATGAAAAATACTTATTTAAAACATTTCCCCCTCAAAATTGGGAAATTCTTGTGAATTAACTCCAAATCTAAACGATGATGATGGTAATGCTTATTTAAGTACTTTATTTTCATCATATCAGTTGCTTTCGGTGTAATAATATCTAAAGCTGTTGTTGTTACTGCAGTTTTCATTATACATATTATTCATTGATTTTTAAGCATGTAGTCGGATTATTTTTAAAGTCAAACTAAAACTAAAACGTAAAGACTAAATATTTACAAGAATTAACAAAATAGAGGAATAGGGGCCAAAGAGTTTAGGCGTCGAAGAATTCCTCCCCATCGACGTCGACTGGCAACGTGCCCAAAAGACTGGCGGCATTGCCCCGTTGGATGGCAATGACAATTCGTTGTGCAAAAAACAGGCCAGCCCTTTGGTCACGCGAAAAATCGACCAGTCGCTTTGCAATTTCTTTGTAAAGCGACCGCGCGCTCCGACCCCACGACCCCAGGGTCTCGACCCCAAACGGCTCAAATAAATAATTGCTGGTAATATTATCATATTTTCACTGTTTGAGAATCTCTGCAGATGCCGCAGCGGCACAAGCGCAGAACGTCGTACTTGGAAGATGGGAAGGTGCAAGGGTGTCTACACATGTTGCGTCCCTCACCAAAGGCCTACCCATCTTCCAAGGCACCAAAGACATACCGTCCGGTCTCTTGCCATCGTCGCGCACCAAACCAACTGGTTCAAGTTACTGAATTACTTAATATGTATCTATTATAAACGTGAAAGCTATTATGGTCTTATATTAGTAGAAGAATATCTAAATCCGAAACTTCACTAACATTTTGCATATTTACTACATTATCAAAATGTTGTCCAAAACGTCACATAAATCAGTTAATAAATGAAATACTACAATTTGTCTAAAAAAATTGCCGTAAAATTATTATGGTTCTTTCTAACGCATCGTCAAATGAACAGCACAGTGGTGCCTCCATCATTCTCTACTCTATTTTGCCAAGCTGTACACGCAACAACTTTAGATAAATTGCGTTTTGGCGTGATCTCAGTTTTTAAACGTTCGATGCAATCTTTTTAATTGAATTTTCTACAATGTTCTACAGAGCTTGTAGCGTTATAAATGGAACATTCCCATCACTTGTCGAAGATGTCGTTAAAGAAGAACAATAGTGTATACATTATTTCTACTAAGGTAAATGGAGGAGTACCGATTCTACTGAATACTATACTGAAGTACCGACCTAGCATGGCCGGCCTCAGAAGTTATTGAACACTAACATATATACAAACTTTATTTACAATGAAAGAAGTCAATAAATAGTAGATGAACCTATAAGTATTTTTGTAGTCTTCAGAAGGCAAAATTTACGTTTTAATAGAATACATTCTATACAGCGCTATCTTAGTCCCATTTAAGCATAGCGTTGTGCCATTCTTTTATTTATACATATACATATATTATTATAGAAACACTTAGACCACTGCATAAATAATCCATTCATACAAACAACACATTGAGTGGGAATCAAACAGTTATCCCCTGTGAGTGAAGTAGTCTAACGCTATATCGCTGCGCCACATAAAAAAATGTTTAGTATTTTATGTAAAGTTGATAGTCGCTTAGTTAGAATGTGTCAAGCTAGTACCGATAGCGACTATACATAGGCACCTACTTAATTTTGAATTGTTATGTTTCTGCTGATGTGAAGGGTTGTTCCTGGTGAAGGACCTCCGCCCTACAAAATACCGCGGCCATAATAACCTCGCGTTGTGTTTCCAGCGGTGAGTAGGGTAACCAGAGCTCACTGGAGAGTTTTTGTGCTGTCAGTGGGAAGACCAACGGCTATTCCTGCTTAGTCTTTTACACTGACGGCACAGAAACTCTCTGTGTTAACAGGGTCGGCAACACGAGCATCTATCATCACACCGCTCGCCATAGACAGAGAATTCATCCTCACACATTGCAACCAGAAATGGTGCGAACCGTGTGGAATGAAAGGAACTCCATCCCACGCACGCTCAAACTGTGGAATGAACTCACTACTATGGTTTACCCAAGCGACTAAAATATGGAGTTTTTCAAGAAGGGCAATAGAAGGTTTCTTCAGGGTCGGCAGCGCGAGTGCGACACTTCAAGATCTTAGCTCTAAGAGCTTTAGCATTTTTCTTGAAAAGATTCTTGATAAGACCAAAACATTATTTATTCATTTTACTTTTAGTGCTAACTAGAAAGGTAAAGTTTTTATTTTGTTGATAGATGTACCTACCCACTGTGTGTCCATTGTACATAATAACATAGTTTTATTGTGATTCAAGTTCAATTTTATTTATCTATCAAACAGTAAAGAAGTGGAATGTCCCTAGTGTTGCACACGTCCATATAGGCCACAATAACGACTTTCTATCAGGTGGGTCGTGTGTTTGTCTGCCAACTCAGTGGTATAAAAAAAAGGTTCGGGAAGCCGTAAGTTTTGTCAAGAAATTCCGTTCTATTAGTGATGTAAGTACCTTACCCATCATTTCGTTCATGAATATAATTCTCACTAATGATGGCACTTTACATGGCTATTTGTGTTTGCTATTCGGCGTTCGTTGTATTGGCAAAATATTTGACGGATATGCAAGGATACAAATACCTAAAAACAAAACAGTTTACTTCACGAAAAAGTATTCACTTCAAAGAGGTGTCACATATGAATTGACACATTTTGTCTACTGTTAAAAGGTACTACGGCCATAGAGAAAGTACGTATTTAGTATTTGCCATATTGGTTAAATAGACTATAAGGCCAATGTTTTGTCAAATACACTGTCCACACATGGTAATTGTTTGTCAAATCACGCTCTAACGGCCGAATGGGTCTAGCTGAAATTTAGTACCGGGATACATTATATTCCGGAATAACACATGGGATACTTTGTGTAATGTATTTAAACATTAGCTGTTGCCTGCATATTCACCTGCTCTCGAATTCCAATCCCCATACCCGAAACTATAGGAATCTTTTCCCGGAATGAAAAGTCTAATATTATTCCAGACTATAACCTATCCCTGTACCAAAATATCAGAGCGATTAATGTGATAGAAAATTAAACAACTAAACGTCTTTACAAGTTTTCAGATTTATCAAGTAGAAAGTTGGATTTGCCATTGAAAGAGACTACGTTTCTTCGATAGATTGCAAGCATAACTTCCCACGGGTGCAGAACTCACTATAAATATCCACCGCATTATTCCTTAGTGACGCGCTTCTACGATGCTAGTAGTACAGTCAGCATCGGATCGATCTTGATGAGCGAAGTGCTTGGTTTTTCTCCCTTCCTGTTGAAGGAGTGTTCTAATACTTGTTACACATACTTAGGTCAGACTATAATACAATTTTCATCAATAAAACAGTTCGATTTGCTCTTAATGCTTAAGCTTTAAGACGATTTTGAGATTTTGTGGTCAAGATATTTATGACGCCGACTGTACCAGGTGACGTATAACAAACGAAGATAAAATGCACATTTCAATACCTAAGATCTAAGAGCTTCAGCATTTTTCTTGAAAAGATTCTTGATAAGACTAAAACAACATTTATTCATTTTTCTTTTAGTACTTTCTAGAAAGGTAAAGTTTTTATTTTATTTGTTATAGATATGTACCTGTGTTTGTCCATTGTACATAATAACATAGTTTTAGTGTAATCCAAGCTAAAAACTTTTTCTGTCACACAGTAAAGAAGTGGAATGCTCTGCCCGCATCCTTTCCTTCACCTTACATTACCAGGTTCTTCAAGCTGGGCGTGAATAAGTTTAGTTTTTTATACCACTTAGATGGCAGAGTAGCACACGGCCCACCCGATGGAAAGTGGTTACCGTGGCCTATGGACATATGCAACATCAACACTCGTGCTGCCGACCCTGATGAAACCTTCTAATGCCTTCTTGAAAAACTCCGTATTGAAGTCGTTTGGGAAAACTACAGCAGGGAATTCGTTCCCCAGTTTAAACGTGCGTGGGATCAAGTTCTTTTCATACCGCACGATGCGCACCATTTGCGTTCCGGTCGCAATGTGTGAGAATGAATTCCATGTCTATGGCGAGCGGTTCGATAATAGAATGTAGCTGGGGTGTCAATCAATTCATCTGAGCACAAACCATTATATAGGCGGTAGAATACACACAGCGAGGCAAAGGCCCTCTTGAGGCTGAGAGGTTCCACATCGCCTGCAAGTTTGGGATTATTGACGAGCCTCAACGAGCTTGAACCGAGTCGAAAGGGTCAAGCCGATATGGAAGCATTCCGGCAAAAAGGTGACAGTAGTACTCCATGTGGGGCTGAACCAGCTACTGGACGTGAGTGGGCACTAAACATTCAAATATTAGTACGTAAGATAAGATTTGGACTCAAGTAGTACAATAATATCATGTTTGCATAATTTTTTCAAATATCAACTGAATATTCTGGATATAGTGATTGTCTGTTAGACGTTAGACAGTCCCGTCAGTCCGGTGGGAACAGTTGATTGTTGTGGGAAATTGAATTTAAGTTTACCCTGTTTCCTACTAATGTTATAAATGTAAAAATTTGTGAAGAAATTTTGACGCTATTTACTCAACGATGACTTGTCCTGAGGCCAGGAAGCGGATCAGAATTTCAGCTGAAATCTACCTAAATGGTACCTAACCTGGATAGACATTATTGTAATGAAGGACAATTAGGTTCCCTCAAAGTGTTTTATATGTGCTTGTTTACTCTACTACCATTTAATGCAACATTTAGAGACAGGGAAGTATGTTCATAAAAACGTAATAAAAAAAGTTTTCTTTTTCATATTACTTCTTTCATTATTAATATTAAGGAAAATTTTAACATTGTAATAAAATATTGCGTTACATACCTACAGCTAAATTGGGTCGAATGAAATATCAAGTATCAAACTTCTTTGAGTTTGTGACATTATATTTTATTGTTTTAATATAGGTAGATACTACAATATTTCCAAGGGAGTCCTTAGTTCTTAGGGTACTCGATGTTCTTAAAATGACCTCCGGGCTCTAAAGCTTCGAAAACAACCAGGCCTAACTATGTAAAGATAATGATGTTGTTGTTGGTCAAAAATAAATAATGAAAATCCAAATTATTACGGTACCAAGCAGCAAAGCAGGTGCTGAATCTACTGACATTTATTCTAGGAGACAACCGATAGGTAGCTTAAAACAAATTGATAATAAGAGGTATCCTCCCAGGGGACAAATGGGCACCTACTTTTATTCCGGGGTGTGAATTTTAATGGACCAGTAGGTTCGTCATCTTTTAGCTTTTTATTATTCATCGAGATAAACACATATCAATTGTTCACCGTTTATTGATTTAGGGTAATAATGAATAAATTGGTCTAATCTGATCCAGATCTCTCGATAAGCTCCAATAAATTGTGGATATTGTGAGTATCGTAGTTAATGCTCTGCGTAACGCATAAATAAAACCATTTATTTTATATAATGTATTATTCATAATACGTTATTCATGCTTAAATTAAAAATGGGAAAATGTAGGTATGTGTGTGTCTGTTTTTTTGTCCGTCTTTCGCGCCTAAACCACTCAATTGATTTTGATGAAATTGGGTATAGGGGTAGATTGGATTTTGAAAAAGGTCATAGGCTATGTTTGGTCGCGATAACCGACATCCATGCAGTCGGAGCCGGGGGCAACAGCTAGTAAGTCATACATATGATTTGGAAAGTTTTGGAAATTTTGTGAAGAGAATACCGTTTAGATACTAAGGTTCTATAGTTTTCAGTAAAGCGTGTTACTGTACCAATGTTAAAACGTTAAGAACGTGCCAATGTTTTCCAGAAAACCCTCACTGATTGGAATTTAAGATATTTGAGTTTTGGACATCAAATATCATGTAGATCTGTGTAGCACTAAACCAACATTACTCATGTTTCCCTAAGTACACTTTATCCTGGATTCGAAATCCGCACAGTCGGTCGTAAATGAATCAAACCTTCTCAACTCAATCCTTCTACCTACACGTTGAAAATAGTAGTAGGTAGTAGCTATTGTCCCGTTTACTTACTAGGTACATATTGGAAGCATTGTTTCGTCGTGAACTTATAACATATTATAATTAAAAGTTTACGCGTAATATTAAGAACAAAATAATCATTTAAAATTTGCTACAAAATGGGTTTCTAATAATTTAATAGACTTATGCCCGTTTGCACTAAACTCTACTTAGGTTAATCCTTGTAAAGTGACTCCTAAGTCTAAGATAATCTTAACTTTATTTTCAATTGCACCAACATATTTACGAAAGGGCATTCCTAACTTAAGATAAGCCTAGTAAAGCGAATGAAGGTGTAAATGAACGAATGAATTAGCCAAATGTCTATGATAATTGAGCAATTGTCTATGATTTCTTTAACGATCTCGTCGGAATTTTGGCGCGAACGCGGGAAAGCGCACATCGCAGTATTATTTTATTTTTTGAAATTGGTGTAAATTCGAGTTTTTATGTGTAAAAATGTTGGATTTTAGACATAACGTCTTGGACAATTCACACAAGTGTAGGAAAGTGGTATATTACAGCGAATTGTGACATTTCATGTTCGTTCAAAATCTCCTGGGGGAGCTTTCAGTAAAGTCCCCACAACTTTACTGAAGCAGAAATCATCACTCATCGCCATCGTCATGGCAATCATCACTCATCGTCATCGTCATGAAAAAATATTGTATTGAAGATATTTAAGGTTTAGGCTGATGGCTTTGTGCCAAGCCCCAATAAATAATAATAATAAAAAACGATCTCGTCTCGTCAGTCAAGTCGCGTAAGTCACGTTGTATTTAAATTGATTTAAAAATAATAATAAATAAATTTAGCTTATTTATTTATTTAAAGGCACGGCCTCAGATGTAGCGTTACTATCTTGGGTTTTATCTGTCATAATGTGGGTAGTCGGGCGAGGAAATCAACGTACGGTGTTTCAATAAAATATTCCACAATACTTCTTATTTCTTCTTTATTAACTACACTATAATTAATCAACACTTATAATTTTAAACGATTGCGAAAGTATAATCCGATTTAAAACATTCCACCAGAACACGTGGGCGCGTGCGCACTCTGAGGTCTGAAGCAATAATGGCCGCCCTCCCAGCGCTCGGTGTTATGTCAGCTGTCAAATTCGAAATGTCATCCGAATCGATTGTAAATCGACTAACATAACCTGTGCGCCGTCACGGCCAACCCTGACTGTCGCACGTCCTCGTGCGATTAGAAGTCTTGTGCGTAATCACCTGAAAGTTACAGAGGCACATTGATCATTAACGTTTGCTCGTCCATACCTGACTCAGCTAGGATTGGACCGGGCATACAAGGCCCTTTCGACTAGCTTCACAGAGCTACACAACACACAGCTGTACATACAAGACCGGGCGTACATGGCCCTTTCGACTTACAGCTTGCTCTACATGGCGTAGACCGGGCGTGCTGGGCCCTTACCGACCAGCCCTCATTGATTACATGGCGTGGACCGGGCGTACTAGGCCCATACCGACCAGCCTTCAAATACCACAAGGCGTGGACCGGGCGTACTGGGCCCATACCGACCAGCCTTCCTATACCACATGGCGTGGACCGGGCATACTGGGCCCATACCGACCAGTCATTCACTTTTTCTACCCAACATAAACAAGAGCTATGGCCCAGGCGCATGAAGCCTCTTCAGCCAGTTTTTCATCTGAATTACTCTGATCCTTATTCTAGATGGTGCTAATTGCCAATACATGTAACTCACGTTCATTAGTGTGATTATCAATTTCAGACTCCTCTAGTTGTCTTTCAGTGTCTGTTGCTGACAGTGTGTCAGACCCTGCCGTTAAGGTATCATCGCTTGATATAGAAAGGGTATCACTGCCGTCATCAACATGGATAGACCTAGAATGTTCCCCATTGACCGCCGTCTCGGCCAAAGTACTCGAATCATCACTTTCGAGCATACTTCCAGCAATTTCCACTAATCCTTCAAAACCTTTTGGTACCAAGCGCAAATTTTCATGAGAGTATTTATAGACCCGGTTACCTCCCGTGATAAGTTTTGAGTTCATACCGATCGTTACTGAGAACTTTAGATATGACAAAGGGACCTCGAAATTTCCTAGATAATTTGGTTTGGTTTCTTTCATTACACTTAATGAACACATAGTCACCTGTTGTAAGGGGCTTAATTTGCGCTCGACCACGATTGATCCGCCTGGAATCGGATATGACTTCTTTTCGAATACTAGTAGATGCCTCATTTCGTACCATTTCCAGGTTAACGCGATGGGGTGATTGTGACTCGGGTGATATTTTAGAAAGACCTAATGATTGAGCTCTAATACCGAACATTAACTCTGTAGGACTGTATCCCGTGACTCTTGACTTCGTGCTATTTAATGCTAACTGGACATTGTCTAGCTCTTCGCGCCATATTTTATTTGAATCGTTTTCTATTATGGTAAGAAGACTTTTTAAGGTACGCATAACACGTTCTACTTGCCCGTTAGCTCTAGAAGAACCAGTAGATATCAAGTGCAGTTCGATCTTGTGTTCAGAACAAAATTCTTTAAAATTAGAGCTAATGTAACATCTACCCTGATCAGCTATGATTCTTCTCGGCGCTCCGAACAATGTCACTGCTCTTTTTAGGGCTTTTATTGCGCATGTAGCATCAAGCGACTGAGTATATTCGAGGAGGACGAATTTCGTAAAACCATCGATTATGACCGACACGTACTCCTTTCGATCGCTTTTGCCACTAAGCCTTCCCGTAAGATCGACATGAATGGTATGCCATGGAACTCCTTCTTTGGGAATTGGATGTGCCCTTAGCTGCTGTGCCCCTGAAGGACCCTTCGAAGCTTTACATACAATACAAGAATCAACGAATATCCTAACGTTCTTAGCCATCTGCGGGAACCAGTATTGTTCATAAATTTTATCAAGCGTCTTATCACATCCTAAATGTTTGATTTCACAATGTACATGATTTATCAGTGTCCAGATTAAGGATCGCGGTACTATAGGTAACCAAGAACTAATTTTGTTGCGTTCTACCTTCCTGTATAGTATACCGTCGCGTACGTCATATGTATGGGAAATAGTTTCTGGTAATTCTTTGTTTAAATGTTTACTGATTAGATCCTGAATTTCCGAATCGCGTTTCTGCTCAACTTGAAGCCAGCTTTCATGAAGTTCGACAAAGCTTACGACTTTACGTGAAGTGGTGGATTCTTTAGTCAATTCCAAGGGCTCAGTTATAGTTATTGACGAGGGGGAGGTTGGATTTCTAGACAAGTAATCGGCATGCTCCATGCTATGACCTTCTTTATAGACTATGTCAAAGTCATAAGCTTGGAGATAAGCCCACCAGCGATGGACACGTGGAGAAAGATCGACCTTAGCTTTCGATGCTTTCAGAGAGTTGCAGTCTGTAAACACTGTAAAGTGCTGACCGTACAGATAATGGCGAAAATTCTCAACAGCGCGTACTACGGCTAACGTCTCCAGTTCATAGGAATGATATCTGGATTCTGCGTCAGCAGTTCTACGGCTAAAATACGCGACAACGTGCGGTGTGTTTTTATGTCTCTGAATTAAAATGGCTCCATAGTCGTCGGAACTAGCGTCAGTGTGCAATTCTATTGGGACTTCGGGGTTAAATATGGTTAAAACTGGTTCTGACGTGAGTATCCTGACAATCTTTGCGTGTATGGCCCTGTGTCCATCGGTCCACGTGATAGGTCCCTTTAGTTTAGTCAGCGGATACAGCGGTCCCGCCAATGTGGCGAAATTGGGAATAAATTTTCGAAAATAAGAAGCGAGTCCGAGAAACTGTCTAACCTGCGAGGCTGTGGCTGGAGACGGTGCATCGATAAGAACTTTGATTTTTCGTGGGTTGGGTCTTACTTCGCCCTCGCGTATAACATAACCGAGATAGTCGACCTCCTTCTTCATAAATCTGCATTTTCGGATATTGAAAGAAAAACCTGCTTCCGATAGAACCCCAAGAACAGCATCCAAACGATGCAGACCCTCAGAAACCTTAGAGGAAAAGCAAAGGACATCATCCATGTAAGCTAGAGCAGCTGTGTCACGAAGTGATTTCAGTGCACTATTGATGCAGCGTTGGCACACCGAGGCTGCATTGCGTAACCCAAAGGGCATAGCGAGGTATTCGTATTGCCCATTCGGCGTTACGAAGGCAGTTTTCTCAACTGACAGAGGCTCTACAACAATCTGATGATAGCCTGATGCCATGTCTAATGACGAGAAGTAACAAGCTCCACTTAACCGGTCTACCTGTTCGTCAATTCTTGGAAGCGGATAGTGCTCAGGACGTGTGTTTGAGTTGTAACTCTCTGTAATCCACGCACATTCTATCAGAGCCGTCTCTTTTCTTAACCAAGAGGATGGGACTGGCAAATGGCGAAGAGCTTTCCCGAATGACACCTGCATCTAAAAGTGACTGTACTT
Source organism: Eilema caniola (assembly GCA_949126895.1). Lineage (NCBI taxonomy): Eukaryota > Metazoa > Arthropoda > Insecta > Lepidoptera > Erebidae > Eilema > Eilema caniola. The sequence continues at coordinate 8,456,909 of OX421478.1, forward strand.
TTTCATTGACTATGTCTTTCTCAATAGGTGATAATCTGTATGGGCGACGCTGAACTACCTTATACGGGTCTATCAATTCGATTTTTAAATTGCCTGTTGTCACACGGCGAGTTGGAATACCGTCTATAAAGCAACTACTGTACTTCTGAAGGATTCTCACTAATGCTAGCTTTTCACTCCCTACAATATCTGTATCAACAGTACTAAAATCAAGCTCATTCGTAATTGGCACACATTGATTTATTTACGTGAAAAAAAAACTAGGCTATCACTATTAATTTCGATGTGAACACCCTGATCGAGAACATCCCTACCTATGAGTATCGCTTCAGAAATTGTGTTGTCAGACACAACGTGAAACAGTATCGTCAAAGGAATTTCTTGTATAACAATGGGGCTCATAATTTGCAAGGTACACTTAATATCGTCTCCACCAATTCCTGTTAAATAAACTACTTCATTGCATTTGGTCCCAGAAAGTTTTTCAACAAAGCTAAATTTAACCAGAGAGCAGGCCGACCCGCTATCAAAAAGAAAAGGAATGGTCTCACCAGTTGACGTCGACAGTGTACCTCTGGTTGCGCGTCGCTCGCAGATCTGGACTTCTTTGCGTTGACCTTGATTACTGCTTGTATTCTTCTCTGGGCAGCTGGTACTGACGTGACCGGGCTTCCCGCAGGAGTAGCAGGTTACACTTTTCTCCTTGTCTTCCTTTGATTTTGATTTCATATTGTCTCGCCGCTTCCGACAATCTTCCATTTTGTGTCCACGATTTCCGCAGGAATGACAAGTCCCGGAGAATCGTGAATCAGGCAGACGCGGGCGTTTAGCGTCGGGCTCATTATCATTTTCATCATAGCGTCTTTTAAGGGAAATGTCGTTGAGAATTCTACACAATTGAGCTCTCGTAGACACAAGATGAGAATTCAATTCTCGGCGTATCAATGCATCCTTTTGAGATAACACGGATACAGCAAATTCCGTAACTACATCTTCTCCCATTTCGTTGTATAGCCGCCTCACATGCAGTCTCTTTACTTCCTATTTGAAATCTCAGTATATTGTCGAAATGATCTTGCATCAGCATAGGCCGCCCAAACTTGGCGAGCAGAGTTTCTTTTATGCAAGGCCATGTTATTTCGGAACTGCTTAACTTGGTCAAACACTTGGCCGCGCGACCTCTCAGTGCATGTGTTAGTGAAAGTAACAGCTCAGGTCCGCACAGTTTTCGACTATTTATAATTATTTCAGTTATTCTACACCAACCTTCTACGTCCGAATCCGTTTCGTCTGGGTCAAATTGTACAAGACGAGGTGTTGGAAGGCTAGCTGGAGCACTTTGTGTCGCCGTCAATATGCGAGATAGGAGCACTTCCATATTCGTGAGAAAACTTGCACTGTCACTGTTTGTCTTCGACGGGCCAGCGGTTTCATCGCCGATTTCCTCAAGGTTAGGCCCTCTAAATCCCACTTCTGATAAAGGCACGGCCTCAGATGTAGCGTTACTATCTTGGGTTTTATCTGTCATAATGTGGGTAGTCGGGCGAGGAAATCAACGTACGGTGTTTCAATAAAATATTCCACAATACTTCTTATTTCTTCTTTATTAACTACACTATAATTAATCAACACTTATAATTTTAAACGATTGCGAAAGTATAATCCGATTTAAAACATTCCACCAGAACACGTGGGCGCGTGCGCACTCTGAGGTCTGAAGCAATAATGGCCGCCCTCCCAGCGCTCGGTGTTATGTCAGCTGTCAAATTCGAAATGTCATCCGAATCGATTGTAAATCGACTAACATAACCTGTGCGCCGTCATATTTATTTAGTTTAATGTCATGTGCCAAACAGTACATAACAGTACCGGACATGGATTGACAACTGTCAAAAAAATAGGGTTAGGAGATTCTTAAAACGTTATGACTTACTTAATCGGTGTCATAAGAATTAAGATTGACTTAGCGTGTTTAGGAGTATCTTAGGGTTGGTGCAAATGCATTTTCTTGTTAAGATTGTCTTATATACTTTAGGCATCAGGTTAAGATACTCTTAAGTTCAGTGCAAACGGGCATTAGACTTATAACGCAAAATTCTATGATAATAGAATTGTGTTCAATAGAATTGTACCGATGTCTATATGTGAATTGTTATTCCGTCAATTTAACTGCACCCCACTGATATTAAGCTGAGTTGAAGTTTGATGCTGTCTTTAGAATAGTATTCAATACTTTGACTGCCTCGACATACGACATGACACTAAACGTTTCATTCGTATGCAATGGGAATGCCGACGCAAAACTAATTGTGGCAGCAACATGTGACCAAACAACAATAACCATCACTGCAATGACAATAACAAACTCATAGCTGTCAGATTTGAAGAGAAAAACAATGAAATCTACGTAGATGACAGCTAACATTGGCCATTACGAGGCGCCCTCTGTAGGAATAAAAGCGCAGTCGGCATCCTCATTGAATGTATACGGATATAAACTATTCCCATTTCACATTTTCATCAAATTCAAAATTGAAAAAAGCCTAGCGACAGATTTCGATAGACTGACTGATTGGTTGCTGAAAGCTGTTTCAACTGTTTGAATGGGCTTTGAATGTATGCTTAGAATTGTATCCGCGTATCTACTGACGTTTTATTCTAACAAAAAAATGTTCATAGTAACAAGCTATCTTCAATCTATATTTCCATCAGATCCTACGATTATAAACTACTGATGAACGTATAGATACTTGTCGCTCACCCGTTAATCAATAGATGTAGCAGCAAGTACGTGAGGTTTTCTGGCTCTGCAGAGATCTTGGTAGGAACTCACACACTATTTCCTTGAATATCAGTACTCGATTAAAATAGTATGACGGAATTCTACACTGCACAATGTACAAATGCACCACTTGGAAATCAACAGAATGATGTTTAAAAATTATCTTGTCTAAACAGATGTAAAGTAAATAAATCGGAATCTACTTACGTAACCTGTTTCACATGTGGAATGTTTTACTTTTAGCTGAGTTTTATTATATAAATATTTTTTGCACTTTGATGCTTTTGGAAAGGTTTAATGTCTTTCCAAATAAATATATGCGGTTATTGTCAAACTAGAAATACAAATATAGAAATAGTTGTTGCAGCTTTTAACTTCTGCCTTCTAGAGCAATTCAAGTTTAAATCTAGGGGTAAGGCAGTGCCCCAGCTAAGACGAGCAAAAAGTGGCACGGGCCGTACTATTATTTTCTCGAAACAGTTCAGGGCCATTTTCGATCTAGCCTGAATTTTCAGTACAAGACATTACAGACGACAATAAACTTACAATAGACATTACGAGTAAGAAAAAAACCGATCAGGTTATTTCTGTACTCATTCGTCAAAAAATTGATTCTATTTAAAATATTATTTAGCGAGAACTATAACAAAATAATTTTAAATCGTAATTACTTTAAAAAGATTATTTCATTGAAAAAAGTAATTTATTAAGAAATTTTATATAAACAGAAATTTTGTATAGTTTGGGGTTAATGTACGGAATAAACTTTGCGCAAACTTCAATTCTTTTTCTACATTGATACTTTTGGTGTTACTGATTAGAAATAATATTTTGGTACTGTAAATAACACAGTTCAAAATATACGTCATTTGCTTTAGTGGAAAGTAATCAAGTTGATAACAAAATCCAAACATGTATTATAAACTAAAGATACGTTATGTAGGAACATGTCGGCTTTCAAAAGTGGTGCAAACACTAAATATAAAAAATATAGCTACTTATTATTAATACGTCAATATTATTAATTTATATGAATTATATTATAGTTTATCTTGAATATGACAGATTCTTAGGATATACCAGCCTAAGAATCTGTCATGTCATGTCATGTGAACCTATCACGCACGGGCTTAAGCCAAGTGGGTTAGTTCATTTAAAATTGTGGTGGATGTTTAGGAGGTGGATGTGAGGAATCATCTAACTATGGAACATCTATAACAACTGATCTCTGTAATGCTAGGTTGACTTTTTTTATTGAGGCCTTATTCTTGTTGAATGATTTTGGGATGAGAATGATAGATATAATTTTAACTATGTGTCAATGCCACATTTGCCGTATTTCATCAGCAAGTGGTATGTACTTTTGTATTTTTTAATGTTTTCAGAGTCAGGAATCGGAATGTCTATTAAATATTTTACTTTCCTATCAGTCTATTGTTTGCAATCATTTTATCTATTATTTCTATTATTATTGCTCGCTCCCAGTAGATTGTCGTGGTTTCGCTATTCAAGACATCCTTTGGTTTATATTTGTAATATGGCTCTATTTTATTCACTAATTTATATTTATGAGCCAATAGTGAGTGTATTTGTTTGGCCATATTATTATGTCGATCGGTGTACCTACTATTTATTTGCGGGAAATGAACAAGCTCCCGTTGTATGATCCATTGTCTCTTGGTTGTTATTACATATCTACATCTGTCTAATACTAATGTTAGATCCTTAATAATATACCCCTCGTAATTTTTAGTTTTTATTATTTGATCTTGAATTGCGACCATAAACCCTTCTGTTTCGCATGCCTATGAAGCTTCCCTGTTTATATCAATAATAATATTTTAGCTATATATAATAAAAATGATTGCAACATCATTCATTGTTTCCGATATTTCGTATAAATGTCGGTAGATGCCTCCCACCGTCGCCTTAAGACGGTAATATAGGAGAATTTGGATAGCTTCAGGTGTGGCCCGGTGGCTCAGTGGTCAGAGCATTCCCCCTGTAAGGGAAAGATCGTGGGTTCGAGTCCCACCTGGGCATTCACTTTTTCATATTCTTAATCGATTTGAAAAGTTAGCATAGTAAATGCTTCAAAATTTCATTCAATTATTTGGGCGGAGTCATCAAAAAACAATGTTTAAAAATGATTGCAACATCATTCATTGTTTCCGATATTTCGTATAAATGTCGGTAGATGCCTCCCACCGTCGCCCTAAGACGGTAATATAGGAGAATTTGGATAGCTTCAGGTGTGGCCCGGTGGCTCAGTGGTCAGAGCATTCCCCCTGTAAGGGAAAGATCGTGGGTTCGAGTCCCACCTGGGCATTCACTTTTTCCTATTCTTAATCGATTTGAAAAGTTAGCATAGTAAATGCTTCAAAATTTCATTCAATTATTTGGGCGGAGTCATCAAAAAACAATGTTTAAAAATGATTGCTGTAATATTGTAGTTGTGGATGTCAGGAAACGTAAAAATAAAAGGTATATGTTTACTTCATCGTGTCCATTTATTGAGTGAGCCACACACAAGTTATACAAGTACTCGACATGGGAAGTGCTAAGTTGCACTTTTGATTATAAGGCATTGCATCACATATTTCGTAAAGTGCTTATGTACTAAGTCACATACTACAACTCCCCTTAAAAAGATTGGGTTATCCCTTCCCTTCCAAAGGAAAAGAGAAAAAAAAGGTACATTATTATTACAAAAGTAAAAATAAACGTAACTGAAATACACTAAACTTACATACTATTACAAGGTTAAGCTATATTTAATCGAAATACATTTTCGTGTTATTTTTATGAATAAGATATTCCTTATTATCCTTTAAAATCTTAACATTAGGTGAAACTTCCTCAATAACTTGAAAGGGACCAATATAAATGTTTTGAAGTTTGTCTCCAGTTTGATTTTTTATTAAGATAAGGTCACCTGTCTTGTAAGTTATGGAGTTAGTTTTGCTATCATATAATAATTTTCTTCTTAACTTACTATTTAACAAATTTTGCTTAGCATCGTACTGAGCTCGCTGAAGGCGATATTTCATTTCCTTAGGATAGTCGTTATAATTATACAATGGTTCAATTGAGTTTCCAAACTCGGAAGGCAATTTACAACACTTGCCGAAAACTAACTCAAATGGTGTATATTTCGTTTCTGTATGTACTGTAGTGTTATAAGAAAATGCCCAGAAAGGTAGCCAATCGCTCCAATCAATAGTATTTCTATCACATTGGATACGCAGGTATGACCCTAATGTTTTATGACTATTTTCTAATGAACCCATAGTTTCATGGTGGTACGCGGTTGAACTAAGTTTTTCGATTTTTAATATTTTGCATATGTTTTCCATAATACTAGACATGAACTCGGTACCTTTATCAGTTATTATTTCTTTGGGTACGCCATATCTCAAAATAAAATTAGATACGAAGGTTCGTGCTATCGTTTCAGACTCTTTATTTTGTAATGGATATACTTCTACAAATTTTGATAAATCACATTGCAAGGTTAAAACGTATCTATTATTGTGGCAATCGGCTGGCAATGGACCCATTGTATCTAACGCTATTCGTTCAAAAGCTGAGCTTGCTGTGCTGGTTATTACCATCGGTTCTCTCACAAAACGATTAGAAAATTTATTAAATTGACAGTGAGAACATTTTTTTACATATTCTACTACATCATTCGTCATGCCTGGCCAGTAATAATATTTTTTTAAATTATTTATCATTCTATTTACCCCTGCATGTCCGCTAGTGGGCAATAAATGAAAATCATTAAGTATGATTTTTTTTTTCGTCTTTTCCATATATTCGTATAACGTCTTTCGTAATTAAGATTTTAGGTACCTTTTGACGTAATCTTTTCATATAATTTGCAAGTAATTTAATATTTGTGGCATTTTGCCTATTTTTTACAATTAATACTTCATTAATGTGTTGTTTTTCACACAATGATCCTAAATCTCTCGCTAAATCCTGTGGGGTAGATAACGATCGAGAATTCAGGTATATAGTATAATGCGAAGGCACATACGTAAAATATCCTTTATCAGACGAATGATAAATAACATTCTGATTAGGTTTATCGTTAGTGAAAATTAATTCTATAACATCATTGGGTCTTTTTAGAATCTCTACTGTCTCAGGTTGATCAGGCCTGCTACAAATAGAAGAATCACTCATGTTTAAATCACTGTTACAACTCGTAGACTGTTGTAACTTTTTTGTTTGAGCTCTAGTTAATACTTGAACTACTTGATTTTCGATTGATTTTAAATCATTAGATGTGATGTTCATCGGAAGTCGACTTAATGCGTCTGCAGCTGCATTATTTCGACCCGGGATGTACACAATCTCAAAATCGTATTCCTCAAGGTACAGCCTAAATTTAGTTAGTCTGCTAGATGGATCTTTAAGACTAAACAAATAAACTAGTGGTTTATGATCTGTAAAGATTTTAAACGTTCTGCCGTACAGATATGGTCTAAAATGCCTTACAGCCCATACAATAGCTAGTAACTCTAGGTCAATAATCGGATATCTACTTTCCGCGGGCGATAAGTTACGACTTGCGTAAGCTATCACATGACCGTTTTTGTTCGACAAAACTGCTCCTAAACCTGTTTTACTCGCATCTGTTCGCAATTCAAAGGTATTACTTTCTGAAAAATCTGCGTACTGCAATAAAGGTGGTGACATTAAACTAGATTTTAATCTCAGAAACGATTGTTCACATTCTGATGTCCACTCAAATATTGCATTCTTTTTGCATAACATATTTAATGGATACGCTATTTGAGAAAAATTAGGTATAAAACGCCTATAATAATTAGCAAAGGCTAAATATCGTCTGACGGCATCCGAATCGGACGGTACGGGATACTTTTGCAACGTTTCAATTTTACTGTCGTCAGGAAGTATGCCATTCGAAGTTATTTTATGGCCTAAATAAATTATTTCAGTACGTAAAAATTCACATTTAAGCGGATTTAATTTTAAGTTGACTTGGCGTAATCTTTCTAAGACGCTTATAAGATTTTTATTATGATTTTCCATAGAATGCCCTACTACTACGCAATCGTCTAAATAAATAAAAGCTTGTTTATAATTAATACCTGACATAGCTATGGTCATTAATCGGGAAAACACAGAAGGAGATGTTTTTAAACCCATAGGAGACCGCTTCATTTGGTACATTTTATCAGTTGTAAAAGCTGTATACTTGCGTGACTCCAGATCTAACTGAAGTTGGTACATTTTATCTAAACTGAAAGCTGTGTATTTTCGAGAATTTTCTTCTAATTTCAACTGGTAGAAACTTTGAGACAGATCTAATTTAGAAAAATAGATACATCCTGAGAGCGAGTCTAATATTTCGGTAATATTTGGTAGAGGGAATTTATCGTCTTTAATTTTGTTGTTGAGCTGTCTATAATCGATTACTAATCTCCACTTTTTTTCGTTAGATGAATCAGCCTTCTTCGGAACTAATAAGACTGGACTAGACCACTCAGATATAGTTTCCTCTATTATGTCGTTTTTTAACATCTCATCGATTTGTTTTTGTACTTCTTTCTTTAAGGAATGAGGTATTCGATATGGCTTAATATAACTTGGCAAAACATTATCTTTCAAGGATATTGCATGAGTCATTATATTTGTAGTTGTCAACTTGTCGCCTGGAAGATGGAAAACATCTGCGTACTTCGCACATATGTGTTCGATACTTCGTTTTTCTTCACGATTTAAATTAGATAAGTTTAATAGCTCAAATAAAGTTTTTACTCGATTGACACTATTCGGTTCCACTGAAAGTTTACATATATCGAAGCAAGTGACATCATAAACATTAAAGTCTTGAAAATCACACTCTACTTCGCAATCATTAGTATTTAATATTCTTAAAGGAATGCTCTCATTATTTGGTTTCACAATTAACCCAGCAACAAAAACACCTGGTTGCATTTCCTTTGATAAAATGACGCAATCGCCGCTCGAAGACGTGGGAATGAATCTGATTACTTCGCATCGCGGCGGAATCGAATGTCTATACCTAGCGTTACCGTTTATTTCAATGGAAACGTGTATATTATTCTTATAAAGTAATAATCTACTATCTTTATAACTAATTATAGCATCGTAATGTTTTAAAAAATTATCACCTAAAATACCGTGGGCCGTGCACGACAAATTCTTAAAAACGTAAAATTTTTCAGTAAATACTTCTTTGTTACTAACTAGATTCAAGTATATGTATCCTTCTGATACTAAACTACCACTAACACCTTTTATAGTTATTCTATCATAGCATAATTGCTGTATTAATTGGGGATAATTACTAAGCCATTCATATTTCAATACGCAAAGACTGGCTCCACTATCAAGTAAAAGGTTAATTATTTCGTTACCTACAAGAAATGTTACTGTACTACTATTACTAATATTAAAAATAAAATCGTTCGAATTAACGAAAAAAATCGTTTCCTGACTCATTGTTAGTATTTTGATTAGTAGAGTCGCGTCGTACATTATTATTATTATTTACCGGCTCCACTTCGTGTACTGTGTGCCGAATAGGCGCAGCGGGCCTATTAGATCGTATATTGGGTGACGAGGTAGTGGGTCTATTTCCGTTTCGGGGTAAATATCCTCCGCGGGGTGAATTAAACTGTTGACGCGAGGTGTTATAATATGTACGAGGGGGACCCGAAGAAAATCGCGTATTACGATTATTTTGCTCGTGCCCCTGAAACCCACGCGATCGCGAATTATTATTACCATTACCACGGTGGTTTTTTCCACGGGGGTGTCCGCGAAATGAAGTATTAGGACGCCTGACGTTCATCACTTCAAACGATGAAGAAAGGGACTGTTCATCCATAGCAGTCCTAATCGCTTCCGGTAAGGAAATAAACTGTCGAGAAGCTACAATTGTGCTTAATCTGGGATCACATAATCCGTCAGAAAAACGTTTAATAGCTATTTTTTCATTTAGTGGCTTCAAAACGTCGTATGCAGTAGGATTGTCGTCAGACTGGGCTAATGTTAAATTAACAAACAATTTTTCTAGCTCGTTCCCGAAATCCTGGATTGATCGATTACCTTGTTTGCATTGATGTAATCTCCACTGTAGAGCGACTGCAGACTGTTTTTGAAGAAGAAATTTTCGCATATCAGCTAAAAGATTAGCGATTGAGTCGTAACTAGACTTCATACGAAGTTGTGCACTGGGCGAAAGTCTAGTTTTAAGCACAAATTCTATTAATAGAGTGTTAGATGTGCCTGTAATCATTTTGCTATATAACTCAATACTATTAATTAGATTTTTAGTTACCGTCTCTTGTCCCGTCATTACCGGTAACAATGAAATAGCAGTTTTTAAATCAAATTCTTTTTCGGTACTCATTTTGGGTGCAAAAAATGATAAAATTTTGTCATATAAACTGTGAATATTACTTATTATTGTATAAATGACAATTAAATCATTAGAACCTATTTCATCGCGTTCAATTTGTAAATGCAACAGAGACGAAATACTATCCAACTTAGAATATAAATCTTGGGCTTCTTCCAATTTTTTTGAACCTATATCTTTCTGCCTTCTTTCGGGGCCTAATTTAAGTAAATAGGTTTTTATATAATCTAAAGCGTTCTGTAGTTTAAGAAGCTCTTCTGTTATACCCATAATAGCAAACCCATAATAACATAATAACAATAATAACAGACATTCTTCGTATTCATCTAAACAAAATGACAAAATAATAATAAAAAGTTCTTATAAAGTAATAGTTTTACATACTTTTAATATATCGCTGACCATGACGCGATAGGTATGCACGTGGTAGGCTTCACATGGCAGTTCGGGCGAGTGGAAACACGCTATGCTCGCTGGCACGGAGTGATGGATGGGTGACTGCTGTCTTGCTGTTTGGGCCGGGCTATACCCTGGACTCCTCTTGAATAACCTTCTAGACTGCACTGGTACCGGTAGTAAGGTCCGCGCGTGAGATGGCAGCTATGTTGTTTCTGTTCAGCTCACGTTGTATTCTTTGACTGAACTGCCTATTGCATTTCTTGACAATGTAGTAGGCAATAGCGATGGCCAAAATGAAAAGTACAGCGGTGATCAGCATCTCCAAGAACTCGAACCGCTCGTGGTATTGTGTTGTTGTAGCAGAAGCAGCTCCGTTTGCGTTCTGTGCGATGACAACTTGATCTTTCGACGCCGCTTTTCCCATGGTATGGTGGGTCTTCTTTTCTTCAAGCACTTCTTTCTTCTATAATTCTGGCTCCAATGGCAGGGTCGCCATGTAATATTGTAGTTGTGGATGTCAGGAAACGTTTAATAAAAGGTATATGTTTACTTCATCGTGTCCATTTATTGAGTGAGCCACACACAAGTTATACAAGTACTCGACATGGGAAGTGCTAAGTTGCACTTTTGATTATAAGGCATTGCATCACATATTTCGTAAAGTGCTTATGTACTAAGTCACATACTACATTGCAACATCATTCATTGTTTCCGATATTTCGTATAAATGTCGGTAGATGCCTCCCACCGTCGCCCTAAGACGGTAATATAGGAGAATTTGGATAGCTTCAGGTGTGGCCCGGTGGCTCAGTGGTCAGAGCATTCCCCCTGTAAGGGAAAGATCGTGGGTTCGAGTCCCACCTGGGCATTCACTTTTTCCTATTCTTAATCGATTATTATAATTCATCATTGATAAAGTTCAATATTGTTTAGTATTTGTAAGTCAACTTACCATGTATCTGTAGATAGCAAACGGTACGTATTCCAACATAACAAAGACATCGGCTACTGCCAGCCACTTGAGGAGTCGGTTGATGGGAGCTGCTGCAAGGTCTCGCCGCGTCAGCACTGCCACGTTCAGAGCATTTGCGAGACTTCCGAAAAAACACACCTGGAAGATTAAAATACTTTATAGTTAACGTAACCGACAAGTTGAATATTGAGAAATACAGCCATGATTATACCAATGCGAATTTGGTTTCTTATTAGACCCGTGTTCTAAAATGGTGCTAAGTTTTGAATCTCACATTCATCCTCATCCAGGACATCCTACTAATATTATAAACGCGATAGTTTGTAAGTATATTTGAATAGATGGATGATTCTTACTTTTTCACGTAGAACCTACGGAATGGATTTTAATGAAAGTTTACAATAATATAGCTTATACATCAGAATAATATATAGGCTACAATTTATAACGATAGTCGATATTATAGAGATAACCAATATCCAGTATTGTATAAACAGATTGGCAGATTCGACAGATTGTCTATACAATCTAACCTCAGATAAATCAAGATTCAAAACTGAGTACCACTCTGAAATGCGGGTTTCAGTTTAGTTACTTGCTCACAATGCTGTGTAACTAGCAGTAGCACTCCGGAATGTTTTGTTACCCGAGGACACTTTCCGGGCATTTTAAATTCGAGCAGAAATCTAACATCCAGAGTGTTATCATTACCACATTATAAAAAACTCTAATGGCTGTTTGAGATAATAATGATAATATCCCCAGATTTCAAGATCAAATGAACGAAAAATTCAGTTATTAAAAATCTGCATCTTAACCCAATAACCTAATCTCCAACTAAAAAACTGTTTTCTTTTATACCATAATATATGATTTAGAATTAACAGTCTCCAACTAATATTTATAAAACTAATTCTTTATTTACAGTTTTTCAGGCTGGCCAATTGGTGTTAGAAAAATATGGTTCTACCACTTATTTATAGTACCTAATAAACCAAGCTATTTAATAACATCAAATTGTGCATAATAACGTGAAAATTTTTAATTGGAACGTGAAAATTAAAAGCAGTGTCCTTTCTAATATAAAACTGTAGGTATCTTTGCAGTTTCTAAAAGCGAAAAGATTCTAAAAGTAGTATGTTTTCTCTACCGCCGTAATTTGATTATTTACGGGCCTTAGCTTATTTTATAGACAAAACACGTCTGGAAAGTAGACACAATATAATTATAAAACAGCGACCTGAACTGAGTATTTCATTAGTCCTTGTTGACTTTCGGCCAAAAATGTTAAGGACGGTATCGGTTTCATTGAATAAGTAGTTGGTAATAATAGTTCCGCCCAGGTGGTCTGCGTAAATGGACAGAGGGCAAGTTGCGTAAACATTTCTGAATTTTGATATGCAAGGGGTGGCGATTTCATAGATTCCCTCTTTTTTCGAAGTGATTAGCATGAATGACCATGGTAATGGAGAAATCCAGTGACTATGCAAACATTGATAGGTGGGTTTTATTCTAAGAAAGATGAAAATAGTAGGTTACCTATTAATATTATGGCAGGTCGAAGGATCGCATTGTATCTCGCACACTTAGGAAAGACATTTGGAATTAACTAAAAAACTTAGCTAAAGTTTTATATCTGAACTTCCTGGTACTAAATCCACTATGAAATCATCATTTGTTTTCAGTAGTTGCTATGCTACAACACTCTAAACCTATGTATTCGTCGTACCCTTGGTGAGGAACAGTTCATGAGGATTCTAGGCGTTTGATTAAATGACTAGGCAAGTAATTAAACGTCATCGATCCAAGCTGTTTACCTAGCCGTTCAACTAAATGGCTGAACATCATTCAGTCCGCTAATTGAACAGCGCCGTTAATAAAAAAAAAAAGACGGGTTGCACTCTGGGAGTGCCGGCAGAAGTGAAAACATTTTCTTTTTTTCTTTCTTCGTTATATACACAGAACAAGATGAAAAAGAACATACCATACCATACCTATAATATAGCGCTAATCATAGAACCTATCACTTATTTTCTGCTAATTTTCTGTCAGAAGAAATTAATAAATTATGAAAAGAAAAAATAATCACAAAAAATAATAAATTACAGAAAGAAAAAATAATCATAAAAAGTAATAAATTACAAAAAGAAAAAATAATCACCGAAAGTAATGAATTATAATAAGAAAAAACAATCACAGAAATCCCTGAACGCCAGGTGGTTTGAACCCGATACTATCTGAAACTATAAGGACTTACAGTCGAAGTGCTTACCGTTTAAGCTATGTCGGTTACGGTTCAAAGGTCAACTAATCCTGACGCTTCCTTAACATTTTACACCCATCCAACGCCGCTAAAGAAGTTTTCACTTCAAAAATAATTAGCTACTACCTATTTTCTTGAGAACTGTTTTCAGTTTCACTAAAACTAAAATAAATTATACATCTTTTTGAATCATTCAAATACTTGCGTGAGATATCTATACGTGTATGTGATTGGGTGAATGTGTGAGGCATATTATAAATAAGTATATATATTTTGATGCAATGTAGTTTTCGATAATTTCAGATTTTCCTTATAAATACATGAACCATATAAAAAGCTATCTGATGCATAAAATCTGACTCATAAATCGAATAGAAATAACTATTCGGGAACAATAATAAAATAACGTGACACAAAGGAGGTTGATAGAGATACTTAAGTGTAAGCACTCATTGGCAGGGGTGCGAAGAATCCCCGGCAGATGCCAGGCTACCAACCCCGACGACCTTTAGCCCTGGCAACGTACAACACGCTCACACTGCGAACCGACGAGAAGCTCGCTGAACTCGAGGAAGAATTGAGCCGGTTACGGTGGGATATCGTAGGATTGTGTGAAGTCCGGAGAGAGGGGCAGGACACCATGATCCTCAAATCCGGTAACCTGCTCTATTTCCGGGAGGGCGACATACTGTCCCAGGGTGGTGTCGGGTTAATCGTCCACAGGTCCCTGGTCAACAACGTGGTCCAGATCGAGAGTGTTTCGACGAGGGTAGCGTACCTTATACTCAGAATCACCAAACGGTATTCACTGAAGGTCATACAGGTACACGCACCGACCTCGAAACACCCCGACGACGAGGTGGAGACTATGTATGAGGATATCTCTAAAGCCATGCATAGGTCCCGAACACACTATACCGTTGTGATGGGGGACTTTAACGCGAAACTGGGCAAACGAAGCGACAATGAGCTGAGATTGGGGCAATTTGGATATGGAAAGAGGAATGCACGTGGCCATCTGCTGGCCGGCTTCATGGAGAAGGAGGGCCTTTTTATGATGAACTCCTTCTTCGGAAAGCCGGAACAGCGTAAGTGGACATGGCTACACCCTAACGGTGTCACAAAAAATGAGATTGATTTCATCTTGTCGACGAAGAGGCACATATTCAATGATGTCTCCGTGATCAATTCAGTAAAAACAGGAAGCGATCACCGGATGGTAAGAGGCACATTGAATCTTAGAACAAAGCTCGAAAGATGTCGACTGATGAAGTCTACGCTCCGACCAGCACCTATCCAGTTCCAGAACCCTGAGCACTTTCAGCTCGAGTTGCAGAATCGCTTCGAATGCCTGGGAGATTGCGAAAATGTGGATGATTACAATGACAGATTTGTGGAAATTATCCAAACGACTGGGTCTAAGATCTTCAAAGCCCGTCGTTCAAAAGGAACCAAAAAGATTTCGGACCTCACCAACAAACTCATGGAACAAAGACGAAATTTGGTTCTGCAGTCCTCTGAAGATGCTACTCAGTATCGGCGTTTAAACAGACAGATCTCCAAGTCCTTGACTCGCGACCTACGCCAATTTAATACGACTCGTATTAAGGAGGCGATTGAGAGCAACAAAGGCTCAAAGGTTTTCGCAAGGGATCTGTATGTTGGTCAAAGCCAACTGAATAAGCTGAAGGCGGAGGATGGCAGAATTATTTCGTCAAAGCCGGAGCTGTTGGAAGAGGTCGAGAAGTTCTACGGACAATTATACACGAGTGTACGGCAATCTGTTAATAATCTGGCCAAAGACCCAAGAGCCAGATTGACCCGACACTATACCGAGGACATCCCGGACGTCACCCTGTACGAGATTAGAATGGCTCTCAAACAGCTAAAGAACAATAAGGCACCGGGTGATGATGGGATCACGGCTGAGCTTCTAAAAGCTGGTGGAACACCGATACTTAAAGCTCTTCAGAAGCTATTTGATTCCGTCATACTCGAGGGACGAACGCCTAAGGCATGGCACAGAAGTGTGGTGGTACTCTTCTTCAAAAAAGGTGATAAAACCTTGTTGAAGAATTATAGACCCATCTCGCTTCTGAGCCATGTCTACAAGTTGTTTTCGAGAGTCATTACGAATCGTCTCGCTCGCAGGTTCGACGACTTCCAGCCTCCCGAACAAGCCGGTTTCCGAAAAGGCTTTAGCACCATAGACCACATACATACGCTACGACAGATTATACAGAAGACTGAGGAGTATAATCAGCCACTCTGCTTGGCGTTTGTGGACTATGAGAAAGCCTTCGATTCGATCGAGACCTGGGCTGTGCTACAGTCTCTCCAACGGTGCCAAATTGACTATCGATATATCGAAGCGCTGAAGTGTTTGTACGAAAACACCACCATGTCAGTCCGCCTCCAGGATCAAAGCTCAAAACCTATCCAGTTGCAGCGAGGGGTGAGACAGGGAGACGTTATATCTCCGAAACTGTTCACCGCCGGCCTGGAAGATGTTTTCAAGCTCCTGGACTGGAGAAGACTCGGCATCAATATCAACGGCGAGTACATCACTCACCTTCGATTCGCTGACGATATCGTAGTCATGGCTGAGACCTTGGAAGACCTAGGCACAATGCTCGAAGACCTCAGTAGAGCCTCCCAACAAGTGGGCCTCAAAATGAACATGGACAAGACGAAAATTATGTCAAATGTCCATGTCGCACCCACTTCTTCTTTAAAGGTTGGAGACTCTACACTCGAAGTTGTCGACGAATATGTTTACCTGGGACAGACAGTCCAGTTAGGCAGGTCCAACTTTGAGAAAGAGGTCAATCGTCGAATCCAACTCGGCTGGGCAGCGTTCGGGAAGCTTCGTAATATCTTCTCGTCCAAAATACCGCAGTGTCTCAAGACGAAAGTCTACGATCAGTGTGTGTTGCCAGCGATGACCTACGGAACTGAGACTTGGTCCCTTACTATGGGCCTCATAAGAAGGCTCAAGGTCACCCAAAGGGCGATGGAGCGTGCTATGCTCGGAGTTTCCCTGCGCGATCGAATCAGAAATGAGGAGATCCGCAGGAGAACTAAAGTAACCGACATAGCACACAGAATCGCCAAACTTAAGTGGCAGTGGGCGGGGCACATAGCTCGTAGAAAAGATGGCCGTTGGGGCAAGAGAGTTCTCGAGTGGCGACCACGCGCCGGAAGACGCAGTGTAGGCAGGCCTCCCACACGGTGGACCGACGACCTGGTGAAGGTCGCGGGAAGGGCATGGATGCGGAAGGCGCAGGACCGGTCACTGTGGAAATCCTTGGGGGAGGCCTTTGTCCAGCAGTGGACGTCTTTCGGCTGAAATGATGAAGCACTCATTCACTTTAGAGCTCAATCACTATGTGCTTTATTGAATTCAATTGAATGGAAATAACTTGTTATCTCTATAAAAAAGAACAAGAGCTATTTACGGCTTTAGTGTGTATTATATTATATGTGTAATAAAATTGAACTTTAACTTCTCTGCATAGGTACATCACAATAAATGTAGTAAGTACCACCATTTACACTAGCCAATAAATGTTTATTGCATTCTTTGTTATGTACAATGTTAGTGTATGTTACAAGTCACAAGAAGTAAACAGTAAAATTCAAATAGAATACAAGGACTTTTTAGCTAGGTATTACAACCTCGAACAATGACAGATTTAGGTTCTACCGTTCGAAAATTAGTGAAACATTGCTTGGAGAGGAAAATTATAATTCTCCTGCAAAATGCAGAGAGCACTGGCATCCTCTGTGAGCGTGGACCTACAGATTATGATACAATGTATCTAATGCAGTTCGCAGAAGGAAACCGAAGATTTTAGCAGGATAAAAGACAACGTATGAAAGAAAAATATTCAGAGTACGTTACAATAACAAACACGTACAACACTGACAATGTTAATTTCCATTTGACATTATTCATATTTTTATTTGATATTATTATTTTTATATGACATTGTGATTCAAATTCACATTAATTATTTTAAAACTAAAAAACTTAAGAGCAATCTTATAATTCTGCCCTCGTAATTGTAAATGCAGTATTTGCAAAATGGCGGTTTCTAGAAAAACGCGGTTAAAGGTTTTTTTACATTTTCTACAATTTCTGAAATCATATACGTTTTATTTTTGACTCAGTATGTACATAATAAGTCAATTTACTATTAACTTTAACATTATGAACAATTTTATAGATTAATTAGTTTATAATGTTGAATACTGCATTTTATCTTTGTATTTATATTTGATATTTGCATTTATTTTAAAGTGAAATGCAGTATTTGTGCTGAGTACTGCATTTATGTCTAGGAAATAATTCAAACTGCATTTATTTCTAGTACATTGAAACTAAACGATCAACTAAATATTCTATAAATGCAGTACATTATCATTTCGTGGACACATACGTGGTCCCGTCGAGTTTTTGCGGCGGCGAAAGGCAAGAGTGGCAGAAGTTTGGCCGTTTGCTCGCTTGTGCTGCGATCTAGCGGTTGGGAATATAGCATTCCATACCCGTTAGAATCGCTTCAGCGACTGCTGTTGCACAAGAGCTTGAATCGTTTGAAGTGAAGCAAAGCTGCCTCCACGGGTACGACGAGAAGAATTCTCGCAATCCGTCCCAGTCTACCGACTTGTAGTGCCAGACATGCCACCACTGAGGTGGCCCCGGTGGTTCTGGCCACGCGAGAGTCACTTGCGCCCAGACGACGCTATGGTCCGAAGTACCAAGTGGTGCCTCCACTCGGTACGTAGTCAGCAGAGGGTCCAATAAAGACTCTCTGTGGGTCTCGATATCTGGTTTTCTAGTGATAGAATGCACCAGTTGCGAGAACCCATAGGTCAGGGCGTAGTAAGCAGCCCTTCCCGTAAAATCAGTTCTGTGCGACCCAACCACTCCATATCGTGAGCGTAAAAGTTCCCCAAGAATACCAAGTCCGCGGCAGGGTACTGCTCAGTTACTTTGTCCGCCGACCGCTGCAGGTGCTCAAACAGTTGAGCCGTGCCCAGGTCACCGCTATGGGACCTGTAGACGCACACATAGATACGGGTACCCATAGAGTGGACAGGTCCCTGTCTTCAAGGCCGTTTAGACAGCGACAGCAAACGTCATCCCAGACGTACATGCATACCCCGACTTCACTCAGTAAGTTATGTTCGGGTGCAAACCCGAACATAACTTCCTGAGTGTGTTGTGTATGTTTGTGGTTGAAGGTGCCGCTGTAGAACGTCTATTCTTACTTTTCTTGGCCATAATAAAAATGGGAGGGGGAGGCACAGAGAGTCTCTATGCCGTCAGTGTAGAAGACAAAGTAAGGTTTCTCGCCACCGCAAACGAGCTAGGGTTGTGTGATTGGCTGGCGCGGTGGGCGGACGGGCCCCGGGTCCCCTTCTAGATACTGCCAAGTCTACTCTGGTTTCCTTCTTCGGCACGACTACAGCACCGGGAACTTTACACAGGCTGCAGCCTCCTGGAACGGAGATTATGTGATCTCCGGGTTTGGGAACCTTTCAGCCTGCGGGCGGCCAGCGGTTAACCGTTTCACCGGGCCTCCCTGACCGCCGCACCAACATTTCACTCCCGCACTAGTCAGTGGTGACATCCAAAGCCTTTGGTCTTCCCACTGACAACACAGAGCCTCTCCAGTGAGCTCTGGCTACCCTGCTCACCGTCGGGAACACAACACAAGGTTACTATAACCGTCGTGTCCTACCTTCTAAAATAACATGCCTATAATTAAAAATGTCACATGAGGCAATAGAAAACCAGTCAACTCTTCCTAATTACCATAGCAGCACTATATACGACGATAAGTTCCGACTTTGTTAATAGCTGCAGTCGATTTTTTGCACAGCGCCATGAATCACTCTAATAACACTACACTCAAATGCAGTATTAAACATTTACTGCATTTGAATTTCGAAAAGGCTCATATTAAAAAAAAAATATGTATAACATTAAAATGCAGTTCATTATGCGAATGCTTCATTTAGCTCTACGATAAGATTAATACTGCAATTCAAATTAGTAGTATATTACAAAAGACGCATAGAAATATAAAACGTACAACATTAAAATGCAGTTCATTATGCAAATGCTGCATTTAGCTCTACGATAAGATTAATACTGCAATTTAAATTAGTAGTATAGACATTAGTACTGCATTTTATCCTTGTACATTATTATTACTGCATTTAAATTAACAAACTCCCGGGAAAAACATATGAATGCTGCATTTTTCCTTACAATTTTACTAACTTCCATAATATTTTTTTTATTTTTATTTTTTAACCAAAAGTTAGATACATGTCTCTTAACTTCATTTTCGATAAAAACAGGAATTGGGAAAAATGACGATTACTGCATTTATAATTACGACGGCAGAATTATTACCCCACATTTTAGGGAAAAGGTTTTTAATTGGTATACTGAGTTTTAAAACTACTCACACAAGAAGAATGTTAAAAAACGTAGTGTTTAAAACTAGAAATGTTCATAAACATCAATGTAAACCTTTGAAGGTATTGTAAGGCGAAACCGGTCAGGTTAAATAATAAATACTGTGGAAAAAGTACAAGTGTTTTTAATATGTGTAACAACAAATTCCAACAAGTGCCATCAATCAACAGTATAAAATATAATATACCAACAATACATTTAGATAGACAATTTAATTAAAAACTATTCACTATCAAAACAGAGTTGAGAACAGAAAGAACAAAGTTTATCATCAATATTTATCAACCAATACTCCATTTGATCCCCTTTATTTCCCTAAACCGCTCAACAAACTACTGTCTGCTTTAAAATTCAATAAACCCGATTGAGGTAAATACATAGCTATGAACAGCTATAATTTTGTTGATTCCTATATACCAAACTGATCAAAAGTTTGCGCTCTGACAATAAGCAAATAATGTTCTACCAATCCTATCCAATATTGTTTATTCGTAATTCATACTAGTAGAACTTTCCAAGGTTAAATAAACTTGCAAAGTAACAAAAAAGTAAAGTAAAAATTTATTTATTTGCCAATACAAATCTGCTTATAATTACTTACATGTTTTGCCGGGAGCGTACACAACAGTTTTAGATTGGAACAAGTCCGGTATTGCCAAAAGCTTCATACACTAGGCGAAGCCTGTCCTGTAGGCAATTATTATTTATTATTATTATTGCCATTTTTTATATACGTACAATAATTTAAGTCTGAGAAATAAATAATCGAATAACAGCATTGATTTTACAAACACCAAGATAAAAACAATCAATTTACAGCATCGAATGATTACTTCGTAAATTAGAGGGCATCCAAAAACATCGGCGAGGAATTATTCGGTACAATGACGGAAATCAATTAGCATTGATCGAATGTAAACAAAGATTTTGGTTTAAATAAACAGTTAGTATAACAGTCCATTAGAATGCCATTAATCTCATGTGATCGTATTTAATTGCGTTGTAAACAACACCATGCTTTTGTCGGTCATATTTGAAATTAAATTAACCGAACATTCGCATTTCTAAAACTATTTACTTCAAGTAAACTTTTAGTGTTCTTCAAGTATCTAATTAAATCTTTCATAATTAAATCATTTACTGTAACAATTTAAAAAGAATAAATACTACTGAAACAATTTATAATTTTATTTAAGAAAATAATTAATTGTACTATGTTTGTAAAAGAAGCAGTTAGTCATACAAAAACTTCTTCATATTTCATTTATTTTTATTATTTACAAAAAATCTAATTAAATTTGTGTACCTACCCTTAAAATATTCCTAAAAAAATTAAAAATGAAATATTTTATCAATTTTAATATTGAGTGTTCCTTAGAAATTAGAATTGGAAATTATTTCGGCAAATTTGAGTAATCGTTTCAGAACGTCGTTATTATAATAAAAACAATAAACTTCTTAGGTAATAATGATTGTAAAAATGTAAAATTAAACTATTGATTATCTAAAATGTCAGATGATAAAAAAAAACTTTTATTTATTTATTTATTTTCTTACAATTGCAAATACAGGTATGTGGGATGTTAAGTTCATACATTTAGGTACACTATATTTAGCCTTGCGGCGTGCAATATTATATCAATATAAGTCAATTAAGGAAATACAAATTTTCAAGTAATATTATATGTCAATGTGGGAGTGAATACAAGATCAATGGTAGGTACAAGTCAATAAACTAATTCTACTATGCGTTTTATAACATGTCAGTATATTAGTCTACACCATATTTTTAGGCTTGCGGCGTGCAATATTTTGAACCTACTGTAAGAGGTCAAGGAATATAAAATAGAAAGAATAATGAAATGTCAATATGGGAGTCAATACAAAATAAATAATAACCTGTCAGTAAACTAAGTCTAATACAAGTCATGTAGAATGTCAGTACGCTAGACTATCACAGCTGATCATGTAAATAATCCTCCACAGAATAATAACACTTCTCCAACAGTATTTTCTTAAGTGTAATTTTAACAATATTATAATTAGGTTCCTCTAAAATTGACTGAGGTAAGTGGTTATATATTCTAGGAGCCATGCAAAAAATACTTTTATTTAAGTAAGCTGTGGAGTTGGAAGGTATACATATTTTAGAATTATGTCTATTAGTTCTCAATTTCTTGAACATATGAGCATTCCTCTTCACAAATAGTATGGTTTCTAAAATATAGACACATGGCAGAGTCAAAATGTTCAATTTCACAAAGAAGGGCCGACAACTATCTGTTGATTTTATATTACAAATGGCCCTTACGCATTTCTTTTGGGCTTTAAATGCATATTCTACATCAGTAGCATTACCCCAGAAGATTATACCAAATCTTATGATTGCGGCAACATAACCATGGTAGGCGGTCAGGACGGTAGACGTACTTGAAGTTTTTGAAAGCCTATAGAGAGCGTAAGAGTACTGGTTTATTTTTGAACACAAACTTTCAATATGATTCTTCCAGTTTAAGTTCTCATCGATATTTAAACCTAAAAATTTTGCGGCTGGCACTTGTTTAATTTTCCTATTGTCATACTGTATTTCTAAGTCCACTAGTTTATTTACTCTGTTTCTGAATGTCATTAAGTTGGTTTTATCGATGTTTATTTTTAAGTTATTATGAGTGAACCAATTTATACTAGTGCACAGAGCATCGTTAATTTGGTGTTCAATCTCTTGTTTATTGTTCCCTTTAAATAAAATAGTGCTATCATCAGCAAATAGTACAGATTCTTGGTGCAATGCCTTGGGAAAATCATTTATATATATAATAAACAATAGTGGCCCCAATACACTGCCCTGTGGGACACCAAACAAAACACTCTGCTGCTCCGAGGAGTAACTCATAATCGTTTTGTTAATGGGACATACCTTTGAGATTTGAGTGGATTGCCTTCTATCACTAAGATAAGATTTTATTAAGTTGAGTATGTTTCCTCTTATACCATAGGCATTCAATTTATCTACTAAGATTTGATGGTCAACATAGTCAAAAGCTTTCGATAGGTCCATATAGAGAGCACAGGCCTGACTTTTATTATCTATTTCAGTCATGACTGTTCTAAGAGATTTAAAGATGGCGATATTTATATCTCTATTCTTTCTAAAGCCTGATTGCTCATCAACCAGCATATTTTTGCTCTCAAAATAATTATACAAGCACTCGTAAATAACCTTCTCAAATATTTTAGACATAACTGGAATTAAAGCAATCGGTCTGTAACAACTCATATCATGTTTGTTTCCTTTTTTAAATATTGGTCTTATAAGCGTTATTTTAAGCTCTTTCGGAAATATAAAATGAAATATGCACAAGTTAATTACATGGCTGAGTACAACAGATAGTTTGATAGAGACGTGCTTCAAAATCTTAACAGAAATACCATCGTAACCGGTGCTATTGGTAGGTTTGAGATTCATAATTATTTTATTTATATCGCCAGGTAATGTTGCGGGCATAAATAACGAATTGACATTATTACTTACATAACTTTGTGACGAGTTTATATTTAATTTAGTTACTTGGTTAATAAAAAAATTATTAAAGGCATTGGCTACTTGCCTGGGGTCGCTAATAATGTTATTGCTTACCACTATGTGCTCAATTTCATCTTTCGGGCTGTTACATTTATTATTATTTATTATAGCCCAAGTGGCTTTGCATTTGTTGCTTGATTTATTTATAAAATTATCATTTTGGGCTTTCTGTGTCAGCTTTATTATTCGATCTAATCTGGACTTTAGGTCTGTAAAACTTTTTTTATTACGCTCTGTGCGATTTTTACGATACAGCCACAATAGACGTCTTTTTCTTTTACAGCATAGTTTTATTCCGTTAGTAATCCATTTAGGCTTGGTCTTCGCATAGATTTTTATCTTGACAAGTGGAAAACAAAGATCGTAAAAAAGTCTAAACAGTTGGTAAAACTCTGTAAAGGCAGTGCTTGGATCATCACTTTCAAAGACTTCCTGAAAACTAAGGGCATTAACGCATTCTACAAATTTGTTGATATTAACTTTACGATAATCACGTTTTTCAATGTACCAATATCTATATATGTGTCTTAATTTCACTTGAATTTGGAATAATTGAGCTGTATGGTCAGATAACGCAAATTCAAAGACCTCATGGTGACTGCCTCGCATATTAGACAAAAAGTTATCAATACATTTGCCACTGTCCGGTCGGGTAGGTTCATTGAAAATTATTTTCAGGTTATACGATTGTGAGATATGCGAGAACTCATTGGATTCATAGCTTTTAACAAGTGTATTGATATTGAAATCACCGCATACTATCAATTTCTTTCTACCATAAATGTAACGGCTAATCAAAGAATTAAATGCAATAAAAAATTTTTCATAGTCTTCAGCATTTGTTCTCGGCGGCCTATATATACATAATACTAAGAGTCCATGATCCGAAAGTTCGATCCCTGAACACTCCAAAATACCTTCTATGCCGAATTCGTTAATTTCTTTTAACGGGCTAAATAATAGCGAGTTATGAATAAGGACGCATGAACCACCCCTACGATTTTTTCTACAGAAAATAGAACCCAGCCTATAATTGGGAATATTTAGCAAAAATATGTCCTCCCTTAATAGATTATGCTCTGTGACACATAGTACCCCAACTTGCATTTTATCAGCTTCAAGCTTATCAAGGACCAAGGTAAGTAAGTTTGATTTAGTCATTAGACCATCAATATTCTGATGCAACAAGTTTAGTTTAGTGGTCACGAAAAAAATCTGCTGGCTGACCAGATAAGACATTCTCACCCCCATCATGATCTAACTGGCCGCGCAAGTCTTCTATCGATGTTTGTGTACTTACTGAACTGTATGATTTCTTACTATTAAAGGAAGGAATACTCGCATGTTTTTGTTTACTTCGTACGTAGTCGTTAAACTTGTATAGATATTCTATTCTCAATATTTCTTTAAGCAAATGCCCCCCCACAAATCGGGCATAGATACCACGGTATGGTATCCTGACACTGAATCCCATATCAATATAAGACACATTTACAAATTGGGAGCAAAGTAACTTTAGTTCATAATTCAATTTCCTTTCATTCAGATGTTTGTTAAACGGGATCTCACAAAACACTACGTTTGTGTTTTTAGTTAGACACAAAAAGTTGCTAACACTAATTTTAAAATTGCATGGTGACCAATCATGCATACCACCCAAAATAACTACATAATCTCTTTCGTTTAGAGAGTTAATGGACAAACGTTCCGAAGTCAGTATGTCTTGCAGCGGTGCTCCCGATTTCCAGTAGCATGTCACTAGGAATTCCTCGCCCATCAGATACTGCAGTGTGCGTTGTAATTGACGTCCTTGATCATCGGCAATTATGACTATCCTGCGTCTGGCAACAGAGCGCGGACACTCAGGTGTGGTCCGGGCAAATGACATTGTTGCACTTGGTCGTATTGAAATTGATTGTGCTGATGGAATGGTTTTATCAACTTCTTGATTTCCTTTCTGACAGGAGTTCGCACTTTGTGGCAGGTCATGACTCTCAATTTCTGTACTTAAACCCAGATTAGAGATAGTGTCACTAGGTATCGTTCTAAAGTCCATGATATTATTTGTGTTTGTGCTTAGTTTTTGAAGTCTGTTGTGGAACTTTGTAGGTGTTGAATAGCGAGCCCTGCGTTGTTTAGTGCCTAATGACAACGGCGTAATCCGGAGACTCTCTGATTGAGTGAGATTTTTATAAACATTGGTAATGTGTTGACTTTTGTTTAAGTCACATTTCAGACGATAGTTTTCACAATTTAGATTCTCAATCTCTTGATGTGCGATGGCTAATTCCTGAGTAAGTTTGTCTAATTTCTCCTTGAGATCGTATACAGTTCGGCTGTCATTTAAAGATGTATTCGGCAGGCTTATCGCACTTGTGTCAAATAGAATGGTTCGGTTTAGATCCTTGATCGAAGCATCGCTCAAGGAGAATGTCTGTTGAGGCTTCCGTGAGCGGTGAGTAATATTAGATTCATCACCCATGTCTAAACAGTATTCAAGTCCTCTTTTTGTTGTTTTTTGTTTTGATTGCATTTAGTTTTTCGCAATTTTATTATATAAACAAAGTAAACAAAGCTCAAAAATAATTTGGTAAATGTGAGATTTGAACCCACGCCTTAATTTTGCAGGTCGGTCGGTATACCGCTACACCACGAGCACGATTGATAATTTATGTGAAATCTCTGTACTCATTTAGCTCGGAGATCTGCTGCCCTCTAATTGAGATTTGTGGGATTACGGAGGTCACTTGTTGACTAGACCAGTAATAAATAGTTAATCAGTCGGGTATGTGTTGCTCTGTAGTCGATTGTTTTAATACAACTTGTACCAGAGGGCGCTGATGTCAAAATTAATGTTTTTGATATCCGTGTTGGTCTTCGCTTTATCTGTGGTTCATCAAGGACAGAAGGTTACGCTACTTGACACCAGATGCGCTGATGTCGTCGTATTTTGAAAATGTAGAAAAAACGAATCTTTTGCACTAAACATAAGTTTGAAAAAGTAAATTTGGTCTGGTTTTCCGACTGTCACTATTGTTTTTATTTATATTTTTGAGCAAGATTTAGGATGCGTTAGTAGATTTAGGTTTTATAATGTCATTTAAAGATGCAAGTCATTGATTCCACATATGGAAATAACACTTTATTTATGTTCGTGGTGCACTAAATTCGTCACTAACACTTTCACAGTTCAATTTGGTGTCCGTCTTCACTTTCATGCACTTTTAATAGTTCTATTCTTCGTTTATCTGATTTTAACAATAAAATATCGACAGCACAGTTACGGGCAATGTTTACTTGACAGCGCCACCTGGCGAGTTATACTTAATATTATATTTATGGTAATGTATGTACATGGAAACAGTTTTTGTTTATTATTCAATCAGAAAACTTTTAATACAACTTAATTATTGATGGGATGACCCCATCAAAAATAAAATTAAGGATTTAAGCCAAAGGATATAAATTAACTTTAGTCAAAATAAAATTGTTATTTTGCTTTGTAAAAGTTTAGTTTGCTTTGCTAAGTAATATATTATGAAATGACAATATGCGTTAAACTTCGCACGGTGGTAGCTTACTGGTTAAGGAGTCGGCCTTACGATCTAGAGGTCCCGATTTCGAATCCTGGCCATTACACTACCGACGTGAGCCCACTCCTAGCACAAGTAATTTAGCTTAGTTGGTGCTGGGTTTAGAGGGAATATTAATAATTTCGGTTGCTAATATTCTTTAAAAAAATATATACAACACTTTTTCTTCCAACTAAAGTTTTTATGTATTGCCAGTCGCAATAGCGCTTGCGACATAAAACTGTTAATGATTCGATTTTTACGACTTGACGTATATTTCTATGATCCGCAGATACTCTCATAAACTACATCTCCAGGAGAAGTATAAGTATAAAGTTCATTCATCTTCCAATGTTAATATAGTTTTATGTCACAGTTTTAAGTCACACACCCACACACCTAACACCCCCACACACCAACACACACACACATATACAAACACACACGCGCACGCACACACACACACACACACACACACACACACACACACACACACACACACACACATACACACACATTTACTATATCTTCAATCTTTTCTTTTTGCAATTATTCTGTTTTCATATTAGGTACCTTATTCTGAAATAATTATTGTGATTTAACTAACCTGGGAAGAGACTGAACTCCACGACACAGGGCATCCTAGTGTGGGGTTCAGAGAATCAATATGAGTCTAGATTATGTCTATAAGTTACTGTATACATACGACACCATATGTACATGTATTTTTGGAAACAATAAATAAAATTATAAAACATTATTAAATTATGTTTTCGCATGACTCTTCTTTGCTATTGTTATAGAAATGATTATGATGTCTAACGTCTTTGCTTGAATTCGATTATTTTCAAAATTAAAATTTATTTTAAAGGTGTTTTTCAACTTGTGAATATGTTTGAATATGGATGTTATGATTCCTATAAGTTGAATCTTTAGAAACATAAAAACTAGTGTATAAACAACTATTGAAAGAGAACAAACCAACTATCGGTTTTCTTGTCTCATATTTGCAGGAATTTAACCAATATTTGTAAGTAATCCTACCACTACGTGCCGTGTCACGTACAGTTCAATCTAAGATATAATACGCTTCAAGTAATTGTTTGACCACGGCAATGAACTGGCTACTGGTCCCATAGTAGTTCTTTATTTCACTAATGAAAAGCAAATAGGGGCAGAAAATGGGAAGTGGCAGTGAGTCGGGTAGCCAGAGCTCTCTGAAGAGTTCTTGTGCTGTTAATGGGATGACCAAAGGCTTGTCCTGCATTGTCTTCTGCACTAACGGCACAGAAACTCTGTTTTTTTACAGGGTTGGGCAGCGTGAATGTGACTCTCTTGGTGTTGCACACGTTCATAGGCCACGATAACCACTTTCCATCAGGTGGGCCGTGTGCTTATCTGCTAACTAAGTGAAATAAAAAGAAGTAATTTTGTTTATATTGTATAACATACCAGACCGAGTATAGCCTCTGTACTTAATTCAATGACAACATTATATATAGTAATATAATTAAATGTTAAAGGAGCTAAGCTTTGAAAAAAAGCAAATAACATTACATAAATATAAAACTTTACCCTCTGCAACCTCGAACGTCTTATCCCCCGAACCTCAGTTTGAAACGGCTGTTAATATCATTAAGTAAGTAAATGGACGATTTCACGGAAACGATAAACGGTTGTAAAATTATATTTGCCGAGAGTTCGAACCTGATACATTAACAAAATAAGAAAACGAATCTCGGGAATGCGAAACGCGCCTGTCTTTATACATTGATCGCAATAAGTACACGCAAAATAAAGTTTATACTTATCGCCTTCTTTCTGAATATTTGGCCTGTCACTGACAGTGTGTACTTATTATTCTAGGAAAGTGATTGCTTTTGGAATTGACAGAATGTAGCCTCACATTTCAATGTGAGGCTACATTCTGTTTAGTCTAGTTTCAACTAGACGCGTTGTAAATAGTTTCGATGCATACCAGAATGCTGAGATTTAAAGCAAATATGCTTTCTCAAGAGACTACTGATTCTCTACGCAATTCTTGAGAGCTGTATGAATATAGTAGTTCGTAATTACAAATGTGTATATTTTATGACTACTGCAACTATCATAAGGTGATATAGGTATATGTCCCCGCCAACTAGCTTTATCAGGCTGTTAAGTAAACGTTGCCATTCAATTAACGGCCTGAATGATATTCAGCCATCTCGTTTATTACAATATTAAATAACCTGGCTGGCTAATGCTTAGGTCAATCGTAAAAAGGGGTCACTACCGCGAAATAAGATAGAAAGTTACATACATACATATATACACTTACACCTGTAAATCCCCAAGGGGGTAGACAGAAGTGTGCTGCGCAATCCGACTTGGTTAAGTTAGGTTAAAAGGCCTTCGTGGTTATTATTTTTATAACCATGCAGAAATAAGTAATTTTTATAATTGTTTAATTAAATGGCTAGGCAAGTAGCTAAAAAGTAGTAAAACGTCATCGATTCAAGCTATTTGCCTAGCCGTTTAATTAAATGGCTGAACATCATTCAGGCCGCTCATTGAATGGCGCCTGCCCCCCTAGCATGACCGCATGTCGTAGATATACGATAAAAGATATCGTATCATATAACACCAACATTTTTATCGATTTCGCGAGCATGTCCAAAGTAGCGATATGATATGATAGGATATGATAAAATTTATCACGTGTTATGAAATGATAAGCCTCGCGATATGGAATAACAATGCTGCCAGTACCAATAAAAATTTTCAATTATCATTCACTTGCCACTCACTCTTTTTTTGTTTTTTTTTTGCAACTTTTATCACCTTTTTTGACGTGCGTGTGTAATCTGTGGACCTGTCCGACCTGTCTTTTGTCTTATCACACCTTGTTTATTTACTTTTCTTGGAACCGGATCGCCATAACACAAAAAAAAACCGTCAACAGAATAAAAGTTTATTTAACTATTTGTTTGATGTGTGTTGCATCACAATAATGGGAAACAAAGGAAAAACACAGGTAGTTTCCTTGAATTGGCTCGCCGTTTAGAACTTAGAAAGTTTGCATTTTGAAAATTACATATACTTTTGTCTGTCTCTCGGTTAACTTTGTTCAAATTCGTTGTCTTTTAGAACTCGCAGTACAGCGCAGCAGCTGAAGCTACTGACTGAGTACATGCAGACCCATCCCCGATTGGCGCATGGGGAGTTTAGTGCGCCACAGGGTCGACTGACAGAAAATCGTCAGTGGGAAGAACTCCGGGCTATGTTGAGTGAACATGGCTCGGATAAGTCTATTGGCCAATGGAAAGTGGTAAAGAAGGTGCCCCTGATGAGTGATAGGATAGAGTCAGTCATTGATTGTGATATTAACCGAAATTATTATGGTATAAGTACACTTTATTGCATTTCATTTCTTCTTTTTTACGACCTTAAATATATTAACCTAAAATATATAGAAATTCGTTGCTAATTTCTCTAATTAGGGTCCTCTTTTCCTTTTTCACTTCTTTGTCCTCCGCGGCAAGTTAATTAATTCTTATGTATGGTCTAGCCATATTAAAAGATTTTAGGTGAAGCTTAACTTGTGAAGTTGTAACTGAAAAAAGGAGTTGTAATATCTTATTATTTTCTGTATTTTTCATATACATTTACACAACAATCATAAAAATGATTCTTACCTTTTAAAATCAGTTAATGACTAGTGATTGCAAAATAAACTGGTGACTGTTATATTTTATCGAGTATATCACGCACTCTAAACCTCGTCGATAAAATAATACGACTAAATGTCAAAAATCGATAAACTTAACTTTTTATATCCACCAATAGTTGTTCATGCTCGACTTTTCGATAAATAACCGACTGTCGTGCTCGCTCTTCTATATATTGTAACGTATCATAACACGTGACGTCACTGGGCACGGTTATGCTCGCTGTTTCGATAAAAATTCAACATGGCGGCGATATTTATCATATTTTGACAGTTGGCGTGGATAAAACGCTTTATCATATCGTGTTATGATGGTCATGCTAGGGGGCCTGGGCAGTTAATTGAACGGCTGATTAGGGTAGTCGGCGGCGACTTGTACCTATACCAAATATTGTGGCAAATTTATCAAATGAGATTGAGTATGGTTGTCTTGAGACCAGTTGAGTTGTGATACACTAAAATAAATTGATTTTGCTTTCTTTCTTTCTAAAGGTGATTTTCCACCAGAGGGGCGAGACGAGATGAGGCGAGAAGAGAATTGAAATCGCACTGACCCTTTTCCACTAAAAATTGCTATCGCGAGAGTGTTGAAAATTTGTTATACAAACAATTCTCTCCTCACCTCGCCTCGCATAGCCACTCTGGTAGAAAATCACCTTAAGATGCATCCCGGTCACTCTAGTTCTGTATATTATTTGAAGCTTTAATACTTTTAAGCATAGTGGTCAAATAGCTGGCTTTAGGATCGAGATGTCGAATCCTGGCCATTATACTAACAACATAAACCCACGGAAATGACATTAAGAGCTGTAATTAAGTTCAATAAATTAAATAAAAACTCTTGACTTGATATTATACGCAACAGGAAGGAAACGACGGTATTTTCGTCTAATGGTGCAGTCCGACTGGGGAAGTACCTCCGGCCTATAGAATACCGCGGCCATAATAACCTCGTGTTATATTGTTGGCGGTGAGTAGAGTAGCCAGAGTTCACTGTAGAGTTTTTGTGCTGTCAGTGGGAAGACCAAAGGCTAGGCCGGCTTTGTGTTCTATGCTGACCGCACAGAAACTCTCTGTATTTACAGGGTCGGCAGCACGAGCGTGAGTGTGTTGTACACGTCCATAGGCCACTGTAACGACTTTCCATCATGTGGGCCGTGTGGTTGTTTGCCACCTCAGTGGATTAAAAAAAACATTCAATATATATTTTACTGGCTAACACATCTTCATTCACTCCTATTTAAAAAAAAAAGTAGGTACCTGTCGCAAAAGGTCGCTAAAAGGTTTTGTAACTTTAGAAAGTGTGGCACTGGCGTTTGTTACAAGTTTTCTTTAGGGATAGATTTTAGATTTAGATTTGGTCATAAAAGTTCATAAACCTTCCTAAGAGAATATTTAACATTCAATTGGTTGTGAAGGTCAGGTGGTAGTTACTTCACAGAAAATATCGAAGTTCAGCAGCATCACAATTAGACTAGAATACCGACCCTGAGCTGGAAAAAGGCTCAAAGAACCTAGAAAGATCTAAGAGCTCAAGAGCCAAGTATTGAGCCAGTTTTTTTAATAAGACTTTGTATAGGTAAATTATACTTACTATTAAGCTGATGTATCCATGAATGCTGTTGTAAGCCAGAATAAAATCCCGAAAGCTGCCATCACAATAGGTACAAGCTGGTTCATTAGATCTTGTAAGGTTCAGTTTACTTTTCAACCCATCAAACAGCTTCATCAACGCCCCCAAATCCAACGGTTCATGTGAACTATTCTTAGAAGATTGCACTTTTAAAGCTGCTCGGAATAGAGAGAAGTCAACATTACTTCGATTATCTCCACTCATTTCGGTTTCCAGTAACATTTCTTCGAATAAATTCGTTAACGTTTGAGTAATGTTCGAAGTCTCCTCACTCATTTTCGCAATTTCGCAATCAAGCCCATAACTTCAGATCGTCTTGCCCGAGGCCCCTATTCCTGCAACAATAACGAAATAGGTTAGGAAGTTCTAAGAACGGTGTTTATGGGATTTAACTTCGGTTCAAATTTGTTTGAAAGGAGCGCCTATAGACCGTAGTTACCAATTACTTGTCCCAATCAGTTAAGTCGTAAGTAATCCGTACATATTCAGTGTTGATAAGTGAGTTAATAATAATGTTAATATTTATTTGATCACTAACAATATTAAGTGTGTATTACAAAAAGTCAACGGTAAAAGTAAGAGTGCCTACTCTTCGCAGCTCTTCGGAGTTCATCCTCACACATTGCGACGGGAAACAGTGTGCACTGTGCGTAATGGTGAACTTTGTCCCACGCACGCTTGTGCTGTAAAATTAACTCCATGCTGTGGTATTTCCAAGCAACTACAACATGGGGCTTTTCAAGAAAGGATTAGAAGCTTCCTACCGGGTCGGCAGCACGAGTATGACGCTCATGTTATTGCACACGTCCGTAGGCTACGGTAACCACTTTCTATCAGATGGACTGTGTGCTTGTCTGCCTAATGCATCGGACGGGCCAAATCCCTAAATGTTTTTTTTAAATGTTAAAGGTAATTTGTTGTACCTATAATGTTTTTGTACCATTGATGAATAAAAAAAGAACCTGTAAGACCACGCCGTTTTATAGTGATTGTCATTTGGTTTGGTTTTCATCAACAATAATGTAATATTTGCGTAAACTTTCAACAGCGAGTGATTTAGTTTAGTCAGCGGTAACACCCCTGAGTTCCGCAGTCTGCGGCGTGGACGCCGCAGACTCGTCTACGCCCGGGACTACCGACCTCCATGATCGGGGCCTGAGGACGGCAGTTGGCCGACTCGCCGTCCTTACAGAAGCAGGCCGTGGCGGAGGCGTGTCGTGTGTGTCCTACACACGCCTGCCAACTCACCGACGCGGGATATAACCCGACCCCACCAGGCGAGGCCGCGGTGGCGGCCAATGTCCGCCGACAACCCTGGGGTTATCCTTTCGATGGCTTACCCGGGGTGCTCGGCAATGGACACTTGGGAAGGACACCGTGTGGTTTTAGTCGGTCCGATTCCGACACGCCCACCCCATCGTCGGCACCGATGGGGTGAAGCCCGTGGGGGCTTCCACACGTTAAAAAAAAAAAGCGGTAACACCGAATTTTAAGAAGGTCCAAAAAGTTAGATGAAGTTAGATAAGTGGCTGGCATTTTAAGTTTCATTGATTATTACATTTTGAAGAAAATCAGAAAATTCTACTAATTTGAGAAGTATTTTACTTATTATTCTTAATTTATTAAGAAAAATCGTGAAACGTTTCTATTACCTTTTACGCACGATATGTTTCATTAATCGAATAAGCCGTTGCTCCACACTCAAGCTATCTATCTTTCCCGATAACATAGTTATCGCCATTGGCATCTTTTTATCTATAAGAGTGGCCACCTGTGGCTATCGTAACTACTGTTGGCTCCACACTGCCTCGTAAATATCAGTTGTCGGCTCGTGTGATGAGATTTCTTATAAATATTTTCTCAGCTCAATACGGTCCTATATGCTTTTAAACTTTTGCGTTTCATGATATGCCTACCGTACTCTACATAATGTAATATCTGCTTTATCTATACGTATACCATGATCGCTTTAATTCCCGCTAATATTATTGTATAAAGTTCTACATTGTTGGATTTCTTGTATAAATCGTCCACTCTAATCTTCAGCCTCCAGGAGTAGTTTTAAATATGTCAAGTTTTTATGTGTTGATAGGTACCAAAGACAAGGAAAAAAGACCAGAAAGGTTATTTCCCATTCAAGAACATAAAATCTCATCATCATATCTCATCGATAGTTCCTAAAACATTCACTTCTAGAGTATCTTTTTAGACCATATAGAAAAGAAAAACTTTTAAAGAGATTCTAATGATGGCTCAAATGTAGCTCTAAACAAGTCGTATTGCATGGTGAAAGTATAATCTGTCGGTGGATCCAGATTGGTTTTGTCAAATGTCATTAACTCTCTCTCAAAAACCTTTTATTATATCATATTAAGACTAACGATAGAAAAAAGACACACTCCTTGCAATATTCTGAAGAGCACAAACATACTCAGTCATACTCTAATTTTCCAGAGAAGTAGATATTTCAGATAAGAAATAGAGAAAATACATAGATTTCTGTTAAACAAATTGTAGTGATTTTTCAACGCGCCCGCCCTAGAAATGTAAGAACCTGAATAAAAGAGTCAAAATATAAACAGAAAAGTTGTGCTTGAAATGGCCCTACATATATTATTTATTGCAAACAATTTTTTATCACATGATTTATATGTACATGTTGGGAAGATTCCTGATGTAATTTGTTACGAAACTTCTAGCCATAATTTTTGCGATGTAAGCCTAGTGAAGTACCTATAATGTAGAAATGACTGACATACTTATACCTAATAACTGTCGAAGGTTTTATTTTCATTCTAGTTACAAGGGCATCACTCCGTACCCTTATAATTTCATAGCTACTGCCCGCGCCATCTTCGTGGAATGCTGAATCCATTTCAGCACCCCCTGGGAACCTATTCCTATTTCCTATACCAGATCTGCATTAAATTTAGTACAAAGCTAAATTTAATCCAGATCCCCTTAGCCCTTTGTAACCTTGGTCGCGTTGTTTGATTGACCATGAACCGCTTTAAAAACAACTTCGCATCCAACTGGGCGGGGCAGCATTTCGCAAACTACGTCGAGTCTTCTCTTCGCCACTACGCTTGAAAACAAAGGTTTTTGACTAGTGCATCCTACCTGTTATGACTTACGGTGCTGAATGTGGACACTGACGGTAGGGCTAGATCATAAACTAAAAGTCGCGCAGCGGGCTAGTGAGTTTCTCTGAAGGACTCGAAACGAAGTCATCCGGCAAAGGAGTAAAATCAGGTACTGACATAGCTCACAGAATAAGCAAGCTGAAGTGGCAGTGGGCTGGCCACGTCTGTCGAAGGACCGATGATCGTTGGAGCAAATGAGTTCTAGAGTGGAGACCGCGAGAAGGCAAATGGAAAGTAGGACACCCCCTAGCCACGCCACACGCTGACCACTTGAAAAAGGTGGATGGTCAGACTGAATGCGAAAGGCGGAGGATCGGACAAAATAGCACACACACCTGGGAGAGTTCTAAGTCCGGCAGTGGACTGCCATACTGTGGACTGCGGTGGGCTAAATAATTGATTGGGTAAAAAAACATCCAATCATTGTAACAATACATATTAATTTATTATTATTAACTAATAAAATATTATTGAATCCAAACACTTTTACAAACTTTCACATTTATAACATTAGTAGGATAGTTCCTTGGCTAGCAAATAATTGGCTATAAAAGACACTGTATACAAATCGAGTGGTATGAAAGTATTTTCGTTATCGTGTTCAATTAAAATAGTTAATTATAACCTAGTCGTAACTTAGGAAGTCCTATAGCGCTTTAATAAACATCGACCCGAAAAGTTGTAAAATAGTTTTCAGAAAATTTGCATTCCTCAAACCTCATTATAAAAACCATCAAAACAAGATTTTGTTATGGAGATTAATCGAGCAAATGCTTACTTCTCTTTTGATCATTTTGGGTGTCTTTGATGTTATAACCCTTTGGCACAAGATGATGCCTATAATAAGTGTACCTACTTGAAATTTTTAGCAAATGTTCTTCTTAATCATAGCGTTAATCCCAGTCGCATCCGAAGCTTCCAACATGGAGTCTGAGTTCCGCACTTCCCAGTCCAAAGCGGATTTGGCTGATCTTCAATATTTTCATTGAAGCGACTGACCTCCATAACCCATTGGCGTTATCGAAATATTGTACTTAGACCAGTTGTTGGACTTTTTAGGGCTCCAACTATCCATAAAGACTACCATAGATGTTCGTATGATAACCGGAAACGACGAATTAACATGCTCTCCGAGGCACTCCAATATTTGCACTCAGCGGGAATCGAACCCGTGCACCCTGCATAGCAGTCGCTTTCATTACCACGCAACAGAGGCTGTTAATATTGTAGAATAATATTATTTAGAATAACATTTCAGGATGAAACAATGTGTTCCGCGAATTTGTTATTTATACGAATACGTCTATGTTATTCTTCCCGTAATTTATGTACACACATGGAATCATCCGCTTCGTTTAAATCAGGTAGTAAATATTTATTAACTTTAGTATTTTAATTAATTTTCATTATTATCATAAACAGTGACCCTATCAATAATTTATGATGGACTCCTTAAAATTAGGTCAATGCTTAGATTATAACTTTTTAGTATCTTACATTTTAATTTATTGAAAGTTTAAGTAGCCAATAATAATGGAGAAGCTTCAAGATTAAATAGTAATTTATGAGTTTCTTTAAGATTTTCTCATTAGTCAATTAATAATGCAATAAGTATGAAAGCATTTTATAAATTACTAGATGTTTAGATTAACATTTTGGTTTTCTAATTCTTGATGGAAATTCTTAATTTAATTTATACCTTTCAATTTATACAAAGACCCCAGAGATATACAAATCGTATTAGTTGTAATGTATGTTAAAACAAACATAGACATACTTTGTAATTTCACGGTTACATCGATCATGAATGTAATGAATACGAAATCAAAGTGGGATCACTTCGATATATTTGCAATAACTCTTGTCAATTTATTTTCTCTCCACGTCCAGCTAGGAGTAAGCCATTTGAGCTGATCTTAATTCATTAATTTCTTCTTTATCCTAGCATTAATCTTAGTCACAGCCGAAGCTTTTAATTTCGAGTCTGGGGTTCGATTTACCAGTGAAGCGACTGCCATCTGACCTCCATTTTACAGTTACTTAACCAGTTGTTGGACTTTTGAGGGACCCAACTGCCCGTAACGACTGCCATAGATATTCGTATGGCAACCGGGAGGGACGGTGTAACGTGATCACAATTTAATGATTTGATTGCATGTATTTGTTTAGTTGTCCTCAATTCATGAAAGCCTATTGAATCAATACAACAAGAGCAGTTTTATGTACTAAATTTAATACTGCTCGGAGGCTTCTCATGGTTCTTCATCCGAGCGTTAATCCCAGTCGCATCCGAAGCTTTTTTCAAGTTGGAGTCTGGGGTCCGTTTTTTACCAGTCAAACTGCAGATTTGGCTAAACTTCAATATTTTCCGTGAAGCGACTGCCATCACCTCCACGACGCAAAGATGATATCGAAGCATTGCAACTAGACCAGTTATTGGATTTTTGAGGGCTCCAACTACCCGTAACGACTGCCATAGATGTTTGTATGACAACCGGGACCGACGGCTTAACGTGCTCTCCGAGCCACGACCAGACCAGACCAACCCGCGCCTCCTGTGCAGGGGCTGCGTTCACTGCCGCTACGCCACGGAAGCTGTCGCCTAGTTGTATTGTGTCCATATAAAGTAGGTACCTCAAAAAATCTTTTGTATGTACAAACACAACTAATAAGACATTCATGAAAAAAATCAATTAAACCGTCTTCAACAGGCTTCTCCTGGTTACACAAGGGAAATATCCTATACCCGATTTTAGCTACCTACCGGGACCGATTGTAAATCTATACCATCCAGGGACCAACTAAACCAACACATACTTAAATTATATTATAACTTTATAAATTATTCTCATATAAACGTTCAACTTGTAACTCACTTTGTTAGAGATACAAGTTTGGAAAAGGTTATAAAATCTATAAGACTATGTACGTTTACAACATTTATTTCTAACTAGAAGCATGTGTATAAAAAAATTCGTGCTTTTATTTGTGAATTAAACGAACTTCCATACAATCAAACATCCTATTTGGCTTTGTTAGGGGTACAATATCCAAAAATCCTTCCTGATCCTACATCCTTATAGCATGCAATGTAAAATATTAACGGCAAATTTTTTAAATTTATAGCCCTAGCGATTTATTAGGCTTTACCACAGAAAGAAGAACGGCAATGTAAGCGGGAAACGCGTGGCAACTTTTAAGTGGGTGATAGACGTACGAACTTTAAGCAGGTGGTTTTTAACATCACGAATTTACTCGGCTCGCCGTCGGCGACAGACGTGAAGCTTGCTCACACTGTATTACGATGTCGTCGAGAGAAGAGGCTTGGTGCTATTCAAGAAAATTTGGTTAGTAAATTGAAGCATATAATACCAAAATTAAAACGTTCAACTCAAATAGCGTCGCAAACAAAATGGTGGCTCGCGGCTTGCAATGCTGCCACACGTACGAGCCGAGACAGGTACGAGCAAAATTTCAAACTTGCCAGATCGAAATCGAAATTACTCGGAGGTTTTAAAGTACGCGAACTTATGGTGACAAACGTGCGAGTAAGGTCGCGAAGCCATAAGCTCGCGTACTAACTCGCATGTCTGTCACCCACTTTAGTCAATTCCTGCCCTATGAACAAGAACTTTCGAACGCTTACTCGGTACTGATCAAACTAGCTTGTAATAACATAACATAGAATACTATGAAAATGCTATTTCTAACTGTATAATAAAAATGGAGAAGTAAATTTGAGAAATAAGTATTTATTAAGAGTGAAAACGTCGCCACGTGCAATGTGCAGGTGAACACTGCGTCTGGCCGCTCTATCCTATTTCTGTGGTCTCTGAATCAGTCAGTCAGGCAAGTAATTGACATATAGTAAAACTAGGTTAGTAAGTTATCGCGATCAAACATAGCATATGTCGTTCCTCAGAATCTAATCTATCTCTGTACCAAATTTCATCAAGCTCGGTTCAGTGGTTTAGGCCTGAAAGCTCCACAGACAGACCTTTAACTCCACTTTCGCATTTATAATATTAGTATTGACCTTAATTTTTATCTTATTAACAAATTGAATGTGCTAGTCACCAGTTGGTAAAACGTTAGTTACAGAATGTTTACGTGACGGTAATGAGACCTCCACCATTTAAACCAAACAGGCCCCAGCTGTGAATTTATGTAATTGGACAACTCCAGTTACAATTTGATTGGAGCTTGAAGTAAATTGGTCTGGGGATTCTAACCACAGGCACGTAAGCATCACTGGTTTTTTCTTTAATACCGTCACTTTTTTACTTACACACATACATAACTTCACGCCTGTAACTCCCCGAAGGGATAGACAGAGGTGTATGAAAACTCACATTTCTCCAACCAAGTTTTTCGGTCAAACGTGAAAGGGGTCACAGCGATCGCGCTGCCGCTTATCATATCTTATGTCCGATACCAGCTGTGTACCTGTGAATGAGTGCCTAAATCTGTGGGTAGTTAAGAAATGTTTTTAATGGTTACATTATAAAATTGTTATATTGTTTATTATATTGTTATATGTTGTATTTTTATATTGTGTATTATAGTGTTATAGTATTATTGTATTACTTTATGTAAATTACATGTTCGCTCTCTTTCTCTCTTGTGCTATACTATGAATACTCTTTTGTTGCAATAGAATATTTTTACTTTCATAACAGGTACAGCATTCCAGACAAGCTCAAGTGGCTTATGGTTTGCTTTCTATGTATTTAAATTGTATTTTTGTAAATGGTAATAAATAAAATAAAAAAATGAAAAAAAAATATTGACATAAAGCGGACATTTCATCATGAATTGTCGGATGGAGAAGAAGATCAGTCCTATCCATTATTATAGGGAAAAGATGGGACGATCATTCATTCTTTCTTAACATCTATCATTTAAAGCGTGAATCATTATTGATGTACATAATAGTTCCACCATTAAAATAATGGATTCTAAATAATTTCCATTCGTAACTACGGGAAAAGTGCGGTACAAAGAGTTTCTTTGTAGTCGTAAGTAGCAATTACGTAGACTTGGCAACACTCACCCAAGCGCAGTAAATATACGTTCAATTACGTTCGCACAAATAGATATACGTGCTCTCAAAGTAGGGAAATTGGGATTATTTTAGGTTATTTCATCAGAGGCTCTTCCATTTGTATCGCATATTATTCCATACCAACATTAGCAAAAATAATTATGTCCACTTGTATTTAATGTATAGTCTTGTTTTATTAGAACGGAGTTTGTTCTACTACTGTAATATACTGAGTACTTTATTGGGTAATATCCACAATAAAAACGAGTAGCTAGTTCATTTCAATGCTTATTGTAGCTTTGGGTCTGCAGTAGGGCAAATAGTACAAGAAAATTTCAAGCTTTTAATAGATTTTTTTTTAATAAATTAATTATATAATACCTAAAAAGCAATACAACTAGACACAAAACTCATGTTGAGTCAAATAATCCACCCCGTATTGTTCCCGGCGCAAAGGTG
This sequence comes from Eilema caniola, assembly GCA_949126895.1. Classification (NCBI taxonomy): domain Eukaryota; kingdom Metazoa; phylum Arthropoda; class Insecta; order Lepidoptera; family Erebidae; genus Eilema; species Eilema caniola. The sequence goes on from OX421478.1 coordinate 8,498,385, forward strand.
CCCACGATGCTGGCCGCGTTGCCTCGTTGAATCGCAAGCTTTTAATATAGTAATAATAATTATAACCGTATATTTTTACGTGCCAAAAGAAATTTTCACTTAAAGAAATACTGAAATACAAAAAAAAACACCTCACTTAACAAAAGGACTGCCTTTGGGGCATGAACGGAAGGTACAACCGGTTTTGATGTGATCTGGATGAACCTTTTATGTACGAAAACCCTTCGGGCTAAACCTTACCGTAACTGTGGTAAGGATTTAAAAGTCAAACCGGCTAATATTTAGTGCATCTACTACAGCCAATCTATCAAAAATGGTCTACTAAATTATAAGTCTCAGTCCAGACTCATAATTCATACCAGATTCAGACTCATAATTTATCAAAGTCAGGACTCGTCAGACTTTGTGCAACCCTAGATCACAATACATGACGCAAGTAAACATATGGATAGAGTTATCTATCGGGATCATCGAGTTAACCTATGATTTTATGGGAAATATTGTTTGATAGATAACGATAAAAGAAAACATTTTTACCTTGTTCCTTAATCAAAATATAGCCGCAAGCAGTTTCGTATAAACGATTTACGGTTATTGAATCAAGTAGAGAAAATTCTGTCGGAAGTAAGTTTCATGACGTCATCAGTAAGTGACGTCGTCGTCATACTTGAATGTCTGATAAGGTACATATGAATATATTCTGACTTGTTAGTGTTATCTGTTGTATGTTAATATAACAAAATGTTATGAATTTTGGTTAATTTACGAAATACTTAATATCGGATTGTATTATGGTTCTGATATTGTTATTAATGCATCCGAGGCCAAGCGGCCCTCGGAGCTCAGGGTCTGCCTTCCAACTATTCCTCCTCCACTTCGCACGATCTTGGGCGTCCATGATAGTGAGACCATTTGCTCGCATGTCATGTCAAACCGAAAATAGTGTTTTATAGGATACTAAATACCACAGATATCTGTTCAGATAATTGCAAAGACGTGAGTGCTCGTAAACTAAACTAATGTAAGCTTAATTGCCTATTTGCACCACACCACTATATTACAGCTATATACTTTCCATTGACGATTTTAGTTCAATATCTATGTTAAGAACCATAAACTAAGTACCTATCCAATTTCACTTAAAAACAACTTAACGGTAATTTAAGTAATTGTAAATCAGCGTAACGTTTTTGCTAATCTCACTAGGTCTAAAAACAACAAACACAAGCTGTTTAAAAACACATTAAGTTCTACCGCAGGAGCCTATTGCAGATTCTCGATGTAACCTAGAACGGAAAATTTCTGAAAGAGGACCCTCTTCCGGCAACCTTAACCTTCTTGTACGTAACGAATAGCCCATCCATTACCCGAAGAGAGCCTTCAAACTAGAGGCGCGAGGAAGTGCGTACGATAGGGCCGCTGCGACTAGTAGAGTACAAGAAAGAGAGAGAGTTGAAATGCCAGTACTGAAGCGGCTAGCACATCACAAGGTGCCACTGCAGCTCTTCCTCATGCCTCTAATTTAAAGGTTCCCTTAGAGAAGCTGGATAGAACCCTGACACATGTAATCCGAAATGATCTGTCATTTGTTTTATGAAATAAGCAAAGATATCACAGGAGCGAGAGCGTCAAAATAAATTTACGAGATAAATTTTTCGCTCCATAATTCATTACGACATGATGTGGTTTTAGGGCGAGGTTAACAGAGACCATAAAGCTTTACTTTGTCAGGGAAGCATTTTATACTAATGCTAACGTCATTGAGTAAAATCTGCATATATACGTACGTTTCATAAACCACACGAAGACTAAGCGTATTTAAGGAAGATATTATAATTATACATTATATACAGCATCTAATATTTAATGATCTTATCAAAATAACGCATTATAGGTTTGTGTCCTATTTTATTTCTAGTATAATCATTTTCATTTTACCATAATATATTGAACTGTTAAAGTAAAGATGAAAAGAAATTGAATCAATTCTTATGACAAAATAATTTAAAGACATGTTTTATATTTGGTTTTAAAGATAAATTCAATTTCTGGAGCCGCCCGAAAACGCTCCATATAAAATCGTAGTATATACGTGGTGAAGTCTAAGCATGCTGGTACGTAGTGCAAATGTATGGAAGAGAATATCGGATTTATCTAAGTCTAATTTGAGTCCACGTTGCGTTTACACTTGTACACTGTTCAATAAGATTGATTTGAAATTGAAATTTTGCCTTATTTCGATTGTTCATATTTTAACAAATTTAGGGAAATAAAAATAATTAAAATTCAATCATATCAGTTAATTTAAGCAATATCGTAATTTTCTATGCATATTTTAGAGAAAAACGAAGACATTAAGGTTTATTCGTAAAAATCCGATGACTCAGGACACTACCCTATTTAATTAAGTAGTTATATTACAACAAACCGGGTATTTATAGCAGAGATGTGATTATAATTTAGCCATTTGCCAGAACCAAATAGACGAATACGAGATTATATATGCGAACATAGTTAGAAAAGACTATAAGGGATTTTTTTTTTCAATTTTTATTTGTTTCAGGTTTATAATAATCAAATTAAACGCCTGTGTAACTGATACACAGTTGATTTATAAGAATCGAAATTCAAAAACAGCAAGAAGCAAAGGTTAATTGCTGGTTTTAACAATTGCTCATTTTGTTACATTGGCAGAAACTGAAGTACTTATGAATAAGGTTTGTTACCAATTTAAATTCTACCTTCTCTTTAACTCGCCTGTATTTTCAAACACTCGTATTAGCCAAACATTCGCCTTATTTGGTGTGAATGCGAGTATTGTGCCGAATGTTTTAAATGGTGCGAATTATTTGTATACCCAAATGTGAATACGAATTTGTAACATCCTTGATGTGACTTTAGTACGTCCAAACCAAGTAATCAAGCGACAAAAGCTATTGAACCTTTTCTTAAAGCAAATAATGTTAGACCAGTGTTTCATTCCTACTATAGATTATTATACCTATACCTACGAGTAATGATATTGTAAGTGGTACAAAATACTTTCCACAATTTCGTAAGGACGTACCGAAAATGGGTTTGTCAAGGAATGATCATTAAAATTTACTGAAGTTTTAAAGCAATCAGCAAGTAAACTTTTCCTATACCAAGCCGAAAGACAGTTTTTTCTATTAATTGAATACTGTTTATTAGTGTACAAAGTTTCTTCTTCTTTTTGTTGAAAACTAAACGAAAATACAGTTTTTGAATTATTTTTTTGGAATTTTTCATGCTTTTAAATCGAATTGAAGAGAAAAAATTGAAAAGGTCTAGGCGGGGTTTGAACCCGCGCTCTGTGCCTTACTAGGGCAATGCTTTGACCACTAAGCTACCAGACCTCGCCCTAACCAACTCAAATTTCTCCCTCTATATCTGTCTTTGAGGCAACAGTGGAGCGTCAACCGACATTCTAACGAACTATCGGAACCAATGAATGATTTTTCAATCATTTTTAAACATTGATTTTTGACTACTCCGCCCATATAATTTGAATTAAATCTTTCTTTTTAATTCGATTTAAATATAACTTTTTCATAAAATTTTATATGCCTACAATTTAAGTGCAAAAAATTATCTAATGAAATTGCCTGAAAGCTTTCTAGGGAAGTTTGGATACTCAGTATTTAACTTCACTAGAATTAGATTTCTTCCAAAATTGTCTGAACTTCAGAATAATACAATAATGTATTTAAAACTAATGGGTACGCTTTACTTCAACGAGTAAAGAGAAAACAAAGTAAATTAGTGAAATTACTCATAAAGGTTTAAGAGAAATGTTATAAAATAACAAAATATGTGTGATTAAATGTAGTCTTTTGCCACATGTAATTTGTCATTGACATAACGGTTCTCAGACTGACATTAAGGTAATTAATATACCTGTAGTACCGTCTTTTCTGTTAGCAGTACAACGGATGAGAGAAATTTGATCGTATTTAATTAGATTTTTAATTATTTATTGAAAAAAATGTTCTTTAATCACGAGTACAATTACTACTAGCTCAGGCCCGCAGCTTTATCCGTGTGAAATTCTTATCGGCAGCTGGAACAAGGACACAAGAACTTATTTTCATGATAAAAAGCTTTTATACCTTCAAACCCTTGCTTCAGACGTGATATTTTGCAGAAGATAACAGAAGATAAATAGGCGACATTATAAAGTCAGGTGTAAGCCACAAACAAAATACATACTACCAATAATTCTATCTTTTCACGCCAGAGTATCCGGTTGACTTAGTTGCGTTTCACTAAGCTCGCTCCCTGTTACCTACGTAAAACGAAAGAATTTAGACGGTGTAATGTAGGTGTATAACAAACATCTGCTTACACAATCGTGAACACACAGGTGTGAGTATATGTATGTAATTAACACAGAGAACACCAAAATAAACTCCATTTCCCTAATTCCGCTTGCGTGAGCACCACATTCGCTTTGTTCTACAATTATGTCCTCATTATTCCTGTTATATTAAACAATATTATGTTGTGAGCAAAAATTAATAGTCATAATGTTTACAGATTCGCCTCTGAACTGAATGAAATACTGATTTCATTCATACAAAGTTACTCACGTGACATAATTTGCTATTTAGACTATAATAACAATGTGCCAAATAAATTTTTTTAGTCCTTCAAACCGTTAATTGCGTGAAATACCAGATATTGCAAATAGTCGTATCTATTATGTCAATTTATGCAAATATTTTCAGACCTTACTGGTTAAATAACTTAGGCCAAGCGGGCCTTTATTAAGAAAACGATTATTATCATAATTGAAGCAAAGGGTAACACCGGTAAGCCTACTGAGTAATGATTAAGTCGTATGATTTTATACTTTCAACATTAATCATGTCTTTTCTGTTTGAGTGGTAGTTCGAAATGGTCGATGTTCACAGATTTTTTTCGTACTTCTACTAGTAAGTCCGCTATTCAAGCTTTATTGTGTAGTCTAGGTCTAATAGTTTAATTATTTAATATTATTTCATTTTCAATGCGCTTTGCAATATTAGGTACAAGGACATTTTTAACCGCGTGGTTCCCGGCAGAGTAAAATTTGGGCCACCCATTCTCATTCCATGTGGTGTCGTACAAGGCGACTAAGGGATAGGGCTGATTAACTTTAACATCAGACAGATATGTACAGCTCAGACTCAGCCTCAGATGCATGGCTCTAGTCAACAATAGTGCCCGGGATACGGCAATAGGCTCACCCCTATTACGTGGGACCGAATACAGATTGGTGAAATGTGGGTGTTAATTCACCTCTGCTTAACCCTCCGGGGATAAAGGCGTGATTATATGTATGCACAAGCTTCGAACTTTGTTACAGTTTATAATACGAGTCAGCAAATTGGCGACAGTTTTATTCGTTCGCTTCGTAGTTCACGTTCAGGAAACTTTGTTCCATTATAAAACATCCAGGCACACGCATATACGATAATTAATGATCATTATTAAATACTAGCTTTTGCCCGCGGCTCCGTCCTATAACGGTAGCGGCAGCCTATGTGTTATTCTGATGTATAAGCTATATTTTTGTCAAGTTTCATTAAAACCAATTCAGTAGTTTTTACGTTAAAGAGTTACAAACAGCCATCCATCCATACTTACTTACTTTCTCGTTTATAATATTAGTAGGCTTCTAGGACACATTGCTATCTAAATCCACAGTAGGCATAGTTTATCTAACTTGTCAATTATATTATATTAATCAGTCCTCAAAAGAAACTAGAATCCTTTAATCCGTGTACAGGGTTTGGCTCATAGCTTATTTAAATTCAATAACGTTTAGTAAAAAAATACAGCTAAGCCTACTTTCCATTTCATAGACAGAATTAGTGAGCGACTTGTTGGGTCAAAGGTTTTCTATCAACACCGTCGTTTTATGGATCTAAGGGATAATGCAAATGCGTATTTTAATTTTTTACCAGAAGCAAAGTAAGGCAAGTTATATATTATTCATAATATTTTCTGCTACATACGAGCAATAAAGTATAATTGAAAGCATAAGTTAAAGTGTGGTTCCCGGCAGAGTAGAATTTGGGCCACCCCTTCTCTTCCCATGTAGTCTCGTACAAGGCGACTAAGGGATAGGGCTAACTTTAACATCAGACAGATATGTACAGCCCAGACTCAGCTTCAGATGCATGACTTGAGTCAACAATAGTGCCCGGAATACGGCAATAGGCTCACCCCCTATTACGTGGGACCGAATACAGATTGGTGAAATGTGGGTGTTAATTCACCTCTGCCTAACCCTCCGGGGATTAAGGCGTGATTATATGTATGTATGTAGTATGTCTAGTATGTCTTTACTACGCGGATGACAACACCTACTATTATAAAGGTCACGTATCTTCCAGAGTTCTGAGAAAAACTTATGTCTGCAATAGTGGTAAGACTCATAAGATACAATTTTATGTTTTGAGAAACATACCCAAGTTTTAGGATCTTTTATAAGACAAGAGCTTCACAATTACAATATAAAACCCGTGTAGTCACTCACTGCAAACATCGATGAAAATATAGTAGGCACATCATAATAACTATACGCAAAGCAGTGGTGATTTTGTAAGTGGTAATATTTGGTTATAATTTCGAAAACAACTAAAGAGATGATGACAAACTATTGTCGGTCAGACAATTACACTCGAGAATCGAATTATTTATCCAGTTTTTTTTTATACATTAGCTATAAACCGCATCAAAAAACAAAACGTAACCATAAAAATAAAAGAAGTAATGAATTTAATGTAGGATATAAACAAAGGAATTAACGTAGGTACCCAATACACGAAAGCTTCCATAAGTTCGCAAATTCCTAAAATCCCTCGTCAATTTGCAATGTCGATTTAATTAATCAATACGATACGGAAAACCCTTTATAATGCGCTATAACTTGTAAATCGTATCCTCAACGATTAGAAGGACTTACCAATGTTCAATGCGCTTCAAATATTTAATTCAAATAATAAAATTGTGTTCACAAACTCAGTTTCCGTTTTGATACAACTTTTTGATTACTTTAAGAAATTTGGAAAGAGAAACAGCTTTCTGTCAAGTGGAGCCTTTGTTTCTTATGTTTGTTTTTTTTCTTTGTTTCAGGTATTTTTTCTTATTCGTATTGTACCTTATATCGTAGATAAATACTTTGATATAATTAAAGTAGCAATCTAGTATTGTTATTGTAATGTAACTGTTCTATTAGAGTAATTAGGTCGTTTTTATAAAGACAAAAAAAATGATGGTAGACTAAATTAATGAAAAATTCACTAAAAGTTTTCAATCCTTTGTTTGTATAGGTTTTGACATGTTACATACATTTGAAGATTTATTTTTTTATTTGTGATTAAGTATATCCTATTAAACATACCATACATATTTTGTTGTTGTTTTTCTCTTTAATACATTAAAACTCATGCTTTTGCCTGTTCAAATAAATTGCCACTCTCAATTAAGAATTGACGTTATGTTACAATGTGTTGTGTTTGTTTGTATGTTAATTATTCAACACCAAGTCAAACTCATAATAAACAGTCTCTAAAATAATGGTAACGGACCACTACCTATCATCTTGCACACTGTGATAGCTCACAATTATGCTCACTCACTGTTTTCCTTTCATATAAGTATTCGCTTTATGTATATTAAATAATCTATTTACGTGTTAGACAACTTATATTTATATTTAGTTGCTTTATTGCTTACAACATCATATCTTTATTTTTTATCACATTACTAAAAAAAATCACTTCTAGCGATAAGGCCGCCCATTGTACAATGTATTTTTTTTTCTGTTATTTATTATTTATTTATTTATTAGTATTCACAAAACATGGACAATAATACATATGATGTACAATGGTTGACATAAAACCCTTACGGGTTTGTCTAGGCAACCGCGGTTACATTCGACTCGGGCTTATAACTATACATCTAAGTATCTATGTGGATGCGATGCAAAGCCATTTCCATTTTGTTTCTTTTTTCGTCCAACTCATACTCTAAGCGAAATTCATCCAGAACACGTTACATTACACTTTTTCTAGATAAGTATTATGATTAACAATATCAAGTACCTAAAATATATATGATTAACTGCTTAAATTTCTTTAATTAAATCAGAAAACAAAAAAAAAGCAAAAAAAGTGGCTAGGTTGATATAAAATTATACCACCAAGTAAGTCTCCGCATTGCGGTAGTGCTATTACTTATTATGTGGTATTGTAAAGCAACGAATGTGTCCGTAATCTTAATGTCACCAATCAGGTTCACATTCGTCCCTTTGCAAGCGCATTATGCAGCCATTTCCAAGAACAGTAACGGAGTTAGGATACAGCGTGTTTCGACCTGATATGCAAATATTAATTGTGTGTGAATTATGTCTTTTTTTTATGCAAACATATTTTATGTAGTATTTAAGAGTTATAATATAATAATATTAATAAGTGTCTCTGACTGTTGTGTCGAATGGACGTGTTTTGCTTGCTTTTGGCTGTATGTGATTTTAGTTGGTGATTTGTTTTGAACTGTTAAAGTTGCAATATCGGACCCTCTCGTTTTTACTAGGGTTTGTTTCCGTAAGACCCGGGGGCCATCTTGTGAAGTGTCGGACCTCTCATCTGTGGACTCCTAATCGTGAGTGTTACGTGTCTTGTCGATGATAAACTTACAATAAACTTTTGAAAAATTGCACAAAGTCTCGGTGTCGGTTGGGCTCGAACCCGGTGTTGCGGTGCTGGTATTGTTTGAGAGGTCGCTGTCTACGCCACTCGTCCACGGCAACGTGAGCTGCCGTTGTGAATTTGTTATCTACTTTAGTGCTCAAATTGAACATCTCGTAGCAAGATATGAATTGCCACGGCTGCCAGAATATTTTGGGTACTAATGACTGTTTGAAATGCAACGGCTGTGCTTCCGTATATTGTTATGAATGTCTTAACATTACGGCCGAGTCAACTAAACAACTAAGTGCAAAACAACTGGCGTCACTGAGTTGCCCTTTCTGTCAGAATGTGACTAGGCGTAAAAATAACGACGATAATACTCCTGTTCGCCGAACTCAAAGATATGACTCATCTAACGCCTCCCTGAATACATCGTTTAGTCAAGTCACATCCAAGTCGCATATTGCTATGAATATTTCTGCAGGCTCTGACGCATCATGCGAACCAGTAACTTTGAAAAGTATTAGCAAACTTTTGGATGAGAAATTGGCCCCGGACTCGTCATTTATGTCAAGTTTGCGCGCCGTTCTTCTGAAGGACCTTATGGGTATGGTTGAAGAGGAGGTGGGTCGTGCTGTTGAGGTGGTAAAGGCTGATTTTACTACCACAACTGACTTCATCATGATGGAGCAAAAGGATATCAAACTGGATATAGCTGATAAGGATAATCGTATCAAACAGCTTGAGTTAGAACTATTGAAGTCTCAAAATGCCTTAGTTAAAATCCAAAATCGGTTATCAACTGTTGAAAAAATATCGCGCGACCTGAACCTTGAGATTCATGAGGTACCTGAGAGCAAAGCCGAGGATCTAATTAGCATATTTAGAAAGCTAAGTGATTGTTTATAGGTGGTGATTTCTGACAGTGACATAAAGGCTTGCCGCCGAGTTGCGAAAATGAACATAAGTACCAATAGGCCTCGAAATATCTTGGTCACCCTCTCTTCGCAACGCCTTCGTGATACGCTTTTATCAGCGGTAACCCGCTTCAATAAATCCCACCCTGACAACAGGCTGTCGACCACGCATATCGGTATAGCTGGTTCAACTAATAGAATATATTTGTCTGAACATCTATCTCCGGAAGTTAAAGAATTGCATAGCGCTACACGCAAATTCTGTAAAGACATGGAGTATAAGTTCGTTTGGGTGCGCTTTGGACAGATATATGTTCGTAAAAGTGAAACAAATCCTGCCATATTAATAAAAAATGTTGAATCGCTAAATAAATTGCGTTAGATTTTTTGTCTTATATTTATATTATGTTGCTAATATTTTTGTTTTTATTTATGGGTTTAGTTTTACTTTTGCAATGTTCAATATATACTATCAAAATGTAAACAGAATGCGTAGCAAATTGTCACCATTCAGCTTAAACTTATTGAACTGTAATTTTGATGTCATTTGCCTGTCGGAAACTAACTTAAACAAGGGGGTGTTTGACGGAGAATTTGTTGACGCTCGTTACAATGTTTTCAGAAGGGATCGTGAAACAACCTCATCTGCTAAAGATGAGGGAGGTGGAGTCTTATTAGCTATACAAAAGAAATATCATGTTATCCGTCAGGCATCATGGGACACCGATATGGAGGAGTCTGGGTCAGTGTTCTTCCCCTATCGCGTGCTAGTCCTCGGCTTAATATATGTGTTTGCTACTTACCACCCGACATTGGATTGCAAAATGTGGAACGCTTTTATACTCACTGTCAAAATTTAATACTTAATTGCTCCCCATCTGAGCAATTCTTGTTAATAGGAGATTTCAATACCCGTGACTTTTATACAGCCTGCTTTAATCCATCATTGGCCACAACACCCCTCATACAAAAAAGAAAGCTTTATCTACTTAATGAATTACTATCGCTATGTAATTTAAAGCAATACAACAATATCATCAATGATAATGGACGCTTGCTCGACTTAGTACTATCGAATACTGATTCCTTAACTGTTAGTGCTACACCTGCGCTCATCAAGCAAGATAAGCATCATCCAGCGCTTTTGATCTCATTAACTTCACTATACATCACCAAGGGGTTGCAGCGGTGTAAATCAGCACGGTTTAATTTTAATAAATGTGATCTTATAAAAATTAAATCTGAATTAAGTTCTATGAATTGGCACGAAGTGTTATCTTCTACTGACGTTGACCTGTGTACCGATGCCTTCTACGATACAATATTTAAAATAATAAAAAAACACACTCCAACCACTAATTCCAGATCTTCGTTATATCCCATTTGGTATAATAAGTCTTTAATCAAGTGCAACAAAGAAAAGAATAAATATCACAGATTATTTAAAAAATATGGAAATCCTCGAGGTTATGATGTATTCTCATTACTCCGTAATAGATGCAAGACTCTTACTAAGAAATGCTACGGGAAATATGTTGCGGATGTTGAGGATTCCTTAAAGAAGAACATCAAATCTTTTTGGAGTTTTGTCAATAGCCGTAGGGGTCAAGCTACAGTGCCTAATACTATGACTTATGAAACAACTTCATCGTCTGATGGCCTGGGGATTTGTGACCTCTTTTCTCGTTATTTTGCATCTGTATTTGATGTTAATTCTGATTACAGAATCAACTCCATGAGTCATAACCAATCAGACTATGCATATGAAAACTTTTTAAGCTCACTGTCTCAAGTCTTAATTGATGAAAGTGACGTGTTATGTAAAATAAAAGAATTAGATGCAAATAAGGGGCCAGGCCCTGATCTTTTGCCTCCCTCTTTTATTAAGGGTGTTGGAAAGGAGCTGTCACTTCCTTTATGTGTTATTTTTAATAAGTCATTGGCCAGTGGATACTTCCCTAAATGTTGGAAAACTGCACATATCATTCCCGTATACAAGAGTGGTGATAGATCGAGCTGTAAGAATTATCGGCCTATAAGCATTCTTTCATGTTTCGCCAAAATATTTGAGTCGCTAGTTTATAGACACCTCTACAATCATATGAAACCACTTCTCTCGGATATGCAGCACGGTTTCGTTAGAGGCAAGTCTACAATCACCAACTTATTAGTGTATAAACATTATCTTTGTCAGGTATTTGCTGTCGGTGGTCAAGTCGACTCTGTATATACCGATTTTTCAAAAGCCTTTGACAAAGTCAATCACCACCTGCTTTGTCGTAAATTGGCCTCTTACGGTGTCCATGGAAGCTTGTACCGATGGATCTGCTCATATCTTGAGAACAGAACTCAATTAGTTGCATTAAGGGGTTTTGTTTCATCGGCTACTGCAGTAACATCTGGAGTGCCTCAAGGCTCCCATCTAGGTCCACTGCTCTTTGTTGTATTTATAAATGATTTGATTCAACAATTGACTTGTAACTGCCTTTTGTATGCTGATGATTTAAAGGTTTTTGCGTCAATCTCTAACATGGACGATTGCTTGGCCCTTCAGCAGGATATTAATACGATATCTTAGTGGTGTAAAGCCAATTTGATGTTCTTGAATGTTGATAAGTGTCTTATTATATCTTTTACTCGAAAATTTAATAAACTTAAATGGAACTACAATATTGACAGTCAAATTTTAAATCGAACAAAAACGGTGAAAGACTTAGGTATATTTTTTGACGACAAACTTTCATTTCGGGATCACTATACTCATATTATACGCAAGACCAACGAACTCCAAGGCTTTGTTCTGAGGTCTACAAAAGGTTTCAAAAAACCCAGCAGCGCCATGTACCTTTATTTTGCTCTGGTGAGGAGTATTTTGGAATATGGTAGCCCCATTTGGTCACCCAATTACAAGGTCCATATTGATGATATTGAACGTATTCAAAGAAAATTCCTTAAAATTCTTAACTACCGTGTAAACCCAGGCCGTTCAAATTTAAATTATGAAAGTAGACTCATCAAATATATGGTGCAGCCGCTAGAAAGCCGACGAATATATTTTGACTTAGTTTACCTTTACAAAATTTTACATTATATTATTGATTCACCCGAGTTACTTTCTCAAATTAGCTTCAATATTAAATTTAGTGCCCGAAGGGCTAATGATACGAACATATTTGCCCTTTTGATATATAAAAACAATATCTCTTATTATAATCCATTAACAAGAATGGCCCGTCAATATAATGATTTGGCGAAAGTCTATAAATCACTTGATGTTTTTGATTGCAACTATAACAGATATATCAAAATTGTAAAAGACATCCTTCATAGTAGGCTGGGTTTGGATGGTTCTGTCTCCGGTGGAGGCATCCAAATCTAGATTTATATTTTAGTATTTACAAATCAGAGATTTATATTGTGTAACTTTTTGTTTCTCTATGTGTGCACATATTATTTGCGTTACGATCCAGATCTAAACATTGTATTTAGGATTTAATATGTATATGATTGTGATGTGTTTTGTGCATTTAAATAAATAAAATAAAAAAATAAAAATAGATATTATTTAAGTACGTTAAACTCGTTATTAATATGTTCTATGTAATACCTCTTCAGTTTACGTTTAGAATTGTTTACGTTAAGTGTTTCCCTTAGGGCTACAGGAAGCTGGTTGTACAGTCTAGGGATAAGATATTCACACGTTCGTCGGCCATAATAATTAGTACTCCGGCTCGTAGTCACCACATTTTTCCTACTTATTTGTCTGGTTTGGATTTTTCCTTCCATGGGGCACAGAAATTGCTGCGGGCGAAGGTAGTGTTCACTAAGCAACGCTAATTCTGCCAGTTCCTACACCGGCACTATTCCGCAGTAACCAAAAAGACCCCGGTAGCAATCTTTAAAGGTTTCTTCCACTTTCCGAGGTACAATCGTTTTGAGTAATTTTATTTGTAGATTGTATATCTTATCTAGGTTAGTCTTAAAGGTACGACCGTAGCTAGTGATGCCGTAGGTGATAATCGAATCAGCTAGCGCAATGTATAAATTTCGTAGTATTTTATAGGGCAATTTGTATTTGAGCCAGTACAATTTTGCTAACAGTGCACGTAGTTTGTCACATACTTTATTCACATGCGGCGCCCAGTTGAATCTGTCATCTACAACTAGTCCGAGGTAAGTGGCTTGGCTGACTTGCTGGATACTCGTGCATTTCCCGGTACACCGTATTCCTTTGTACAGGTGCAAGCATGAGTGGTTGTGGGCTATTAGACTGACTTTGTCAGGACCCCGTGTATTATGAGCAGATCTCACGTGGAGTAGTTGCGTCTTTTCGGCATTTAGTACTAGTCCTGTGTCGTGAGACCACATGCTTAATGATGTAAAATCCTGTTGTAGCTTTTGCAGTGCTACATCCACATTGTTGTCAGCTGCAATTAAGCACGTGTCATCCGCGAACTGGTATATTTCACAATGTTTTATGACATGTTTAGCATCATTAACGTATGTCAGGTAATGAAGTGGACCTAGTACTGAACCTTGCGCTGTACCCCTCGCGACGTCAACTATCGCACTGGTAGCATCCCCAACCTTGACCCTATACTTTCGATCTTTTAGGTAGTCCTGGCACCAGCCAAGTAGTGGTCCTTGAATCCCATTAGCACTAAGTCTGTCAAGCAGTTGATCGTGTCTTAGGGTATCGAATGCCTTTCTGTAGTCAATAAAAAGTAGCAGGACGTGCTTTCTATTATCCAAATGAGTATTTACTAGATCTGTAAAATCTGTCAGCAGCAAAGTAGTGCTTTTCTTAGGCCTGAAACCGTATTGTGTGTCTGTTAGGATATTGTTTTTCTCATAGTAATTATATATTTCACCTGCAATGTATTTCTCAATGACTTTGTCTATGATTGGGAGTAAAGTAATTGGTCGGTAGTTAGAGTAAATGCCCTTGTCACCTTTTTTATATATCGGTCTCACTAACCCAGTTTTCAATCCCGTAGGGTAGACGCCTTGCAATACACTAGTATTTATCAGATTTGTAATCGCTCCTATAATTTTGTCACCGATTTTTTTTATATCTAGTGCACGTATTTTGTCAATTCCTGGTGCTTTCTGGGGATTCAATGTTTGGAATATCTTACATATGTCTTTTGTTTTTGCTTTTCTGAAGAGCATAGGTCTGTCAGCAGTTGCAAGATATGTGCTTTGGTTTAATAAAGGCTTATTGCATTTAGGCACAATGTCAACAACGGTTTTCTCAAATTCTGTGGCAAAGTTATCGGCAATTTGCCCTTCGCTGCATACGCCCTTACTAAAAGCTTGGTGAATTATGTCTTCAATGGATTTGTTCAACTTGCCCATAAGACGATTGATTATTGACCATGACTTTCGGGGATCATTTTGGTTTAACTGTATCGTATTAGCAATGTGTTTGTTACGTGCTTTTTCTATTAGTTTATGGCATTTATTTCTCTTCTCATTATACTTAAGTCGAAGTAATCTATTTGTTGGATCTTTTAAACATTTGATATAGAGTTCGTCTTTTTTCGTGCATCTGTCTTTGAGCTTATTACTAATCCATTTATCTTGATTACGTTTTGATGACGTGCTCACTACTTTTGTTTGTGCTGAAAATTTATATGCTTCACTGAACTTATCCATGATGAAATTATATATTTGGTTTGGGCAATGCATGTTTTCTGTTTGATGCCAGTCAGTTTTATTTAATTCATCATGTCAAGCACTGTCTATAACATATATTTTCCTTTTTTGAACATCCTGTATCTGCCGCACGCCGGATAGCGTAGCAACAGTCATACGATGATTGGCCATTACTGTACCGAGCGCTGCCGAGTAGACGTCTCCCGTGTGATAACGAATAAAAATATGATCAATACAAGACCTAGTCACGCAACCTTTGATCATCTCAATTCTTGTATAGTCGGAAATGGCGCACTGGAGGCCTCTCTCGGACAGGAGATTTATGTAACGATCTGTCGTTATGGATTTATCTTTTAGGTCTAGGTTCAGATCACCCACCAGGATAAAATTACCGTTAGGGCAGTGTTTACAAAGTAATTGTGGAAGTTCGGTTCTCAAAAATAAGTGTTTACTATTATCAGGAGGTCTATACACAGCACATATAAAAATTGAGAAATGTTGAGACGTTGTGATTTTACCTATAATGCATTCACTGTGGAATGTGTGATGAGTTACTTGTGCAAATGTGTGATTATGTCGTACATAGATTATTACTTTTACCTTTACGTTTTTTTACCTTTACGTTTTTTTCTTAATTTACTGTGCATTGTGTAGCCCTTTATGTGAAACATACAGCTTAGGGATTCTGATATATTGACCTCTGTTAATATAATGACATCAATTTTATTATGATGTTTACTAATATGGTAGGTAAGTTGTGTGTAATTTTTGATTAACGATCGTATATTAGTATGTAATATTGTGAAGTTATTCAGCTTAGAGACACTTGAAAAATAAATATCTAGATTCGGACAGTTAACTAATTCTAATGTATCTTGAAAACTAGCCATTGATAATATTTGAGCTATCGTTGTTAAATGGGTTACAATTTATTATTTATAACATAATAATGAAGTCTTAGCACAAAGAGAGGTTCTTTATGTCGTCTTGGAACCGAATTGTTCTGATTTTGCTCGTGTCATTCTTACGTACCAGTATTTTACCTTCTGCGCTGATCCATATGTATTTGTAGTCTGTAAGTTGTTGTTTAACTTGATACAGTAGTGTTTTGTTGTAGTTGGTCAGGGCGTGGCGGACGATGATGTTTGTTTCTGCCAAATCGGTGCTGCAGTTAGGTTTTACGGCCGCTAATTTCATCCTAATAGATCTAGACGCTTTTACCCACGTAGTTGGATTACAATTTTCTTTTAGCTCCACTAGGATACCTTCTTTTTTTGTCTTTATTCTTTTTGCAGTTTTTAGGTCCTCTGAGTTTAGTTCTAGTTTCTGCGCTATCCCTTTAGTTATCACAACTAGATCCTCATTGTCTTCATATGGGATACCGGCTATCTCCAGGCAGTTTTTTAGGGTTTTCTGTTCGTCTTCATTATATTTTTGTTCCATCGCCATAATTTTAAGCTCAAGGTGTTTATTAGTATTTTCTAGACTTTCATTCTTTTTTTCAAGTAATTTTGTCTTAACTCTGAATGCTTTCATCTCTTCTTCAAATTCATCTACTTTGCTAATACAATATTCTATGGCTTTCTCAAGCTCGCCTAGCTGTTTTCTGACTGCCTTTTCTATTTCTCTTGTAATGTTCTGTGTCATTTTTTGTACGTCGACGGTTAGCTTCTTCGGAAGTGCTTGGGGCATATCCACTGCTTCGTCATCTTGTTCATCCTCATCTGGTATGATTAAAGACGTCCTTCTTGGTAATGTGTTATGGCATTCGTCGCATTTCCATTCAAGTTTCCCTGAAGCTTTAATTGCTGCAAGTTGCTTGGTACTCAAGCTAGCGCACTGGGCGTTGGCATGTACCAGTGTACCACACTTGCTGCACTCTACTCCAGGGCTTTTTGTGGTGATGGACTTGGTGCATTGATCACATTTTGGTAGTTTGGATGGTGCCATTTTTATTTAAAAAAAAAATATTTATTTAACTTTCAGGTAACTCGAAAATGTTAGAGAGATAGTTTAATACGCGACTTCCTTGTAGGTGTGCCGTCATGTCTATTGGTGTACAATTAATAATTATTTTTCTATCTAAACTTTCCTCGGTTTAGACCGTGCGATTATTTGGTTAATTTATCTAAAAAAAAATTCATGGTACTAAACATTATAAAAGATATTTACAAATATAGTGGCCTACTGCTACCTACAAGATTCTCTTAAAGCAATATTATTTAAAACTCTTTTATCTGCCGTCATTATATTTTATTCCGGCATTAAAAAATACTTTTGACCCCGTCTCACACATACAACTTGTATCCTGACGTATTACTAATGAAGAAAGGTACAAAGTGAGATTTAAATATTATTATTGGAAATTATAGTAGTCCCCCCCCCCTCCCGGCATGCAAAATTAATCACGCCCGATATGAGGCACCAGCGGTGGGTAGATCGAGTGATCATTACTTTTGTCGTATTGTGCCACATGTACAATTAACATTTAATATTAATTGACATTTATTTAAATTATGTATCTATTGATTATGAATTTCAATTTTTAATATTGACTCATTTGACATGTGTTGTGTAGCTGCTTAATGTTCCAATTTGTGTCTAATATTTAATAATGCTTATGTTAATAATACTTCTGATTAAATTTATTGGCATCTAATATTAACTGACATCTGTATATGAATCCACTATTTTAATTATTTAATATTATTTACTGACATAATGTGTGGTGCTTGATTGATTTTTGTATAATGCAGTTGATATAATACGTGCACGCTGGGTATTATTTTTAATTTTATTTAGTACACGTATAGGTAATAATTCTGTAAACCACATGTGGTAGGACATAGCGTACGTAATATGCTTATAAGACCTTTATAACTAACCTATGATCCACAGAATAAATATTATGATTATGGTTATGAATGGTTCACAGTAGGCAGGCGGCCAATCTCTATGCTTCGTTCTTTCGATACGTTTACGTTACGAATTCGAATATTATTTGTGCTCGGGGCACAGAACATTATATTTTTTAGGGTCCCGTAGCCAAATGGCAAAAAACGGAACCCTTATAGATTCGTCATGTCTGTCTGTCGGTCCGTCCGTATGTCACAGCCACTTTTTTCCGAAACTATAAGAACTATACCGTTGAAACTTGGTAAGTAGATGTATTCTGTGAACCGCATTTGTAGGTAACAGTATTAAAATGTTTAATAAAATTCCTCAAGAGTTGGTTGACATGCCACTAAATAAGTTTAAAATCGAAGTAAAAAAGGCTTTAATGAAAAAAGGATATTACAAAGTAAACGAATACCTTAATGATAAAAATGCATGGTCATATCTTT
Organism: Eilema caniola; assembly: GCA_949126895.1. NCBI lineage: Eukaryota > Metazoa > Arthropoda > Insecta > Lepidoptera > Erebidae > Eilema > Eilema caniola. The sequence goes on from OX421478.1 coordinate 8,517,009, forward strand.
TTGCTTGCTCGCACAATATAAACCTATAAAAAAAAAACAAAAAAAATTGTTTTAAAAAAGAAACTATAACATTATTCACTGAGTTTCTTGCTGGTCTCTTCTCAGTAGAACCAACTTACCGAACCAGCGAAAGAATCATTTTCAAATGATTTATTTACTTAATTTAATATTATATAAGTAATTTCTTGACATGATTGTAAAATTTTGACGTTCATATGTGCTCTTTATGTGCCTAAACTGAATAAACGAAATTGATTCTTTGATTGATTCTTTGATTGAAGATTTTCACACAAAAATAGAAAAAAACAGCAATAATTTTTTTTTCTACAAAAATGATATTGTGGTTCTAATATCATTTTTTTTCTAAACTGAATAGTTTGCGTGAGGGACACTTCCAAAGTGGTAAATGTATCCCGTCCCCCCTGCCCCCTGTAACTTCTAAAATAAGAGAATGATAAAATTAAAAAATATATGATGTACATAACCATGCAAACATCCACCGAAAATTGGTTTGAACGTGATCTAGTGAGCAGTTTTTTTTAATAGGTACATCATAAATCGTAAACCGCAATTTACCTACTTGCTACTACGGAACCCTTCATGGGCGAATCCGACTCGCGCTTGGCCGCTTTTTTATTTTTATTTACGTTCTTTTTTATTCACTAGTAACGGAAACGAATGAGCCAGATCCGCCTGAGCGCTACGTAAAGCGAACAATTTACTTTCATCCCTCAAATGCGGCATAATCTGTGTCGCATTGTCTTTCAACCACAATTCGAGAGCAAAGTCATTAAAGGACAATTTCCTAAGCCGTAGTACTGATGAAATTCCGATGGAAACTACTAAACTGTTGTATCTTTTTGTTAATTTATTTTATTACTATCTGAAAGCCTAAGTGGAATTCTAGTTTTAACCTGCAACACAAGGGAACTTATTCTAGGAAGAAAAAGTAGTATAACCGCTTGATTCCATGATTATAGTTGTAAGAAAAGATATCCTATCCTACACAAACATACAGAAATAAATTAATGAGTAGTAGACAATGCAATTTAATCAATTATTTTTTTAATTGTGAATTTGATATTCTCTTTATTAAAAACCTTTTACAATATGTACTGAGAATTTGAATAATTTTTTTAAACATTTTTCATGCTATTTTGTTATTATTATTAATTGAATCTGCCTAGGCGGGGTTCGAACCCGCAACCTTTGCCTTACAGGGGCAATGCTAAGCTACCAGACCGCGCCCTAACCAATCTTTTCTATTTAAATCGATGTACTGAGAATTAAATCTTAAGAGTAAAACTCGGTTCTGTTTTCAGTCAGCATAAAAATGAAGCACTTAAACCAAGGGTTCCTTGAAATGGAGGGTAAAGCAGTGTCACAGATTAACGAGCACCTCTTGATGCAAAGACGTATACAGTCAGCGTCAGAAATAAGACGTCTTAAGACCAAATCAAACTTTTGCCTATGACATAATTTTGTTTTCAGAAACCCCTCAGCAATTAAACAAAATGGTAAACGACTTAAACAACGCTAGTACAAAGGTAGGATTAGAAATGAACCTTGAAAAAACGAAATTGATGACTAACCGTAGTGTAACTCGACCTCGTGAAAAACTACATATACCTAGGCAAACAGATTTCTTTTAGTAAAGAACGAAACATTGAAGAAATAATCCGAAGAGTGGCGATTACCTAGAATAAGTTCTGGAATCTCAGAGAAATATTAAAATCACAATTTCCGCTGCCAACTAAGAAAATAGTAATAGATACAACAATACTACCTTGTCTCACTTATGGATGCCAAACTTGGACCTTTGATCTCAAAACCAAGACTAAAATTCAGACTACCCAGAGAAAAATGGAAAGAAGCTGCCTAGGTATCAAATTAAAAAATAAGGTGAAGAACGTTGACATCCGAAGGAAGACAAAAGTATGCGACGCCTTAACTTTTTCGCTGAATGGAAAATAGAAGTGGGCAAGACACTTAGCTCGTTACAAAGACGACAGATGGACCCAAAGGTCAGTGACGTGGTCAGGACCGAAAGGTACCAGAACAAGAGGTCGACCAAGAGCTAGATGGGCAGACGCATTGGTAGCGAGGGCAAGCAAAAGTTGGATGAATACAGCCAAAGATAGAGAAGCGTGGTATTCCTTGGGGGAGGCTTTTACCCGAATGGGGTCCATACATAATAAATAATTGAAATAAATATGTAATAATATAGAATTAAAATGAATAATAATATAAATTATAATAAGATTTGAATTAAATAACTTTAATAATAAAAAATTTTGAATGCTTAATATAATAAGAATAATTATTAATGTTTATGTGTAAATGTACTTAAATCCAACATGTATGGAATTAAATAAAGATTCATTACTGTCCGAACTAAAGGTGTGTACCAAATATCAGAATAATCTGTCAACAGGAGGGGGGAAAACTAAAGAATTGAGATCATTTTGAGCACTTTGTTGTTATGTTTTGTTGTTGTTTTCTTTTTATTGTTGTTGTTGTTGACTTTGATGCTGACTGTATTCTTCTTCGCTATCTTTCGTTTTGTGCGTCATTTTACAACTTCCATCAAAGGGCATTCCATGACATGCTAAAGCGTTCGGTTTCCGAGAAAAAGGTTTGTAGCGATAATTACGTCCGGAGCCCGAACTCCACTTATTGCTTTTGATTGGTTTGCCGTTTGACTCCTCACCCTGAAAAACAGCTTATACCATTGTTCATTGTTTAGCAGGTGCTCCAACTTGTAATTAAACTTGGTTTTGGCCGAACGAAACGAACGATACTATATACCATGCATAGCCCCATCTTTCTTTCTCCTCCGGAATAGGAGCGCTTGTACTCATCATGGTAAACCCTCTGGTGATCAAAATACATGACTTTTTTAGGTCTCTATCGCAAACGTTTTAACACAGACTCACAATTTTGTTAACGAAAAAAAAGTAAATTTCCTTTCAACATAATGATCAGTGAATCACACAAGTAATTGTCCCATGTGGCGATAAAATCTACAATACTTAAGTGTTTACTCTGTTAGTTTTATGTCAGTTTTATAGCTCCGGTCACAGTGCTTAGGCTCTATACCATACACAGGCTGAAGTATTGAGTGATTATCGACATTATTAAAACATAATATAACTTGAAATAGTAGTCTTCGTGATATTGTGAGAATCATATACTTATTAATGCGTGCAATGACAGCTGTAAGAAGATTTTTCTTTAAAAAACAATTTAATCGAAATCATAAATGCTTATTTTCAAACAATACTTATTTTTGAGATTATTGCAGCTCGCAAAAAGTGGTTACATTATATTTCGTTTTTCATCCTAGCATTAATCCCGATTGCCTTCAAAGCTGCAACTTTGGAGCCGAGGTCTGGTTTCCAAATACACATTTTTTTTTTTTAAGTAAAATTGTTTGATTGTAGAAAATTTTATGTTTCTTTCAAAGAAAAATACCGTATCCAATTTCAATCAGGGTTTTACGTCATCGCTAACAAACAGACAAAAAGAGAAAAATTCAAAAAATATTTTTGGTATAACTATTCTCGTATTCTTTAATGTACAGACACGATCACGTTACAATTTATATAATAGTATTTTTTATGGTAGCAGAGAGGAACCCGCTTATTAGGGTTTTTATTATTATTTTAACGTCTTAATGAGAACCTTATTCGTAAGATCAACATTAGGCAGACAAACTAAACCTTTTTCTTATCCAAAACAAATTAAGTCGAATGTAGAGGGTAACTTGTAATTACATTTCTGTCTAATTGACCCTGTGTTGAGAATGCTCGAATTTGGAAGTAATAAGTACAATGTCTTCAGGCACAGTGTAATAATTGAAACTTGGTTCTGTTTCATGTAGTAATAGGGTGGTAGTTCTGGAAGATTCCACTTCATTTTTATATATAGGACAAGTCAATTTGTCCTCACCTCGCCTGAGGTAAGCTGAAACCAAAGTCTTAGGAAAGAGGGTCAAGAGGGTCACCACTACATACATGTACCATGTTAACATTGGTGGCACTCGTCTTGACGGCCTCATCAAAAGAGGATTGTCGTTTTTTTTTACATGCGGAAATACCCACGGATACCCCCCCCCCCCCCCGGAGCCGGAGGGGCAGGTTATGTCGAACTCAAACCGACTAAACCGCACGCGGTCTGTGGGTCGTAGTGCTAGGTCGAAGGTGAGGTTGTCGTGCGACTTATCCCTCGCACCCCGGCTGACCCAGGTCCATCCCTCTCGATCTGGCCCTACTCGGGAGTAGACAGAACGGAATCGGATGGATAGACAGAACAGTTATTAACGCGAACATTTTAAGCTTATGATTAGTTTCATATTAATCTGATTTATAATTAATTGATTTCTAGAACTCATAACAAAACTACTTAGGTTTTAGGTTAGGTTTAAAATTTAGTACTATAAAAGCTTTAAGAACGTTTCTGTACATGCTAATTATATTCATATTCCTGATATTTTTATACCACTGAGGTGGCAGACAAACACACAGCCCACCTGATGGAAAGTGATTACCGAGGCCTATAGCGTGATTAGTACTATAATAGCGTTTACAGAACCCCAAAATTAAGACTTAGAGCCTAGATAGCGCTGTGTGTGCACAATGTCCTAGAATATTTTATCATATACTATTGTATTTTAACCGCTTTATCGACTTACGAAGTTCATTTCAACTTTTGTTGAGCATACCTTCCATGATATTTTGACATTCATTTTTGCTCAAACATTTAATGGTTTGAATAGTATCACTGCGAACATTTTATGACTATAGTTATATAAAAAATGTGTGACAGCCCACCATTAGTTTTAGTATCGCATGATTAATTACGTAAGGTCATCGACCCCGCAAAATGTTCTTCTTATTAATAGAGTTTAGTAATGAATTATAGTATAGTCATGGTGTACAAAAAAGGCTGTTTTTCAGCAGTGATTTATGTGAGGAAGCGCTCTGAAAAACTGCGGGAATGTACGAATTTACGTAAAAACATAAGTAGTTACCAAGATTACTAATTGCCAAGAGCTTCAGTAAGCTCTTTACTAAATCGAATATCAATGGCATTGATAGGATCTTACCAAATATGGATAGGTGGGGGGGGGGGGGGGGGGGCAACACCGACGGTGGAGGTGAGCGCTGATGCATCACAAAGTGGCCACCCTAAACCTACATCTGGGTCGCAAGTCCCAGTCGCCGTCCCCGGCGACCGCACGGCGAATCCATGGAGTGCTGAGAATCGGATCTCTATGCCAAAACATTGGCAGACTACAAATCGTACTAATGTTATAAATGTAAAAGTTGGTTGAGTTGTTCGAATGTTCTCGAAGGCGGCTCGGGCGTCGGAGGGCGCAGACCGACCTCCGCCCTCCATGAGCGCGGGCCTGAGAGTGACGGATGGAGCCGCCCGTCACCCTAGCAGAAGCAGGCCACGGCGGCGGTGCGCATCGTAGGATGATGCGCGCCTCCCCACACCGGGGTCGAGTCGGGGACCGCGTGGTCCCCCCTCCCGAGGAGGGCCAGACCGAGAGGGATGGCCCTGGGTCAGCCGGGATGCGAGGGATATGTCGCACGACAACCTCACCTTCGGCCTAGCACTACGACCCAGAGACGGCGTGCGGTTTAGTCGGTTTGAGTCCGACATAACCTCCCCCTCCGGCTCCGGAGTTGTTTGAATGTTTGTTGCTTTTTACTAGTTGCAGGTAACCGGCAGTTTATATTTATTTAAGTGACCGCACTTTGCTCCCAAGCAATGTTACAATTTACGTTAAGCCGTCCCAGTTGCCATACCAATATCTATGGCACTCGTTACGTGTAGTTGGAACCCTTAAAAGTTCAACAACTGGTCTAATTGCAATGCTTCGATATAGCCTTCGGTTTTTGGAGGTTATATTGCAGTCGCTTCACAAAAACGCAGTGAGACTGGTAAAGCAAAACCCAGACTCCAAGTTGAAAGCTTTGGATACGGCTGGGATTAGAACTACAAATGTTAAACCACTAGGAATGTTAAAATGAATAGATATTATAAGCCAATTCTCCATCTGGGGTGTATAGCCGGGCCTCAACAAATACTCAATTAACAGTCATTAGATACGACTGGGGTTTAGTGACACTCAATTAATACCCACTGAGATGATTGGTATATTAGAAGTGACAATATTTAAATAGACGTCAGATTAATTAAAATCAAATATTAATGTTATACGATGGCACTTAATATGCGATTAATTATCACGACCGTTGTAGGTCGGAGCTGCAATTGAAAAAAATAATTTTCAAATCACACCTCATACATTACATTACAGTCAGGAAAATTAGGATTGAACTCATTTTTGATATCGGTATGAATCCCATTTTTTCTGATTATGATTGATGAAATTACTAATAAGCCTATTATTCTACTATTATAAATGTGAAAGTTTGTGAAGATGTTTAGTTGCCGGGATTTTTAGATGTTTGTTATTCAATCGGATAGATTATGATGCAGAATAACATATAGGCTTACTTTATTATCGTACAAAATGGCGCACATTGGGAGAGGCCTAGGTCCAGCAGTGGACTGCAGTGGGCTAATTGATTGATTTTTTGATTTGATAATACGACCAAACTACTCATCATCAAAGCGATTGCCCAGTTGCGTCCAAAGTTTTCTTTCTGGTCCCGTGGTCCGCTAATTGCTTTTGATTATATCTATGCCGACTGACCTATTAACCCTGGGTGTAAAGCCTCGTCCGTTGTTTGCCAAATGAGTTGTGCGTGATGGGTCTCAAAGATGTAGGTAAGGCGAGGGCTTACCCAAACTACTAGCAGTCTTATAAAATATCAGTTAATACATTCGTGAGCAATGAATACGGGAGTCCTAAAAATCTCGTAACTAAGAATGCGTGCTTAATGGAATAAATTTTGTGTTTAATAGACAGTTAAATACTCCTTAAATGAAAGTGATAAAATTTCGTGACTTACATTATTTTTTCTTAAGAAAAATACAAAAAAAACTGCTGATCTCACTTTAAAACAAAAACAGGATCTTACATTACTTTTTTAACCGCCGATTCAAAATTTTAACGTGTCTGTCTGTATGTCATAGATAGCTCCCAATAATAACGAAATGTTTGCAAATATACTCCAGTGGGTTCTCAAATATAAGCGTATCACATGCACATTACAAAACAAAATCGATTGAGCTGTGTAAAAACTCTGGGTGTAAACGTGGGGAAATTACCCAGTGTCTGCAAATATATATGTGGGGGGAGGGGAAATGAGGATGTAAATATACACAAGTAAGGTCGCAAATGAAATCACATGCCCTTTACAATAGTAATTATATATTAAATGTGTGTCTAGTAGATCAATTTAAAGAAAATAAAATAAAAATTAAATAAAAAATTGAAATTAAATTGTGTTGGTGAGGCCATTAACTTTGATACACCTTTTCACACACATACTTAGATTCATATTCATATTCATATTCATTTATTTCTCGAACAATGTTACATTGTATTGAAAGTCTTAATCGAATAACAACAAAGCTAATAACAATATAAAATTATCCAAACAACATGTAAATATATAAACAAAGAAACCGACAAAGATTAAATAAAACAATTAATATATCAAAGTAGCATGTCCAAAGAAAAATTGCCAAAAGATGTCCAAATTACATTAAATTTAAATACATAATTATTATAGATACAAAAACTGAATAAAAAACAAATTAAGAGAGAAAAATGTCCTTGCATGCATCCTCAAAAATACCTATATCATTTCACAAAATCGTCAACCGCATAGAAACACCTCTCAATAAGAAAAGCCTTTAGTAGGGTTTCAAACTCCTTCGTATGTACAGCGCTCTTAATATCTAAAGGAAGGCTGTTGAAAAGTTTGACTGCGCTATAGAATGGGCTGTGTTTAACTACATTTAGCGTGGGTGCAATTATTGAAGGCATGTCTTTCCGTCTCGTGCTTTCACGCAGTGCTCTGCCTTCCTTGTTTTCGAAGGTGTATATGTTTTTTGCGAAGAAAGTCAATGTAACCATTATATATAAACAGGGCACTGTTAAAATGCGTAGTTCCCTAAAATGTTCCCTACAGGAGTGTTGCTGGTCTATGTGCACCATAGTTCTGATGGCTCTTTTCTGCGCGACGAATGCCTTTTGAGCATTATATGCATAACTGCCCCCCCAGAAAATGATGCTGTACCTCAATTTCGATTCTACCAACGCAAAATACACACTTCTTAGGTGCTCCATGTGTACAACATCTCTAAGGCTTCTCAGCACATAACAAGCTGAATGAATGCTAGCCACTATACTTGCTACTTCACACTTCCAGTTTAGGAGACAGTCGACATGTACACCCAAGAATTTAGTTTCATCAACTGTTTCCAGCCTATCACCCATGAGTTCGCAAGCCAGCCTGTCTGAAGTATTGCTCGTAGTTTTAAATAATATTGTCTTCGATTTGCTGCTATTTATTTTTAGGTAGTTTAACGTGAACCAATTATTGAGGTGTTTAAGTGCAATATTAACGTTTTCATTTAAATCTATTAAATTATTTGCTGATACAATTGCATTAGTGTCGTCAGCGAATACGGTAAGTTTCAAATGATCAGGTAACTGATTTACCACACTATTTATCAGATCATTTATATAAACAATGAAAAGGATCGGACCAAGTGTAGAACCTTGAGGAACCCCAGTTCTAATTTTTACTAGTCTGGATTTAAAAGTCTTCTCACATTTAGTGTGGATAGTCCCCAACAGTTCGTAGCTCTCTGCCCTGATCTCAACAAACATATACCTGTTGCTTAGATAGGAAGTAAATAGCTGTTTAGCTGCGCCCCTTACTCCATAGTGCTCTAACTTTTCAATAAGTATGTCATGTCTGACAGCATCGAAAGCGGAACTCAAATCAAGAAATATGCCTGCAACTCTTTGCCTATCATTAAGCCTAGTGACTATATCATTGATTAAATTGTTGATTGCATCTACCGTTCCCACATTTTTAAGGTAAGCGAATTGTCTTTGACTAATTATATTATTAGAAACAAGATGTCTTAACAATCTAGTTTTTAGTAAAACTTCGAAAATTTTAGATTTTGTGGGTAATAGGGAGATCGGTCGATACATCTTTGGGTCTTGTTTTGAGCCTTTTTTGTATATCGGTACAACTTTAGCAATTTTTAGCTGATCTGGAAAAATACCACTTAGTATACATTGATTGTAAAAGTTACTTAATGGTTCAGCTAGTGTTCCATATGGATAGTGTAAGGTGGCAACACTGATTGGTCTATGACAGGCTAGAGCTATGGTATGTAACAAGAAGAGGCAATAAATAAAAATTAACAACATGGCTACTGTGATTCATTGTTTTAATTAATATCATATCAAACATGGTGTCAGGTGAAAAATAAACGAACCTTAGTGTGTTAAAGGCTTCAAAAAACTATAGTGCAATAAAAATCTTCGTGAAAATACATAAGAATTCAACTTTACCATAAAGTCGTAATGGCGGAACAAGAACCAGTACAAAAAACCTCAGTGTCCTCAGTGGATGGTATAAGACCGCCTAAAGGCCTAAAACTTAGTGGTGAAGGGGCAAATTGGAAAAAATTTAAACAGTTTTTCGAAATATATATCGAAGCTGCGGGCATCCAAAACGCGTCAGAAAGTAGAAAGATTGCAATTTTTCTAAATGCCGGTGGCGAAGAAGCGGTTGACGTTTATAACACGTTGCCTACAGAACATAAAAATACATTGAAAAGCTTGTTTGTAGCTCTCGACAAATATGCGGAGCCAAGGAAAAGTTTAGTGTTAAATACCTATGAGTTTTTAAACTACAGACAGGAAGATAATGAAAGCATTGACCATTTCTGCACAAGGCTAAAAAATAAAGCCAAAAGATGCGAGTTGGGGGAAATGGAGAGCCGACTAGTGGCTATAATGTTAGTTATAGGAATAAAAGACAGAGCTACAAAAGAAAGATTATTACGAGAGGAAAATTTAGAATTAGAACAGGCAATAAGTGTCTGTAGAGCGGCAGAAACAAGCAAAAAGCAGTTGGAAAGCTTAACCAGTATTTGCAAAGAAGAAAAAATAGATGCATTTAAAAGAACTGTAAAGAAGGAGGAATCTTCTAAGAAACAAAATTGTAATAAATGTGGGCTGGTACATGAATATAGAAAGTGTCCGGCATATGGCAGAAAGTGTGCATCATGTGGAAAATTTAATCATTATGCTAAACAGTGCCGCTTTAAAAAGCAAGAAGAAAAGAAACATAAGGAAGAGAAAAAAGTGCATGCAGTAGAAGAAAAAAGTAGTGACAGCGACAGTGAGTTTCAATTTTCAAGCATTATGACAAATAACAGTTTAAAACAACAGTGGTTAGTGAAAATGCAAGTGGGTAAAGAAGAATTAGACTTAAAGATAGACACTGGAGCGGACTGTAACACTTTATCGTTAAATACATATAATAAAATAAAAAATAGTAACTCAGTGTTAAAACACACAAAAAATGTATTAATTGTATACAATGGAGACAAAATTAATACTATAGGACAAGTGGAGTTGGAGTGTCACTATAAAAATATAAAGAAAATTATAAAATTTAACATAATTGACTTGCCAGTGCAACCAGTAATTGGTTTGCCTGATTGTATTAATTTAAACTTAGTGCAAAGGATTGATCATGTAAAACAACAGTCCGACTCAGACAAAGAGTTATTCATAAAACAAAATAAAGATATTTCCACAGGTCTAGGTGACATAGGAGTATATAAGATACAGGTAAAAGAAGATGCAGTTCCTGTTGTTAAACCCATAAGGAGGGTTCCTAATGCCATTAGAGGAAAATTGAAAGAAACATTAGACAGGTATGAAAGTAAAGGTTTTATTGAAAAAGTAGAGGGTCCAACTGATTGGTGCAACAATTTAGTTATAGTAGAGAAACCTGATAAAAGTTTAAGGTTATGTTTAGATCCCAAGGAATTAAATAATAACATTTTAAGAGAAAGATATTTAATTCCTTCACCAGAAGAGATTTATAATAACTTAGCGGGTAAAGAAATCTTTACTGTGTTAGATTTAAAAGATGGCTTTTTTCAGATTTTGTTAAATGATCCACAGAAGTTATGTACTTTTGGTACTCCATTCGGGAGGTATCGTTTCTTGCGTGTACCTTTTGGTATTTCATCAGCTCCGGAGGTAATGCAAAAAATTACTAATAGAATCTTTAGTGATATAGAAGGAGTTTATGTGTATTATGATGATATAATAATAGCAGCAAAAAATGAACAGGAGCATAATGAGACCTTGAAAAAAGTGATAGATAGAGCTAGGAAGTATAAAGTAAAATTTAATGAAAAGAAAATTCAGTATAAATAAGAACAGGTAAAATATGTAGGACTAATACTGTCAAAAGAGGGAATCAAAGTAGATCCTGAGCATGTTAAACCAATTACTGAGTTACAAGAGCCGAAAAATGTAAAAGAGTTACAGAAATTCTTAGGGATGTGCAACTACTTGAGCAAGTTCATTCCTCAGTATTCAAAAACTACTGAACCAATGCGACAATTACTTAAAAAAGATATTCAGTGGATTTGGGGTTCAGCACAAAAACAAGCTTTTAGAGAAATAAAAAAGAAATTGATTTGTACACCTACTTTAGCTATGTTGAGTAGTAAAGGTGAGGTAATATTACAGACAGATAACTCCAAAAATGGAATGGGAGCTTGTTTATTACAAGAGGGGAAACCAATTTCATTTTATTCTAGGTCATATACAGAATGTCAAACTCGGTGGGCCCCAATAGAAAAAGAATTGTTTGCAATTTGTGTAGCTGTAGAAAGATTTCATCAGTTTGTGTATGGGCGTAAAATATGCATAGAGACTGACCATAAGCCTTTAGTTGCAATATTGTCGAAAGATATAAATAAAATTTCAGCAAGGTTGCAAAGAATGGTTTTAAAACTTTTAAAATACAATTTTGAAATTAAATACATACCTGGGTCACAGATGTACATTGCAGATTACTTGTCTAGAAACTTTTGTGATAATGAAAAAGAAGAGCCCACTTTGCAAGAAATTGTACATGTAATTGAGACTGAATTAGTGTTTGGTTTAGAAAGTGAGTTGCCTATATCAGAAGAAAAGTTACAAAAGTTAAAGACTGAGACTATAAAAGATCAGAACTTGCAAAATGTGCTCTCCTGGTATAATAAAGGTTGGCCAAATAATGATAAAAACATTTATAGTAAAAATTTAAAAGTGTACTACAAGTTGAGAAATTACATTAATGTAAAAGATAGTATTGTTGACTACAAGAATAGAATAATTATCCCAGAAAATTTGAGACAAGAAATGTTAAAGTCTGCTCATTCAGGTCATGCTGGTATTGTAAAGTGTAAAAAGCGGTGTAGAAAGCTTTTATTTTGGCCAGCAGGGCTAACATGCGCGCAACGAGATAGCTATCTCGAGGAATTTTGCCGTTTTATGTTGATATGTCGACTGTTGGTAGCATGAAGGGCTAACATGCGCGCCACGAGATAGCTATCTCGAGGCATTTTGCCGTTTTATGTCGATATCGACTGTTGGTAACTTGGCAAATTTCATGGCCATCTGTCAGATGTCGACATAACTCGACTTCGAGAAATCATCTCTACTTAGTGTCGGCAAATTGTAACATACGTGCCCTTATTTACTCGAATTTTGTCATTTAAAATGTTTTGTCTCTCGTCCTTCATTTGGTCGACGAGAAGTTATCTCGTGTAAACATTTTTGTGCTCGGTTCATTTTGGACTAAAACATCGACTGCAAGCCATTTTCGACCTTAATGACATTTCCTTTGTTACGTGTCTTTTCGCATTAATTGATGACGCTGATCACGAATATAAGAAAAAAAATTCGATAGCATGTCATGTCAATAAGGTCGAAAATTGTTTGTACTATTTTTTCTCTTTTTTTTCATACCTAGCATCCCTAACTAGTCTGTGCTTTCGAGCAAATGGCCGTATCGGGCCGATTTTATCGGATAAATGTTTAAAAAATGTGTATGCCATAGACAACAATTGAAAAAGTTTGACGCGACAAAATATGTCGGCGTTACTTCGCTCGAGAAGACTCGAGATGATATCTCATCTCGATTCGAGATATTTGACGACGCGCGCATGTTAGCCCTGCAGGAATGTCAGTAGACATAGAGAAGTTTGTATCAAGTTGTAAAGCTTGTGAAAAATACAGACCATCAAATGTAAAAGAGCCTTTAATGTCTCATGAGGTGCCAGATATCCCATTTTATAAGGTTGGTGTTGATATTTGTACTTTTTTAGGTAAAGATTATTTAGTTTTGATTGATTATTACTCAAAGTGGATAGAGGTTAAATATTTAAAAGAAAAGAATACATACAATGTCATTAAACAGTTTAAAGTTATCATGGCTACTCACGGGATACCTAAAATTTTTGTAAGTGATAATATGCCATTTTCTAGTTTTGAATTTAAAAAATTTGCTAAAGAATATGATATTGAGATAGTACATTCGAGCCCAAGGTATCCTAAATCAAACGGTTTGTCTGAAAAAGCAGTAGGAATTGTTAAACAGATAATGAAAAAATGTAAAGAGGATAGTACAGATTTTACTATGGGTTTATTGTCATACAGAACAACACCGGTTGCAGGATTAGAGTACAGTCCATCAGAGTTGCTAATGTCAAGACTCCTAAGAACTACTTTACCTTGTATTAAGGAACAGTTAAAACCTAAATTACCTATTGCTGTTAAAGAAAAAATGGAAATTGTTAAGGAAAAATATACAAAAAATTATAATAAGACATCTAAAACTAAACTACCTTTTAAAGAGGGGGATAATGTTAGAATACAAAATTTGCCTAATAAAACTTGGGTACCGGGAAAAGTTGTAAGTGAAGTTGAACCAAGATCGTATAAAGTACTAAATGAGGAAGGTAATGTAGTTCGAAGGAATAAAAATCATATAAATTTAAGTAAAAATAAGTTTAATATAAAAAAGGAGATTCCAGAAATTGAGTTGCCTATAAGAAATAGTCCAGGGGATAGTGAGAGAGTTCCACCCAATGTTAATAGAGATAGTCCAGGGGACATTGTTAATGCTCTTCCTAAACATAATAACGAACAAATTGTAAATGTAGCAGTCCCTACTACAACTAGGTCAGGGAGAGTTGTAAAGTTGCCACAACAGTTAAAGGACTATACTGTATATTAGTTAAAATAAATGTTAACTAAGTCTTTAAATTAATATGTATTGAGATGTTTGTATGTAAAGGGGTTTCCTAACTTATAAAGGGGGAATGTTCCATATGGATAGTGTAAGGTGGCAACACTGATTGGTCTATGACAGGCTAGAGCTATGGTATGTAACAAGAAGAGGCAATAAATAAAAATTAACAACATGGCTACTGTGATTCATTGTTTTAATTAATATCATATCAAACAGCTATGATGGTATACCTATTACCATTATCAAGGACAATATTGACATATTGTCCTTGATAATGGTAATAGGTATACCATCATAGCCACAGGATAGCTTGGTTTTCATGTTCTGGACAACGTTGTAAACTTCCTTAGGGGTAACCAAGTCAACATTCATATCTCTCTCTATTTTATTGGTATTTTGTTTGAGTATTTCCAAGGCTGGGTCGCAGTCGACGCCATTTATTCCAGAGTCATAGACAAAAGCAGTAGCAAACAAACCCACAATTTCTTTAGGATCAAATGTGACGGAGTTCCCATTAATAAGGGAATAACGATGTTTACCTCGTGTATTTAAATTCCTATGTTTATTGACTATACGCCATACATCTTTAGTTATATTATTTGATTTACGCAACGCTGTTTGTACTGCCAATCTTTTCGCATTTCTAATTACTCGCCTATATATGTTTATATATTTATTCCTATAGCTATCCCAAGAGGTGTGTAGATTACCTTTCACACAAAGAAACCGTTTCATTTTACTGGATGTTCTAATTCCTTTCGATACCCATTTAAGACCAGAGTCACGTTTAGAATATAATTTAATTTTTTTAAATTTAAAACTATCTCGAAAGAAGTCATTAAATTTTGAAATGAACGTATTTAAGTGCATTGTATTCAGGTTGTTAGTTCTTAGCAATTCTCTAAATCTGTTGTGACTTGTTTCGTTAAAAAGTCTTTTATAAGCCGTTATATAAGTGTTATGTTTATTTTTAAAGATAGTGCTACTGTATGTAGCATAACAAATTAGGCCAGCATGCCCATCTGCTAACCCATTGTGGTCAACTATACAGTCCACTACACTATCCTCTTCAAGATTCGTCAAAAAGTTATCCAGGCAAGAACAATTATCATTCCGTTTAAAAGTAGTAGTATTTATCAATGGTCTAAAATTATAACTCGTCAGTAAATTAATGAAGTCAATTTTTTTCTTGTCGTCAGTTAAGAGGTCTATGTTAAAGTCTCCACATATTAAGCATTTCTTATCAAAAAGGTGTTCCAATAATCGTTCAAACATGTTATTAAAGACGTCTAAGTTATTGTCATATGGACTGCGATAGCAACAAAAAACATATACTCCAGACTGGATATCTTTAACACCGGTTATTTCAAATGCATCTCTTTTATATAATTTTTTGCATAAAGCTGCCTGGTCTTCACATTGCCTATCATACCGTGCAAGTATCAAAGAGCCCCCTCGCACTTTATTTACTCGATAATTAAGAGAAACGAGCTTAAAATTATGGAAATTAAATAAACCAGATAGAGGCTCGTTTAAAAAGTGTTCAGTCAGACAAACGTAATGCATAACATCTCTTAACTCATCAATATATAATTCAAATTCCTCCTTTTTATTACTAATGCCACAGACATTCTGATGAAAAATGTTTAAAGAAATCTTTTTGTTACTACTACTTGAATTCATCAAGCCATTATCCTCGAAAAAACTGAGATGTGGCACTAGTTTGACAATCAGCTTGTATTGTAGCAGGAACAGAAATAGTCTCAAAGTCTGTCTGTGTGGTCACACTCACACTCCTACATAAATTTTCCGTACATGTTGTATAGTCAGTCTGCACATACACATTACTGTAACACTTATGAGATGATTCCACCTCTGTCAATTTTGAAAGATAGTTTACATAATTACATTTATATTTCAATCTCAGTATTTCTTTATGTATTAACCTGCTGACTTGTAGTTTATTAAAAGTGGTCAAGAAATACTTATCGTTTACGTCCAGCGGTACATAGTAAGTGTTTGTTAAATTACAGCAAATTAACCTGAGCACATTATTCAGCATAAAAACATTCAAATATTTATTTTTATAAACCTTTGCTAACAAAATATTAGTATTTTTCATTTGATTTAATGTATGATATAATACTGACTGAACTTCCATTGGATTGTTGTCGTTTGAGCCACCAAATATTAATACATAGTCAGAACTAGTAAAACCGTGACACATTTTGATACATGGTTTAAGAACCTCAGACAGCGATGCATTAGGTTTTATAAAAGAAAATATAGTAAAGGCATTCCCAAGTAGATTACGTAACTGTCTTCCCACACCATATCCATTCTGATCTGCAAATATATAAAGTCTATGCTTGGCATCTTGTTTCCCAGCATAGACCATTTCATGTTCTTCATGTCCCGTGTGTAATTTCTCCGATATTTTGTCAGTGTTCCTTGCACAGTAAGAACCTTGGTCCGAAAGCGTCTTCTGACTGATAACAATCGTTCCGCTAGTTTGTGAGCTGACAATAGTTGCCATATCACTATCTTTCTCCTCTCTTCGAAGACTAGGTGCTGAGATTCGCCATTCCGGGTATTGTGTTATCATAGATTTTATAGAGGAGTCATAACTCAGATTCAATTGTAGTGATTTTTGTCTGACATAATTTGAACTAAGCCTATAATCTGAAGCTATCGGTAGTTCCCTTGATGATGTCCTTGGTAAAACAAATTTGCGTTTTGTGCACGGACGTCTCGAATGTCTACTCAACTGCGGAGAGTAAAATTTTTTAGTACTCTGTCCATCAAAACTTTCATTTTCAATCCCAACAGACTTCAATAGTTTCAATTTGTGGATATGCTCACTCATTTCTTTCCTACAATTTGTAATTTCCATATTTAGATTATCGATTTCTGTGTGCGCTGTTTGTAACTCAGTGTTTAATGTTTTTACTTTTTCTTCCAAATCTAGAACCTGTTCTCTATTTATGCAACTATTTGGTTGGCTTATATAAGATATGTTTAAGTCAGTTTCACTGTCATAATCTATGACCGGTATATTTCGACGTCTGTTATTGGTATTAATGTTTTCAAAGTCCTCCATAGTCGTCGCAAGATGATGTCCAATCTATTTAAATATCGATGAGAATCTCAAAAAGAATCAATGTTACTCAGAATCGAACTGCCGCCGCCGCACTCCGATCGGCTGCAATTGCAAACGAGCCAAACGTTCAGTTACTCAATGTTTTGAAATTAGCAACTATATACATCACACAAAGTAGTGTGATGGATTATTGATAGATGTCTCCAATCACAACACTTCGCCCGAAGCATCAATCATTAATTATCTGTACTGTTGTCCTTCTTTACCGACCTCCATGTATAAGACACCAATATTGTTCCAGATAATAATATAGATGGCGTTGCTTTGTTTATAAAATATTGGAGTTTGATTCGATTTGAATTTTTTTTCAAATAACGGTTCTACGTTTGTGATTATGGATAAAATATTATGTTGCACTAGTTCTTTAGATTTATTCTTGTATTGTTATGATATTAACGACATCTCACTGATTATTCTGAACTTCACTTATTCTTTTAGCACTATATTATGATTTTAACCAGTATGTAAGCTATTAGTTTTATGTCATTTAAACGTTCATAAAAATTAAAGATAACACTTGCACTGCTTCATATGTCCATGGCTCACAATTTACTTTACAATATACACTATAAATAGGATTATAACAACTTTTTTAAAATAAATAAAATAAGAGCTCGTCAACAAAGATGTTTACTTGACAGCGCCATCTGTCGGAAAAAAAAAATTCAAGCGTTGCCATCTGGGGGGTGACCCACTGGTAAAGCACTCCATCATCGGAACGATCCAACGTCCCCCCGACATTATATTTATTGTTCTCCTAGACCACTCATGCTACTTTTTCTTTAATGCACGCTTGCTTGAATCTGTCTCCTGGTCTTTTGTACACTCTGTGTCTTCCATCGTGTTTATAGAGCATAAATGTTGACCAGTAAACACAGTTTATTCAGATATTCTAGCATTCTTAGTTTGCGAGATGTTTAGTGACCCGTATTCATTGCTCTCGAGTATAATAAATCGAGAATAATTTTGTGCTTCTTTTTACAAAAGATCCTAGTTAAATTCTCTTGAGGCCATAGTTGAATAGCTATAAAGTAAAAAATGGTTTAATTGAAATTCTTTGAGTCAAGCACAGTTTGCCTGAAATAAACGAATAAACTATTCGATTGGAAACCTATACTTTGTTGGGTTTTTCATTGTTCACACAATTGTTCTCAGGAAACGAGAAATTTTATTTACAAACTAGCTGTCGCCCAATGCTTCGCCTGCGTGGAATTTAAATCCAGGTCCCGCAGGCCATGGGAACCTATTACTAGGAGAAAAAGTATAGCCTATGTGTTATTTCAGACTGTAATTTTAACCTTATATAAAACAGCCGTAAATCGTGATTGAATAACAAACATCTAACTATTCGAACAACTTCACAAACTTTTGTTCTATGTTATTTATTTGTTCGTTATAAAGGCGTTAATGACTAAGAATTTAAGAAGAAGGCCAGGTAATAATGGGATTCGATGTTTTTGTATTCAGGTAGCTCTTAACATGTTTGAAGCACTCCGTCTTATTGAGTTTCAGAATCGCATCAAGTGTATTAAAGGTGGATCCCTAAGACAATTTGAAATAGAAACGTGTTCCTTCCAATGTTATGATCAATAGCTATAGTCGAAAACATAAACAATGCAATATGACGAAAGAAATTAAGAAAAAAGGATGTAGTAAAGCGGAGTAGAATAAGTCTACTTCATCTCTTCCTGTGGGTGTCGTACAAGGGGACTAAGGGAAAGGGTGGTTCTACATCTGACTGTAAACATACAGTCCATAACTACTCGTCCGGTTGACGGCAATAGGCTCCCCCCTACTACGTGGGTTCGAAAATCATAGTTGGCGAAATATGGGTGTTAATGCACCTCTGTCTACCCCTTCGGGGAATTATAGGCATGAGTATAAGTACCTGTGTATGTGTATATATGATCTCTAATGATCTAGTAAACGTACCTTCATTTCATATTTCAGTTATTCATCAACATATTGGAATCCTGGTAACGTTCAAAATATCGAGAAATATGAGATGAAATCCAACCCACACAGTTGTACCCACGAGTTAAAAGAATAATTATTCCGTCTTCTACCACCTGCAAAAGTTCTTTCCGAAATCCCTCCTGACGTATTGTAGCTACGCATTTGTTTATGATGTACTTGAGTTATTGAAGTGAAAACTTCTTTAGCGGCGTTGGATGGGTGTAAAATGTTAAGGAAGCGTCAGGATTAGTTGACTTTTGAACCGTAACCGACGACTGACGTCATACAAGATTAGGTACAGACTATCTATTTTGCAAGTTACGATAGATAGCGTCGTAGCTTAAACGGTAAGCACTTCGACTGTAAGTCCTTACAGTTTCAGATAGTATCGGGTTCAAACCACCTGGCCTTCAGGGATTTCTTGTGATTGTTTTTTCTTATTATAATTTATTACTTTTGGTGATTATTTTTCTTTTTGTAATTTATTACTTTTTATGATTATTTTTTCTTTCTGTAATTTATTATTTTTCGTGATTATTTTTTCTTTTCATAATTTATTAATTTCTTCTGACAGAAAATAATTGATAGGTTCTATGATTAGCGCTATATTATAGGTATGGTATGGTAGAAAAAAATAAAATGTTTTCACTTCTGCCGGCACTCCCAGAGTGCAACCCGTCTTTTTTTTGACAAGAAGCTACTCTATTTATCCAAAATGTTTTTGAATTGCCTCTACTGTAAATAGTTATGTTTTCATAACAATGTATGAAAAAAATCAATTGTTTAGCATTAATAAATATTGATAACTTTGCTACGTAAAACAGGTATGTTATCTCAAAATGTATTTTAGAAATAAGATATTTTTTTTTATCTTGCTTACACCAAAGTATATACAACTGAATAACAGCTAACTAAAGTTATTAAGAAGTTAGACTTAATGTCGAGTTAGTGCGTTCGATCGCAGAAACTAATACTACAACTAAAAGACTCAACAAAAGTTACTTCATATTGTAAGGAATAAAATATAGGACACATAAATAAGTTTTCGTATTCTATATCTCAATTTGTGGTCGAGTAGAAGTAAGTGATGACAATATCGTATTTCGAACGGATGTTTAGACTTATATTCCAGTCACCTTTTGAAAGACGTATTATCCATTATTTTACAAACATAATATCGTTAATTTTATGGGTTTGGATATCAGTATTTAGTATCTATTCGAAATGTTTAATCTTTCGCGTAAATAATATATAATTCCAAAGTCGAACGCTTACGGCAACTGCCGACGCATGCAGTACATACATGACATACATTACTTTTTAAACTTTGATACGAATAAAGGGGATCATAGAGAAACCGCAATGAATTACGCGTATCTGCCGCGTGCGTCTGAAGTTGTCGTATGCAATTACCTTCAGAATCATACGTTTAAGCAAAAAAAAAAGACCGGTTGCACTCTGGGAGTGCCGGCAGAAGTGAAAACATTTTCTTTTTTTCTTTCTTCGTTATATACATAGAAAAAGATAAAAAAGAACATACCATACCATACCTATAATATAGCGCTAATCATAGAACCTATCACTTATTTTCTGCTAATTTTCTGTCAGAAGAAAATAATAAATTATGAAAAGAAAAAATAATAACAAAAATAATAAATTACAGAAAGAAAAAATAATCATAAAAAAGTAATTAATTACAAAAAGAAAAAATAATCACAAAAAGTAATCAATTATAATAAGAAAAAACAATCACAAAAAATTCCTGAAGGCCAGGTGGTTTGAACCCGATACTATCTGAAACTATAAGGACTTACAGTCGAAGTGCTTACCGTTTAAGCTATGACGCTATCTATTGTAAATTGCAAAATAGATAGTCTGTACCAATCTTGTATGACGTCAGTCGTCGGTTACGGTTCAAAGGTCAACTAATCCTGACGCTTCCTTAACATTTTACACTCATCCAACGCCGCTAAAGAAGTTTTCACTTCAAAAAACCGAAACAGCTTTATTTCTTGTATGGGTGTTCCCGTTCTCTATTAGACAAAATTCTCCAAGGATCTCTGCACGTTGATCCCATATCCCTGTGCAATCGTAAAAAGAAAATAACTGTGATAAATCTGAGTACAATGAGTATAGTGCACATAAAATACTCCTTTTTACTGTTAAACACTTATTTTATAATCTGATTTAAGACGTAACACCAGATAGTTATTGATAATTCACATTTATAACTTTTTTTTTCTAGTTCCTAACTAAAATGACTAGTATTCCTGTTAATCCATCCAGCTAAGCTAAATTGCTTGTGTTAGGCGTGGTTCACGTCGGTAGTGTAAAGGCAAGGATTCGTACCACTGATATCTCGATTGTAAAGCCGACTCCTTAACTATTATGCTAAATAACGTTTGCAGTTCTTATTTAACTTGAAAAGAAGATAATTTTGTCCACGTTTTTGAACTAATTTCTCAGATACTTGCATTACTAAGCTACAGAAAGTTTACGTCATGGTGTACATTGCAAAGATGCCATTTTACCTGATATATAATTTTCTAGGAATTCCGTAATGTCTTCATTACATGATTTAATAACACAAATACTTTCTAACATGATAACATTTATTCCATTTACCTTTAAGGGTCATAGCAATCAACTCGAAAAGAGATCGTCACTGTATCACCGATCGGCTAGCAAACGCGAGACGCCATGCTTACGGCTCGATACCGCTGCTGGTTTACCTAGCTGCTAACACTTATCAACTGGCACGATAAAACTATAACACCTACTGCCCGAGACTGGCAGTACGCAAACAAAGTGGTCACACTGGAAAAAGTCCAGTGGGCCATCAGTAGTTTTCACCGCAGCTGGCCCCGAAAGGATCATCCCCGCTATGCCACAGTGGGGCGACAAACCTGTCGCGAGCAGACTGGAGCGTATCTTTAAAGCCTGTCTGGCACACAGATACGTTCCGAAAGGATGGCGGGAAGTAGGAGTAATTTTCATCCCGGAGCCAGGAAAGGGTGATTACACGAATCCTAAAGCACATTCACGAATCAGTCTGACCTCCTTCATGCTAAAGACCATGGAACGCTTACGCGAGAGGGAGCTGAGAGATGGTGCACTAAAACAGCTACCCTTACATGCAAACCAGCACGCATACAGCTCCGGTAAGCCTACGGAATCAGCCCTCCATCTGGTAGTCAGCCGGATAGAGGAAGCAATCGAACAAAAAGGTATTTGCCTAGGAACGTTCGTTGACATCGAAGGAGCTTTCGACAAAACCAGCTTCACCAATATTAAGGCCGCCCTGTCAAAACATGGAGCAGAACTGTTACTATCTGACTGGATAACTAACATGCTCAGCAAAAGAGTAGTTCGCCTTGGGGAAGAAGATCAGACAGCTTTGATAGCCAAAGGCTGTCCGCAGGGTGGAGTTATCTCTCCCCTCCTGTGGAATTTAGTGATAGACGACCTAATCACAAGGCTGAACAAAAACCGAGACTACACAATATGCTACGCCGACGACCTAACAATCCTTATCTCAGAAAAGGTAGCGGGTACGGTCTGTAACCTAACCCAACAAGCCTTACGCATCGTAGACAAATGGTGCGGGGAATACGAACCAACAAAAGGGTATTAGGCGAATACCCAAACTCTTCGACAAGGAACTCTAACTGTCAAAAGAGGT
This sequence comes from Eilema caniola, assembly GCA_949126895.1. Taxonomy (NCBI): domain Eukaryota; kingdom Metazoa; phylum Arthropoda; class Insecta; order Lepidoptera; family Erebidae; genus Eilema; species Eilema caniola. The sequence goes on from OX421478.1 coordinate 8,540,083, forward strand.
TAAATACCTTGGCGTTATTCTCGATAGCAAGTTAAAATGGAGTAGCCACCTAGACTCACTGGGACTAGCGAGGATGACTGTTCTACCAATTGAATAAGCGGCGTCCAGATCCGACGAAACGGAACTACTCAAGACTGGCACTGGCACGCTCCTCAAAAGAGCTAAGACAGCTAACTTATAGTAATCAACCTCCGATCTTGGAGGGGAGTGATGTGGCGATACCACATGTATCCAGCGCCATCCAGCGACATCAAGCCGAACTTCTAAAACACTACAAATCCTGCATCGCGAAAGTGAAGTTCCCGCGCTGGTACAATAGATTACAACATCCCAACGACAATTGCTGGGCCGCGGCCTGCCAGGCGTGATCACCTTGCCTGGTCGGAGGATCCTCCCTTTGTGTTGGAGAAACATCACGTTCCCGTTCCTCCACAGACCGAAAACAGCACAATAGCGGCTAAACTAGAACGGACTCAAAGACTAGCCTGCATGGCAACCACTGGATGTATGAAATCTACCCCCACCGTGGAAATGGAAGCCATGCTCGGACTACCACCTTTCGATCTGTTCATTCATGAAGAAGCAACAGCTGCGGCAATACGCCTAAGGGCACTCAACCTATGGAGTGCGAGAAACACAGGACACACTTCACTGATCACAGACCACACAAAGGAGGAACATATGATAGGAGCAATAAATGTTCGTGTACCCAAACAACCCCAAGCCTGCAGACAGCATGGCCGTGCTGCAAGCTTTAAACAGCCACACCATAAACTCGGGACTATTACTGGAGAGCCATCGTAAATTGAACCAAACAGGCCACTTTAACCACTTAACCTTGCAATGGGTTAAGGGCCACAGCGGCTCGCGCGGCAATGATGCAGCAGATGAGTTTGCCAGAAGAGGATCTGACATGGTGGTAACGGAATCGAAGCCCATAATACCGATCCCCTTTGCATACCTACAAACAACAGCTATTGGATAAATCTGGAAACTTGCAGACAGGCGAGGGAAGCACTTCCTGTGCTTCAATATAGACTGACCAGGCGTCTTCGACAACTGACCAAACGGCAACTGCGCACGGCCACAGCTGCCATCACGGGGCACGGCTCCTCAATAAACACCTTTTTATTTTAGGAATCACCGACGGCCCTATCTGCAGAGCCTGCATGAGAGAGGAAGAAACAGCGGCACACGTGCTCTTACACTGCCCTGCAACCGCCACATACAGGGTTAAGTACTTCGAAAACACAGGTACGCTCCGGGAGATCGCCTGCAGCGTGAATAGCTTGCTGGCGTTCTTCAATGAGTTGGGGTGAATCGAATAAATTGCCTACCCCTACGTAAAAACCGCGCCTTGTCGTGGAGTTGCGGAGACCAGCCCGAGTTACCATACCTAGCTGTCACCAGAACTCCGATTCTCGACTTTATTAATATAGATATGGACTTTACCAAAATAAAAATGAGTTAACAAAAAATGGCCTTTCTTGAACTGTTGCGCGATGGCGAGATTGTTTATTATTTCATTTATTTTAGGCGATACGGCAACGATCCGTTTCCGAGTTCATAAATCTGCTATGACCCTATATATCCCTTAAAATGTCATTTTATATAAAAGCACCTGTCAGTTACAACGGTCTGTACAAATTTCGTAAATGTCCGTAAAACAAAGGTATGCCACTGAATTGTTTACTTTATAAAGGATTAATTTATATAGTCGCCACATGAATAAGGTAACAAAGTATCCAGATCGGATTTACTAAACTTTTTGATTTATTGTCATAATCAATCAGCGGTCCGTAGTAATCCTGTTCTAAATGTTCTCATGCTCCTTTTATAAATACCCTGAAACTTAAATTACAATATGAACGAAATACAGCATTCAGGTACAGTCCATAAAGGAGATACAGTTGCACTCTTTCAGATAAAGTTGTAGTACCTAGATGACCGAGCTTTTTTCGGTATTGTTTTATATAAGACATTTTCTGAAAATGAATCCTAGCTAGATCGATTTATCGCCGGGAACACCCAAAAATTCCGAAATATGTAATTCCGAATTTCAATATTCCGATTTTCAAAATTCTGATTATTTATAATTCCTAAGAATCAAAACTACGATAGACTATTCACAAACACTATAGTTATTTTTCCGAAAGTCATAAATACGAATATTCACTCTGCCGAATTTCATTTGTACGAATAATTAAAAATCTGTAGTGTTATTAGCCCAATTTTTTTTATAACCATTCATAATAATGCCATTTTCACAGGTATTTAATAAAATGGCTAGGCAAGTAATGAACTAGTTACCTAACCGTTTAATCAAATGGCTGTACACCATTCAGGCCGCTAATTGGACGGCGCCATTCAGTAAAGAGCATAGGTAGTTAATTAAACGGCTGATTAAGCTAGTTGGATGCGATATTTCTACTGCAGTGGTACTTATCTGCCCATTCAATTTTAATTTTTTTTCGTGTACCTCTCGGGGAGGCGCGAGAAAAGCAACAATCCTTTTTCAAAACAACAAACAAGTTCCCAAGGCGTTTGATTGTCGGTTTTGTTTTGTTTAGGAATTTTGATAATCGGAATTCGTATTTATGATATTTCGGATTATTATGCATTCGGAATTGTATCGGTATCTTGAAATTCGAAATTCTGACACATTCGTAGTTTTGAACATTAGGATCTAGAAATTCGTGTTTTCAATAAATAGGATTTATGAGAAATCGGATTTCTGATTATATGTGTGTGTGTTACTTTGAATTTCTTTCAGTGGAGATTAGGCAAAACGAAGTGTTATGTATTTTGTCATTTTCGCGATTGTGGAATAAATACATACACATACAATCGTCTGAAACTTTTTGGGCATTGCCGTCATTTCCAATGTTGTAGGATAATTTTTAAATTAATAGTATACGAATCAGGGCGAATGAAGCGAAACCTAAGCATTTTTGTTGTATGTACTCTTGACAGCTTGATTTAAATAAACGTATAATTCTTATTGTATTGAAATTATCATGTCTATCGATTTGTACTTTAACACAGTAATGTAACTGCATTCCTAGATGTGTTATTTGTCAAAAAACTGTCTCACTAAATTAATACCTGTTAGAAAACTACGTGAGCCCTCACAAAGCTCAGTTTTTTGCTAGTTAATTGACTATCCAGCTGGCATAACAACGTTCCATGTTTCGTTGTTCAAACTAGACTGAATAAATGTGTTCTTTGTCTGTTTTGAGTGAAAAATATACAATACTGCATTTTCTGTAGCACATACTCAGTTGAGCGAAAGAATTTCGTACTTTGCACTTTACTATATTGAACCTTGAATTCATATTCTATTTATAGGTTTTACCTTTTTACTCCTAACACTATCACTATATAGTGATGAACATTATAATTTATCCAAGTGTCTATCGTTATTGTAAACAAACGTATATACCCACCTAGAGTCTGGCTAACGAAAGCGTGACCTGAGAACTGAGAAAAAGCGGGAAATTCAAATAATCTTTATGTGGTACCACTAACTACAGTAGGAGTACAGTATATAGGAGATCATGTTTTGATACTTGTAATACAAAACAAATATAATAATACTAAATGTTGTAAATACAAAAGTATCAAAACATTATTCTCCTAAACTGTAGTCAGTGATACCACATCAAGATTATTAGAATTTCCCGCTTTTTCTCAAGTCACGCATTCGTTAGCCAGACTTTGACTCTAACACAAAAGCATTATATATTATTATCTTATTTGAATATTATTATTATTATATATAGTGGTAATACAAACAATACAAATTTCATCAAATTAAGCGAATAATGATCTCCCATATTTATAGCTATCACGTCAATACAAATTTACCACCAAACAACAGAAGTTAATTAACAGTACGATTCGATTCTCGACATCATTTGTAGGTACAATCTATACACAAAGCAGTTATATTTAGTTCCATTAAACTGAAACAAATATTTGTGAAATAACAAGGGTCTTTTCAGTGACCTTGAAATTTTAGCATCCATAAATAATTAGATTACATTTCTGCTATAGAGAATAGATGAAAACGTTCCTTTTTTCCTTAATAGGAAACAATTACAGAAAAAATCACTGCGAATATTAATCTTAATAAAATCAAAAAGTTTTTGTTACTCCACATTTTAAAAACTATTCAACATTAACAACTTAAACTATAAGGAGTTCTTGAAAAAGAACTTAAGAAGGTTTTTTAGAGGGTCGACAGGGTCCATAAGCCATAGAGGCCACGATCCAGATAGCCAATATGCTTGTTTGACAGTGTATGTCATATAAAATAAAACTGAAAACTTTTAATTTTAGTTTTGCACATAAACCATGAAACACGTGTATTTTCATTCACCTGCGTAAACTTATTTTCTGCTTTTTTCTGTCTTGTTTGTTTATACTAGTCAAACAGTTCGACCAGTCTGAATATTTTTGCGGAATTATTCATATTGAGTTGAAGTGGTGCAAAGTGAAAGAAAAGGATGGTCAATTACGAGAATTTGCTCTTGATAGAGATATAGAAATCGTTTAAGTACTTCAATAAGGATGTGATAAAACAAAAGAGCAAATGTGTGGACATAAACACTTTGAAATCTATTATACGAACGAATTTTCTTTTATTTTCGAACGGAAACACTCTAGGGACCCCATTGGAGTTAACGCAGGCGCATACTGGGTAATCCCAGATAAATTGGTGATATGGGTCCACTCTTATGCTCTTTTTCTTGATTTGACATTTATCTCAATGGCCTAAACCTGAGAAGAAAGCTTTAGAGCTTCGACCGTTAAACAGCATTAATCAGTACCCCTAGCACGAACAACTATAGCAATCGTATGGTAAACGTATTTAGAGAATGGAGCATCGTGATTGGCTGCCTGCCCACTGTAAACCTGTGTGTATATATGAAGCTGGCCAATCGCAATGCTCCGTTCTCACAATACGTTTACGATATAATGACGATAGTTGTTCGTGCTAGGGATACAGTAGGTATATTCTAGTTAGTTAGAAAAAGAAGTTAGTTCAAGAGTTTGAGTTTAGCTCTTTTGATTTTGATGGGTTCTCTGTAGTTCCTATGTATCCTGACACCATCATTGCCCAGCGTATGGTTAACCGATGGGGGGTTAACCGATGGGGTGTGGGGTCAAATTTATTCTTATGAGCAAATTAGGTACGCACGGAAAAGATTCTTCAACATAGTCCGGGGCCGGTAACATTCCGATAATATACTCAAAGGATTAAACTGCGTCATTTACAAGTAGCCATCAACAAAAAACTTACACTAGCCGATGCCTGTGGCATCGCTCACGTGGAATTTTGATCCTGTTATATTCATCGTTGTTGAAATTCTCGAGATAAAAATTGCCTGCGTGTAATTCCAGACTATAGTATATCCGTGTTCCAAACAGCCAGATCTGTTCAGTCGTTAAATCTTGATTGAATAACAAACCTTCAAACATTCAAACATCTTCACAAACTTTCACATATAATATACTAGCTGTTGCCCGCGGCTCCGCCCGCGTGGATGTCGGTTATCGCGACCAAACATAGCCTATGTCCTTTCTCAAGGTCTAATCTACCCCTATATCAAATTTCATCAAAATTCGTTTCGTGGTTTGGGGATGAAAGCGTAAGATACAGACAGACAGAGTTACTTTTGCATTTATAATATTAGTATGGATTAGTAGGATATGATAGGATATTAGTAGAAAATATCAGGAATGACACCTTCATAAAATATCTAAAGAGGTTCGTTCTATAGCACACACAGGCTGTGTATGGTGTGAGTGTGTGTGTAAGTACATAATCCGCAGATTATAAACTCACACACACGCACACAGCCCTTGTGCAAATGTAACGGTACTATTTCTATTCTGTGAATGTAACAAAAAGAACCACACACAAGGGCCCACTCTGATGCCCTTTGGTGTAAGGAAGATTTGAATAGGCAAGCTTAGAGATATAACTTTTATTTATTAACTCGCTGTATTCCGATGGCGTGTTGGTTTATCAGTCTATTCCATCTTGAGTAGTCAGAATATTTTTGTACCGGTTACATAAAACAGTGAGTATAAAATATAACTACTTATTTTGAAGTAAAGCGAAATATAGCATGCCAGAAATCGATTAAGATAGGAAAAATATTGAATCGCTCCAGCCCCTCTAGACAAGTGGCAATTCGCTAGCCGGCGTTAGGTGGAATAGAATGACGAATGTATGGGATTTGACGTAAATTACAAAAATCAAATACAAATTCAAATCCTATACATGCGTCATTCTATTCCATCAAACGCCTGCTAGCGAGTTGCCACTTCTTTAGAGGGGCAGGCGGGGCTCGAACACACGATCTTTGCTTTATAGGGGTAATACTCGGACCACTGTGCTAACGGATCTCGCCCGAATCAATCCAAATTTCTTCTTCATATCTTAATTAATTTGAATATCTGCATACAAAATGCTTTAAAATTTTCCTTCAAAATGTCAGAGCAGCCTATTATATTTTATGATGTGAAAATAGTGTTGTTATTTTTAAATAGGTACATAGGAGAATTTCAAACGCTTATGAGGTTTTTTATTTAAAATTCAGTGTCTGAATTTAAAATTTCCAGAATTCTGTATGGTATTGCTATGGTTCTATAAGAGGTAAGATATTTCCACTAATTTCCCTTTTGAAAATCTCCATTCACCTCTGCTCTATCCAATCTTACCTGAGTACCTATATTATGTAATTATCACTGCCCTGGGTCAGCCGGGGTGCGAGGGATATGTCGCATGACAACCTCACCTTCGGCCTAGCACTACGACCCAGAGACGGCGTGCGGTTTACTCGGTTCGAGTCCGACATAACCTACCCCTCCGGCTCCGGAGGGGTGGGTATCCGTGGGGATTTCCCGCACGTAAAAAAAAAAAAGCTATCAACACCATATTGAAACATAAGTACTACATATAAAGTAATCATATTGAGGAAGTAGTGAAAAAAATGTAACAATATCTTGACACTTCCTTATAAGAGTACCTACTTACATCTTTTCCAAGATCCCATTAAAAATGTTAAGGTGTATGTTTTCCTACTTAAATAACACAACAATTATATTCTACTAATGTTATAATATATATCAAATAGGTATAAAATATTATTATTAAATATATAAGTACCTATGCGTTTTTTTAAATAAAATTAAATAATAAGTAATAATAAAGACAGATTGTTATCAATTTACACATGCTTTATATAGATGTACAGTCTACTCCAAATACTATTTAATAAATAAATAAAACAACGTGATAATTATGTACTACCATAGAATATAATAATACATACATTTTCATATTACGTCTGCAAAAATACTATTCTAAACACAAACTCACCGTTTAAACTCACAGATTTGCAACCACAGATGGAAGAAATTATTTACTTTTGTCTGTTATAAACACTTTAATAACTTTCAATACAGGAATCATTGTTTATAAGTTTTGTTCATTTCGAACACCGTTTGCGTACTATCAGATCGCATACCGTATCGTTCGCGAGCCAACGACAAACTGAGATTCTATTCCATACAACCCGAGCACTTCCAGGCCGTCAAATTTTGTGGTGGAATTTATTGACTGCAGTTTAAGTACTTTTATTATCATTTTCGGTGCCAAAACTCAGACTTCAAAAGGTTGGTAATTCATTTGTAGGTAACAGTATTAAAATGTTTTATAAAATTCCTCAAGATTTGGTTGACATGCCACTAAATAAGTTAAAATAGAAGTAAGAAAGTCTTTAATGAAAAAAGGATATTACAAAGTAAACGAATATCTCAATGATAAAAATGCATGGTCATCCTAATCCTTTTGCTTGCAATTAAAAAAAAAATTGTTTTAAAAAAGAAACGATAATATTGTTCACTGAGTTTCTAGCTGGTCTCTTCTCAGTAGAACCAACTTACCGAACCAGCAAAAGAATCATTTACAAATGATTTATTTTTTACTTAATTTAAAATTATATTAGAAATTTCTTGACATGACTGTAAAATTTTGACGTCCATATGTGCTCTTTATGTGCCTAAACTGAATAAACGAAATTAATTCTTTGATTCTTTGGTGGATATTGCCGCAATTAAATATTATGTAAAATGGAGTTATGTTAATGTTAATGTTTTGAAGTTTAAAGACTTACTTTTCGAAGTTTGGTTATGGACGTAATATTTAGTCTGATTTCGAATGAAATAATATCTAATTTTCGCTTTGAAAATTTTTTGCTCAATATATATGAGCTCTACCAAATATTAATTACAACTACTAACTACATAATATAGATTAATTACACGTTCATGAATACATTTTGAAATTATTTGTTATCTTTATAGGCTACGCCTAGGCTATTTACTAAACGGCGTTGTTCAATTAGCGGACTGAATGATGTTCAGCCATTTAATTGAACGGCTAGGTAAACAGCTTGGATCGATGACGTTTAATTACTTGCCTAGCCATTTAATCAAACACCTAGAGAATTAACATATTTCTACTGTCTATAAAGCTCCGCTCCAAAATAAACATTTTTCATTAGCACTTCACCATTTCAGACTCGTACGTACGCAAAAACAAAAAATAATCTCTTTTTTTGTACGTGGGATCGATTGCTATTTCTCACAATTTCTATCATCGACATCAATGGAAATTTTTACTTTCTGAGAATTTTTCAGAGGTTTAATTTGTATTTTTTTTTTATTTCAATTTCTGTAAGATGCTACTGCTTTGTATGGAGGAATTTCATAAAATTTTATGTAACTGTCTATTTTTATTGTATTTTGCTCGTTCGATTTATCTAAAACTGATCTAATTTTTTACTTCTAGAAAGTGATAGGTACTTTTTTATAGAATACTGGTGAGTGACGATTAAAGAGAATAATTACAAAAACTCATATCATATTGGATTTTATTACTGCACTTTAAAATATTGATTGGTTAATCACAAATAGACGAAAAATCACATATAAAATAATATTGAAAATAAAAAACCTGACTGATGCTGAAAGGTTGAAACAAGCTTTATAGCAGGCGGTAACCATTAATTTTCATGTTGTTTGTAATTTGCAATAGATACCGCCTGCTATTAACGCTTGTTTCGATCTTTTCAGCATCAGTCGGGTTTTTTATTTTTAATAATTTATTTTATTTTATGCTATTTAGTTATGAAATTTATATATTTTTGTAAACTTCGTCTAATTTCTTTCATTTTAATACCCCACTTGATAAATTTAATTGAAATATATGTTTTTACCACATATAATTTGGCGCCAAATAACCAATATATAGGTTTTGTTCATAATTTATGTGCCCAAGAACACTTGAACACTAAATACCTTCCATTTGAGATATGAATCATTGAAATCTGTACGGTGGTTCAGAAGATATGAGGTAATAAAGAATATTACAAACATACAAGATTCTTGTTAAAAACATAACCCTTCTTGGCAGTCGGGTAAAACGTACCTACTCAAATAAAATAACCTCATTTTACCCGAGGATTGCAACCTGTATTGTGGTATCCCTTCTAGATTTGACTTTTTCCTACCTAAATCTATTTGGTTAGACCAAACATTTCTGAATCCAGAATGAAAAAAAAAGGTAAAAACTGCCACTGCCACTACTGCTCTGAAAGGTTTAGGAAACTTCAAAATAGGTCAAACTGATAAACTGGAGGTACAACTAGATGTAAATTAAGCAATTACACGTAGAACTGTACCACTAAATATTTCAGGTATCATCATTGTCATAAGTCAAATATAATTCTCTTCGTGACGTTACTGTCATCCTGCCCTCCCCCTCTAGACAAGTGGCGGCTTGTTTGTTGTACAAGGTAACTAAGTAATATGATGGTTCACCGTCTGAACCAACAAAACACTGAGATAGTAACTGTTGATTCCAAATTTAGAATAACATACCTGGTGAGTACACTCTCCACAATGTTTACAAGCAGCTATAGATACGTATCGATCGGATTTTCCCGCCAGTCTTGAAATCTTGTTTATGCGATAGTGCACCAAAGTAGTAAACTAAAGCTTCCTACCAATATTATGAATATGAAAGTTTGTGCAGATATTAGGTTTGGACGTTTGTAATTCAATCACGCTCTAACGGTTCAACAAATTTACAGACATTCAATACAGACATAGATTAATGTTTGGAATAACACTCACATTTCTGTTTATCCCGGGAATAGGTTTCCATATCAAATTATTAATTACGTTACTCGTTCAAAGAAGACATTATTATTGGCAGCATTATGAAACAGGCATAGTCTTACATGAAGTATTTTCTTCATCGTAACGTGTATTATATTCTTATATGGTCAACTTTATAAAAACATCATATACATTTAAATTACTAATTAATAACTCTCAGCTATGTCAGAATATGTTATGTGATTAAAATTACTTAGAATGGGAAATTTTCATCACATTATGCACAACAAGGCCTTTGACTTTCATGCGAATAAAATTCAATTTGCAATCAAAAATGATGAAAAGCTGTAAGTTAAAAAGAGAATGTTTTAATTTCGTCTGTTTGTAAATTTCACACATATTTATTCACGTATCTATGTGAAAAAAAAGACGGGTTGCACTCTGGGAGTGCCGACAGAAGTGAAAACATTTTCTTTTTTTCTTTCTTCGTTATATACATAGAAAAAGATAAAAAAGAACATACCATACCATACCTATAATATAGCGCTAATCATAGAACCTATCACTTATTTTCTGCTAATTTTCTGTCAGAAGAAATTAATAAATTATAAAAAGAAAAATAATCACAAAAAATAATAAATTACAAAAAGAAAAAAATATCATAAAAAGTAATAAATTACAAAAAGAAAAAATAATCACCAAAAGTAATAAATTATAATAAGAAAAAACAATCACAAAAAAACCCTGAAGGCCAGGTGGTTTGAACCCGATACTATCTGAAACTATAAGGACTTACAGTCGACGTGCTTACCGTTTAAGCTACGACGATATCTACTGTAAATTGCAAACTACATAGTCTGTACCTAATCTTGTATGACGTCAGTCGTCGGTTACGGTTCAAAGGTCAATTAATCCTGACGCTTCCTTAACATTTTACACCCATCCAACGCCGCTAAAGAAGTTTTCACTTCAAAAACATTTCATACACACATCAAAATGATTCCTATTTTATATTTTCAAATATTCATATATATCATTCAAACATATCAAGTATTTTCAATTTTAATTAAATTTTAAGCATTTTTCATGCTAAATATTCATATCGATTTTAATTGAAAAAATTGAATTGGTCCAGGCGGTGATCGAAACCGCGATCTTTGCCTTACAGGGCCAATGCTTTGACCACTAAGCTACCAGACCACGCCCTAACCAATTCAAATTTCTCCTTCTATATCAGTCTTTGAAGCGACAGTGGAGTGTGTATTTCAATATTCTTATGAACTGTCGGAACCAATGAATGATTCTTTACATTTTTTTTTTCAATGTTAATTCGAAGTATTTTTAATTTTGCACCTGTCTCGATAATCCTCTTCCAGGGGCCAGTCTCACCCGTACAGATAGTAATACTGTACCCGTACCTACATAAGTTAATACACCTACTGATGGAATGACGAAGCTTCAGGGCAGTCTTCTGCTTTGGGGTATTAAATGGCATAAACCCAGAACCAATCTGCGTTCCACAGTATATGCAAGCAATACAATAATTTATGTAGGTGACTTTCAAAATTCAAAGGCTCATGAATGATTATATGAGCAGACTTTTTGGTGTGCACATGGATAAGCAGAGTAAACAAGTGATTGATTGAAATATTTAGGTATTTGTAATTGAACCCTCGCCCATCAAAAGATTAGCTTAGTTTATGAGTTATAAAGGTCTTAGCTTAACACAACATAACATTTTACGATACTATGCAATGAACACTTCAGGGACGTAACGGCCTAATTCATATTCCCAAATGTAAGCATAATATACGGTTTCATATCGAGACGTTAAAAAGTTTAATGAATTATTACTTAAATCCTAGCTTAAATCACAAGAACTGGTATGTAGAGAAAAATAAATCCAGTATCTAATAATACAAATAAATCGCCGAAATATATGTAACGTACTTAGCGCATAACTAAGCGGGGCGGAAAAAGCATCTGATGGGTCTATAAATAGATCAAAATTGAAGCCGCAGGTGACAACTGTACATAACAGTTTATTCTTGTAAACATCTTACCTATTTGACACCCACTTATAATCAATATGTAGGTCCATATCAGAAGGTCAAATGTAAGACGAACAGTGTGGGTTTATAACGCTGGGTTGGTCCGAAACCTTTATGTATATTGAACATTACACTAGTAATTTCCCTAACATGTTGTAGCTAAGCATATTGTTTTAATAACTCAATTCGTGTTATATTCATATTTCGTTAGAATTAGATCATTATTATTACACGCTTAGGCATATCAATAAAACTATCCTATTCTAGGAAATTCTACAAAACGCTATCTAAAGTAAGCATGGCATAACTCCATCATCATCGACATTTAGAAGTTATCCTGATTGCATCCGAGGCCAAGATGCCCTCGGAGCTCGAGGTCCGCCTTCCGACTCTTCCGCCTCCACTTCGCACGATCTTGGGCGTCCATGGTAGTGAGACCATTCGCACGTATGTCACCCTGCACGACGTCACGCCAGGACTTTTTGGACCTACACCTTCTACCCATGTAGCCTGGCTGTTGTCGCAAGACGTGGCCACACCAGCGAAGGCGACTCTTTTGCATTTTATCTACGATGTCAGGCAAGCATAGCATAATTAACTCGTGTTATTGATTCTACAATACAGATAGTATTATTTAATCCTATTGTTTATTCCTACCCTTTATCATCACAGCGGTTTGAAACCCATTCGAATCTAAAGCTTATACTTTAATCCCAGGGCCTGCTCTCTTAATCTTTCTCTTGTTTAGCTTATACAACACATAGTAACCAATTCAGATTCTGACGATATTCATGGTTTAGATGGAATGAGATAGAAATATTTAACATAAAAAATCATCGCGACTGAAAAAAACATCATCAGGATATTCACTTTGGACTTAGTAAATTTACCAATGTACACTATGTACCGACAGCAAAGGAGATAAGTACATATGTAACTTCATATGCAACTTTATATAACGTGTATTTAACTTTGCCGTGTGTACATAGCGCAATACTGATGCTCTTACTTAGATATCAAACCTTGTAACAAGTTAATTTTTATTCTTAGCAGTAATTGATTTCTTTGTTCCAGAGCCACCTAGAGTGTCTCACGGGAACTAGGCATAATTGTTTGGCAGTGAAACTTCTAATCTTCGATTAGGTGTGTTCTGGTTCTCACACTCGACCGGCGGATGGCGCTGGTGTCCTACAGCATATTTCAATTTTTATAATTGCAGTCATATATCATTTTATTTACAATTTAACAATAATAAATAAATGATACTTACTTTCTCAGAAATTGTGACATATTCGTGAACAAGTCATAATTATAATAAATGTTTGTCATATTTGGTCTAGTCGTGTCTGTGGCCATCAGCGGCTGATTAGTTTGCTTGTCTATGGGCCGCTAATTAGTTAGGTCGTGACCAGCAGAATTTTGAGGTTTGTTCACGAATATTCGATGGATTCGGGTATAAATAGGCCTGCGCCGATCCTCAAAAGAACTTCTATATCGATCTTCGTAGCTGTCTCTGAGTAAATCAATTCTGTGTCTATATCTTGTAATAAAATTGTTTGGTGAAAACTTCGTTCCCAGATATTCTGGGTCGCTGGTCTGAGCTCGTGTGCCCTCTGAATACGCTCTTCTCTGACATTTATCTACGGCGTGCTTCGTGGTACAACGGCTGCTGTGAGCCGTATACATCGGCGAACGGTCTACTCTGAACATCCTAGAGGCCATCCCGCAATCACCCAAGGCCAGTACACTGTCGCCGTGTACCTGTTAATGTGTAGCTGTAGTGCCAACCAGAAGTAAACGTAGTACGCTTAGTAGCCTGTACTAGAATTCACGTACCTTAAATGTGTAGCTAGTGCTATAATTCATGTGCATATTGTGTGTTCATCTGCTCATTATCTGTGCCTGCTGTGTGTGTTCTTTCTGTCTCACACTTCTGTATTCTGTACCTGTCCGTCTACCTACTTATCACTACGCATCTTCTGTATTCTGTGCCTGTCTGTCTACCTACTTGTCTGTACATATTCTTCTGTCACCTGTATCTACCTACTTCACTACTATATATTCCTCTGTGTGTAACTCTGTGTTCTATCCTATCAAATATATGTGTGTACACCTAAACTACCAGCTGTTTTCATTGGAGCCCTAGCTTCCCTGTGCACGCACCTCTCTAGCTCTGTGGAGAAGGCGCCCTGGGTAAGAGTTCTGCATCAGCCCCTGAGCGAGCCGGTGAGTATCCACCTGACTAGGTCAGTGGTTACAAATTGGCTCCCAACGTAGTGGCAAGACTCTGGTACTACTCTGCGGTAGTCTCAGTCTAGTGTGTGTGCATAGGAGGCTAACTCTGATGAAAACAACCTGGGAATCCGTCTGAGACTTCCCAAGACGTTAATTGGTTGTGTTAGCAGCTGAACACGTAATTAATCTTCTTGTCTTTTTCCAGCTACCTACACCTGGGGTGGGAAAAGACACCCAAAATTCCAAATTTCAAAATTAAAAAACAGCTGTGATTTTGGTAAGATTTTCTGATTTTATTCGGCATACCCACTTTTTTTCTTTTTTGTTTTTTTCTTTTTTCTTTTTTCTCCTCTTTTCTAGCCTGTTTCTAGTCTTTCTTGCAGATGTGCACATATATATTTGGACTGTAATATAATTTTTTTCTGTGTAACAAAACCTAATAAGATTTTCTGGGTAACTACAAACTTTATAGAAAGTGTGTAGGTACCTTGCATTTTGAAAATTAACTTGAACTTTGTCCTCATAAATGATAGAAACTTTTAATTCTATTAGACAGCCTCTATTTGTATTAAATTATAGCAATCAATTTAAAACTTTAGTTAAATATCAAGCACCTTGTTGATATCTACTTATGAACCTCTGTTTTACATCTTGTATTTAAACCTTGTCTGTTTGACCTACATTGCCAGTTGTGTAACTGACTTTGCATTTGAGTCTAGACTTTAACTTTAGGGTCCTAATAATAGACACCTGTAACTCTAGTATAAATATAAATCATATTATTTAATTTGAAACCATTGTTAGATATCACACACTTTGGTGGAACTTACTTGTTATTTCTGTTTAATACTTTGTGATTGAACCCTGTCTGTGTCATCTACATTGTTACTTATTTAATTGTCGTAATTAAACTTTTACATCATGGCACAGATGCAAAAATATATAAACTATCTGAGAAAAGATGAACTCTCTAACGAGCTGGTTCACGTAGGCATTTCAGTGGCACCTGATGCGACGGTGGCTGGCCTTCGGAGTGAGCTGAGGACGGCACACCGACTTGTCCGTCGGGGTAGCATCAAGCTGAAGGCGGTGGTCCCCACTGATGCAGCGGCGGAGCTTTCCATCTGTACGCCTAAGGTCTCGGAACTAAGTGAGGCCCTCCAGTCAGGTGACTTTGTTTCTGATAAAAATTGTCGCATAAGAGTAGCCTTCAGGGCGAACTATCTGCTAACTAGGCTGGCTCGTTGTGGTCTAGATTGTCCTGAACTGGCCGAACTTCGTGATAGGCTTGTGAAGATCGTCGCTGTGGCTGAACCCAGCACTGATTCTGAATCTGACGGGTCAGATGAAGGTGATGATGATTCGGGTCGTGACCGGGTAGAGTACACTTCACCTGCAGTGAGAGAGGACCGCTCGGTACGAGCTAGTTCTGGTAAATCTTGTTCCACGTCTGACAACATAGTGTATAGGGAACGTCCTGTTAACCTATGTTCTTTTAACTTAAAATATGATGGTTCCTCTTGTGTACGCGTGTTTTTAGAGAGATTAGAGGAGCTTAGATGTGCACGGGAGGTCTCTAAGTCTAAACTCCTTCTGGCTTTCTCTGACCTGTTGGACGGACCAGCTTTGTCTTGGTTCCGTACAAATAGAACTAATTTCATCTCATATGAGGACCTTATTAGTGAGCTTAGAGATACATTCGATATTCCTGACTATGATTATCGTCTCAGAAATGAGATTAGACAGCGTAGCCAATCCCGCTCTGAGTCCTTGGTTAGCTACTTATGTACAATGCAGGCTATGTTCTCAAGGTTGTCGTGTAAAATGCCCAGTGAGGAACAGCTGGACATTCTCATGCACAATATTAGACCAGACTACATGAAGGAATTGGCCTTGCATGATGTCAACTCTATTGATGATCTGAGACGTCTAGGTAAGCGTCTGGAGCTTGCGCGTACAAGGGCGGACGCTTTCCGTGAGCCTATTCTGGACAAATTTGAGATTTCGTCTGATTTACACCAGCACAAGACCAAAGGCGTGCAAAAGCCCCCTAAGCAGGTGTCTGCAGTCGAGACGCCATCTACCTCCAACGAACGCAAATGCTTCCGGTGTGGCGAAAGCGGGCACGCTGCATACAACTGCACCCAGTCGAGAGAGTTGGTGTGCTTCCGGTGCGGTCTCAAAGGAGTCAAGACACCAGACTGCTCAAAATGTACTGGTAAGTCAAAAAACGCGTAAGCCAGGGCCTTATTGTGAACTCTATACATCACTCTGTATCTGAGTCTATTTCTGATAGGGTCCTGTTTACTAAACGGGATAACGATGTTAGACCGTATCTAGTTGTTAAAGTATTAAATTTAAATGTCTTAGGCCTTCTGGATTCCGGTGCCTCTTGCTCTATACTAGGAAAGGGAGCGCACCGTATCTTCTTGGAACTGGGTTTTGATCTTGAAAGTATCAACCCTGCCTTTCGCATTACAACTGCCGACAGCTCATATGTGCAATGTCTGGGTTGTATTTCTCTACCTATTGAGTATAATTCGGTTATCCGAGTTATCAAATTCTATGTTGTTCCGGGAATCACCACCTCCATGATATTTGGAGTGGATTTTTGGCAGCAATTTAAGCTAGGTGATAAACTAATTTCACAAAACATTAGTCTTGATGGTTTTAGTGACAATAATCCTATCGAGTCTGTGTCTCTTAACAGTGGCCTCGAGGATTACAGCAACCTGACTACTAAACAAAGGGGTGTAATCAACGAGATCATTGAAAAGTTTGACTCTTTGAACACGGATAAGGTGGGTTTAGGTCGGACTACACTTGAACATCATGTCATTGACACTGGTGACAGTAAGCCGATCAAACAGCGTTACTACCCGCTCTCTCCTCTCAAACAGAAAGCCCTGGAAGCCGAGTTGGACCGAATGCTAGAGATGGGAGTAGTGTCCCCGTCTCAGTCCGCATGGAATTCTCCAGTGGTCATGGTGGAGAAGGCGAACGGCGAACTCAGGTTGTGCTTGGACTCTCGCAAGCTCAACTCTGTGTCAAAAAGTGACGCCTATCCCTTACCGTACATTAATCAAATCTTGGACCATCTGAATAATGCTAAATATTTATCCTCTGTAGATCTGAGTGCGGCCTACTGGCAGATTCCGTTCGACTCCCTGCAGTCCGCCGAGAAGACTGCCTTTACAGTTCCCCGTAGGGGGCTGTTTCATTACAATACCATGTGTTTTGGACTCGTTGGAGCTGCCGCCACGATGCAGCGCCTAATGGACCGTCTGTTTGGTCCTGAGTTCGACAATAGGGTATTTGCGTTTCAGGACGACATAGTCTGTGTGTCCAGTACCTTTGAGGAGCATGTAGAGCTCTTACATAGAGTCTATCAGCGACTCAAGGATGCTGGCCTAACTATTAACATGAAAAAGTCTCACTTTTGTCGGAGTGAACTCAAATACCTGGGGTATTATGTGGACAAACACGGCCTTCGGACTGACCCTGGTAAAGTTGAGGTTATTCTCAACTATCCTACACCTACTAACCCAAAGGAGGTTAAGAGGTTTCTGGGAATGGCCGGCTGGTATCGTCGTTTTGTCAATAATTTCTCTAAGATTAGTAAACCTCTGTGTAAACTAACGTCTAAGAATGTTAAGTTCGAATGGACACCCGAAGCGGAACAGTCCTTCAATCTTCTCAAGTCAGCTTTGGTCTCTGCCCCTATATTGAAGATGCCTAACTTTGAGTTGCCTTTCCGTATTCTCAGTGATGCGTCCGCATTTTCAGTTGCTGCTGTGCTGACACAAACTCACGATGGAGTTGAACACCCCATCGCCTACTGCAGCCGTTCTCTCAACAAGAACGAGGTGAACTACAGCACAACTGAGCGGGAACTTCTGGCCGTGATTTTCGCCTTAGAACAATTCAGACAGTACGTCGAGGGCCAGAAGTGTACAGTCGTCACGGATCACTCCTCTTTACTGTGGTTCCATAAGCTGAAAAACCCTACGGGTCGTTTAGCGCGTTGGAGCATGAGGCTAAGTCAATTCGATTTTGACATTGAACATCGGAAGGGTAAAGATCACGTTGTACCTGACGCTCTGTCTCGTATAACGATTGATTCGCTAGATGCTGCCTCCTCTAAAGACCCTTGGTATATCCACACCATGAACAGTGTGCGGAAGAACCCTAGGAAGTTGCCGAATTTTGACATTCGTGACAACCTTTTATATAGATTTTCTAAGAATAAATACTCTCTGACTTCAGATTTCGACTGGAAGTTGGTGGTACCCCAGGAGGATCGCCTGTCCCTGCTCTCTAAGTACCATGATGACACACTTAGTGCTCATGGTGGTGTTTGGAAGACACACAAAAGGTTAGCCCTAAATTATTATTGGCCCAAAATGTACGAGGACGTCAAACAATATGTCGCGAAGTGTGAAGTCTGTAAGCAGTACAAACCCGTAAACACGTCTCGTCCTGGCCTCATGGGTAGCCCGAAGCGGGTGTCGAAGCCTTTCGAAGCTATCTCTGTCGATCTACTTGGTCCCTTTCCTACTTCAAGTAATAGAAACGTGCACCTGATCGTGGTCTCCGACTATTTTAGTAAATACGTCATGTTGTGCCCTATTCGGGTTGCCACAGGCGCTGTGGTCGCGAGATTCATAGAGAAGAGTGTATTTCTTGTTCATGGAGTATGTAAAACTATTTACATGGATAATGGTCCTCAGTTCGTAAGTAAGCCTTTTAAGGATCTACTAACTAAATATAATGTACCCAATATATACTATAACCCTAGGTATCATGCCCAGACTAATCAGGCGGAAAGAGCTATTCGCAATGTTGTCCAAGCGATCTCGTGCTATGTGAAGTCACAACACAAAGCATGGGACTCGTTCTTGGTTGAAGTACAGTGCGCTCTGAACACTGCGGTTAGCGAAGCAACTCGCTTCACCCCATACTTTCTGGTGCATGGTAGGGAGTTCATTGGAGATGGAGTTCTATACAGGCAGTCAGACATTGCGTGCCACCCGGCTTCTGTCGCTGTGGACGATCCATCAGCCTTTGGTGTCAAACTGAGAGAAATACAACGCATCTACGACCAGGTGAGGAAACATTTGAACGTTGCCCACCAGCGTAATGAAAAGTATTACAACCTCAGAAAAAGGCATGTGGAGCTGAAAGTAGGACAAATCGTGTACAAACGCACGTTCTACCTGTCAAACAAAGCAAAGAACTTCACTTCCAAGTTAGCCCCTAAGTTCCTTAAATGTGTGGTAACCGCCAAGCAATCCCCTCTGGTATATAGGCTGTCAGATTTAGACGGTAAGGATCTTGGTGAGTACCATATCAAAGACATCCTGAAGTATAAGGAGGAGCCGTCTCCAGTACCTAATGTCAGCGATGTTGCCACTACATAGCACTGTTTATCTAGTCTATAAAACCAGCGCTATGTTATGCTTAATCTGTATAATATCTGTTTTCTCTCTGAGTATCTACGTGACTATAATTTGTCACATTGTAGGTTCCACCATACACCGTACCGAGTGTTTCTCTCTCATTTCGCCTCTCAATTCTCCACAGCTCCTTGTAGTTGTTGGTAGTGTTGGTGTATCTGCAGCGAATAAAGGGAACATTCATTTTCTTTGTAGGACATTTGACTCTAGCTATGTAACCTAACCATTGCGCAAGTCAGTGTATAATTAGGTGTGTGCGAGGAATGTTCTTTGGTTTTGTAATTATAGTTGTCAGTTTGTGTTTGAAATACCCAGCTGTTTATCTATATTTATTGTAAGCATTTTCTGTTCTCTTTGTTGTGTATTTCCAGCGTATCGTGTCCGCAGGAAATACTATTAATGGGGGGGGTGGTGTAACAAGTTAATTTTTATTCTTAGCAGTAATTGATTTCTTTGTTCCAGAGCCACCTAGAGTGTCTCACGGGAACTAGGCATAATTGTTTGGCAGTGAAACTTCTAATCTTCGATTAGGTGTGTTCTGGTTCTCACACTCGACCGGCGGATGGCGCTGGTGTCCTACAGCATATTTCAATTTTTATAATTGCAGTCATATATCATTTTATTTACAATTTAACAATAATAAATAAATGATACTTACTTTCTCAGAAATTGTGACATATTCGTGAACAAGTCATAATTATAATAAATGTTTGTCATATTTGGTCTAGTCGTGTCTGTGGCCATCAGCGGCTGATTAGTTTGCTTGTCTATGGGCCGCTAATTAGTTAGGTCGTGACCAGCAGAATTTTGAGGTTTGTTCACGAATATTCGATGGATTCGGGTATAAATAGGCCTGCGCCGATCCTCAAAAGAACTTCTATATCGATCTTCGTAGCTGTCTCTGAGTAAATCAATTCTGTGTCTATATCTTGTAATAAAATTGTTTGGTGAAAACTTCGTTCCCAGATATTCTGGGTCGCTGGTCTGAGCTCGTGTGCCCTCTGAATACGCTCTTCTCTGACATTTATCTACGGCGTGCTTCGTGGTACAACGGCTGCTGTGAGCCGTATACATCGGCGAACGGTCTACTCTGAACATCCTAGAGGCCATCCCGCAATCACCCAAGGCCAGTACACTGTCGCCGTGTACCTGTTAATGTGTAGCTGTAGTGCCAACCAGAAGTAAACGTAGTACGCTTAGTAGCCTGTACTAGAATTCACGTACCTTAAATGTGTAGCTAGTGCTATAATTCATGTGCATATTGTGTGTTCATCTGCTCATTATCTGTGCCTGCTGTGTGTGTTCTTTCTGTCTCACACTTCTGTATTCTGTACCTGTCCGTCTACCTACTTATCACTACGCATCTTCTGTATTCTGTGCCTGTCTGTCTACCTACTTGTCTGTACATATTCTTCTGTCACCTGTATCTACCTACTTCACTACTATATATTCCTCTGTGTGTAACTCTGTGTTCTATCCTATCAAATATATGTGTGTACACCTAAACTACCAGCTGTTTTCATTGGAGCCCTAGCTTCCCTGTGCACGCACCTCTCTAGCTCTGTGGAGAAGGCGCCCTGGGTAAGAGTTCTGCATCAGCCCCTGAGCGAGCCGGTGAGTATCCACCTGACTAGGTCAGTGGTTACAACCTATGCGTTAATACGCATACCCTCAAGCACACAATGCCCTGGAAGTCTCAACCTCAGCCAGTCCTCCATAGCAAAAGCTCCATGGGAGCACATTATTAGTTGCGTGTTAGTTACTGGCGCGTGTGCGTAATTACTTGCGTTCATGCATACGTTATTGTACAATTTTCGAATACACTCGAGAGCAATGAATCCGGGTCACTCAAAGAATCCAAAAAATCTCGGAAAGTAAGAATGCTAGGTTAATTCAATAAATTGTATTTAATAGACAATTTAATACTCCTTAAATTAAAGTTAAAAAAATATGAGTCACCATACATTTTATTTACACAAAATTACATAAAGAAAAAAAACTGCTGATCTCTCCTTAAAACAAAAATAGGAAACATGAAATTTTTGAACTTTATGACGATTTTCTTGAATTTCAATACTTCGTATTACCTCCTCGTGCTTCCATTACTGCGTTTACGCGGTTTGGCATGCTGTACACCGAGTTCCTTATACGATTTTGGGGAATATTCTCCCATTCCTCTGTGAGAGCAATTTTGAGCTCAGGAAGCGTGATTGGGGGAGGGTTTCGTTGTTTTACGCATCTCCCTAGCTCGTCCCAAGCATGCTCGATCGGGTTGATATCCGGGCTGCGCGCTGGCCACTCCATACAAGTAATGTTCATCTCTTGAAGGTAGTCATTCACAATCCTACCTGTATGAGGTCGGGCATTGTCATGCATAAATATAGCATCCTCACCCAAATTGACCATAAATGGACCAACGTGTTCGTTGAGGATTTCTTCCACATATCTTACGCTAGTTAAAGAGCCGTTTTCTATGATCACCAGCTCTGTGCGACTTTCAGAGGAAATTCCGGCCCACACAAGTACAGACCCACCACCGTAGGCTACTTTTTCTTCGATGCATGCTTGCTTGAATCTTTCCCCTGGTCTTCTATACACTCTGTGTCTTCCATCGTGCTTGTAGAGCATAAATTTTGATTCGTCGGAGAACATAACTTTCGACCAATCTTCAATACTCCAATTTACGTGGTTCTGGGCATATCTTAGTCTTGAAATACGATGGCCACGCTCCAGTTTAGGGCCGTTTGCAGGTCTAAGGGGTTTTAAGTTAGATTCAGCAAGCCGACGTCTTACTGTCCATGCACTTGGGTTACTTCCTCCGAGGCGTCGAAACTGATTTGTGAGTTCAGTTCCTGTGAGAAAGCGATTTCGAAGCATGGTGTTCACCAAGTATCGGTCTTCTCGTGCTGTGGTACACCTAGTTCTGCCCGTTCCTGGTCTGCGTAGGTTAGAACCAGTTTCTTCGTAACGTCGGAGAACTCTTTGTACTGTTGACAGCGACACACCGACAGTCCTGGCTGTATCGCGCTGACTCCGGCCGGTTTCCACCAATGTAAGTATTCTGGTGCATTCTTCAAGTGTAAGCGACATGATTTCAGCTTGAATAATGAATATTGAGCACTATCAACCTGGTTTATGTACCAACATAAATGACAGATTACAAACAAAAGCAAAAACAAATCCTGTAATTTCGTAGTTCCATCTTCGACAGAGTTCCCTTTTCAAATTTGATTTTTTTATGATATAACTTTACAATAACTAAGAAGTTTTAATACTTTCATTTAAGGAGTATTAAATTGTCTATTAAATACAATTTATTGCATTAACCTAGCATTCTTACTTTCCGAGATTTTTTGGATTCTTTGAGTGACCCGGATTCATTGCTCTCGAGTGTATTAACAAGCGTCACTTACTCGATTGAATGTCATAGATGTCAGTCAAGATTTAGGTACTAAACCTGATACATAATTTGAATTACCTTGAACGGGTGACCTTTTAGTGCGTAAGCTTCAGTACTGTGTGAAATAGAAAATAACGCGTAAAGGTTACGTTTACCATTGTTAAAAGCTTAGCTATTGTTATTTTCCGGGAAATCGTGAATGTTGAAAAAATGGAATATATTTAAGTTTTGTTGTCTGTACTATCAATGTATAGATAAATCATTCAGATAAATATACATTACAATATAGATTTGACTGCCAAATTAAAAAAAAAAAATTATTTGACAACCTTTTTTCTGTCTCCTTTGAGTTATAAAGAAAAGTATTTAAAATGCATGAAACTACCTGCATTCTAAGGATAAGTACTGCAAGCATAGCAACCGGCATTTATCTTGATCCCAATGACGTCATAAAATGTACTAGAGTACGCGTTTTTAGGGTGTCGTTTGGGGATGGCAGAGGGTGCTACAGCGGCAAAGGAGCTCAAATCCACCAATTACAGTAGAGAAATCAATTAGCGCGCGTCAGGGCCTCGTTCCTTTAGCGAGTTGGCATCAAAATATATGATAGTTTTCCTATTAGCAGATGGAAACCACAGCACTAGATGAGTAAGCAATTCAAGAGCATGAAAATTATGGATGACAATAAGTGGAGAAACCTCTTGAAACGTTGAGCCTATTGTCGGCAAAGTTACACTCGTTGTGCGGATAGTGATTTGCATAAGCTTGTGTTCATCGACTTTCGACGGTGGCAAACGAAAGTTTATTTTGCCGTACTTACGCATAATGTTCTAATAAAAGGACTCTCATTTGCCTTCCTGTACAGTACATGTTTTTGTATTGCTATTCTCATTAAAAAAAATTGTATTAGTATAGAAAGAAAGATAGAAAATGTATTTTACTGCGGATAAACACATGTACATAATATATAAAAGAAAAATGAGCTTGAAATAAAAATAAAAGATAATAACAATAACACCTGTGATGTATACTGAGTCAGCTTGTATTTTCAGCGTTTTTTGTTAAGATCCTTATCAGTGTCAATCTCGTTTCTAGGCGATTGTTTAAAGAACAACAATTTCTTTATTTGTGGACATATTTTAAAAATTGTTTATACTGTGTTATTGGTGGATTTCTTGGCTACAGAGTGAACATTTGTTGTCATTCTCACTTTAAAATGACTATATGAAAATCGTTGCTAAAGCGAAAAGGTCACTTAAAACAAACCGCAGAACAACTTCTAAACGAAAAGGAATTTTCCGTGGTTTTAAAGCACTGGGCGTATTTCGCGACACGCCTGCATCAACGACATCATCCGCCGTGCTCTTGTCACCACTGGCGTGCCAGCCATTCGTGAACCTAATGGCCGTGGCCAGCTTCTGCTAGGGTGACGGGCGGCTCCACCCATCACCCTCAGGCCCGCGTACATGGTGGGCGGAGGTCGGTCTGCGCCCTCCGACGCCCGAGCCGCCTACGAACGCGGGCAGTGATGTCCGCGAGTCTGTTTCGCTCATCGCGCCGCGCCCGCTCTGCTGTCTCCTTCACGAGCATGACCTGCTCGCAGAAGGAGGCACGCAATGTGCGTCGACACCCTTGCGCCTTCACATCTTTCAAGCACAGTAGACTGTGCTGCTGCATCTGCGGAAAAAGTAAAACGGCGCAAATACTGCAATTTAACTGGTGATTATGTTTTTGAGCCGTTTGGGGTTGAAACGTTGGGGTCATGGGGTCCAAATGCCCGTTTTCTTTATAAAGATATTGGCAAAGCGGCTGATCGACGCCACGTGTGAACAGAAGGCTGGTTATTATCTTGCACAAAGGACAAGCATTGCCATACAACGTGGGTGATGATGCGAAGGAATTTTACGACGCACTATGTATGTAAAAATTTATTTATTTTAGATTATTTTAATAATAGCTTCTAGTTTTAAATGTAATTATATTTTGTGTTAAGGAATTTCTCATGATAAATAATAAAGATTTGATATGTTTTTCTTCTTGTTTTTTGCTTTCGCCCTCTTCTCAACTAATAATAATGTAGGTAGCATCACATTTTAATGTAAAATTTCATTTCAATATACAACAATATAGTTACATAATTTAACTTATAAAATTATTAGCCTTTTAAGTTCTGTTATGTGTCAAAACTGTCAAAACGTCAAAACAAAATACGTTCCATTTCTTAGCTTTCCTTCATTTATAATTGTTTAATGTTTGGCTTGTTAAAATTAAGTTTTCGTTATGTTTCTGCACGTTATTATTATAAAGGTAATTTATTTTAACTGGACATGTCCGATTGTTTTTATTTAATTTGCTGTTTTTCTATTTCATTTCTTTTTTTTTTTACCTATCCCCTCTAATAGCCCTCCGGAGCCGGAGGGGTAGGTATTGTTGCCGTTTCCTTAATTTTTTTCTCTAAAAACAGAAGTAGTGAACGCAGCCGCTACGCAGGAGGCGTGGATTTGATCCCCGCTCAGTGCAAATATTTGTATGCATGAATATGGGTATTTGTATTGTTCTGGTCGTGACTCGGAGAGCATGTTTAGTCGTCGGTCCCGGTTGCCATACGAACATATCTATGGCAGTCGTTACGGGTAGTTTAGAGCCCTCAAAGGTCCAGCAACTGGTCTAGCTACTATGTTTTGATATCGCAATTAGGTTATGGAGGTCAGATGGCAGTCGCTTCACGGAAAATATCGAAGTTCAGCTAAATTCACAGTTAGACTTCCAAGGCTGACCCCAGATTCCGAGGTGAACGCTTAAAGATGAAGGAGAAGAAGATAATTGGTTAAGTGGTTGTGTTTTACTTACTGGAAATATTTAAAGACTAGGTACTTACTTGAGTTCTATTTGGTTATCGATTCCGAACACAAAATAATCTAAATTTATTCCGTTTCGAATTGTTTCTTCGCGATGGACACAAAAACTACAAAATGGATTTAGGTTCGGTTTTTTGTTTGAAAGTACGTGGTAGAGATAAGACCGGCATAGGCTAGTACATCAATTTGAAAAGATTACCATGTTAGTTACATGAAGTCAGGCACAACACAATATGATCAATTCATTGTTGTACTACTGTACTACCTACATCATTTCCCATATTTAGTGACGTGACATATTTAATACTTTAGTGACGTGTGTGTGCGGTGGTGAGGAGCTGCGTTTATTATATTCGTAGGCTCCACCTATTCGCTCTAAGGCATCACCTCTTTAATACGAATTCGTTTCTTTTTCATTCACAAAATATCATAGTGTCAGAATTCTCTGACGAATATCATGGTATTGACTGACGATATCAATTATTGTATACCTACATCGTTTATTTTCAAAGGGTATTTTTATGTACCTGTGTTTTTATGGTACGCAAAATCTCCACGGATACACGTTGCGATTGCCAGGGAATGGGAGCAAGGCGTTAGGGTATGTGGAGGCGCGTATTGCGCCGCCTTCTCGGCCTGCCTCTGCTAGGGTGACAGGCAGCTCATTTAGCCCAAGCTATGCGGGCCGAGAGTATTTGGTATTAAATTAGTAGTTTGGGAGATAGAGAAAGAGTGTACGCAATGTCGTGTACCTATATAATATTATTGTGAACAAACTATGTATAGTGTGTAGTCATTGCTGAAGTAGCTGGACCTGAGCGTTCATAATGGCAATCCGCGCCTTATTATATGGTATAAAAAATTAATTATTTATAATAAAAAAAACAACTGATGCTGAAAAGATCGAAGCAAGCTTTATAGCAGGTGGTACCCATTTATTTTAATCGGATCTGAGATTTGCAAATGGGTACCGCCTGCTATAAAACTTGTTTCGATCTTATCAGCATTAGTCGAGATTTTCTTTTAATAATTTAATTATTTTTTTACTACAACATACGTTTTGGCGCCGAAAAACCAACATATAGCTATAATTTTTCACATTATGAGGGAATAAAGAATATAACAAACATACATACATAAAAACATACAAGATACCCTTCTTGGCAGTCGGATAAAAATAGTCACTCAAAGAAATGTAGTCCCGCACCACTTGGTTCAAAGTGATATTATTTCCAGCGTATGTTTGTTATAACCTTGTACTTCATGATTGTTGCCTCCACAAAATTAGTCCTTCAGTTCAAAGTGACTGTATAAAGTTAGTGAACTTAAAAGTTTAATTAAACTGAAACTTTGTCCAAAAGGCTATAATAAAATTCAAGAATATTTTAGAACACAAACTTGTAAATGAACTTCTTGTTCTATTCGACTCATCAAACATGTAATTAGACAAGCCATCAGCGAACATGTTTGTAAAAATATTCACAGACACAAAAGAAAATACCTAATACTTGATTTTCTTTGTAGAGTCCTCTCAGAATTCGAATTCTTGTATTTTTTACATACGTTAAAAACATGTTCACGCCTTATCTAGTTGCCAGTTTTTTTCGTCACATGCCTCTATCCTTACATACTTCACGAGTTTAATTTTTTTTTTGTCATACCACGGAGGTGTCAGACTAACACACGGCCCACCTGATGGAAAGTGGCAACCATGGCCTATGGACGTGTACAACACCAGGGGAGTCACACTCGTGCTGCCGACTTTGTAAACACAGAGAACTTTTGTGTCAGCGTAGAAAACTAAGCAGGAATAGCCCGCCGAGACCACAACACGAGGTTATTGTATGGGCAAAGGCACTTCCCAGCAGTGTTGCCACATTGGATTTTAGTAAGTCCCTAGATTGCCACCAGAAAATCGCTAGTTATAGTGAATTTATTGATACAAAAAGTCGCCAACTGTCGCTAAGAAATATAAGATATTGATGCTAATTCTGTCGTGACACAAACTAACTAAAATGAGCTAAAAATCTCTAAAAGTTAGTTTAGTCCTGTCAAAATGTCGTTTCGTATTCTGAGAACACACAACTAACTTAAAATTAGCATGACACAACCAAAATTAGAGAAAGTACTCAACTGTCATTTTTGGTTAAACGGTATTCTGTTGTACGTTTTAAATGTCAAATATGCACTAAAATTAGAAATTTAAAACAAAAATTAGACGTCATATAAAATACTGCCCAATAAATTTGAACAATGTTCTATAAATGTTTAAAGCTCTATAAATCGTCGATTGATTTGGATTTTATGAATAACTAGCTGACCCCGCGAACTTGCCAGGTACGTGGACCGAGAAAAACTGTATTTGCTTAGGTATGACTGAGAAATATCACAGTTTGTTTACTATTTAATCAATAATATGTAGTAATTATCATTTGTCGGCATTCTAAAGACTTATAAAGATAAGTTTTTACAGATTTCATGTTGTCAGATGGTCAAAAGTTTATGTAAAGTATAGACTGCGCAAAAGTCTCTAAAAGTAGCTAAAATATTTTTGGTCGCTAAATAACAAATTTAACTCGCTAGACAACCGTAAAACCCGCTAGATATAGCGACAAAGTCGCTAAAGTGGCAACACTGCTTCCCAGTCAGACTGCTCAATATTGCTTGGTTATGATTTTTTTATTTTGTAATCCATTTCTCCTATTTGAAATTCTGTAATTTCCGTTCAAATGGTCCACTCCGCAACAGGACATTCAATTATCATATTAAAGTAATTGCCAAGGTACACAACTCGACAAACAAAGAACAAGTCAAAACCAACCTCAAGGTGAGGTAACTTCACTTTCATCCCAAGTTATGTTGGCTTCCAATATCGTTCGTACCACTAAGCATCGTTCAATATAATGTTACAAGCTATGCGAGAACTTCGCCACTCAAACGGAACTTCATAAATATGGAACTGATAAAACGTCCTCGCATTAAAAGCTTTTAGGCTTGTTTTCAAGTAAATATCTTCTTTAGTGTTGGTGCTGTGTTTTTGTAAAACTTTCCACATCTTTCTTAACGGTTTTGTACAGTAAGAGGAACAAGGCCTGCTTATGCGGGCTGTCTATGGTAAAACAATATTGACGTGACCTTCATATTAGATTAGCACACAGAACGATCAATTTCCTGTGTTTTCCAAATTAAAACAACATATATTTTATTTAGAAAACTGAAAACACATACCTACAGTTTTTCCATCGAGCAATAAAAACTATACGATACTTACAAAGTAGTACATACATATTTTAATGACACTTCTCTTTATTCGATGCAGGCATAAGAAGCAGCCGGTCCTCAGCTTCTGTCCATACATACTATCATGGAATCTTTAATGCAAGTAAATTGCACGGTATTTCTGTGTAAGTAAATTTCACAGTATTTGGTGGGGCCAAATACTTCACGGGGGCGGGGGGCCTAAGAGTATTTTCATATTGTCCCATATCCGATATCCGACATCCGATATCGGAGGAAGTCAAATGTATGACAAATGTTTCTGTTTTTCACATTGTCCGGCTCGATATCGGTTATCGGAGCTAACACCGCTGTGTTGGCCCGATATCGGATCACAAAGAGACTGAAACAGCAACTGCAAGCAATTCTAAACCTTTTCTGCTTTTTTCTCATCCCTAGCATCCCTGACTAGTCTGTGCTTTCGAGCAAATGGCCGTATCGGGCCGATTTTATCGGATATATGTGAAAACAGGACATGGTGTTTGCTATCGGAGGTCGGCTATCGGCGTCCGACACCGATAGCGGATATCGGATGAATGTGAAAACGCTCTTAGGATGTCGGACAGCAGTCACTCCCACAAAAGTCGAATACCTACGCCAAATCAAAAGAAAGAGTAAGCAGAGCCGACCCCTGGCTCCTAAGTATACTAAGCATACATAAGCTTTAGTTGCAACTGGGTCTGACAGGTATTTATAATGATGACATTAATAAAATATTATTGCAATTATCAATATGTAGGTAGGTACACAGTGCTATCTCATAACGAACTTGATTTACTGAAGAACATCGTTTTGACTTCCTTTTATTATATTTTGCAGTACATTCTGAAAGTTTCAGCTTAACGTTTTCAAGTGAATAAAGTGTTTATTGCTTTTGTTAATGAGCCTGCAATAATCTACCTAACAAAGTTTGTCTATTTAATCCATTTCAACTTTTTTAGGTTAGTAACAAATGTTTTTCTTAACAAAGAGACCATAAACTAGAGAAATTCATGAAGAGACTAAGAAACCTTTAAAAATGGTTACTTTGAGCCTTAATTGAGTGAAGTTGTTCAAATTAATCTCTTTAATGTATAAATTAATAATCTCTCGTGCGCCACTAAAATAAAGGCTTTCTTACGAAAACAGCCTTTAGAAAATCGTTTAATTACTAACTTCTTCATAAATTGAAGGTTAGTAGGTATTTAGGATGGTGAGCATGTAATTAAATCAATTTTTTTTTTATAAATTTTCTTAATTCCTGTCTCCTCCGAAGCTTTCAACTAGGAGTCTGGGGCCTGCTTTCTCAGTTTAACTGTAGATTTGGCTGAACTTCGATATTTTCCGTAAAGCGACTGACATCTGACCTCCACAACCCAAAGATGATATCAAAGCATTACAGTTAGACCGGTTTTGAAATTTAGGACTATGAACGACTTCACGCAGCGGTCGGTCTTAGAGCGAAAATGAGTCTTTTTATACATACCTACATAGCACAAGTATATAAATTATATATATAGCTTATTATATTCTAGAAACTATACTTTATTAAAATTTATTGCCGCCAACTAGCTCAGCCGTTCTATTAACTGCCTAGGCTGTTAACTAAAAGGCGCCATTCAATGAACGGCCTAAACAATATTCAGCCGTAACGTTTATTAAAACATTTACTGGATGACTAATGCTTAGGCCATTCGTAAGATGGGGCACCTCCCCGAAATAAATAGGACAGAAAATTACATAAATACATAGGTACACATACCCACACCTGTATAGTGTATAGCGCAGAGGTGTGTTTACAGAAAATTAGTGATAGTATTAGGTTTATTGGGAAAGTTACGCATTCCTTAGGCTACGTGTTTTTTTTTATTACCATGCAGAAATAAGCCATTTTTCTATTAGAAGAAATGGCTAGGCAAGTAATTAAACGTCATCGATCCAAGTTATTTGCCTAGCCGTTTAATCAAATGCCTGAACTAATAGAACAGCGCCGTTCAGTAAATGGTCTAGGCAGCTAATTGAACGGCTGATTAAACTATGCGACATATACAAATAATAGGTACTTCTGAAAAATCTGCAATTGTTTTATCCCTTTCAGGGATCGTACTTGAACGTCAATTCTTAATTTTTAAAATGGGGAAGTTCATAAGGCATATGTAGCCTCAGGCCTAGGTATCTAAGAAAAAAAAATTTGTGAAGAAAAATTAAACACAATTTCAAATCATGTTTATTCAGCAAATGTAATAATCACTTTTAAAATCCACTTCAACATAAATCTTATAAAACTTCAAAAAATTATCATTTTTTTTAATTTAAAGAAAGTACGATTTAAGCCTATTCATCCTAAACTGTACTCATGTTTATAAATCGTACTTTGAAGTCATTTAATAATTCTTCAGGCAACTTTTAACAAATTCTGCGGGTGGTCTTCGCTGATTCTGTACAGTCATCACATTTGTAATCTTTATTTTTTTTATTGGTTCCTGAGCAAAGTTTATGTACCCATTCTTCAGACTGTGTGCATTTGATCATAGATACTTTTTTTTAGTGTTATAGTACCAACTAACATTTCCATCTTTTTCTTGTTACTTTTTCTTATTTTCTATTTGTGTTGTTTTAGTCATCCTTGCAACGTACAATCGTACCGGTACGTTTTAGACATTCGAGGCCATGTCTTAAAATGTACCGGTACAAAATAGGTGAAACGTTGCAGAAACCTTAGAATTACCGCCAAATTATATGTCAACAAATTAATGTTTAGAATCACGTCTCATGCAAACATGTCTAAATACATCATAAATCCTTATATATTTTACAAGATTAACATACTTCCATTCTTACGTAAAAACTAAAAATAATTAGATAAATATTAGATAAAAACTTCATGTTTCAATTTTGGTTGCTGGCGGCATAATGTTGTCTCGCAGTCAGATGGCGATATTTTGTCACTAGATACGCAGCTTTAACTGATGCTGGGATATTTGCAAGGTACATATAAGGCGAATCTCACGAAGAACCGACAACCGTTGGGGTAAACGTGTTCTTGAGTGGAGACCGCGACTCGGCAAGCGTAGTGTAGGACGCCCTCCGACCAGGTGGGATGACGATCTAAGAAAGACTGCAGGCAGATGCTGGATGAGGCAAGCTGAAGACAGGGCGCTATGGCGCTCATTGAGGGAGGGCTATGTCCAGCAGTGGACTAATATAGCCTGGTGATGATGATGACATGTAAGGCGCAAGTACGATTTAGGCAAGTTTACCCTACTGTTAAGACTAACTTGGAATAACATCGTTAAAAATAACGTGAATATGCCATATCGTGCTATTTCCAACTGTAGATTATAAATGGAGAAGAAAATTTAAAAAATAATGATATTTTTTATTTCTCGTGAGTACTGTACTTACTGTACAGTGAGTATTGGTGGTAGAAATTTAATGTAACAAATTTCGGC
The DNA here is from genome assembly GCA_949126895.1 of Eilema caniola. Taxonomy (NCBI): domain Eukaryota; kingdom Metazoa; phylum Arthropoda; class Insecta; order Lepidoptera; family Erebidae; genus Eilema; species Eilema caniola. The sequence continues at coordinate 8,572,987 of OX421478.1, forward strand.
CGAGTGGGTACCACTGTGCACGATTGCGATAAACCCTCCATAGTAATCCAATCTCGGTTGGATTGCGTACCAGGGTCAACAAGTGCATAGCCGGCCAGGGGGGGATTGTGGTGGCAGCACTAGTTAGACCGGTGGGCGTCACACGGTGTTTCGACGACAATCCTCTTTTGATAAGCCCGTCAAGCTAAGTGCCACCATTGTTAACATGGTACTTGTATGTACTGGTGACCCTCTTTCCTGAGACTTCAGCTTACAATCAGATAAGGTGAAATCAAATTGACGTGTCCTATATACATATTAAAAAATTACGGTGAAAAAGTCGCCACGCGCAATATGCACGTGAATACTGCGTATGGCCGTTCAATCTAAATATATTTCTGTGATCAAACCCAGTGGTGGTTGCGCCTTGCAGATCGTGATATATCACTTGTCTTATATTTTGAAGAAGCGACTACCGTGTGACTCCTAACCTCGAGCGGTTAGCTTACATCAGAGCCCTGTCAGTTACTCAGCAGATGTACTGCTTCACAATTTTGGTTGGCTTGGGTGCCGAAGATCTTTATGAGACTTTATACTCCCATCACCCAGCGGGAAATAAATCACGTCGTTCGCTTTTATTATATCAACAAAACTAATCTAATTCCGCTCATACTTCACAGTAATCTAAAACGTTCATTTTGCTTCATGTGTTCTGTCATGCCCAACTTTTAAGTGCTTCCTAACGTAGACGTTCGTAATCGTAAAGTGACTATAGACGGTGGATTTCAATCTGACATAGAAGATAGAACTGGTGTAAAACTAAATCAACCTAAATATCCGGCTTGAGTTTCGTAAGTTGGATTAATCCGAATAAGAGCCAAGCAACTTGATACCCTTAGTGGTGCGGTTGTAGTGAACGCGATCGCTACGCTCTGGGTGCATGAATTTGATTCCCGCTCAGTGCAAAAGTGTACATGCATGAATATTTCTATTGGCGTTGATCAGGGTATATCCATGCCTCGGAGAGCACGTTAAGCCGTTGGTCCCCGTTGCCATTCAACAACAATAAAGGAGGTAGAACATGACTGTATTGAGCATTCCGACTGGGAAGTACCACCACCCTACATAATAACGCGGAAATAATAACCTCATGTTGTGTTCCCGGCGGTCAGTAGGGTAGCCATAGCTCTCGAGTCGGCTACACGAGTTTGACTCCCCTGGTGTTGCACACGGCCATAAGTCACGGTAACCACTTGTAGGTATGCCACCTCAGTTGTATAAAAAAAGAAAAAAACATCTATGGCAGTCGTTACGGGTAGTTGGAGCCCAATGGGCTATGGACATATAAGTTCAGCCAAACACGCACTTAGACTGGAAAAAGCGGACCCCGGACTTCGAGGTGAAAGCTCTGGATACTACCGGGATTAACGCTAGGATACAGAAAGAAAGGCCGGCTTGAGCATGTTCTTGTAATCCACTAAACACACTTTCTTCATCAATGCAAGATATTCTTGATGATTAATTAAATTTACTTAACCCTTAAAAGTTTTAATTGGGAAGCCTCAACAAGCCTCTTGTTAATGAGAGAATGAGTATATGTTAAACAAATATGTAAGTACATGAACCTTGTTTTATTAGGAATATACGGAAAACGGAACTAGTTGTGTTTGCGCAGAGGCGCAATAAGGTCATGGAAGGCCTTAGGCTACCTTAGGGTAGTTTGATCAAAAACATATTTACTCTTGTTATAATTCATACTTGAATATGTAGGTAAAAAGAAAGCCGCTGGTGTCGAGAAACTTATCTCGATTTTATAGTCTATCGTACGCCTCGCCACTGCAAAGTCCATTTACTAAATTTAATAAAATGAATTTAATGTATAAAAATTCATGGTTCTACTTGAACCCAATGAGGCCCCGTAAGTCATTGTTTCTGATATATACAGCGAAAGCCAGTAAATTCTTAAATTGGATGTAGAATATACTGCTTCCGGGCTGTTTGGCCGTGATCTATGTGAAACTTGCGTTCCAGACGTTTCGTCGATCACTGCGGTCGACATCTTCAGTGGCAATCTCAAGGCAGGATAAAAAAAATTATGAGTTTTATATGGCAATGTCATCATATCAAATTGAAACGGTAACACAGAGATAAAACTACTACATTTTAAGAGACATTTCGCACAAGCCTGAGAGACACGCATGTTCATCTAACGACTTGGACATTCATCGATATAGGTACCTAGTTGCAGCGTTTACAGATTAACATACAACCATTTTATTTTTTGTTCTATAGATATTGTTGTATGTTTATTTCAATTTATGCGGAGGAATTCCATGACATATTTTTGGTAATAGTTGTTGTTGAGGGTTACGCAACCAAAGGGTAAAAATCTAATTATTATAATAATTATTAATAATACTTTATTTCAATTTTCAACACTGAAGTTCAATAATTAAATACATTTAACAATAAATTATAGTAATAAAAATGAGCTCGGAAGGCCAGACACCCTGATCCTAAACTAGGCCGAAACATGTACTGTAGGTAGGTACTATAGGTATTAAGACGCCGAAACAGAAATAGTGAATCCATATACATATATAAAAACGAAATACCACACTGATTAATTACGAAATCTCAGAAACTATAACACCTACAAATTTGATATACTCCGTGCACTATATGAATGTTTTTTAGACAGATGAAAATAGTGATTGCATAAAAATTTTAATTGCTAAAATCGATAGACTAAAAAAACATTAATCGATTAATGAAAATATAGGTATCATGATTTTATGTGGAATTATTATTTATTATCTATCTATTTGAATAATAATAAAGCTGTACATATTTCGACATGAGTGGGAGAGACGGGGTGGTTGGAGCTAGCTATTACAGAAATGCGCTTACAATTTTATTGTTAGACCTTTTCAGAGCACACGAAAATCCTTGCATTTTGACATATGACGTATTGGCGCCTAATTTTTGTTCGGAGTTTCCGGTTTTGACGCTAGAACAAAGTTATATCGAGCATTGAGTGTGAGCTGTCTAAGATACATTTATATAGTGGACGGAGTATAGGTAGGTTCTTATAGGGCGTAGACGTCCGCCAAGAACGGATTTTATGAAACTGCACCCATAAGGAGGTAAAACGGGGAATGGAAGTTTGTATGAAAGTCCTGTGTTTTTGAAGTGAGAGACTCAAAATTTAAAACGTATGCTCTAACAGTAGATTGTGTAGAGGAGAAGATGGTTGGAGCGTACCACCAGCCTGGGACCTAATCATCCACTTAATTAAACCTATTAAACAGCAAAATACAGCAAGACTCAACGATACAGTGAGCTCATTCGGCGTAAATAGTAACAGCTTTTTTTTACTCGCGGGCTATCCCCACGGATACCCGGCCCCTCCGGGCCGGAGGGGAGGTTATGTCGGACTCGAACCTACTAAACCGCACGCCGTCTCTGGGTCGTAGTGATAGGCCGAAGGTGAGGTTGTCATGCGACATATCCCTCGCACCCCGGCTGACCCAGGGCCATTTCTCTCGGTCTGGCCCTCCTGCGTAAATAATAACACCAACAATTCATCATGATTTGGGTGCTTTGAGATAACTTATACTTCAAACTATAAAACTACCATCCTTAGTCAAACCGCGAACATGACTACTGAAAAGTGGTGTGATAAAAGTAAAGTAAAAGTAAACAATAACAAATAAATCGCAATAGAAAAAGTGGTATTATATTAATGAATAAACTTTAGAAAATATCATATCTCTACAAAAATAATATATCGATGCATCTCTCGATCTAACTAAAGAAGGGAAAATATCTTGTCTTAATACACTCACGCAAATTGGTAGGTACCACAAGACATTTGATGTAGGTTTATTGTTTATGACAAGATCGCAATAAAATTCGGCATGTATACAAATAAACTGGTGAGTCCATAAGTCTGCGAAACTATTTCGTTGAGAGCTGCCAAATGTATAAGAGGATATAGAGAAAGGCAAACTAACTGTTGTTCTAAGACATATCCTGAAATAAATAGTGACGATATATTGTTACCCGCCTCGTGCCTTATTTACTTGACCACTACAGTTTTTGTTAGAGGACTACGACAGAGTTGTTGGTTCGAAAGCAATTCAAACATAAACATATAGCGTGAGAATTCGGGTCGTTAGAAACCTGAAAGCCTTTTTTTTGTAAGGGACACATCAATTTACCTTCATGCAGATTAATCTGTAAGTGATATAACAATATATATCATGCAATGAATATTGCCGCTGAAATACCTCAGCTTAGAAGCTTTTGAATCCATGACACTGTTGGTTAAATCATTATTAACATTACTTCATAGATGGAAAGGAATTCATAATACTATATAACTTTTTTATATACGACTCGTCAATTTTACTTCACCTCGCCTGATGGTAAGCTGAAGATAAAGTCTCAGAAAAGATTGCCACCATTACAGATACATGACACGTTACAATAGCGGCAATCAGCTTGACGGCCTTATACTTTTTCACGCCTTGCTTAAAGGGCCCGGGACTGTGGGAAGAAGAAAACATGTTAGCTGGTAAGAAATTCCTGGTCTTAAAGGTGCAGGAAAAGGACGGAGTCACCAAAACGCTTGGTTCTTGATGACACCGTATAAGGGTGAGGACCTGCATGGAAGTAGGTACATTTATACTTTAAAGGGAGTAGTACATCATTGCATCAGGAAATTCTTTATTTTCTGTTAGTAAACAACGTGAAAATATCAGTTGGCTGACTTCAGTAAATAGTGGTAAACATTTTTTACTGAAAATGTTGTATGTAAATAAAATTGTAGATGATGACTACAGTAGAATTCTTTTTGAACTTTGAATCAATTAACTATTTCCAGCTAAGATGATAGATGTTTTTCACTCTACATACAACAATATAACAGTTATTACTATATTTTTCTCTTGTATTTGTATAGTTCTATAAGATAAATATTAAGCTATAATTCCTTCATATCAGTCAACTTATATTATATCGGTTACACGCTCGATAAAAATAATCTTTTTGAAATTAATATTAATATGTTTGTATTCTAGACGAAACTTTAGATAATCTGTCTTTACACCTCGGTAAGTACTCATCTTCATTCTACTATTTATGTTTAAATTTTTTTGTTATACAAAATTTTTCATGGATGATTTATCTGCGTAACTATAAAGCTGCTTAAAAGAGCATAAGGTAACAAGCCCTTTGAAACATTTTTAAGGCCCATTCTTACTTTGAACAAAACATTCAAACCTTCCTTGATTCTACTGTTAGTATTTTAAGTGGACGTGATTTCAAGTAAAAACTGCCAACAATATTATACATTAGATTTTCTATCCTTTGTTAGATATTATTATTGAGAAAGGACAAGCTGATCATAAATATCATATCATATTAGACTGTTCAGTCTCCTATAAATTATGCATGTCATAGGTTAGGATTCGTAAACTGGAACTAAAAGCGGTCTAGTGAGAGTCATCCTTTATTTTTATTTAATAAAGCTTACCTATTTTCAATGAAGCGACTGCCAATCGACTACCATAACCCACTGGCTACATCATAGTTCTGTAGTCAGTAAGATGGTTGTGATTTTTATGGCTTCAACTACCCGTAACAAATGCTACAGATGTTCGTATGACAACCGAAAACGAAGACATAACGTGCTCTCTTAGGCACAGAGTGGTCTTTATTAATAGTAATAATAATAATTCAAAAACAATAAGTTTCACCTTGATTCCAAATAAAATTATTACAAACATTTCCTGCTTAAACAATGCTTTGAGTTAATCTTAATTACATTCAAGCCACTAATCAAATTTTACAAGTATTGTTGACTGTCTGCTTATTCTCCAGATTAGTAAAACGAATAAAATTACACTTTCTGTTCTTTGTTGATATTTCGGAAATCAAATTAAATGGAAACATAATCTTTTTAGAGGCAAGAAGTTACACATTTACGCCGTTATTATAGTCCTACTAATTAAACGTTTATATTTCCGAGCTCAGGGTTCACTGAATTCATCTCCCCAATAATGTTTAAGCTAATTTTTACGGGACAGACTACCCTCTGACCTGTCAACCCCGAGAGAAAATACCGCGCTAAGGTCTCGTTCGTCATTCAGTAAGTGTACCAAAGGTCTTCGTGGGGGCCCATACACGCTCATACCCACTCTTAGTATAATTATCTCACTCGGTATCTTGTCAATACTGGAGTCAATATACTTGTAATAAGAATTATCGAGAGGTAAAAGTCAGAAAGTCCTGAGATATCCATATAAATAGGCTTACTATCTAACACTGTCTGAGACGTAGTGAGTGCATATAAGTTTCCAAACGAAGGAGCATCAATATTTATATGAGACTTCAGATAGCAGATATCTGACGTTCACCTAAGCTTGATGTGTGTATGACTATTTACGATAACATAGGTGTAAAAATTCTAGATATGAACGTCTTGAAATAAGCCTAAGCATATAGGCTTCCTTTTATTCACCTTTTAGGATTTTTGCTACTTGGCTACTATTTAGCCCTGGAATAGGTTCCGATGGATTGCGGGAATGATTTTTTGATTAACAAAATAATTTAACAGAAACACATTGAAAAGTCAGAAGTGCTGAGCAAGATGTTTCAGTATGTTTACATGAAATAATCATATTCTTATCTCCTTGTTTTTTGATGTTTTTAGGCACATACTGGAGGGGACGTTTTATTAGGAGAAGAATTTACGCTGTTAGAACAAACATTTTGTTTGTCTATCACAAAGATGCTCGAGGCATTTACCGGCTCTCGATACAAATTAGTTTTTCGTTGGTTCTAGGTTACACATACTTACTGTGATATCTTCGCTACTTCCTTTCAGTTTCATACTTTTCACATTAACATCGAATCTTTGACTTGTAATAAACAATCAAATATTCAATAACGGACAATATCCAGAAATCTTCAATCGAATTCACAAACTCCGCTTTGAAGTCAGTTAATAAAACAATAAAGAATGCAAAATCAAATGCCAATTCCAACTTATTTCTACATCAGTAGAATTTTACTTATATTTTGTAACTTATCCACAAACACAAAATTACTTAAATGTTAGGGATGCCGCAGGGTAATAAAATAGGTCCACAATAAATTTAATTTTATTAGCCCCGTCGGACAAGTTTAGTTCGCACAATCTCACCACAGTTACGGAATCATAAACTTAGGGTCTACTAATTAAGTAAAAACTAATGAATAACGAATTTAATCAAATTTTGCTGGCTTTAGCAAAATTTGATTAAATGGAAATAAAATGCACGTTTATTGATATTATCGAATTAATTGTATACAACTCATCATCATGTTTTAGAATAGGTTATTGTCAAGTAAATGTCTTAGACGGTGGCTAAAGTGAGTTCTTATAAATAAGATGCCTATGTATAATTCACTTTTAGGAGTTAATGACAAACCGGACTTTTGTTAATGTAATAGCAAGGTGAACCCCGAAATGACTACTAGGATAAACTATACTATAAAACCAATTTCTATGTTGAAATAGTCCACTCTGACCGGCATTGAAATATAATAAACTTGAGCTCTTGATAACAACGAAAATAAGATATACTAATAGGTATACAATTGGATATCGGTACTCAGACTAATGGATAGAAACTATGAACGCGAATCCATTGGTAATGTAGGCAATAGGCATGTAGGCTAACTTAAGGGGTTAATAAAAAAGGTTGTACAAGTGAAATACCGTCTTTAACTTGGCCCTTTACGTATACCTAATATTCCCAGCTTTTCATCCAGAAGAAATCTGCCCTTTTGAGGAATAGTGATATAATATTGAAATGTATGTACTGACAATAAATATGAGACATTTTCCTTCAGGGAATTTTACATTTCGTCAATTCCGTATTATGTCAATACACTTTACTTGTACCTTTTATACTGACACACTCAATACGAAAACGGATATTCACAATTTTACTGATACTCTTGTCAGTATTTACAGATATTGAACTCTGGTGCAGTATTTTTTTTATACCACTGTGGCAAACAAGCACACGGCCCACCAGTTGGAAAGTGGATGGAAAGCTCTGGCTACCTTACTCACCGCCGGGAACACAACACTAGGTTTTTTTTGACCGCGGTATTCTGTAGGGCGGATGTCCTTCCCCAGTCGGACTTCTCAATTGGGCGGAAATACCGTCGTGTCAGCAGGAGAATTTTCTCGTTCTCAATTTCACAATTCGTTTACTCTAAACTAAGTTTTCAAAGAAGAAATAGGTTGCTACGTAATAATTTATATTAGAACGTGAAGTGAAAACTTCGGTTGTTTTTTTAACAATATTGCTTTTAAGATATGCCATAGTTGAAAAATACGAGTAACATTATGTTGAGGAAAGAATCAAACGATAAAATTTCTATACAATATTTGTAGAGTAAAAAAGCAAAGTATAAAAGTTCTTGTAGTTCTTAGTAACTTTGATCGATGTTTAAAAAAAAACCACATACTAAATTTCGTTCTACCTACTTTTCGGTGGAAGTTAATATGGTAATGTACATCACTTTTTTTTAATTTTATCATTCTTTAATATAAGAAACTAGAACTGCCCATTATACCACGTTCATCTTTCAGGGAACTTTACTTTTCTGACAATGTATATATGTGTGGTTGTGAAGTTTTTAACGCCTTCCCTTATTTCTTTGTATTTCAATAGTTTTAGTTAATCCAAAATATTTTTTCATAGTAAAGCTCCAACCATCTTGTTTACGTTACATAGCAACCTCTATATTACACTAATATAACAAAAACGTCGCGTAGACTTTTCATTGAGACCATGACGCCGCGGCCATATTTAGCCGACTTCAGGGTTCCCTGATCATTACTTGCATATAGGATCTAATTAACATTGCTCATCTTGAACAGAAATCTAACGCGGCCCTTTATAATCCATTACTGGTGGCTACTTAAAGTTATGTAACGGTTGAAATTCAACAATTTAGTCGCATACAAGTCTTAAGGTGATTTTCCACCAGAGTGACGAGACGAGGCGAGGCGAGGAGAGAATTGAAATTTGTATGGCAAATTTTCAATCATCTACCAGTGTGGATTGACGAGAATATGCGAGGCGTGAATTGAAATATTTGTTTGTGCAAAAATGAACCGTATTTGTTCCATTATAGAGTATAAATCACCTTCAAGGTGATTTTCCACCAGAGTGGCTAGGCGAGGCGAGGCGAGGAGAGAATTGAAATTTGTATAATAAATTTTCAAACCTCTCGCGATGGCAATTTTTAGTGGAAAAGGGTCAGTGCGATTTCAATTCTCTTCTCGCCTCGTCACGTCTCGCCCCTCTGGTGGAAAATCACCTTTAGTTAGTATTTTATTCGACCAAAATTGTTTTGTTATATAAAGGTCATGCACAAACGTTTAACAGTCGTTTTAATTATATAAATGTTATATTAAGATTCACACACAACGACGTTTGTTTTGCGAAAACCTTTTATAACCTGACACCTTTGTACGACGTCGTATAAGTTAGTCCTGAAAACGTTTACTCAACTTTATATTAAGACATTACAGTCACGCAACTAAACCGTCGTAAGATAAACGTCTATATATCATAATAGTTAGCTACATACCACTATATAACTGTTACATAACATGAAGTCTTATAAGACTGGAATTATACGACGTTTTTGCTAGTTGGGATACGGACGGACAGACAGACAGACAGACATGAGGAATCCATAAGGGTTCCGTTTTTTGCCATTTCACTAACCCTAAAAACGGTACTTTTTTAATTTTCAATGTATGACAAATAAAATAATAAAATTAATATGTTTTATGATAAAACAAAATATAAAATGATAAAAATTTAGCAAGGCCCTACAAAAATCTTTGGGGTCTAAGCTTGCTAATTGATGAATGAAGTTCTGGCTTAGGCTTTCCTCTATAGGGGTCAGTTTAGGACAACGGTCCCTACCCAAATGATAAAATTATTGAAACGAGAGGTGACCGGATGCTTGGCTAAATAAGCATTGACAAAAGATCATCCTTATCTGTTGCAATAAAATAATGAATATTGAGTTCCCAATGAATCACTAGTATTAATTATTCATGACATGATTCTATTATTATTCATTAAAATCTGACCTCCAAGTCACGTAATAATGTTAGATAATATTAGTAAATTACTTAGGAACACAATAAATATTTCAATGAAAATCGCTAGGGTAGAAATGCCTAGGTCGAATTTTATTAACAACTAGCTGTTGCCTGCGGCTCCGCCCGCGTGGATGTCGGTTATCGCATAGTGTTGAGTCAACGCTATTTTTCTAAAATAAAAGTAGCCTAAGTTACTCCTTATTACATCAGCTACGCAATAAAAGTCCCGTCAAATTCGGTCCAGCCATTTCACAGATTAGCCGGAACAAACAGACAGACAGACAAAAATTGTAAAAAAAAAATATTTTGGCGTATTATATTCATATGCATGTAATAAAAAATGGTTATTTCAATATAACAAACAGACACTCCAATTTTGTGTATGTATGTTTGTATAGATGTATAGTACACACATATTTAACTTTAGATCATAACGTTCGAAAGTACGGAATTCTAATATGAGTTGAATTGTTTTATCCTTTACAATATATTATTTGGTGTCTGCTAGTTTTGAACGTGTAATCCTTCTTCCTACAGTCCCGGATCCTTTAAGCGGCGCGTGAAAAAGCATCTGATGAGGCCGTCAAGCTGAGTGCCACCATGGTTAAGATGGTACGTGTATGTAATGGTGACCCTCTTACCTGAGACTTTGCCTTCAGCTTACCATCAGGCCAGGTGGAGTAAAATGCAAATAATGATTTAACCAACATTGTCATGAATTCAAAATCTTCTAAACTGAGGTATTTCAGCCGCAATATCCATTGATATGTATTGTTATATCCCTTATAAATTAATCTGCATGTAATCAATTGGGAATCGGCATAGACATCATTCCCATTTGATTGCAATTTATGCCCAAGTGATTACACGACTAAACATATCACGTCATCACCTCTACGGCATTCACTCTCAGAAATCGCTGAACAGTAATATCTAATCTCGTAATATTACCTCCCATCGACGGAGAGATTGTAAAGCCGTTATAAAGATTGCAGTGGCCCTAAACGGAAGCTTGTGTAACTACTTTTTGGGATGTACGTAGGTATGTATGTCATTCATGTATTGGATCTACTGTAGCTTATACGTTAGCATGCATTTTTCCTTATTTTATACAATATCATCGCCTAGCGTTAGGTCTGTAGCTTCACCATGAGTTGCACAGAATATTTTATACTTAACTTCGCTTTACGTGAGTGGTACGCAATATGCGCGAAAGATTAAGCTCCCAAATGCGCGCCTGTCAATTTACATGACGTAGATATTGCGTCGTGTCATATCAAAAGTCATGGTAGAGCTACTGATAGTGATCAACCACGAAACTTTTTGGAAACCACCAGCTATCCATCTATAGTACCTTCGAAGAGAATTCGTAGAATTTTTTAATTCATTTATTTTGTAACAAGTAATACCATTTGTCTGTACACTCAAGTGCAAAATAGTTTAAACGCGAGACAACAATAGCAAATAAACACTTCAACTCGACGACAAATATTTCTCTACAAAAGCAAAATATCAAAGATATAGCCTTTGTTGTCTATTCTAGATATTGTATACAAAGTTTTTAGAGGAAATAAACTGAAGTTATTTATAGATGTGACACTTTCTAAAGGATATGCGAATTTCAGTCATTGAAATAAAAATAATTTATTTAACCTATCTCTCTGCAGACTATATCACACTAGGGAGACGTACGTACGTGTATCATTTTACCTTAAGCTACTACGATATATGGGGTTCTTCAGGAAGGGTACTGGAAAGCTTTTGAAGGATTGCCAGTGCGAAGGGTGGCGGTACCAGCTCCCCATTAGGAGGGCCATGCGTTTATCTGCCACCTACATAAGTGTTCGTGTCGGTCTGTTATGAAGCCGCGAATCCAATGTACCACTAGAGACTTATCTGCATATTCAAACGTCACCTTGAAGTGCAGTATACGTCGTCAGTGCGGGTACGTGCACCATCCAAGGCTGCCTCTATATAGTGTCACGTAAAGAAACAAGGACTATCAATAAAATTGTTATAAATAATTAACTCGAAAATGTGATGCATCATAACATTTTTAAAACAAATTTCTGATATATGAGCCTACGTGGGAATAAACAGTTTTTATGTAGTGTAGGCAGCTAAGTTATTCCCCACGATTGTAATTTTAACCTGTAACAATCACTTAGTATTTAATTTGGGAATACAACAGTGGGTAGAGTAATAAAATTAATTGGGCTGCCTGGAGCACAATTTGGAGGGTTAGGTTAATACGTAATAGAGGTTTCTTTTTCCAATGAAACGTAATTTTTCTATAATATTTTCCTTTGGGAGTTTTTTTGGTATGTAAAGCATTTGTTTCTTCATGTTTCTATTTAGTACTACTTTTCTCCTATGAACGGGGAAGTTTGTGAAGATTATTAAATGAATTACGCTCAAACGGCTGAATGGACCTGGTTGAAATTTGGTTCAGGAATAGATTATAGCCTGGAATAACACATTGGTTTTTTTATTCCAAGAATAGTTTCTCTGGATTACGGTAATAGCTTAAATTCCGCCTAATTATAAGGAAAATTTATTCTATATCTAGAGCAAAACATTATAATAATAACAAAAGTTATTTTAATATAAACTCACTGGAGTTTATATCCAAATTCAAACACTTGTTGAAGGATATTTATCGATTGAAGAGTTTATAACGTTCTGTGCTGTGCTGATGCAGTGTAGTAAATAATTGTTACAACTATAATATTATTGTATACTGTATAGTGCTTCTAATACATATATATTTCCATATTTATAGTCACAAAACCTTGTTTGGGATTTGAATATTTGTATTATCTATTTAATTATCACTTTAAGCGTCTGTGATGTAGACTGTTACTGCTAAACGCCCACTGGCCCACGCGATACCCCATGCATCATTAAAACCAACACATATACCTGTTATAAAGTGCTTGCTAACCAGACAAAAATTTAATCAATAAACTAGGGTGGTGCTTACTCCTTCTTAGTTTCCGACCGAAGGTGCTATTTTGGCTGAAGCCGAAAGTATAGTGACCCTGAAAAAATTGCCCAGACTCAGCCTGAAATTCATGGCTCGAGTCAACAATAGTGCCCGGAATACGGCAATAGGCTCACCTTCTATTACGTGGGACTGAATAAAATGATAAGTGACATATGGGTGTTAATTTACCTCTGCCTAACCCTCCGGGGATAAAGGCGTGATTATATGCATGGATGTATGTAAAAAAATTGATAGTAAATAATATGCACTTTTCGCTTCTGAATCAAGCGATTGTTTTTTATGTAGTACACGTCAATGTAACTTGACCTCACCTGATGGAAAGCTGAAGGTGAATTTTTATAAAAATGTGGGTCATTAGTACAAACGCGCACCATGTTAAAATGATGGCACTCAGCTTGACGGCCTTATCAGATGCCATGTAAGGAGCTATCGTCTACATAGTAAGAAATGCTGCCGGTGGAACCATGTCGTTGATATACAGAAGAAAAAGTGTGGATGATAAAACGGTCCCCCTGCAGCACGCCAGCATCTACCTGCAAGAACTCTTAAGGTCATCACAAAGGACGCAAATGTGGCGCTCTCACAGGAAGCTAGCAACCCATGCAGTTGCATCCATGTTTTATAAACGACTATAATTAGTATTTGATCGCTACTCCGCGTGGAATACTGATCGTGATCCTGCGACCCACAGTAAACTATTATTCTAGGGATAAAAGTAACATGCTTAAGTATGTCATATATCTACAACGTGTGTGTAATTTCCTCAAATCCAAAGTGAAAGTCAATTTTGATTTTTTCTAGTGCTGTTTCTGGGCTGGTAATACGAAAATTATTAAGCTAAGTCAGGTGACTAGCAGCCAAGGCTGGCTTGAGATACATAGCAAACCTTCATATTTTGAACACTAGCAGGTGCACGCGGCTTAATTATGTGGCTTACTCAACCGATGGGAACCTATGGCCAGGATAAACAGTAGCCAATGTGTTATTTCAGACTATACTTCATCCCTACTCATAATTCCTGCAGATCTGTTGAGCCATTGGAAAAACAAAACACCTTTTAAAACTTCCACATTTATGATATTACTAGGATAGGATAGAATAGTGTAGGTAAGTAGGAAGTAGGATTAGTAGGAAAAGTACCTAGTTAAAATATTGAAGTCATACTAGAGAGTACACTACATTATATACTTAAAATAACATCTCTTTATAAATTCTTTTTCATTTTACGTGGAAAAATAAACAGATCTTGACAAACTACTTCAATCATCAAAACAGAAAAACCCACGAAAATTCTGTGAATATAGGTCATCCAAGATGGTCATAAATTGGGAAGTCTTATCGTCGGACAAGTTATTTTTATTTACTGAGCAAATTAATAAAGTTGGAAGTCCTAGTTTTAACTTTATTCATTTAACATTCAAGGTTCTTTGTTTTACCTGTCATTTATACATAGGTAGATGAAGAACCTACAACCTCACAGACTCGAATAGACAAATGTAATTTCAATCAAAATACTTTTGAACTAGCCTGCCCACCCCGGCTTCTCTCGTTGTTATTTTGAAACCCCGAATTACCCCTTCAAGCCTCTTTGATTTTTAGATAAGGTATGGGCATCTGCCAGATTCTTGACATTTTTGGTTACTGCGCCACTCCCTTGAGTAGTAGCGTGATGATATTTAACCTATAACCTTCCTCGATAAACGGGCCAATCAACACGAGAATAATTTCTTATTCAAACTGGAATTGAGTTGCTGAGATTAGCGCTCTCAATCAAACAAACTTTTCAGCTTTAATAATTTTATAGAAATTATAGAGAGAAATGAAGAAGGAAAAATTCTATGGAAAAATCAATTCAGTCCTCCGTGATTTAATACAACCCAATAAAAAACTACGTTTTATTGTATTTAAAATGCTATGTAACTGCAAATTGCAGAGCAACGTTCAAAATTCAACAACTGAGCCAGTAGTCCCAGTCTCAGTTACAAGGTGTAATTAAGCTTCGTAACGTGTAATTTAGTTGGTTGAATCTGAAATAGTTGCAGTTTAATTCACAAGTCTTGCTATTACGTGTAATTAACATACAAACGGCATAGACCTGAATCTTTGCGGCAATAACTGCAATAAAATGTCCTTCTACCTTCATCAATTTTTTGCAGAGTTTTTAGGGGAACCCTTAAAACGTTAGAAAAAGATAATAACGGAACCCACTTAACACACTTATATTACTAGGACCCCACTGTACACTTGTCTTTTGCCAGGCTTAGCCTATGAACCGAACATTCCTTCCCCTTCCCACTCTTCAGAGCACGCCACTGCCACTGCAGGACAACCTCAATATCCTCGGTATGGATGTTCGCTGCAAACTGAACAACAAAAACTACATCGAGAGTATCATCAAAGCAGCCTCGCGTAAACTCGGAGTCCTGAACAGAGTGAGACGGTTTTTCACGCCGGAGCAACGGTGTCTTCTTTACAAGACACAAATTCGTTCCTGCGTGGAGTACTGCTCACATCTCTGGGATGGATCCGCAAAGTACTTATTAGATGCTCTCGACAGGTTGCAGCGACGTGCGGTCCGCATTATCGGAAATCCTGAGGTCACGAGTACCCTCGAGTCTCTGCAGATGCGTAGAGATGTTGCTTCCTTGGCAGTTTTTTACCGTCTCTACCATGGTGAATGTTCTGAAGAGCTATTCCAATTAGTCCCACCCTCCCCCTTCCTATACAGGACGACACGTGCGGGACTTTGATGTCACCCCTATACGGTGCAGAACATTCCTTCAAGAACCAAGCGGTTCGGTGACTCTTTCCTTTGTCGCACCATTAAGACCTGGAATTCCTTGGCAGCTCACGTGTTTCCCTCTTCCTACAGTCCCGGGTCCTTTAAGCGGGGCGTGAAAAAGCATCTGATGAGGCCGTCAAGCTGAGTGCCACCATTATTAACATGGCACGTGCATATAATGGTGGCCCTCTTTCTTGAGACTTTGCCTTCAGCTTACCATCAGGCGAGGTAAAGTCAAATTGACGTGTCCTGTTTATAAAAAAAAAAAAAAAAAATTCAAATTCTGAAAGACATCCTCCATAGCGGTTCGGCTTTGAAAAATGTTTAAACACGTCATTACTATTATTATTATAATTTTTAAAACTTAGAGCTTTTCCTGTTTTTAACATATTGTTTTAGCTGTGTGCACATGTGGTTCTTATGTTACGATCCAGAACGGAACTGTATTTTAGTATTTTTTTTTTTCAATGATTGTAATGTGTTTTGTGCGCCTAAATAAATAAATAAATAAATAGCTACCTAATTGAAATTTTCACAGATGATGTATTTCTTTTGCCGCTGTGATGGCAAATACCATATATATGTCGCGTCCAACTAGCTTAATCAGCCGTTCAATTAAATGCCTAGGTAGTTAACTAAACGGCGCCATTCAATTAACGGCCTGAATGTTGTTCAGCCATTTAATTTAAACAGCTAGGCAAATAGCTTGTTGCGATGACGTTTAACTACTTGCCTAGCCATTTAATTAAACAGTGAGAAAAATGACTTATTTCTGTATGGTTATATAAAGATAATCAGGATTGCGCAGCTATCACAATAAACCTATCACTATTTTTTTATGAATACACCTCTGTCTACCCCCTCGAGAAATTTACAGGTGTAAGTATATGAATGTAATTTTCTATCTTATTTTGAGGTAGTGCCTCATCTTAGGATTGGCCTAAGCATTAGGCAGCCAGGTTACGAACTACATGAACTTTTATATTATGCTGCGTAGCTTGCTGCTACGGAACCCTTCATGGGCGAGTCCGACTCGCACTTGGCCGCTTCTTATATTTACTGCGACTCAATATAGCAATGTAGTCAATATCTTACATACTAAGTAATAGTTGTATACGAGAGTTTTCCACTACTTGTGGTGTGGTCACGTCCTGTGTTCTCGCTGTCTTGCATTATTCGTTTAATGTCAGAGACCATGATTCGTAACTCATTGTTATTTATTGCATTCTAAAACGAGACCGCTGAATATCATTCTGGCCGTTTATTGAATGGCGCCGTTATTTTAACTGCCTAGGCGATTAATTGGATGGCTGATTAGGCTATTTGGCGGCGACATATATAATAATATATGGTATTTGCCATCATAGCGGCAAAAGAAATACATCATCTGTGAAAATTTCAATTGTTTAACTATCATGGTTTACAAGCTAAGCCTGGCAAAAGACGAGCGTACAGTGGGGTCCTAGTAATTAAGTGTGTTAAGTGGGTTCCGTTTTTATCTTCTTCAAAAGTTTTTAGGGTTCCCCTAAACTGATCCCACGTAAGAGATGCTAGCCTTTTGCCGTCTAGCGGCCGCTTTGCCTTGGGCTGTATGTTCACTGTCGGATAAAGAATGGCCTATCCCTTCGTCACCTTTAACGACACCTGCAGGAGGAGCTGGGGTGACATGTATCATTAATCATTCTCAGGTGAAGTAACTAGTATTCAATGAAATTATAAAGTCATTAGTATGTTTGTTAACTATTCAAATCGATTAAGATTCGCCTCAAGATGGTTATATAGGAGAATATCGAATGCTTAAGACATGACTCTGTAGCTCAGTGGTCAGAGAATTTCCCCTGCAAGGGAATGGTCGCCAGTTCAAGTCCCGTCTGAGCATTAACTTTTTCCTATATAAATCGATTTGAAGTAGCTAGCTAGTACATCATTAATAACTATTGAAGAAGTGGGGGAAACTTTTACAGTCTGGTTTTATTATAATTTGTTGCGACTCAATATAGCAATGTTTTTTTTAGGTGCGGGAAATCCCCACGGATACCCCCACCCACCCTGCCGGAGCCGGAGGGGGAGGTTATGTTGGACTCGAACCATATCCAAACAGGTCAGGTCATCCCTCTCGATCTGGCCCTCCTCGGGAGGGGGGACCACGCGGTCCCCGACTCAACCCAGGTGTGGGGAGGCGCGCATCGCCCTACGATGCGCGCCACCGCGCACCGCCGTGGCCTGCTTCTGCTAGGAGGTCGGTCTGCGCCCTCCGACGCCCGAGCCGCCTTCGAGCGCGTGCAGCGATGTCAGCGGACTCGCTGACGCGAAAGACTTTTCTCGCGATATAGCAATGTAGTCAATATCTTACATACTAAATAATAGTTGTATACGAGAGTTTTTGACTACTTGTGGTGTGGTTCGCTGTCGCTGTCCGTGTCGCTGTCTTGCATTATTCGTTTAATGTCAGAGACCATGATTCGCAACTCATTGTTATTTATTGCATTCTAATTTCCTTATATAAATCACGTCACTTACTTACTTCCAGCCCGCGATAGTTGACAAGTATGCTCTTGCGGTCTATCTACTCATTCAGGGCCACAACCTAGATAGGAATGCACTATCCATTTGAATAGTACCGCCATATTGTTCTCAAATACTCGTAGTATTAAATACTTGTGCAGCCAAATGGAAAGATGAACTCAGTAAAGGGACTTTCAACAAGGAAATTGAAATGGTATTACAGATGAAAGTTTCACAAATTAAAAGCTACTTTTTGGTATATAAGTCAATAGTTATTATTATTTGGCATATTTTTAAATAATTTAGTACATAGGTATTATATATTTTTTGAACTTGAACGTGATTGATAACATGATTAAGCTTTACTTTTACACACACAGTAATTTTATTTTTATATTATCCTAACATGAAAATTGGGTCTCATGATGATGATGATTAAAATTGGGTATTATAGAGGGCAATTAAGGGATAGAGTTTTTCTCCATACAACAGTAAATATAAAGCCAATGAACAAGTATTCGAATATCCGATAATAACTAATAGTTCTGTGAATAGTAGACCTCGCGAGCATCCTTTGCTACATTTATATGCAATGGCACCTTTAATCAAATCTGGTATCCTTAAATAAAAGACGGGTTGCACCCCGGGAGTGCCGACAGAAGTGAAAACTTTTTCTTTCTTTCTTTCTTCGTTATATACATAGAAAAAGATAAAAAAACATACCATACCATACCATACCTATAATACAGCGCCAATCATAGACCCTATCACTAATTTTCTGCTAATTTTCTATCGGAAGAAATTAATAAATTATAAAAAGATAAAATAATCACAAAAAGTAATAAATTACAAAAAGAAAAAATAATCACAAAAAGTGTCAGAATGCCAGGTTTGAACCCGGTACTATCTGAAACCATAAGGACTTACAGTCGAAGCGTTTACCGCTATGCTGCGAAGCTATTTATCGTATATTGTAAAATGGACAGTCTATAGCTAATATTGTGTGACGTCAGTCGTCGGTTACGGTCCAAAGGTCAAGCGATCCTGACGCTCGAGTTTAACTATTTTTACCCATCCAACGCCGCTAAAGAAGTTTTCACTTCAAAAACCGATTAATATCTTCTTATTTTAACAGCCCTGGATATTTCACGAAAAATAATGACAATCCTTTCTTAAAAGAACGCTACATAAACGTTCCCCTCTCTCCCTCACCCAAGTTCACATTATCGAAGCCTGTTTTTTTTGTTATACAGCAACCTATAAGGAATCAGGTCTTTGTTGTTTCAGCCATCATCTTGATTTCACCGGATCATCAAGATCTGGTCAAATCAAGACCATTTTCACTCTAATAAAAAAAAGTTGAGTTTTAAATAAAAGAAAATGTGTGCCAAGTTTTGTAAAATTTGGTTAAGAAATGAGCCCTGTAGACGGCAACTGACATATTGATATAGATGCGGACAAAAGCAAAATCGGCCACCTGTCGAAATGTAGACTCTCGCGCGCTTCGCTCGCTCGGTTAATAATCAGAACTGGCAAAATGTGGACGTTGTTACGCCTATGCCTAACCCTTAGAGCGTTTTCACACTCATCCGATATCCGATATCCGACATCCGACATCCGATATCCGACATCCGATATCCGACATCCGACATCCGATATCCGAGAGCCAAAACAGTAGTGTTGGCTCCGAAAACCGATATCGGGCCGGACAATGTGAAAGAAAGATATATATTTCATACATTTGACTTCCTCCGATATCGGATGTCGGATATCGGATATCGGATGTCGGATATCGGATGTCGGATATCGGATATCGGATGACTGTGAAAACGCTCTTACGGGGTTCTGTCGGCGTGACTATAATGTATGTTTTGTTTCTCATTCTCGGCCATACTATACTTTACTAAGGACTTCAGATGTCACTACTATTCCTTGTGTGTGTGGATTAGAAGATATTGCCTCCCTTTTTACCGATTACCCCCGGAAAGACCGCCAGTTGTATTTACCTACAAAATAGCTTGTTTATACAATTAAAAATATTATATTTCTATCCATCTTTTTATCTACGTCGTTGTATTGGTTTTGTACAGAAACGTAATACATTTATTCTGCCTGTTACACATAGGTCCCTTTGAGCGAGACGGTCTAGCTAGTGAACCATTATCATATTTATTGCCAAAGCTCATCAACTTCTTTTTCTGAAAAAGTTGTTGTTTTATGTATGTGGTGGATCTAGACACTATGCAATGATTACTGGAAGAATATCGTCATCCTCCTTGCGTTATTCTCGATTACATTTGAGCCCTTCACCTCGGAGTCTGGGGTTCCCTTTTTTTCAGTCTTACTTCGATGCGACTGAACTTCAATATTTTTGACTGCCATCTGACTTTCAGAATCCAGAACATATTAACCCCTCTAGACAACTGGCAATTCTTTGGCCGGCGTTTGATGAAATAGAATGACTGTCACATACGCCAAATCCCATACACTCGTCATTCTATTCCATGAAACACCGGTCAACGAATCGCAACTTGTCTAGAGGAGCAGGTTGCTTTATGGCATTAAGCATATTGTGCATATATAAATATTACATTTCTTTTAATTGAATCTGCAAGAAGTAAAAGGGTATAAGAGTCATGGATGCTTGTTATGCAATCACACTTTGACGGCTGAATGGATCTGGTTGAAATTTAGTACAGGTATTGTTTATAGTCGGGAATAACACTAACTGTGGCCAATTGCCACCTTTTTATATTTATGCTATTTCTTTGTTTTTTAAAAAGCTATGTTTTTGTACGTAGAATAGATTGTCAATATAATTTTTCAAGCAATGGACGTTTCCTTGGTTTTTTTCCTATTTTCTCCAATAGAATAGAAAATAAATATTAAGGAAAGTTATACCAGTCGTCCAAATAGTGGTCCTTCTCGATTATTACATGAAACCAGCAAGAATGGTAGTTACAAGATCACAAACGAGACTTGTGCCCGAGAAAACACAGGAATCGGCATCTCATGCACCAACAACGAGTGATGGTGCTAATCAGGCTCCAACTAGCGATAGCCGACCTCACTCTGTCTCCACGCATACAAGCCGCTCTTCGGCGAGGGCTGTTGCGAGGAAGCTTGCTGCGGAGGCCCAACATGCTCGCCAACTCGGCAAATTGGAATTGGAAGTTGAATTCGAACGTAAAGCCGCAGAGCTGGAGTTGGAGCGCAGGGCTAAAGAGATACAGTCGGAGCGCAGGACTAAAGAGTTACAGTTGGAGCGTAGAACTGCTGAACTGGAACTGCGTGCCGAACTTGCAACAATTGACGCAGAAGAAAGTGTCCGTTCTCACAGCGGTAGGAGTGATAAGAGTGTAAGAGAGTGGTTACACGTAGAAGGTAATAAAGATCAGTATTTTGTTCATAATAACACTACCATCTTATCACGAAATAATAATAATTATCAACAATCCACAATTGACATTCAGGTAGAGCCTAATATCATACCTTTGAATTCTCAGGGCTATTGTCACGACCATGTCCCTCTAAGTGCGACCAATCCACACCCTACAACGTCTCGGCCCAACATTTGTGGAGACAGGGTGGCCGCAAACGACTGCACGTCGCGACTCATCGATGCCCTAGAAGTTATAACAAAAAAGGATGGGCCGCCGCCTAACAGAAAAACACATTTTAATGTTTCACTACCCACCTTTGATGGTAGATCGCCATTAGATTGGCTTATGTTTAAACGTGCCTTTCTTGATACCGAAGGTTCTTACTCTACAGTTGAAAACTTGGCCCGTTTAAGCCACGCTTTAAAAGGAATAGCACGTGAAGCTGTCTGTACGTTGCTGGTTATGGCGCAACACGCTTCCGACGTTATAGAAGCTCTGGATCGGCGTTTTGGTCGTCCAGAGGAAATTGTAATTCGTGAGGTAAACTCTATCCGAGCCTTGCCTAAGCTTGGCAACGAGGTAAGAGATCTTAATTTATTTGCCATCCGTGTGCGCAACTGTGTGGAGGTTGTAAAGTTATTGGAGCACCACGACTATTTGCGATCTCCAGAGCTATTTGGAGCTTTACTAAGTAAGCTCCCACAACTTTTACGCACACGTTGGTTCGGCTATGCCAAGTATAATTGGAGATGCCAACCAAAGGTAGAGTTACTATCTAATTTTCTATCAAATGAAGTCGATCTCGATATGCAGTTTGGGTTCGTCATTGAACCTAGCACCTCGTCATCATACCGTGAGCGAGCACATACAGTGTCGGAGTCCGGTTGGGGAGCAGCTGGTGTCAAATCAGTGGGCAGTGAAAATGGTAAAATGCATTCTATTTGTTTGTTTTGTTCACTCGAACATTTGTTGTCAAAATGTGACAAATTTAAGGCAATTTCAATCGATGACAGATGGCATTTTGTAAAAGAAAAGAAGATTTGTTATCGTTGCCTAAAAGGAGGTTCACATAATTTTAGATTCTGTAATAAAAATAAAACGAACTGTGAAATAAAAGGTTGTAATAGGAAACACCATACGTTATTACACAATCCTAATTATAACCCTGTAACGGCTGCACATATTAGCGAAAATATAGAAAACATACCGTCTAACTCTTTCCAACAGCTCGAAAAGTCTGAACAAGTAATAATCAACACTACTGCTACACCAGGTGATACCTCACTTCGTCCTTTATTGAAAATAGTTGCTGTGACCGTATCTGGACCTGCCGGGAGCGTTAATACATTCGCACTATTGGACGACGGGTCTACAGCAACGTTTATTGACTCAGAGGTTGCCAAACAGATAGGTGCAAAAGGCCCAGAAGCGCAAATTCATCTAGACTGCGTAGGAGGTTTGTCCCGAGATAGCATTATAGAATATGTTGATTTTAAAATAAAGGGCAAACACACATCTGAGACTTTTATGATACACGGGGCGCGTTCCATTAAAAATTTAGGTTTATTAAGACAGTCAGTCACATCTTCTGGCCTAAGTTCTTATTCTCATTTGTGTGATCTAACAGAACAGTTGTGCTATTCCAACGCTAAGCCCTCTTTGGTGATAGGTATCGACAACTGGCATTTGAGCGTTGCAAGTGAAAGTAGGCAAGGCACTAAATCACAACCCGTAGCCATAAAAACCGTTTTAGGTTGGGTGGTATTCGGATTTTCAAATAGTAGAACTAAGCCTATGGAATTAGCATATCACGTGTCTTTTAGCGAACACAGCGACTAACGTCAAGACTTAGAGACTTTAATCAAAGAACAATACAAATTAGATGCCATAGGAATAACTAAGCATAAATCTCGCAGCACAGATGATCAACGCGCGCTTCAAATTTTGAATAAAACAGCTCGACGATTACCTAGCGGTCGGTTTGAGGTAGGATTATTATGGAAGGCAGATAATCCTGTTGTACCCGACAGTTATCCTTTGGCTCTGGGTAGGTTCAAAACTCTTGAAAGACAGATGCTATGTGATCCTCAGTTTGCTGAAAAATACCGTCAAAATATTCATGACATGTTGAATAAAGGGTACGCAGAGCAGTGCCCAGTTTCTACAACGAATTCAGTTTGCTGGTATCTGCCTCATTTCGGTGTTACAAATCCTTCCAAGCCTTTGAAACTGCGTATTGTTCATGACGCTGCTGCAACATCGCAAGGGGTCTCCCTCAACTCATTAATATTAACAGGACCTGATTTTTTACAGTCTTTACTTGGCATCTTGATGCGGTTCAGAGAAGGGAAAATAGCGTTAACTGCTGATATTAAAGAGATGTTTCCCCAGGTAAAAATTCGGGAAGACGATAGGGACGCGCAACGTTTCCTTTGGCGCGATAATCCCTCTACATTGATTAAGACTTACAGAATGTCGTCCATGATTTTCGGAGCTTGCTCTAGCCCTTCCACTGCTATATTTATCACTAATCTAAACGCATCAGAATTTCGAGATGACTTTCCAGACGCTGTTCGTGCGATCACCACAGATACTTATATGGATGACTACATAGGTAGCGTTGACACAGTTGAAACCGCAGCTAGCTTGGCAGCTGATATAACGAAGATCCACAAACACGGTGGCTTCGTTATGCGCGGCTGGGTCTCCAATGAACCTAGCGCACTCAAATTATTGCCAAACGAGTTGTTATCTGATGCGGTGGTAGGTCGTAGTCCACAAGAATTAAGTAAAAATAGTATAGGACTAGGATCACCCAGTTTCACAAAAACGTTGGGGTTGATTTGGCAGCCCATTTCAGATGTCGTTAGTTTCAATATAAATTTGAAGAACCCGTTGCCAAATCAATTGACCAAACGAGTAGTTCTTACACAAGTCATGCGTATTTACGACCCATTAGGTATTTTAGCACCATTAGTAGCTAGAGGGCGTATTTTATTTCAAAATTTGTGGCGAAAGGGTCTTGACTGGGACGAGTGTCTATCAGAAGCCGATAAAAATGTTTGGTTAGATTGGTACAATAGTCTCAAGTCTTTAGAAAACTTGCGAATTCCTAGATGTTATAATCTGTCAGAAACAAAAGATTGTGAGCTTGAGTTACATTTATTTTGCGATGCAAGTGAGCTAGCCCATATCGCTGTCGCTTACTGGCGATTCATTTTTGCCAACGGTGAAATTAAACTTGCACTTATTGCAAGTAAAACACGTGTCTCTCCACTGAAGCCAACATCCATCCCGCGTCTGGAATTGCAAGGCGCTCTGATAGCCACTCGCCTTGCTAATTTTATTTGCAAAGCCCATCGATTAAAGCCCAAACGGCGCTATTTTTGGTGTGACTCAATGACAGTGCTGGGTTGGTTGCGTAGTGACGCCAGAAACTTTAAGCCCTTTGTGTCACACCGTGTGGGCGAGATCATTGAAATTAGTGACGTAAAAGAGTGGCGTTGGGTTCCTACTGAATTTAACGTAGCTGATGACGCGACGAGAGGTAAATTGAAATCGCTCAATGTTCAATCGCGCTGGATAGCTGGGCCAAGTTTTTTATTATCTCCATCCTCTAAGTGGCCCTGCGAACCGCAGACCACCGTGACTTTAGGAGATGAAGAGCTAAAGCCATGTTTCAAAGCTCATCCATCGAAGTCGACCTCACCACCATTCTCTTTCACTGCGTCAGAAGCCGTACATTTCAATCATACGCGTCAGTTGCCCTTACCAGTAATTGTAGATATCAATCATTTTAGTTCGTGGATAAGAATGCTAAGAGCAACTGCACGCCTCCATCAATTCATCGCAACCATTTTTAAGAATCGCGAGCATATATTTGTCAATCCTATGATTAAGGAAATAGTTACCAATTTCGAGTTAATTCATAACGCGAATAATCACGCTGCGACTGCTCCTGCAACATTAAGATACCCAAGGACATTGGCTGCAGAGGCAATTCACCGAGCAGAATCTCACGCGTTACTGAAAAGCCAAATTAATTCATTTGGGAATGAAATGCTTTGTTTGATCCGCGGAGAAGTCATACAACAGAAAAGTCGCCTCTCCACCCTATCTCCCCTTTTGAATGAAAGAGGTCTAATATACTTATCCGGACGCATATCTGCAGTCGCTGACGTCGATCTGGAAGTGAAACATCCTATCATACTTGACGGCAAAGAGCTAACTGTTCACCTACTCATTAAACATTTTCACGTCAAGTTTGCTCATGCTAATACCGAGACAGTTATAAATGAACTACGGCAGCAATACTGGATCTTAGGAGTAAGGAACGCAGTGCGATCTGTAACTCGTAAGTGTAAGATGTGTAAGCTGTTACGTGCACCCACTATGCAGCCCCCTATGGGAGATCTCCCGGAAGCGCGACTAGCACACCACAGGAAACCATTCACCGTTGTCGGACTTGATTACTTTGGTCCTTTACAAGTTACAGTCGGTCGCAGGCGAGAAAAGAGATGGATCGCGCTATTCACCTGCATGGTCACGAGAGCTGTTCATCTGGAAGTTGTGCACAGTTTGTCGTCGGATGCTGCTATTATGTGCTTACGAAGATTTATTGCCCGGCGAGGGACTCCGGACACTATTTACTCAGATAACGGGACGGCTTTTGTGGGAGCGAATAGACAGCTACGGGCACTTTACAACAACAATGTTTCTGATTTTGCAGTAAATAATAAAATCAGGTGGCGTTTCATACCGCCCTCGGCCCCTTTTATGGGTGGAGCCTGGGAGCGGCTGATCAAAACCATTAAAACAGCCCTCCAAGTGACATTACGAGAAAGAGCACCTAAAGATGAAACCCTAATTACGCTGTTGACAGAGGCGGAGTCAATTGTAAACACAAGGCCACTCACACACATTTCCCCGGATGCAGATTACCCAGAAGCACTTACGCTAAATCTTTTCTTACTCGGTGAATCATCTAGGAAGACTGCCATAGACATCGTGGAAGTTAGCGACTCGGATTTCTGTGGCAGGAGCAGTTGGCGAAAAGCACTTAGACTCGCTGACCATTTCTGGCGCCGCTGGGTCCGAGAATATCTGCCAACCTTGGCTCCACGTCGCGTACCTGGTACACCTGCTCCACTTAAGGTTGGTGATCTGGTCCTGATAGGTGACGGAGAACTACCTAG
The DNA here is from genome assembly GCA_949126895.1 of Eilema caniola. Classification (NCBI taxonomy): domain Eukaryota; kingdom Metazoa; phylum Arthropoda; class Insecta; order Lepidoptera; family Erebidae; genus Eilema; species Eilema caniola. The sequence continues at coordinate 8,600,024 of OX421478.1, forward strand.
GGGTACTTGGCCTCGGGGCATTATTGAAGCAGTATACCCAGGACGAGATGGCATAGTAAGGGTGGCAGATGTACGGACCCAGGCGGGGTTGTTACGTCGCCCCATAAAAAAGCTTGTGATACTCTAAAAGAGGGGAGTATGTGGCCAATTGCCACCTTTTTATATTTATGCTATTTCTTTGTTTTTTAAAAAGCTATGTTTTTGTATGTAGAATAGATTGTCAATATAATTTTTCAAGCAATGGACGTTTCTTTGGTTTTTTTCCTATTTTCTCCAATAGAATAGAAAATAAATATTAAGGAAAGTTATACCAGTCGTCCAAACTAACTACTACTTTTTATTCCGGGAATAAGAATTCCACAAGGCTGAAGCTGTGGGCAGCAGCTAGGTTATAATATTAGTAGATTTACCACTAGACAATAAGATTAATATTTGGTAATTCTCTGCTTCACCAAAACATTTATAGTTTCCAGACTGTTTCTTAAACTAACCCAATCTTGGCTTCAACAGTCTGTTTCAGTACGAACATTAGTTTAAAACATTAGTTTTCCTCTCTTGTTCACAACATGGCGTATAATTCAAGCAACACGTTCAAAGCTGTTATAAGACATTATTATATTATTTACAACTGCTATAAAATTATACTGAATCTTTCATAAGGTCATTTTAAGTTATTAAATCCTCGGCTCATCGTAAACTTGCTAAGGAATGGTTCACACAACCTCATCATAACACAAACTCACGCCTTTATCCCCGAAGAGGTAGGCAGAGGTGCTAGCACCCACATTTCGCCGGGTTATGTTTAGGTCCCAATGTAATAGGTGGCGAGCCTATTGCCACTAACTGGGTACTTATAAACCTGCGATAAATACACACATAACTTCAAAAAGCATCGAAAAGTCATTGGTGTGTGCCATGGAAAACCTGGGATCGAACCCGAGACCTCGTCTCAGCAGTCCATTACCCATACCACTAGGCTACCGAGGTTAATCGGTCACACACACAACCTCATACTGTACGTTTATCGTTCTAGTGTAAATCTAACCGAAGAATAGACAAATCCGAATAATACTTTAGCGAAGGATTACCGAACTTTTCAAACGTCGGTATGCTTGAAAAATTTGGGTGATTTAGTTTTATCCTATTCAGTTGATAATTAATATTGTGACGTTCCATAGCATTTTAAGTCCAGCGAGCGAATCCAGTGTTGTAATGCTTCTGGAATAATGTGAACGATTACCTACTGGAATGTGCCTATTCCTGTAAGTAATCCAGTCCACTCACTGGATTGTTACCAGTTCAAGCGCGTTTAAAATACGTGAATAATGTGAACACTACACTCCAGAACAATTCAGTCCATAAAATCATACGTATCGATGTTATTTTGCTCTGCGATAGTGTCGATACGTACGATTGTGCTTTTTCTGTACAATTCACGTGTAAACCAGTGACATTATCTTTTACACGAATAAATATGTATCATATAAACACTCTGCTCTACCAGTAGCAGTACCAATGCTGTGTGAAATAAGCCTTAACACGAATAAAAATGCTATAATTTCTGAAATAAATTCTATTTTTACTTTCTTTTTAACATTTATTTTATAAAATACTTTTATAGACATTAGATATTATCGATCTACAGCCATTCTTATGTTTTTTTTTTTGAGTATGTCTTTTAAAAATACCTACATGTATACCTAAGTAAAACATTTTTATTAAATTTGTAAACAGTAGATTTAACCGAGATGGTTTTCAACTGTCGAGTGTTTAATCAGACATCATCTATGTTTACATCCAATGATCCGCTTGTTGAATAAATCTCGACAGTAAACACGCTGATTTTACAGTCGTTTCAGAGGGAAAGATTTTGGGCAAAGTTTCGATTGAAAAGTTATCTGGAAGTATGAATTTAATTAAAAACAAACAAAAATGATTATTTAAGGGAATATTGTATACGTGAAATTAATAATGTACCTATTCAAATTTTTTTTTGATGAAAATGAGTTAGCTGACTGACCTGTAACCAAGATCTTTGTCTCCCCTATTCCGCTATCTGTTGACACTAGGTTGTAACACAATGATCTAGTCAGGTTATCGTAGCAATAATTTGTATAGTGGCAGGTGTTAGAGTAAATTAGACCAAATAGTACTATTATCTATTCTGTGACCAAACTTAACTTCGGATATATATCTCGGAAACAGGCTTAACCCCTACTTACTACGAAAGTACAGGCCTGAAAACTTTTGACTACAAATACCTAACTATTGTATAAAAAGCTATAAAAAAATACCAGGAGGTAGGACCAGACGGTATTTCCGTCCAATTGAGGAGTCCGACTGGGGAATACCGCGGTCATAATAACCTCGTGTTGTGTTGTGTTGAGAGATTTTGTGCTGTCTGTGGGCACACCTAGAGCTTGTCCTGCTTTATGTTCTACACCGTCGGCACAGAAACTCTCTGTTCTAACAATCAGCATATTCACAACAATAAACCATTATACCTCCATCCAAACTTAACCGCGGCTCGGAACTTCGTACGAGTACGGGTTCAAAACAGTGGGGTTTGAGAAAAGAGAGCGAGTTGAACGCCGATGGCCTGAATTCGCACTTGTACGAACTTCCGAGCCGCCATTATGTTTGGTTCAAGGTTGGGGTCATTATTTTTACCTATGTCCAGCAGTGGAGTATCAATTAATTAATTGATACCTACACGTTGGTATGTACTAAAATATACGGAATCTCACCGAGGTCTTTGGGCGGACAGCCTCTGTGGCGTGGCCTGAGGAGGGCCAGACCGAGAGGCATGGCCCTGGGTCAGCCGGGGTGCAAGGGATATGTCGCCTGACAACCTCACCTTCGGCCTAGCACTACGACCCACAGAGGGCGTGGGGATTTCCCGAACGTGAAAAAAAAAATCAGGCGCGAGTTCGATCCCCGCTTAGTGCAAATATTTATTAATTAATATGGGTATTTACATTGGCCTGATCGTGCCTCGGAGAGCACGTTAAGCCCACAGTTTCCAAACAAACGTGTATGATAGTCGTTATATAGATGAAATGAGTGAAATGACCCACAGAGAAGGCCTATGTGGGTCATTTCACCCATCACCTCAACCATCACCTGTCTGTTCAACAGCGTCGCTACTGATAGTAGAAGTAGTAGGTCTTTGGGATCCAAACTAAACTGCCAGCCGATAAGCCGTCTAATGGATCTTATACTCGTTGATGCCTCATAAAAAGGAAAATTCTGTCTAGTACCCACTCTCCAAATTAGTACTCGTATTCCAAGTTCTGAGACCAAGTAATTCCATCACGATTCTACAAACATTGTTCCCACACTTAATATGTAAGCGTCACAAAATGAATCCTCAATTAAATGCGAGTCATTTATCATATATTTTAGCATAATATATCAATATCTATGTTTTATTTTTAAGCTGGCTGTTGTAGGACGTGAGCAAGACGCTAGGCCCAATGACGCCTTGACCAATAACTTAAGCACTTAAATTGATTAACTTCACTAAACAGGAAGACACCCATTTAAAATAATTATCGTAGCTTGAGAGACAGGTGATTAATTCTAAAAGGGACGCTAAAACTGCCTACGTTTTTGCTATAATCACGCAAATAAACAATAAAGCGGGTCGGTTATGTCAGACTCGAACCAACTAGAACCGTAACAGCATCTCAGGTCTCGAATGCCTTGTAATTTTAGAGGCATTTCGCTCACATGCCGGGTGATCCTGGCCATCCCCAGTTTCGATATAGCCCCCTCTAGTGTGGGAACTACAGTATGCTCATCTTTCTCGGGTTTGATAGCACTGTTCACCTGATGGAAAGTGGTTACCGTGGCCTATGGACGTGTGCAATACCAGGAAAGTCGCACTCTTAAACACAGAATTTCTGTGCCGGCAGTGTAGAAGACGAAGCAGAAATAGCCTTTGATCTTCCCACTGACAGCACAAAAGCTCTCCAGTGAGGTTCGTATGCGGCCCTAGGGCCAAACTTGGAGATCGTTCGAGAACGCAGCCGGCTCAATGTACCTGTATGGTAAATATAATATTGCTTTTTTTTTAAAACAGAAAGAAAATCGCCGTTATTAGATTCTCGCCAAGTCCGAGACACCTCCAATATAAGTGATTTTAAGAATAAGAAAATTGTGGGGCTCTTCTTTGGATTTATCTAGTAAGAACCGGACTCGTAGTCTGCAACTCGTCATTCTAGATATGGCCACAAAACAAATGCGTATGTCACTCCCATAGATTGAGCAATCTATTCTTTTCTGCCCCCTAAAATCCAACCACACGTCCTGATCGTGTCCAACTGAATCTCGTGGGGGCCGACACATCGAAACGAATTTACTGCACGCCAACTAACGTTGTTCTGGTACACTTGAATATTGGCGTCTCGCCATTAATAATTGTATATTTTACTGGCATTGGCCAAATTTCCGAACATGTTTTCTTTGGGGTTGAATTCCAAAATTGGACCTTCTAATGACTTGTATTTTTTTTATACCACTTAGATGGCAGACAAGCACACGGTAAAGAAAGTGGAAGTGTTGGAAAGTGATTACCGTGGCCTATGGACGTGTGCGACCACTCGCACTGCCAACCCTGTTAGAACAGAGAATTTCTGTGCCATCAGTGTAGAAGATAAAGCAGGACAAGATTTAGGTCTTCTCACTGACAGCACAAAAACTCTTCAGTGAACTCTGGCTACCCTACTCACCGCATGGAACAACACGAGGTTATTATGAATGGACGAATTGGACGGGAATACCTACATACGACGAACATACGACATACGACAGAAATACGACAGGTATACCTACCTCCTACAATTTTATTTATCACTCACTCTTTTTTGAGGACGGGTAAGAGATAGAGTGCAGTGGAGTTCGAAAGTTCTTCGCGGAACGATTCTTTGTAAATTTTAGTTGGCATAAATTATCTCGGGTCTACTGGTGATCGGGTCTACTGGTGGAATGCGGAGATCGCGAGGCTGCGTCAAGCCTGCGTGATCACGCACCGCCGGTGGGCCCGATTCCGTAGGAGGCGTACCCGTCCCGCAGACTCGGAGCCCCGATTGGCGGAGCTTCATGAGGGATACAGGGAGGCCCGGAATGCCCTCCGAGCGGAGATCAAGCGGTCAAAAGCCGCTTGTTACCGGGAGCTCCTGGAGACGCTGGAGCGGGACCCATGGGGGCGGCCTTACCTTATGGTAAGCGAAAAGCTGCGCCCCCGGGCCCCTCCGATGACGCAGGTGCTCGAGCCGGCTCTACTCGGAGGAGTGGTGGAATCCCTGCTCCCGGCGCGAGCGGAACATGTTGCGCCGCAGATGGCTCCGCCGCCTACGGCGCCCAGTGTGGTGACTGACGACGACGTGCCCGAGGTCACTTGGGTAGAACTAGAGCTGGCGGTGCGAAGGCTGAGGGCCAAGAAAAGCACCGCCCGGGACCCGACGGCATTCCAGGCCGTGCGTGGGTCCTAGCTCTAGGGGAAGACGGCCTCGAACCCCAACTGAGAGGGTTCCTCAGCGCATGTTTGGAGCGGGGCCAGTTTCCGAAGATGTGGAGGACGGGGAAACTGGTCCTCATTCGCAAGCAGGGACGCCCGGCGGACGAGCCGTCCGGGTACCGGCCCATAGTGCTGCTCGACGAGGTGGGCAAACTCTTCGAAAGAGTTATTGCCAAGCGCCTCGTCGAGCATCTCTCTAGAGTGGGGCCGGACCTGGCGAACACCCAGTTTGGGTTCCGCCGGTGGCGTTCCACTGTGGATGCCATCATGCGTGTGAGGACTCTGGCGGGGGATGTTGGCGGTGTCCTTGGACATCTCCACCTTGCCCTGGAGTTGCATCAGGGAGGCACTCGTGTACCACGACGTGCCTCTCTACCTCCGCCGCATAGTCGGGGCGTACCTGACGGAGAGAGCCGTCATCTACCCAAGTTCGACGGGAGTCGGTAGGCGTGAGATGTCGTGCGGTGTTCCACAGGGGTCGGTCCTGGGGCCGCTCCTGTGGAACATCGGGTACGACTGGGTGCTTTGCGGTGACTTCGCGTACGGTGCCACCGTCACGTGTTACGCAGATGACACGCTAGTGACGGTGGGCGGGGCTACGCACCGCGAAGCGACCCTGAGGGCCACGACCGCGGTTGCTCTGGTCGTCGACAGGATCCGGCGGCTGGGTCTCAAGGTGGCTCTGCACAAGTCCGAGGCCATGTTCTTTCGTGGTCCTCGGCGCAGGCCAGGCCCGGGAGCCAGCCTTACAGTGGGAGGCACTCCCATCGACATCAAGCCCCGGTTGAAATACCTGGGGCTCGTGCTTGACGGTCGATGGGACTTCGGACAGCACTTCCGAAGTCTGCGCCCCAAGTTGGTGCTCACGGCGAATGCCTTGGGCCGGTTGTTGCCCAACTTGAAGGGCCCAGAGGCCTCCTGCAGGAGACTCTACGCGGGTGTCGTGCGGTCCATGGCCCTATACGGATTCGTGCCTCTGCTCCGTACGGCGCAGAGCACGATGGCCTCCAGGGCCATCAGGGGATACCGCACGATATCCTTCGAAGCGGCGAGTCTCCTGGCCGGATCGCCACCGTGGATCCTGAAAGCGAGGGCCCTTTCGGCACTATATCAGTTCCGGAAGGAGGCGCGGGAGCGGGGATTCGATCCCGAGCCCGAGGATATTCGGGCCGAGAAATCCCGGCTCCACCAGGTCATGGTGGCCGAGTGGGAGCGACGACTTGGGCAACCACGCGCAGGGCACGCCGTCATTGCGGCGGTAAGGCCCATCATGGGGGAGTGGCTAGAGAGGCCACACGGTAGCCTCTCGTACCGTCAGACGCAGATTATCACCGGGCACGGTAGCTTCGGGCGGTATCTGCATCTGATGGGTATTGAGCCAACGCCCGAGTGCCATCACTGCGACGCGAGCGTGGACTCGGGGCTGCATACGCTCACCGAGTGCCCGGCGTTTGAGACGCCGAGGCGGGAGCTTGTGGCGGCCCTGGGGGTGAGAGTGCTCACGCTCTCCACCCTGCTCGCGGCGATGGTCCGCTGCGCGTATGCGTGGGCGGCCAGCGCTTCCTTCTGCGAACAGGTCAAGCTCGCGAAGGAGACAGCAGAGCGGGCGCGGCGCGATGAGCGAGAAAGGCTCGCTGACATCGCTGCACGCGCCCGAAGGCGGCTCGGGCGTCGGAGGGCGCAAACTGACCTCCGCCCCCCGTGAGCGCGGGCCTGAGGGTGACGGGTGGAGCCGCCCGTCACCCTAGCAGAAGCAGGCCACGGCGGCGGCGCGCATCGTAGGACGATGCGCGCCTCCCCCCACTGGTGTTGAGTCGGGGACCGCGTGGTCCCCCCCTTCCCGAGGAGGGCCAGACCGAGAGGGATGGCCCTGGGTCAGCCGGGGTGCGAGGGATATGTCGCATGACAACCTCACCTTCGGCCTAGCACTACGACCCAGAGACGGCGTGCGGTTTAGTCGGTTCGAGTCCGACATAACCTCCCCCTCCGGCTCCGGAGGGGTGGGTATCCGTGGGGATTTCCCGCACGTAAACAAAAAAAAAGGCATAAATTATTGAAAACTCTTTCACTGTTTTTACGCAGCAAAACTTAGATACATGTAGAATCTGCTGAAGTGAAAACGTATTTGTCTAGCGAGGCTGAACTATCCATATAGTAGTCGTCGACTATTTGAATGATATTAAATTTGCCCGTTCACTTTCCACCGGTTTCAATTTTCTTTTTACATGATTTATACGAAGTGTGACATTTGTATACGAATTGTGAGATTTGTAGAATAATTAAATTGTAATTTAAATTTCTCTGATATCAGACTCGAAACTTAAATAAACAGTTGTTAGAATACAGCAAGAGGGAAGGGACTCATGGGAATCAATATTTTTTAGATTAACATTTTAAACGATTCGCGGAATGCGTAGGTATTCGTTTATTCAAAAACTCAAATCACGTTTTTAAATATAAATATTTATAAAATATGTTATGGACCAAGTGATAAATCGGGCATTACGATATAATATGAGAGTTTAAATCAATGCCGGATTTAGGGGAGGGTAACCGGGGCGGCAGCCCCGGGGCCTCCACAAAAAGGGGCCCTCACAATAGAGAGGTCGGATTTTTTTTTTAAATTCCGTCTAGTAAATACTAGTAAACATCTTTTCCTTAGATATTCTTTTTCGCTGTTTTACCTTTACCTACAGTACTTTGTACAAACATGATTATATTATTCGTGAAAATTAAGATTAAGAAATATCATTTTTTATCTTGGTTCATATGTTTGTTCAATGAAAATTATTAAAAATTGGCTTCGAACCACGATGGGACAAAACCGTTTATCTATGGAATGTGTATATATATGGAATGTGGTTATCGCGGCCTATGGACGTGTGCAACATCAAGGGAGTCCCACTTGTGAGTAAAAAATTTAATGAGAAATTATTTTATAGTTATACTAGCTGACCCGGCGAACTTAGTACCACCAATATTTTTCCGCCCGCGTGGCGTCAGATCCCGTTCCCGCTGCAGCCTCTACTACAATAAACATTTATTATACATATAAACCTTCCTCTTGAATCACTCTACCTATTAAAAACAACTGCTTTAAAATCCGTTTTAAGCATACAAAGATTTAAGCATACAAAGGGTTATAGGGACAGAGAAAGCGACTTTGTTTTATACTATGTACTGATTTGTAATGTATTGTAATTTATATGTATATTAGTTATTCATGTGAAATTATTTTATATTCTAGCACTGTAGGTCTGTTGATGAACAGTTAAGTAGCCAGTGATTTTTAAGAATTTAAGGGTAAATTAAATTTTATTTATAAAAGTCGGAAGCACGAATGTGGTTGCCCTGGTGTTGGACACGTCCATACACTTTCCATAAGATGGGCTAGGGCCAGACCGAGAGGGATGGCCCTGGGTCAGCCGGGGTGCGAGGGATATGACGCATGACAACCTCACCTTCGGCCTAGCACTACGACCCAGAGACGGCGTGCGGTTTAGTCGGTTCGAGTCCGACATACCCCTCAGATACCCACCCCTCCAGCTCCGGAGGGGTGGGTATCTGAGGGGATTTCCCGCACGTAAAAAAAAGCCACCTAAGTGGTATAAAAAACCTACGAGTTGTGAAAAGAAATGTTTATAACCTACAATAATTAGCTTTAGAATTATAAACTAGATTCTCGAACTAGATATGAAAACTAGAAACTGAATTTTATCAGAAGAATAGGTACTGAATATTAGTAAATGTTGTTGAGTGTTTTCTATATACACCGACCTGTAACGCCACCTGTTGGAATCGCTATGAATTTTTAAGGATTGCACCGCGTTGACAACACTCGCGGGTTCTGTCCCTCGTCGAATGTGACAATATTGAAGTTTGCCACCGTTGTATATTTCTGCACACGGCAGAATATCTTTACAGATGTTCTATTTTTAGATAGCTTTAAGTGCAAGTAATATCAGTTATATTCTAAACGGGGTTACTATAAAACGTGTCATTACCCTATAGCACTAATACGCTGACTCATAAGTGCTCTTCGTGGACAACATCAGCCAAAATGTTTGATAGGTGCTGGTCATAGACAAGGCTATGCTATTCGCTCAGGTATTATTCAGCTAGGTGCTCTAAATGATTTACACCCAACCGAGATTGGTGCTTGGATGAAATGATCATCGACTTGCTAACTTTTAATCTTTTAGACTTTTTACTATTATAACTTATAAGATACCAAATAGTAGATACAAGTAATTAAAAAATTAAGAAATGTCAAAATAATGTTAAGTATTGTTCTTAAAAGCTCGGTATAAAAGCGCCTGTTTGTAGCTTCATGACAGCAAACAAGTGACGTATCTATTGTTGTTGTTCCATGCAACCAGTCTAGTTGTACTTACATTTTTTGAAGTGAAAACTTCTTTAGCGGCGTTGGGTGGGTAAAAAGTGTTCAAATTACGTCAGGATTAGTTGACCTTTGAACCGTAACCGACGACTGACGTCATACAACATTACAACAGCTATACACTACACTTCGCGGCTTAGCGGTAACCGCTTCGACTGTAAGTCCTTACGGTTTCAGATAGTACCTGGTTCGAACCTGGGCTTCTGGTACTTTTTGTGATTATTTTTTCTTTTTGTAATTTATTACATTTTGTGATTATTTTTTGTTTTTGTAATTTTTTACTTTTTGTGATTATTTTTTCTTTTTGTAATTTATTACTTTTTGTGATTATTTTTTCTTTTTGTAATTTATTACTTTTTGTGATTATTTTTTCTTTTTGTAATTCATTAATTTCTTCTAACAGAAAATTAGTGATAGGGTCTATGATTGGCGCTATATTATAGGTATGGTATGGTATGGTATGGTATGGTATGGTATGGTGTGTTCTTTTTCTCTGTATATAACGAAGAAAGAAAGAAAAAGTTTTTACTTCTGCCGGCACTCCCGGAGTGCGGGTTGCACTACGTCTTTTTTTATAAAGGACACGCCAATTTGACTTCACTTCGCCAGATGGTAAGCTGAAGGAAACATATTAGAATTTTAAGCCCGTAAAGTTACACCTTCCATATGAAGGTTTTGCCATACTCGCTTGGTTTTAGATCGGTCGTTCTGGAAGTCTATAGGAGAAGGCCTATGCTCAGCAGTTGACTATGTGTGGCTGATATGGTGATGATGATGATGAAACTTATACCGTGGTCAGATGATTATCTGTAATCATTGATTAGGTGAGTATTTTGTAACTTAACTCATAACTTTGAAACCTAATATCATCTGCTTAAATCATAAATACCGATAACTATATATACTTGGTATATAACCTTAATGGGGCATTTAACACAAAATGATTTTATTTTCTTCTATCAGTATTCAGTGGTTTCTGAAATTAACACGTTCAACTAAACAAACTATTAACTATATAGTAGTTCTGTGAACAGTAGACTTCGCAAGCACCCCCCATTGGCACATTTTTGGTACCCTTCGTATTCAAAAAAGAAAAGCGATACAGATCTTCAGATTTTAAACACGCCTGGATATTGCTCCAGAAAATAATGACGATCCGTTCTTAAAATACGCTACAGTAAACTTGAAGCTCATGTTTTTTTTATAACGAATTTTACCTTTACGAAGCTTGAGGTTTTCTTCACCGCAATCTGTCAGTAATCATGTCCTTGATGTTTCAGCCAAAAATCATCAAGAGTCGTTCAAGGTAGATAGAATACTACCCTCATCCATTTATCTCCTGTTTTCCTTCCTATTAAAAAAACGCTTGACAAAAGTTGGGTTTTAAATCACAGAACATATATGTCAAGTTTGGTGAAAATCGGTTTAGAAATGAGCCTTCTAGACCGGAGCTGACAATCCGACATAATACGGACCAAAACACAATCGGCCACCTTGTCAAAACAGAGACTCTCATTCACTTCGCTCTGTCGGTCAAATATAAATTAAAAAAATATTTAAAAAAATATTCCACAACATTTCACACAACACTACTTATTAATATAGATTCATTTTTCGTAGCCCATTGCCCCTCGTTTTCACCTAAGTTTAAAACATGTAATTTTTATAGCATCTGCATGCTTTATATTCAAATCGGTTAAGATAGAAAAAATATTGAATTGGTCTTGGTTTGATAAGGTATTTGGTAAGGATTGGTAAGTCGCAGATCGCGGGTTCCAGCCCCGCCTAGATTGATTCAATATTTAATATCCTATCTAAATAAAGCACGTATATCTAAATAGATTTAAAAAAAGTATTTGACAAGTTGCAATTTGTCACCGGTTTCAGTGTGAACGGAAATGTGTGTTATACTTGTAAGTATACAACTTGTTGACTATTACATACTGTGTGAATAAAAAAGAGTTTGAGACTGTCTTAATACATGTATAAAACAAGTCATTATGTTTTGACAAATCTGCAACAAGTTACTGTTTCTTGGTGAAAACGAGGAATAAGGCCTACTTCACCTTTTTTATTAGTTATTTACTGCCGGCTAGGGTTAAACATTTATAAATGGATTTTTAAAATCAAAATAATATTTAAATTTAAGTAGATACCTATCTAAATTTTGTATTTTAAGTAGAATTTGTAAGAAATACACAATAACAAAGATAAGTGTTTAATTATATTAAGATTGAAAAAAGTGGAATTCTCAGACGAGACTTGTACTCCAAATTTAAGTGTTCAATTAATCAAATGAAATTCTAACCTACCATTTTTAGCTGAAGAAAAAGTAAAAATTGAACTTGAAGTAAAAAGAACCACTTGGACTATTTAATGAACAAATTAGGAATATTCAGAGAAACGTAATTAATTCGGGGCTTGCCGAAATTTATTTACATTAAATTATACTCACGGCTCCCGAATTATTAGGATCTATTCTGAATATTCAGATCCAGTACCATTTTTCTAATACCTTATTCTAGTATTTCTTTGTTATCATATTTATTTTCTGTTCCGAACCAATGCCATTTTTGAAACTATTCAAACTAGCGTTACTCACTGTGTTGTCTCGTGTTTTTGGACTGTTTTGTTTACATAGCATAACCAAACTTTGACCAGGTAAATGTATCATTGGTACATACATACATATAATCACGTCTTTATCCCCGGAGGGTTAGGCAGAGGTGAATTAACACCTACATTTCACCAATCTGTATTTGGTCCCACGTAACAGGAGGTGAGCCTATTGCCGTATTCCGGGTACTATTGTTGACTCGAGCCGTGCATCTGAGGCTGAGTCTGGGCTGTACGTATCTGTCTGATGTTAAAGTTAATCAGCCCTATCCCTTAGTCGCCTTGTACGACACCACATGGGAAGAGAAAGGGTGGCCCAAATTCTACTTTGCCGGCAACCACACGACCTTGGCCTGGTATGGTGAAAAAAATACGCAATACATGTACTTTCTTGGGTTTGATTTCAGCATATTCATCTCATTTTGCCGTCATCATTATGCCATAACGCTGGTAATCCGTTTCTTTTTCATGCGAATATCCCATTGGAATCTACTGCAGCTTCAAAGCCAAAGGAAAATAGACACAGTGACTCAAAATTACCCAGCATTATCAATGCCAATTAAAAAGAAGAAAAAGAAAGGTATGGTCACTTCTTTGTGAAGGTTTCAATACCAAGATATTCACAAATTGTATATATACAGGGTGTATTTTTGAAACGGGGCAGTAAGGGCAAGTACCTTAACCGTTGCAGTTACAGCAAAACGTTCTCAGAAGACCTTCCCTAACTTTTTGACATATTTTGAACTGCATTCACAGATTTTGTAAAAAACTTACAGTTGGCAAAAAAAAATGCAAAAAGTCCAAAAATTTTTTTTATGCTCATCGATTCTATTTCATGTGGGGATCAAAAAACTCTATGAGACCATTTTAGCTTTCAGTACTAGGAAAGACAGAAATCGCCAAAAACGTTTCCCATACATTTCGGCAACAGAAACAAATTTCTACGATGGTCTTACTTTTTGTTATGGCCAGGAAGTGGGTAGAATTGACTGTAAAGTAAATAAAAAGAATTTTTACCCTCAAATTTCGAATTTGATTCGAAAATCTGTGTGTTATTCTTAGTTTCAGCTGAGAAACTTCGTATGAGTTATTAATTAAGGATTTTCGCTAAAATGTCTTCTAATCGTGAACAAATTGACTTATTAGAAGCGTATTTTGTCAATAATCGAAATGCGGGAGCTGCATTAGTGTGGTACCGCAATAAGTATCCGTTGCGGCATGTGCCAACAAGAAAGGTTATTACAAATCTTTTGAAAAACCTGGAATTGCAGGGTTCTTTCAAAAGAAAGCGGCAGCCTCGTGTGGACATGGACACGGAGATTGCGGTTCTAACTTATGTCGAAGCATATCCAGAGGTATCGTCCAGGCAAGTCGCCCTTGAAGTAGGTGTATCCCACTCCCTTGTGATAAAGATATGGAAGAAATACGGCTACAAGTGCTATCGATATGGGCGCATAGTTCAAGTGTTACATCCGGGTGATGATGTTCGAAGGCTTACTTTTTGCAGATGGCTAAGAGGAAAAATAAGCAGAGATCATGAATTTTTAAATTACATACTGTGGTCAGACGAAACGAATTTTTCCAATAACGGTATGTACAACAGAAAAAATCACCACTATTGGTCCAAAGAAAATCCACTAAGAGTTACGGCAAGTCATAATCAGGTTCGCTTCTCATTCAACTGTTGGTGTAGTATAATGTCCAATCGAGTCATAATGGTGGAATTTTATGAAGGGAAACTGAATTCTGCCATGTATAATGAAGTCATTTTTCACCATCTTGAAAACGAGATGGACGAATGGCCCCTGTCGGAATTGCGAAAAGTTCATTTTCAACTCCGCCACATAACAGTCACCTTTCACGTTCCAATTTGAGCCGCCTATTCGGTACACAGTGGATAGGTACACATGGTCCAACACAGTGGCCACCTCGTAGCCCTGATCTATCACCACTTAATTTTTTTTTATGGGGCTTCGTGAAAAACGAGGTGTATAAGACGACGTACGCCAGTGTTCAAGAGCTCAAGGATGCAACATTATTAGCCGCCATTCTCTCAGTGCAAAAAAGGATAGACTTATGTATTCGTGAAAATGGAAATCATTTTGAGCAATTTATTTTATAAACCAATTTCTTAAATGTTTAAATGATTTTTTTTATTTAAAAAAGTTCAAAATTTTACCTGACCTATGAGTTTCGAGTTGATTTATCATATTTCCGTCCGAAATGTATGGGAAAGGTCTTTGGCGATTTCTGTCTTTTCTAGTACTGAAAGCTAAAATGGTCCCATAGAGTTTTTTGATCCCCACATGAAATAGAATCGATTGGCATAAAAAAAAAAATTTGAACTTTTTGCATTTTTTTTGCTAACTGTAAGTTTTTTACAAAATCTGTGAATGCAGTTCAAAATGTCCCAAAAAGTTAGGGAAGGTCTTTTAAGAACGTTTTGCTGTAACTGCAACGGTTAAGGTACTTGCCCTTACTGCCCCGTTTCAAAAATACACCCTGTATGTCGCCGCCAACTAGCTTAATCAGCCTAGGCAGTTAACTTAACGGCCTGAATTGTATTCAGCCATTTAATTAAACGGCTAGGCAAATAGCTTGGATCGATAACGTTTAACTACTTGCCTAGCCATTTAATTGAACAGTTAGAAAAATTACTTATTTCTGCAATATCTATAAAAAAAAATACCACGAAGGCTTAATACGGAAGCTACGCTCCGCTCCGCTCCCGCATTAGCCTTCTAACCTAGCCTAAACAAGTCGGATTGCGCAGCTATCACAGTAAACCTACCAATAATTTTCTGTGAATACACCTCTGTCTACCCCCTCGGGGATTTCCAGGTGTAAGTATATGTTTTTATGTATGTAATTTTCTATCTTATTTCTAGGAAGTGCCCAATCTTACGATTGACCTAAGCATTAATTGAATAGTGGCGTTTAGTTAACTGCCTAGGCAGTTCATTGGACAGCTGATTAAGCTAGTTGGCGGCGACATATACATTTAATTTTAGTTCATAAAGAAAATTAAGGTTTATTTATTTTCGCTTCTGAGAACTTTTTGAAAAGCTGCCCGAAACATACAAAACTTTCATCAACGGAAACATCTTTGATAATTTATTATAAGCACAGCCTTAGTAAAGTGCTTCTTTCAGAAATCACGAATAACGAACCCAAGAAAGATAATTTTAGCGTTATCGCGCCTAATTTACAGACGAAGTTATGTAAAGCGAAATTCTGTGATATCCTGAATCTGCACAATAATTAACGGGAGGTTGAAATGACGTTGCTTTTCCTTAGGAAAGGATCCTGAAATGTCACATTGTAAAGGAAATTAACCACACCGTTATCCACCGTGATAAATGAACGACTGAAGAATACGAATTCAGAAATAAACTTCATTTCATAAGTGAAATTAAATCAGTCAACTCAAAGTATTAGGCTGAACAATGAAACACTCGTACCATTCATTCTGATATCTTTTTCCGCATAACACTAACTAAATATATAGCGTATATTGCGTATATTATGTATGGCAGAACATTGTGAGATGGTCCTCTTTCACCTCCAAGCCCGGGATCCACCTTCCAGCTTTTCCACCTCCTCTTCATATAATCTTGTTCATCTATTGTCATAGTAGTAAGACTATCGGCACCGCACACATGACTACAGACTATACCTACGTTACTTTACAAGAATTCAAAAAGTACCACACGTAATATTTTGGGTGATGATCACGTTCATTAGATTATCATAAATTTAATGATTTTATATTTTCTCAGAGTAACAAAATAACATTATATACACGTGCCATGTTAACAATGGTGGCACTCAGCTTACGCCCCGCTTAAAGGACCCGGGACTGTAGCAAGAGGGAAACACGTGAGCTGGCAAGGAATTCCAGGTCTTAATGGTGCGACAAAAGAAAGAATCACCGAACCACTTGGTTCTTGAAGGAATGTTTTGCACTGTATACGGGTGACATCTAAGTCCTGCACGTGTTGTCCTGTATAGGAAAGGAGAGGGTGGAACTAATTGGAATAGCTCATCAGAACATTCACCATCGTAGAGACGGTGAGTTAGTGGTGAGTTAGATGAGCTCCAATGACTTACTTTTGTGTTTATTTTACTACAATCTACCTACTACCTCAAACATAATAACACGTTTTAAGAAATTAGAATGTGAACATCCCCATTTCCCACATAATTAAAAAACTTGGTCTACTACCTATTTGTATTAGAATTTATGTTAGTCGTGATTTATTCGTAAAGTTGGCCTCTGTTCGGTCGGTAGCACGGTAATTGAATGTTCATTCACACGTTATTTGATTACAAGATAAATGTTTCATTTGGCACTAAAAGTTCTATCTTTACAACACCATTAGGTGAATTACGTCCGATCTTTTTAAAGGAAGAGCTAGGTTAATCAATATTATTTTGTCTCTCGTTTGAATCTCGTCATTCAACATTAGTAGAAAAAGTAAATTCAGTTATAGAAGAGGTAAATCACACATATACAAATAAATAAATGAGAAATGTATTTCTCTAGTATTAAAAGTTCACCTTTGAAGAGTGAATATATGTGAAATGTTATGATGGATGTGTTTATATCTGCCTGTCTTTTGTCAGTTTGTTGTTGCTAATCTCCGAAGAGGCTGACGATATTTTCATGGAATTTTACCACAGACAGCTGGTATAACTAACGGTAACCTAACGGTATCTTAGGCTACTTTATATTTTAGAAATGAATTAGGATTCCGCAAAAAATCCAACTCTAAGTCCACACCGACATAAATATCTTTATCTTTCTGACAGATAAATTCAGAAGACTTTTATTCTGACCATAAAAGGACTGTATTCCGCAAATAAACTCAACAACATTCTCGTAACAACATTAATCATCTCTGAACTTAGGAGGTTAGTAGCATTGTTTTTCCCAAGGCACTTCTTGTGAACATTGTTTAGTCTAGTGTACGAATTTCTTAAGGTTAATTTCTTGACCGACATCCTATGCACGATCAGACTGTCATTCGCAATCTTCTCAATTGCTATCTGCAAGATCCTATCAATATTATGCCTATAGATATTCTTGATGTGCCAAACAGACTCACCGGATCACGATATTAGATCGTCACATATTAATTGTCTATACGCATGATAGAAGCCCAGAATCCAGTCATCCTTTTGCATGCCTTCGTACATATTATGTCTCTTATTTGTTTAAATACTATGTAAGTGTACAATAAGGAATAAAATAAAATAAAATAAATAAAAATATCTATCTATCTATCTATCTATATCTATCATCTATCTGACAGCCTCTGTGGCATGGCGGTAGTGAACGCGGCCGCTACGCAGGAGGCGCGGGTTCGATCCCCGCTCGGTGCAAATATTTATATGCATGAATATGGATATTTACATTGGACTGGGTGTTTCTATGTATAATATGTATGTATTTACAAAAAAAAGTATCTAAGTATGTTTATCCGCATTCTAGATTCCATAACACAAGCTAGTTTAAGTTATGCTTACCATGGATTTAGATAGCGTTGTGTGAAATGTTGTGGAATATAAAAAAAAGAATATATAAAAAAATATATCTGGAATAAAAGTACTTAATTGCGCGTCCTGGCAAAGATTAGGATGATTGAGCATATTATGACACCATAAAATCGTCAACCAAAACGCGTTTTATGTGGCAGACTGCCTCCTTTCATCTGCAGCCGTTTTTTGTCGAGTAATAAGCGCCCTCAAGCTGTCTCTAACATCCATAGTAGCATATTTTATCCCTGTGCCAAAATAAAACAAGATTTAAAAACCTGCTCTTTAGCAAAAATACAAGGGTGTTAAAGCTGACGAAGTCAACCCAAGCTCACACAAATTATGTACAGTCGACCAAAATAAATTTAGTCTAACAGTTTTGATAAAAAATTTAATGCTCTCCAAGTATTAGTGAGTTCAATTTGCTCAAACAAATTTTCTGCCTCCTATATAGTATACGGTACGTCGGAAATAAGAGTCCTGCTAATAGCGGCTTAGGTACTTTATTTTTGTAGAACTTTCTCTAAATCACACATCAGACTATCGGCTGATGTATAGGTAGATAACAACATTTGGTGCCTGCCTGAAAATCTGTAAATGTAGGTTGCCCCACAAACAATGAATAGGTAGTTCAATTTTCATTAATTCGACATTAATGAACACTCAATCTTTAGAAAAGAACATAATTGTCCCCAATATTTTCTTACAGAAACCTAGACTGTATATTTAATGTAACCATTTGTTAATTTAGGCACAATCATATTTGAATTTTATTATTATATGTAAAAATATAGTTAGACATATTATAAAACCTTCGAAACAAAAGATACAAATATAGCCGTCAGGAAAATGAAATAACAATGAAATTGACACGTAATTTTAATCATTATAAAAAAATATTACATCTTAAAACAGGTTGCTTAGTATAACAGATTATTTTGGTTTTGTTTTTATATACCGCTGAGGTGACAGACAAGCACACGGTGGAAAGTGGTTACCGTGGCCTTTGGACATGTGCAACACCAGGGGAGACACACTCGTGCTGCCAACGCTGTAATCACAGAGAGTTTCTGTGCAGTCAGTGGGAAGACCAAAGGCTATTCCTGCTTTGTCGTCTATACTGACGGCATAGAAACTCTCTGTGTTTAAACCGAGCTCTCCAGTGAGCTCTGGCTACCCTAATCACCACCGGGAACATAACACAAGCTTATTATGGCTGCGGTATTCTGTAGGGCGGAGGTATTTCCCCAGTCAGACTGCTCAATTGGATAGAAATACCGTCATGTCCTACCTCCTATTATTTCTTTTTTCATTATACTCAAGCCTCACGCCTGTATCTTTTTAGGGTTCCGTAGCCAAATGGCAAAAAACGGAAACCCTTATAGATTCGTCATGTCTGTCTGTCTTTCCGTCCGTTACAGCCTCTTTTTTCCGAAACTATAAGAACTATACTGTTGAAACTTGGTAAGTAAATGAACCGCATTAGGATTTTCACACAAAAATAGAAAAAAGCAATACATTTTGGGGGTTCCCCATACTTAGAACTGAAACTTAAAATTGTTTTTTTCATGAAACCCATACTTGTGCGATATCTATGGATAGGTCTTCAAAAATGATATTGAGGTTTCTAATATATTTTTTTCTAAACTGAATAGTTTGCACAAGAGACACTTCCAAAGTGGTTACATGTGTGTGGGGGGACACAAAGTAAATTCTAAAATAAGAGAATGATAAAACTTTAAAAAAATATATGATGTACCATGCAAATTTCCACTGAAAATTGTTTGAACGTGATCTAGTAAGTAGTTTTTTTTTAATACGTCATAAATCGTAAACCACAATTTACCTACTTGCTGCTACGGAACCCTTCATGGGCGAGTCCGACTCTCACTTGGCCGCTTTTTCCATTAAAGTCTCGTCGAATTAACTTTATTCCATAGCATAGTAAGAAGCTAAAATAGATATAAGCATTGTTACCCCATTTCTATAAAAAAAAGAACTAATGCACACATTTCTTCTTTTACGATAACATTATATGTGAACATGTTTTATAACTACAAAATAATCTAGTTTTCTAAGAAATGAGAACACATAAATATTGTCCATAACACGATATGGGTCTGACCAATGGATTTATCAAACCATTGATTCATAAAAAATACTGCCCATCATATCGTCAAATTGTTATAGACTGTAATGTTGTATGTCTATGCTCTATAGGCTTATTTATGCGTCAAGATATTTCATTATATTCTTCGAACTGATATTTTAAAGACAAAGAATGTGATTTAGCCCCATCCGGTTTAATCACATATTTTTTTATGGATATCCATTCACTTTACGCCCTTACTCATCCAATTTAGAAAACGGGAATTAACGCGATCATGGTATAGGTACTTACTTACCTTTGATTGCCTGACGTTTCGACCAGGTTACACCGGCCGTGGTCACAGGCTGACTGATCGCGTTAATTCCCGTTTTCTAAATTATATATCATGGAACGCGAGAGTTTAAAAGTTAGCTTACTCATCCATTTTATTTTGGGCGCTCTAGCTAGCTACAGGGAGAGAGCTTCTCTTTTGTTTCATTTTATAGGTGAGGCTTATGTCATTTTATTACTAGAAAACAAAATCCAAATTACCCTCTTCTCTAATCATCATCTTCGTAACCTTCTAGTGTTATAAGTTAAAACAAAAATCACCTTCACAGTGAAAGCTCATTAAAACAGTACTTACAAAACAAAAAGTAAATCCTATTTTCAAAGATCGCCATATTGAAGTTTGCTAAAGGAGCATACCGGATAATATGAGAGGAGACCAGTGGTGGATCTCTATTTAAAGTACTTACCTGAAATATTTCGGTTTACGAAGTCTTATGACCTTACAGCAAGAGGTCATAACTTTATTCTGACCTCTTCTATAAAGGAGCCTTAACATAAGATCGTATGGATTCACTTATTAATAACTACACATTTCACACCTTAAGAAATATTTATTAAAATGTCAAAAATATTTTAAAAATATTATTAAGAAATAAAGCTATATTTCAAAGAAAATTGTTGGTACATAACATTATATGGATTTTTATTTACTTTATTTATTAAATAGGGAGATATTAATTCTTAAATTAAACTAGTAACACATTAATACATGTAATTGAAAACTATATTTACATACACTTATTTCAGCTATCAGTACAATAATATGACTTCAATGTCATACGGTCGCCGTTACTGTTAAGTTACTTACAACGTAACTAAAAAACTTTACATGTATACAATAATAACAATTATGCAAAAAAAACAATGTACCTAAATTTTTGAAAAAATTGAACGCTATTTAAATATAAATTATTCATCAATTATTATCTATTGCATTCTAGATTCCATAACACAAGCTAGTTAAGCTATGCTTACCATGGGTCTAGATAGCGTTGTGTGATATGTTGTGGAATATTTATTTATTTATTTTATTTATTGATTTAGTTCTAGTATGACAACTTGGTTTGACCACAAGTCCGGCATCATATTTGGCTACCTTAGAGTTTTTTTGTCACGGAAAATAAAACATCTACGGTCTTATTACAAAAAATGGAATTAAGTCTGGTTTTAACCCGAACTATAAATATATTAATCTCTAGAGCATGGTTTTAGACCATGGTCTAAAGACGATTTAAACCTGGTTTTACAATTAGTCCGTGTTTTGTAATAAGACCGCAATGGTTTGTATTAATAATTTCATATTGACATAGCCCACTATTAGATATTTTCCTACAATTCTACTGTTCTTTGTTTGTTTTAATTAATTAACACACGTTATCTTTAACTGGGGATCTTGTGAATAGATAACATTGGGTACAATGATATCCATTTACACTGGTATTACATTAACCTATTGATTCCTATACTATTATTGTTGACGCAAAATGTAGTGATGTTTAATCTATTCCAATCCAATACAACATTTCCAATACTACTGGTATTCCTTTTTAAACATATTTTTTTTGTTCCAAATGGATACAACCTTTAGTTTTAAACAGTTAAAACCTATTGTATGTATTTGCTCTGTACTAACGTACTTATAGGTAACGATTGTCTTATATTAGTCTTTTGCCACTTGTCAGAAAAACTTTTTTTTCATATACCACATAAGTGGCAGACAAGTACCTGTTAGAAAGTGGTTACCGCGACCTATGGTGCAACCCAAGCACAGAATTTCTATGCCGTCAGTGTAGAAGACAAGGCAGGACAAACCTTTGGCCTTTCCACAGATATTTTTGGAAACGCCTATCATTTTAGCAATAAAGGTGCCGAAATATCCAGCAGCACGTGATCCTAAATTAAACAGAGTTAAGTAAACTGGTCAGCTTAGATTGCAGCTATAAATTAAACACATATATTTAAAAATATTCCCATGTTATAAAGATTTATAAAGCATGGTTCAGAAAGAAATAAGATATGTTTTTAACTTCCTATAAAATCAAAACATACTTTTATAATAATAAGGCTGAACTTCCTCTTATTTTTGTTGGCTCGATGTTCTCGGCAGCCACGATCGGAAAATAAAATGAAAGCTATCCACCACTTCAATTTAATAAAGTTAAGTGAAGAACGTTGAGTTTTATAATATTACATACATTTATACAATCACGCCTTATTCCCTGGAGAGTTAGGCAGAGGTGAATTAACACCCACGTTTCACCAATCATTATACTCGGTCTCACGTAATAAAGGGTGAGCCTATTATTTCGGACACTATTGTTGATTTGAGCCATGCACCTAAGACTAAGTCTGGGCTGTATACTCGTGTCTAATGTTAAACTATTACACAAAACAATAAAAAAATGTATTATGAATTACTAGCTGTTGCCCGTATCTTCGCCACCTTTAAATTCTGGGCATGAAAACCGACATTGACACAGGTGGAGCTGCGGAGCTAGATGGAAAATATTTATAAAAAAAGACGTGTGGCACTCGGGGACTGCCGCGGTAAAGCATTTTGTATCAACTTATGCAATTATGATGCCCTCTGACGTGCATTAGTTTTTTTTCTTTTTAGCTCTTTACGTTTTTCTTCTCTATAAAACGAAAATATCTAGGTATAAATAATAGGTATAAATAATTAGGTATAAATAGTGTAATGACACACCAAAACAAAATTATTCATTTAAAAAAAAATAACGATATTAAGAAGTGATTATCGACAAATTTTACAAATACAGCTATTCACTGTTGTATATAAATATACACCTATATACATTCTCATAAACAGCTGCTTATGTATTCGTCCTATTTCGAAGCAGCTCGTCTCGATTCGTGCGAGCTTCGTAGAGTCGTACAATACGGCTAGTTGCACGCACACGAACACCGTGTCGAAGACTGCCGAAAAGAAACGAGCGTGAGGTTTTTCGTTACGGAATTTCTGGATTCGGTCCCCGCGCTCAAGGCCCTCGATAGAAGCTATGCAATAGCTTAATAAGTAAAGATAAGGACTATCTTTTAATTAATATAATAGATAGATCATAGACAGACAGAGATATTATTACTTGACTGGCAAAAATTGGCTAAACATTGTAACTATGAAGCAGCATAATTAAAATGAATATCAGCAATTAGCCAAAAAAAATAGTGATGTGTAATGACTTTGGCGTATTTAATAAAACAATAGCTTCTAAAATACTAAGTTTAGGATACCTGTATTGTGGAGATCTCTTAAAAAAGAAAGGTATCAGTGCTGATGACGATAGTATTAGTTGAAAATTTTTGATGTTGTCTCTAGCTTGCCCTGTGTTGATGAATGTAAAATACCACGGGATGGATTTCGGTAAGTTCTTGGTCAGATAAACCTGCCGTATATTTGATTACAATGAATTGAGTAAAACTGCAATCTCGATATTATAATAATTCAAGCTATATCCGATACTAAAAACAAGCTATATCCGATACTAAAAACTGTTTTAAAAATCCAGTAATATTTTCAATTCAAACGTATTCTTTTTGTTGTTGATAAATCCATACTAATTTTATAAATGCGAAAGTAACTCTGTCTGTCTGTCTGTCTGTACGTTACGCTTTCACGCCTAAACCACTAAACCGATTTTGGTGAAATTTGGTATAGGGGTAGATTAGACCTTGAGAAAGAACAAAGGCTATGTTTGGTCGCGATAACCGACATTCACGCGGGCGGAGCCGCTGGTAAATGCTAATATAGTTAAAAAAAAAAAAAAATTATATATGATACAATATGTTCCAGTTCTTTACAGTATAAACAATTTTCATTTGAAGAATATTCTTGTTTAAATGATACATTACTCATAAATCTAAAATAAACTATAGCCACGAGTTTCTTCATACTAAATTTTGAACTAGATTATTAGATATGACCGCTGTGATTTACTGGTTAGGTAAGATAATCATACTACTAACACCACTGCTCAAATTGCGTAGCTTCAATAGGAAGATAACTTTATGAGATTTACAATACAAAAGTGTATAATTTGTGAAAATTGAAAATTTTCAGAGGCAGAATTTTCTTAAACTACCTTGTGTTTTTCTGTCTCTTCACGGACAGAAATCATGTTTTCTGTGTCAGTTTCACTAAAAGTAAGTTATAAAGTGACTAAGTTTGTTGCAGAATCAATCTGGGGGAATTAAATGATATATTAGGCATGATAAACACAACTCAAGACACCATGCATAAAATTAGCAAAATATCGATCAGGTTTGTTATTATTTGCACGATCGAGCAATTTCATCCGACTGACATAATCCAAAGTCGACGTTTACGACACCTCGGGGAGTGCTGAAGTGGTCTATTCATAGACGAGGCCATGCAACGTATGTACAATACGGATATTGTTTCTTCAACTTTGATGAACACTTTTTATGCAATTGTATAAATGGGATTCTTTTGACTGTGACGAAAAGAACAATTCGAGATAAGAAATGAAGGATTCACTTAGAATATTTCTAAATACAAGATTAATGCGTTTTATCAATACAACTTAAAAAGCAATTTTGGGTCTCGCCCGTCTCAAAAGTAAAAAAATTAATAAAAGAGACTGACAGTCTTCAGAATAAAGATTATTCAAGTAGAAAGCCACAGAAGCTGAAATTTTGACAACTAAATGTATTGTTTTGCCTTTTCTTTTATTATTTAATCTCGGGCAGTATCTTTAAGCAGGGCGAGACAAAGCACCTGATGAAACCGTCAAGCTGAGGGCCCCATTGTAACATTAATTGGTGACTGCAATGGTGACCCTCTTTCCTGGGGTGCTGCTTTACTTATGCTTACTATCAGGCTCAGTGAACTTATATTGAATTATCCTATAAAAGAGGGATTTTCTTACCAGGTTACTGGATCACTGAATTTAGACAAAAAAGCACTTTGATGAGATTCAAAGTGCTTCTACCCCAAACTAGGAACAAAACTATGATTGCCGGGTAGGTTGCCTGCAATGATGATGATCTTGAGGTCAAAACGACGCTTGATTGACGCCTGGTACTCTACTAATCTATAATACGATTTGCATGACATATTGTTACTATTTTTACATATTAGTACTGGAAAATGCAGACTCCAAGGTTAAACCTTCAGATGCGATTGGGATTGGCATAAGAATGATGAATAAATACGCTAAAATGTAGTTTTTCTAACTGCCTAACTTAAAGTTACAAATAGATATCTCTTAAATATATGCTTGGTACATAAGTTGATAAATGAACCATATGTGAGTTTTTCAGTCTTCCTAAAACACGGTTCCGCTGTTGAGGTCCCGTGGAATTTTAATGTAAAACTCGGATTATTACACTCGTGATCTGCATAACAATTGGTACGAAAAGTACAATATTGTATCAAGAACCTTATGCTAATTTCATTGTTACATTCTATTTTCGCTCACATTTTCTGGCCTCAATAGACCAGATGTCGGTTTGAGGGCCACCTCTGAGGGATATTTCATTTTCTCCATCCTGTTACTTAAAATAACTTGTGGTAAAGAAATATGAGGGGTAAAAATATTATTTGACTCTAAGGGATGAGCATGTGACAAGAGAAATTTCTTTTTTGACTTCGATAAATAAACAAATAAACTCAATTAACACGAGAAGAATGCGCAAGGTATAATGCCCCTAGCCAGGTATACTGACGACCTGAAAATGGCGGCTGGGTTAGATCGGATGCGGAGGGCGGAGGATAGGGAGCAACGGCACACTTTGGTAAAGGCCATGTGGATTGTTATAGGCGAATTGACCGTTGTAATTGACCACACCATTAGATATAGATATAGTATAATTTTATTTAAATCATTAGCAAACCATAACAATATTCATTCTAAGATGCTTTTAAAAGTCGAAATGTTGCCAGTATTCTAGTTGCCAAATCGTTCCAGGTCAGCCTATAAAACCACAATACGGTTTGTATCTGAATAATTACCAGCCAAAGGGTGCAATTTGTTCAGATTAAGTGCCATTAGTTGATATAGTGCAGAATTGCTCGTTAAAGTGTAAAGTCACTCTCAATTTGCGTCACTAGATTGTAATTTCAAGTGGGATTAAGTTGAGAATTCAACAAAGCCCACTTCAATTTAATTTGAGATAAACCTTACACATGAGTTTTGGTATGATAACAGTAGATTGATTTCCATTTTCAGATCATTGATCCAATGTCATATGTACAGTCAACTACAAAAGTAGCTTAACAAATTCTAATTTATTGATCACTGTGGCTTATCCTTTGAAGCGGCGAGTCTCCTGGCCGGATCGCCACCGTGGATCCTGGAAGCGAGGACCCTTTCGGCACTCTATCGGTTCCGAAAGGAGGCGCGGGAGCGGGGACTCGATCCTGAGCCCGAAGAAATTCGGGCCGAGAAGTCCCGGCTCCACAGGGCCATGGTGACCGAGTGGGAGCTACGACTTGAGCAACCACGCGCAGGGCACGCCGTGATTGCGGCGGTAAGACCCATCATGGGGGAGTGGCTAGAGAGGCCACACGGTAGCCTCTCGTACCGTCAGACGCAGGTCATTACCGGACACGGTAACTTCGGGCGGTACCTGCATCTGATGGGCATAGAGCCAACGCCCGAGTGCCATCACTGCGACGCGAGCGTGGACTCGGGGCTGCACACGCTCACCGAGTGTCCGGCGTTTGAAGCGCCGAGGCGGGAGCTTGTGACGGCCCTGGGGGTGAGAGTGCTCACGCTCTCCACCCTGCTCGCGGCGATGGTCCGCTGCGCGGATGCGTGGGCGGCCAGCGCCTCCTTCTGCGAGCAGGTCATGCTCGTGAAGGAGACAGCAGAGCGGGCGCGGCGCAGCGAGCGAGAAAGACTCGTGGACATCGCTGGCCGCGTTCGAAGGCGGCTCGGGCGTCGGAGGGCGCAAACCGACCTCCGCCCCCCATGAGCGTGGGCCTGAGGGTGACGGGTGGAGCCGCTCGTCACCCTAGCAGAAGCAGGCCACGGCGGCGGCGCGCATCGTAGGGCGATGCGCGCCCCCCCCCCCCCCATACCGGGGGCGAGTCGGGGACCGCGTGGTCCCCCCTCCCGAGGAGGGCCAGACCGAGAGGAATGGCCCTGGGTCAGCCGGGGTGCGAGGGATATGTCAAAAGACAACCTCACCTCCGGCCTAGCACATCGACCCACAGACGGCGTGCGGTTTAGTCGGTTCGAGTCCGACATAACCTACCCCTCCGGCTCCGGAGGGGTGGGTATCCGTGGGGATTTCCCGCACGTAAAAAAAAAAAAAAAAAAAAAATCACTGTGGCTGCAAATCCTCTCATAATTTAATGAAATTAAACATTAAATATATTTACTTAGTGCTATGGGGGCTACATAAAACATGAAAAATGAATACATATTTTACAACTTTATAAAAGATTTATAAAATGTTAGTTTTAATCAACTTACGAGGTTGACTGTACTATACACATAAGAATATGTAGTTTGAGTAAGGCTCTGGTTTCAAAAATTTTAGGCTAGATTTTGTGTGTGTATTAAATAGTATCTATGTAAAACAAACGTTAAAGAAAACACGTTGTTCCTTTGAATCTTGCACCTTAGAGCCTGGGGCCCATTTATTCTACCTCGTTTTTGGTTTGGCTTTAATGCGAGTGCCTGCCGTCTGACCTACCAACCCCGAGACTTAACAACCTCGATCAATTAACCGGTGCACTGACTTACAGGTGAGGTTTGGCCCCCGAAAATCTCGACAGTTCCCATAATAATATACCAAAGTCCATTATACACCAAATATAACAAATACAACTATGGTTTGACTTTGTATTCAGCCTGTAAAGCTGAATAATTTAATATAGCGTCTTACTGGCTTTTTGACTACCTGAAATTAGGTAGCTTTACATATTTTGTGTATTAAAGAAAACACAATACAACTAGCTCCTCATCACATTTATTAAACACCGCATTAACACGTCGATTATAATTCATTAAAAAATAACACTAACTATTGTATTTCGATAATTGGTGTGTTACACCAGTTGATATTACATTTTTCAATTATGCATCCTCAAAGTTTTTAAATAGATATAAAGATTTTTAATATTTTGTGCGTTAAAGAAAACATACAGTTAGCATTTACTCTTATGAAATAAAATGTTAACACGTCACATTAAACTTCGTTTAGGAGCCTAACTCATTTAAGCTCTTACGTATTTGCGTGTTAATTAACCTCTGCCTGCATTGTATGATTGAACTGAGGCATAAATAAGCGACACCGTTGACCTCACGATATGCAATATACAACTATGTACATATACGTATGCAAATCAAATTACGATGGACGCTACAAACCGACACAGCTTAACGCTGAAATTTAGATTTACGACTTACGTGTATATAACACCCCATTTAATATATTCCCTTCCAGGATTAACCTAGTATAATGTCACCCATGTCGGACTGACTGACGGCCATAATCCGCATTGTCCATTCTAAGGGTATTAAGGTTGCAGCCAGCGATATTTATCACTGCTGAAATATAACACATTTACTTAAACTTATCTTCAGAATTAATAACACTTGTCTTGCATTCCAGGGTCACATTTAAGTCACGAAACACTAATGACGTCTTTAAATAAAAATTTAACAATAGTTCTAAAGTCTGTTTCCGTATTTACACATAAGTAGTCTGAAGTTCAGTGTGTGAACTAGCGCGTTGTGCAGGCGCGCAACGGTTTCTGATCATCTGCCCAAAGGTTGTTCGGAACTGACGGGACATTGAGCAGTACAGGACGAAGTTGATGGCACCATTGAGAAGCGCCAGAGCATCCATCAACTCGCCGAACAAGTTGTAACATTGTTTGAAGAAGCACTTTCCCAGAACGCCGCTCAAGAGACCTGCCAAAAATATAACGTTATTTTCATATATGAACACGCAATGTAATAATCTCTGCCAATATGTGTTTTCCTCATGTTTATACACATACCGGCGATGTTTAGTGATGAAATTTGCTCATAATGAAAACAAATATAGCCTTAAATTGCGTGTAAGAGAATGTGATACACTTTATGAGTTTTGTTCAGTGGTACGATACTACACATTTGAATGTGTTGTAAATTAAGTTTCGTCTCAATAAGTTGTAAATATGTATAGCTTAATCGAATCGCCTTGATGGGATTGTTTTTGTTAAAAGGTTAATTTTCACTGGGAATCTAATTTAAAAGACTAATGGGTATAATTTACCGGGGTCTTTTCTGAATGAACTACTTACGTGCAATAAAGGTAAACAATCACAACAAAATATAGCCCGGATTATCCCAGATTCATAAATTACATGTCTATACTGACATTTATACGATAACAAATACCCAGTCTAATGTAAATAGACATATTCATACATACAAA
This sequence comes from Eilema caniola, assembly GCA_949126895.1. Taxonomy (NCBI): domain Eukaryota; kingdom Metazoa; phylum Arthropoda; class Insecta; order Lepidoptera; family Erebidae; genus Eilema; species Eilema caniola. The sequence continues at coordinate 8,629,952 of OX421478.1, forward strand.
TACACAAAAACTACTACGCGAGAATCGAACCCGCGAGCTTAGATAAAACAATCAAATACAATACCGCCACGCCACAGACGTCATTTTATTAAGTCCGTCGGAAAACTCGTTCTTACTATTCAAACATTTGTAACATTGTCAAACATACCTAGAATCCCTTGAGGAAATTCAGTCAACAGAAACAATAATAGAACTGCTACTAGCATTTTCGTCGTCCTGTCTGTCCTGCGCTCCGCCTTTGACCGTTTGGTAGGTTTCCGCGTGAACACATTCCCTTTGCCATTGACAAACGTTGTTGCTGGACATGCACTATAGCCTTTCAACACCTTCTTCCTATTATTCGCTCTGTACAGTGCTCGAATCAACCAAGCACTGATCACTGTCAATATCACGCAAGGCAAAAGTTTAATAAGAACTGCGTGTACCCAAAAGTTTAACTGGTATAAACAGCCGTTATAATTGGAATCCACAAAATATACTTTTGAGAGTATGTTCTGGCCTTTGTCGTAGCTGAATTCTTGGTGTATGGTGAATACCTGAAACAAGCGAAATTAAATATTTGCGATTCAATTAGAAGTAAAATGAAGGACTTGTAAATATCTACCGGATATGGTAGATATTTACAAGTCCTCCAATTTACTTCTGATTATTTTTTTCTTGCAAGTTCCCGAGTATCATTATTCGATATTCTTGTGGGTCACTACTGTTGATTCTGGTGTACAGAAATTACGGTAGTAGTCGCTATGCAATTATATTATTTATTCTGTGGTATGAGTGAGTATAATGCCGTAAAAAACAGAATTAAATATTTTAACTGTTTTTAAATCATGATCTTTTTAGGCGTTTTCGGTACCTATTTTGCATTTTTTTAACCTAAAATCTCACTGGTACAGCTTTCTCAGAAATAATTTTTATACCTATAATGAACTTTTGGATTCATTGTAACTATACAACGCGCGACAGTTGAAAAATTTTTGACGCAATAGAATAGTTGGTTTAATTCATAGCATTAATTATCCTAACATAATATTTAAATTATGATATGAATTAAGAGAGGAAACCTTTTCTGTGTAAATTAACAAAGGTTCTACCGACAGCAGCTGGTTGTTATATCAGGCTTAAATTGACGAAAACCACCGAGTATACGTACTGTCACAAGATCCGGGGTTGCGTTCGAAGGAACTATAAAAAATGAAACCTAAAATATTTTTTGAAACGAACACCTACGTGATTAAAAAAATGTAAGCTCTCCGTGAGTAATTGAGGATTTTACTTATAATATAAACACGAATGGCGACCACGCGCCGGAAGACGCAGTGTAGGCAGGCCTCCCACACGGTGGACCGACGACCTGGTGAAGGTCGCGGGAAGGGCATGGATGCGGAAGACGCAGGACCGGTCATTGTGGAAATCCTTGGGGGAGGCCTTTGTCCAGCAGGGGACGTCTTTCGGCTGAAATGATGATGATGATGAAACACGAAAATTTGTAAGTACGGATGGATGGATGGATCTTTGTTACTCTTTCTCGTAAAAACTGCTGAATGGATTTTAATTAAACTTTACAATAATATAGCTCATACGTATACATTAGAATAACACATAGCCTACAATTTATAACGAGAACCGATATTATAGCGATAACCGAAATCCACGTCGGCGAAGCCGCGATCCAAAGCTAGTACGTAATCTGAACGGATGAATAAAAAATAAACCTGAGGTTTTCATTGAATTCTAAATATGAAGTCAATATTGGGACGCACGTTAATTTGTGCCTCTAAAACATTTTCTGTTCTAAACTATAGAAGTATAATCTAGGAATATTTCATTGTAATTTTTTTTTTCGAATGGATTACACTTCCCTTATATGTACAGTCAAGGTCAGAATGATCTTACTACAAAGTTTCAAAATGTTTTGATGAAAAAAAAACGGTTTTATTAATTTGAATTAATTTATTGTTGGAACTAAAGATGTTAAACAGCAGCACAATCAGTCATCAGGAAAGGGGGAAACCAAGGCATTAAGATCATTTTGAGTACTTCATTCGTCAGTATCGATCTGACGGTGAGTGTACTCCTAACCAACCTCACACGCCGATAATATCCTCTGATAAGTGAATAATTTCTCAGTCTAATCCTTTTCAAATGTCAATATCATACCATTTACGTTAGAATAAGACAACAATAGCTCCACTTGAAATAAATGAATGTAGTACTCGTATTACAAGGTCAAGAACACTTCGAGAAAAAGGGAATCAATTAATTTTAGGGTGGAGCAACCTCGTGAACAGCTGATAATAGCATCGTTTTACGCCACAACCTTCGTCAAACCCGGCTGACCTAGACATATATATCGCAAGTTGATTTTCACGAGAAAAAAGTGATGATATTGTCGAAAGTTTACGCGAAGATTTTTATTGAAATAAAACTACATATTATATTTTTAATGGGCAAATAAATCACTATAGAACTAGTCTTCAAAAAATGTTTTTTTCTTTTTCTAGTTATTTTTTACGGCTATAAGTATACTCTCAACATTTTGATGATTTGAGGGTATCATAATCCTTATCTGAAAATGTCAAAATACTAAATATCTTAGCCGTGCGGCCCAGCCCGCAGAAAATACTGGTCACTTTAAAGTGCACCACATAATGTAAAAACTTACGGTAGTTCGGTGTCAGTGTCAGACTTGTGATAAGTATGGATGGGTCACCCATCTTGGAGACGTCAGCCTAATAAAGTCACACCACACGGCATAGACATTGTCTAAAAAAAAAGGCAAGTAAAAAAACGGCAGTACACCACTGCCTTCAGCGCCAAAATGGCGATTTTAAATTGGACCAATACATGGGTACTGATCGCCAGTCCACCGAGTACTATTACAGGTCAGTGAATCCCACCTATTTATTTGACGTCAGACTGATCGAAATAACGGCCAGTTTTCCGCTACAAACATGATAAACTACTATGCGTTTCAAATGAGAAGATAATCGCGACCGCGGCAACTTCATTCCGTATTCATGAAAAATGTACAGCTAACAACAAAATTTCCATTTCGGACAGGTTCATACGTGTATGGTAACAACGACCTAATTATTAAACTCTTTTCATTAAGCACTTATCAAATTTTTTAGTAATTATAATTATTCAAAAATTCACAATTACCGCCCGATTAAAATAAATAAATATAAAAAGAACCGATAATTTAATTTTTACTTAATGTGTATGTACTTATCCTACCCTATCCTTATCTATCTTGAAAAGGGAATATGGTTCAACAATCATCATAAATATTTAATTGGAAATATATTAACAACAGTGAAGCAACAGTGAAGTATAAAAATGTATTTGCTGACCTTACGTTACACAATGAAGTTATCGACACGTATCAAAATGTCATTATGACAGTTATCAACTTATTTGAAACGCATAGTACTAATAATGACGACTTCGATAACTTACAATCCAAGTATTAACGACTTTGGAAACTATTTTGATCCTAGCAACGTTATTGCATTTGGACGACCACATGATGTTCACTGAATGCGAACTTGAAGTGTCAATAAGTCGTTATCATTCGCCATGTCTTGAACTTAAATCTTGAACAATGAAGAAACTGGGCCAAGTAAATAACGGTAACATCAAGCGATATAATTATTATTAGAGTAAGCTTTTGCCCACTGCTAGAAATAATTTTCCACGGGAACGTGTATGTGTGTGTGTGTGTGCGGGTGTGTGTGCGTGCGTGCTTGCGGGCGTGCGTGTGTGTCACATTAAGGAATTTGTCCACATTTTGGTGCGTCATAGTTCCGTAATTGTTGTACATCTAGTTAAAGTAGAATATGGATTATCTATTTCACTATCATCGAGAAAAACATAATATTGCAAAAGCAAGTTTCAAAATGAGATACCGACGTAGGTACTTCTCTAACTACCCTACATATCGTACTCATACATATATTTCCTTTGATTGCGTTCAAAGCAAATAATTTCATACGAATACGTTGCCAGTTGCTAGCATCAGTAGCAGTTATATGTTAATTAGTAACTAATGTTTGCTACTGACATAACATTTCACTGTAAAGATTTCATTAGAATGAACATTTGGTTAATATTTTAGAGATATCTACGTTTTGTATTATTCAATTAGAATCGTTCTATTCATCTTCGTTTAAGTGTCAAGAATTTATTGTAACTGCTTTGTTATCACCTTGGGTACTCAGATCTACATATATGCAAGACTCACATTCATTAAAATAGTTAATTAATCGGTCCGAAAATGATTTGATTCGATTCAAAGATTGCTTCATTTTAATACACTTATAATGTGCCGCTGTATCCAATAGAGAAACTAGAATCATACATAAACCTTTTGATGCAGAATTCACTAACTAACTCAGTTACTAGATACTGATGAAAGATGACTGAGGAGTGACTAAATATGATAATAGATTTGACTATGATATATTTGAATATACCATTTAATAATAACATACGATAAATTGTGTTCAATGGTCTTATTGTAATAATAGCCTGCTCTTTGGGTAGGTTATCTTGTTAAGTAAGTAATGAACAGTAATCATTTTTTTACATTAAATGTTATTCGAATAAAATTAGAAAAAAATCAGACACCTAGCTTAGATAAAAATCTCAAATTTAACAATCGCAATTTATTTAGATACTTCGAAACTAATGTCCACTCATTTAAAAAAAGTTAACACCAGCTATCAAAACATAAAGATTAAATTTGATATAGCTGCATAAAGTCAAGATGCACCAATTATTACTAAGTAACTCAGTTTATTAAAAAAAAAAAACAAATATTTTTTTAAAACATCCTAAGTACCATCTAACACTAATTTAACACTCATATCAATAATTTTGACATCAAATGCGAAACCAAAGGTTAACTGGGAGGGAACCTATTTTGAATTAAGCTCGCCTTTATACATGATCTTTGTATTTTTATGTATGATCTCTGTAAAGCGTGTGTAATAAAGAATTATTGTTTCGAAATCAGTAAATCGTTGATCCAATACACACTATCGATTCATTGTTACGATATTCATGATTGCATGGGTTTTTGTTGCGATATCCGATGTCGTCTGCGATAAAGTAAACGTTAACAATCGTAACATACATTACAGATCCGTCGTTTCGATCGGTCTGAAGCGACGGATCGTAACGATGAATAGTACCGTATATGGGGCCCTTTAGCGTCTCTACCGCCGATACAAACGATACTATTATGTATGATATTGTCTACAACAATTAACATCGTGCATGTACCGTCTATCTGTCTTGCTAGAAGATCCCTTCCGCTGTTAGAGCGTATTAGAATAGTAAACATCCAAACACATAAACCAAACTCCAAACATCTTTAAAACCTTTCAGATTTATAATATTTATAGTAAGTAGGATAATACTTCTCGAGGGAGCCTCGCGTCCGTATATTTCTTTTGATTGGATTGACCTTTACTACAGCGACTGCCGTCTGATCTGCCAACCCCCAGAGGAAAGCCTGTACGTCCGCACTTGTTTAGCAGGTGTACCGACTAGCGAATGAAATGGACTTAATCTAGGTAGGGACAGATATCAGGCCACGAACAATCAATACTTTCAGTTCAGGGCCCAATTGTTTATGTATTAATACGATCAAATTGCGTTTACGTGTATCATTTTAATGATCTCCGGAAATGCTTTTAAGCATTAGCCGTAAATACCAATAAAGGGTGCTCGAGCAACATTAAAATTTAACGACGCAATTAAGTGTAATAAAGTAATTTAAATACTTTAATGACATTTTCAGCCCGCATTTTACAAAATTAAAGGGTTTCAATGTCAGATAAATTGGACAGTTTGAACATGAGATACTTAAAGACTATTTACAACAGATAATATTCCTCCTTCCCTACTCTAATCTCGGTTGGATTATGTATAACAACATACCAATGTCCACCGTTCAAATGCCAGGTGAAATCGCCTTGCCTGAAACCTGGCCGTTCGAGAGTCAGGCCACTGGTCGGAGAATCGTCCCTCGGTATTCCAATATCAAAACACGATCCTCTGACCAATAATGTTCTGGGACACTGATCGGAGAATCCGATACCGAATTTCAATACCAGTATTCTAATACCTGTATTCCGGTCCAGTATATCACGTGTAACATATCATCATTCATTCATTTAAATTTAAGAGCCTCTTGTCTGTGGAGTAACAGCAGAAAGTCAGGAAAAGTTACAAGAATTTATACAGGATATGGACACAGTGTTCAAAGAATTCGGATTAAAAATTAATAACAATAAAACAAAAACTATGACAACATCAAAATTTCCATCTTCACATTCACCTATATCATTAAACAACGTAACAATAGAACAGGTTAAAACTTTTAAATATTTAGGCAGTTTAATCACAGAAAACTCTAGATGCACTCCAGATATAACAGCAAGAATAACGATTGCCAAAAAAGCTTTCAATGGCAAAAACATCTTATAAAGGCTAAAATATCCAAAAAGATTCGGAAACGCCTTATCAAAACGTATGTCTGGAGCATAGCACTATACGGGAGTGAGACATGGACCCTAACACAACGTGACAGAGAAAGATTGGAAGCTTTTGAAATGTGGTGCTGGAGGAGGATGGAAGGTATAAGCTGGACGGTAAGAAGAACAAATGAAGAAGTTCTGGAAATGGTGAAAGAAATAAACAACTCTTAAAAATAATAGAGAATAGGAGAGGGAAAATGATAGGACACCTGATGAGACACGATGAGTTAATAAAGAATATAATGGAAGGAAACGTTGAGGGTAGGAGAGGAAGAGGAAGACCTCGGAGGAGCTATATGGACCAAATAAAGGAGAAGGTTAACGTCATGTCGTATCAGGAAGTCAATAATAGGGCGATGGATAGGAACATAATATCATCATATCTGTTGTATATATATTATGTTTATGTATGTATTTTATTTTCAGTAAGTATTTTTAAGTAATGTATTTTTTAGATATGTATATTTATGTTTAAGTAGGTACGTATTTTTGGAAGTGAACGCGGTCGCTACGCAGGAGGCGCAGGTTCGATCCCCGCTCAGTGCAAATATTTATATGCATGAATATGGGTATTTGCATTGGTCTGGTTGTTTCTATGTATAATATGTATGCATTTACAAAAAAATAATGTTTCTAAGTATGTTTATCCGCATTCTAGATTTCATAACACAAGCTAGTTAAGCTATGCTTACCATGGATCTAGATAGCGTTGTGTGAAATATTCTGGAATATTTATTCATTTATTGAAACGAATATGCAATCAGACATGCCTTTTTACTATTCAAGTATATCATTGAAATAATATATTGCTTATTTAAGGCCTAGAAATTGAACTACACAGGAGATAAATAAAACCGAGTAAAATTAATAAAACCAAGTGCGAGTCGGATCCCCGCACGAAGGGTTCTGTACTATTCTGTTTTTAATATTGGTTGTTATAGCGGCAACACATCTGAGAAAATTGCAACTGCCTGTCTATTATGGTTCTTGAGATTTAGCCTGTTTAACTGGTGACATACAGTCTTAGTAATAGTAGGTATAGTATTATTTTAATAAATAAATCGGTTTTAACCTTTGGGTATGGAACCCTTATAATAAAAAGATATATAGTATAATAAGTAAGTGCTCCATTATACTGAAAATTAGTAGAAAAATTAACGCGCGTAATATGGAACTTGTTCAAATGGAAATCTTAACAAGTCTCATATCACACACTATAGGTACTACCTATAGAAAACAATACTGACCTGAATAAGTAAGAATTCAGTGAGACAAAAGCTAATACATGAATTTTACCCCGGCGTAAGTCAAGTTTTCACCAGGGATACGCAATAAGTGGGTAACCTCACACTGATGGTCCTGATCGTAGCCAGTTCCAGGAGTGTGAGTGCTTCAACCGCCACCATCTCTTTTTGCGAGAAGGTGATGCGTATGAAAATGTTCCGAGGACATCCTCCATGGGAGCACCCGGGTCTTCGGGCACACAGACCAAAAGAAGGCACTGTGCAGTTTAGTCAGTATGAGTCCGACATGCCCACGTCAACGACAGCGCACAGTAATTTAAAGTCTATTAGGATTTCAGCATGTTAGCAAAACATCAAATACATCAAAATAATATTGAAGAATCACGAGGTTTATTGGTCGAAAAGAAGACGATTTTGAAAAAGTTGGTGTTATGCGTAATTACTGTTTAACTCTGAGTTGGTGTTATGCGTTGACGGGATTTTGCGTAAATTAGGCGTCCGAATTAGGCGTCTTGCGTAAAGGTGTTTTTTTGCGTACTTGCATATTGCGTTAAAAAGAACACATTTACGTTAACAATACCCCGTTTCTATTGTTTATTTAAAAATTACTGACTGACAGTCCTGTTTTTTTTTACTTCTATAATGGTAAACATGCATTCGATCCAGTTAAAGCGCCTATCTTAGAACTGGCAGGTACACTACTAGTTCTAAGATACCATCTCTGTATCCGTATTCGACTCGAAGAAAGGAATGAATTGAATTGAATTAAGGTACGGATCAACAGTGAATCACTCTGCGCTCTGCACGCACACGCACGCACGGACGCACACACACACCCGCACGCACGCACGCACACACACACCCGCACGCACGTACGTATGTACATACAAAATATTTCACATTTGTAGGATTGAGTCTATGACACTTAACAAATGGATAAACAAACCATCCCAATCTATGTAAAGATATTCAGCAAGTATACGAGTAAAATAATGACTTCTGAAATGCAAAAGGTACAATAAGAATCGTGAGACTTGATGATAAACAACCGCGCATGACATATTCATTTGTATTCCCGTAACTCAAATGTCATAAATGAACCGCTACGAAATTGTATCCGTAGCATTCCGTAGCATTTGATTGAACTGCTACATCAAATGAAATGACAGTTTTTATTATATAAAAAGTGGAAACATATCAAAGTACTGTTGAATTAGCCACTCTTCAATCAAGGCAAAGTTCTGAAATTTCATAAATTGTGTTTAAACAGTACAAGTCATCATCATCACAGCGCTAGTCCAACTTTGGAGTTCGGTTTACGCTCTCCTACTGTTTCTTTTGATTTGGCTTATATTGGGTTTTGCAGTAGCGACTGTCATTTGACCTACCAACATCAAGAAGCAACTCGACCGTTACTTAACAGGGGAGATTGAATTGTCCGGCACATCAAACGTCTCCGCCACGTCTCTTCTATATAAACTACGCCTTCGAGGCCCTATAAACTCTGTTTTAAATATACAAGTACGATTACTCATTTTAGGAGCTTCGATAGATTCCACTAACTATTTATAAACTTTTCCGCAAAACGGTTCATTCAGTCTATGAGCCGTTTTACGGGAAAACAATTTGTAAATCTATCATAGTTTTTTTATTAAACCAAAAATAGTGTTAAATACTTACAAAGTATGACGGTATACATAGTATTGGTGGCAGAACAAAGCTCAGCAGTATAGCTATCGTACATCTTCTATCTGTGCAGAGTGTCGCACTATAGGTGGGATACCTGTTAACAAAACAATATTTTTTAGTAACTGTTAGTACAAAATTATAACAAAATAATTCAAAAGATTTTCGGCACGGCAAATTAATTGTAATTGGGAAAGAAATTGTTAATCCTTTTTGGTTTGTATTCATTTAAAAATGACAGATTCCTTTAAACACAGTTTTAAATAAAAACCTATAGAACCTTCCCTTTTGAAGTAAGTTGAATGAATTAAGAATATAGAATTGCTAACAATAATAAAGGTTACCTAAAATTATTTTTAACAAAGAACAGTTGGTTTTCTGTATGAATATATTTCAGATTTTCATTTCGTTTTTGTCAGAAATACATTTCAGACAAAAACGAAATGTAACTATGTGTATTCTATAAACATAATATCTTTGTTACGCTGTCCATTACAAGTAGCCATGAGCAATTTTATAGAGGTTTGACCGTATTGTGCTTGAGGTACGTTGAGGTCATATCATTTTATCTTTTTTTTCTTGAACAATATGGGCAATTTACCCGAGTTATATGAAGGCTAAGCTCTAAAAATCTAGAACGTGCACAAAAAGTAACCGCTAACGTTTATTATACTGGATTTTATTACCTGGATACTGATTTAATGGCTTACTCCTTTAATATTACTGTACCTGGGCAACAGGGCGTCACAAGGTGAATTTTATTTGTGTAATTTGTCTCGGTGCTTGTTTAAATATTATTTTCCCAAGGAGTCTAATCAAGAGAAAATTTAGTTGAGAAACTATTTCGGAATACAAAATTTTGTATCAATTACTAACTGTAAGCCATTTTAATACACAAAATGTTTTTATTTATTACGAAATATAAATTACAGAAACAACAAAAGAACTCAGACGGTCGTGTCGTGTACATCCACAGACTTCTGCAGCCCAGTGGTTCTTACGAGCAAATCGGTGATTGCAGAGCATCTGCTAGAAGCAGGAAGCAATCACTGGATTGAATTTCACCATACGCAAGTCCTCTCCAAGGAACGTCACTTTTACTCAAGAGCTGTATGTGAAGCGATTGAAATCAAAAAACATAAAAATTTCAATCGGGAAGATGGTTTTAAATTATCTGCAACATGGAATCCAGTGATGAAAAACATGCAACCTCGCTTTTCTACGCAGTCGGATAGACACCGGACAGTTTGCTTACGTAATAGGTTTTAGGTATAGGTTATATAGGTTTTCTAAATTATATATCATGGAACGCGAGAGTTTAAAAGTAAGTAATAAAATTGTTTTAATTTAGTGATTTCTATGTGGCAACATTGGTTATTACTTGAGTGTGTTTAGTTGTCAGTTGACAATGACATTTGATGTAAATGACTTCTTTGGCGATACGACCGAAGAACAGCTTTCTTTTGAACGATGTGGTCAAGTCAAGACAACTAACCTCACTGCATTCTATCAGTTTGTGATTTATTCTAAGTCTAGTTTAAATCCTCAAATATTGTAAGCATCCTTTTTTTACGTGCGGGAAAACGTTTAACGACTTGACTAAACAAGCTCTTTCTCTCAAGACTCCCATGCCTCCCAACACTCCCAAAAAATTATAATTCACAATCGTGCTCCAAACCTTATCAAATTATCACTCAGCTGACTGCCATTCGAAATTGCACGTTAAATAAATATCTACTGTATAAATAATGGCGGCAAAATGATAAAATCTTGAACAAACTTGATCTGCCATCAGCATTTGGCAAATGTAGTTAAGATTACGTTACATGTCTTACAAAAACTGGGGTCAGCAATATAAAGTTAATTTATTTTGCCCATTTAGGATTTTTTTGGTTTTGGTTGAATCGATCGCGATGTTTTTTTTTAGGGTAGGAGGTAAGTAGCTTATACTGATACTGAACAGTAGTTGGACTTTTTAGAGCTCCAACCCAAAACGTCTGCTATAAGATGTTCGTTTGACAAGATGCTGAAGATAGTCTCCGAGACAGACCTTCCGATAAGTGTTCTCACCTATCTTAAGACAGATATGGCAAGTATCTATTGCTTAACTATGCAATGTAGTAATCTAATCGGTTACTACTTAATCACAGTCATGATTCAACTATTAAATTGAATATAAACAGATATCTATTCTATCTTAGATACTAGAAATAGATACTGTTATCTAAGATCAATTAATTTACACTTTATTAATTAATTAATAAAGTGTAAATCAACTCATGGTCTAAGAAATAGGCTTTGATTCACTAAATTTAACTTTAATTATACCTATAATTTGCCTGTCACCATCGCATCGCCAACTTGCTTTAACTTCAATTAAAATGCCTCACATTTTGCTAGAGTACACCCAAGTTATATTAACTTGGGTATGATTTAACACAGAGAGTGTAGGATAATTAAAGAAGTTTTTAATTCGAGTGGGATGTAATTGCTTATCAGTCTACTCATATATTTGGTAAGCTGTTGCCCGTGGCTCCGCCCGTGATGTATTTTTATCCCACTCACGCAACCTATGGCCTTTTTTTTTACTTGCGGAGAATCCCCACCGTTTCCCCCAACCTTGGGAGCCGAAGGGAGAGGTTATGTCGGACTCGAACCGACTAAACCGCACGCCGTCTGTGGGTCGATGTGCTAGGCCGAAGGTGAGGTTGTCTCGTGACATATCCCTCGCACCCCAGCTGACCCAGGGCCATTGCTCTCGGTCTGGCCCTTCTCGGGAGGGGGGACCACGCGGTGGCGAGTCGGGGAGCCGTGGCCTGCTTCTGCTAGGGTGACGAGCGGCTCCACCCGTCACCCTCAGGCCCGCCGCTCATGGGGAGCGGAGGTCGGTTTGCGCCCTCCGACGCCCGAGCCGCCTTCGAACGATGTACCAGGCTAAAAGTAGTATTTATGTTTTGTTTCAGACTATAACCTATCTTCTTCTTCATCATCTTAGCGTTAATCCCAATGGCATCCAAAGCTATCAGCTAGGAGTCTAGGGTCCGCTTTACCAGTCTAACTGCGGATTTGGCTGAACCTCGATATTTTCTGTGAAGCGACTGCTATCTGATGTCCATAACCCAAAGGCGATATCGAAGCATTGCAGCTAGACCAGTTGTTGAACTTTTTAGGGCTCCAACTACCCGTAACGACTGCCATAGATGTTCGTATGGCAACCGGTACCGACGGCTTAATGTGCTCTCCGAGGCACGACCAGACATATTCATGGATACAAATATTTACACTGAGCGGTAAACAAACCCACGCCTCCTGCGTAGCGGCCCCGTGCCACAGAGGTACTATAACCTATCTCTATAAGAAATTTCAGTCAAATCCATTCAGCCGTGAGAGCATAATTGAATAAGCACATCCAAAACGAGTAACATCAAAACATCTACACAATTTTAGAAGTGAAAACTTCTTTAGCGGCGTTGGATGGGTAAAAAGTGTTAAACTCACGTCAGGATTACTTGACCTTTCAACCGTAACCGACGACTGACGTCATACTTTCTGAAAAAATTGGGGAACATTGGCTTTTCACCTGGACTGGTTGATTTCTTCGCTGACTATTTACGCGATCGCAGACAATTTGTTAGGCATGGAAGTTTTGAGTCTAAACCCTATTTCACGCGCTCGGGAGTCAGCCAGGGGTCAGTTCTCGGTCCGCTTCTGTTCCTCATAATGATCAACGACATAGTGAGTACTGTGAAATCAGCCAAATGCCTCTTGTATGCGGATGATCTCAAATTGATCATGGAGGTGGAGGCGGATGAGGATCGTGACCTCCTACAAGCAGACATAGACGCTGTTAGTCAATGGAGTATTAACAACAAATTATTTTTTAACACCAGTAAATGTTTTGTAATGACCTTTAGCCGCCGTTTGCGACTAATAGATCATAAGTACAAACTTTACGATGACGAAATCACTAGGGTTGTTAGCGTGAGGGATCTCGGAGTAACCTTCGATCGCGGCCTAACATTTAGTGATCATATATCCACCCTGGCTAGAGAGTCCTATAGACGCTTGGGATTCGTGTTGCGGAATGTTCGCGACTTCCGGACCCCCCATGTTATAGTGCTTCTGTATACCTCTTTGGTTAGGTGTAAGCTGGAGGCCAGTTCTTGTATCTGGTGTCCCTATGTGGCTGGTCAGATACTGATGCTTGAAAAAGTGCAGAAGACATTTCTTCGATTTCTATTTAAAAAACTGTACCAAGTATACCCATTCATGTACCCCACAAACTACCTGTTAGGTACATTAGGCTTTAACTCACTGGAGGTAAGAAGGGGCCTTGATCAGCTCATCGTTGCCTGTAAGACCCTTCGTGGACGCATTAATTGTCCGGACTTGCACAACCTATTCTGCCGTTTATATGTTCCTAACAAATACACAGCACACCGCGAAAGCCGACGCCACTGCCTGTTTGCCCGGCCCCCTTGCCGAACAGTCGCAAGAATGGAGTCCCCAGTGTGTCGAACGCTGGGGGTACTTAATGACCTCCTGTTAGCGTACCCTGACTGTGACGTGTTTGCAGATGAATGGAAGGAAGTTACGCGTGTATGTCTGAAGTTCTGCGAGAGTAAGTATGCAAGGATGTCTTCCATACAAATTTAGTAATTTAAGATACCTATTTTATGTAATTTAGCTTAAGTTAATTATTGTTATTGGTCATGTACCGTTTTAATTAACTATAAATAAATAAATAAATAAATAAATACAACATTACAACCGCTACAGATAGTTTCTTTTGTTAGACGCGTTAAGAAGCTTTGTAGCTTAGCGGTAAGCGGTAGCGACTGTAAGTCCTTATGGTCTCAGATAGTACCGGGTTCGAACCTGGGCTTCTGACACTTTTTGTGATTTTTTTTCTTTTTGTAATTTATTACTTTTTGTGATTTTTATTTTCTTTTTGTAATCCATTTATTTCTTTTGACAAAAAAAATTGTGATAGGTTCTATGATTGGTGCTATATTATAGGTATGGTATGGTGTGTTCTTTTTATCTTTTTTTCTGTATATAACGAAGAAAGAAAGAAAGAAAACGTTTTCACTTCTGCCGGCACTCCCGGAGTGCAACCCGTCTTTTTTTATATTAATATTATTCGTAGGGTAGGATAGCATTAGTACAACTATATTTTATAAGTATTTTTGGCTAACCAAAGAATTATATTTCCCTAAACTCTTCTACAAACTATATTCTTTTGAAAGAAATAAAGACAGTGATTGTACACATTTTTACTCCTATTAAGGATTGAAGACCGATTGAATAATTCAATCACCATCGCCATATCTTTGATCAAATGACATGAATTTATCGATCAATGCTATTAATAATACAAGGACGCCAAACATCAGCTTTATCAATAAAATTAAATAATATTAACGTTTATAGAAATAAATTCACAAAAGATAACTTTCAGAAGCTGTCGAATATTCTTATGCTCGATTCAAGGAAGTTTGATCTTACTTAGCTGTTTTTATTGTGAAAAACAAACTTTAACTGTCGGCTTGAGTTATCTTCAAAAGGTTAACTGAAGTGGATTCTGCGAAGTTGTAATCGATCAAAATGGTTTATTTTTATTACAACAGTGCTGTATTCACAATGGAAGAATTTTTTATTTCGTTCGTAATTTCGTAAGAATATTGGTAGATAAGATAAGATATTCTTTATTGTACACCATAAAAGTATTATGCGATCACAATTTTTTAGGTATATAATGCACAATGTGCGGCCTTATCGCTAACAGCGATTTCTTCCAGGCAACCTTTGGATGGATAGAAACAAAAGAGATGATAGGGTAGCGTACAAAATATTTAAAGAAGGAACAATGATAAATTGATTAGTTACATAACAAGTTATATATCAGTCAGTGAACATATGCTACATAGTATGTCAATAACACAGTACACCTATACAATACATAATATTTACAATACACTTATATTACTCAATACTCCCCTGTCGCCTCAAAGACAGATATAAAACGAGAAATTTAAATTGGTTCGGGCGAGGTCTGGTAGCATAATGGTCAAAGCATTGCCCCTGTAAGGCAAAGATCGCGGGTTCAAACCCCGCCTAGACCGATTCAAACTTTTCCTATTTTAATCAATTAGAAGAATTTTATATTTATCCCTTTTTCTGATCAAGTGAAGAGACACCTCTTAGAAAGGTAAAGTGGTGTCGCTCGCCTTAGAAAGAAAGAAAAAAGTAAGAAATCATACAAAATTATCGATTTAGATTATAAAAAGTAAACGTCCAAGACAGGACTTGAACCCGTGATTAGTCTTAAATAATTCTTAGTATTCAAAATATGGTTCAGTAAGAGCCATACTGGAACCTAGCAATGTTTATGCAGTGAGTTGCAACTAAAGCAGTTGCGACTCACTGATGATACAAGTGTTTATAGATCATGGCAATCGCTTACTGTGGGTTCATTTGCATAAAAAACCACTAGCATACGAGCATTTCAAGCTAGAAAAAGAGGAAAAAGCTTTTTCAATCAAAACATGTTCAACCGTCGAGTAAACAAAGTAAACTAAAAGTATGATTCCGAAGCCGACCGCATACGACAACTGCAGACGCATGCACCACAAACATTACATACATTACTCGTTTACACATTTACAGCGAATCACGAGTACCGCTCGGCATTCATACTTTTCTCCAACTCGCGAATCTCGAGCAGCACTCGTTACCGCCTTTCATACTGTTTATTAGAAAATCACGTCGCCTAGTCGTGATTCGCTTTGTACCCGTTTGCTAAGCTGAGTTTATAAGCTATACAAACATATGCAAAACAGGAGAGCCACAATATGCAATCGCCCGCGCCGGTCGCTCAGTCGTCAACGTCATTGCATTTTGGCACGACATGGCTTCACCACAGCGTAATCGTTCGATGTCTATGCGCAAGATTACTGATTGCTGGCTGTTTTTTACTGCCCGAACTGTAATGGGCCACTGTGCAATGACCCGTGTTTTAAAAAGTAGCACACGGTAAAGAATTATTATCATTTATAAAAAGGTATTTGTTGTATGTAAGACTATTATTTTTTTGAAAAATATAAATTTTTGATTTTTTTATATAGACATAACATAAATAATATACAGGGTGTATTTTTGAAACGGGGCAGTAAGGGCAAGTGCCTTAACCGTTGCAGTTACAGCAAAACGTTCTTAGAAGACCTTCCCTAACTTTTTGACATATTTTGAACTGCATTCACAGATTTTGTAAAAAACTTACAGTTGGCAAAAAAAAATGCAAAAAGTCCAAAATTTTTTTTTATGCCAATCGATTCTATTTCATGTAGGGATCAAAAAACTCTATGAGACCATTTTAGCTTTCAGTACTAGGAAAGACAGAAATCGCCGAAAACGTTTCCCATACATTTCGGCAACAGAAACAAATTTCTACGATGGTCTAACACTCTAACTTTTTGTTATGGCCAGGAAGTGGGTAGAATTGACTGTAAAGTAAATAAAAAGAATTTTTACCCTCAAATTTCGAATTTGATTCGAAAATCTGTGTGTTATTCTTAGTTTCAGCTGAGAAACTTCGTATGAGTTATTAATTAAGGATTTTCGCTAAAATGTCTTCTAATCGTGAAAAAATTGACTTATTAGAAGCGTATTTTGTCAATAATCGAAATGCGGGAGCTGCATTAGTGTGGTACCGCAATAAGTATCCGTTGCGGCATGTGCCAACAAGAAAGGTTATTACAAATCTTTTGAAAAACCTGGAATTGCAGGGTTCTTTCAAAAGAAAGCGGCAGCCTCGTGTGGACATGGACACGGAGATTGCGGTTCTAACTTATGTCGAAGCATATCCAGAGGTATCGTCCAGGCAAGTCGCCCTTGAAGTAGGTGTATCCCACTCCCTTGTGATAAAGATATGGAAGAAATACGGCTACAAGTGCTATCGATATGGGCGCATAGTTCAAGTGTTACATCCGGGTAACGGCGGAGCAGGGGGTGCTAAGAATCGCCGGCAGAGGATCAGCTACCGAACCCAACGATCTCTGGACCTGGCAACTTATAATGCACGCACACTGAGGACTGACGAGAAGCTAGCTGAGCTGGAAGAAGTAGTAAGCAAGTTGCGCTGGGATATTATTGGATTATCAGAAGTCCGAAGAGAGGGGGAGGACACGATAATCCTTAAGTCCGGCAACTTGCTCTACTTCCGGGAGGGCGATCAGCTGTCCCAACACGGTGTTGGGTTTCTCGTTCACAAATCTCTCGTCAACAACATAGTGAAGATCGAAAGTGTTTCGAGCAGGGTGGTATACCTTATACTCAGAATAACCAAAAGGTATTCGCTGAAGGTTATACAGGTGTATGCCCCACACTCGAAGCGCCCAGATGATGAAGTGGAGGTTATGTATGACGATATTTCAAAAGCCATGGATGCCTCAAAAACACACTTCACGGTTGTGATGGGAGATTTCAATGCGCGGGTGGGCATTCGGAACGGCGATGAACTGAGAGTAGGGCCATTTGGATTTGGACAGCGTAACCAAAGGGGTCAGCGATTGGTCGATTTCATGGAAAAGGAGGGACTCTTCGCAATGAACTCTTTTTTCAGGAAGCGGCCGTCCAGGAAATGGACGTGGCTGCACCCCGGCGGTCACAAACGCGAGATCGACTTCATCTTGACGACCAAGAAGCGAATATTCAATGATGTCTCTGTGATCAACAGGGTCAAAACCGGTAGTGATCACCGTATGGTCAGAGGCACATTGAATCTTAACATTCAGCTGGAAAGGTTTCGTCTGATGAAATCTACTCTTCGCCCTAGTCCTGCCCAAATCCAAAACCCCGAGAGCTTTCAATTAGAACTCCAAAATCGCTTCCAGTGTCTCGCCGAATGCGAATCAGTGGACGAGTTAAACAACGGGCTGGTAAAAATTTTCCAAGAGGTCGGGCCCCATTTCTATAAGACTCGACCGAAAAGTAGAGCTCAGAAACTCTCTGAGCATACTCTTAAACTCTTGGCAGAGCGTGGTGAAATGAGATTGCAGTCTTCAGTTGATATGTCAAAATACGGCATGCTCAATAGACAGATCTCCAAGTCCATGCGATACGATTTGCGTCTTTTTAATACTAACTGCATTAAAAACGCAATAGCGCGTAATAAGGGCTCAAAAGTATTCGCAAGAGATCTTACTATTGGACAGAGCCAGTTGACGAAACTGAAGACCGACAGTGGCAGTATCGTTTCGTCACGGGCAGAGATTTTGAGAGAACTCGAGAAGTTCTACGGAAAATTATATACCACATCGCAAAGTCCTGCCCCTAGCACGACTAGCGATGCCAGAGCCCGATTAACTCGACATTACACCGAAGATATCCCGGACGTCAGCCTGTACGAAATACGGACTGCACTGAAACAGCTCAAAAACAACAAGGCACCAGGTGAGGACGGAATAACCACTGAGCTTCTGAAAGCGGGTGGAACACCAGTACTTAAAGTCCTTCAGAAGCTCTTTAATTCCGTCATCCTTGAGGGTACAACGCCAGAAGCCTGGAACAGAAGCGTAGTGGTACTGTTCTTTAAGAAAGGAGATAACACCCTCTTGAAGAATTATAGGCCCATTTCGCTTCTGAGCCACGTTTATAAGCTGTTTTCTAGAGTAGTAACAAATCGTCTCGCTCGAAGGTTCGACGAATTCCAGCCCCCCGAACAAGCCGGTTTCCGAAAAGGCTTTAGCACCGTAGACCACATCCATACGCTCCGACAGATTATCCAGAAGACCGAAGAATATAATCGGCCGCTATGTCTAGCGTATGTGGACTACGAAAAAGCCTTTGATTCTGTCGAAACCTGGGCAGTGTTGCGGTCTCTACAGCGATGCCAAATTGACTATAGGTATATCGAGGTGTTGAAATGTTTGTATAGCAAGGCCACCATGTCTATCCGTCTCCAGGATCAGAGCACGAACTCCATCCATTTGCAAAAAGGGGTGAGACAGGGAGACGTTATTTCTCCGAAACTGTTCACCTCTGCATTGGAAGATGTTTTCAAGCTTCTGAAATGGGACGGGTATGGCATCAACATCAATGGCGAATACATCACTCACCTTCGATTTGCCGATGATATAGTCATCATGGCGGAGTCGTTGGTAGACCTTGGAACTATGCTCAGAGACCTCAATACCGTCTCTCAACAGGTGGGTCTTCAAATGAACATGGGCAAGACAAATATTATGTCAAATGCCCATGTCACACCCATGCCAGTACATGTTGGGAATGATATAATCAAAGTTGTTGACCACTATATCTACTTAGGTCAGGTGATCCAACTTGGTAGGTCCAACTTTGATAAAGAGGTCAGCCGACGAATCCAACTCGGATGGGCAGCGTTCGGAAAGCTACGGCATATCTTCTCGTCACCGATACCACAGAGCCTCAAGACAAAGGTCTACAATCAGTGCGTGTTGCCAGTGATTACTTATGGCACCGAGACGTGGTCGCTAAATATTGGTCTCATGCATAAGCTCAAGGTTGCGCAACGAGCTATGGAAAGAGCTATGTTAGGAGTTTCACTGCGTGATAGAATCCGAAATGAGGAAATCCGTAGAAGAACCAAGGTTATCGACATAGCTCTTAGAATATGCAAGTTGAAGTGGCAATGGGCAGGCCATATAGCTCGCAGAACCGATAACCGCTGGGGAGTAAAGGTTCTCGAATGGCGACCGCGAACTGGAAAACGAAGTGTGGGACGGCCCCCCACTCGATGGACCGATGACATTAAAGCGGTCGCAGGAAGTCGGTGGATGGTGACGGCACAAGATCGTTCGGCATGGCACTCTTTGGGGGAGGCCTATGTCCAGCAGTGGACGTCTATTGGCTGATAGATAGATAGATAGATCCGGGTGATGATGTTCGAAGGCTTACTTTTTGCAGATGGCTAAGAGGAAAAATAAGCAGAGATCATGAATTTTTAAATTACATACTGTGGTCAGACGAAACGAATTTTTCCAATAACGGTATGTACAACAGAAAAAATCACCACTATTGGTCCAAAGAAAATCCACTAAGAGTTACGGCAAGTCATAATCAGGTTCGCTTCTCATTCAACTGTTGGTGTGGTATAATGTCCAATCGAGTCATAATGGTGGAATTTTATGAAGGGAAACTGAATTCTGCCATGTATAATGAAGTCATTTTACACCATCTTGCAAACGAGATGGACGAATGGCCCCTGTCGGAATTGCGAAAAGTTCATTTTCAACAAGATGGTGCTCCGCCACATAACAGTCACCTTTCACGTTCCAATTTGAGCCGCCTATTCGGTACACAGTGGATAGGTACACATGGTCCAACACAGTGGCCACCTCGTAGCCCCGATCTAACACCACTTGATTTTTTTTATGGGGCTTCGTGAAAAACGAGCTGTATAAGACGACGTACGCCAGTGTTCAAGAGCTCAAGGATGCATTAATGACCATTTTACGTAATATTCATCCCAGAACATTAATAGCCGCCATTCGTTCAGTGCAAAAAAATTCGTGAAAATGGAAATCATTTTGAGCAATTTATTTCATAAACCAATTTCTTAAATGTTTAAATGATTTTTTTTATTTAAAAAAGTTCAAAATTTTACCTGACCTATGAGTTTCGAGTTGATTTATCATATTTCCGTACGAAATGTATGGGAAAGGTCTTTGGCGATTTCTGTCTTTTCTAGTACTGAAAGCTAAAATGGTCCCATAGAGTTTTTTGATCCCCACATGAAATAGAATCGATTGGCATAAAAAAAAAATTTGAACTTTTTGCATTTTTTTTGCTAACTGTAAGTTTTTTACAAAATCTGTGAATGCAGTTCAAAATGTCCCAAAAAGTTAGGGAAGGTCTTTTAAGAACGTTTTGCTGTAACTGCAACGGTTAAGGTAATTGCCCTTACTGCCCCGTTTCAAAAATACACCCTGTATAGTATTTTTATTTATTATTCATAAACTACAATAATATATCTTATATACACAAAAAGAATTATCTCTGTACTTATTTTAGTTATTTTTATATGACATTCACAAATATGCTGAAAATCGCCCGCGTTCGGTATTAAGCGGCACCTTAAATGCTCCGCTGTGAAAGTATTAAACTTCGATAAGGATAAAGGGGACCATTATGGTGTGCGTCTGCAGTTGTCGTATGCGGTCACCTTCCGAATCATACCTTAACAGTCACAGCGCTTGAAATCCAAAATCTTAATTCTTTCGTTTTTCGTAAATTTCGTTGTAACATTTTATAAATAGAAAATCGAATTCTATCAAATCGAAAACCTTTTAATGGTACTTTATGTACTGTTTATTTCAATATGAGTCACGATTCATATGATTTATTGAAGCCTATGTGTCAACATATCAGCTTTGCTTTTAATTTGATAATTTTAGGCTGGAAAGCTATGTGTAAAAGTAGTTCAAAATAAATGAACCATGGTACAGAGTACAGAATGATCCATCAAGGCTTTTGTTCCGAGTACGAGTTTTAGATTACAACCAACAAAATTGGATATCTCTATTTGCCAGTAATGAGACTCAGGTAGTATACAGGTGTAGTGGGTTTAAGACCTGAATATCTTGGTGGGGATCCATATACCCAAATTATAAATAGTAAGATACCGATGTTTGTCTACTATTGATAACACACGTACAGCCTCCGTGGCTTAGAGATAGTGAACGCGGGCACTACGCAGGACGCGCGGTTCAATCCCCGCTCAGTGTAAATATTTGTATGCATGAATATAGGTATGTTAAACTAACTTTTAAACTCTCGCGTTCCATAATATATAACTAAAGTAAAGAATCGCTAGACGGGCAAATCGGCGATAGCAGAGCACCTGCTAGAAGCAGGCACCAATCACTGGATTGAATTCCATCATACGCAAGTCCTCTCCAAGGAACAACATCACTTTTAGTCAAGAGCTGTACGTGAAGCGATTGAAATCAAGAAACATAAAAATTTCAATTGGGAAGATGGTTGTAAATTATCTGCAACATGGAATCCAGTGATGAAAAACATGCAACCTCGCTTTTCTGCACAGTCGGATAGGCACCGGACAGTTTGCTTACGGAATAGGGACACTGTGAGCACAGTGTTACTGTGAGTGTGAAATGTGACGGTACTTGGCCAAAAGAAAATATTGAAAAAAGTGCGGGTAGATGAAGAAATTACTACCACACGGATTCGAAGACGGCGGGCGTGCACCGCTGAGCCAGTCAGCCTGTGACCACGGCCGGTGTAACGTGTAACCTGGTCGAAAAGTCAGTCAATCAAAGGTATGTAAGTACCTATACCATGATCGCGCTAATTCCCGTTTTCTTAGTTATATGAATATATATATGTGCAATGGTCTGGTTGTGCCTCGGAAAGCACGTTAAACCATCGGTCCCGGTTGTCATACGAACATCTATGGCAACCGTTACGGGTAGTTGGAGCCCCCCAAAAGGCCAACAACTGGTCTAACTGCAATGCTTTGATATCGCCTTTGGGTTGTGAAAGTTAGATGGCAGTCACTTCACGAAAAATTTCGAAGTTTAGCCAAATCCTCGGTTGGACTGGTAAAATCGGACCCCAGACTTCAAGTTGATAGCTACGGATGCAACTGGAATTAACGCTAGGATTAAGAAGATTTATTGATAACACACTTGTAGGTACCTTTTTAGACACGATGAAAGTTAACTATTCATCGGATTAACGCGATCATAGTTATAGGTACTTACATACCTTTGTTTGCCTGACGTTTTGTAAGTACTTTTACCATAATCGCGTAAATTCCCGTTCTCTGAATAATAGATCATGGAACGCGTGAGTTTAAAAGTTAATAATTTATCCGATATTGGAATATTCATAAGTGTGGATCAAAACCACTGAGAGTGGTGTAAGACGGAACCGGGCCAGATTCATAATAAATATCCTGGAAAAGTACAATACAAGTGTGTTCATCAATATGTGTAAAAAATATTACAGTATTTTCTACAAACAAAATATTTTGGTAGGATTTCATTTATTTTTGTAAATTAGTTAATAATTATGAAGTACGTATTTTTTATTTGTTATAAGAAATATTTTAATTAATTTTGACTCATGTAGCACAAACTGTAACGCGAGTCTCATATACAAACTTCCCACGTAGTAGATACATTTTTTTAATTAGGTTAGGTTTTTTAATTTTTTTGTTGTCTGTGTAGTAATATTAGCTTACATACCAAATTTCAGCTTTCTAGGACTTCAGGAAGTACACTAACAATTTTGATGATCAGTGAGTGATGAGTCAGTGACGAAATTATAGGTTTTGAGACATTAATAAAATCTAAAGTATAATAGCTAAGACATTCAAACTTTGTATGTTTAATGATTGTACCGATGACATTCTATCTTGAAAATATTGTTAGTATTTAGCATCATCCAAAGCAAAGTTATGAGAGTTCAAAATAACGACGAAGCGTTTCGAGAAAAGGTATAGGTAGTGCCCTTGCGCTTCGCTTAGCTCTTCTTAGCGGGGCCGTGCGCCCAGATGTGCCAGCAAATTATTTGAATAACATAAGAATGGCAAACATTTTAGAAAAGGAACACATTGAAGGTGACATTTCATCAGAATTTAAAAATCATTGATCTGTGATTCAAACATCTGTCATAGTGATGAATTATTTTAAAATATTACGTAAATATTTAAACAAAGTTCTTGCGTTAGAAGCTTGTTAATTATTGTAAAAATATTTAACAATATTAATATTGTAAAAATATCCGACAGGAGAGTTTGTATTGATGGACGCGGACAGAAACAGATTGGTGCGACGTGTGAAAGTGTGGATGGAGGCGCTTGGGAACGGTGGTCTAAAGCTAAATGTGGCAAAGACAGAATATTTAACGTTAAACTCAACAGATCCCACACCCGTCTTAATTTCGATGATGATTAATATTGCAAAAATAGTTTCAATATTTTTGGATTATATAAAAAGAAGTTAAAGTAATTTTCAAAATTTTACATAGAAAAAAGTAGCAGTTTTCTCTGGAATTCCGTGATTAGTTTTTTATGTTAGTTTTTTTTTTTCAAAGTAATGAACATAATTTAATTTTTAAATACGTTGTATTGTCTTCTTTCTATTTCATTTACAAATAATCCCCAGATTTCATTAAGTTATTGAATATTTTCAATACGTCCAAAATCTGGGTCTTTTCGACCCAGCGCAACTACTGGCGGGTTAAGATCGTTCTGACGCTGACTGTACTTTATTAGCTACTGTGTCGGTGAGTCTTTTTAGAACAGCACTTTGAAATTTACTGTCAACAACGGAAGTCGCTTAACGAATTCCAATTTACGCTCCAACAAACTGTAAACATAGTACTTACTAAATAAACCAATTATGTTTTCTAAGAAATTAAACAATCATTGTTCAAATATTGTTACCCCGTAGAAGCTGCCAAACTTTGTATTGCTACGTAAATTTTCATATAATAACCAACAACCTCAGGATCCCAAGCAAACACGAGCGAAATGGGTATATATGCTATGGTATCAATTAAGTCATAATTGTATAAATACGGGTCCTGGCGGCCAAATATTATTACATTGCATACTTTTTTTTATACGTGCGAGCAATCCCCGTGTATATACCCCCCCCCCCCCTCCGGCTCCGGAGGGGGAGGTTATGTCGGATTCGAACCAACTAAACCGCACTATCCTACTAATATTAAGTAATAAATGTGAAAATCTGCGAAGTCGTTTGGATGTTTGTTATTCAACCACTCTCTGACGCCTAAACCGATTTGATTGAAGTTTCGTGTAGTGGTAGTTATAGTCTGGAATAACACATAGCCTAGTTTGAATCCCGGAAATCGCGGGCAACAACTAGTATAAAATACAGTTGAAAGAAGAAAGTTTACAAAAACCAACCTACTACAAGTAGAATAGCTGTAATAGGTATAGGAGGTAGGACACGACGGTATTTCCGTCCAATTGAGCAGTTCGACTGGAGAAGTACCTCCGCCCTACAGAATACCGCGGCCATAATAACCTCGTATTGTGTTACCGGCGGTGAGTAGGCTAGCCAGAGCTCACTGGAGAGTTTTTTGCTTTTTCTTCTACACTAACGGCATATAAACTCTCTGTGTTTACAGGGTCGGCAGCACGAGTATGGCTCCCCTGGTATTGCACACGTTCATAGGCCACGGTAACCACTTTCTATCAGATGGACCGTGTGCTAGTCTGTCACCTCAGTGGTATAAAAAAAAAGTTAGCATCAGAATATTTTGCTAGCCAAGATTGTTCTAATGCTGATTGTTCTGAGAAACTAGACTGATGTAATAGAATTTTAATTAAGCTAGGAACTGTTCCTGTTTCCACAACATCTCAAGAAAAAGTATCTCATTGCGACAGTTCGAATTGTACAACGGTTTCCGCTATCAAATGATTGAGATAATTTCAATAAATCACAACAGTTCATAAGTATTAGTTACTGTCATTGAATTGTTGTGGGTTAAATCTACCCGTCAATAAATATTAGTTAAGACACTAGCCTCCATTTCCTGAGCTCATCTGGTCATATTTTGAAGTTATAATGTCAGTTTACAATGTTACTTTGAATTTAATTGACATACATATTTCTCTTTGAAATCCTCAAGTTCATTACGTACCTACTGATAAGGTCTTTTGTAACTTAATTTGTTGTTTTTGTTGAGACTCGGTACTTTGGTACTACCTACTATAGATTGTCTGCTCTCAACATCATCCTTGCGTTAGACCCGGTCAGTTCGGGAACAGCTAAATTTTCTGCTGTGATTGTTTAAATGCTTGCATGATGTCTTTTTTTAGTAATCATTTATTATATTAAGTCAAATATCACATGCAATAGAACATATCTGTCTCAACTAGATAACTTAATAACCGCATTTCAAACAACAGCTCAAATATAATACATATACAGCGAATTTAACAAATAATTTAATATGGTATGAATTTAGAAAACATAGAAAAATATATATATATGCCTATTTAGTAAAGGACAGAGCTGATATTTCACTCTACCTACCTCAGTAACATAATATATTCATATAGCAATGTTTCATACCATATTATACATAGCAATTTGTTTATTGGTTTATTTACGACACACATTTTATCGTACTAATATTAGAAATGTAAATGTGAAAATTTTTGAATTCTCCAACGAGTTATCGGATGGGGCTGTAATTTGGTTCAGGAATAAATTATGATCTAGGATAACTCATAGGTATTTAGGTATCTATGAATACCTGGAATAGGTTTCGAGGACGGGCTTAAATTTATACGCGAGCGGAGCCGCAGGCAAGCGCGGGTTAGTGCACTATGTATCAATAATTATCCCATTGCAGTAAGCTGCTGGACAAGGAGTGTGTCATAAAAAACTAGAATTCGACCGGTAGGTGTATTAGCTAGCCGATGAGGGTGCTTAGGCCTCAAAGACGTTAATGAGACCAAAACCTAAAAATCCGTCAGTTAAAATTGAAGAGTGATAAAGAATTTGCCAAGACTATGTATCACAAGCTAATTCTATTAGCATTGATTCAAGTTTATTTACAAACATTGAAACAGTTACTTTGCATTATTGTTAAATGAATACTGTTTAGAGGCATTATTCTGACATTGATTTTCAAACGCACTCATAAGAGCGTTTTCACACTCATCCGATATCCGATATCGGTGTCGGACGCCGATAGCCGACATCCGATACATAGATAGATAGATAGATAGATAATTCTTTATTGTACACCAATAAATTTACACTAGGACAAGTAGATAGTATGTACACAGTTTAATGTACAATGGGCGGCCTTATAGCCGACACCTTGTGGAGTTTTCACATTTATCCGATAAAATCGGCCCGATACGGCCAACTGCTCGATAGCACAGACTAGTTAGGGATGCTAGAAGTAAAAAAAGAAAGAAAAAAATGCAAGCTATTTTCGACCTAATTGACATGACATGGTATCCGTTTTTTTCTTACATTGTATTAGTGATCAGCGTCATCAATTAAAGCGAAAAGACATGTAACTCAAAAAATGTCATTAAGGTCGAAAATTTGCTTGCAGTCGCTGTTTTAGTTTCTTTGTGTTCCGATATCGTGCCAAAACAGTGGTGTTGGCTCCGATAACCGACATCGGGCCGGACAATGTGAAAGAGAGATATATATCTCATACATTTGACTTCCTCCGATATCGGATGTCTGATGTCGGATGAGTGTGAAAACGCTCTAACGTGGGAAGACGGTAGATTTTAATAATTTATGAAATATAGAACGGATGACAAACTCCAACTTACCAATGTAACGGTTTATCACTCAGAATAAGGGAGCAGCTCAACTCTATGAAACAAATACATGGTGTTTACTAACTTGATAGCGATGTAGCGCCAGACTGCGAGCGACAACGTTAGTAGTATCGAAGCGGTGTGGAGTATCTGCGTGAAGTGCATATGGAACAGCATGTATACCGCCCATGAGTACGGCCGCTCCTGTTGTCCTGGGAACAACTGCAAAACACGATGCAATTAGTACATAAAACGGATAGCCCATTGAAAAGTAACATTTGGGGTTAGATTTGTCAGAAGATCCAATTTTCTCATTTAGGTATCAAGAGGTGCTCAGTTTGAAGTTAAATGCAACCCTTGTCTCACTGCCACCATCTTGAAAAAAGGGGTTCAAATGTCTTTGTAGGTCCCACAAAATAAACATTGTTGGTTACAAATAAGATTATTTACCACTTTTCTTCAACCCCACAAACGTGTTAGCTTAAAACGGACACCCACTTGATATCTAAAAATGAAAATTGCGTGCTCTGCTAAATGCAAGCTAAGCCCAAAAAATTTACGACTTCAAAAGACTAGGAACATATTGCCAATTATTTGGGGTCTGCGGAACATAGCATTCTCTTCCATACATTCCAGTGAGATACCATTTCTTCAGTCCCTCCCTTCTTTGCAATATCCTATTTCACGCAATCCATACTTCTGTTCTTAGGCCTACTTCTGCTCCTAAAGCAGTCTACTTCTTCTTCTTCATCCTTTCGTTAATTCCAGTCGCATCCAAAGCTTTCAACTCGGACTCTGGAGCCGCTTTCCCAGTCTAACGTCGGATTTGGATGAACCTCTATATTTTCCGTGAAGCAACTGCCACTGACCTCCACAACCCAAAGGCAATATCGAAACATTTAGGCCAGTTGTTGGATTTTTGAGGGCTCCAACTACCCGTAACGACTGCCATAGACTGATGTTCATATGGCAACCAAGACCGACGGCTTAACGCGTTAAATACCCATATTCATGCATACAAATATTTGTATTGAGTAGGGATCGAACCGGCTACCGCTTCCCAAAGAAGGCTGTCGAAAAGAAGAAAATTCATACGTTGGACGTACGGAGCATTTGAATACTTATAATTAATGCAGTGCAATCCATTTGCATTGCAGACCTCTGCTGGACATAGGTAACCTCCGCCTGATTTGAATGCATGTTGATACATATAGGCGTTACAGAACAGTAGTGATTAAAGGAATTTAGTTGAAAGTGGGTGACTCGATTTTTAAGAATTTAAACAGTTCAAACCCGAAAACATCTGTTTTTGTCTGTACCTCATCATAGATTTTCTTAATATTGAACACTTTTATTTTCAACACACTTTTTAAATAATTGTAGAATACACTGAAATATTTTATCAGGCATACTGCCGGATATAATAAAACATGAGAAGATTGACGAACTTTAAAAGCTTTAACCACAATATCAATGAAAAATAGACTGATGCGGGAGCGGAGCGGAGCGTAGTTCTCGCATTAAGCCTTCGTGGTTATTTTTTTTATAATCATGAAGAATTCCATGCAGAAAATGACATTATGAGAAAGGACATTTCGAGAAAAGGACAATATGCGATGAGACGGAAAAATATTGTATGGCGTCGATTTTGAGTGGAACCAGCTTAAATATTTACACAGAACGTTAACACGTAGGTCATTACTTCGATAGGTTATGCCATATTCATGGTAAAAGGTGTAAAAATACGGCTCTGACTTGTTTAAATATGAACAATTATAAACGAGTACGCAATTAATCATCATTATTTGATAAACGAAATCTGTTCAGACAGCTCCCGACCACGCAAAAATAAGCTCATTGGAAAATAGTACGCTACATTTATCACAGATTTTGACCCCTTTTTGTAACGATAGGGAATACTGTTTTTTATACCTTTTTTAAATATTTAATGTTAAATAAGGTAAGTGTTAAATGTTTGACTTGTATGTAGGTAGCAGTGGCAAAGGGTAAGAATTTTCAAAAGCGAAGCCGATAGAAAAAATTAGTTCTTCGATCTAATTCTTCATACGTCGTACGATCCGTTGGGAATTCGGCAGCAATTGGATTATAGGGGCCCTTCGGCACTGGTAGGTACGCAGTTGGCTTAGCCGCCAAAAGAACCATGAATGAAAAAAGTATCGATACGTATACAATTTTGCGTTGATAATGCCTTACACCTTTTGACTTAGCTACATAATTGACGCCTCAGGCGGATTCTCACTCTTCCATCCAACGCAACGTGTTAAATTAAAACCCGCTATAAGTACTACCTATATGGACGTGGACCGCGTGGTCCCCGACCATATAGGTAGTAGGAGAACCAGACCAAGAGGGATGGCCTTAGGTCAGCCGGGGTGCGAGGGATATGTAGTCGACAACCTCACCTTCGGCCTAGCACAACGACCCACAGACGGCGCGCGGTCAAGTCGGTTTGAACCAGACAAAACCTTCCCCTCCGGTACCGATGGGGGGGGGGGGAGTGCATAAGCGGGGATTTCCCGCACGTTAATAAAAAGTACTACCTATATACGTGATAAGTCGATAACCTAGTTTTATATGTGTGTACGTGTACGTTATGTGTTTTCTCTTTATCCCCTTAACGTTAACAAGGTCAGAAGATTTTGTGAGATAAATACAAATGCTATTTGTGTGATCTTAAGTTCATTCGGGACAGTTCGGGACTCAGTCCTTATCCTACTTTCGATACTTTCATCTGACGATATACCTACTAAGTGCAGTGGCGTGCAGAAATCTATGGATTATCTGAAACTAAAATTGTATGAATTCACGCCACACACTATCTAATATGTATTACACTGGTACCCACGAATTATAATAATTGTAAATTAATGTATTTCTTCCTTTCTTTCTCTTGTTCTGTCTGTAATAGGTGCTTTTAGTTCTGTTGTCCACATATATTTAATTCTGTAAAATTAGACTTAGGTGCTATAGATTTAAATCTGGCCTCCGATTCCGCTAATTTTATGACATAACAAAACCACTGTCATACCGCTAACATTGCATAAAATGTCATTAAATAGACTTTATGTCTGAGTATTAAATTCCAAAATGAAAAGAGAAAGAGTTTATTTCATTCACTCTACAAGTTTGTATAGTCCGATAATAAAGTCTAAGAGCGTTTTCACACTCATCCGATATCGGAGGAAGTCAAATGTATGAGAGATATGTATCTCTCTTTCACATTGTCCGGCCCGATATCGGTTATCGGAGCCAACACCACTGTTTTGGCCCGATATCGGAACATAGAAACTAAAACAGCGACTGCAAGCAATTTTCGACCTTAATGACATTTTCTGAGTTACATGTCTTTTCGCTTTAATTGATGACGCTGATCACTAATACAATATAACAAAAAAAAATCGATACCATGTCATGTCAATAAGGTCGAAAATTGCTTGCACTTTTTTCTTTTTTTTTATTCCTAGCATCCCTAACTAGTCTGTGCTATCGAGCAAATGGCCGTATCGGGCCGATTTTATCGAATAAATGTGAAAACAGCACAAGATGTCGGCTATCAGCGTCCGACAGTCAGTCCTGCAGTGACGCAGTGGTTTGCTATGAAAAAAATAATAGCAGAATCAGGGCTCTGTCTACAAACTTCTACGGCACACTGTACGTACTAATGAAAATAGACTTACCAAGTAGCTGTAGATCGCGAATGGAACGTATTCTAACATGACGAATACATCAGCTACGGCCAGCCATTTGAGAAGTCGGTTGATAGGAGTAACTGCGAGATCACGGCGGGTGAGTACGGCTACGTTCAGGGCATTTGCTAAACTCCCAAACAGGCAAACCTGAAGAAGATATTTTTAGTACAAGCATTTTGTATGGGTAATGGACTGCTGAGACGAGGTCTCGGGTTCGATCCCAGGTTTACCATGGCACACACCAATGACTTTTCGATGCTTTTCGAAGTTATGTGTGTATTTATCGCAGGTTTATAAGTGCCCAGTTAATGGCAATAGGCTCGCCACCTATTACATTGGGAACTAAACATAAACCGGCGAATTGTGGGTGCTAGCACCTCTGCCTACCCCTTCGGGGATAAAAGGCGTGAGTTTATGTTATGTTATGTATTTTGTATTTCATAGTAGGTATACAAATATTAACAATACGAACAAGAAAACTTGTCGACCAAGGAGTTCGGCGGTAGAACATACGGCTGTTACGTCAGAAATCGTGGGTTCGATGCTCGCATAGTATGCATACATATTATGTCTATTTGTATCTATTGGTTAGGCATTTTTATCAATACTAATATATATTATACAGAAAAGATTTGTAAGTTTATTTGTAATGATTAGGCTCAAAAACAACCGGGTTTACTTTAAAACATTTTTTACCATTCGAAAGCTACATTCTTCGTAAATAACATAAGCTATATTACTAGGATTTACAAAACGTTTAGAGTTATGTACGAATACCTCAGAACATTTTTGCCACTCGTCCTATTAAGCCGCGGCGGGTCGCTAGAGTAAAATAAATTAATATTACAGGGGTATATTATTGTCATTAATATTCAAACGAAGCATAAATTTGAACTCAAGTTCTAGAATACAGATAAATGTACTTTTATTTCTGTAATACTTACAGAAACAAATACAAAAATAACATATTTACCTACAACCCAGACCTATGCAAATAGGTATAAATATTCAATATTCACACAAATATTTGTACTGAGCGGGATTCGAACGACTGCGACTTCTGACTTAGCAAAATCATATCAACATAACATGTCTAGCACACGCCACACAACACAAGTCGAATCAAATATGTAGATAAATCTAAAGATACTTACCAAGAGACTGACATATCCATGTATACTATTATATGCAAGAATCAAGTCACGGAATTCTCCGACACAATATTCTGATTTCTCACACACATTGTATTTACTTCGCCAGTCTTCCAACACTTTAATAGCATTCCCAATACTGGAGGAGTAGTTTGTGCCTCTGTGTTTAAGGATGGAAATGAACCGTGGGTCTTCAAAGAAGAAATTGTACGAGCCATTCGATCCGGCATAGTGAGTTTCATTGTCCGCAAGCATTGTGACTAGATAATCCTTTGTTCATCACTTAAGCTGCGATACGCTACATTCATTCCTGGATTCACGTATCAGTAGTTGTATTGGCAGTGACACTAAAATTAACATTTCTTGTCTCATAGCTTTTACTCTTGAAAATTCTGTAAAGAAAGAAATGTCAGGTTTAATAATGACAGCTTGTTATGACGATTACAATACAATAAATGCGAAAAATTTGGAGAAATGGCGCAAATTGTGAGAGGCCTTTCTCCAGCAGTGGACTGCAATAGGCTAATTGATTGTCCCAACAAATAAATAACACACGAGATGGAGATAAAGATTTTCCACAAGGTACCACGGGCTATTAGAAAATGTTTTGGAAAACCTATACGTGTAGAAAATTTCAAAATTTATATAGAAACTAGTTTTAAGCATAAAATGAATCATAACATAACCCAGGAGATAATCCTGAAAAATATGGCAAGAACGTAACCTAGGTTAATATTTTTAATATTATATGCTATTTTATGAAGTAATATTAGTCTTCCCCGGTTGCCAGACTTTAAACCACGGGAATTTCCATACGGAAATTGCATACTTAAAAATCTGCATACACAGTGTTAAAAGCTCATCTAAATTTAACAGTTAAAAGTTACAGTTTATCAACGAAAACATTTAGGTTCATTTAACACATTTTATGCTTAGTATTATCAAGGCATATTTATTTATTTTTATTTATTTATTTATTTATTTATTACATGGAAAACTTACAGCTACAAAAACATGAATAGCATTGGATTGGGCAATAGAAAGCCAGTAACAAGTTTTCTTCTAGTGCTTATAAAAATAAAAAGTATTCATAACAAAAAATAAAATATTTTATGCCAAAGAGATGTAAACCGACAGATTTTATCATAAAATACATACCATGACAACATTAGTCTTAATGAAAGCATTGTTTTTTTTTTAATAAACTTAACCTAATGTATTGTTCAGAATGTAAAACAATAATCTTGGCCCAGCAATGGACCCCATGGAAAATAAAGTGAAATAAAAAGGGCGAAGTGCCGATAAAAGCTACTATTTTCGCTATTCAAGCGAAAACAATACTCCACAAGTCAACGCCACCACTTAGCTGCGAAAATAGACTGTTTCGTATAACAACTGGTCACTCTACATGTTAACATAACTTTAAAATAGAATGTATAATTTTGGTATTGTACTATTTGTATTGCATTATTGCTACTATTTTCGTCATTTATGCGAAAACAACACTCCAAAAGTCAACGCCACCACTTAACTGCGAAAATAAAATGTTTCGTATAACAAACCATAAACAAATCTGGGACAAACAGTTAAAAGACGTAAAAGCATACAAAACAAATTAAACACCTTTTTTGTTACAAATGTCAGAAATTTATAAAAGTCTATAAAACTTAAATAACTATTAACTTCATACTAATTAAATCCCGTATTGTAGCTTCCAATAAAACTTTTCTTTAAAAACTTAATATTAAAGTTTACAAAACACTACACTGTTTCCACTTTCCGTTACAGACACACTAATGCATCGCACATAGAGAAAACATCAAAAGGGAACACGGGAATACCAAATTCGTCACACCGTGTCCTGTAGTCATTCAAATATGACGTATTTTCTTTGACGTTGGACTAATAACACCAATATCGTTAAATAGGTTAAACATGACGAAGCCTTTAATGTCTAAAACGTAATTTTCAGTGAAAATGTCGGGCCGTCCGTCCGTTCGTCAATTAGGGCTGTGTTGACCACTTTCGAATAAGACTTTAAGTACATTAATAATAAAATAGATTACGTAAGGATTTATCATTATAACTTTGTCGAGGCCGAGAAATTGTTATTAAGCGTTTGCAGTAGAAAATAATCACCAACTGCTGCTGTTTTTTATAAGGTGGCTAGTAGTGATCAGGGTTCTTATTCCAGAATTCCTGCCGGCTTACTAATGGGTCGCATTATAATAAACTAAAGAGGCGTACGTAAATTTCCCCATCGGTTTCCCTGTCAAAAATTTCACCCTTTGCTACTCGTGGCTAGCTTAAATAGATAAATTCTGACAGTTATTTAATTACTTCAGTTGAACTATAAGCTGGTTTTATGAGAAATTCTTAGTACTTTCTCCTTAATAGCATTTTTAACGAGCAAATGAAGTTTGAACGTTATTGAATTTTTAATTAACATTTTAGAATTTCACTACTACATATTCCCTTGAGTTAGAGTTAGGCATTCAAAATAAAATAGACAAAAAAAGACGGATGGCACTCTGGGAGTGCCGGCAGAAGTGAAAACATTTTCTTTTTTCTTTCTTCTTTATATACATAGAAAAAGATAAAAAAGAACATACCATACCATACCTATAATATAGCGCTAATCATAGAACCTATCACTTATTTTCTGCTAATTTTCTGTCAGAAGAAATTAATAAATTATGAAAAGAAAAAATAATCACAAAAAATAATAAATTACAAAAAGAAAAAATAATCATAAAAAGTAATAAATTACAAAAAGAAAAAATAATCACCAAAAGTAATAAATTATAATAAGAAAAAACAATCACAAAAAATCCCCGAAGCCCAAGTGGTTTGAACCCGATACTATCTGAAACTATAAGGATTTACAGTCGACGTGCTTACCGTTTAAGCTACGACGCTATCTATCGTAACTTGCAAAATAGATAGTCTGTACCTAATCTTGTATGACGTCAGTCATCGGTTACGGTTCAAAGGTCAACTAATCCTGACGCTTCCTTAACATTTTACACCCATCCAACGCCGCCAAAGAAGTTTTCACTTCAAAAATGATGTAGACACCACCGATATTCGCTTGACTCATTTGTAAAACATCCTTTTCTCACAATGTCCCTTTCGCTCAATGCCCATGTGAGAATTATGGGACAATTTGTGCCAATTATTGGAGACGCTTTTTATTTCCCTACTAACCGTCCGATTTAAGAAAGTACTGACTTAAATTCACTAACATTTCGAGGATTTTTTTTAAGAAATAAACTGAACCAATGTGGTACGTATAGTTGTGTAGTGTAAGAAATCGTATAGTTTAAATATCCGTTTAACATTTCATCGGAACATTGATTTTCTGAGAACCATATACGTAAGGGACACAAAAACTCTAATAACACTGAAAAGTTTTCGACGTGGGTACATCTGATTTGAAATTAGCAACTATACCAAAAGGAACGCAATTTTGTAGATCAGTCCTAAACAAATAGACTGAAAATCAAATAATATAATATTTTATTATATTAGCACGTCTTTATGAATATAATAGTAATAGGTAGTCGTGAGTTTGATCCCCGCCTATATTTATATTCATTAATAAGTTTTTATTGGTCTATGATTTCTGTGGCGAAGGGGCCCTATAACCTGATTCCTACCGGTTTCAAAACCAGATCAAGGTAAGTTTCTTTCCACCGGCTTCCTTTTTATTTTCTTACCATACGCCACTTATTTCTATAGGTAATATTTGTTGCTCCTAAGAATTCCTGTTCCACTCCCGCAACCCATGGGAACGTACTCCATTTTTATACCAATTCGATGGCAGACAAGCACAACACCCTGTTAAAAGTAGTTACCGCGGCGTGGACGTTTGCAACACCAGAAAAGTCACACTCGTGCAACTGACAATGTAAGCCTTCTGATATATTCCAAAAAAAAATAGTTTATATTATTTTTATACCACTGAGGTGGCAGTAAAGCACACGGCCCACCTGATGGAAAGTGATTACCGTGGCCTATGGACGTGTGCAACACCAGGGGAGTCACACTCGAGCTGCCGACTTTGTAAACACAGAGTTTCTGTGCTGTCAGTGTAGAAGACAAAGCAGGAATAGCTTTTGATCTTCCCACTGACAGCGCTATAACTCTTCAGTGAGCTCTGGCTACCTTACTCACCGCCGGGAACACAACAAGAGGGACACGATACATCGTGTCCTACGTCCTATCAGAATATTTAGTACCAAAATTACTAATATTTCGTCTCACCATTCCAGCTAAGTTAAATTGCTTGTGTTAGAAGTGAGTTCACTTCGCCGTCGGTAGTTTAATGCACAGGATGAACCCGGGACCTCTCGATCGTAAAACCGATTTCTTAACCACTAAGCTACCGTCGCTTATTAGACTGTTGTGTAATATATCTCAGAATTTCATGACCATTACGTATGACGTTATGAAGTCTGCTTACCGGTATTATGTAGGTATGTCTAAGTGGGATACATTTTCCTTATTAAGTTTGTGTAGGTATAGGTACTAAAAATGTAAACAACAATACTACTACGAAACCGGGAGTTTTGATGTGTGTGTGTGTTTTGATGTGATTTGTTTTTAATTAATAACATTAAAATTATTTGACATTATGCGAATGTGTGTTATAATATGCTGTTTCATAACAAAGTTGTTTGAAACGGTGTATACCTACTTCTCTTTTGACGACTGTATGTACAGTTTATATTTCCTTTTTTTTAATAAGGAATTAAATTATACTGTCTGAAGTTTACGGTTAATATTAATATATAATTAATATAATAGTCGCTAGGCATTATTTACGTTTAGTTGTCATCCCGTGACCACGACTGCTGAATAGTAGCTGAAATGTCATCGGGTTAAATGTAAATACAATACGAAATGAATCGCGACAGAAAGCATTAAAATTTGGTTTTATTTCAATAGTTAAGTAAATTGCCGCTTTAAAGCCTCTGCATAAGCTGCAGCAGCATCGGCACTGCCAGCCTTGCCAGGCATATGGTTAGGGCCTTCGATTCTTCCTACCCATTTTCCATGGCATTAATGACATAGCATCCAGTCTCTTACCATCGTCGCGCGTCAGACCGTTTGCTTTAAGCACAACTGGCATACCGGTGGTGACAAGAGCACGGAGATGAGCACGGATTGAATTCAGTGCTGTGAAATTTAAAACCATTTCAACATATGTTTCAAAATGAATTATCGCGAAACAGTAGCTCTTTTCAATATATTTATACGAAAAGTAATGAATCTACGTAACGATTTAACGAAAATATTTTATTTTTTTTAACATCAAAGGAAACCGCTCCGATATTGGCAATGATGTAATTACGTCGAACAATTTCTCAAGAATTTTTCCTTTTCATTATAATGAGTAATTGAAATCAGAAATAGCATCGTTGTCTGTTTACAAGTCTTCTGTGATATATTTTCTTGTATCAAAAGAAAAATTTGATTATCTTGATAAATAACAGAAACATTAAATTAAAACCCTACACGAAAAAAGAAATTTAACGTAGAGATTCAATCAATTAGCCTATCGTGTCGTAGTTCACTGCCGGCTCGAAATATCGGCCTTTGCCAGTGTCGTCCCTATCCTGTCATCCAGTCAATCCTAGGTATATGTTTCCCAGTCACATTGACAAGGTCATCTGCCAATACTAGTCAATAGACGTGAACTGTTAAATTTGTATGCAAATGTAGTCAGACGACAAAATTGTTATGTCCATAATGTCAGTTAACCCGACCGGTGCGGCGCCGGACCTCTCTGAATATTCATTATAACATTTCACTAATAATCCGGTTAAATAAAAGGGATTTGGGGAAAGGGATTTTTTTGCAGAAAACGGTATGTACCTCTACATCACCTCGTATCATCCAAACATCTAGACGGATTACTAGAAATAAGACAATCGTCGAGGAAAACTAAGTTATTTTAATCTGGCATTGGGTACAAAACAACTGCTTTGAGTGGTTTCCGAATCGTCAAGGAACAATTCGTAAAACGTCACAACAAGTAATGTCCACTGGCGCTTGACAGGATTTACCATGCGTAACGGATGTTATAAATAAGGCCTAACTTTTGTTTTAAAAAAATAATTAGAGATCCGCGAAAAAAAATCACAGTTCGCGTGGACGAAGTCTTTATTTATAATAAGTATGAATTATTGATTCACAAATTTGCCGGGGTAGGTAGGTATTTATCAACGCACTGCAAACTAATTTAATCTGAATTCCAGCAATTCGGTAGACGACGCTTCCCATCACACTTGTTACAAACTCTCGGAGCTAATAAAATAGAAATGGGAAAGAAAATGTCGGAGGGTTTTGGATGTCACGTAGGAATAACATTACGTAGGTACATTTATTTACTGACTTTTCCTCAGGAGCAAGCTCACACATTGAATTAAATCACATTGGAGAGTGATGAAATTATTTGTCACAGCTTATCGGGAATCATTTTTGTGGAAACCAGGTTAAGTTTGATATTTATTTTTACCAACCTGTACGCGCGAATTCGTGCGCGTGGACATCGATTTAGGTTTAATATTATTATTGCCCGGATTCTTTTTTTAAATAATGGGAGCCTAGAAAGTAGTGGCGGTGCGGTAACAGTGCGGTCGCGATGCAACTGCAATGTCATATACACGCGAGCTCAAGTGCTGGTAAATGAGTGGCAATCGTTAAAAATGCAAAAGTTCAGTCACCTGCAAAATACTTACGAACTTTTGCAGCTCACTGTTCATTCATTATTTTCTTTGTCATTCGACGAAGTAACATGTGGACGAACTATGAAAACAAAGTACTTTTATACTGAAACTGTTACTAACTTTTGTTAGAATTTTATTATCTTAATAACCGTCTGCAATGTTATATAAGAACTAATAATCGCTGTTTTATGATTGATATTAAAGACTAAGTCCTACATTTTATTAGAGATAAAACAGCGTTGGTCGCACTTGAATTTATACGTAATTTAT
Organism: Eilema caniola; assembly: GCA_949126895.1. Classification (NCBI taxonomy): domain Eukaryota; kingdom Metazoa; phylum Arthropoda; class Insecta; order Lepidoptera; family Erebidae; genus Eilema; species Eilema caniola. Next base: position 8,669,620 of record OX421478.1, read on the forward strand.
TAGGAAGCATTTTTTTATGTTTAAGCCAACAATATGACTACACCGCTCCACGCATATTTATAATTTCTTTCGAGATGCTAGACCATGCTTCACCTAGTCGTACAGCCAAGGCAATTGATGGATGTCTCACTCCTTCCAATAATGTGGTGTCTTACTTCGTCATGAATAACACGTCATCCAATACTTCAGCGTTTACTATAACGTCATCTTTGTAAGGCAATATGGTTCTTAATTGATGAAGACAAAATGCTTGTTCCTTAGTACTCTTTAATGTCATTTTAACATAGTTTGCAATTTTATTGTTAGATTTAAATTCTCTATAATACACACAAACTTATATCTAAAAATTGATTGGCTCATGTATACTAACTCAGACATCGAAAAATTGTTAGTAAATAAAATGGCTCCTCCGCCCTTAAGATCCCATCATAAATTTAATCTAAAGTACCCTTGACGTTTAAGACAGCTCACATTTAGTGTGATAACCAGCCAACATTTTACATCAAGGGTATAAAATGCGCGACAGTTAAATTTCCATGACAATAACTTCTTTGTTGAAGCCCTTTACCTACTGTAGGTGGCATTACTATATATAGAATAATTTTATTCTATTCTATTTCTACTTCAAAGTTACTTCAAATTCGTGTGCATATCATTATAGTGACACAGAGCAAAACATTCTATAGTGCATTATTGTACAAGTGTGTATAGTTGTTGATTTGCCATACAATGTTTTTCAACATTCTTGTGAATAAAATAATACAAAACTAGAATACCCTTGCAGTTTTCAGGTAGTAAACTTTCCATAACGTTAGGGTCTTCACATCAATCACATCATATATCGGACGTGGTACAACATAAATCATTTTCTTCATAACTAGTACTTGTAGACATTTTAAATAATAAATAACTATAATTTCAGAAGTTTGGACTAAATGGGGATATTAAAGTTTTTTACTTTTTACAGAGAAAACAATAGTTATTTATGATAGTGTGGCAAGTTGGTCATTTCATTACACTCCAGGTGATATTGCTCGCCTTCGGCTCGGGCTGCAAGGAAACCAAGAGTGTAATGACCATACCTTACGTGTGTCATACGTTTCGACACACTTACGAGTGAAAAAAAAAAACATATTTTATATTTAATTAAGGTCTCATAAACTGCCATGTACTTATCCCTGGATTTTGGAGGCAAATAGGCAGAATATTTCCGGCAGCATCAAATCAACGTATCAATACGACATTGACATTTTAAACTTGTTGATCAATTATTCGTATTTAAATAAACAATGCTCACAGCACAGATGGATAGTTTGTTAAAAACTCCGCGCTGATTTTTTTTTTTCTGCGCGAGGCATGTTATCTATGCGCGCGCAGATTGGAGTGTAGGCACGCTAAACAGCCAAAACGTAAAATGCAAAATATCTCATTTTTATGTATTTATAAATTTGTTTCACGTTGAATTATTAATTAAAGTAAATAAGTTGTTGAAAATTAATCATATTCAAGGTGTTTTTTTTTTTTTAATAGTGTTATTTTTCGTCTTATGTTGAAACGAAACGTATCTAAGTCAAAACTTTTTCAGAGATTTAAAAATAAAACTATAACCCAGTTAAGCTAAGAGCAAATAGAATGCATATATAATATCTTTCAGCGAGGTACCAACTTAATTTGATGGAATATAAAATAAAACACTAGTGCGATCAAGAAAAAAAAGCACAAGTAATAGGGGTTAAAGTATGAAATTGCCGTTTCATTGTAATAGGTACTTCGAATTGACATAGAACCTTCATGGTTTGAGATTTTTGAGTGAAACTTTTTCCACATGGTACCTATGTAGTTCTTCATTTAAAAATGTGCAACATTCGATTATCGACTTTCAGTTGTTTTTTTTATTCAGCTTAGACAAGAAAGATGGATTCTTCGAAAATTCGAGTGATTTTTGAATACGAGTTCCGACGCGGAACTAACACGGCAGAAACAGCTCGCAATATCAATGTTGCGTTTGGAGAGGGGACTGCTAATGAACGCACCGTGCGATTTTGATTTAAACACTTTCGTGATGGAAAAAATGTGAAAATTGGGTAACTCATGATTTGACTGATCTGCAGAAAGAAATGCGTGTTGAAACTTGTGTTGCCTTGTTGAATCGATACAGAAATGAAGGAATATTGGATCGAATTGTGACATGTGATGAAAAGTGGATTCTTTACGATAACCGTAAGCGAAAAATGCAATGGCTGACCCCAGGTGAAACGCCACAACAGTGTCCTAAAGCAAAGCTTACCAATAAAAAGGTAATGGTAACTGTTTGGTGGTCTCAGCATGGTGATATTCACTATAGCTTTCTACGATCTGGTCAAGCAATAACGGCAGATGTCTACTGTGCCGAACTCCGAAAAATGATAGCAAAACTAGCAGTGAAACAGCCCCGACTCATGAATCGATCTTCACCATTATTGCTCCATGATAACGCGAGACCTCATACAGCACGAGAAACCGTTTTAACTCTACAGGAACTGCAATTAGAAACTATCCGTCACCCTCCGTATTCGCCAGACCTTGCTCCAACAGACTACCATTTTTTTCGTGATTTGGACAATTTTCTATGTGATAAAAAGTTTTCTTCTCAGGAGGCAGTACAAAATGCTTTCACACAGTTTGTCGAATCTAGATCACCAGAGTTCTATCGCAAAGGCATAAATGACCTTCCTACTAGATGGCAGCAATGTATAGATAATAATGGTAATTATTTTGATTAAATAAATACGTTAAATTAAAAAAAAAACGAATTTCAATTTGTCAGTACAAATCGGCAATTTCATACTTTAACCCCTAATATTTAGTAGCATAGTTTATGAGTGTAAAAGCCATGTGATAAACACCACTTTATGAGCAAGGGTGTCGAAAAATTATTATTAAGTTTAATTAATAGAAACTTTTGTTTAAGTTGTAAGTCAAAATTATGTATTTTATAAAGTTGCATGAAATGAGCAAGTAAAGTATATTAATTTATTTGTACCTATTATTGAACAAGACCTTTTTTGTATTGAAACTTTGAAAGCAACTAAACTTATAATTTTTTTTAAAAGAATCTTTAACTTACGTGTGAATTATAACAATAAAAAAAAAGAGACGGGTTGCACTCTGGGAGTGCCGGCAGAAGTGAAAACATTTTCTTTTTTTCTTTCTTCGTTATATACATAGAAAAATATAAAAAAGAACATATCATACCATACCTATAATATAGCGCTAATCATAGAACCTATCACTTATTTTCTGCTAATTTTCTGTCAGAAGAAATTAATAAATTATGAAAAGAAAAAATAAACACAAAAAGTAATAAATTACAGAAAGAAAAAATAATCATAAAAAGTAATAAATTACAAAAAGAAAAAATAATCACAAAAAGTTTCTTTCAGAAGGCCAGGTGGTTTGAACCCGATACTATCTGAAACTATAAGGACTTACAGTCGAAGTGCTTACCGTTTAAGCTACGACGCTATCTATGGTAAATTGCAAAATAGATAGTCTTTACCTAATCTTGTATGACGTCAGTCGTCGGTTACGGTTCAAAGGTCAACTAATCCTGACGCTTCCTTAACATTTTACACCCATCCAACGCCGCTAAAGAAGTTTTCACTTCAAAAACACAGTATAATTATAGATGCCATGCCTAATTGCGGTGAAATTAGAGCCAGTTTATGACCAAGTGTGTTGAAAAAATAATACAAAACGACCCACTGCATAATCATTGTAAAGATAGACACTAAAAACCATAAATCTATATAAGTCAGTCTATATAACGACGCTTCGATAAATATTAATCCCACAGATATTACCTACATACAGGTGTATGAAGCTTTGATGAAAATGCGCTCTACCGTTTGAGTTCTGGAGCATCGTTATATTTGCAGATTGCACTTCTGGTTTATGAACATATCTTTTGACCTAAATAAACATACACACAAGCATATTATTATTTATGCCTTTAAAATATAGGCAGAGCTGTATTAACACCCATATTGCGCTAACCAAGCTTTTGTCCCACATAATAGGAGACGAGGATAGAACCTCCTCCTCCGGCTCCTACGTGGGGATTTCCCGGCACGATAAAAAAAAGGAGCGAACCTATTTGCCGTCAAGCGAGCACTGTATCATGGGTTGTATATTTATCGTTGGATGGAGAATAGCCCAAATACACCTACCTAAGTACCATGAAACAGCTGGTTCTGTACAATTAATGTACAAATCATTACGAAGTGAAAGCATCAACGATTAGGATTAATTACTTGTTGACAAGCGATCAATCATGTAACTGTAATTGTATTTGTGGCCCTAGTCACGGCTTCATCCGATAATAATTTCGTATTGAAACAAAGACTTGGTATGAGGGGTGGCATCCGACCGGGTTTACCCAGATTTGTCCTCGTTTTGATGGCGTCCAGGGAGCGTTCGGACTGGAAGCCCAGACTGCTGCAGATGGCTCCATCTCTCCTTCACCGCGACTACCTCGCATAACACATTGCTCCTATCGCAGTGACACTCTTTTCATAGTACGCAAAATCTCCACGTGTGGCTCCGGCGGTATTTACGTCGGACTTGCATCGGTTAAAACATACGCCGTCTCTGGTTAATAGGTTGCATGAAGTGAAATTACCAGAGACAAACCCGGGTGACGTAGGCGGCAGCGAGTCCTATTGAACCACCCCCACCGGGCAGCGGGGGAGGGGAGGGAGTGAAAGCTCCATAGACCAGGGTTTTCACACTTCTTGTCTGGGTTTACGAATTTCAGAAATGGCAGCCATTGTATTGCAGTAATATATAGGTAGTTACCAAGCATGATTTACTGGATACATAATTAAAAAGTAGACGATGTTGACAATATCAAATTAAAATTTACGAATATTTCGGGCACACTGACATGGTATTATAAATACATATCCGACGGGTTAATTAGTTCATTAATTTAAATTCACTCACGTTCGTCCGTGGATCAACTTAAAAAGATATTTTTGTATCATTTTAGTACCATTAAAATTAACCACGTAATTGGAGAAGGAAACTCGATTACCTAAATATATTTTTGACGTAAGTGATGTGTTCCACTGTTTCACTAAATAGATGTTCCTGTTTTGAAAAAGGCAGCTCTGAAATGAATGAACTACACGGAGTGAAAACAATTCCTTCAACTGACTCGATATTAGATAGAAAGAAGAAAAGTGTATCTTTTACTGGTACCTATCGAGAAATTGCGGTTTCACTTAGATTGATATGTCTTATGTCTACTAACAAAAGTATTATCCCGTCAAAAAAAAAGCTATACCTACCTAGTATTCTTTTATAAAAACCCATTATTGAAACACCAATAAACATCTAAGGCAATGATTAGGTACCATACTATACTCTTATCTAAGCTGACTAATCCTAAGGATTACTATCAGTTAATAATTATTATTCATAACTTTATGAGGCGCATTAACATTACATCCCTTATGAGATACTTTCATTTACTAGTAGATACCTACATCATTTTTGACGATGACATCATTTTTAATCGATTTCTTTTATCGTTATAGTTTGGGTAATTTAAGATATTTTTTAATTCTATTTAACTGACTTAATTAAAATAATAAATTTAGTTGGATGCATTATCGTGCTTCCATACTTTTCTGTACTTTTTGCGCAGGTATGACTTAAGAATGGATTTTGGTATGAACTTAGAACTGAATGAGTAAGGAATACGCTTTTGGTATGATTTAAGAATGGTATCAGTTCTCGTGGTATAAACGCGGAACAACCCTATATTGCAGGCGATATTTTTTTAAAGTAAAAGATATTACTTAAATAACATTGTTCCTTGGTTAAAAACAAAAAAACCTATCACTAATTTTCTGTCAGAAGAAATTAATGAATTACAAAAAGAAAAAATAATCACAAAAAGTGTCAGAAGCCCATGGTTCGAACCCGGTACTCTTTGAAACCATAAGGACTTACAGTCGAAGCGCTTACCGCTAAGCTACGAAGCTTCTTGGCGTATCTAACAAAATAAAGAATCTGTAGCTAATATTGTATGACATCAGTCGTCGGTTACGGTTCAAAGGTCAATGAATCCTGACGCGAGTTTAACACTTTTTACCCAGCCCCCGCCGCTAAAGAAGTTTTCGCTTCAAAAATTATATTTATATTAAATAGGACTTTCATTACATTTTTTTAATGAACCAGGCGTAGTTAAACTTTGAACTGTATACATCCGTTATGTAGGTATATCAGAGATATGTCTAAAGCACAGCAACATAATATATCAAAGATTCATCGCAAAAAGATAAATTCCATTTATACACACACATACATAACAAGCATTTATTTTTTAAATATGCTCGTAAATATTTAAATTCCGAGGCCAGTGTTTTTTAATAAATCATCATTAATTTTACATAGATTAAATTCGATCCATCACTCATGGTATGTGTACCTTTTAGCTCATATTAAATTAATGACTGCGTGGTTTGCCAAATATGACCCCGCATTTAATTTTATGTTTTATACACAATGATAATTTGCATTGGTAATCATAATTTCTTTAATATGTTTGATAATAGATTATCGAATACAATACACAAAACTTACATACCTACTAATTGTTTATGAATGAAAGACCAATCGTAAGATAGGGCACTACCTCGTAATAAGATAGAAAGTTACATACATATATACATATATTTACACCTCTAAATCCCTGAGCGGGTAGACAGAGGTGTATTCACAGAAAATTAGTGATAGGTTTATTGTGATAGCTGCGCAATCCGACTTGGTTAGGTTTTATGCTATTGTGGAAGCGAAGCGGAGAGTAGCTCCCGCATTAAGCCTTCGTCGCTTTTTTCTTAAAACCATGCAGAAATAAGTCATTTTTCTAACTGTTTAATTAAATGGCTAGGCAAGTACTCAAACGTTATCGATTAATAGCCATTTAATTAAATGGGTCAACACCATTCAGGCCGTTAATTGACTGGTGCCTGGTGAATAAGTTTATTCACCATTAATTAATAACTAAAAACTAATAACTAAAATTAATAACTTTATTTAAATGGTTGGTAAAATTATAAAATCAAGACTAAACGTAGCAATTAAAACGCACTTGAAATCGCAGTCATTTGAATTTTATGAAAAAACAAAACAGAATCATTTTTTTACAACCGGCCAGTACCTATGTCATCAATAACAAAAAAGTTTACTTACCTACGCACTTTGAGTGAGTAAATACTTAGAAATTAATTAATATAAATGGTAGATTTGTAATATCATGCATGTTGCTTAGACTTTTTTGATGTGAGTAGTTGTTAGCTATTTTGGACCTTATGGACTATTCACATAAGAAATATAGAAGTTTATGTACCTAAAATTATATTTATTATTATATTATTATATCGTCCGGCCATCGTCCAGTAAACTGTTAGTGAGTGGGCGCCTTTAAGATTTTAAGATTCTTAATGCAATGTAAACACAAATGTATTCTAAAAATAAACTAATAACGATTCAATTTTATTAGTTCACTAAGCCTATTAACAACCTAATTCTAATTCTAATCTACGTGAGTGGCTTAACTGTCTATAAATTGGCTCTCTCACTTACCGTATGAGCCGGCTTCACTCGTGAATCCATTAACATCGTAATATTGCCCAAAGCGGATACGGCTTTATTGTTTTCAACATAAGCATCAAAGCAAGTACACAACTGCACAACACTTGACATGAACATATAAACAAGCAACTTAGATCTTTATAAGCAAACTAATCCATAAAACAATATTTAAGTACACTGTTCAGAGAAAAAATACCATGTATCATGATTATGATTTATGTACGGTCGGCAAAGCAGATACAGTTGCACCTTTACATACAACTTTATATGAAAAATATATGAAGATACGGTCGCAGTATCTTCTTTGTTGACTGTACAAAATTCGTTTGTTAAATAATTCGACACCACAATACACCGATGCATAGTAATGAACCAGAAATTGAATAAGGTACCTACTCATGTATTTATTTAAACTCACCCAAAAAAACTCTCTATTTAAGTACACTATTTAGAAAATATTACAATTTTATTTATGTACAGATCAGTACAAAATTCATTTATAAAAGAATTCACGTATACAAAATAATAGAAATACGATGAGTCGTGAACCACGCTCCGAGAGTCACCTCCTCGTGACGGAAAATGTCAACCATTCCTCGCATCAATCTTAATAAAGGATGAGTAAACTGTCGTTTGTCGGTCTGAATAATTCATTAAATGCAACTTTTATCACTTTGATAGCATTATACTGATCAATAATGGACGTTTTGTGTTGTTATCGGTCGTTTTGTATGAATACATGGCGTTGTGCTGTGTCTTATTTGGTTAGGAAATTAGACTAAAATTGTACTTATTTATATAAGGTACGTTGTTGTTTGTGACATTATATTCGCGTACGTCTTTTTGAGTTAACAGGAATTTTATATTCGAGTGACCTGACAAACATAGAGTCAAATCGTTGCGTTGCCTTGTATAACTAATACAAAGAAAATAAAGGAAAAAAAAGTACCTAATTAAGTCATTTGGAAATAAAAATATTTTTTTTCGAAAGAATGCAAACCATTCTTCTGCAGTTTAGCTGCTTTTTTTATTATCGAACATCAGTGAAAAATTTGGCCTACCTCTAGCTCATTCTTCAAAATTTATAATCCCTGTCGCTTAAAACTTAAATCTAAGTTTTAAAGTAAGTAACTATGTCCAGTGTACTTCGCACAAAAACCGTTTTGGACTTTAAATAGAGTAATATCTCGAGGAAACCGCACAAGTAACTAGCCATAAAGCAGTACAGTGTAAGAGTAACATCTTTCATCACACAAAGGACCAATTCCCTAGCGACTAGTGTAGGGAGATCATTGTACAATGTACAATCGCGGTCAGAAATGTTTTTACAAACCTAACATGGCCTAACATCAATAATCGCTTGTGCGGCTTTTGTAATGTCAGCGAAGAGTGTCAACCAAGAGTGTGATGGATGTTTAGATAAGGAGTGTAATTCTATTAAGTGGTATGTAGGCCATTCAATTCGTATTATATATTTGTATAAACACGCGTAGATTTTTCCGACATCGTCATCGTGCAGGGCGGATGTTATCTTTTTATATAAAACACTGACAAGACTAAGTGCTACTTATATAAGGGATTATAGTTTTGTATGATTATGCTTGGGCTGTTTTGTATGGGCTGAAATGAGAAACGGGCGTAGGTATATTCAATAATTGGGGTGCATTCTGGGCAATGGAGACACCAACGCCTCTATACTGCCGGGCAGATGTTGCCGCCTACGGCAACTTCCGACCGAGGCAGGAGCGGCCGTAATGGGTAATCTTACACCCCAGTAATTGATCTCCAGATGACATGCGATTTAATTTGGTCCGAGTCCGACATAACCATAACCAATGGCCGACGGGGGTGTATTTTACTGAGAGGAACCATACTAGTTTATAAGATATGGAGATGATGATACTTAGGTAGCGCATTCAATAGAAACACAGATTTTACCTACAGCACAAGAACAGTGCACGAAATTAGTCTTATGCGTAGGACAAGTCAAGAGGCGATTACTTTTGACGGCAGGGTTTTATTGTGATTGAAGTGGCGAAAGAAAAAGAATTTGAATAGCTAGTATAATACGAGTATAGTAATGGCATGGAAGAAATGAATGTAATGGGAATAGAATGAAAAACTAATAATTTTTGTACATTATATTTTTCATGAAAATAGTATTATGGGTAGGATGGATGCGGAAGGCGGAGGATCGTACGAAATTGCGCACATTGCGATAGGCCTATGTCCAGCAGTGGACTGCAGTGAGCTAATTGACTGATTGATTGATATGTACGTAGATATTTATGTATGTATTATTTTGTAGAAAGGCGATAGCAAAACTAAAACCGTATGAACATTTTCTGACCGCGATAGTACACGCGCATAATTCAATAGACGGTTATTTTTAGATTCACATAACTCCACGTCTTTACGTCCTTACCCGCGGTGTAACAGGAACCGTGATATTCGAGAACACAATGAATGCAGACTTTGCTTCCCTTTTGTTTAGGATTGCAAAATAGCATTGTATAATAAGCTTACTAATACCCGCGGCTCCGCCCGTGTAGACGTCTGTTATCGCTACTTTTGGTCGTATCACAGGTTCTAATCAATTAATTGCGATCAACGTACTAGCAGATTTTCAGGCCGACTAAGACCATTCCAAAGAAATAGACACGCATCAAATCTCGTTCAGTAGACCTTAGCTAGTAGCAGGACAATTCCAAAAAAAAGTTGATGATTAGACTAGGTATTTCAACATAACCAGTTTTTTTTTAATATCTCCAACGTCCACAAACAATTTAGAATTTCATAATAGTATAGGTATAGTTCTCAACATTACCACAGACATTACTGCAAACACGGATAGTTTTAAATACCTATTGTCATTTAAATATATCGCACGTACCATCATTAAAGGAAAACATCGTGAGGAAATCCACAGGTACATTTAAATTCTAAATGTATGTAGTACTTTAATTCTAACCGAATCACGACGTGTGAGTCGAGTTGTGAATGGTCATGGTTCCGTGATTCGAGTGAATTCCTTATTAGAGTCATTAACTTATGTAGTAACGGCGATTCAGAATGGTGACTAGAGGCATATCCTAGAATGGATAGTCACCATTCTGAATCGCAGTTACTGAGATGACTATACGATACTTGAGATGTAAAGGGTTACAAAATGATATAAAACTAATTTTAACGGATTATATCCCAACATTTTTATGCAATTTTATTCATTTACATATGTATTGTACATATGTATATACATATGTATTCCCGAAGTTTCAGTTGCTTTTTTGCATCATGGTACGAGGTATGGGGTGCCTCAAATCGTGTTCGTCCCAGCATTTAATTAAGTAATTGTTGGTTTTACTCGCGGATTTTGCTATTATATTTACACATCATGTTTTGTAAATTAATTGAATTTTGATGTACTGTGCTTACTATAGAATAATAATAATAATGTTTTTATTCATATTAAGATTGTAGTACAGAGATTGAATACTATGATTGCAACCACTTTTAATGGAATCGGAATCCTAGCCGCACAGAAAAATCTACAAGTTCTTTTTCAATTTATTCACTGACCCAATTTCATATTTTATCGAAGACCGAAGTTTCAGTGCTTTCAATGATATCATTGAGTTTATTTACATAAATTTCGAATAAGTTTCAGGTTTTATTATGTTCTTTTTTGACACTAAACTCAATCAGCCACCTATCTGGTACTTGGATAGCCATGAAATATCATCTCATTACACCAATATATACGGGCTGCTTCGGATCGGTCGTTCTGGAAGTTCATAGGAGAGGCCTGTTGGGGTAGTAGGACTGGGACTGTAGTTGATTTTTGGTTGATTCAGTTTCTGGGGTCGCATAAGCAGTAAAACACACCAATGTATTCACACAAATTGATATCCCTTTTGCACAAACGTTTTACAAGCACCAAAGGGCCGAGCGGAAGTCATATTACAATATAGTAGCTGTCAAAAGTGTCTAATTAAAAAAATATTTTTTTTAATATTTCTATTGGTGTTGCCACCAAGGCCTGTGTTCAGCAGTGGACTATGTGTGGCTGATATGATGATGATGATGATGATGATGATGATGATGATGATGATGATGATGATGATACCAATCTACACTATTATTATAAAGAGGAAATATTTGTATTTTTGTATGTTTAAAACTACTGTGCCGATTAAAAAATTATTTCACCACTGGAAAGCTACATTCACCCTGAGTAACATAGGCTATATTAGATTTCCACGGGAACATTTTACCACCCGTGCGAAGCCGGGGCGGATCGCTAGTATATTAGGAGTACAATTTCAATCAAGGTCATTCAGATATTCAGATGTAACATGACAATTTAAGGCTTTTTAATGACCTCTTATTTTAACACACTTGTTAAATTGATTCATTATAAGTCTTCAGGCTTTCACGGCCGGCGACAACGCCGGCCGTGAAAGTTTCTACATACAAATGTAGAATATACTGCTTCGGGGCTGTCTGGCCGTAGTCCATGTGAAACTTGCGTTCCAAACGTTTCGTCGTTCACTGAAGATGTTGACCGAAGTGATCGACGAAACGTCTGGAACGCAAGTTTCACATGGACCACGGCCAGACAGCCCGGAAGCAGTATATTCTTCAAAATTGATACATTGTTTGAAAAGTGTCTGTTTATAAATTATATTTTATATTGAAATAAAACCACTTTTTAACTGATTCAATCGCGATTTACTGATTTTATTTACGTTTAACCCGACGTTTCGTGGTTTCGGCTACTTTACAGCAGCCATGGTCGCAGGGTGACTAAAAATGGTAGTTGTCACAGTAATAATGGCGATAGAATCAAATGAATCAAAGTTTTATTCAATGAGAGACATTCGCATAACCTCTAGAAAATATAGCTCGTCTTGGCAGGGGCACTGCGCCGTGCCCCCAATGTTTTAATGAAAATTGTTCAAAGTATAAGGCAATTTCGTTTGCAATACTCCGTTTCAAAACAAAAACTATTTCTAACGTGTTTACATGGGCTATTATTGGTTTTACTTCTGTCCACCCAACTTAATTAATTAAGTCGTACCTTCCTAATGTCCGTGCGCTAATGTCTGACCGTCAACGTAACATTTATGTCCTGTCCAACTCTGTAACATGATGTTTTACAATCTCCCAATACGCTCGTAGCTGTTAATTCTATTTACGTACTCCTGACGTCATTTAATCTATTTGAGTCATTACATATCATTTTTTTTTACTTTTCTTCACTCCTTTAACACGGTTGTAGTGGTAGGTGTTATCCCAAGAGTAAGCTGAATACTCTGAACTTTCTAACATGAAATCGTTATAATACTTTGCTCAAACAGTCATTGGCCTCTTGTGGACCCGAGGAGGGCCAGACCGAGAGGGATGGCCCTGGGTCAGCCGGGGTGCGAGGGATATGTCGCATGACAAGCTCACCTTCGGCCTAGCACTACGACCCAGAGAAGGCGTGCGGTTTAGTCGGTTCGAGTCCGACATAACCTCAGAAAATGCCTCTTGTGGATCTTCCTAGCATTTTCTCAACTCAGTTGGGATCAATTTTCAGTCCAGTAAGAATACAGTACACTGTTCCGTTAAAAGACGCCGCACACGCAATAATATTAGCAACAAAATACTGCCATATTGTGTTTGAGCGGCCCTTATTATTGACTGATGTACAGTTACCATCTGATCGATCTTGACAAACAAAGAACTGAAAATAATCTTAATGCCTTAGTTTCCCTCCTTCCTGTTGAGTGATTGTTTTGATATTTGGCACTCACCTTAAGTTTGGACAATAATACCACAGTGTTACTATTAAATACATTGTAGAAACGTCTTTGATGTCGGACGATGCCTGCGCTCGCGTAAGTACCTACGCTATTCGCGCTATTGATACCTATACACGGCTACGGTAGCCTTCAGCGAACTTTCCCGCAAAAGACGCGATTTGGCGGACAGCGCGTCCGCGTCCGCGCTCCCCGACGCGTCGCAAGTTCCCCTCCGTTGCTCTGTGTAAGTACATTCGGAACGCTACTGTATATAGTAGTAATACTGTGATAATACCATTTAAATCAATAAAACAGTTTTGATTTGCTCTTAATACCTTGGTATTGATATCATTTTTTTTTTAGACTTGGTTGCCATAGTCATTCTGACGCTGAGTGTACAATACCAATTTAAACGCATATTTTATCGTTCAAATTATTTAATGTATGCAATTGACCTAAGTGGAAATTATTGGCGCGTTCTAATGACATTAATGGGGACTGGTGATATACGTTTTACTTGATAGTACTAATGGACTACACGATTTACCTACACTTAGTATTCAATATTCAATAATGTAATCGCTAACAAGTATACAGGTGCAGTCAGCGACATAATTTGCTGAGTTCTACCAAATTTACTAACAATGACCCTTAACACTGAAATACATTAGTTCATAAACTATGTACGTATTTTATGTTTTGTTTATCCTACTCAATATGTATGTAAAAGCTTGTGAGGACGGATAGATAGGTGGATGTTTGTTACTGTTTCACGTAGAAATGGTGCCACGGATCTGGGTGAAATTTTGCATCGATATGTTCATAGCCTGAAAGTGTAGATAGATAATATCTACGTACACTCTCAGCCTATGAATAATGCTGAAATAGGCCTTACCTATGGAAAAGGCTACGTTCCTTTGATAAGCGCTCACTTTACAACTACATACATTTTATTAATAAAGCGTATTGTTAAAGCGCGCGTTAAGTGCCGAGCTAGCACTGGCCGTTGTCAGCGAGATCATTGGTTTTCTATACGTCCCACAGTGATCAATTATTAGATATTAGGTGGATAATATTCAAATTTGACATTGTGAGGGTATGTAAAACAAATTATCTCTATGCGATTGGGGGTACTTACTTCATATTATTGTTTAATATGAACGGTAGAAGGTAAGTCATTACTGAGATATCAGCTAGTGAATGCAGTGTTCTTGCTAATTGTATCGATTTGTTCAATTTACTTCCTGTTTTCGCGCACGGGTATGTATTTGTTGTGACTTAACAGTGCATTATAGCGCATCAATAAATATGGTACACATTAATAAAGGTATGTGCTTCATTTTGTTTAACATTTGGTAGTTGTTAATTGTTACAGTAATTTAGGAAGGAATATTCAAAACTTAACTTAAAATTTAACATTTTTTTAAATTTTAAAGCCTTTATCTTACGAGGAACATATTAGAACATAGACATTTTTACACTACAAGATAATTGGAAGTCTATAGTATGATATTCAATTTAAAAAAATACCCCAAAGTACCCCTGCCCGAACAAACTTTTCATTTATACAGCAAACGGTGGTACAGTTAGAAATGCCGATTTGTTTAATTATCTCAAAAAACACCCGCCAATTAAACCTGCAACTAAGAAATCTAAAGATATGTTATTGAGCTATATTTATGAGGTTATTGGAGTATCAGATTTGACAATACAACAACAAAATGAGTTACGAAATTCAGTACATAGCTTTTGTTTATCAGCTTCCTGAAATTAGATTAAAATCGGCAAAGATGTTTCCAAATTTGAAAAAGAAATGAGGATTGGTTGTCTAAATGCGCAATAACATCTGGAGATCATAATATTGAACAGCCTTCAACGTCTGGGTCTGTAGGTAGAGGACGCCCAAAAAGGATTTCGTGGATTTAGGTGAGAAAACTAAGCGTAGAAGGTTTTCCGACTGAATGAAGTTTCATTTCATCTGCTAGGCACAACTCTTCTTCACTTCTGGATGATACTTCGTCTTTTAACCTTCTACGCTTGCGCATTTAGACAACCAATCCTCTTTTTTTTTTCAAATTCTAAATATTTTTGCCGATTTTAATCCAATTTCAGGAAGCTGATAAACAAAAGCTATGTACTGAATTTCGTAACTCATTTTGTTGTTGTATTGTCAAATCTGACACTCTGATAACCTCATAAATATAGCTCAATAACATATCTTTAGATTTCTTAGCTGCAGGTTTAATTGGCGGGTGTTTTTTGAGATAATTAAACAAATGACTCTTTCGTAGAAGAAAAAATTCAAAATTTCTATGAAGTTTCGGACCGGTTGCAACAAATTAACATCCATTCTGCTTTCACAATAATTCGGTATTGTCTTTTTGTCCCTAAATTTACACATGTTCTCCGTTCAACTCAACTTTTTAAATATTTGGCTCTTTTAGGTAAAATGGATAGTGTGATTCAAAACACACTTTGCAAAATTCTAAATGTGGATATGAACGACCGAGTCTGGCTTCAGGCATCCATGCCTGTTCGTCTAGGCGGGCTCGGCGTTCGCAAAATTACCGACGTAAGTCTACCAGCTTTTTTATCTTCGGTGCATGGCACGGATGATTTAGTTAGAAAAATCCTAACCCCTAGCCTAACTATTTCAGAAGTGCCAGGCAAGGCCGAAGCTTTAAGAGCCTGGAAAATGTTTTGCCCAAACGCTGATTTGCCAGCCAACCCATCTTCCCAGAGACAATGGGACGTGCCGCTCTGCAACATGGTAAGAAAACATCTCCTTTCTACGTCTTCCAATGTTGCGGAGCGTGCTCGCCTTTTGGCTGTGGGGGAATGGGAATCCGGTGTTTGGCTGCAGGCCCTACCATCGCCCAACATAGGTACCATGTTGGACGATAACACCTTCCGTATCGCTGCTTGCCTTCGTTTAGGTGCTCCTTGCGTTTCTCCGCATCGATGTCGCTGTGGAGAAGAAGTTGGTAGCCTTGGACACCATGGTCTCTCATGCAGTAGGAGCGCGGGACGGCTTTCACGGCACGCGTACATCAATGACATAATCCGTCGGGCTCTTGTCACCGCCGGGGTTCCAGCCGTTTTAGAACCTGCTGGTCTGGTGCGCGATGATGGCAAGAGGCCGGATGGAATGTCTTTGGTGCCTTGGAAGATGGGAAGGCATTTGGTGAGGGATGCAACATGTGCTGACACCCTTGCGCCTTCACATCTTCCAGGGACTGGGGACTGTGCCTGCGCTGCTGCTGCTTCGGCAGAGACCCTCAAACGGCGCAAATATCGTAGTTTAAGTGATAATTACATATTTGAGCCGTTTGGGGTCGAGACGCTGGGATCATGGGGTCCAAGTGCCCGCCTATTATTTAAAGCTATTTCCAAACGGTTAATAGACGCTACCCGTGACCAGAGGGCTGGTTTATTCCTTGCGCAAAGGATCAGTATTGCCATTCAACGTGGCAATGCTGCCAGCCTTCTGGCCACCCTCCCAGTTGACATCGATGGTGAGGAATTCTTTGACGCCTGAACCTGCTGGTTTGTATATATTATGTACTTATTGTTTTTATATTTTTTATTTAAATAATTCTAATGTACATATTGTAAATAATTATTGTTAATAAAATCACATAATACATTAATTAAACAAATCGGCATTTCTAACTGTACCACCGTTTGCTGTATAAATGAAAAGTTTGTTCGGGCAGGGGTACTTTGGAGTATTTTTTTTAATTGAATATCATACTATAGACTGGGAGTCTATAGTATGATATTCAATTATCTTCTAGTGTAAAAATGTCTATGTTCTAATATGTTCCTCGTAAGATACAGGCTTTAAAATTTAAAAAAATGTTAAATTTTAAGTTAAGTTTTGAATATTCCTTCCTAAATTACTGTAGCAATTAACAACTACCAAATGTTAAACAAAATGAAGCACATACCTTTATTAATGTGTACCATATTTATTGATGCGCTATAATGCACTGTTAAGTCACAACAAATAGATACCCGTGCGCGAAAACAGGAAGTAAATTGAACAAATCGATACAATTAGCGAGAACACTGCATTCACTAGCTGATATCTCAGTAATGACTTACCTTCTACCGTTCATATTAAACAATAATATGAGGTAAGTATTCCCAATCGCATAGAGATAATTTGTTTTACATACCCTCACAATGTCAAACTTGAATATTATCCACCTAATATCTAATAATTGATCACTCGCGTCCGTTCAGATGAACGAGCGCGGATAGGGCGTATTCTTTAGTATCAGTCCGTCCAGAAATTGTCCAAAATGGAAACAGAAGCTTTTAATACGGAGTTATTTATAGATTAAATAAAGGAACATCCATTAGATTAGATGGACCCAATATCACCGTCTTCTGTAATACGTTTCTGACGTCGGTATAGAATCCCAGCTAAAACTGTTGCTACGTCCACGTTTTACCATCAGGTCCATGTCTACTAAATACTGAACCATTGTCAAGGCGGTCGCGGTAACGCGCGTTCAAAGCTCGTGTTATACTTACGAACACTATAAAAAAAATATAAGTGCGTTAAATCTGTCGCTTACTCGTTTTGAGAACAAACATAGCGGGCCATCATTTAGTCATTCGAAGAGCTGCTGAACGGTCAAGTGTACAAGATGGCAGAATGAGAACGCAGTTCGAAATGTGAATTGCAATGAAAGAAAGTATAAGGAAAAGATTATGGTACAAGAGAACTGGTATCTAAATAGAAATAAACACAGTCAAATTTTGTGTTACCTATTTAGTGAAAGTGGCTACCCTGTTCTATAGACGTGTGTAACACTAAGGGAGTCACACAGTTACCAACCATGTAAGAACAGAGAGTTTCTGTGCCGTCAGTGCAGAAGACAAAGCAGGACAAGCCTTACAGCCCCCACTGACAGCACTAAAACTCTCCAGTGAACTCTGGCTACCCTACTCTCTGGTTATTATGGCCGCGGTATTCTGTAGAGCGGAGATGGGACGGGAGTACCGTAGTATTTCTACCTCCTTACTATCCACTTCTTAGTCGAAAGCAACATTCACTTCAATAATTTAAAAATAGTTAGGATAATGTGAATAAAATATACTTCTAAATCTATACTTACTAAATCTAAATATTAATTTTGAAAGCGATTCAATCAAAGTTAATACGATAACTGATAATGAAATTTTTGTTAGATAAAGCACTTACGGGTTTAGCAAACAGTGACGAAGCAAATAGAAGTTAAGAGTATCTTAAAATAGAACACTAAAACAACATCGAAGAAAAACAGCACTCACAATACAACAATGCTCTTGATTAACTGTTGTGAGTTTTCTCACTACATCAGTTGATTTATAGTCAATAAATAGCACTGTAAGATGTGTAGGAGCGTTACACTAACGTTTGATTACTTATACTTTAATTTGCCTTAAAATAGAATTTATGAAGAGAATTGGCTGTTGAGCATTTCAAAATGCATGTAATATATCTACACTAACTTTTGCCCTCAGCTCCGCCCGCGTGGATGTCGGTTATCGCTATAGATATTATCATCGTTATAAATTGTAGCCTATGTCTTATTTTTATGAATAAGATTTATTATTATGAAATTTCATTAAAATCCATTCAGTATACTTACAAACTTTCGTGCTTATAATATTAGTAATTGTAAAATAGTAATAGTAAAATTTAGTCCACAAAGAAGTCGACTAGGAGGCCCCCTATTTCTCCGTGCATTATCACAAAATAACCTAACTATCCGTGTCGGAATTCTGCAGACAATAGTCGATAGGTATATCTAGCCGCAGACTAATCATTTTTGTTGAAAGATTTACCATTTACCAAAGAGTATAATATTTGAGGAGAAAATATAAACTTTACTGATTAAAGAATATATTTCCCTTTCAAATGTCAGAAATATTATATAAATATAAATAATTTAATTTCATTTTAATTTAGTTTGACTCTGTAATTACGATCAAATTACAGAGTCAAACTAAACTAAAATAAAATTATTCTAAAAGAGTGATGCGAAGTTTCCACTTTAAACTTGCATCATCACTACATAGTATAAAACAAAGTCGCTTTCTCTGTCCCTTATATCCCTTTGTATGCTTAAATCTTTGAAACTACGCAACGGATTTTGAGGCGGTTTTTGAAGTGAAAACTTCTTTAGCGGCTTTGGATGGGTGAAAAGTGTTAAACTCGCGTCAGGATCGCTTGACCTTTGAACCGTAATCGACGACTGACGTCATACAACAGTAGTTATAGACTGTATATTTTGCAACATACGATAAATAGCATCGTAGTCGACTTTAAGTCCTTATGGTTTCAGATAGTACCGGGTCCAAACCTGGCCTTCAGATATTTTTTGTGATTATTTTTTATTTTTGTAATTTATTACTGTTTGTGATTATTTTTTCTTTTTGTAATTTATTATGTTAGGTTCTAACGAAGAAAGAAAGAAAGAAAATGTTTTCACTTCTGCCGGCACTCCCAGAGTGCAATCCGTCTTTTTTTTAATAGATAGAGTGATTTAAAAGAAAGGTTTTCATGCATAATACATGTTTAATATAATAGAGGGTGCAGCGGGAACGGGATCTGACGCCACGTCGGCGGTAAAATATTTGCGGTACGAAGTTCGCCGTGTCAGCTAGTTAATTTATTAATTACTAAGTATTGAAAAAGATTGACTAGGTATAAATGTTTATTGTACTAATATCTACTATATTTACATCTGTATAATACATTTAATATATTAAGTATATCTATAAATCGATAGTCCACTAGTGTTAATGTGACCTAAACGAATAAAAGCATTTGATTTGATTGTCGGTATGCGTAAGTGGATTTGGTCATTTATTATACCTATATCAACAATACAATACATTCAGAAACAAAGTACACCCCAACAGGGTATGTAAAGAGTACATACCAAGTAATCTCTGCAATAATCTTTTTTTTTCCCCTTTGGCACTAGCAAGCTGTGTGCCAACGACAAAGAACCACTTTATAATTTTTCTAACTATACTTGTGAATACAAAAGTCGCAATCTGATGCAAAAACTAATTTATGTAATAGTAAATCACTGCGCAAAACTCGATATGACAATTATGTCAACTTATCTTCGTGTAAAGGTCATTATAGTGTGATTAAAGAAGAATAACGTAACGTTGTTATTTTAATTAAAGATAAGGAGAATATTATCCATAACAATAGAAATATAAATTAATAATATATATATATATATATATATATATAATAATATTAAATTAAAATTGAAATGTATATACGTATGTTTGTGCATGTACCTTTTCAATTTTCCAATTAGGTCATGTTTATTACATATAAAAAAAAAATTACGCGTATTTTTTTTCTTTTGCAAAAGGCTTGTATTGTATCGACACGCATTATACCTATGTACCATTAAGTCAGGACGGTCATGGAATAAACTTATCATTAATAGCCCTTCATGGTCAACTGAGCCCACATCCAACTGAGCCCGCGGGCTCAGTTGACCATATTCGTTCGTAAATTAAATTTAAATAAAAATAATTAAGATTTACTTCATTATCCATGTTTTATCTCTTACCCTAAACCTAAATAACTACAATCTAGCTATTTATTGATGCAATGGCATACTGCGATCCATTCAATCAACCCAGGGAAAGAAATTACATTCTTAAATGCTCAATACACAATTCTAAACTCTTTTTCCTTTTTCAAAGTCCGTTAGTATTTTAATAATTTTATCATTTACTTCGATGTTTTCATTTCTTCTTACAGTGAAATTGGTTCTTATTTTGTTCACATCCTTTTTTATTAACCGCTCTAATACTACCAGGAATTGTACAATATTCGGTTTCGGTTTAAGAAGCTTATTAATTATATAAAAAGTGCGATTGAATTGTCATCCAGGTATCAAAAAAGTACTGATAAAAAATATTTCTGTAAAGCGTACAGCTAAGCGTCTAGTAACACCTTAAAGGTAAATGTGCCATTGTAGAAAACCGCTTGATATGAACTTTCCCCAATTTGGTCTTACTTAGGCTGCATTCCTTTGCCTTCCTCCACAGACACCTTGTCAAATGGTGGCAAGTAAACAGTAATGCTGACATAAGGGCCTTTACTTACACTACAGCACAGTTTCTTGAGATGTTTAAATTATGACACAGGTTTTAACAATATTATTATAATTATTCATGAATATATCTCCCCTAAACGAGTTATTGTAGGGTATACGCGAGGTATTTTTTTTATTTTACTACTACGTAAGACATGGGTCGCGGAATCTAATCCACTTTATTATTTTATTTTTATATCGTTGATGCGTGAAGGCTAAGCAACGAAGTAGGTTTGTCACGAAGGACAAACGCTACAGTACCTCTGCTACTACACTCCCCTTAACATTTCACTGATTGTGTCTTACTATGTTCACCTTATTATCATTTTAGGAAGTGTTCCAGTTGGTTCTGAATCTTCCATCTCACCATCGCGAATCCAAAATCGGCTTTCTTACTTTTCGACTTCATTTCTTACGAACTTCAACATCCTCGGTAGTGAGGTCATTGGCGCGTATTCATTCCTTACATAGTAACTATTGATTTAGTAGCAAAAAAGAGCTCCTCAAGAATCTCATCTGTAGTCAGTTACCAGCATATATTTTGACCCCAAACACGTAATAAAATGAACGTTATGAATGTACGCGCTTATTGGATGTCTTATGAGCTCAAATTCACGAATCATAAAATATATCAAACCTATCAACGCACGCCGAGGCCTCATTTCTATTGTGATTTGAGATTTGAGATTGTGATCGTACCACTAAGGTGGCAGACAAGCACACGCCTACCTGACGGAAAGTGGACGTGAGCAACACCAGGGGCGTCACACTCGCGCTGCCGACCCTGTTAGAACAGAGAGTTTCTGCCATCAGTGTAGAAGATAAAGCAGGACAAGCCTTAGGTCTTCCCACTGAAAGCACAAACACTCTCCAGTGAGCTCTAGCATCCCTACTCACCGCCGGGAACACAACACTAGGTTATTATGATCGCGGTATTCTGTAGGGCGGAGGTAATTCCCCAGTCGGGCTGCTCAATTGGACGGAAATACCGTCGGGTCCTACTGACTCTAGCTCTAGAGCTAGAACTCGTCTAGCTAGAACACACATGTAAAAATGAAGTAAACTATAGATTCGCTACAATCGTAGTTATGTAGTTTATGAACAATTTGCCCTTCAACGTAAATAAAAAGGAACGCACCATGAAGAATGCAACCCTTTGTTAGAAAATCAAAGCGATTATGTAAGATGCCTCCATCTGCATAGTTTGAGATGCAGCGTAGATGTTTTAACTGAATATTCTCTTCGTGGAAACATGCATAACATGCCTGCGCTCGGTCTCATCTTGAATATCACGCGACAACGTGCATGATATTCATACACTTACAAAGGCTACGAAGTTCCTGTGTTCGTGTTACGTCATCCTTAAGATTTATGAAACCAGCTCGTAATATACCTCATAATGGTTGTTCTATACCTCCATTCAAGTTAATTAGTCCTACATGGTTTTAATTAATAAAGGGGCTAAGGTTTAAGTGGTAACCGAGTTTTTCATTGTAGATTTGAGATTAAGAATACTAGCCAGGATTATTCTTAGACTGAGTGACCATTCTTAACATATTCGTGCTTCCGTGCTTTAGAGAGTATTTAAAGGCCTAATGAACGCCCTACGAATATTCGTGGCATATGTAACGGGTAGTCAAAGCGCTACTGGAAATCACCAATGATTTGTTGGGGCCAACTCTATATCAAGCTACTGCAGTGTATCAAATTTCCGTCCTTGGGCACATAAAATTATCACTTATTAAATCATCTTTAGGAGATAACACAGCTGTACTGTCTGCACTACTTTACTTTAGTTGAATAATGCATTGTGGTACATTCAGCATTAGACCGATCTTGACGAACAAAGTACACAAAACTATTTTAATGCCTTGGTTTTGCCCCCGTGTCTGTGTCACGGGATCCAGTCTCCTTCACTCCATTATGACAATATAAACCAATGTGTAAATGTGTGTGTGAGCCTATTATATAATAATTTGCAAAATATTTTCGGTATCATCATAGTCCCGTCCCTGTTATGTAGCCAATTGAAATTTTACAGTTACTTTTATTCGTGAATAATATATCTTTATTACAGTGAAACAATAAGTAAAGATAAGGTCCCATAAATTTAAAAGATGCTTTTGCGAGGCACAAGTGAACGTTTGGCTGCTCCCATTTCAGGGTTCTGTGGGATGCACGAGCTAGTAGCTTTGCATTATTGTGGTATTTTAAAATTTTTGAATCTATAAATAGCTGTCTTACTCTTAAGAATTTACAATCCACGTTTTTGTTGTGCTGATATTTGGTACACCCCCTTAGTTCGGACAATATTACAATATGAATCATCAAAACAGTTTGATTTGCTCTTAATACCTTGGTATTAAGATCATTTTGAGACTGAAGTTAGAATTAGAGCGTTTTTACACTCATCCGATATCCGATATCCGACATCCGATATCGGAGGAAGTCAAATGTATGAGATATGTATCTTTCTTTCACATTGTCCGGCCCGATATCGGTTATCGGAGCCGAAACAGTGGTGTTCTCTCCGATAACCGATTTCGGATGTCGGATATCGGATATCGGATGTCGGATATCGGATATCGGATATCGGATGTCGTATATCGGATGTCGGATATTGGATATCGGATGAGTGTGAAAACTGTCTTATTCTGACACTGACTGTAAATGATATAATACAAATTGATATTTAGTTATCATACTCGTATTTAGATACAAAATGGATGCAGATGACGAGAATAAAAATTGAAGTCATAAAACCTTATGTATACACCTACCTGTATAAATTAGATAAGAAATATTTATAAAACAACACTTCAAATCTAAACGCATGCAAACCCTATAGAGTCTATAAGTAAATAGTACTCGTATAGGTATTTAAACTATCGTGGTCACTCACATTATAATTAGAGGTATCGGGACACCTCAATAATAATATAAGTAAATAGTGTCTTTAACTTATTCCCAGGGCTCTGGTTTCATATTCAAATAAAAAACAGGCTCATTAGATGATTTATTATTAAGCCATTATAGAGCCTATATATATATCAACAATATTAGTTTGAACCTCAACTATTTTCTTTTGACTGTTGAACAAAAAGAAAGAAATTGAGATTGTTAGAGCGTTTTCACACTCATCCGATATATGTAATGTGAAAACGCTCTTATAGGTATAAGTCCACGAACTGTGACTGAAAGAGCACCTAGCTAGGTAGGTAGGTACATTTAACTGTTTTAGTCAAAGTAGGTAATAGGTAGATTACTACTAATAGGTAGAGAACTAACTTCTCTACTTTCCAAGTGGGTAATTAAAGCAGATTGCTCTCATTCATTTTATCATTACAATTACAAATTATGCAACCGTATCATAATACGACTGCAAAAAATACTTAGCCAACTTAAAATTTGTACCCATTTCTGTATTTATTTTTATACCACTCAGGTGGCAAACAAGCACACGTCCCATCTGATGGAAAGTGGTTACCGTAGCCTATGGATGTATGCAGCAGGGAGTCACACTCGTGCTGCCGACCCTACAAGAATAGAGAGTTTCTGTGCGGTCAGTGCAGAAGACAAAGCAGTACAGGCATTTGGTCTTCCAAATGACAGCACAAAAACTCTCCAGTGAGCTCTGGCTACCCCACTCACCACCTGGAACACAACACGAGGTTATTATGGCCGCGGTATTCTGAAGGGTAGAGGTACTTCCCCAGTCGGCCTGCTTCATTAGGACGGAAATATCGTTGTGTCCTGCCTCCGAACGGTACCTACGAAGGGAAGTCGATACTGAAATCAAGGTTTTATATTTTTTTCAGTAAGAAGCTGGTACAGGTCACCTGGGCTAGGTTATGTTACACGTTGTTACAGTTTAATTACATACTTGGTACTAATGATAAAGCTGAAGTATATGTTTCTTTATTTTTTTATTGTAATAAACTAGTACACCTAACTTAGCTGTAGTACTTAGCTGGCAGACAAGCACACTTGAATGCACTTATCAATAGAACGACATGTGTGATATGAAACATTCAATTTTCATGTCATAGCCCAGTGCTTCAGAAATGTAATATTCAATATACCAACACGCTGCGATCTTTATAAACCGAGCAGTAAGAAGAAAAGTCTCAGGCAGATAGCAACACGGTGGAAGGCAATCTAGTACAGCGGTGGGTGAAATCGTGAAGTACAACAGGTATTCTTATACCCAATATCTATATATATATATAAAAAACTCAAAGGTGACTGACTGACTGGATCTGGATCTATCAACGCACTGCCCAAACCACTGGAGGGATCGGGCTGAAATTTGGATGCAGGTAGTTGTTATGACGTAGGCATCCTCTAAGAAAGGATTTTGATTAATTCTACCCCCAAGGGGATAAAATAGAGGATGAAAGTTTGTATAAAACTTTGTCAATTTTAAACCAATCGGGCTGAGACTTTGCATGCATAAAGCTACTATGTTGAATCAACACCAAGCGATAACCGACATCCACGCGGGCGGAGCCGCGGACAACAGCTATCGTGTATAAATCTACAAAATTTATAAGCCCGTTATCAGCAGCTGCTGTATGTTTTTATACGCTCAACTACATCTGCTATACACTGTTCAACGCGAAATCAAACACATCTTCAGAATGCAAACATCGCTGTCTGGAATGACTGACAATAAGTATTCAATCAGGTGGTCTTTTTCATTAAGGTTCATCTCATGAATGAAAGTCTACGTTTTTGTGTAGACGTTAAAAATTTGGGTCAGTCACGGCACCCCTCGTTCTTGTTCATCCCGAAATTGTTCGGTTTTAAAATGGCGTATTATCACGCTATTCTAAGGCAAACAAATAAAAAAAACCCAAGGTTTGGGGTCAACCACATGTTATAATAACAATTTCTTTTCACTTTTAATTTAGCTGTATGTTATAAAATACCCATTTACAAATGAAAAAGTTGTTTTTATAAAACTTCAAAAATACTTAGCATTTTCCATCTCCAAATTTTTATGACAACGGCTAACGGCTTACAGAATACGAGATTGTCAACTTCCGTGTTAGAAGCTAAATACGATTGGTTTGTACAATGTCTAAATGCATAGCTAGACATCTCAATAAGATACTAACTTTGCTCCGTGGATTCACCCACCATACTCTGATTTCCGATTTTTAAAAATAAAATACTAAATACCAATCCAACGAACTTAGTTACCAAAGTCAAAGAAAACTTTAGAATCACGGTACTTTACTCCATAGATTAGTGTGTTCAAACAAACAAACAACTCTTTAATTTAATTATTAATACCTATATATGTATAAAATAAAAATAAATTACATGTAAAACCTACAATCATAGTCCTAATTCCACACTTCAAAATACAATAAGCTATCCAAAACCGAATCAACAGTTCCACACTTTGGATAATCATAATCTCTCTATTAAGTTCAATTTGGATGATTTTCCTTCCTTAATGAAACTTTCTTCTCTATAACATTATTACCGCTAGAATACTTCTGAACAATATAATAATTTACTACATTGTCCACAGGTTTATCTACACTTATAAGCTGAAGAGTATGTTTGTTTAGTTTACTGGTTCAAATTTTAAAAAAAAAATCTTTTTGTGTTGAATAGTTCGATTATCAACGAATATGGAGCTACATATGATCACTCAAAGGAGAGGAGCAGTTCTCAGAGATGTTGACAAATGAGATTCTTTGAAAATTAATAAATTCCTGGCCTAAAAGGGTGATATAGGGTTTCGAAATATACCACAGGCGACGCCGGGTGGGTCAGTTAGTTACTAACAAAATTAAAGATACAAAGGAGGAAAATTATGATGTACAAATTCTTTAAACACAAGCTGCATTGACGTGATAAGTACCTACCGAACTACATTTATGTTATAACAAAACTATTGATGTCAAAAACCTATTATGAATTAGGTACTTTGAAAGGGCCGAATGTCTATTTTTATAAACCTTTATTCGTTTAGAATGTTGTACAATAGCTACTGATCTGTTTGAAGATCTATTTGTGTTCAAATATTTCTGGCGGTTCAACCTAAGACGAGAAAATATGAATCTTATATCGCAACAATGGCGGGACACGGATTTATACAGTGAAGTCTAAGTTAAGAATAGGAACAGAAAATCCGTGTGGTGACAAAGAAAGAATACGGATCCCAAAAACAATACCATCCCAAGTAACATTTCATTTGGGCCTAGGTTGTAAAAAATGCCTTTAGGTTTTCTAAAGGTCGTAAAAAGGTTAACGCTTTGCCATCAGGTCATATTAAGTACTTGAAAATGGTTAATAGGTCCTGAAACTAGTTGTTTTTTATTACAACCTTGGAGCAGATGACAAGAGTTTAAATTAACGTTATTTTGACTGTGCTTCAAGAGGATATAGTCCTAGGATCTTATAGTTGTCGTAGACTCCTGATTAGGTTCTGAAAAGGCTAGCATTATGCTGAAATGAGATTAAAAGGTTTAATTTTTAACTTTGTTATGACCACAAAGTTCTGGAATATCGAAATTGCTTATAAGTAATTTTTAAAACCTACCTCAAACCTTAAGGCTGTTTTAGAGTGTCTAGGCAAACAAATTAGGACTGCGTGGTGACAACCCAAACTAATTAGCTATTGTCTAAGAGCTTAAAGCATGATTAACGTCCTACAAGAATATTTTAAAGCTTTAGAGGCATCCTCAGAAAATATCAGTTGTCTCCGCGACTTCAAAGCGTTACGTTGTCCTCCTGGCAATAGCCTTAAAGCTGCGAAAACAGCCTATGCGTTTTATCTAGCTCCGCGCGATGACCTTTAGCTCTTATTTTGGCAAACATTAAGAGCTTTTAGCTGTAACAGTTCTAAAAATGTTAAATTTAAAGCTTTCTTGTAGTTTCCTAACGCCAGCCATTTTTTTACATTAAATTTAAAAATAATCGAAACCAATGGCAATATTTTAATTCAATGAGGCTAAATTAAGTAACTTGTGCTATACCATTTAAAATTTATGTTTTTACGATGAATAGTAGTTTTATTTCTAATGCAACTTACCACCAACCGTATAATTTTATAATTTTTATTTCATTAAAATATCGTCAAAATTATAAACTAGCGCAAGGCCCGTCTCGTATACAGCACTATTATCCTAAAGTATCACGATGAAGTGCCAGTCGCACAACTTTTTTATTATTCCTGACTTCAGCAAGATACTTATATTTTTTTTAATACTACTTAGTTAGCCATTTTGAAACTTGGAATAATGTCAGGGAATGTGGCGCCATCATAGTAGCTATTTAAATTCACGATAGGTCTTTTTGTGTAAAAAAATCTTACACAGAAACATTTTAAAACCCGAGAGTCCTGGAAAGGTTTTAAGTTGTCATAGGGTTACATCCAAGACTAATTTAGAACTTTAAAAGCTGTCTGGCAAAGTTATATTAACGTTAAATTAAGGTTGTGAAGGTTATATTTGGGTACTGTGTAAGTAGTTCGAAAGGTTCTGGATTTGAGCTATAGGTTTTGCTGTAGCTCTCAGAAAGGTTTTAAAACGTGGGCCCTTTTTGCACTCAGGAGGTTAATATAAGGTTAATATAACGTTATTGAGCCTATTAGGACTTACGAGCAGATTTCCATATAAAGGTTATAGAACCTTTTCAAAACCTTTCTAAAACCTAAAATGTTACTTGGGATCCCATCTCATCCGAAGAGTTAAAAGACTACTAACAGAAACATACGCAGACGATATAACTACGAGAAAAGGTTATCTCGAGATAAACCCTGTGCCAACCAGTCTGACCAGCCCCTCTAGACAAGTGGCAATTCGCTAACCGGCGTTTGATGGAATATAATGACGAATGTATGGGATTTGACGTATTTGACATGCGTTAACGACTGTCATAAACGTCAAATCCCATATATTCGTCATTCTATTCCACCAGATGTCAGCTAGCGAATTGCCTCTTGTGTAGAAGGGCAGTGTGGAAACAGTAGGCCAAAGCTGGCCTACATCGGGAGAGGTAGTGGATTGTGATAGGCTAGTTGATTTGAATACCGAAAATAAAATTGAGTAGTACCTATTGTAATAGAATCGGAACGCTAAAATATATATTTATCGGTGGCAACACTGCCCTGCCCCGCGCCGGCCTAACATCGGAGCCATTGTTAGTAGTTAGTAATAAACTCATATAATTATAGTACTTAGTAAAATAGTGTCATATAAAATAAACACCAGTATTTGTAATAAAATGACTTTTATTAAGAATATCGATACACCTATTACCTAGAAAACTTATAAAACCCATAAACATCACTACATAGTATAAAACAAAGTCGCTTTCTCTGTCCCTATATCCCTTTGTATGCTTAAATCTTTAAAACTACGCAACGGATTTTGATGCGGTTTTTTTTAATAGATACATATATGTATAATACATGTTTAATACAGTAGAGGGTGCAGCGGGAACGGGATCAGACGCCACGCGGGCGGAAAAATATTGGTGGTACGAAGTTCGCCGGGTCAGCTAGTGAAATCTAAATATCTCGATGACTGTTAGATAACAAACACTGAACAATTAGGTATTTAAACAAACTAAACGGATGCTTATCACTTTGTTATCACGGAGTCAGCGGTAATTTCATTTTTAAAACAATTTTAACACTAAATTAACAGGCTTCCTACTTGATATGATAAGACACAATTTACATTTTCTATAAACTTGATACAAAAGCGTATTAATTGCTAACGCGCTGCTTGTTCAATTTCTTAAAAAAATTAACAATGAACACTGATTACATTATGTATAATGTAAAATTGACTGATTACAAGAGATAATTGAAATTTTTGACAGGTACAGGAGAGTTTACAGACGAGGTTCTTGCCCAGATTTTCTTCTCACGATAGAAGGGGATCAATGGCGATCGCTCCCTTAAGGATATCGAAGAACCTTAAGAAGATCAGGAGGAGGAGAATAGGAGAACGACCAATTACTCCAAGTTGCAAGCTTGGAGTGCGAACCGGGATTAACGGATGAAAATTACTTATCGCTGTTCTATGTACACACAACAACATACAATAAGTCATTTAGGTATACTATTTGTGCTGTAATCGATATGGACTCTTGGTAGAACTTTCAACACATATTGAAGTATTAAGCGTGGGTTCATGTCTATAATTTTCCAAACCGATACTTTTCGCTCGAAGCTGAAAATTGGAGTACAACTTAAAAGAAGTTCGTGGACGAAAATCAAGGATTTTAAAATCATCTATGGAAGGTGTAAGAGCCAACGTGATCAATAAATGAGATTTTTTTAAGCTGCTGTTTGCTTGATTGTACATCTAGAATATACATCTCTATCTCGATATGGTTAATAGACGCTACTCGTGACCAGAGGGCTGGTTTATTCCTTGCGCAAAGGATCAATATTGCCCTTCAACGTGGCAATGCCGCCAGCCTTCTGGCCACCCTCCCAGTTGACATCGATGGGGAGGAATTCTTTGACGCCTGAACCTGCTGGTTTGTATATATTGTGTACTTATTGTTTTTATATTTTTTATTTAAATAATTCTAATGTACATATTGTCTATCTCAATTATAACTCAATAAAACGAAACTCTCAAACTCGACTAGGTACAATCAGCGTCAAAGGGTGGGCGGGGTGTGATGTTCGTCCGTCGCTATCCTCAGGTCATGCCTGGCGGGCCTCGGGCAAACCATTGTTGTTGTGAGGAAAATGTATTCAGAGTACAAAAATAGAGAATGAAGTAAAGTTTACACTTTTTGTCCGTTTTATGCAAAAAATATATTGATAGAATTGAAAAACTTTTTCCTATGGCCATGACAACTAATACTTTTACCCGACTTCCAAAAGGAGGAAGGTTGTCAATTCGTCGGAATCTTTTATGCTAATAGAATGTTACCCACGCAATGGTTCAAAATAGAAAAATGGTAGCACACTTTAACTTTTGCAGGCATATTTCAGCAATGATTACAACTTTTGTAGGTACTTTGAGTATTAAGTATTCGATAAATTCGAATTTTAAAAACATGTATCAGTTTCTGCATCTCTGCATTATCGATCGCATTTGTAAGTGTAAACTTTTCGTAGTGATCTAGTAAACTCATCTTTAGTAGTATAACACTCACCTCAATATTTCTATGTGGTAAATATCCCGGTAAGGTTTTTATTACTATACTGAATGACCATGTCAATCTTAATTTAAACTCATCTCTTTCGAATATAAATACCAATTCTTACATAGTTTTATATACGTAGGATTCGGACTGTTGAATCACCAGGTCTAAAAATATAATTATGCCCTTAATCGTGATATCTCAAGGGACCTGACTGGACTGCGTTCTTGTCACAATTCACAGGGATCCCTTACCCTAATTATAAAAATAGCACCATAGAATAAACTTTTATGCAGAATAAGAGTTGTACATTGAAAAGGTCAGAGTATAAATAATGGCAAATAATGGACGAACGTTTAAAAACTTTTTTTCTAAAATTAATCGTCATTTTCCTTTGCATTTCCTATGTTTATTCGGAATCTATACTACGTGTGTTTCTACACTTGCGGTTATCTCGAAATTCTCTACCTTCCCCGCCATATCATCTTTCGCACAGTTCATTTCCTTAGATCTTTGTATCCTTTGACAACCGTTCACTTTTCTGTCTTCTTTAGTTTCATTCCTATGCATGATTATTTTGTTTTGATTGGGATCAAACCATAAATATAAAATAAAATATAAGTAACCGTTATTATTTACGAGGATAACTTCTAAGTCACTGAACTATATCTATTTTAATTTAAATGAACAGTAGTAGGTACCAGTAAGTAACCACACATAAAATAATTACAACAATAGAAACTTAACTGTAAAAGGTAACAATATTCGTGCGTATAAATTATTATCATTCATTCATATACGTAAGATGTACCTTCATACATACATATGTGTAATTAATAATACATAATACTTGAACTAATATGCATTGTATAATATTGCAACACCTTGAAATATAAGGACTCTGACGTGAGGTAAACAAAGCCTGTAATTTGATAAATCACTCTGTTCTGATACTCGATTATTTTCAGACAATGTTGTGATTTTCTGAAACATTATGAGTTTAATACTGACTATCGCATAAAGCATGAAGTCCCTTCCAACAGTACACTACAAACTTGAACGACTACTAACACAAGCACTTTGCTTACAACCTCATTTGAAAGCCAGTAAACCGGCTGATTCGACGAGTTCACTCACATAGCTCGAATAACCAGGCAAGAATTTTCGCTATATAGGTATAGTATGTGCATGCATGTGTGTTATGTAACGATCATTGGTAAAACAGTAACCGATAGAACAAAATCCTTGTTTATAATATACTAGCTGACCCGGCGAACTTCGTAACGCCAACATTTTTCCACCCGCGTGAAGTCAGATCCCGTTCCCGCTGCACCCTATACTATATTAAACATGTATTATACATATAAAACTTCCTCTTGAATCACTTTATCTATTAAAAAAAACCGCATCAGAATCCGTTGCGTAGTTTTAAAGATTTAAGCATACAAAAGGATATAGGGACAGAGAAAGCGACTTTGTTTTATACTATGTAGTGATTTTGTAGTTAAAAAGCGACAGTGGAAATCATATGATTGAAAACTGTCAATTTCTTGCCGCAGTTAGCTAAATTGTCCGAATGATTGACTCCAGGGCAACGGAAGTAGTAAATTCTTTTTTATTCTTTTTTGCTGAATCTTTTGGGCTTGAGGCCCTGTCCTCATTATCCTCATTATCAGTAAGCACGTGTTTTACTATCTTTATATTCTTTATTATTTTGTAAAACTGTCTGACACAGAGACCATTCATTCGTTTCATGTCTATTTTCGTTACTTATCTTATTATATTATTATTATTATTATTATATATTAATACACTAGCAGCTTAGAGCTGATGCGTGTATATCACTGCACTTGTTTTTAATGTTTTTAAATGATTGTCCAGTCTATTTTAAAAAATGTTTATGTTAGGAGCACTTATTACTGTCTCTGGAAGGGAGTTCCACGATTTTACCACCCGGTTTGGCAAAAAGTTGTACCTAGGGTTGCTGGCACACTGAGGTTTACTAAGTTTCATCGAGTGGCCCCTTAAGTGGATCCGCTAAGTACTTATCTTATCTATTTTTTACATTATTATCCTTGATAACCAGTAAACCGGCTGACTCACTTTCTGCAATGACGAGTATCCGGAAAGCCAGTGGTCCGGACGGTATTCCAGCGGTGGTTCTGCAAAAATGTGCAGCGGAGTTGTCTCCAATGTTTGCGCGGCTGTACCGGCTGTCCTACAGCTCTGGTACAGTGCCTTCGGCTTGGAAAGAGGCGAATGTACAGCCGATCCCCAAGAAGGGGGATTGCTCAGACCCAAACAACTATCGACCCATAGCCGTCACCTCAGTGCTGTGCAAGGTGTTCGAGCACATTATTAACAAACAGCTCATGCGTCACCTTGAAGATCACTCCCTAATTAATGACCGGCAATATGGCTTCAGGCCGAAACGGTCAGCGGGTGATCTTCTGGCGTATGTTAACCATATTTGGGGTGAGGCTATGGACAAGCACGGCGAGTCATTGGCAATTAGCCTTGACATCGCCAAAGCTTTCGATAGAGTTTGGCACAAGTCGCTTCTTTCCAAGTTACCAGCCTTTGGTCTGCCTCCTAGACTGTGCGACTGGGTTGCCGGCTTCTTGCAGGAGCGCCGTATTCGCGTCCTTTGTGATGGACGAGCCTCGGAGTTCTTGCAGGTAAATGCCGGCGTACCGCAGGGATCTGTCCTATCGCCAACTCTCTTTCTTCTGCATATCAATGACATGCTGTCGACCGGCAGCATTCATTGCTATGCGGATGATAGCACCCTACACGGGAGTTATCATGGACGTCCTGCGGATAAGCAGACGCATATCGCGGAAAAAAGGCAGCTTCTTGTCACTGAGCTTGACCGGACCCTGAATCACATTTCCCAATGGGGCTCTGAGAACTTGGTCGAGTTCAATGCCAAGAAGACGCAGGCATGTGCGTTTATAGCAAAGGTATCTTCTTTCCTTCCCCTTCCCACTCTTCAGAGCACGCCACTGCCACTGCAGGACAACCTCAATATCCTCGGTATGGATGTTCGCTGCAAACTGAACAACAAAAACTACATCGAGAGTATCATCAAAGCAGCCTCGCGTAAACTCGGAGTCCTGAACAGAGTGAGATGGTTTTTCACGCCGGAGCAACGGTGTCTTCTTTACAAGACACAAATTCGTTCCTGCGTGGAGTACTGCTCACATCTCTGGGATGGATCCGCTAAGTACTTATTAGATGCTCTCGACAGGTTGCAGCGACGTGCGGTCCGCATTATCGGAAATCCTGAGGTCACAAGTACCCTCGAGTCTCTGCAGATGCGTAGAGATGTTACTTCCTTGGCAGTTTTTTACCGTCTCTACCATGGTGAATGTTCTGAAGAGCTATTCCAATTAGTCCCACCCTCCCCCTTCCTATACAGGACGACACGTGCAGGACTTAGATGTCACCCCTATACGGTGCAGAACATTCCTTCAAGAACCAAGCGGTTCGGTGACTCTTTCCTTTGTCGCACCATTAAGACCTGGAATTCCTTGCCAGCTCACGTGTTTCCCTCTTCCTACAGTCCCACCATTGTTAACATAATGGTGGCCCTCTTTCTTGAGACTTTACCTTCAGCTTACCATCAGGCGAGGTAAAGTCAAATTGACGTGTCCTATTTATAAAAAAAAAATAATTCGTGTCCCAATTATTATAGCCTGCTTAGCTCAGTCGGTAGACCTTAGACTCTTAATTTCGGGATCGTGAGTTCGTGACCCACGTTGGGCGCCCATGTGCCGATTAAAAGAGTTCAAGTTGTTTTAAAGGAAAGTTAAAAAAGTGACTTGAAATCAGTAAAAGGTTAGAAACATAAATGTCTGCCTGGCATTAACTATAATAATTAATTATATAATAATTTAAATAATAATATAATAATTATTTATTTATTTATCAAAAGGAGCTGTACATTACTAGTATTACCAATAAGATCAAATATAACTAATTTGAGTATAATAATATCTACGTTAAAAGTAAATGTGCAATAAAAAGACTGTATATCGTTAACAAATATAATTTGAAATTAATGCTTACAATTTGCGTCGTACCTCATCTAGGTTTCTGATAACCTGTGTTTCAGGCTATGTCCGTTCAATTACATATTACTTATTAGAATCAATTAGACAACATAAACAAAAGAATCTAGAATCTATTTACAGCTTATCGCTACCTACTTTAATATTTCTAGCAGTTTCTCCGTGTCCGCATAATCTAGTTTCTTTAGGTATTCTATAAAAACTATGAGATACGTAAGGGACTTGTCGCGTGTGCGAGTCCTATCTTGAGCATTCATTTCTTGAGCAAATCATTTGAATCACTATGATTTGACTGTCTATGTATACTGTCTGCTACCCAATACCTATTTGTAATTCTACGTATATAAGTTTATATTATTTTTTTATTTTTTTTCCAAATTTGATCTGCAATCGGCCATTCAGCCATAATCAGATGAGGTCCAATGTAATAGCGTTTAGGTGTCATTCCAATAAATGACACCACATCGGGTGCCAGAATTTAGCTTCTTAGATCTAAGTCCAGTATTTGCCATCTCTTAAGGCGTGTTACATTTTCGTGCCTGTTCAGCAGGTCCTTTACCAGGTCATTCCTGTGGTTCTCCAGTCTTTCCTTATATTTCTTGCTGTTGTTATTGACCTCTTCCCAGACAGTAGGCATCTCTAGGTAGTCATGGATCTCCTTATTCCTCACGAACCAGTGCACCTTGGAGATGGTTCTCAGAGTTTATATTATAAAAATATCTTTGTCAAATAAGCAAGTTTG
This sequence comes from Eilema caniola, assembly GCA_949126895.1. NCBI lineage: Eukaryota > Metazoa > Arthropoda > Insecta > Lepidoptera > Erebidae > Eilema > Eilema caniola. The sequence continues at coordinate 8,706,122 of OX421478.1, forward strand.
TACTAAAGATTAAAGTATAGAATACATATACACAAACTTAGCTATACACAATAATCGTAACGGTAATTAATGCAATCATGAAATGGGTACCATACATACCTTTTCTTCCGAAACGTGAGGCAAATCAAAGGTATGTATGTACCTATACCTATACCACAGTATAAGACTATGCCTATACCATGATCGCGTTAATTCCCATTAACATTATTAGATGTCATAAAAGGCGGCCTATAAGACAAGCACATTGTTTTGTAAACTGTACCACGTAAATTTCAATGTTTTTTGTTCTTTTTCATGCGGCCATTTCTATAAAATTTGCTCAACTAATTACTTCAAGTTCTGCAGTGGTTATATGCCTAATAATATTAACAATGTACTCAGTTAATGGAATTTACTCAATTAATTTAATTATGGGGTCATAATATTTGTTAAAGAAACTTTATTATTCCAGGTACAATCAAGATGGATCAGCTAGTCCAATAACAGCGAGGGCTACGTAGAAAATACCGATCACCTATTTACTTCGTGTAGGTACAGTTACTGTATAATTATGTTAATTTTAACCATAAATCCTGTTCAAACATGGATAATCCTCAAATTTAATACCTCGAACGTGTAACATCACTAACAGCTCGTCGAATGTAGGTACTGTATGTATAACAACGTTAATCATCTTTCATAAAACACATCGAATTTCTTTAAAAACATTAAAATAATTACGGTCGCGGTACAGTTTACAAAACAGGGCGCCTTGTCTTATAAGCTGTATGTACAATACGTATGTTGAAATATCATCATCAAACATCATATTATCTATACATACAGCTGCAGTATTTAAAGAACGGCGAGAACTTTCATTGCGCGATGCAGGATAGGTAGGTGGATCCGTAAAAGTTCAGCTTGGCCGCGCTAAATGTAATTACCTTCGCCATAGAAATAGATACAATATGTAGAAGTAAAATTTATAATATAGCACACTCGCTACCTTTACCTTCCCAGAACAGTAAGTGCTCTCTAATACAAATATGGCCTGCTTAGAGAGATCCATGTTGTCGATACTTAATTACTTGTGTGGATTATTATCTACCAAGACTTAATTATATGACAAAAGTAATTGACTCGTATTCAAAACAGCGTGTGACTCGCTGAAGACGAGTAATGCTACGTTCACACGGAGAGAGGATCGGATTTTCGCAGGCTACACACAATATAATTTCTATGTTAGAATATAATTTCTATGTTAGAATTCATACGTACCTGCGGTTTTAAAATACAACAGTTTAAATGACTCGTTTTTATTGGTTACTTTTGAACTAACGTGGAATACAGACCAGGACCTTACCCAGGAACATATTGCTACGTTAAAAGTAGCATATTATTATTCAGTCGACATCATACTCTTAACTTACTAAATTCATTTCAAAGATAGAGTCGTTTTCGGTTGATTGAGTAAAAATATATAAATTCACATATGTGTTTCATTTCGCATTTAAAATACGAAATGGCGCACATTGGGAGAGGCCTATGTCCAGCAGTGGACTGCAGTAGGCTAATTGATTGATTGATTTAAAATATTATTACCTATACTGTCAATTTCTTAAATTTTACTGTAATGTAATGGAAACATGATTTTATACAGGGTTACTGGTAACTTGACATATTCCTGTCAAGGGGTGTTAGAGGAACCAAAATGCTCGAATTTTGATCCCCCATATATTTGGCCGAAAATCAATAGTTTTCGAAATAATTTCCTTTTAGAGCTTTTTCCGAATTAACCTAGAATAAAGCCGAAAGCAGGCTGATTTAGATCGGTCGTTCTGGAAGTCTATAGAAGAGGCCTATGTTCAGCAGTGGACTATGTGTGGCTGATATGATGAGGAAAGCCTTGAAGTGTGAAATAAAAAAAGATTTTGCCGAGTGGGAATCATTCTAATTTATTTTGTGCGTGATACTTTTACTAACCTAAAATAGTAATAAAAGGTTTTAATTAAAAAAAGAATGTGGACTATTTTATGACAAAAATGTTTTTAAATTATATTTTCTAAAGTTTACGCGAATATCCCTCATTGAAATAAAACCTATTCAACCAATTCCATCGCGATTTATTTGTTATTATTTACTATTAAATCGACGTTTCGGCTACTTTTCAGCAGCCATGTTCACGGTTTGACTTAGGTTGGTAGTTCTCATATAGTTTGAAGTGTAAGTTATCTCAAAGTAGCGGAATTATGATGAATTGTAAATCAATATTTGCTGTATTTTGCTTTCGGCTGTATTTTGCTGTTTACTAGGTTTGATTAAGTGGATGACTGGGTCCCAGGCTGCTGGTACGCTCTAACCATCTTCTCTATTAAAATGAAAGTGCTTTTTAATTTCAATTGCCTCGCAGATCATTCTTGGCATCTATGCTCTTTAGCGAATATCTGTGGTTTATCAAACCTTAAGTAATGGTTGGTACCTTTTTGCGCGTATACAGCTGACTTTGTTGAGCGTTGATGTTTTATGTCAGCTATGTGTTTTTTGACGCGAGTGCCTATCACACATAGCTTCGCTTGGTTTGATCAATATGTGAGGGCCCACAGTCACAATATATTTTATAGACCCCTACTTGTAGTATGTGTTGATTAAAGCTCGCATCAAGATGTGGCCTATCTTTTCAGTGACCGCTCGTATATAAGGCCGTCCCATGTATAATACCGCTGAGGCTCTCCGACAATATCAACATCGTTTTTCTAAGCGTCGTCCAAGCAGAAAAACTTTGTCAGTGGCATGCAAGTAGGAATTTTGACTAAATTAAATTTAATGAACAGGTTGTTTTTGATTCCATAAAAGTTTATTTGTATGATATTAATTTATTAACATATCAGTAATTTTCCTCTATTATTGCAAAACACAGCATTAGCGTGTACGCAAGTTGTAGACACGCCGCCTAATTATTAACACAAGTCACGGGGCGATGCACACGGGTTTAAGTCGCCGATATGATTCTTTTCAAATAAACTCGTCAACAACAAGCCGCCGCGAACCAAATTTTTGGATCAGCGGGTTTGGTGCGTAGACAACTTAACTAAATTGAGGTATCTCTAATAATAAGAACGAAAACAACGAACAGAAGCGAATTAATTCTACTAATTATATGAGGGTAGTCAGATTATAACAAAATGTACTAGTTAGTAAATATTTCGGAACAGTAGTTGCGGCACATTTTCTAATGAATTTATAAAACAGGGTTGTGTGTGTAAACAGTTGACTGGGCAAACATGGGATTTATATTTCTTTGAGTTATAATTATTACGTACCACGTAGGTGATATATAATAACAAATCATAAAATATGTATCGCACTTAAAGTTTGACTTGACTTATCAAAGGTTTCGGTTCGCAGTGATCAAAGCTTGACATAATCAAAGTAAAAGTGAGATTACTCGTATTAATCAATGGAAATGTACTTTCATATAACATGAAATAATATGTTCTCCGGACTTCGAGGTGAAAGCCTCGTAGCAACCTGGAAAACGCCACGATGATGAATCATTAAAGCAATAATAACATTTACAATGTAAACCATATTAATTTTAAATTTTTAATTATGTTCACTCTCCTATTACTAATATTATTTAGAGGAAAGATTTATTTGTATGTGATCGATAAAGTCTAAAACTGCTGGACCGACGGCGGTTTCAAAAATTCACGAATACGACACAATTATTCCAGAGTAGCATAGGCTACTTTTCATCCTGATATTCTCACGAAATCAGGAATTACTCAGATTGCAATCAGGGGCGATGCTAGTCCAATATAAAATTGCTAAAAGATTTTACAATTATAAATGGTTACAAATGTTAGGGCATCTAAACCCATCGCAGCAACCGACAGATAAGGATTTAAACATTTTAAAAAGTTATTAAGGTTCCGCGGATCACTATTTATATGTTCTAAATAGAACTAGAGCATTTTGTTACATTTCAGTGTTTGTATCCTAAAAATTGTTTTTCATTATACTGTGTATACTTACTTGCCTACGCACTATAGTTAATAAGCTGCCAACTGATTTGAATTCAATTTTAAACAAGCTGTTTTTGTACCTAAATATGTAGTATTGTATGTAAATACGCCTCCAGAGAAAGAATTGTTATTAGTTCTGCAACTTTCGTCATTTAAATACAAAGGCAATAAAATTATAGACTTCCTTTGGTTCACAACTATTTGAAGGTGTTAACAATATTCTTTAATATCACTTTTTTATTCTTATTTTGCTCTTATGTTATTCCATAGTTACAAGCGATTAATGTGCAAAAGAAAGTTCCTATTATATACTCTGTCTTAAACAAACAAGCAAATTTTATATAATTTGTAACTACAACAATTTATACAAACAAGTTTCTTAGTGATTCACTAATATAGTAACAGTCAATAGTTTCCAGTGGTATAATAATTAACAGTAAAATTTACGACACATAAATAGTATAAATATCTCACACCCAGAAGATATTCTTATGCGAAAAGAGAACCACGAAATTCAATGTTTAATAACCAAATAAAAAATAAGACATAACAAGATAAAATAAGTACTTACAAAAATTCCGGTGCAAACAAGTAGCGATTGGCAAAGTAAACTTAGAGATAATAATTATTTATCAATGAATTGTGAACGGAGGAAACGAATTTTCATTTTCACGTACCGCGCGCGTATTGCGGCTCGCGGTTGGTCCGCGCAACGATTCACTGAGTACTGAGTTACTTACTAAGTCGACAGCGAACTCTAGAAACTTGAAACTGTTTTTATCGCTTTTTTATCATCGATATATTACAAATAGCTTTATAACAAGTTACAATGAAAGCCTATCAAAGATAGCGTGCTGTCAATACTATGCACACAAAATAAGCACTCTCTGTGAAAAACATTGTTTTTAATGCAATCGGTATTGTTTACTTGACACAGATACTATAAATTGTGTATTGTATTTATACTTTTTCAACGATGTTGGTAGTGAAATATCAGTATAGTTTGATACGTTTTGAATATTTCTTCGTTTGTATCTATTAACACAGTAATTGAATGCCATTTCGTGCAGCGTTGCTCAAATTTGAATACTTTAATTGGATATAGTGTAAATTATGTAATGATAATGATTGTACTTTAGAAAAATTGTGCAACATGAGTTCTCGCAACCCATGGGAACCTATAAACTTTCACATTTATTATATTACTAGCTGTTGCCCGCGGCTCCGCCCGCGTGGATATCGGTTATCGCGACCAAACATAGCCTATGTCCTTTCTCAAGGTCTAATCTACCACTATACCAAATTTCATCAAAATCGGTTCAGTGGTTTAGGCGTGAAAACGTGACAAACAGACAGACAGAGTTACTTTCGCATTTATAATATTAGTATGGATTATATTTTATTAGAAAGTAGAATAGGATTACTGGGAGCGTAAATTTTATCTTTTTAAGCTTTGTTTAAAAGAAAGGAAACTATTTATTTCCAAAGCGTTTTTTTTGCTAAACACGTGGTCGAAAATTCTGAAACTTTTATACAAAGGTGATGCTAGGAGGGAGGCATTATAGGAAGAGCGCTTTCTTAGTAGGTTAGTACAGGGGTAAACGAAGGCGATATACCCACGTTCCATATAATATATTGTCTGGAAAAAGAATACCTAATCATATCATACCGTTTTCCGAAACCAAACTTACAATATATAAACATACAGAATCATATAATTTATGGTTTTATCTTTACGAACTTGCCCGATTACATTTCATTACGAGCAAGGGAGGTGATAAAATATGATGTAGGCACGAGCAAAGAAGCAGGCCGGGCGGCGCGGCGGCGTGATGTGTATGGTAGCTGGTACTAGTACTTAACCTGCTCTTCGAAGTACGGTAAATACAGTGAAAATTAAATATGAGACAATACCTACTACCATGCTTAATGCTGATAAGGTGGCGTTCACATAGTTTATTTTGGACGATAGGCGGTGGCTGTTTGCGAAGGCTCATTATTGTTGTAATAAAGTGAGAGAGATTACTTTGGTAGCCTTTTTCACAATTCAAGATTATAGTACTTATCGATGCACGTTATGAACTACATCGAATGATAATATAACACAGCGAACATTTTATAATGACCTGCTAAATCTAGAAAAGCCTACACCTGCCCAACGACGGGCTCGGTGATCTGAATTTTTTTTAAAGCATTTTTCATGCCAAATTTTTTGATCGATCCAGGCGAGACTCTAGCCCGCGACCTTTCCCTTACTGGGGAACGGTTCTGCCCACTGAGATACCAGACCACGCCCAAACTAATCCAAATTTCTCCTAATAGCCGTGTTGAGGCGACGGTAGAGCCGAATGCCGATATTCTTATATCCTATAATATAAGGAGAAATTTGGATTAGTTCGAGCGTGGTCTGGTAGCTCAGTGGTCATAGCAGTCCCTCTGCAAGGGAAAGGTCGCAGCTTCGAGTCCTGCCTGGACTCATCAAATTTTTTCCTATCTAAATATTTTCATCATATTATTATTACGTTATTTATCATCATTAGCTCTAGTTTCGGTTGCATCCAAAGCTTGTACTTTGGAACCCGGTATACACTCCCCTACTACATACATACATATACTCACGGCTGTAAATCGCCGTAGGTAGGCAGAGGTGTATCAAAAGTAATCAACATCCACATTTCGCTAAATGTGATTTTCGGTCTGACGTTATAGAGGCGAGCCTATAGCCGTCAATTGGGCACTTAGTCATGAGCTGCACGTTTTCTGTCGGATGAGGACAGCTTTCATTAGTCGCCTTCTACAATACCCAGTAAAAGAGATAGGATGGTCATATTCTAGTGCACCGGGAACCAATACTCTGCCAGTCTCTTAATTTGGCTTATTATGTTTTTTTTTTTTTGTCTTTTGTACAACCGACTGTCATCTGATTCCCTGACCCAAGTAAACCTGCATCAGAGTCTCGTATCAGCTAGCGGCCCCCGACGATTGTGGCTTCTATGTACGTTAATAATTATATCTGTTATCTGTTAATATCGTTCGAAAGATAAATAGATGTACAAAGAAATCGTATGAAATGAACTAGTAAATAAACGTATGTTGTAAGATCTCCGACCATTATTTACATTGGCTTAATGCCAAACAGTTTTAAGACACAACAAGCGTTTAACTGAAGGAAAACCTTTAAAACCACATTGTGGTCACTGAGTAGCGCAGTAATATTCCTTTCACCAATATCGTTTAGTCAGTTAAAGCAAAGAACTAAATATAGTGATAGGCAAACTTCGTGACCATGAGCTCAAACTGAGCCAAGCGAGTTTTCAGGTCTTTTTCGCGGAGGCACACCACTCAACCTGTTTTATAATGATTTTAACTAATCACGGGTATGATCACACTCTTATTGGGTTTTTGGGTGTCAAAAAGTTTGCGTATGCGTAGTCCCGTTACTACGCATACGCAAACTTTTTGACAACCAACTAAATATAGTGAACGTAAATAAACGTTTTGACGTTTTTCATAAAATATTAAAGCACGAGTAGCTTACATTTTTAATACGCGAAAATGTTTTAGCGTTATTGGATTTCATCTTAAATTCTTCAAAAATAATGATAACATTTCTGTAATTGTCATCGATACAACATGAACTCAATTATGTTGTAAAATTGTAAGAAGAAAATAAATGTAGGTATATTATTATTTCTTTAATGTTGCTCTATAAGATTTGCTGAAAGAATACTCAACAATCGAGGTTGGTTTTATAAATTATTTATTCAGTTTTCCTTGTCCTACATGGGACCATTTATAGGTATTGTTTGTTTTAATCGCTAATTAGGTTTGTTCAGTCTAGATCTTTTGAATTCCGATGTGGTGAAGAGGACTACTCTTTAGGTAGATTCGTTGAAATCGTAAATTCAGCTTCTGAAATGTTCCATCGCTCATGAGGTCCATTCTGAGATCTTAAAATGAATTTATTAATCTCTCTATTACGGGAGCAGTCTTCATAAAAAACGATTATGTATCTAATCTTACAGGAATTTTTCATTACGTATCATGTTGTAGACTAGAGCATAGTTTCATTTATTTAGATTATTATTTTTAACACCACATTTTTAAGATAACCTAATTAAGGTTATGTTACTTGCATATACGCACGAAGCTGAACAGCTTAACTTTTGGGTAGTTATTTAGTAATTTTGGTGTTATTTTCGTCATTCATTTCGTCATCAAATGCTTACATTTTGACGTCCAAAGTCCATTTGTTCCTCCATAATTTATTTTACTTGACATAACTGTTTCTTATGCCCCGAGCACGAATAATATTCAAATTCGGAACGTAAACGTTATCCCGAAAACGGAGCAATGCAATTGGCCGCCTGCCTACTGTGAACCAATCGCTATGCTCCATTCTTTCGATGCGTTTACGTAACGAATTTAAATGTTATTCGTGCTCGGAACATGGATAGCGTAACTCTGTACGTGTAACTGACGTGACTAAAATCCCACTTTGTAATAGGGCATGGTGGGATGACCTCACATTTGCGGTTGATGAATCAATGGTTAGTAAGCATAATACATCTACTTAGTAACGGTATATATAACTCTGTATTCGTTTCCATGGTATTCATTCTATGGTTGGGTTACATCGGACTGTGGGTTACGTCAGACAGGTACGAGTATACTTTAAAAGATATAAATAAATATTCAACATTTCACACAACGCTATTTGGACCCATGGCAAGCATAGCTTAACTAGCTTGTTTTATGGAATCTAGAATGCGGATAAACATACTTGGATACTTTTTTTCGTAAAAACATACATATTATACATAGAAACACCCAAACTAATGCAAATATACATCATATTCATGCATACAAATATTTGTACTGAGCGAGGATCGAACCCGCACCGCCTGCATAGCGGCCGCGTTCACTACCACCACGCCACGCCACAGAGGCTATCAAAATATATGAATATCAATGAATTGTCTTGAATGTCAAAATAGAAGTGCCATACCTTTTTTAAGTATCAGATATCTAGTATGTCTGTTTATTATAACATTGGACTGGTCCATAGCTTCACTTGAAAGATAATAACTACAGAATTTCGCAGACCATTTTTTATTTCTATTCACCCATCGATCTCTTTTCACCCCGTTTTACCCGGTATCCCATAACCGACTAATGGGTTCTTTAATGGCGATCATGATCAAAATGGCAGGAATATACTTGTACCTAAACAGGAAAATATGCATGATAAATAATTAAAAGAAAGGCAAAAAAAGGTCTGCACGAAATTCACCAACTGTTCTAAAGTACCTACTAGAAGAAGCACGGTTTCACTACGTTAATAAAGATTTATAGAAATATTACTACTTTTATAACAAAAATATAGTCAATGAAATAAAACTTACTCTATTATAAACAGGTTTTCTGAATCTTTTTCCCTTTAAAAATTTTTAAATAATTCTCTAAAATAGTCGATAATTTAGTATTTTCGATACGATATACTAATTTGTCTATGGCTGTGCGAGCGAGATTGGACAACATTACCTAAGTGTCTATTCACGGCGCTAAAGTGGGCCCTTTCTTCGGCTATCCTTTGCCGTGGGAGGTCACTCTTGACCCCGGCGGCCAACTGCTGTCGGCACCGGGTAAGTTTTGAGATCAACATTTCCTACTTCTTTCAACAGGTGAAGACTTTCCAGCGGTGCAGCTTACGGCCTGTTTAATGCATGGCTTAGTATATTTTATTATTTAACATTTTTCTATGTGCTATTTCAGTCTACTATTTAGTGCCGAACGTGTAACGAAAGAAAATGTTTTATACTGGGATTTGATGAAAGTTAAGTTAAATCTAGTGAATAAAATGTAACGGAGGAAAATCGTTTGATACATAATAATCTTAGTGTAACTTAGTGTAACGAAAGAAAATGTTTTATACTGGGATTTGATGAAAGTTAAGTTAAATCTAGTGAATAAAATGTAACGGAGGAAAATCGTTTGATGCTTGGATTTTAATGACGTTAAATAATGTAAATAAAAGTGAATTAAATGTGGCTATGAGAACTGTAAAAAATATAAATATAATGTTTGGTTGGCTAGCTAATGAGACAGAAAAGAAAAGACCGATTAACAATTTATACAACTGTAATCAATATAAAGAAAGCGTTACATGAATTTATGTTTAGGTATTAAGAAAGGGAAATGAATCTCAGGGTGGATTCGCAATAAATATTCTGCCGAGGCGTTGCTTGATCCGTTGTGCAGAGATGGTAGTATGCACTTAGCTCGTTCACTCCCGGCTGCTGATGTTGCCGGCGTGCCAGGGTCCTCGCTGGTGCGCCTCACGACCGAATGATGGCGTGAAGCCCGGTGCGAAGACCCTGGAAAAAGAAAGAGTGCGGGTCAGTTTGTCACAAGGGAACTACGTCCAGTGACCCGCTAAAATAATAGCAGGTGAAGATAATCTCCCCAGCGGCAGAACAGCGTAGCTAGAAGCTATAAAAAGGAAAATAATTAAGCAGCGAAAGCTGGTGTCGTGACCTCTGACCGTAGAGGTCATCGGTCTCGTGGCACTAAATAGTAGACTGAAATAGCACATAGAAAAATGTTAAATAATAAAATATACTAAGCCATGCATTAAGCAGGCCGTAAGCTGCACCGCTGGAAAGTCTTCACCTGTTGAAAGAAGTAGGAAATGTTGATCTCAAAACTTACCCGGTGCCGACAGCAGTTGGCCGCCGGGGTCAAGAGTGACCTCCCACGGCAAAGGATAGCCGAAGAAAGGGCCCACTTTAGCGCCGTGAATAGACACTTAGGTAATGTTGTCCAATCTCGCTCGCACAGCCATAGACAAATTAGTATATCGTATCGAAAATACTAAATTATCGACTATTTTAGAGAATTATTTAAAAATAGATTTATAAAAAATCCACAACGTTACAATACCCCCCCAATTAGTTCTGGGTTTTTGTTACCCAAAAACCCGATACTGGACTGCTCAATAAAATGCCTGACTTACGCTTACACATACATACTTCCTTACATACCTCCCCTATCATGTTCATCCATACTTAGCGGTTACCACTTCAGTAATGTAGCACACGCGTTCCTTTCAAAGAGAGTTTCCAGGTTAATAGGCACTGGAGACTCAGACGTAAATCAAACAAGATGGAAAACATTGAAATGTCACAGACAACAATTTCAATGGGAAGAAAAGAAGCAATCGAACCACTATATATTTTCAACTTTAAAAAGGGAAAGTGTTATGCTTTTAGTATAGGGCTTATTTTAGATGTATACATTACCGCATCTGCAATAAGGCTTATTTCACGAGTTTGCAAACCGCTCGGAAGAAGACATAACAAAAAGGGATGCAATGAGGCTTGTTTTTAAACTGAGTTTGCACGACCGCTCAACATAATGGTATAAAACCATAAAACAGTACCCCGATACTGGTTGAATTCCCAGCTCGAAGAAAAAGGTATCTGTTGGTTTAAAACGCCAACAGATCCAACAAATGGTATAAAACCATAAAAATTCCCGGTGACTGGTTTAGTATCCCAGCACCAAGATAAGGTATCCGTTGGTTTAAAACGCCAACGGACCCAAAAACAACATCGGTTGGTTTAAAACGCCAACCGACCCACAACAACCATTACTAGGCAAAGCCTAATAATAAAGAAAAACGAACACGAAGTTCTAAGTTCCATCTCAAAGAGAGGAGAAAGGAAGAAGAAAATATATAGCAGTGGTAGGGTAATAAGATTTAAAAAGCTAACTTTATTTAAGCTATTTAAGTGTCATTGTCAAATATGAACAAGGCAAAAATTATATTAACTACTTTTAAAAGTTATGACCAAGTCAAATTATTATTAAAAGAGTTATTTTCAAAGGAAAATTGCTTATTATTTGACCCACATACAGTGAGTATATATGCAAACATGTGTTGCAAAAGGAACAACGAGTGTTCAAAAATTTAAAAAGTTTTAAAAACTTTCCAAAGTTTAAAAAAGTTCAAAAAATCAGAAACCAAGGTTCAACAAACAATTTAATTAATTTAATGTTTTGTAGTCGTTTGTCTTGTGATAAAAAGTTCCAAAAAATTTCTTACAAGTCAAGAAAACCATAAAGCCATTTTAGAGTTAACCCAAAGGCCAAAAATATTTACTGCAGAAGTCGATTTTTTTTTTTTGCCAAATGTCAAAATGTATGAAAAATTTCTAAGTTCCAGTTCTAAAGAACATAGATTTTAAAAAATATTAAATATTTTTAATTAATTTATTTTTTATTATATTATATTTTATTTTTATTTTTATTAAGCATAATACACCATACTGTAGTAAATAAATTTTGATATAAAAACAACAGAACATAATAATGAAGCATCCATCCCAGGAAAAGTCAGCCAACAGAATACGGAGGCAACCATAGGGTCAAAAGATATTGTAGGTATAATATAAATATTACTAAAAGCACTAAAGACCAAAAGTTGTTATTCTCAAAAGAATAATCTTATTTTGTTTAAAGAAAAACAAGGCAATTTTGAAACAAAATTAGTAGTTTTTTAAAATTATACTACTGGCAACACTTTTTGACTGTCAAAATTAAATGACGTTTGACAGTTCAAGTTATATTTTTCTTTCAGAACAAATTCAAAACAAAGTTTTGATGTAATTAATTTGATGTTCTATTATAAGAACCAAAGATATAAACAATAGAAAAACTGTACATTAGTAGGTACGTATGAAGACTATCAACATGATGTATGCGTATTTCAAGATATAAAAAGTTTTTGTAAAAAGTGTTCAAAGTTGGGTACATGAAATTAAAGTAATAACTGTTGACCCTTTTATAGGTAAAAGAATATATCATTACGACTATGTAGTGATTAAAAGGTTGTAGGCAGTGTACCAGCACAGTACAATAACAAGAAGAAGTTTCATTGTAAAATACAAGTTTTAATTAGGTATATTTTAAATTACAAGTATGTGTTGGTATATACTTGTTTGCCACAACAGTGGTGTAATATTATTTAAGTGCAATGTGAAATTTAAGTGCAATGTGAATTGGAATTAAAAATTATGATTGAAACAATAGTGATTATTAGAACACAAGAAGTTGTTACTGTAAATTAATTGATTAGGTTAGGTTAACTTTCTGTATATTTTGTTTGATTAAAATGTTTTATGTCGAATTAGGGATTTGATTATTTGAATGACTGCTATATATTTGCTAAAAATAACATGAAAGGAACACACACTTTGTCATGAATATGTCCATTGATGCACCAGGCATCTTAAGAGGACACTCGGGGAAATGGTAATGTATACTTTGTACGGTAAATTAATATTAAAGGCAATTATTTTAAACACTTGAATCACAGACTCAACAATCCAATATGCAGAACAAGATGAAGGACTATCAATTTAAGTATTCATTATCTTTGTTGTTCTTTTCAAAGATATATATTAATTTTATGGAGATCTTTTATTTTCCTTGTATTTCTTTTCAAGGGATATATATATATATTTTTTTTTTTTGATCAAGCTAATTTGGATACAGAAATCCGACAACGAGCAACATGACTACAAAACAGTTCAGTATAAAATTTAAATGGTAAGGTAACCCAAAGTTAGTAATAAGTAAAAACTATGGTGCGATGAGCGAGATTGACATAAAATGAAGTAAGTAATTTACTTCAATAAAGTAAGTTATTTACTGAAATAAAGCAAAATATAGGTAACCTGTCAGTGAATGGTAGACTATTTGTGTTCAAAACAACAAGATAGTTGAAAAAATTAAAATATAAACAAAATTCAACCAGCAATAGGTTGATATAATAACAGAAGTTATTATTATGCAAAATATATGCACATAAGGGTAAGTTAATATAAAAATATTATAAATTCACTGACGGGGTACAAACAAGGTATGTACAACAGACACACCTGCACAAAAATTAATAAAAGTAAGAAGCGAGATGATATGAGTTGAGATCAACAAATCCAAAAAGTAAAAGAAAATAGGTCCTTACCTTACCAGTGGGTATAATAGAGGTAATATACAATTGAAACAACTGTAAAAGATAATAAACCTGTCTAGTTTAACTAGTACAAAGGTTTTCATCAACAAAAGTGTTAATGCAAAGAAATATTGTAAAAATAATGATAATTACCTTGATGTTATGAAACAAAGGTATTAAGGTAAATATATAGGCAATTGAACTGATATAACAGACATAAATGGTCATTATTCAGTTTAAAATAGAATTTAAAATTTATTTTTAAGTACCCACATTTGGAGAAAAATAAAAATTCACAAAAATTTGGTGAAAAAATCACTACACTGGTAAGGCAAAGAGAAATAAGAAGAAATATAATATTACGGAACAAACACACAATACCTGCGGCAGAATAATACCTTGGTAGGGGCGCCAATGTAACGAAAGAAATGTTTGATGCTAGGGTTTTATGAAAGTTAAATCAAGTGAATGATAGTGACTATGGAAGCTGTAAAATTAATAATATAAAGTCTATACCGGCTAGGGTATGAGCAGAGATAAATAATAAAATTGATTAACAATTTAGAACAATTGTAATCGATATAAAAGAAGGACGTTACATGAATTTATGTTTAGGTATTAAGAAAGGGAAATGAATCTCAGGGTGGATTCGCAATAAATATTCTGCCGAGGCGTTGCTTGATCCGTTGTGCAGAGATGGTAGTATGCACTTAGCTCGTTCACTCCCGGCTGCTGATGTTGCCGGCGTGCCAGGGTCCTCGCTGGTGCGCCTCACGACCGAATGATGGCGTGAAGCCCGGTGCGAAGACCCTGGAAAAAGAAAGAGTGCGGGTCAGTTTGTCACAAGGGAACTACGTCCAGTGACCCGCTAAAATAATAGCAGGTGAAGATAATCTCCCCAGCGGCAGAACAGCGTAGCTAGAAGCTATAAAAAGGAAAATAATTAAGCAGCGAAAGCTGGTGTCGTGACCTCTGACCGTAGAGGTCATCGGTCTCGTGGCACTAAATAGTAGACTGAAATAGCACATAGAAAAATGTTAAATAATAAAATATACTAAGCCATGCATTAAGCAGGCCGTAAGCTGCACCGCTGGAAAGTCTTCACCTGTTGAAAGAAGTAGGAAATGTTGATCTCAAAACTTACCCGGTGCCGACAGCAGTTGGCCGCCGGGGTCAAGAGTGACCTCCCACGGCAAAGGATAGCCGAAGAAAGGGCCCACTTTAGCGCCGTGAATAGACACTTAGGTAATGTTGTCCAATCTCGCTCGCACAGCCATAGACAAATTAGTATATCGTATCGAAAATACTAAATTATCGACTATTTTAGAGAATTATTTAAAAATAGATTTATAAAAAATCCACAACGTTACAATAGCGGGTACTGAAATTAAATATTACATATAAAAGAGGATGTTTAATATGCGTTGAAATTTCTTGGAAGTATTCAGTGATTTATATTTTATCTTACAATATAATTTATATCATTTTACATGAACTAGTAACTACCAACGGTACATTTTAGGATTCCGTAGCGAACAGGTATCGTTTGTATGGAAATCCGAATTTTTTTTTCATGTGCAGCGCTAACGCGGGCTGAGACGCATCGCAAATTTTTATGCATAAAATGGTGGCTAACATCTTGGACAACTCACAGAAGTGTAGTAAAGTGGAATATCACAATGAATTGTGACATTTCGTGTTCATTCCTAATCTCCCTAGCTTTTAGTAAAGTACCCACAACTTTACTGAGGCAACAATCATCATTCATCATCATCGTCTCCATCATTATTATCATAATCTATATCATCAACTCATTATCATCATCAACAAATGAAGACATGGCTTAAAGGCCTTGTAACCAAGCCAGAAACATATAATTTAAAAAAGATACCTCCACCCCCTTACGAAAACGCACGCCGTCTGTGGTTCATAGGTTCGGCGCTCATGGGTAACGGAGGTCGTTTAACAACCATACGACTCTGAACTTTGAGGCCCTTAGTTCCAGTAAGCTGTAATTTGGCATTAATCACGCCCATCGACATGCAGTGGTAGATTTTTTTTTTGAGTAGCCACACGTAAAATGAACAATCGATTTTGTTGGATAACTTTAGGCCTTTTAAAAACTTAATTGATTCTTCATCATTAAAATATTTAAATAGATTGTACATGGGACAACATAGTATTTTAACGGCAAGGGCGCAAGGAATCTAGAATGGAAAATGCCGAGCGTAGCAACGGATTCTAACGTAGAATCCTGAGTGGGATTCAAAGTACATAGCCCAAGGGAAAAAGAATTTAGACTCGAATCATATCGTTATAGTGCCAAGAGCTGAGTTGCCTGGATTTTGCTGATATACTTTACTACAAAAACAAGAAACAAATAATGTTGTGTTACAAAAATACCTAAGATTATTATGTTGAAAAACTAAAATATTTTTAATGGGTACAATCGTATTTATTTGTAAAAAGAAAGAGTCCGTTATTAATAGCTCTATATACAGCTCACAGCTCGATAATTAGAAACTCTATCCAGAATAAAAATCGTCATGTCTCGTGAAATCGTACGACGTAGCTACAACTTACGAATAATTTAAAAGTTTAGGTTTAAAACTTTTAAATATATAAGTTTTATAACTTCAAACAACGCCATTTTTAGTCTAGACTGTCTCGTTAGTCTCATCGCAAAACGCACTTATTGTTACACGATTCTCTGTTTGGGCGCAGTGTATTGAATTAAACTTATTGGAGTTGTAAGTTGGAAAATAATTAGAGGTAGTAAGTTGGAAAATAACACGGAATCTGGAAACAAGATTAGAATTGAAAGATAAAGTAAGACGGATCCTATAACTCTTTTTCTTGTTTCTTGAAAGACCGTACGGTTTCAAGAAACAACATGAAATAGAATTCAAGACAAATGTGGTATCACGGCAGTTGCAATAACTGTTACATCACGGAGCATTAGGATCAAATTATCATCTTCCTCCTTACATTAATCCCAATCGTATCCAAAGCTATGAATGCCATAGATGTTCGTATGACAACCGGGACCGACGCGACAGTAACGTGCTCTCCGAGGTACGACCAGACCAATGCAAATACCCATATTCATGCATATAAATATTTGCATTGAACGGGGATCGAACCCGCGCCTCCTTCGTAGCGGCCGCATTTATTACCGCTACGCCAGAGAGGATGTCCATTAGGATCAAAAAATATAAATCGAAATCTTTTTACTTAACTTTGTATTTCTTGCATATATGAAAAGGAAAATCACATATTTCCAAATAAATCAGTGCAAAATCTATAAATACGTCTACTCTACATAGTTCATGATCATGACATTACTATAGTTAATATTCTAAGCATAGCTATTACCCGTTGAATCATTTCACGGGTTGGGAACATATCAAGCAAGTTAGTCATTTTAACCGTAAAATTTGGTAATTGTACGTGTTTTGAAACGTTAACACGGGATGCGCTTGCTTCCCATTACTCATGCTTTAAGGCTTACAGACGTATTGCGCCTAAGCAGGTGAACAACACATCGACTAGTCAAAATGAGTCGTGTATTGTCAGCACCAGAACGACATTGACTGAAAGTCTCAAAATAACCTTAAAACTAAGGCAGTAAAAGCGAATCAAACTGTTTTATTGATTTAAATTGTATTGTCATCTATACATCTAAACATATAAATAAAATTGGAGTGTCTGTTTGTAATATTGAAAAAACCGTTTTTTTACTACATGCATATGAATATGGAGGCGTAGCATCGTACGAAATGGCGCACAATGGGAGAGGCCTATGTCCAGCAGTGGACTGCCGTGAGCTAATTGATTGATTGATATGAATATAATACGGTTCATTCACCAAAATAACATTTTTTTACAATTTTTGTCTGTCTGCCTGTCTGTTTGTTCTGGCTAATTTCTCAAATGGCTGATTTTGACGGGACTTTTATTGGCAGATAGCTGATGTAATAAGGACAAAGCCTGAAGACTTATAATAAGGAGTAACTTAGGCTACTTTTATTTTAGAAAAATTTAATGCGCAATAGCATTGTCTAAACGCGATAACCGATATCCAGGCGGGCGAAGCCGCGTGCAACAGCTAGTCTGCCCCTCTAGACAAGTGGCAATTCGTTGGCCGGCGTTTAGTAGAATAGAAAGACGAATGTATGGGATTTAACGTATCTGACAGTCGTCAACGACTGTCATATACGTCAAATCCCATACATTCCTCATTCTATTCCATCAAACGCCGGTCAACGAATTGCCACTTGATGTATCTGACAGTCGTCAACGACTGTCATATACGTCAAAACCCATACATTCCTCATTCTATTCCATCAAACGCCGGTCAACGAATTGCCACTTGTCTAGAAGGGCTAAACTAACATTGTGTACCAAATATCAGCACAATCAGTCAACAGGGAGGGAGGAAAACCAAGGCCTTAAGATCATTGTGAGTATTCTGTTCTTCAAGGTCGCTCTGATGCTGACTGTACTCGCATACGAATCCTAGCCACATTAAATTCGCTTCAAACTATCATGACTCGTGATGAAGCAATGGGAATTTACTCGTAGTGTTAACTTAGTTAAGCTCTTCGCAAGTGGCTTTAACTATTTGAGCACGCCCAACTGTAAAGTAGTGCTTCAGTTAGCTTAATGTTTAGTTACGTTACTGGTTAAACATGTTTTGCGAAAATAAGAATGAAGTACCTGCTCCGTGTGAAAATTACGACAGCGAACACACGTTTAGCGGTTTTGTAGGACTCGAACTGGCTAAATAGGCTTAAAAAGGCCTTTTGCCTGACCCAGAACATCTATGGTTACGAGGTGGTGGTGTAACGTCGTTATCGGTGTGGGCTAACCTCACCACTTCCCAATTTAGACCATAAATTCTCATAAAATTATATACCGTTAAATAGTTGTTATTGTTCTAAGCTTTCGAAAAAATCCAATAAAAACAAACAGTGGTAACAAGATCCTATTCCACTGAAATCAGTGGACCAAAAATAGATGTTTATAATAATAAGGGCGATTAAGGGATAATGTTTCGTGGGGGAGCACACCCACTTTGTTATTTGTACGACTACGCCCTCACACAAATTGAGACGAGTGTTATTGTGGAAAATTCTGTGGAATATGATATTTGTATTATGTATTTTACATTAAACTTATTTTATTACTGCAGTCAGTATAATTTCCAGAACTACTCGAGACGCTGTAGGTATTGCTTTTGCTGACAGCCAAGGAACTTCTTCTACTAATTAACATAACCGGAGCTTGTGAACAATAATATAATGGAATATTATCATTCTAACCGAAAATTATTTTTCAAATTAAAGAACATACCAACGTAACTGTTAAATTTATTTGTTCTAAAATCAAATAGTAACTCTTTGCTTTTCAAGAACCTTTTAGAGAAATACATTAAGACAACCTACTATCTTGGGACTATGCTAAAATAAAATACTTTAAAAAGGTTGCTTCGTTTCTACACATTATTCTTTTGGAAATACTGACTTTGCAAAGTGAGGGGATACCGTTTCTACACCATGTTCATATATCACGAAGACATATTAGGGGACCAGTACTATCGTCCACTTTGCATTTTTTTTCCTTTTTCACCCGTGACTTGGACTTCCGAATCAAATCTGTTATTCTAGTCAGTCGGTGCGTGAGTAGCGTGGCCTTGAAACTACAAATTAGAACTGTGTCATTAATCTGCCAGCTTAGACTTAAACAAAAGAGAGAGCTGGATTAATGGTCTGGGAGGAGTTGTAGTAAAACCAGCTAGGAAGTATGAACTAAATGAAAATGTAGGTACTGTTAAAGAGTTTAGTGCGGGTGAAGTCTAGAATCAATGCTTGCATAAACATACCTTTATGAATGAATCGATGAATTACCTTGAAAACTTATAAATTAGTGGGTAAGGAGCAGATACTAGGTAGTATCCTTGCCTACCACGAAGTGAGAAAAGCGGGGTCCTGCTGTTTGACCAAAAGTAATTTGGCAAAATTACACTTGACAAAAAACGTTTGGTAAAACAATGGTTTCGCCGATTGATCATTTTACTACTTATTATTTTACAAATGACTCACTTTTCCAAATGATCAACGCATAATTATACATCCGAGAAAAGCAAAAGTGTAGTGAAGAGAATAGCATCTCTTTGTGCTGCACAAAGAAATAAGAAGCCATGAGTTATTAATAACCGATGCCGTGATTATATCAAAGTTTGCAATGCCGTACTAAAGGGACATTATACTTTCCAAATAACTAGAATATCAGAATTCAGAATTACTTCCAATACCTGCACTATATTGTAAGTTGTATACATTATATAACACACACACACATTATACATATTACATTACATGTAATATGTATAATGTGTGTGTGTGTTATATAATGTAATGTAAGTTGTATAATGTATTGTAAGTTTTGTCATCTTCAAAAATTATATTACATATACTCACGCCTGTTAATACCCGAAGGGGTAGGCAGAGGTGTATTAAAACCCAAATTTCGCCAACTATGATTTTCGGTCCCACGTAATAGGGGGCGAGCCTATTGTCGTCACGCGGGCACTTAGTCATGGGTTGTATGTTTGCTGTCGGATGGACACCAATCCAATCCCTTAGTCGCCTTACCCTTACCCAAAGTAAGAGATGGGGTATTCTACTCTACCGGGAACCAAATCAAACTAAATCAAATGAAAAGTTAATCTGCCAGTTCCTGACTAAGTAGGTACTGAAATAATAATCCACCATTATTATATGTTTCAGACACGCAGAGAATTTACAACGACACAATACAATACGTGGCATTATTTAATTTGAATTATGGAAATCGTAGAAAGAAAGTCAAGTGAAATATTACATTCATACTTCTTGTACACAGAACATCAAATGCGCGTCTAAAAATACGTTATCTATGTCCGTCAAATATATAATACAAATTAAATACATTAATTAATTAGATATTTGAAATCAGTTTATTTAAATGTTATTATATTTCTGGCCCCTCTAGACAAGTAGCAATTCGCTAGCCGGCGTTTGATGGAATAGAATGACGAATGTATAGGATTTGACGTATATGACATGTGTTAACGACTGTCATTTACGTCAAATCCCATACATTCGTCATTCTATTCCATCAAACGTCGGCTAACGAATTGCCACTTGTCTAGAGGGGCAGATAGATAGATAGACAGCCCATTTGTATACTAATATTAGATTACAAGAGATAATAGTATGGATAACAGTAATTCAGTATATTTCATAGCAATTCATTCCATTTTCAACAGTTTTTAGGGTTCCGTAGCCAAATGGCAAAAATCGGAACCCTAATGGATTTGTTATGTCTGTCTGTCTGTCCGTATGTCACAGCCACTTTTTTCGTAAACTATAAAAACTATGCTTTTGAAACTTGGCAAGTAGACGTATTCTGTGCACCGCATTAAGATTTTCACATAAAAATAGAAAATTAATAAATAAATTTTGGGGGACAGAAACGGAAACTCAAAAAAAAACCATCAAACCCATATGTGTTTCATATCTATGGATAGGTCTACAAAAATGATATTGAGGTTTCTAAACTGAATAGTTTACGCGAGGTACACTTCCAAAGTGGTAAAATGTGTAACTGTAACTTCCTTGTAACTTCTATAATAAAATAATGATAAAACTAATAAAAAAATATATAATGTACATTACCATTACAAGGTAAACTTGAGATCTTAAAAAAAAAGGTCATGAATCGTAAACCGTAATTTACCCTTCATTCAATAAACTCAAATATGAAACTTTTATATTACGTTACTTGCTGCTCCGCCCTTCATGGGCGACTCCGACTCGCACTTGGCCTCTTTTTATAAGGAAATTTTAGATGATCCTACATACGAAGCAGTAAGTGCCCATAAACTAATTTGATCTGTAACTTTTAACTTCAACTAAATAAACCTCAAAGGCTACAATTTCCAAAGGGAGCTCTTTGAACCCTTTCTGAACAACTATATTCTGGACTTACTTTGATGACAAGGACATTCCACTATTTTGGTGTTTGCAACACCGATGAGCTTGTGGAATGATACCTTATTATTATCATCGTTTGTCTCTGAATTGTATATTCATTTACAACTGTGAATATCCAAATTGGTGTTTGCTATATTTCGAACGACATAAATTGTACTTTTGTTTGTATATGTTTCATCGCGTACAATAGGTGATTTTTTTAACATAAGCACAACATAAGTAATTTTTTAGGAGCATACATAAATACAAATACTCACGTCTGTAAATCCCCGAAGAGGGGTATTAACACCCACGTTTCGCCAACTATGATTTTCGATCCCACGTAATAGGGGGCGAGCCTATCGCCGTCTAGCGAGCACTTTGTCTTGGGCTATATATTTTAAGACACCCACCAAGTGCTAGGAAGGTTCTATTATACTCCACTGGGAACCAAGACGGCTATTTAGGAGCAGAGATTGAACAAAGATGAACTGTGTGATAGAGGACACGCGAATGAAGGTAGTAATTTAAGAGTTGAAGTCAGAATCCTTAAACAGACTTTGAAAAGAGGATAGCTCAAGTAGAGAAAATCTGTCTAGGTGAGGTTTCTTAGACGAGGCGGATGTGTAGCGGGATGAATGTGAAGTTACTCTACAAACCTGCCTATTAAAGTTCATAACTTTTATAAAGGTTGAAAGGACTCATGAGTATCTACGACAACGAAATCAACGTTAGCAATGAAGCAAGTAGCACACTACCTAGATTTCGCACTGGGTAAATAAAATTTAACAGATATGCTGTCAATACGACAGAAGAAAAAATAAGTCTGGAGTAGGTAACTACCACAGCGCCTCTCCGCATAGATTCTCATAATATTACATTTCAAAACAAGTTATCTATTATGATCATTACATTACTCTTAGTTATGAGTATAAGTTTTCCTAGCTGAACATAATAATAGCCCATGATCCCACGGCAGACTTATTACGCCCATTGGTTTTAAAACGAAAGTGTATAGCTAATTTTTACCCGACTGCCAAGAAGGGTTATGTTTTTCGCGCGTATCTTGTATGTATGTATGTTTTTTTTGTAATTTTCTTTATTACCTCATATCTTCAGGACCACTGTACTGATTTCAATAATTCATGTCTCAAATGAAAGGAGTGTTCTTGGGTACATAAAATGTGAACAAAAGCTAAATGTGGGTTTTTTTACTCAGAAATGGATGAGGACAAAATATTTGAAGATGGAACCCATTTGCAAATCTCACACCCGATGGAAATTAATGGGTACCGCCTGCTATAATGCTTGTTTCGATCTTTTCAGTATCACTCGGGATTTTTTATCACTAGATACATAGTATAAAACAAAGTCGCTTTCTCTGTCACTATATCCCTATGTATGCTTAAATCTTTAAAACCACGCAACGGATTTTGATGCGGTTTTTTTTAATAGATAGAGTGATTTAAGAGGAAGATTTATATGTATAATACATGTTGAATATAGTAGAGGGTGCAGCGGGGATGGGATCTGACGCCACGCGGGCGGAAAAATATTGGCGGTACGAAGTTCGCTGGGTCAGCTAGTTTTAAATAATTTATTTTATCATTCTGCCTTATAAAAACGAAATTGTCTCGTGCAAAGTATAGGAGTGTAAGTGTGTGCAGAATAATTATATATATATAGAATAATTATCAGCAGCGGATCAAGTCTTTGGTGCTAAATCTAGATTATTGGCTCTGCATTCTATGTTAATGCAGGTGGTGTGTACCGTTTTGCTGCTGGCCTTCCATTAGATACTATGCAAATGAACATTGTTCATGAAAGAGGGAAAATAGACATTGTTAATGTACTGCATATTTTTCCACTAACGGTACTGAAATTTTAATATGTGATTGAAGATATGTCGCAAGCATGATCCTATTTTTAGATGAAAAATAGGTTATGATGTTTAACCAACTGCCAAGGTTTACCTATGTTTTTCGCGCGTATCTTGAATGTATGTTTGTAATATTCTGTATTGCCTTCTATCTTCTGAACCACTATATGGATTTTATTGATTCACATCTTAAATGAAAGGTATTCTTCTCCATGGTTCTTGGGTACTAAAAATGTGAATAAAAGCTATTTATTTATTTATTACCTCATTAATAATGATATAATTGATTACTCCGTCTATGATTGTTGTCTTGTTTTGATTATCTTTCATTATTTTGATTATTTTGATCTTAATTATTTTGATTATTTGAATTATTTTGATTATTTGGATTATTTAGAATATTATGATTATTTTATTTATTTTGATTATTTTGATTATTTTGATTATTTTGCTTATTTTGATTATTTTGATTACTTTGATTATTTTGATTATTTTGATTATTTTATACTTTGATTACTTTTATTGTTTTGATGACTCTGATTATTCTGATTGTTTTGATTTTTTGAGTGCTTGGAATAATTTTGATTTTTTGACTATTTTGATTGTATTGATTATCTTGATTATTGTTTTTATTAATTATAATGGTAAAGAATCTGTCATAAATGCTGACGCCTAAGATACAGGCCATGTCCTAGTTTCGGTGGATAAAAAAAAAATAGTTTTGGGACCAAAACGTATGTTGTCAAAATAATATTTTCACTAATGTAGGTTACCAAAATGAATGAAATTAGAAGGCGATTCCAAAAATATATAAATGTCAAAAATCATAAGCCGGATAAAAATAAATGGGTACCTACTTCTTGCCTGCTTTCAAACTTGTTTAAATATTCTCAGAATCACCCGGGTTTTATTTTTAAAAAATTAGTTTTTTCTTTTGAATAATAACTGTAAATAAATATTCAAATAAAATCTTTCTTATTACTATAGCAGAAAAAAACACAAAGATTTGGTTTTTTTATGTAATTTTTATAAGTGGAATAGGACATCTTTATTATTATATTCGTGATGTCTCACGGACCTAATAGTCCGTGGGATATCTTTTTTATTCTCCGAGGAACTTTTTTCGTGATAAATGCTAAGCAAGCATTGGCCATTTACTGCCAAAATAATTATGTTCCTCCGTGACACCATTAGAATTTCCTTTTTATTTTTATTGTGTCTTCACGATAAATGGCTGTTATTTGGCGGACTGTCCTGTTTTATTCTTTTCATAATCTTTTTGGAGTGGCGCGAGTGTCTTAAACAATTCATTACAATTTTCTCTTTGTTTACTTGCAATTATTTGGTTCCTTTTAAGTTGATTTATTAAAATTCCTTGATTTCATATTGTCACATTTAATTACCCCAATTTTATGCCAATTTTTATAGTGATTAACCGTATGATGTATTCATAAAAGTGATTGTATTTTCGTCTGTATTTCAGTATGTACAGTCGACATCGCGTCAGTAGAGTATATAGGTACAGTCGTACCTTGTGTTAGCTTTTATAGTAAACAATTGTTTGAAAACCTATTTATAGATATATGTACATATTAACATAAGGTTAAAAGCGTGGTTCTTGATATATTAAAAGCTCTTATTGAACATCGATTTGATTGGATTTGAATAGTGATTTTATTACTAGTTTCTACGTCAGTATCTACTATTATCATTCTATTCTGTGATATTACGCAATCCATTATGAAATTGGAATAGCCGACGAACACGAATAAGAGATCGATTGATAAGATTTATAAAGGTTATTTATTAACTGACCAAAGCATTTATATTATGTTGGCTAATTTATAATAAATCCCATCGTTCTTTTCAGTTAAATTTACACGAGCCTCTATTATTGATGGCATGTACGCAACGGGTCACATGGTTACAAAATATGTATGTACGTAACACAGAGAAATGCGAATACCTACCTAACCGGTAAACTGCAGAAACGCTTTATCCTGAGAATTTGATTGAATGGAATTATAGATGGCGAGTTATGTTATAGCCTATGTCAGCCTGGAAGAAGTTCCCTATACCCGGGTGCGATTCGGGGAGTCCGTGGTCCCCAGACCCAAGGTGAGCCAGATCGAGAGAGATGATCCAGGGTCGGCCGACTTGCGAAGGATAGGTACCTATAAGACAATCTCACCTCCCTGGCCGGCATCCTACGAACGTCATAGTCTCGTAGGTTGCCGGAGTATGTACCGCCTACCTAACTTTCTAGTCGATCGGGTTACCATTCGTTCTCATCTCTACATTTTTGTTCGTCACTCTTCTTTCGTCCATCCTCTACAAACATTAATTATAAGTTCAAAAAGTTTGTTAAAATATTTTTTTTTTTGTTTCATATCAGATAATAACTTCTGTACCTATAGCTGTGAAAACAAAGTCCTGTCTATTCAATTATTACTCGAGCGTAAATGAGAATGTTTAATCTGATTTCTACTGAAGCGAAATATTTAGAACAGGAGTCTCATTTGGTTTAATTTAGGAGATGGAAAAGTACATTGTTGAAACAATAAAATTCAATCAGTTGAGCACTTGAAAGGAGGCACATTATATTGAGTTAAAACATTGTGATTCGACACAAAAAACAAGTTTCGACCTAGGGCGTTATTCTACACACATCAACATGGTCTAGGGACATCGAGTTTTAATCACAGCCATAATGTGAATAGCTTGTACTGATTGCAATCGTGCAGTCGTAATTGCATTATGATAGTGTAGTTGCACCCTTTCCTGTTCCTGAATAGTTCTGAAGCAATCGAATCTGTCCATGCAATATTGAGAAAAGAATAGTGAAACCATGGACCATGAACTGAGGGGATGTGTAATATTTGGTATAATAACAAATGCTCTAATTTCACTTGAAATAACGTTCATATGATATATTTTTTATATGCTATAATGTCAAGTAACGTAAATTCATATGATCTAATTTTAATATAAAAACATTTAGTATAGCGTTCATCTTAATATATATAAATCTCGTGTCACAATGTTTGTCCTCAATGGACTCCTAAACCACTTAACCGATTATAATAAAATTCGCACACCATGTGCACTTCGATCCAACTTGAGAGATAGGATAGTTTAAATCTCAAATTATAGTCCGATTCGCGATAACCGACATCCACGCGGGCGGAGCCGCGTGCGACAGCTAGTTTTTTATAATTTTCAATACGTATAATATTCTTTTTATATAAAATTCATTTAACCTAATGTTTCCCTAACGTTTTCCTTAATGTAGAATATACTGCTTCCGGGCTGTTTGGCCGTGGTCCATGTGAAACTTGCGTTCCAGACGTTTCGTCGATCACTGCGGTCGACATCTTCAGTGGCGCAGGGCCTGGCGACGACAACTTCGGAGACCTTGCCTCGCCGGCGGCTGACTTGCGACTAATGCCGAACCTTGAATCACGGCTCTATTTATAGGCACGGTCGGAGCGGGGAATCGACTCATTCGATTCTGATTGGTCGAGCGCTGTGGCGCGGACGTACGCGATCCTGATTGGTTGTTTGCACTGTGATACCGAGTGGCTCTCAGTGCTGGGTACCAATCTTTTTGGAGCTGAAATCCCTCGTTTTTTCGGTTGAAGTTGTTGGGATGCTTGAATATTTCGATGGCTTCTCGAAGTATACGTGGGAAAAAATGTATTGTGGTAGCTAGAACTTTCGTGTTCTGAAATTCGATGGTATGATTCCCATCCTCTTGGGTGTGTTCTGCAACCGCTGACTTGTCGAAGTGGCAGAGGCGGCAATTCCGTTCATGTTCCGACAGGCGGGTCTTGATGCTTCTTTGGGTGGTGCCCACGTATACCGAGCCACATGAGCAGGGGATTCTATAAACTCCAGCTGACGATAGTGGATCACGTGGGTCCTTGACCGAACGGTGAAAATTCCGTAGCTGCGTCGTGGGCTTGAAGATCGGCTTGATGTTATAAGCTTCTAGCAGTCTTCCGATACGATCTGTAATGCCACGAATGTATGGCAAGAAAGCCTTCCCTATCGGAGCAGGTTTTTCCTCATCCTGGTTTGTCTGCGAACCTTTCTTTGGGTGAAGAGCTCTCCGTATCTCATGTGCAGAGAATCCATTAGCCTGGAAGGCCGAGTCCAAGTGGCGTAACTCGTTTTGTAGGTGTTGAGGTTCACAGATAGTCTTAGCTCGGTGGACCAGTGTCTTGATAACTGACATTTTTTGTCTGGGATGGTGGTTGGAGTGCTTGTGTAGGTAACGGTCTGTGTGTGTCGGCTTTCGATAGACTCGGTGACCAAGACTGCCATCTTCTTTTTTGGATACTAGGACATCCAGGAATGGTAGCTCCCCGTTCTTCTCAACTTCCATGGTGAATTGGATGTTCGGATGGATGCTGTTTAGGTGATCCAGGAACTTAGTCAGCTCCGAGTCCCCATGACTCCAAACCACGAAGGTATCGTCCACGTAGCGGAACCAGACCTTAGGTTTCTTGGGAGCTCTATCCAGAGCGTCTTCCTCAAATGATTCCATGTAAAAGTTCGCGACTACCGGACTGATGGGGTTTCCCATGGCTAAACCGTCCACTTGCTCATAGAACGTGCTGTTCCACTGGAAGTAGGAAGTCGTCAACACGAACTCGAACAGATCTGCGATGTCCTTGGAGAAGAGTGGTCGGATACGCGACATTGCTTCCCTGACCGGAACTCTCGTGAACAGAGAGACAACGTCGAAGCTGACTAGACGATCGTCCGGATGTAGTTTTAGGTTCTTAAGTTTCTCCACGAAGTGGCGAGAGTCTTTGATGTATGACGAGGATGATCCGACATGTTGTTGAAGCAGTCCGGTGAGATACTTCGAGACTGGATGAGTGGGTGAGCCGATAGTACTCACGATGGGCCGGAGCGGTACTGAAGGCTTATGGATCTTTGGTAACCCATACAACCTAGGTGGAAGAGCTTCAGACTTCTTGATGAAGCTTTGCGTTTCTTCTGGGATAGACGAACCCTTGATCAGGTTGTTTACCTGTCTCAAGATTCTTGTCGTTGGGTCTTTTGGAATCTCCTTGTAGGTAGCTGGGTCGAGAAGATCCTTGATCTTGGTCTCTTAATCCTTGGTGTTAAGAACCGCTGTGGCATTGCCCTTATCAGATTTCAGGATAACAATATCCTTGTTCGCTCTTAGGTACTTTAAGGCTTTCCGTTCTTTCTCTGTGATATTGCTCCTCGGTGGCTTGGCTCGCTGTAGAACTCTAGCCGACTCTTGGCGGACCCTCTCAGCCAGTTCTTGGGTGAGTTTACGAAGGCTTGCTTCGACGTTTGCGATGATATCTTCCACCGGAACTGATCTTGGGGCAATGGCAAAGTTCTCACCTTTGCTTAAGACTGACATCTCCTCCTCGGATAGTTGGTGGTCTGACAGGTTCACTACTACAAGTCGTTTATCCAGACTTGGACCAGACTCTTGTGCTCTTGGGAGCCTGTTAAACTTCCTCATCTGACGTGTAGTAGCCTGCTCGCTTTCCCAGGTCATGGTGTTGAACGTTAGTTTTTCCAGGCGGTCCTAATCATTCGGTGAAAGCTCATGGGCGACTTGAAGGTGGACTCTGAGAAGATCCTGACTGAGTAGCGCCAGGGTCCGCCGTGTACTGTGAATACGTTCTCGGAGAAGGGCTTTCTCTGTACGATCGTAGATTCAGTGCGAAGCGGGACTCTGTATGATCCTCTTCTGGCGCAGGAAGTGGGGCACGACGTTGCTATCCCGACAGCGGAGTAGAAACGCCAATGAAGATAAAAGATGGGCTTTTCTTTTTCTAAGTTGTAACCACTGAACTAGTCAGGTGGATACTCACCGGCTCGCTCAGGGGCTGATGCAGAACTCTTTCCCAGGGAGCCTTTTTCACAGAGCTAGAGAGGTGCGTGCACAGGGTAGCTAGGGCTCCAATGAAAACAGCTGGTTGTCAGGTTGTACACACATATATTTGTTTAACAAACACAAAAAAGTAACACACACAGAAATATAAGTATGAAAGTAGGTAGACAGACTTGAGTAGAGTGTTAAAGTTTACAGAGATCAGAATGTAGACAGGAAAGCACAGTAGACAGAAGTATAGGCAGACGAACACACACAGTAGGCAGAAGTATGGGCAGACGAACACACACAGTATGCAGAGGTATGGCCAGACGAGCACACACAGTAGGCACGTGGATTCTAGGATACACTACTAAACATTTACAGGTTTTACAGATGGTACTACACGGCTATGGCTACACAGATAATAGGCACAAGGCGGCAGTGTACTGGCCTTGGGTGATAGCTGGATGGCCTCAGGGATGTTCGGAGTAGACCTCTCGCCGATGTATGCAGCTCACAGCAGCCGTTGTACCACGAAGCCCGCCGTAGATATATGTCAGACAAGGGCGAATTCAGAGGGGCACACGAGCTCAGACCAGCGACCCAGAATATCTGGGACCACGGTTTTCACCAAACAAAATCGATCAGAGAAAATTTACACAGAAATTTTATTAAGAACAAAGACAGCTGATCACAACTTATAGTGAAGAGTACAGCTGTTACGAAGATAAAAGTAGAAGTTCTTGTGAGGATCGGCGCAGGCCTATTTATACCCGAATCCATCGAATATTCGTGAACAATCCTCAAAATTCTGCTAATCATGAAAAAAGCTCATTAGTCCGGTCATAGACAAGCCCACGTCAGCTGACGGGGACCATAGGCTATAACAGAACCGGTACGACAAATATTTATTATAATTATGACCTGTTCACGAATATATCACAACTTCTGAGAAAATAAGTCCCATTTATTTATTATTGTTAAATTGTAA
The DNA here is from genome assembly GCA_949126895.1 of Eilema caniola. Taxonomy (NCBI): domain Eukaryota; kingdom Metazoa; phylum Arthropoda; class Insecta; order Lepidoptera; family Erebidae; genus Eilema; species Eilema caniola. Next base: position 8,736,901 of record OX421478.1, read on the forward strand.
ATAAGAATTAAATAAATAGGACCACAAATTATATAAAAACACTGTGGGACACTCTGCGCCATCTACCGGTCGATGGTGAGAACTAATACATCAGTATCGATGTATAAGAAAAGATTTGCTAAGCAATTTATACATAGTTCCTATGAGATACTCTAGATGTCGCTGAAACAAAAAAATCAATTACTGCTAAGAATGAAAATTAACTTGTTACACCACCCCCCCCCCCCCCCCTTAATAGTATTTCCTGCGGACACGATACGCTGGAAATACACAACAAAGAAAACAGAAAATGCTTACAATAGATATAGATAAACAGCTGGGTATTTCAAACACAAACTGACAACTATAATTACAAAACTAAAGAACATTCCTCCCACACACCTAATTATACACTGACTCGCGCAATGGTTAGGTTACATAGCTAGAGTCAAATGCCCTACTAAGAAAATGAACGTTCCCTTTACCCACTACAGATACACCAACACTACCAACACCTACAAGGAGTTGTGGAGTATTGAGGTGCGAAATGAGAGAGAAACACTCGGTACGGTGTATGGTGGAACCTACAATGTGACAAATTATAGTCACGTAGATACTCAGAGAGAAAACAGATATTATACAGATTAAGCATAACATAGCGCTGGTTTTATAGACTAGATAAACAGTGCTATGTAGTGGCAACATCGCTGACATTAGGTACTGGAGACGGCTCCTCCTTATACTTCAGGATGTCTTTGATATGGTACTCACCAAGATCCTTACCGTCTAAATCTGACAGCCGATATACCAGAGGGGATTACTTGGCGGTTACCACACATTTAAGGAACTTAGGGGCTAACTTGGAAGTGAAGTTATTTGCTTTGTTTGACAGGTAGAACGTGCGTTTGTACACGATTTGTCCTACTTTCAGCTCCACATGCCTTTTTCTGAGGTTGTAATACTTTTCATTACGCTGGTGGGCAACGTTCAAGTGTTTCCTCACCTGGTCGTAGATGCGTTGTATTTCTCTCAGTTTGACACCAAAGGCTGATGGATCGTCCACAGCGACAGAAGCCGGGTGACACGCAATGTCTGACTGCCTGTATAGAACTCCATCTCCAATGAACTCCCTACCATGCACCAGAAAGTATGGGGTGAAGCGAGTTGCTTCGCTAACCGCAGTGTTCAGAGCGCACTGAACTTCAACCAAGAACGAGTCCCATGCTTTGTGTTGTGACTTCACATAGCACGAGATCGCTTGGACAACATTGCGAATGGCTCTTTCCGCCTGATTAGTCTGGGCATGATACCTAGGGTTATAGTATATATTGGGTACATTATATTTAGTTAATAAATCCTTAAAAGGCTTACTTACAAACTGAGGACCATTATCCATGTAAATAGTTTTACATACTCCATGCACAAGAAATACACTCTTTTCTATGAATCTCGCGACCACAGCGCCTGTGGCAACCCGAATAGGGCACAACATGACGTATTTACTAAAATAGTCGGAGACCACGATCAGGTGCACGTTTCTATTGCTTGAAGTAGGAAAGGGACCAAGTAGATCGACAGAGATAGCTTCGAAAGGCTTCGACACCCGCTTCGGGCTACCCATGAGGCCAGGACGAGACGTGTTTACGGGTTTGTACTGCTTACAGACTTACGTACATTTTGGGCCAATAATAATTTAGGGCTAACCTTTTGTGTGTCTTCCAAACACCACCATGAGCACTAAGTGTGTCATCATGGTACTTAGAGAGCAGGGACAGGCGATCCTCCTGGGGTACCACCAACTTCCAGTCGAAATCTGAAGTCAGAGAGTATTTATTCTTAGAAAATCTATATAAAAGGTTGTCACGAATGTCAAAATTCGGCAACTTCCTAGGGTTCTTCCGCACACTGTTCATGGTGTGGATATACCAAGGGTCTTTAGAGGAGGCAGCATCTAGCGAATCAATCGTTATACGAGACAGAGCATCAGGTACAACGTGATCTTTACCCTTCCGATGTTCAATGTCAAAATCGAATTGACTTAGCCTCATGCTCCAACGCGCTAAACGACCCGTAGGGTTTTTCAGCTTATGGAACCACAGTAAAGAGGAGTGATCCGTGACGACTGTACACTTCTGGCCTTCGACGTACTGTCTGAATTGTTCTAAGGCGAAAATCACGGCCAGAAGTTCCCGCTCAGTTGTGCTGTAGTTCACCTCGTTCTTGTTGAGAGAACGGCTGCAGTGGGCGATAGGGTGTTCAACTCCATCGTGAGTTTGTGTCAGCACAGCAGCAACTGAAAATGCGGACGCATCACTGAGAATACGGAAAGGCAACTCAAAATTAGGCATCTTCAATATAGGGGCAGAGACCAAAGCTGACTTGAGAAGATTGAAGGACTGTTCCGCTTCAGGTGTCCATTCGAACTTAACATTCTTAGACGTTAGTTTACACAGAGGTTTACTAATCTTAGAGAAATTATTGACAAAACGACGATACCAGCCGGCCATTCCCAGAAACCTCTTAACCTCCTTTGGGTTAGTAGGTGTAGGATAGTTGAGAATAACCTCAACTTTACCAGGGTCAGTCCGAAGGCCGTGTTTGTCCACATAATACCCCAGGTATTTGAGTTCACTCCGACAAAAGTGAGACTTTTTCATGTTAATAGTTAGGCCAGCATCCTTGAGTCGCTGATAGACTCTATGTAAGAGCTCTACATGCTCCTCAAAGGTACTGGACACACAGACTATGTCGTCCTGAAACGCAAATACCCTATTGTCGAACTCAGGACCAAACAGACGGTCCATTAGGCGCTGCATCGTGGCGGCAGCTCCAACGAGTCCAAAACACATGGTATTGTAATGAAACAGCCCCCTACGGGGAACTGTAAAGGCAGTCTTCTCGGCGGACTGCAGAGAGTCGAACGGAATCTGCCAGTAGGCCGCACTCAGATCTACAGAGGATAAATATTTAGCATTATTCAGATGGTCCAAGATTTGATTAATGTACGGTAAGGGATAGGCGTCACTTTTTGACACAGAGTTGAGCTTGCGAGAGTCCAAGCACAACCTGAGTTCGCCGTTCGCCTTCTCCACCATGACCACTGGAGAATTCCATGCGGACTGAGACGGGGACACTACTCCCATCTCTAGCATTCGGTCCAACTCGGCTTCCAGGGCTTTTTGTTTGAGAAGAGAGAGCGGGTAGTAACGCTATTTGATCGGCTTACTGTCACCAGTGTCAATGACATGATGTTCAAGTGTAGTCCGACCTAAACCCACCTTATCCGTGTTCAAAGAGTCAAACTTTTCAATGATCTCGTTGATTACACCCCTTTGTTTAGTAGTCAGGTTGCTGTAATCCTCGAGGCCACTGTTAAGAGACACAGACTCGATAGGATTATTGTCACTAAAACCATCAAGACTAATATTTTGTGAAATTAGTTTATCACCTAGCTTAAATTGCTGCCAAAAATCCACTCCAAATATCATGGAGGTGGTGATTCCCGGAACAACATAGAATTTGATAACTCGGATAACCGAATTATACTCAATAGGTAGAGAAATACAACCCAGACATTGCACATATGAGCTGAGGACGGCACACCGACTTGTCCGTCGGGGTAGCATCAAGCTGAAGGCGGTGGTCCCCACTGAAGACTTAGGCGCCCTGGGAAAGAGTTCTGCATCAGCTCCACGTTGGGCGCCAATTTGTAACCACTGAACTAGTCAGGTGGATACTCACCGGCTCGCTCAGGGGCTGATGCAGAACTCTTTCCCAGGGCGCCTTTTTCACAGAGCTAGAGAGGTGCGTGCACAGGGTAGCTAGGGCTCCAATGAAAACAGCTGGTTGTCAGGTTGTACACACATATATTTGTTTAACAAACACAAAAAAGTAACACACACAGAAATATAAGTATGAAAGTAGGTAGACAGACTTGAGTAGAGTGTTAAAGTTTACAGAGATCAGAATGTAGACAGGAAAGCACAGTAGACAGAAGTATAGGCAGACGAACACACACAGTAGGCAGAAGTATGGCCAGACGAGCACACACAGTAGGCACGTGGATTCTAGGATACACTACTAAACATTTACAGGTTTTACAGATGGTACTACACGGCTATGGCTACACAGATAATAGGCACAAGGCGGCAGTGTACTGGCCTTGGGTGATAGCTGGATGGCCTCAGGGATGTTCGGAGTAGACCTCTCGCCGATGTATGCAGCTCACAGCAGCCGTTGTACCACGAAGCCCGCCGTAGATATATGTCAGACAAGGGCGAATTCAGAGGGGCACACGAGCTCAGACCAGCGACCCAGAATATCTGGGACCACGGTTTTCACCAAACAAAATCGATCAGAGAAAATTTACACAGAAATTTTATTAAGAACAAAGACAGCTGATCACAACTTATAGTGAAGAGTACAGCTGTTACGAAGATAAAAGTAGAAGTTCTTGTGAGGATCGGCGCAGGCCTATTTATACCCGAATCCATCGAATATTCGTGAACAATCCTCAAAATTCTGCTAATCATGAAAAAAGCTCATTAGTCCGGTCATAGACAAGCCCACGTCAGCTGACGGGGACCATAGGCTATAACAGAACCGGTACGACAAATATTTATTATAATTATGACCTGTTCACGAATATGTCACAACTTCTGAGAAAATAAGTCCCATTTATTTATTATTGTTAAATTGTAAATAAGAATTAAATAAATAGGACCACAAATTATATAAACACACTGTGGGACACTCTGCGCCATCTACCGGTCGATGGTGAGAACTAATACATCAGTATCGATGTATAAGAAAAGATTTGCCAAGCAATTTATACATAGTTCCTATGAGATACTCTAGATGTCGCTGAAACAAAAAAATCAATTACTGCTAAGAATGAAAATTAACTTGTTACAAAGTGACTCAAGGCGGCGAACTCGCTGGTGAACTTCCTCCCCGTAGAGGCGTTGAATATAAGTCTTCAGGCTTTCACGGCCGGCGTTGCATGTAGAATATACTGCTTCCGGGCTGTTTGGCCGTGGTCGATGTGAAACTTGCGTTCCAGACGTTTCGTCGATCACTGCGGTCGACATCTTCAGTGGCGCAGGGCCTGGCGACGACAACTTCGGAGACCTTGCCTCGCCGGCGGCTGACTTGCGACTAATGCCGAACCTTGAATCACGGCTCTATTTATAGGCACGGTCGGAGCGGGGAATCGACTCATTCGATTCTGATTGGTCGAGCGCTGTGGCGCGGACGTACGCGATCCTGATTGGTTGTTTGCACTGTGATACCGAGTGGCTCTCAGTGCTGGGTACCAATCTTTTTGGAGCTGAAATCCCTCGTTTTTTCGGTTGAAGTTGTTGGGATGCTTGAATATTTCGATGGCTTCTCGAAGTATACGTGGGAAAAAATGTGTTGTGGTAGCTAGAACTTTCGTGTTCTGAAATTCGATGGTATGATTCCCATCCTCTTGGGTGTGTTCTGCAACCGCTGACTTGTCGAAGTGGCAGAGGCGGCAATTCCGTTCATGTTCCGACAGGCGGGTCTTGATGCTTCTTTGGGTGGTGCCCACGTATACCGAGCCACATGAGCAGGGGATTCTGTAAACTGACGATAGTGGATCACGTGGGTCCTTGACCGAACGGTGAAAATTCCGTAGCTGCGTCGTGGGCTTGAAGATCGGCTTGATGTTATAAGCTTCTAGCAGTCTTCCGATACGATCTGTAATGCCACGAATGTATGGCAAGAAAGCCTTCCCTATCGGAGCAGGTTTTTCCTCATCCTGGTTTGTCTGCGAACCTTTCTTTGGGTGAAGAGCTCTCCGTATCTCATGTGCAGAGAATCCATTAGCCTGGAAGGCCGAGTCCAAGTGGCGTAACTCGTTTTGTAGGTGTTGAGGTTCACAGATAGTCTTAGCTCGGTGGACCAGTGTCTTGATAACTGACATTTTTTGTCTGGGATGGTGGTTGGAGTGCTTGTGTAGGTAACGGTCTGTGTGTGTCGGCTTTCGATAGACTCGGTGACCAAGACTGTCATCTTCTTTTTTGGATACTAGGACATCCAGGAATGGTAGCTCCCCGTTCTTCTCAACTTCCATGGTGAATTGGATGTTCGGATGGATGCTGTTTAGGTGATCCAGGAACTTAGTCGGCTCCGAGTCCCCATGACTCCAAACCACGAAGGTATCGTCCACGTAGCGGAACCAGACCTTAGGTTTCTTGGGAGCTCTATCCAGAGCGTCTTCCTCAAATGATTCCATGTAAAAGTTCGCGACTACCGGACTGATGGGGTTTCCCATGGCTAAACCGTCCACTTGCTCATAGAACGTGCTGTTCCACTGGAAGTAGGAAGTCGTCAACACGAACTCGAACAGATCTGCGATGTCCTTGGAGAAGAGTGGTCGGATACGCGACATTGCTTCCCTGACCGGAACTCTCGTGAACAGAGAGACAACGTCGAAGCTGACTAGACGATCGTCCGGATGTAGTTTTAGGTTCTTAAGTTTCTCCACGAAGTGGCGAGAGTCTTTGATGTATGACGAGGATGATCCGACATGTTGTTGAAGCAGTCCGGTGAGATACTTCGAGACTGGATGAGTGGGTGAGCCGATAGTACTCACGATGGGCCGGAGCGGTACTGAAGGCTTATGGATCTTTGGTAACCCATACAACCTAGGTGGAAGAGCTTCAGACTTCTTGATGAAGCTTTGCGTTTCTTCTGGGATAGACGAACCCATGATCAGGTTGTTTACCTGTCTCAAGATTCTTGTCGTTGGGTCTTTTGGAATCTCCTTGTAGGTAGCTGGGTCGAGAAGATCCTTGATCTTGGTCTCATAATCCTTGGTGTTAAGAACCGCTGTGGCATTGCCCTTATCAGCTTTCAGGATAACAATATCCTTGTTCGCTCTTAGGTACTTTAAGGCTTTCCGTTCTTTCTCTGTGATATTGCTCCTCGGTGGCTTGGCTCGCTGTAGAACTCTAGCCGACTCTTGGCGGACCCTCTCAGCCAGTTCTTGGGGGAGTTTACGAAGGCTTGCTTCGACGTTTGCGATGATATCTTCCACCGGAACTGATCTTGGGGCAATGGCAAAGTTCTCACCTTTGCTTAAGACTGACATCTCCTCCACGGAGATTCCAAAAGACCCAACGACAAGAATCTTGAGACAGGTAAACAACCTGATCAAAGGTTCGTCTATCCCAGAAGAAACGCAAAGCTTCATCAAGAAGTCTGAAGCTCTTCCACCTAGGTTGTATGGGTTACCAAAGATCCATAAGCCTTCAGTACCGCTCCGGCCCATCGTGAGTACTATCGGCTCACCCACTCATCCAGTCTCGAAGTATCTCACCAGACTGCTTCAACAACATGTCGGATCATCCTCGTCATACATCAAAGACTCTCGCCACTTCGTGGAGAAACTTAAGAACCTAAAACTACACCCGGACGATCGTCTAGTCAGCTTCGACGTTGTCTCTCTGTTCACGAGAGTTCCGGTCAGGGAAGCAATGTCGCGTATCCGACCACTCTTCTCCAAGGACATCGCAGATCTGTTCGAGTTCGTGTTGACGACTTCCTACTTCCAGTGGAACAGCACGTTCTATGAGCAAGTGGACGGTTTAGCCATGGGAAACCCCATCAGTCCGGTAGTCGCGAACTTTTACATGGAATCATTTGAGGAAGACGCTCTGGATAGAGCTCCCAAGAAACCTAAGGTCTGGTTCCGCTACGTGGACGATACCTTCGTGGTTTGGAGTCATGGGGACTCGGAGCTGACTAAGTTCCTGGATCACCTAAACAGCATCCATCCGAACATCCAATTCACCATGGAAGTTGAGAAGAACGGGGAGCTACCATTCCTGGATGTCCTAGTATCCAAAAAAGAAGATGGCAGTCTTGGTCACCGAGTCTATCGAAAGCCGACACACACAGACCGTTACCTACACAAGCACTCCAACCACCATCCCAGACAAAAAATGTCAGTTATCAAGACACTGGTCCACCGAGCTAAGACTATCTGTGAACCTCAACACCTACAAAACGAGTTACGCCACTTGGACTCGGCCTTCCAGGCTAATGGATTCTCTGCACATGAGATACGGAGAGCTCTTCACCCAAAGAAAGGTTCGCAGACAAACCAGGATGAGGAAAAACCTGCTCCGATAGGGAAGGCTTTCTTGCCATACATTCGTGGCATTACAGATCGTATCGGAAGACTGCTAGAAGCTTATAACATCAAGCCGATCTTCAAGCCCACGACGCAGCTACGGAATTTTCACCGTTCGGTCAAGGACCCACGTGATCCACTATCGTCAGTTTACAGAATCCCCTGCTCATGTGGCTCGGTATACGTGGGCACCACCCAAAGAAGCATCAAGACCCGCCTGTCGGAACATGAACGGAATTGCCGCCTCTGCCACTTCGACAAGTCAGCGGTTGCAGAACACACCCAAGAGGATGGGAATCATACCATCGAATTTCAGAACACGAAAGTTCTAGCTACCACAATACATTTTTTCCCACGTATACTTCGAGAAGCCATCGAAATATTCAAGCATCCCAACAACTTCAACAGAAAAAACGAGGGATTTCAGCTCCAAAAAGATTGGTACCCAGCACTGAGAGCCACTCGGTATCACAGTGCAAACAACCAATCAGGATCGCGTACGTCCGCGCCACAGCGCTCGACCAATCAGCATCGAATGAGTCGATTCCCCGCTCCGACCGTGCCTATAAATAGAGCCGTGATTCAAGGTTCGGCATTAGTCGCAAGTCAGCCGCCGGCGAGGCAAGGTCTCCGAAGTTGTCGTCGCCAGGCCCTGCGCCACTGAAGATGTCGACCGCAGTGATCGACGAAACGTCTGGAACGCAAGTTTCACATCGACCACGGCCAAACAGCCCGGAAGCAGTATATTCTACATGCAACGCCGGCCGTGAAAGCCTGAAGACTTATATTCAACGCCTCTACGGGGAGGAAGTTCACCAGCGAGTTCGCCGCCTTGAGTCACTTAGAAAAAGAAAAGCCCATCTTTTATCTTCATTGGCGTTTCTACTCCGCTGTCGGGATAGCAACGTCGTGCCCCACTTCCTGCGCCAGAAGAGGATCATACAGAGTCCCGCTTCGCACCGAATCTACGATCGTACAGAGAAAGCCCTTCTCCGAGAACGTATTCACAGTACACGGCGGACCCTGGCGCTACTCAGTCAGGATCTTCTCAGAGTCCACCTTCAAGTCGCCCATGAGCTTTCACCGAATGATTAGGACCGCCTGGAAAAACTAACGTTCAACACCATGACCTGGGAAAGCGAGCAGGCTACTACACGTCAGATGAGGAAGTTTAACAGGCTCCCAAGAGCACAAGAGTCTGGTCCAAGTCTGGATAAACGACTTGTAGTAGTGAACCTGTCAGACCACCAACTATCCGAGGAGGAGATGTCAGTCTTAAGCAAAGGTGAGAACTTTGCCATTGCCCCAAGATCAGTTCCGGTGGCAGATATCATCGCAAACGTCGAAGCAAGCCTTCGTAAACTCCCCCAAGAACTGGCTGAGAGGGTCCGCCAAGAGTCGGCTAGAGTTCTACAGCGAGCCAAGCCACCGAGGAGCAATATCACAGAGAAAGAACGGAAAGCCTTAAAGTACCTAAGAGCGAACAAGGATATTGTTATCCTGAAATCTGATAAGGGCAATGCCACAGCGGTTCTTAACACCAAGGATTAAGAGACCAAGATCAAGGATCTTCTCGACCCAGCTACCTACAAGGAGATTCCAAAAGACCCAACGACAAGAATCTTGAGACAGGTAAACAACCTGATCAAGGGTTCGTCTATCCCAGAAGAAACGCAAAGCTTCATCAAGAAGTCTGAAGCTCTTCCACCTAGGTTGTATGGGTTACCAAAGATCCATAAGCCTTCAGTACCGCTCCGGCCCATCGTGAGTACTATCGGCTCACCCACTCATCCAGTCTCGAAGTATCTCACCGGACTGCTTCAACAACATGTCGGATCATCCTCGTCATACATCAAAGACTCTCGCCACTTCGTGGAGAAACTTAAGAACCTAAAACTACATCCGGACGATCGTCTAGTCAGCTTCGACGTTGTCTCTCTGTTCACGAGAGTTCCGGTCAGGGAAGCAATGTCGCGTATCCGACCACTCTTCTCCAAGGACATCGCAGATCTGTTCGAGTTCGTGTTGACGACTTCCTACTTCCAGTGGAACAGCACGTTCTATGAGCAAGTGGACGGTTTAGCCATGGGAAACCCCATCAGTCCGGTAGTCGCGAACTTTTACATGGAATCATTTGAGGAAGACGCTCTGGATAGAGCTCCCAAGAAACCTAAGGTCTGGTTCCGCTACGTGGACGATACCTTCGTGGTTTGGAGTCATGGGGACTCGGAGCTGACTAAGTTCCTGGATCACCTAAACAGCATCCATCCGAACATCCAATTCACCATGGAAGTTGAGAAGAACGGGGAGCTACCATTCCTGGATGTCCTAGTATCCAAAAAAGAAGATGGCAGTCTTGGTCACCGAGTCTATCGAAAGCCGACACACACAGACCGTTACCTACACAAGCACTCCAACCACCATCCCAGACAAAAAATGTCAGTTATCAAGACACTGGTCCACCGAGCTAAGACTATCTGTGAACCTCAACACCTACAAAACGAGTTACGCCACTTGGACTCGGCCTTCCAGGCTAATGGATTCTCTGCACATGAGATACGGAGAGCTCTTCACCCAAAGAAAGGTTCGCAGACAAACCAGGATGAGGAAAAACCTGCTCCGATAGGGAAGGCTTTCTTGCCATACATTCGTGGCATTACAGATCGTATCGGAAGACTGCTAGAAGCTTATAACATCAAGCCGATCTTCAAGCCCACGACGCAGCTACGGAATTTTCACCGTTCGGTCAAGGACCCACGTGATCCACTATCGTCAGTTTACAGAATCCCCTGCTCATGTGGCTCGGTATACGTGGGCACCACCCAAAGAAGCATCAAGACCCGCCTGTCGGAACATGAACGGAATTGCCGCCTCTGCCACTTCGACAAGTCAGCGGTTGCAGAACACACCCAAGAGGATGGGAATCATACCATCGAATTTCAGAACACGAAAGTTCTAGCTACCACAATACATTTTTTCCCACGTATACTTCGAGAAGCCATCGAAATATTCAAGCATCCCAACAACTTCAACCGAAAAAACGAGGGATTTCAGCTCCAAAAAGATTGGTACCCAGCACTGAGAGCCACTCGGTATCACAGTGCAAACAACCAATCAGGATCGCGTACGTCCGCGCCACAGCGCTCGACCAATCAGAATCGAATGAGTCGATTCCCCGCTCCGACCGTGCCTATAAATAGAGCCGTGATTCAAGGTTCGGCATTAGTCGCAAGTCAGCCGCCGGCGAGGCAAGGTCTCCGAAGTTGTCGTCGCCAGGCCCTGCGCCACTGAAGATGTCGACCGCAGTGATCGACGAAACGTCTGGAACGCAAGTTTCACATCGACCACGGCCAAACAGCCCGGAAGCAGTATATTCTACATGCAACGCCGGCCGTGAAAGCCTGAAGACTTATATGTTTTCCTTGATGTTTAACCTAATGTTTCTGGGTAGTTTTTAAAAAAAACACTAAGACCAAGGCGGGAGCTCCGTTTCGCTACGCTCCCGCCGCCCCGTCTTCTAACCTAACCCATCCAAGTCGGATTGCTCTGAGTCGGGATATTAACCATAATTGATTTGGACCTTACAATATTCAGATTTTCTAAATTATATTAAATGTTACTTAGAGATTATGAGCATTATAGTAAATGAATAATATTCTGAATTAATATTATGTCAAATGTGCATTAAAGGAAATGTTCAATAGATCATAAGAAATTAGATAAAATTAATTTATATCAACAATTCAGTATCTCAATCGATCGCTATAGTATCTAAACAAAAGTATATTAAATGAAAATAAGGTCAAGTGAGCGTTAGATTTTTTGTTTTTATATCAACCGTTACACACCCAAACTGAGAACGGCAGGTGTAAAACCGCGATCACTTAAATATTCAAGTACTGGCCGTGATTTAATATTTAATTGTTCACACAAAACATTATCGGCTTAATAAAGTAAAACGCAAACAAACTCCAGTAATCGGTACAAAGTTTATAACAGTACCTACAACAAAGGACAATTTAATATGGCTCGGTGATTGGAAGGTGGGACACCGCTCCCAGTTTCCGACCTTCTAAAACTGCCCTTGATATGTGAAAATGGAAATTTTAAATTTACTTTCTGGGCGGCCAGTAACTGAGAATTATGAAACTGAGTTTATGAAACTTGCATAATATAGGTTCCTTCGTAATTTGATTTTTATATTTATTTTGATACTCTGTGCGTGAAGACTATCCTTAAAGTTAAAGTTTAGGTTTTAATTTCTTAATGTTTACATTTCAGTATGAGAGTAGACAAATACTGCAATGAAATGCAGTCTGTCTTAATGCAGCCCATTGTAATGTATGCATAGACAGACTCCATAGTACATTTTAAACATGTAATTCGAACCCGCAAGTGTGGCGCCACCTATTCAAATACAAGCGGTCTTGGCACTAAGCCTAAAAAATAATTATGCGTGCCATTTGATGCGGTGCGGTGCAGCATACATCTACATTTAAAACTTGTTCATTTTTTCTATTGTTGTAAGTTTCGCAACGCTGAGTAGGTTTAACAGAGAAAACTTGTGATATTTTAGTTAATTAGGATCTAAATATACCTAATGTAAGATCGTTATGATTTGTTCCACCGGTTTTCTGTTTCAGAAGTAGCCAACATTATAACATTCTGACATTATGAAATAACATTCAATAATTGTAGGCAATTTGAAGAAAATAAAACCTACGAATGTTTCCATGAATGTTTTCCAAAAAAAAAACCACCGTGATTCAGAAGATTGTGGGTACGAATCCATTCTTACAGATATATTTCACTGTAGCTGGTTAAAATATTCTTATCACATTATTATTTAGGTATCCTTTTATCATCAAGTGGGCTGTACAATATGCTTATCTTAAAATAGAAATCCCTGCGTATATTTCTTTACACCGCAAGATGTAAAGAATAACTTACCGTTTACCGTTTACGATTAAGTAATTTTGTCTTCATACAAAGTAGACATCATCCTCTCTTGCGTCATTAATTAAAGAAACCACAAAAAGACTACGCGTCGAAGATTTGAAAGCTCCTCAGATGTTCAGATAAACTTCATAAGTCGGCCAGAGATCGGAAACTCACTGATAACCTCCGTTGCTGACTTAGCGTAATCGAATCTAGATTCTCCCAATCGTTTTTCCACTGCAGTCTTCTGTATACTAGCGCAGATTGCCACCCTGATCAGCTTGAACAAATTGGATTCGGATTTTCAAGCCCTAGCTAGTAAGATGATTATCTTTATGATCAAAGTTGCTCAATGATGTGTAACATAAAACTGTTGATTTTGCAATGTATAATAAAAAAAAGTAACAATATAAAAAGCGGCCACGTGCGAGTCGGACTCGCCCATGAAGAGGTCCGTAGCAGCATGTTAAGTAATATAATATAAAAGTTCTTGTAGGGTTACGTTTATGACGTATTAAAAAAAACTAGGTACTTACTAGATCTCGTTCAAATCAATTTTCAGTGGTTATATACATTATATTTTTTTTTAGTTTTATCATTCTCTTATTTTAGAAGTTACAGGTGTGAGGGGGGAGGGGCACACATTTTACCACTTTGGATGTATCTCTCGCGCAAACTATTCAGTTTAGAAACAAATGATATTAGAAACCTCAATATCAGTATCCATAGATATGCAACACGTATGGGTTTGAGGTTTTTTTTTGAGTTTCAGTTTTAAGTATTGTTTTTCTTTCTATTTTTGTGTGAAAGTCTTAATGCAGTTCACAGAATACCTCTGCTGACCAAGTTTCAACAGCATAATTATTATAGTTTCGGAAAAAGTGGCTGTGACATACAGACGGGCAGACAGACAGACCGTTTTTTGCCATTTATCTACGGAACCCTAATGATGAAGAAAGTTGATAATTTTTACGTTTAATGTTTACTGAGTAAATTCTCAAAGCTATTACTAGTAATTAAAAAGTAAGAACAATGGAATACCTACTTACTTACATAGGCTTAATTATTATGGTACAATCAGCGTCATAAATATCTTGAGTGCAAAGTCTCAAAATGTTCTTTTCACTTCTCATGCTCTAAAATGTTACTTCAGTCCCTGCATATCGGGACTAAAGTTCCTTATTAATCTCTAGGGACTAAAGTAATTTTTTTTAAATTTACTTTGATAACTCCTAAACATATAAGTCTTCAGGCTTTCACGGCCGGCGTTGCATGTAGAATATACTGCTTCCGGGCTGATTGGCCGTGGTCCATGTGAAAGTTGCGTTCCAGACGTTTCGTCGATCACTGCGGTCGACATCTTCAGTGGCGCAGGGCCGGGCGACGACAACTTCGGAGACCTTGCCTCGCCGGCGGCTGACGTGCGACTGGCGCGATGGCTTGAGTCACGGCTGTATTTATAGGCACGGTCGGAGCGGGGAATCGACTCACTTGATTCTGATTGGCCAAGCGCTGTGGCGCGGACGTACTCGATCCTGATTGGTTGTTTGCACTGTGATACCGAGTGGCTCTCAGTGCTGGGTACCAATCTTTTTGGAGCTGAAATCCCTCGTTTTTTCGGTTAAAGTTGTTGGGATGCTTGAATATTTCGATGGCTTCTCGAAGTATACGTGGGAAAAAATGTGTTGTGGTAGCTAGAACTTTCGTGTTCTGAAATTCGATGGTATGATTCCCATCCTCTTGGGTGTGTTCTGCAACCGCTGACTTGTCGAAGTGGCAGAGGCGGCAATTACGTTCATGTTCCATCTGAACATCCAATTCACCATGGAAGTTGAGAAGAACGGGGAGCTACCATTCCTAGATGTCCTAGTATCCAAGAAAGAAGATGGCAGTCTTGGTCACCGAGTCTATCGAAAGCCGACACACACAGACCGTTACCTACACAAGGACTCCAACCACCATCCCAGACAAAAAATGTCAGTTATCAAGACACTGGTCCACCGAGCTAAGACCATCTGTGAACCTCAACACCTACAAAACGAGTTACGCCACTTGGACTCGGCCTTCCAAGCTAATGGATTCTCTGCACATGAGATACGGAGAGCTCTTCACCCAAAGAAAGCTTCGCAGACAAACCAGGATGAGGAAAAACCAGCTCCGATAGGGAAGGCTTTCTTGCCATACATTCGTGGCATTACGGATCGTATCGGAAGACTGCTAGAAGCTTGTAACATCAAGCCGATTTTCAAGCCCACGACGCAGCTACGGAATTTTCACCGTTCGGTCAAGGACCCACGTGATCCACTATCGTCAGCTGGAGTTTACAGAATCCCCTGCTCATGTGGCTCGGTATACGTGGGCACCACCCAAAGAAGCATCAAGACCCGCCTGTCGGAACATGAACGTAATTGCCGCCTCTGCCACTTCGACAAGTCAGCAGTTGCAGAACGCACCCAAAAGGATGGGAATCATACCATCGAATTTCAGAACACGAAAGTTCTAGCTACCACAACACATTTTTTCCCACGTATACTTCGAGAAGCCATCGAAATATTCAAGCATCCCAACAACTTTAACCGAAAAAACGAGGGATTTCAGCTCCAAAAAGATTGGTACCCAGCACTGAGAGCCACTCGGTATCACAGTGCAAACAACCAATCAGGATCGAGTACGTCCGCGCCACATTGCTTGGCCAATCAGAATCGAGTGAGTCGATTCCCCGCTCCGACCGTGCCTATAAATACAGCCGTGACTCAAGCCATCGCGCCAGTTGTCGTCGCCCGGCCCTGCGCCACTGAAGATGTCGACCGCAGTGATCGACGAAACGTCTGGAACGCAAGTTTCACATGGACCACGGCCAATCAGCCCGGAAGCAGTATATTCTACAAACTCCTAAACAGCCAATCACGGTGTTTGTGAATGGGAGTTATCACCTTTTTAGTGATTGTGTATAGAAATAACCTCAAAATGACATTTGAAAAAATCAAAAAATCCCATTTAATTTCGTGAACCACGATTAATGATATTAATTTAATTAATTATTATGTAAGTATTAAGGATAAGTTCATTTTATTATCCATTTCCAATTATATTTTAAAAGTATTTTTCAAGTTTGTATCTGTTGGCTAAATATATATTATATGCAAGCATATAAACCGTACGTCACTTAACAACAAAAAAAACCGCGGGACAAATTTCTTTGCAATTTGAATTTTGAATAGATTATTCGTAATAAGCTTGCGTTGTAATCAACAATTACTTACACCAATTAATTGTGCAACTTAGAAACTTTGTTATTATAAATCAATAAAAATAAATAAATATTCCACAACATTTCACACAACGCTATCTAGATCCATGGTAAGCATAGCTTCACTACCTTGTATTATGGAATCTAGAATACGGATAATCATACTTAGATATTTTTTTTGTAAATGCATACATATTATACATAGAAACACCCAGACCAATGCAAATACCCATATCCATGCACACAAATATTTGCACTGAGCGGGGATCGAACCCACGCCTCCTGCGTAGCGACCGCGTTCACTACCGCCACTTCACGGAGGCTTTACCCCGTTATCGATATGATAAATTAATATATTTAGGTTGAAAAAGATATTTGCCTATTTCTTAATTATTATTTTTTTAATATTATAATTTTGTATAAAACGTCGCTTTTTTTTTTCGCATTCAAAGTGAAAAGTAGAGTGTTTAACGTGGGACTAAACAACCATAATGACACTCGAACTATTAGCCACCGTCGCTTCGCTCGGGTGGCTAAAACATCTCGTGTCATTATGGCTTGTTTTAGTCCCTTGTTGAACAATCTACTATAAAACCAAGGTTTCAAACTCTTTTATTGGTATATATTCAATTTAATGGTATCACTGACCGATTTAACGGTGTGTACATATATCAAAACAATCCATCAACAGGGGGGGGGGGGGGGGGGGAACCAAAGAATTTATTTCATTTCGAGCGCTTTGTTCATCACGATCAATTTGTTGCTGACTGTACTGCCCCACGTTTGATAGAATAGAATGACAAATGTATAGGATTTGACGTATCTGACAGTCGTTATTGCATGTCATAAACGTCAAATCTCATACATTCGTCGTTCTATTCCACCAAATGCCGCCGGCCAACAAATTGCCACTTGTTTAGAGGGGCAGTATCTGATACGCCGAACGATAATATAAATTCACAAACGATAATTCTAATTTCTATTATGCAGTCAATGAACCGCGTTCTTACACTTCCCTACACATTCTGAAATCAAAAGAAATATGAAACGAACAATATAATCCTCGAGTACCTACTATGCTTGTGTGTGAATTGTTAGTAGGTACATCAGAAGTCTGTGAAATGAAATTACTTGCTACGAAACTTCAAATGGAATTAAAAAGTTTGTTCAGAGACGTATAATATAACAATGAAAAATAAAACACGTGGATGTTTCACTAGCGAAAATGTACAATGTTAAGGTAATTGAAGTTATTTTTTAGTTTCTGTAACTACCTATGTTGGATTGTTGTACGTTTAGAAATAAAGTTTATTTCTGATTTTCGTAGAGACGACTGACACAACACTCGGAAGATAAACTTACTGAAACTTACTTACGTTACTTCGTACACTGCTAATGACCGTGGCTGCGACCGCATGGATGTCGGTTACAGCGACTTTAAGTCATAGTTATATCCGGTTCTACTCTACCTATTGTGAAAAATATATGTAGTAGATAATTTAGTCTGAACAAACCATTCTAATAATAAAATCTAAAAAAAATTTCAAATCTTATTATTTATCTCTGCTTTTTACCCGTTAGCCGAGACAAGGAACCTAACTTCCATTAACTTCTCATTAACTTAATTAAACCTTAGTAAAACCCAATTATAAACATTTCATCTTTAATGCCTTTTCCCAACTTAGTTCCGTTCCCCAAATTATTAATTCTGCGTTCATTGCAAAATGTGTTTGGTTCAAAACCGTTAATTTAACATAGCCTACAACCTTTCGTCGTCTATTTATGAAGAATGGTGCCATCCCAGAGATGATGACAATATTCACACCACGTAGGAAAGAACTTATCCAAAAGATACCTAATATAGTTTTAGCGTGAAAAACCGTCTCACCTTGTCCAGAGCTCCGAATTTTCGTGAAGCTGTTTTGATGACGCTCCCAATTAAAGCTATATTTTTTCAATATACTCAAGTACATCGTACCTATATAAAAATGCTAAATAAACAAATTTCTAAAACACTTTCATGGGTCTTTGAAGCTTATTAAGATTGCGATCACGTCAAACGTCTAGCATCCGCCCTTTATAGCGATGTTCAAGTATTAAAAAGTCATTGGGGGATGTGAATAGCTAATTGTTTTCAATGAAAAACAAAGTTAAAGGACTTACGTGAAGGTTTTTAATGCAATTTCGGCTTTATATTAGACACGTGGTCGTAGTTTGGAAGAAGAGGAACAGTTACAGATCGATTATCGATTGTGTGAACCTTAAACATATTTGTAACTGTTTAATATGGCTTCGTTGAAATAAAACTATTTATCACGTCTTATTCGGTAGGTATTATGTATTTTATTATTTACACTGAGTTCGACATTTCGGTTCACAGCAACCATTGCTTCTTTTCGGTTGGGCTTACTGGCTTAGGGTCCAATCGCAATTTTGTATTCGCCTATATCTTCTATACACAGGGCTGGATTATAATATGGCTTAATGGGCTTAAGCGCAGGGCCCCGTGGTGTAAGGCATTCTGCCGAATCGTCGCTGTAGTCTTCATTGAACCACATTTGTTAACAACCGCTCGCCGTAGACAGTGAATTCATCCTCACACGTTGTGACCAGAAATGGTGCGAACCTGGCGGCGTGAGAGGAACTT
Source organism: Eilema caniola (assembly GCA_949126895.1). Lineage (NCBI taxonomy): Eukaryota > Metazoa > Arthropoda > Insecta > Lepidoptera > Erebidae > Eilema > Eilema caniola. The sequence continues at coordinate 8,755,876 of OX421478.1, forward strand.
CCCACGCAAGCTTAAGCTGTGGAATGAACTCAAGGACTTCAAGAAGGGCATAAGAAGGTTACTTCAGGGTCGGCAGCGCGAGTGTGACGCCCTTGGTGTTGCACATATCCATAGGTCACGGTAACCATTTTCTATCAAGTAGGCCGTGTGCTTGTCTGCCGCCACCTAAGTGGTATAAAAAAAAAACTAACTACTAAAAACTACACTTACCATATTGTACCTACGAGTAAATACCAAAATATTAAACATAAAAACTTTCCAGGTGGATACTATCTTCCGGCTGACGTACCCGGTACCTATTATGGACGCGTTAGGGGCCACACAATTCTTTTAATATTCTTTTCTAGTTTACTAGGCATCTCTCTCGTACAGGAGTCTCCCCGACTTATCCTAATTAAAAAAAGTCAAAGGCAAGGCTGATCTTCGCGAAGACAGTCGTAACAGCAATCTAGCTAGATCCTAGTTTAATTGAAGTCGTCGCGATAAGCATGGCTTACACAATGTACAAATCACAGTAAGGATTACTCGGTCAGGCTTACGATAACAACGAATGCTATGCCCAAAGGATATAAAATAATTGAACCAAGTTTATGAGATACTTGTTTCTACGATTTAATGTTGAGATAACTTCATACGATACAGACATTGTTAATTGTTTTGCAAGAGCGATGTTAATAAAAGAAACAGCGTCCTTTGTGCATTATCCCCGAAGGCTCCAAAATCCCTTCCATGTGAAATTTGAGGCGAGTGAAGAACACTAGCGTAGCTTTGAGTGGGCAAGGTGGTGCCGTGGACCGGGGCCCCCTAAGTTCAGGGGGCCCCGAGCAGGGCCATTGAGCCCAAAGCCAAACTAGCGCCTCATATTGGACTAGCGAAAAAATCTCACATTCGCAATTAAAAATGGGTTGCAACACAAATCTAATCATGGCCACTCATTTGAAAGAATTGTGTTTGTACAGTATTAACACCTTGTAAGATTCATTATCACCGTATGAAGCCTGAGTCTGAGCTTGGGAGCCCTCTGAGCCCTTAGGCGGCCTCCTAACTCAGTGGCTAGATAGTAATATTATTCTAGCAGTCACATTAATAAAAAGTCTATGTAAAAATATTAAGTTATATTAGGTAGGCAGAGTTTGTCAGCAAAATACTTTGTCGTTAGGAAATTGAAATTTGCGGCAGATTTTACTTACAAAATTGGAGACAGCGAAACCTTTTTATACATACATACATAAAATCACGCCTGTTTCCCATAGGGGTAGGCAGAGATCACTTGTAGTTAATCAACTTAAAACAGCGGCATCATTGCATAAGGAATGGTACTAATTTAAAACATTGTTACAGACAGTCTTACTAGATGGCGCTGAATGACAATTTATGATAGTTAAAGAGTGCATGCTTAGATGTCACTACTTGGGAAACACAATCTATGGAACTGCTTAGTATTTTAAAATTTATATAAACCATTTTTATGCACAAGGCATGTCTTATTAAAAGTTCCCCAATTCTGACTTATTAGATTTTTGAATAATTCATAATTATTTAGAAATGAAACTCAAAATGTAATCTATATTTATTTTGAATTCATAAATTGTCTATGGAACACCAAAATGGCCGTCTGTAGTCATGTCGGATCGGAGTTTTAATGTTCTTTGTTTACGTTAAAAATATGTTAATAGTTTCAAATTTCTGACTCTAATGTGACAAAATAAAATGTTTATAGGTGTAAAAACTCTAGACTATAGTTTGGGTTCATATAAGTGTGTGATTTGACATAAAACGTGTGGTACCAGTCTCACCTTGTAAAGAGAAAATGGGGAACTGCTTTAGTAGTACAGGGGAAAAGGAATCTAAAAGTAAAAATGAAAGGCCAAATCCACATGATGAAGACCCTAGACAGTTTCAAACACCTGTCCCAACGCCGCCTCCCGACCCGATCAGACCTGCTGTAAATCAGGGTACTGATACAAGCGAGGTCCCTCCCACCCGAATATTCGTTGCTCTGTATGATTACGATGCTCGAACTGATGAGGACCTTAGTTTTAGAAAAGGTGAACACTTAGAAATCTTAAATGATACACAAGGTGACTGGTGGTTAGCAAGGAGCAAGAAGACTAAACAAGAAGGCTACATTCCATCGAACTATGTCGCCCGCCTGCAATCTATAGAGGCCGAACCGTGAGTAATCATGTCTGTTTTTATGCAATCGTTTCAGTAGTGAGTGGTTCCTGTGCGATTTCTTTTCCTTTACTTAAAGTAACCTGTCATACATTCTATATAGATTTCTGCAGAGTGCAATAGCCAAACAGAAACCAACGAAACTATTTTTTGATGTCATAAATTTATAAATTACCTATAGGTAGGTACTATTCAATCAGACAACATCAAACAAATTACCACAATCACATTCCTACTTTATTATAGGTACATACTGCTATCTTTCTATTTGAAACTATTTTATATAAAATATGTTAGTTACCTGATTTTAATGTAGCTTATGACTTATTGGATTATTTTATCTGCATTTTATAGAAGATATAGCCTTATAAACTAAGTGGTTTTATTTCCATTATTAAAAATTATTGCAACCATAATGATGAATGATTATGTATTAAAAGTTACTTCTGCTCATTTTTAACTACAATATCATTTATTTACATATACTTCATTATACATTTGAATTACAAAAATGAGTGTATTGTGACAAAATTGTGTTACTATTATAGAGATGTTTCTTCACAATGTAAAGTGAAAGCAGTAATGGAATGCTTGCATTATCAGATCCACTTACACTGTTAATAGACTGTGAACATGATACAAGAAGGTAATTGTTAAGACTCAGTCACATATTTACTGTCATGCATGCTTCCTCTATGCAATATTATGGTAGCTTTATTTATTAAGTACATAGGTATTTGACTAAATAAACTGCCTGAACTGCCAAAAATGTTGTTGTGATGAAGAAAATTCTAGTTGGATTATTTTTTCAACTAGGTTATCACAATATTCAAAATAAATGTTATAAACTATAATTATACCTGAACAGTGAACACCCTATTCGAGACACTGTATTTATTGTGCATAGCTAATTTTAAGAGCTTGGTCTTAAATTAGTTCATTTGAGGCTGCACTCTACTACTGGAGTTGTTTAACTTGTTAAAAGGAAAGGGTCCCTCGTAGCTTTTGTTGGTAAAGTAAAAAAACACAGATGTAATGGCAAAAATATTGAATATAATAACTCTACTTTGTACTTGTTATTGTAGAGCCAGCTAGTACAGTTTACCTTGTTGGTTCCCAGTGTAGTAAAATAGGACCACCCCAGCTCTTCCTGTGGGTGTTGTAAAAGGTGACTAAGGGACAGGGCTGTTCTCTATCCGACAGTAAAAATACAGTCCAAAGACAAAGTGCCCACTAGATGGCAATAGGCTCGCCCTGTATTATGTGGGACTGTAAATCATGGTTGGCGAAACGTGGGTGTTAATACATCTCTGCCTAACCCTTTGGGTATTTACAGACGTATAATAATATGTACTGTATGTACCCCTACTACAGAACATATTATTTTTACCTCATTACTTGATTGTATGTTAATTTAATTGCGTTAGATACCACTTAGAAAACAAGTGATTCACCATCAAAAAAATCTTAATATCAAATATTACTAGGTAGGTACAAGACAGCACTTTAAATTTTGATAGAATGGCCAAGCCATCACTTAAGGAAGACAATATACCTACAAGAAATAGGCTAATTATATATGTGTAAGTAGTAAATAGAGGCAACATTAGAAATCTAGTTTTCTGTCATTATCATGGAATTTCCAAAACAACTTACAATTCTGCTTTTACTTTCACATGTTAAACTAGTGTATTATTTTTACACATTTGGTCATCCTCTTTGCCAAACGTTTCTATTAAGTATATTTTCTTACAGCTCTAGTTAGAAAGCTTTTTTCTTTCATGAACTAGAACAGTTTCTACGTCTATTGTACAAACTCTAAATGCTATTATACTTTTGAATACAGACATTGGAAATCCAGCTCTTATATGTTTATCGTCTTGAGTCTCAACAAAATCCTTTTATATTGTAGCTATAATATATTTTAACCATGTGATTGTTAGGGGATTGATATTGAACCAAGTTTAAGTATAAACAAATCAAGTGATAATGAGTAATAGCATAATTAAAAAAAATTGTAGTGACCAGTTAGACTCTCTTAATTTATATATCATGGAATGCGAGAGTTTAAAAGTTAGTTTAGTTATAGATTGGTAGGCTGGCTTATCTATCGTCGTTTAAAAAAACTTTATTTAAGCATAAAGGTTATTAAAATCTGTCATTTAAAGGAGAATAAGATAAAGGTATTTTTTTTTATATATATAGGACACGTCAATTTGACTTTAGCTCGCCTGTTGGTAAGCTGAAGGAAAGATCTCAGGAAAGAGGGCCGCCATTATATACACATGCCATGTTAACAATCAGGCCTAACTTGAATAACCATTCAGTAGAGAGACACGGTCAGATGTTATTATTGTGTTAAAGGATTACTTAAGAGTTGTCTTGGGTCCAAGTATAGTGTATTGTATGTCCATTTATCTTAATATATATATAAATCTCGTGTCACAATGTTTGTCCTCAATGGACTCCTAAACCACTTAACCGATTATAATAAAATTCGCACACCATGTGCACTTCGATCCAACTTGAGAGATAGGATAGTTTAAATCTCAAATTATAGTCCGATTCGCGATAACCGACATCCACGCGGGCGGAGCCGCGGGCGACAGCTAGTACATATGTATATTATTGCTGTTTTGTGGTGCAACCAGAAATAATTAAATAAATTTTGTAACTAATTTTCTTGGCAACCAGTACCTTTGTATTGGGAAATGGTCACTTGCTTGAGTTAACTGCAAATGCCATTTATTACTATGTGGCACATTGGATTGTTTTGTAAACAATTTAATTCAATGCATTATACAAACATGACAAATGTTAGACCCTCTGTAGCAGAAGGACAGATACGCAAAATCCCGGATAGCAAAATCCCAGATTAGCAGAAGGACGGATTAGCATAAAGGCAGATAATGTACTGTCGTGTACATTATAATACAAACCAAACCTTATTATTAACCTTATTATCTATTGCTACAACGAATGGTGTTGAGGGATGGCACCGGAGGATTAATACAAAAATACCTACGAATCCTTCACTCTTCCTATTTGTACAGCTATTAAAGAAAGAAGCATATTTCCAAGATCTGAAGTTGACCGGCAATAGCATACCACAAAAACGTTCTTCTCTTATTACAATGAAAGATAAAAAAATTGATCAAGCTATCACGAGCTTTTTGAATAATAAAAATTCTGCAATGGAATGTTTGATACGTTTGGCCAAAGTTAATAAAACAAATTAAATAACTTTTAAAATTTATTTTGTCTTTAATAAAACGAATTAAATAACTTTTAAAATTTATTTTGACTTCAGTGTGTATCTGTACTTCTGCCTTTATGCTAATCTGTCCTTCTGCTAATCTGGGATTTTGCTATTCCGGGATTTTGCGTATCTGTCCTTCTGCTACAGAGGCATGTTAGAGTGTACAGAGCCATACCAACTTCTGTCGTCGAGTAGCTCTAATGCAGGCTGTCCTCATGTTTTAGTAAGTCAAATGGCAATTTGCAACTGGGCAATGAAGATGACGGTAATGTAATATGATATCTATATATTTGATAATTTATTTCTTTTACATTTCACCACCTTCAACTGGCTGACACCTGTGAAAAAATAGCTTACATTAAAACCATCTACACTTTCAAGTATGAATTAACAGCTCATCCTAAAACAGACCTCACTTCAGTATCTTATAGTATGGTATCTTGCAGTATTGCTTGTTCCATATATCTTGGACATAAAATGTGCTCTATACGTGAAGTACACGTTTCTTGGAGCATAGCACGGTATGCTATGGCCATGGACAAGCTCAAATTCACAAAGCATAGATTATTACAATACAGTCTGCGTGCGCCAGGGCTTTTTATATATCGCGATTTAGGTTCAAGATGTATGAATCGAGCAATACTTGAGTAGTTCTATGGCACATTTACCTATATCGTCATTGGACGCTTTAACATTATTATTATTGGACACTATCTTCCAACCTAAAACTACATAATATTGTAGACTTATTTATGTTTTTCCCTTTCCTATAATCTCGGGTCTATTTTTAGTTCAGCACATACATATACTCTCAATGCATTGCTGGGTTAATAGGGAAAAATAGGTCAAACGGCTAAAGGGTTCCCGACATTTTAGTCGCAAGTATCTCCTACAAATTTTGTTTGTTTTCGTTCCACAATATTCAACAGACATAGCTGTTATAAAAACAATTTCATTGTTGTAGGGCTGGGTTATTAGTTCGGTAGGCGACTACTGTTCTGATCAATCTATGCACAACAATGTTCTGCTTGACCAAACCTCTGATAAATAGAAATGTGATCACTATGTATTATGTGAATTGCGTCCCACATTTCTATACTATGCATCATTCATTAGTCTTACTACAGAACTTCGATGTCACCGATGGGGATGCCGCCTGCGCTTTTATCCCTACAGAGGGCTCCTCGTAATGGCCAATGTTAGCTGTCAGCTACGTAGATTTCATTGTTTGTCTCTTCAAATCTGGCAGCTATGAGTTAGTTATTGACACAGAGCAGATGGTTATTGTTGTTTGGTCATATGCTGCTGCCATCTACAATTAGTTTTGCGTCGGCATCCCCATTGGTTGTGAAGTCGCTTCACGGACAATACCAAAGTTCAGCCGCATCACAGTTAGACTGGAAAGCCGACTCCAACTTAATTGGAAAAAGGCTCAGGGAAAGATTAATTATGATTAAGAGAGTTTTAAACTCATCAGCTAAGCGTTGATTGAAGTTGTGTTCATCTCGGAGCTCGGGATCCGCTTATTCCGCTTACACTAATTTTATGATAGCTTCTACCGTCCGACCTATTGTTGTGAATCGCGCAACGAGGGTCTGCCCTAGAGCCGCATCTGCTAACCAACCGAAATTGGTGTAAAAAAAATTGGAACCAAGTGAACCTCACGCTTATTTTCAAAAGACATACATACACTGCTTATACTGTTGATTGATGGCACTTGGTGGAACTTGCTACACATCTTCAATGAAAAGACTGGTACTATTCCTCATTATTTATTACTAGCTGTTGCCCGCGGCTCCGCCCGCGTGGATGTCGGTTATCGTGACCAAACATAGCCTATGTTCTTTCTCAAGGTCTAATCTACCACTATACCAAATTTCATTAAAATCGGTTCAGTGGTTTAGGCGTGAAAACGTAACATACAGATAGACAGACAGTTACTTTCGCATTTATAATATTAGTATGGATTATCCTGACCGGTTTCGCCTTACGGCATTATTAAAGGTTGATACATCATTATAGACATACATACATCTATTTATTTTCAAGTACAGCTACATTAAAATAAATTAAAATGACACAGTTGGTGCTATATATCGTTGTGCTATCACAACGAATTAAAATATTTAGGTAGCCAAATGTAAAACCTCATAATTCTGTATGTCAAACCATAACATGCGTCGTATCCGCCGTAATACTGTGAAAGCAGTGTTCATAATAATCTGCTTTAAATCTCAATTAGGATATTCTATTTTTGTATGTAAACGGGCTATGCAAAACTACATCGTTTATAGGTGTAACACTCTTGCTCCGCTCGCTTGCCGGGTGTCAATTTAAAATATATTATTATGTTGAAACGAAAACTTTCGTTTCATCTATTCGAAAGACCTCGTCAAATTGTGTTGTGTTCTACATTACAAAATTACCTGTAAAGATAAATACTACATTAGTAACATACGGCGCGGAACTGATAGGTCATCAGAGGAATACCTACCTATAAGAAAGGGAGAAAGAAGCAACGTTTTTTTTTTACGTGCGGGAAATCCCCACGGATACCCCCCCTCCGGAGCCGGAGGGGGAGGTTATGTAAGACTCGAACCGACTAAACCGCACGCCGTCTGTGGGTCGATGTGCTAGGCCGAAGGTGAGGTTGGCTCGCGACATATCCCTCGCACCCCAGCTGACCCAGAGCCATTCCTCTCGGTCTGGCCCTCCACGAGAGGGGAGACCACGCTGTCCCCGACTCGCCCCCGGTATGGGGGGGGGGGCGCCGCCGTGGTCTGCTTCTGCTAGGGTGACGAGCGGCTCCACCCGTCACCCTCAGGCCCGCGCTCATGGGGGGCGGAGGTCAATCTACGCCCTCCGACGCCCGAGCCGCCTACGAACGCGGGAAGCGATGTCCGCGAGTCTCTCTCGCTCGCCGCGCCGCGCCCGCTCTGCTGTCTCCTTCACGAGCATGACTTGCCCACGCATCCGCGCAGCGGACCTTCGCCGCGAGCAGGGTGGAGAGCGTGAGCACACTCACCCCCACGGCCGACACAAGCTCCCGCCTCGGCGTCTCAAACGCCGGACACTCGGTGAGCGTGTGCAGCCCCGAGTCCACGCTCGCGTCGCAGTGATGGCACTTGGGCGTTGGCTCTATGCCCATCTGATGGCAATAAGACCGTATTACTTCTTTCTCCCCTTTTTATAGGAAGTTACAATACCTACCTGAGTACCATTGCGCCCTGGGCACTCTGAGCTGGGTAACTTAGGCTGATTTTTACCATTACAACTAGGTACGTTCAACTAACACGCTTTACACAGTTAATTTCATTGAGTACCTATAACGTGTTTAGCTTTAATAGATTTTGGAACCTACTGTACTATTACTAATCCGAGAGTCATGCGGTCAAACAGGTTGACCTAAAATATAGGCCACTCTCCGGCCTCCCTGAAATATTCATGGAAAGCAGCAACGCCTACCTCAGTTACGAGAATACCACCTCAATATGCACGGATGTGCACCACATCCGTGCACATGAGAAAGTTAGTAACGTTTTTCTAACTTATAGGCATAATTAGGTGGCCCCCTAGCCTGATGAACTGACGACCTTGTAAATGAAATCGTTGAAATTATATTGGAAAAGGTTTGTATGTTTGAATTAGCTGACCCGCCTCGACCGGTGAAGAATTGGAGATCTCATCCCAACACCCAACATAGGCAATAAAACTCTTATTACCTAATGTATTTACTATTTAGGTTATGAATTGTTTATGCGTCATTATCATTCATGTATTTACACAGTACGTTAACACAAATTAGCTACTATCGCCATCCTCTTATCAACTTATGGTATGTGTTGTTATTTGTAACAGAGAGCATTGAACGTTGACAAATACGATACCCCTACACTGGCTACACTACATGTAGGTACTGTACACCGGATGTTAAACCAGTGCTAGTGTACCTGTTAGCTGTGAACTTCCGTAGGGAGACCGTCTTTTTTATTTTTGGGATAACCTGCATGCATGTGTCAATTTTGTTATCAACCGCAGCGCTTATATTCATTTAGCCAGGAGCACTTACCAACGAGCTTGTATGGCTTTAAGATAGTATATGAAGTTCGTAAAATGTGTTAAGATTGTTGGTTATTTTTTCTGCCTATACCGGAACAGAGAAGGCGTGAGTATATTGAATGTAAAGTGCGCTAATCCTGATTTCCTCCAAAGCTGGAACTTCGAAGATCGTGGTCCGCTCTCATACAATCTATAATTTGTTTGCATCGACCGACCGTGATTTTACAATCAAATTCAAATAATAACATAAATGGCTGTATAGATACCTAATAAAAAGTGAAACACAACCAGAAGCTTGTAGGTACATTGAACCTAAAAATGTTGGTCGCCATTGGGGTTAGGAAACCATAAAATCCATTATGGGACTTTTTAAAAAGTGCTTGTCTGTGGCGCGTCCTGCGGTGGGACTCGCCACTTGACCTACCAGATGCTCATTTCGCGCCTTATTTTAACGAGTAAAGACGATTCTTACTCTTTCGCACACGTTAAAAATCGAATAAGAATGAACGACTTTTCCCTCTGACATGCAACGTTACACGTCTGTAGTACGAAAAAAATGATTTTTTTTAGTTTAATCTGTGACCTGCTCAGTCATAGATTGCAGCGCATTTCTTGCTAGTTCGTGCAATATTTCCTAAGTTTTGTGTGTGTTTCTACAGAAAAGACGATGGAACAATAAGTAATATTTCAGTTTATTTTCTAACATGGGCCTATTAATTATATTTTAAGTCAAAAACAAGCTTTGAAGCGATGGGCAAGTCATTTTACGAATTGGTAGATGGATTTTGCTTGATCATATTAGGATTGAAACATTATTATAACTGACGCGAATGTGTGTAATCAGATCACTAATATAATAAACTGCAATGTGATTATTACAAAATGCGTGTATTTACGTGGTAAATGCAAAAATTCCAACCTCAAAAATAATATAACAACATAAAGTCCTATTCTGGGACTCGCCACAGATATAGGTTTTAACTCACAAAATGGCTGCCCGTTCATAAAATATGGATAAGACTTTTGAACTTCATATAAAAAATGAAATGATTTAGTTTTATTGATTTGATTTTTATGTAGAATAAAACTGTCGTCAATGAGTTATATATAAATTGCCATCCATATTGTTGTACTAGATAAAAAATACATTCATCCGTACTGTCGCGTCAGGATCGCTTGACCTTTGAACCGTAACCGACGACTGACGTCATACAACATTAGCTATAGACTGTCTATTTTGCAAGATACGATAAATAGCATCGTAGGTTAGCGATAAATGCTTCGACTGTAAGTCCCTATGGTTTCAGATAGTACCGGGTTCAACCTGGCCTGACACTTTTTGTGATTATTTTTTCTTTTTGTAATTTATTAATTTCTTCTGACAGAAAATTAGCAGAAAATTAGTGATAGGTTCTATGATTGGCGCTATATTATAGGTATTGTATTGTATGGTATGGTATGGTATGGTATATTCTTTTTATCTTTTTCTATGTATATAACGAAGAAGGAGAGAAGAAAATGTTTTCACTTCTGCTGGCACTCCCAGAGTGCAACCCGTCTTTTTTTTTATCTTCAAGCATATAATCACTACAGTAATTGTAATATTTGGCTTATCAATAGATAAATAAAAATAAGTTAAAAAAAAACATACTGATTTATTTTTGCATTTACTAAGTCGTATCCATACTATTTAACCGTCATGGAGCAAACATGCTAATTTTTCACTATGTTTAAGATCATGGTTTTTCATATTTTTCTTCCAAACATGTAGTTTTTTTCAATGGAGTAAACGCCTAGTTTCATGTAAATCTTGAATAATTAATTATTATAACACTTTTATGCACATATTCTGCAAAATCTTAGTATAAATGAGACATTGTTTTTTGTACCAGTTATGAGTCTCATATTTGATACATTATTTTTCAAGTTCTATAGAATGTAACAACATATCATTGTTTAAACTACACTCGAGAGCAATGAATCCGGGTCACTCAAAGAATCCAAAAAATCTCGGAAAGTAAGAATGCTAGGTTAATGCAATAAATTGTATTTAATAGACAATTTAATACTCCTTAAATGAAAGTATTAAAACTTCTTAGTTATTGTAAAGTTATATCATAAAAAAATCAAATTTGAAAAGGGAACACTGTCGAAGATGGAACTACGAAATTACAGGATTTGTTTTTGCTTTTGTTTGTAATCTGTCATTTATGTTGGTACATAAACCAGGTTGATAGTGCTCAATATTCATTATTCAAGCTGAAATCATGTCGCTTACACTTGAAGAATGCACCAGAATACTTACATTGGTGGAAACCGGCAGGAGTCAGCGCGATACAGCCAGGACTGTCGGTGTGTCGCTGTCAACAGTACAAAGAGTTCTCCGACGTTACGAAGAAACTGGTTCTAACCTACGCAGACCAGGAACGGGCAGAACTAGGTGTACCACAGCACGAGAAGACCGATACTTGGTGAACACCATGCTTCGAAATCGCTTTCTCACAGGAACTGAACTCACAAATCAGTTTCGACGCCTCGGAGGAAGTAACCCAAGTGCATGGACAGTAAGACGTCGGCTTGCTGAATCTAACTTAAAACCCCTTAGACCTGCAAACGGCCCTAAACTGGAGCGTGGCCATCGTATTTCAAGACTAAGATATGCCCAGAACCACGTAAATTGGAGTATTGAAGATTGGTCGAAAGTTATGTTCTCCGACGAATCAAAATTTATGCTCTACAAGCACGATGGAAGACACAGAGTGTATAGAAGACCAGGGGAAAGATTCAAGCAAGCATGCATCGAAGAAAAAGTAGCCTACGGTGGTGGGTCTGTACTTGTGTGGGCCGGAATTTCCTCTGAAAGTCGCACAGAGCTGGTGATCATAGAAAACGGCTCTTTAACTAGCGTAAGATATGTGGAAGAAATCCTCAACGAACACGTTGGTCCATTTATGGTCAATTTGGGTGAGGATGCTATATTTATGCATGACAATGCCCGACCTCATACAGGTAGGATTGTGAATGACTACCTTCAAGAGATGAACATTACTTGTATGGAGTGGCCAGCGCGCAGCCCGGATATCAACCCGATCGAGCATGCTTGGGACGAGCTAGGGAGATGCGTAAAACAACGAAACCCTCCCCCAATCACGCTTCCTGAGCTCAAAATTGCTCTCACAGAGGAATGGGAGAATATTCCCCAAAATCGTATAAGGAACTTGGTGTACAGCATGCCAAACCGCGTAAACGCAGTAATGGAAGCACAAGGAGGTAATACGAAGTATTGAAATTCAAGAAAATCGTCATAAAGTTCACAAATTTCATGTTTCCTATTTTTGTTTTAAGGAGAGATCAGCAGTTTTTTTTTCTTTATGTAATTTTGTGTGAATAAAATGTATGGTGACTCATATTTTTTTAACTTTCATTTAAGGAGTATTAAATTGTCTATTAAATACAATTTATTGAATTAACCTAGCATTCTTACTTTCCGAGATTTTTTGGATTCTTTGAGTGACCCGGATTCATTGCTCTCGAGTGTAGTTAGGCGATAAGCTTAAATTATTGTAAACAAAACACTTCTTGTCCCTGACGCCAATAATGTACTATAAACTAAAGTTAAATGAGACCCACTTAGTGACATTTTGAAGAGGGACTTTTTTCATCAAACTTTAAAAACAGGTGTGGTATAAAAAAATTGTATTGGAACATAATGCCATTTGGTTTTATTTTATTAAGTATGTAAGATTGTATATAAAATATATAATATTATATCCAGCCGGCGTTTTATTTTTTATTAATTAGAAAATAAAAGTTAAGTTCTGGGTAACCCATATTATTTCTCTTATAACGGTTACAAGGCAATTCAAAGTCAAGTGTAGTGTAAGGAATAAGAAAAAGACATTTATTAAAATGATAATTCCAATAGGAATTCCTCTAAATTCCAATTAGATTTAGAGAAAATAATGGTTTTCTACTCCCATGTTCGCAAAAATGTGCTTAAACCCCTATCTGTTGAAAGTCCTGTAATGGGATCCACAGATAGGGCATAATGACATTTTGACACTCCACAGACGAAAGGATAATCATCATCACTACATAGTATAAAACAAAGTCGCTTTCTCTGTCACTATATCCCTATGTATGCTTAAATCTTTAAAACCACGCAACGGATTTTGATGCGGCTTTTTTCAATAGATGGAGTGATTGAAGAGGAAGGTTATTATGTACAATACATGCTTAATATAGTAGAGGGTACAAGTAGATATAAATTTGAAGACTTGTAGAACCATCTTGCATAAAAAGTTCTATTACATAAATAGATACATAATATACGTAATATACATTTACGGGTTATAAATTCCCCTAAGGAAAAGGCAGAGGTGTATTAACACCCACATTTCGCCAACTATATCGAATCTTTGATCCCACTTAAATATGCGTATAAAAAGAACTGGCGATCTCTTTCACAATACATCTTACAGTTAGTTTACACAGCTATTTTCTGTGGACTATTAATAGGATCAACTGTTATAAAACTCGGCTAGTCCCTTAAAATCACTTTTAAAACCACTTGAAAAATATAAACGCTTGTCTACTTCATACTTCATATGTCTAGTCAGCCTGAATTAATTATCTATTAAAATTAGGTTCACCTCATTTTTAATGCATTCACATTATCATTAATATTATCTATGATCATCAATGCTATCGCGATGTCAAAAGTGTACGCGTTGTGTACCTGCCATACAACGTGGTACACTTTGTTCTTATTCGCCCTCACTGATTACTGCATGTCCGGTTCCACTCGTGCATGCGTTGAGGCTTGAGGCTAGCGAATAGCCTCATTTTTAGTGACCATTTTTAAGCGACAATTCCACATTTACCTTTCTTTTAACATGAGACCGTTGTCGAAAAGGTACGAATTTAAACAAGTGCATTATTGACATGAATCCAAACCTAGCAAGCATTCAGCTTATTTGAATGGTTTAACGAGTGTACTTGTATGTAGGTAATGCTTGAAGTTACTAGTTAGTAGAAATCGATAGCAGATAACTACCTACATAAAAAACCATTTAAAATAATATGCTTATCGGCAACACCAGATTACCTAGAAGATGACAAAAAGTAAAATTAGTTATTCTGAGATAAGTGTATGTGGGGACAATACCGTACATGTCGGGCAGAAATCACTGCGATTTTTCCGTGAATTATGATGCAACATCGATTTCCATAAAAACGTGTCACCGTTGTATGAGACACACGAGACAAGGCAGACTAGTTTCGAATTAAAGTTATAAAATCGACTTATTTCGATGGTGTGATCTTTAGCCAATAAGCGATATTTTTTTCGGATGCGTTTCTATTCCTATGTGTCGATAAATCTGTACAACATGAGGAAGTGTTAAGCATACAAGTAGGTGTTTTAAAGTAGTAAATGTGTGTCATTAAGAAAACTACTGTATTAATTATACATTAATCTATTTACACACACTTTCTACTAACAGCTAGCTGTGAATGTCTCCTATATTGACCTTAATGATGTAGGCAAATTAGCTGGTTAAGAGTTGACCAGGTTTGATAACTAGTCATTACAAATAAGCTATATGTGCATGTGTTTTTAGAATCCATGCATATTTTGTCTAAAACGAGCGAAAGTATCTATCAAGAAGATTTGAAACCGGTCCATAGTCATTGTCCTATCGTCCCGAGTCCTATTTAATATAAAGAAACGAAAAAAAAAATGAATACAGGAAGTCTAAATAAGTCTAATTTGGTAAACACTTCTCCGTGTTCATGTTTACTTAGAAATTTGAGTTGAATTAGATTTGTATATTGGAAGTTTTTTAGTCACTAAGCGGGATCGTAATATATAATAGTATCTTTATCGGCTATGAATGAGTGCAATGCAATACTCATCAATATATGATTGGCGAATTTGGAATAATGGACTTTTTTGGTCTATTGCATCAAGCAAGAACATCTCATAGCAAACTTATTTGCATGTTTGCAAAGTTGCAGTACAGACGGACGATGCATTGGCTGTGGCTTTATAGATACGGTAAAGTTCAACTTGACCGAGAAAACACATAAGTTCTGGTATATATTTTGCAATTGATTTCTGGGTTTAAAATAACCCCGAGAAATTTAATTTGCGTACCATAATGGCGTAATATTTCACATAAACTATGACGTGTGCAGTCACTTCCAGTAAAAATCGGAAGGTTAAAAGAGTCATAATCGTCGTTGGTAAATACGTATAGAAATGTTTTTAACTTTTTCTCAAAGCCAGTGAGCAATTAACAACCAAATGGCATCAAATAGAATTTTATGACCCCATATTATAAAGGCCTACAAGAAGGTCTATTAATAACAAAACAGAATAGGAGAGACACATGTAATCATGGCCTCTATGGTGGTTCCGGTCCCAGTTGCATCCAAAGCCTATCTCTGGACCCATGCATCCGTTCACCCACTCGCACTTTATGGATTGGTTTGTCTTGAGCTTTACGGAAGAGACTGGCGTCTCCCTAACCCCATAGGAAAGCTTATGCCAGAGCCTCATCCATCTCAGCAAGTGTCACATCCGGCAGGTGAGGATGCTCTTAAAATCTTGTTGTGCTGTGTCGTCATACCCCGACTGCTATCTTGTATATTTAAAATTTATAACAATCCAAACTACATACCACAAACCCAGACAAAAAACATAATTTCTACGTGCGTACGATATTTTATTAAGTTTAATACGAATGTAAATGCAATCGTTAAATGTTGTCTTATTTACTTATTGCCTTCACTTCTCTGTTTTACAATAAACAGAATAATTACTTAGCCTTTTGC
The DNA here is from genome assembly GCA_949126895.1 of Eilema caniola. NCBI lineage: Eukaryota > Metazoa > Arthropoda > Insecta > Lepidoptera > Erebidae > Eilema > Eilema caniola. The sequence goes on from OX421478.1 coordinate 8,772,206, forward strand.
ACTCTACTGCTGTATTTGACATTTCTCAATCCGCCTCCCGCATCAAACAGAGTTGTCTAGACTCGCACTTAGCCGGTTTTTCAGATGTCGCAGTATAGACTAGTTACTGATGAGTTTTTTTGTTTACCTAATCTTTCATCTTCTGATTATTATTAGTGGTATTGTATGTAACAGCTACTGGCCATAGAAAATGTACCTATTTCTATTTTTAATGAACCGAAAAACTTTTTCTATTGGCATTAAAACAAAAATCAGAAAATTTGCGAAGGCGATCGTGCATAAAATGTTTGCGTAATAAAAGCAAGTTTTTGTCGCTATAGTATCTTTGCGCAGCAAGTTTTTCTTTGCAGCAACTTGGGTGAATGACATCTACGCCAAGACCATAGAATGTATTATATTTACATCTAGGTTCGCAAATTCGGGCTAAGTATCATGTACTATATTTATCGACTTAACGGTCGGCCGACACCACAATGGCCAATTATAATAAGATTTATATTTTTTTGCTAATAACGTTGGTATTGAGAAATGAGGACGATAATTAATATAAGGCTTTAATTTATTACTTATTATTCGCGTGTTCAGCACTACTAAACTGAAAGTCGACTCGACCGTTATACTAAATCCATAAAATGTTATTTTTGTCTTTGTTTCTACGAACATCCCGCAAATAACTAATTTTGGTAAGCCGTTGAAAAGCTTAATTTTTTCGACTTTACAGGCAGATTTTACAATTAGCCAATTGCAGTTCACAACCTCTCTATATTTGGGCCTTGGCACTCAAACCTTCGCGTTCTGCATCCAGCCATTACCAACTGGTAAACGTAACCACGTTAGGTCTTTTTTTTCCAGTCATCAAGCAATTTGGTTGAGGATCGTCCTACCTTCCATTTGCCGATCGCGGTCTTGTTGCCATCGGACCTCCGAGCTCCGGTTGATGTAGTCAGCCCTTTAGCGCTTCAGTTTGCTTACTTTGTTTCAAAGAAACTTCTTCAAGCGCACAAGAAACATACCAAGCGCGTATAGGACTATGGAGTGACATTGCCATTGGGCTACTTTTAACTAATGAACTAACCCCACCATGTAGGTATGTACACATTTCGGCACCGTAGTAAGTACTTATAACAGGCAAGCAACTTTGAGCAGGCAAAGTTTTCAGCAACTTCCCTACGGAAATGACCCAAAAAGACTAGCATCTCACCCAACTGCTACAGCGACTTCGCAACTATGACACTTTTCGGTGAACCGAAGATGCGAGATATACTCGCAGTTTTATTAATGGCCCGCTCGTTTTAAGGAACCTGTGCTGTACGTATTTTAAAGTAACCACAACTAGTAGTGTTGCCAAGAAATATTGCATCAAGCGAATGTGTTTAATTACAAAAAGTCTAACGTTTTAAATAAAGAAGACGTAAATCTCTTTATTTAGAAAGATAATACCCTCAGATGTTAATATAGTTATTGAAAAAATGTCTGGTTGCGGAAGTCAAAAGGCGCTCTGGAAAAACGGATATTCTGTCCAAACTGGTTAGACTAGACAACATCAATATACGTGGTCTTGCCAATCAAAGGATTAGACGAAACTGTTACGAAACGTACTTATAATTTTGGTTATTCCTTATCTCGGGGCTATTGTTTAATGGCATTGTTGACAACGTTGGGACTTGTTATTTTACAGAGATGGGTCGTTAACGTACTTTCTCGTTACGCCCAAACACTTGCACCTCGTTTAGATTAGAACGCTATTACAATAATAATTACAAGTGTTTGCCACGCTTCTGACTATTGCATAACCTATGGACTGTGGACTGCCGTTGTACTAGAGAATTTGCAAGCGAAAGTAGGCACTTGACTGACGTGCGACAGTGTGACAGATCATACTTATTTTACATAGCCATTATGATTAATTGATGGTCTCGTAAATTTATTTGTTTTTAACCGTCGACGTCACAGAATTTATTACCCACATTTATCATGAAAAACGTATCGATAGTCATATAACCTTCGTCGTAACGGTATGTGATTTGTGGTTATTAGTCGACCAGTCATCTCGATTACATAATAGAATTTGTTATCTATGGGAAATGGGGATAGGAAAATATAGTTTCTGTAAACTCGCTCCTGTAGATACAACCAATTTTCAACATGTCGACAGTTATCTTGTGTCTCATGCAATAAAGGGCGAGTCTATACAAACCAAAAATCGATCTGGGACCGCATGCACAGCATTCCCACCACGACAATTTAACATTGCAAAAAAATGAGACAATACAATTGGGCATACAACAATCATTGAATGACTGTCGAAATAATTTCGATTATCATTCAAGAAAATATAAATCATGGACTATACAATCACGAGACAAAAACCAAAAGGATCGATTTTGACGTCCTAATCATTGTGTTACATTGTCACAATTGAGAGTCGTTTGTTTGCTGCTCTATCGGATACGGATACACGCCACGGAGGCAGTGAATCGTGAAGGATATATATCAATAACCGCAAAGCACGTTATAATTATAACCCAGCTGATAGATGTAACTTTCATAAAGATACTAGCGTCCTTATTGTTTATAGATAGATATAGGTATAAAGAAAAGTGCTCGATACTTCGTCCGCTCAAACTTAGATCTGGATTTTAGTAATCTACATATACACTATATACATCTACACTACTATTATAAAGAGGAAAGATTTGTACTTTTGTATGTTTGTATAATGAATAAACTCAAAAAGTACTGCCGATTTCAAAAATTCTTTTACCATTGGAAAGCTACATTCACCCTGAGTAATATAGGCTGTATTGGATTTCAACGGGAACATTTTTACCACCCGTGCGAGGCCAGGGCGGATCGCTAGTTTCTTATAAAGAAACAATGCAGTTGGTATAATTCAAGATCTTTCTTTTTTCTACTATACTGTAAGTTTGAACTTACTTAGGTGTTTCGGGGCCTTAAGAACTTCCGGATTTAGCTAACCTCATATGCAAGTTTACCTAAATCAGTGCCCCGAGCACGAAATACATTCCGACCCCGACGTCCTACGATGATGACTTTAAGTACGAACCTGCAAAATGTTTAAAATATTGATAATTTTCAATGGATTTATGGATGGATACCATTGCAATTTGGCACAACTGTTTGTTCATGAAGAAGGGTTTTATATATTAACCCAAATAAATAAAACCACGGAATTTGGCGTGGCTAAACTTGAAAAATTGTAACAGATTAATTTAATCTTTCATTAAAACCTTGTGATATTTAACAAATTATTTTAAACTATTTTAAAATATACTTGAATATTCAATTCATTCGGAGAAGTTAAACGTCATTAAATATCTTATTCTGACTAAGGACATAAGAAACGGAACTACATCATTAGAGACTCATTTAATGGCCACGAAAACTCACCTTCAGCGCACAATATGACAAACGAAATTTTACGCAAAAGACAAATGGCCTCGGTAATTAAAACTGCATCGCATTCCGCACGAGCGCTACAAGCTGACTACCCAAACGAGGTCAACTGCAACAAACACCACCAAGACTGCTAATTACCACTGAATTTTAAACAGTCCTTGAGTACCCCTGAGACAATATAAGACGAGTTACCTGTTTACTGCACAATCCCAGTTACATGTACGAAAATAAACACTAGTTAATGCGGTCCCGGTAAATGCGGGAGGTTTACTGGGAAACATTTCCTAGTCAAACATGCAAATTGTATTGCAAATATTAAAATGGTGAGGTTCCTACGCTTTGTATGTGGCTGTCGCACCGCTAACACGCCAGCGGAGACTAATAGCTATTCCCGAGTTGCAGCTTACTTAACGGTACAAGTCATCAAGACTTGAATAAAATCATTGGAAAAGTAAACATTTTTCCGCCCCTGAACTTTGAAGAACACCACAATGAAATTTAAATCTTTGATTAACCACTTAATTCTGTCGTTAACTGCTTATGGGGAAAATAATGTATATACACTTTACTAAAAGGTTTTCTTCTTACCAATACCAAAGATAGCGAACTTGGTGGAAGATGTGTTTATTCATGGCGCATGGCTGAGCTGCAGGAAGTTTGCCGGTTCGGTGAATCGGGCAACGTCAACCGACATACGACACGGTGCTACTGCATTCTGATCGACAATATCATTTCTATTGGCATATCTCTATGTAAATTAAATGAAAATTAATTAGCTAACTTACAATTTTTCAGCATTGTTTCTTATTGCTCATGTGGCCATTTTCGAAATGGTTGATTGTGAATTCCGTGTCCTTGTAACATGGTACAATGTTATGTGGGTATACCTATGTAAGGTTTATTACCCGCAGATTATGTTAATTTAATACATGTTTATGGTCTTCGCTTAATGTAAATATGACAAATTTTTAAATGTTTATGCTAAATATTATTCATTCATACTAAACGTGGTCTGTAGGCACGAACTGATACGTATTTGAATGAATGAAACGAAGGTATACAAAAGCACAAAGCAACCAATTAACCTAGCCATGAAAATATGTGAGGCGGAGTGTGCCACTAACACTGGCTTCTAAAACCCACATTTCCTAGTAAAGATAGTTGGCCGACATCACCGACTTCGGATACAGGATGCATTTGAGTTCACCGCCCTGCTCCCGTCCCTTACGGCACTCACATCATACTGCCAACGTTGTAAACCTACACTAGGTGAGCATTAATGCGTTTTAAATGGATACTTCACTTGGGGCGTGGCAATGTCTCTAGGACACCTAAATACTTTAGTTTGAATCGCTGATTTATCATAATGTTTAGAAAGCCTCAACCATCTTTATAATTAAATAGTATATGACGTCGATGTATTGCATCACATAACTTACATTAGTCACCTCTTCAAAAATATACGTTCACTACCAAGTAACAGTACTCGAAATTAGCAAGATCCTACTATCATTGAATGAAATACAACACAAACAAGTTGATGAGGTCATTGACATTATTGCATAAGGCACACGCGAGTAACACTCACGTGCAGGGCTGATCTTCTAATGCTCCTCGTAAGTGGGGTTCTAGGGCTTTCGAGTTTGATTTGAGAGAGAGCAGTGGCCCAGATCATAGGTGCAATTAAGGTCGGTGCAAACCATGTGACGCATGTTTGTCCATTGCCCCTCACTCACGCATTGAAATAGATTTATTACTTACAGCTTATACGATGTATTTACTTATATAGCTTCAAGTTTAAACGGTTTGTAATAAAATGTACACTTTTGTGATTAGTTTAAAATGCAATTACACGTAAGCTTTCAAACATAAAGTCATAGACTGGTTGCATCGGGTGATCACTCCTGTCGCCGCAGTAATGATAGCTTCTATAATGGTACTTGGGTAAATTCACATCGCACGCGCAGACTGGCGATTAACCGCTGTTGGCGCCAGTGATGTATTAGTCCACGTCACGGATATACTTAACTGCGGTAAAGTATTAGTGTCAACCACCTTCTAAATGTTATCTACAATTACAATTTACATTATAGCGATAATGTAAAGTTTTATGTCGAGGAAAACATTCAATCACACATAGTGATATGATGAAAAGATTAAAAAATAGTAAACTAACTAGACAGGGGTTTGGACACTCAATAAGCAGCTGCTATTTATAACTCACATAATCTCAACGCACATTTACTTTAATCAAGTTCCTATAAAATATTAAATTCACCATCCGTTATGTTTCTTGGCACAAGAAATATACTCAAATATAGTCTCGACTTCATCTTAAGCAGAAAACATATCTTGTAGCAAGCATTGATTACAGTCTTTGATAAAAACGTAGTCTTCATTAAAACACATCATGCACCATGATAGTACTTAAATGAATATTGATTAGGTTTCGTTACTCAAGTACCTCCTACTCATTAGAATCCGTCTTAAAATCAAACTCGAGTTGAAACTAATTTGAAAACGATCCGAAAATTAAAGAGTTTGTTTCATCCAACCGTATTGTGGTACACTGTACGCATTGCAACATTTGGCACCTTCTTTTCTGATGTCCTTTTGGCGTAAAAAACCTAATACGTAAAACACCAACTCATGAATTTAGAATTGGAATAAATCATTAAAATATACCAACTACGTACAATTCCACAAACCCTGCGTCTTCGGCCACACAGGCCAAAAGAAGACACTGTGCGGTTTATTCGGTATGAGTCCGACTTAGGTCTATAGGTCGAAAAGAAGATGGTTATGAAAAAGTTGGTGTTATGCGTTGTTGGTGTTTAACTCCACGTTGGGGTTATGCGTAGACCTAGAGACCTAGAGTCTACGCATAACACCAACGTGGAGTAAAACTATTTTGCGTAAGTTGTATTTTCAGAATTTAGCGTTTTGCGTAGGTATCTGGTAGAGTGCGTCAAAAGGCCTGAGATTATGAATTATCATAATTTCATTTTATTAAGACGCCTGATAAATTTAGGTAGCAATAATGTTACTAGTATCTGCCAGGCGTTAAAATGTTATGCAGGCACTGACAGTGTCTATTTTTTTATATTTAGTCCTTCATTTGACTGCGCCTCGATAGATGTACATGTTTAAGCTATTCTCTCTCGAGCTTCCTTCGCATTCCACTTGCTGCAACTCTAACTTATCACGTACAATCAACTTGTGATAACAGGTATAGTAAAAACAAAATTGGGTATGCCATAAATATTATGTTATACTTTTTTAAGTGAAGCACAGCCTTTTTATAAACCTTGCTTTATCATGGGCTGCCAAATCTCGGCAGTGTAGATAACGATGCTATGGTAAAATAATTGACTTCCTAGTGCATACATATATCAGTTACGGCCCCGGTGACAAATGATTGACATGACAAGGACAACAATCGGTTTTTCTTTTAGAGACTTACTACGCATAAGGCGTACTTTATTAGGTTTTGTAATCCAACATTATTTCGATGCCATTGTATCCTTCCTTCCGTAATGACGGGCGTCTGGTCTCATGGTTTTTGTTTGACTGCGGCAGAGTCTAAACGCGAGGATTTTGACATGTGCCTATGTCCATCCTACTAATATTATAAACGCGAAAGTGTGTAAGTATGGATGGATGTATGTTTGTTAAAACTACTGAATGGATTTTACGGAAACTTTAAAATAATATGGTTTATGCTTTATAAAGATAATCAATATTATAGCGATAACCCGACAGACCTCCACGCGGGCGGAGCCGCGGCCAAAAGCTAGTATCTATATATTTTCGTGAGATATTTTTTTCTGTGGTGAAATCTAGACGCCAAACTTTGCGAATATCGATAATTTTGTAAAATGCACACATAAATAATTAATGTTTATATTGATCATGCACATTGGTCAAACCGCTTGGCTTACAACGTTTGTTGTACTGAACTGACCATACTAATTGATAGATGGACGGTACGGTACACAGACGCGACGGTAAAGGTGATAAGTATATATCTTTAAATGCAATTTTATTTAAATGGTGTATATTTATCTCCTTTGTCATATGTGCCTGTTGCTACGCCAATATCACAGTGATTACTAAGTATAAAAGTTGCAAATCCAAAATAAAGATTTCTTGACAACCGTAACAAACTTTACCAACCGCAGGACAAAATATGTGTAATAAATGAACTGTAATTAAATAACGAGCCCTGTGAATCATTTACAATTTTGTGCTGTTCTTGGTATGATATGAAAAATAATGATCTTTACTTTCTCGTACGATCCTACTGGCGCCGATGTCTGCAAAGCCTACGATTATTTTTAGATTAGAAATGGCTCAACCGCTTTACGTAATTGCACTAGACGCATGCGCAGCTAGTTCCAGAGTGTTTGCTACTAAATATAGGCACAGAGGTGGTGTGCAATTACATCTTATTATCGCATGTTTCCACTGGAAGCCATGTAGCGTCTTGTCTGCCACAGTTATTAGGTACTTACTTGTTGCAGTTTCTTTAGAAAGTGTCCAGATATGACGAAATTGAAATGACCGTGTTAGGCACATTACAGTATGATCGCAGAACGGTTTCCCTTACATTCAGGTACTGCGTAATGTCGCGTGCGTGCCAAAGGTACCTCCCCATAGTGCTTTAACGTTCCACGGAGTAAATTACAACAAATTAGGGCAAAACACCGTTTTAAACATACAGCCAACTATAGGTTCTCAGTACTTTTGCTATACTGCTTGCGTGCTTAGTTAACACTTCTTGGAAAACTTAGATTTACTTATAGAAGAGTTATGGAATTGGTCAATCACCTACTTTATGTTACTGAAAGTCACGAGAAGCAGAAATATGTTAAATCCTTCGCTTCTGCCTAGGGTATACAACTAACCTGCATCGCAAAACAATATATGTATTCATATTAATTCTTAGTCTTCTACTCTGAACTGTCAATGTGTAGATCAGTAAGTTTTCCTCCTTCTAATAATGTTTATTTTTGTCTTTAGAATGTAAATCCAGACGCAACTGACACCGCATGCTTGACGAGCGGGTTTAAAATTTAATGGTACTGTACTGAATTATTTTGTCTACTGGTCAATTTATTCATAGATCAGAGATACGAATGAAATATTGTGACCATATTTTTTTTTTATTAATCTTCAACTAGTTCACACCCGGTATGCGGTGCAAGGCCTCTTTTTATTTCTTTATCTATAAGATGTACGTAAGTGCACAAGAACTTTCAAAGTTGCATTGCGATCGAATGAGTTATATTGTTAACGCATAATGAACAAAGAGACTACGCAAATGCAAATTAAAAATTAATAATGAGGAAGGAAAATCTATTTTCATTAGCGACTTGGCATAACAAGTTTCGAGTTCTATGTCTATAATGCTTAACTAGGTCCCATGTTAAAGCGAATAAGATTGGCTTCGAAATCTGATGATCTAACCCTGGCATCGCATTTTATTATGATTGTTGCTGAATACAACAACATCCACACTGCAACGGATAGAGCAAAAAAGTAGCCAAATGTACTGTGATCATCATGATATTAGATATTCAACGGATGTTGTTTTGTTGTTTAAGACACCTACATTAAATACGCACCCATCCCAAGTCATGGTCGATTTGGTTTAGAACTACGCCAAGACCGTGAAAACGACTTGACACACATTTTATCTGGTACAGATGCCTGCAAGTGATGGTACTTTCAATTATCACTGCACTGAGGTTCACGCCCACACTTGATTATTATTGATCATTTTTGATGCAGTGTTCTCGCAATGTTATTAAACCAATACTTTCTCTTATTCCCAGTTTTTTTTCTTCAAACATATCTAATGATCTCGAATGCGCCTGTCATTCGATATTTTCTCTGTCTCTTAATACGTCTCGATGTCGTAGTTACTAATCTTAATTATACTAATTTAAATGAAATCGGGTGTGGCGTTGCATTACAAATGAATATTTAAATAATCTCGAGTTGCTAATTCGATTGTAGTTAACGAATCATGACAAAAAAACATCCCGTCAATTTGCGTGCGTGGTACGCGCGTCATGCAGATCGGATCCTGGTAGTACCAGGTGTCTCGGCGAGATGATGTAAAAGACTTTCAGCGAATCGTTCGCGTCGTAAATTTCCGTTGACCCAGATATGATGTGATTAGAAACGTATGTTCGTCGACATACAGCGAAAATTATATTTTTTGCTAGTGCCAATTTATCAGTAATGGAGCGTCGTGCACACAAGATGCCATGCGACATCCGCAAGTGAGAGTTCTGCGACTTGTCACCGAAACTGGTATCTGTACCGTGGAGCACTAGCGTGAATGTAATTATTATTACCTAGAGAGCATTGATATATCCGGTACGGCATGTCAGCAAAAGTGTAAGTGAGGTCGTTCATTAAACTCCGCCATAAACATACTACTTACGCCATAAAAAAAACTCCATGTTACGTGCTAAGCAGGTACAAGAATTTAGTTCTATTAATATTGTTCATAACATACAATAATCATTCATAGCAAATATTCATATCACTTGATCATAAAACTGAAATGACTGTAAAATTGTCGTAGATACAGATGATGGATAGACGGTAGTTTCGGTTAGACTGGAACATTATTCAGTTCAATAGTTTGCAATAGAGAACAACAAGATTATGGATATCTGAAGATATAAGTCAGTATTTTGAACAGCACACGAAGAAGATCTACGTCGTATTTTTTATTTCATATCTGATTGCAGTCATCTCCACATCCCTTTTACCACAGTAGGCATCCACTTCCATATTTAATCCGTGCTGTAGTAAGCATCACATGTCCGAACGAGGACAAGATATACCCTCTAAGCTTTTCTGTGATTGACGCTTGTATACACTTGAGTAAATAACCAAGATAAAGACTACACCGTTGAAAACAAATGTGTGATATAATTTTAGGAGGCACGAGTCTGTTTCGTAAAAATATCGTAATGGTGTTTAAGCTGAATTATGTTTAAAATTTGAGGTGTGTATACTGTGGCGCGGCAGACGAATCGGGGGCGGGTCCGCAGCCGAGGAAACTGCCTCACACTGAGCTAGGTCGTTCATCGACCCGCCGCGCGCTGCGCGCCGACCGCAGATGCGATTGTTTATACACCACCATTATCTAAACACTGTATTGTTACTCACTTCGTGACATTCCATTGTAATCATACTGAAATGTAGGTTAAGGCTTCTCTTTCAAGAGATCGCGAGACTCACATTTCACTTTACTTTTGCTCTTAGTTTGATTAGGTACACAGCTATAAGACAAAATAGCTGACAAAATTCACATGCGATACCACCGTCGAATAAATTGATTACATAATTTTTTCAGGTGTCTGACCACGACGATTTCACAGTTATGCATTCATAACAGGAAAAAATAAAATGTAATTCCTTTTGTAAAGAAAGATTGGACCCTCGACAAGAGGATCGCGAGATTAATGATTCAACACGAGTGTGCAGTTAGGATTCAAATTATATTTTTAAATCGGAATGATACAGTTGAAAATTCAGTGACCAATTTGAATATTTATTGATTTAATACCATAACGGATTGTGCTTATTGTGTTGGTAAGTCGCTCTTATCTCCAACGTGCAGACAATATTTTCAAGCGTAAATTATAACAAAGGTTTCCTTTGTAGGAGTATGTATTTGTAAAAAATATCCAAGAAACCGTAACTAACACACTCCGTTTGACTTTAGGCATAATGTCCTCTAGTGTCGCTAACTTCGAAACTAGTTTTGCTTTATATAAGGCTCGGCTTCTCTATTCCCTGCTTAATCGTCTAAAGTCATTACTCCGCGATACAGTGTATTTTACGATCTTGCTTTTATTTTTTAGTTTTATTTTAAAGCTTACAAGGGAGAATGCGGATCGCAGGACATACGCGGGCGCCGGAGAGTCGCGCCGCAAGCAACTTTCTACAGCCGCGTCTAGAAGACTCTTAAACCGTAATCTGCACATTGACGTATCTTGGAGACGGTTACGACAGGCAAATTAATTTACACATTATTGCTAATAATGTTCAATTATCTTTGTACTTCTTCCACCCCATTCGTCGACTTTACCGTGAATTTCTCTCGGGGATAACAGAAGATATTATTAACGAATTCCTGGTTTAGCGGCATTTCCCCCGTTCTCGATTCTCCCTGAAAAAAATACGATTGCACATTAACATTTTATCACGTATATATATCTGCATTCTTACATTTGATCGTTACCACGCTTGGACGATTTGAAACTATTTTACTTTTGTACATTTTAACACTCGTGCTAGACGATACTTTGTACGTTTTAACATGCTGTCAGTTTGTACCCGGCGTGTATATATGTATATATGAAACAAAATATATATTAAAGTCTAAGATCCCAAGCGGTGCGATCGCACCGCGAGTCTATTGTTTACCTATTGTGTCTATTATTTACTCACTTGACAGGTTAAGGAGGAATCGCAACTGATTCTAATTGATAGCCACCTATAAATCTTGGGTTGCTTATAATGTTCTATTATTAGATCATTATATATTTCTTAAATCAATTTAGCTTTATAATTCTGTTCAAATAACCGTAATTAGCACAACTGCATTAAATTACCTACTTCTAAATCGAAGCATGAGTTCATTGGATAAGGAAGATTTCTTCAAGGATGTCCCACTTAAAACTAGTTCCTTAATCAATAACAATGACCGTCTTCACCTTGCTTCCTGCAACAGATGACATTTTTAAATATTTCGAAGAGCCGTGAATATTGTGTTTAATAATAGAATAAATTGAATGCTCTTGACGTAGTTTGACGCCATTATAAAGTGGTCGTGTAGTATTCTTCTTGGACAAGGTTGGAAGGTAGATAACAAGAATAACAGTCGTAAATACGAGCAGAACGTTTGTGAAATCCTATTGATTAGATACGGTCAAGTCATTGTCGATTTTTGTTTTAATTTGCATATTACTAACTACGCTAATTAAGTAACGTTTCATTTAAGGTTCTTTTGTCTAGTATTTTAGTGAAATATAAATATAGAGAATAACATTGACTCAAAATAATAAACACAGTATTCTGTAGAAGATGGCCGAAAGCAGTAAATCTTTACCTTTCACAGTTCGATATCTAGTCACTATAATGAATAGCGCACTGTTCTAGTGCATTTGAATTATTGCTGAATATTTAAAACTCATGTTCTTTTATGCTTTTTACTGAGGTTATGACTGTACAACAATAATGAGAAGTGGGTGTGTGTGATTACCTGGTTGCCTTATTAGGCAAGCTCGTGCGTCAATACTTGTATTCATATGTAGGTATATCAGCTCGTAAGCAATCAAACGGTAGCGTTATTACGATTTAACACGATGTTACGGTTAATAAGTTTATGATGTCGAGAAAAAATTGCACGTCGTGAATCGCTCGACCGGGCGCCATCTGCTGGCGCCAAGCCCCGCCGGCGTCGCCGCTGACCGCTTGCTTCCTCGAACTGGGCTTCCACTGGCCGACATTATACAATAAGTAACGAATCCAACAGCCTTCACATCATTAAAATGTCTCATCAATACTCATGGCCGGAGAAATTTTTATGTGTGTCAACTTTGTTTATTTATTGCCCATCAGATGTTATATGATGAGTCAACTTATAACTGCCCAATACATAAGATTAACTAATCAGAACTTGGTTAAGAGAGTTGCATTGTCTTTAGACTCCTTTAATGTGTCGGTTACGAGGTTCTATACTTGCAGAACATCACCACATTTGCTTCTGGTTTTTGTTGTCTTATTTCTACACACAAATAACGTGTTGTTCCACCTTGGACCACTAAAATCGAAAGGAATGGAAATTGTTAGAAATACCCAAAAAGCGAAGACTTTTACTGTCTTTTTATTTTGTTCATATTTTGGTTAGACCTGATAAACAGTAAGTTGTAATCTGGACAAAAATGCGAATAGATCATCACGCGTTCATAATTTTATTTTCACATTATACATGTATGGATATTGTTAAACTGTGTTTAACAGGGCAAGTATCAGAAGTTCCTTTCTGACCCGTGGTACACCTATGTGGTTCACCTAGGTGTTCCACGGTTAACTTTTTATACCCTTGGTTCACCTAAGTGTTCCACGGATAACTTCATGTACCCTTGGTCTACCTGGGTGTTCCACGAATAACTTTATGTATCCTTCGTCCACCCCGGTGTCCTACAGTTAACTTTTTGTACCTTTGAATATAAAAATCTGGACCAAAACGATTACTCATAGCCCTAGTAGTAAAATTTACGTTCTTCGAAAGTTTAGTTTTGAATAGTCCCGAGGTGAATACCTCAAGGCAAGATGCTATTTTTGCATCAGGATAAATTATTTTTACGTCTTTGAAAGTAAATGTTAATCGATAGCATTTTATTAGGCATTTAATTAAATTTCTATAAATAATTATGCTAATGATCACTTTGGAATGTGAGTGTAACTTAAATTTCTCATAGCAGTAATCTGAATTGCCCGTTGATTTGAATTAATCAGATATATATATGAGATGCTTAACGTTTTTAACTTCCTTCATTTCTATTATTAGTGTGAATGCTTTTGTAACAAACATGAATATTTAATCTTGCCTAACAAACAAAGAAATAAAAGTGTAAACCAAGTTTTATGTATATTTTTTAGTCAAGCATATTTCTTCATTTCTAGATTTTGCATTATTTTATGATTTAAAATAGACTCCTAATTTAAGATATTTTCGCAACGTACGTACGCTTGAAATACCTCCAGTATCTTGGGTTGCTACCTGCAGAAGAAAAATCCGACGGAAAAGAAAAAGGAAAAATATGAAGGCTAGATAATAAGAAATACCTACTGCTACGCAGATTTCAAGTTAGATGGTGATACTTCTACGATCAAGCCAGCCCCTTGGGGTCAGTATACGAGCTCTTATTATAGGTATAACGTAACGGGTTAACATTTTAATAATAGTCATGTTCGACCAACGACAAATCATCACCTAGCGATAGTCCCGGTTGTTAGTCCGTAGCTTTAACTGTGACAAAGCATCCTATGGGCGTGATTGCGTAATAAACATCCAAACATGTTCACAAACTTTCACATTTATAAATATTAGTAGGAAGAATGATATTATCAATATTATTGGGAAACAAAACAAGAAAGGTTATCCGTATAAGAGCTGCTACGGGGAGTGTGCCTACACTTCGTAGCAGCTTTTTCAAGCTACAAAATTTGTAGAGCTACACATTTTTCCACATTTATGTAGTTTGCATCAAGAAATTAGATCCTTCTGAATAAAACCAATTTTCGAACTCGCGGAACCTACTGGAAGGTTTAATGACATGACCATAGAAGAAGCACGTGAAGCGCCTAAGGTATGAACTGAAGAACAAAAGACTGGTTGTTCTTGCTGTTTTCCCCAGGCGGTAAAAGACATGCGAATATGTGTAGTATGTCTTGAAATAATCTTGATATAATATTTATTCTGTGGCTCTCTTTACCACTTTACTTCTGAGACACACTTTGACATATAGTGGCACCTCGGATTCTCTCGGTTACCACCACTCTTTAGTAGCGCCTATGACCTACATCACGCCTTGAATCCAACTAAGAGTGCTTGCGATTGCTCAGGATGGCCTATATAATTCAAAACTATAATATGTCTTATCAAAATAATTAACTTGTATACAAAGAAAATATAATTCTGAGCTTTATATCTATCTACTAAATAAACCATGGACTTTCATATAAACTTTAAAATCACCTTTTCAATTCCTTAGGAGTAGTTGCCGCACTAGTAAGACCTGGAATTCCTTGCCAGCTCACGTGTTTCCTTCTACCTACAACCCTGGATCCTTGAAGAGGGGCCTGAAAAAACATCTGAAGCTATTAAGCTGAGCGCCACCACCATTGTTAACATAGTACGTGTTTGTAAAGTTGACCCGCTTTCCTGAGACTTTGCCATCAGCTTACCATTGGGCAAGGTGACGTCAAATTAATGTACCCTATATTGAATTCTATTCTTATTGAATTGCTTCTGTGTGTTACGTGCCCTATATAAAAAAGACTTTCTGGACAAGCCCACATAGTCGAGCTACCAGATGTCAAAATTCCCAGTTTCTATACTATCGAACGTAGTGACAACGCAACACAGCGTTGATGTCTTTCCCAGTTAGTTTCTTTTGTATGTATGTATCTACTAGGATACAGTTAATATTTTTATTTTAACTGAATGAGTACCTATAACTGTAGTATAGTTATGCTCATACTATAGCTGCACTTTAATAGATACAATAAATATTATGATTCCCACACATTGTATAGAGCTTTTTATCTTAATTAAATTTTATCAAATTTAACTGAGACAATTCTCCACTTAGTGTCGTAATTAAAATGTAGTTCTAATAATAGGTGGGGTAATAAAAAATACTTCTTTTCAAACAATGTTAAATCTTAGCACTGTTTGCACTTCGTTTAAGAATTAAATTTCCGCGGATTTTCGGATTTGCTCACCACGTCCTAAAATCGGCGTATTCGGTATCTAACTGTATTCTGTCGGAGTAGATTTGTACAATTCCGTATAAACTTATAAGCATTATGACTTCCCAGGTGAAATAATCACATTGATGGTTCGCATACGACGGACTCTGGCATAGTGTTAGAGCGTTTGACTGTTATGGTGATCGCAGGTTCCATTTCCGTTCAATGCAAACCTCTAGGGCGAGAACACAATGAAACGGTTGTCTTGGGTCGAACTGATTAGAACTTCATCTGTCAGTAATGTCACACTCAGCCGGTTTCAAATACCATTGCAAGGGAATCCATTTCTAGGAACAGCAAACCCACTTCTGCAATTTGTTTCTTTTCAAAAGTTAATTTGGAAAGTGTCCAGAAGGATCTCCAAAAGCCAGCGTGCCTATCGGTTACCGAATCCGCCAGCCTCGAACGAATTCTCAAACTGGAATACCTACTGCTTGCTCGGCCAGAAGTAAATCTTATAAATATTTTCTTTCGTGCAAACCCGAAGTACTACCGTTACTTTTCGTTGGTGGTCAGATCACCACTGTTAAATTATCCACTGACTGCGAAAACAGCCGTTACTTCTACACAGTGCCCTCTGATGAATCAGAGAAATGCACGATAAATCGCTGTTGTCCAAAATGTGGATCAGTCATTCACACATTTCTGCTGAGCAGAGCATTAGCGAAAGAAGAAGCGCCATCTCACAGAAAGTAAAGAGTAGGAATAAGCACGTCTGTTCCTCAGTATACCACAAGATTTTCTAGCCTATCAATCAAAGACAAAAGTCAAAAATCATTTATAATGTATGGACCATTAAAACGGCACTTACAAAACGTCAAGTTTAAAAAATCTAGACTAGTTTAGCAAATGGACCACATTTTCACCCTCTCAGTCCGAAGTATTTAATCTGTACATAATATACCTATTTAAATATTCGTTGTCATATCTTTATTTCGCACTATTATTATTCATCTTTTTTATGTAATGACATACTTCGTAGTCTGACTAAAGGCACATTCGCACAGTTTAGCTATATTCCTTATTATTTGCACATTTCGCACTACCTATTAATATTCATATTCACACGACATATTTCGCACTATTTTCATCTTTTTTATGTAATGCCATACTTCGTAGTCTGACTTAAGGCACATTCGCACAGTTTAGCTATATTCCTTATTATTAGCACATTCAAAAATTTGATTGTTTAAGTGAAACGTACAAAAAATTCCTACCATCTGATACTGCACATTTGATTCATGACATTGCTACAAAACAAGGTCAGTGGTACAACACAAATACCGTCATACCTACAATTTAACACGACATTACGAATACGAATTCGACTTCCGCGCAAAACGCGCTCAGATTGTACGTTATTCTTTGTCATATTGTGATTATGTATTAGATGGCAGTCGCTTCAAGGAAAATATCGAAGCTAAGCCAAACCCAAGTTAGACTACTAAAGTGAACCCCAGTTGCCAAGGTGAAAGCATCGGATGCGACTGGGATTAACGCTAAGATGATGATGAAGGAAATCACCACAAATACGGTAATGCTCTCGCCATCCCCGTTGCCCAGGGTGCACCGCGTGGAGGTTTCCAATAAAGCATCCGAAATTAAAAGCCCAACCCTCCTACATTCCTCGTGCAGTTACTCAATAAAATTACATTCTAAACCGGAAACAAAGTGGTCATTTAGTATTTACTCCTTTTAAAAAATATTTGGCTTCAAAGATAAGTTTATTGCTAATAAGGTTTCTGATGATCTCTTGGGTAAAATTGCTGTATCCGCTGGCACCTGTTTCATAAGCTAAGATCTTATGGACTTTCTTCCATTTAATTTACGATGTTTCTTAGACAGATTTGATTCTTATGATTGACACTATCGAATGATGCCATTAAAATACAGGAGTTTCTTTTTAAAAATAAAGGAATGTTTCATTTGAGTGAAATTTACTATCTCTAATATTTGGAGTACTTCCCCTCCAGGTAAGGTTAAAATCTTCCGCCCTGTACACAACTGAAGAAACATAATTTAGAATAAATGTCTGTACAACAATGGCTTAAATGGCTCTGACAGATGACAGCTCAGATTTATTAATATTTATATTACATGGTGTGACATGTACAAGAGATAATACCTATATCATCATTTATTAGAATTATGTGAAATTAGAATTTATGAGTCAGACTAAGCTAATAGACAGTGCTCTGAAAAATCAAACTGTGAACGCAATGCAATCAAATCATACAGTTAATGAAACATATTTAGATACAAGCAAAGGATTGACTTTGAAAATTTACAAATAAAGCCCCATAGGACAAATAAAGAGAAAGGCCCGAAAACTGTAAAAATATACATACAATACAAAAAAAAACATTTTTCCATTAATACATTTTAACCTACTCCAGTTTACTACTCGACATAAGCTCGTTCTTCCACTTGGCCGTTGGGTGTGCGTGTCGACTGCTCGGCCACTATGTCGTAGAAAAAGAACTAATGTCAGCATTTCGAAGGAGTTTGTAAAAGACGAACAGTGAAAGTCGCAAATTCGAAGAGTCAATATTTAGAAAATTATAAGGGTTTAACCGTGGCCGCGCAGTCCGCACGAATTCAACTGCACGGCCACGAGTTCTCTTAAACGGAGGTACCTACAAGTCTAATTCTTTTTGCTAATCACTGATACGATTTCGAAGAAAATGTAGATTATAAAAATAAAGCCCTACTGTTTGGACTTCGCGACCAACAGCATTCCAAAGTTTGGCCGCGCAGTCCGCACAAAGCGAACCGCGCGGCCACCAGTTCTCTTAAACGGAGTGTTGTAAAAGTCTAATTCTTTTTGCTAATCACTGATACGATTTCGGAGAAAAATTAGATGGTAAAAATATAGCCCTAAACGACAAATTTTACTTTGTTTTTTGACTTTTACACCCATCCACTGCACAATAATTTCCACAACACTAATATTTTTTATCCAATATTAAGGTAGGTAGACAGGTACTATATTGTGTTTTTACGTACTTAATTAATGTAATGTAATCGAAAGTTAATACTTTACTTTTTTTAAAAACGACATTTTAAGATCTAAATTTATAGAAGTATACTTCTAATTAGTAAATAACACCTTATATAAGTGCGGCAAATGCTCAGAATAGTTGTGGGCCGCTTCATCTTTCTGGAAAGTTACAAGTGCCATCAGGCGAATTATCGTCCCGTCCATTTGTCTTCTTTGGGTTGGGCAGTTCGTTATCGTCGTGGTGATTTGCTAAGGTTTGTTTCCTTGATGGTTGCTGCGGTTGGGATTGTTGAACTGTGGGAGAGAGGAGGGTTCTGCACCCTATAAGAATATAATAAAAATAGGGTTCACCCTATTTTTTCCCTCGATTTTAGGTTTTAAGTTCTGTAGGTCGTGTAGTTCTTAATTTTAGGCTTTATTCATACTGTCTACATATTCTTCGAAATGGTATCTGTAATTAGCAAAAGAATGGGAATTCTACTAAGCTCCGTTTAAGGACCATTTAAGAAAAACCGTAGCCGCGCGGTACGCTTTTGTACGGACTGCGCGGCCAAACTTTGGAGTGCTGGAGGTCGCGAAGTCCAAACAGTAGGGCTTTATTTTTATAATCTACATTTTCTTCGAAATCGTATCAGTGATTAGCAAAAAGAATTAGACTTGTACGTAGCTCCGTTTAAGAGAACTCGTGGCCACGCAGTTGAATTCGTGCGGACTGCGCGACCATGGTTAAACCCTTATAACTTTCTAAATATTGACTCTTCGAATTTGAAGTTTTCACTGTTCTTCTTTTACAAATTCCTTCATATGCTGGCATAAGTTTTTTTTTCTACGACATAGTGGCCGAGCAGTCGAAACGCACACGGCCGTTGGCCGTCCAACGTCCTTGTATGTAACTTCTTGGTAAAAAATAATGAAAAATAATTCAGACCTTTGAGATTTTTTCTTGATAATACAGGGTTACTGGTAATTCGACGTATCCCTGTCAGGGGGTGTAAGAGGTCCCAAAATGCTACAATTTTGACTAACTATATGTTTGGCCGAAAATTAATAGTTTTCGTAAGTAATTGACTTTTGACTTTTTTCCGTATTCACCCATAACAAAGGGCGACTTTAAAAAAAAAATACCGAATGATACTCTAATTTATTGTTGTGTGTGATTAATTTGCTAACCTAAAATAGTAATAAAACTAGTAAAAACTCTTTAAATAAAAAAATGGTGGACCATTTTATGAAAAAAAATATAAACTTTTCTCCAGTAATTATTATTTATTCCAATAAAAATACTTGTGACATCGAGCGTACAAATTACGGAAATAACTTATGCGTTTATTGAGCTTACCAAAAAGGTAATGACATCCAGGTGAAGTAATTCCACGAATGATTTGAGGGAAGTCATTTTATAAAAAAAACGTACTTACGCGTGTCAAAATTGTAAGCCATTTGACAGTTCTGAATTTAGGTAAAATAATAAACGGATGACCTTATGCCCGATGTGCCGATTCTAAACAATAAAAATGTCCTTAGTGCATTTTAAACCGCACTCATTAAAACTCGCCTTTCTTCATAAACATGTTATTTCACATATGTCACAATATATTATTTTCTGATTGTCATTACCTTTTTGGAAAGCTCAATAAACGCACAGGTTATTTCAGTAATTTGTACGCTCACTGCCATTGTATTTTTTGGGATAAATAACAATTACTGGAGAGCAAGGTGAAAATTGAAAAAAAATCCTACTAATATTATAAACGCTAAAGTTTGTACGTATGGATGAATGGATGGAGGGATATTTGTGTTACTCTTTCACGTAAAAACTACTGAATGGATTTTAATGAAACTTTAAAATAATATCACGATAACCGACATCCACGCGATCTACCTACTTACCAGAAATGATTGTATCTAACTAAAAACGCAGTGTTAAACATGACCAAAAGTAGATTCTTGAATAAGTAATCCCGTATTGCATTATTTGATGAAACATGCACAAAAAATTATACGAGACTAACTTTTGCCCGCGGCTCCGCCCGCGTGGATGTCGGTTATCGTTTAGTGTTGAGCCGACACTATTGAGCATTAAATTCGCCTCTCTACTCAACTTTGTCCTCGCTTCTGTTTTCGACTTTCTACTAACCTCTCCACTGGATTCTCTAGTCACATATCTACTCGCCCCTGTAGTCGACTCTACTTGACTTTCTATTTGACCTCTACACGCCTATCTACTTGCTCCTATAACGATCTCTACTCGCCTCTTCACTCGCTTCTATATTTGGCTCTTTACTCGACTGTGTCCGTTCCAAAGCTCTAATCCACCTTTGTTCCAATTTTCATGAGTATATCTACCAACAACAACTTTTTAACATATTCACCCCCTAACCCCCTTAGGAGGGGCCTTTTACCTTCTTTTTTCAGGATAAAATGTAGCATTATGTACGTTCCCTAGCTTATATCCATCTCGGTACCAAATTTCATCGGGGTGTCTTCAAAAATCACAAACTTTCATCCCTTATCCCCCCTTAACTCCTTTTTTGCGATAAAAGGTTACCTCTGTTTGTTCCCAAGCTTTAATCTATCTTTGTACCAAATTTCATCAGGATATCGTCAAAAATGACAAATTTTCATTAGAAAGCCATATCCCCCCCCCCCCTTCTACCCTCTTTTATGGGATCAAAGGTAGCCTATATCCGTTCTCAAACTTTAACCTATCTCTATACCAAATTTCACAAATAATGACATTCATGGTCTCACTCTCCCCTTCAACCCCCCTTTTCGCTATAAAAGGTAGCATATATCCGTTCTCTAGGTCTAATTCATCTCTGTACCAAATTTCATCAGGATATCTTCAAAACTGACAAACTGTCATCCCCTATAAGCCCATGTTCATTCCGAAGCTCTATTCCACCTCTGTACCAAATTTCATTAGGATATCTACAAAAATGACAAACTTACATACAAACTTTCAACCCCTATTTCCCCCCCTTGAACCCCCTTTCTTGCAATAAAAGGTAGCCTATGTCCGTTCTCTTATATACCTCTGTACCAAATTTCATCAAGATCGGTTCAGTGTTTTAGGCGTGAAAGCGTAACATACAGACAGACAGAGTTACTTTCGCATTAATAATATTAGAATGGATGCTGTGCTATTTTTCGTGTGGAAAAGCCCACAAAAAATCATAATATTATCTACTTCTTAAATTCTGATTAGATAACAAGTAGGTAAATATTTGTTTGCAAATCTCAATTACTAGTACTCGTAGATTATCCGATTAGATGTATCTTAACTTGTAGACAGCAATGTGCTCAACGTGAGCAGTTGAGCACATTGCTGTCTCTATGAATTAATGGCACTGGTAGAAATTTATCTCTAATATGACTAGACTTGTAAATATCAATGAATCGTACCTACAGCGGGTCTATTATTGTTATCTGTGATATTACTTGACATGAGTATCAGTGTGCTCGCTAACTTAGAATTTAAAGTACTCAAGATATTTCTTGACTGGTTAACAATTCTGCTCGTAGCTTAAGTTATTCTTTTTCTAATTGATTGACTTGTAAATATTGCTGTACTCGCTATTTTATTAATGAATAGGTAGTAATTAGCAAGCACGAAGTGACCTATTTCCCCACCAAGGTTTATGGTTTTTCTATTGTCAGTTGCATTGCCACCGCTCAATGTCCATTATCTGAATAAAGATTACTTTTTTCCTGTAGTCGTCAGTTGGACTTCCCCAAAACGATCGGAACAGAAAGTTATTCTTCGAATTTGAAGCGAGACTTTATTTATCTTATTAGAATGCGGATGGAAGGTCATTATGCTGATATCATATTTAAAGGTCCCTGCCTACGTGTGACTAATCTAAACATTACATAAATACTAACTGTACTTGCTGGCTTTATTCGTGTGCACTTAGATCTGGGTTTTAATTTTAAGCCCAAAATCCAAATTAATGACCTGAAATAAGAGTAGCTGTTACGCCTTATAACATCAGCTAAATATCTGGTATTGAAAGTGCTAAATTATACAACTACAGATACTATAAATTGAAATTATGAGTAAATTAAATTAAAATATTGACCTTCATCAGCTTTTGGTAATCAGTTCTTAGTGTGGACCTACAACTTATTGCCAAAAGGTGCGATTATCCTTCCATACGAATAAAATAGAAATTTATTTTAAAGATATGTTCAATCAATTGGCGTCTTCATTTAACTACAGGGTGTTCATTAAGCGCCGTATGGGTAATTAATACTTGATTTGTTCGTCCCAGATACGGTTGGCGCATCACAAGCTATGTTGGCGCCGGGCCTAACTGTTCGCTGGTATTTGCGCATGAAGCTCTAACATAGATTCGTGTAACCACTATTTAATATTTATTAATATTTTGTTTACCAAGCAACCATGCCTTTGATTTAGCCTCACTGTCTGAAGCTTTATTCTAGCTTTTAAAAAATACTTGTTGCTTGAACAGTAATACAGAACTATCTATCAGTGAATAATACAGAACAGAAATATCAGTGCTAACAACAGTAATTAGTGTAATTACATTACAATATTTATATTCTTGTAGTTATCTAACATATAACGGGAGTAAAATATGAAAATAATTGAATTTAATTCCCAAAGCCATTCTAAGAATATTTCAAACAAGCATTTGGACTTGCATAAAGCTTGCGGTATTGCATCGGCCGACGCGACGCCTGAGTGATGGACCGCCCTGACACGAATAGGGCCAACACAAAGCGGCCTAACTGTATGCGACAGGATGACCCGACATCAGATGGGGTGACTTACGACTTTCTGCTCTCAATTAAGCCTGCTTAACTTGCAACAATGAAATGCCATTCCATTTACAATATTGAAACCAGTATAAGTTATTAATCACGAGAATCTAAATTGTTGATAATGATTGTAAACGATGTCCGTGGTCCACGAATGTTTTACTAATTTGGTACGTATTGGTTACGTCACCGTAGCAAACCTACTTGAACTCCAGTACATGCATATTTTATGTAAATAAAATGAAGATGCGTGCAGACAAGAAACAATTGTCATCAGTCTCGGTCTAGACTTTAAAATGTTACTAGTTGTTTGTTAATGTAGGTGATACCTACTGTGTATTTATAGTGATGGTACAGTTCTCATCAAATTTACAGTATATATACTTAACCACCAGGGATTGTATGCTCTAAGCGATATTGGTTACTTGCACTGGAACCAAACCTCCAAATATTTTTAATCGCCTATACATCATTTGAATACTTGGGTTAACGGTTAAAATGGGTTATCCATACCGTTACATAATTCCCCTGAGGAGTGCATCTGATGAAAATTGATGTATGATCGTGCGGTGATGGTGCGGGTGTGTGGCGGGGCGCGCGGTGGCGGCTGTGCTGCGCTTGCGACTCTCACCGCCTTATCTCTCGCGACCTCCGGTAGACGCGCACGCACGCCGCGCTCCGAACCTCCCGCTATCGCGTCGCGTTCGCGCTATGCCGTCTCTTCGACAACAAACTTATGTGCACACTTACTCCTACTTTTTTATATTTTTCAAGTGTAGGACGTAGTCCGGAAATGCGTCTGTGAACCGATTATTTTGACTTAGTGTTAAATTATAAGATTTTAGTTGTTTTAATTCAGACTATACTAGTATAGACAGAATACTATAAACAAAAACTGGAATATAACGACGATGGTGTCTGAAGGGGCTCTGCCCGTAGTTTGGTGTATACGCGATAATCAACTTGTGCCTCACCAAGTATCCGGTGTTAAATTACAGGGTGCCGTAACAGGAGCCCATATAGCGGCTGTAACAGATTTTTTACGTATGGTAGCAGGGACTCCCATTGTTCTACCGCATACGGAAGTGCCTGAAGACATCGATAATGACATTAATCAAGAAAAAGAAAACTCCACTCGAAGGCGGAAAATGTCAATGCAAGTTGAGGTGCCCTGTGTTTTTCTCAGCGAAAGTGCCTTACAAAAAGCTAGGAGTCGTAGTAATTCTAGAGAAGAACAGGTAACAATTGACAAATGTAATATATCAACAGTTACCAAATTTTTAGAAAGTCAATCATCTTTTCTAAGTTCTTCTGATATTTTAGAAATGCAAGAGCTAGAGGACAATCGTTTTGAATCTGTTAGAGACAATTTAAAGTGTAATTCATCTGAATCAATAATATCAGGTGGTGAAAATCATACTCAAAGAATAACAAGGATTATCGACTTAGATGACTTAAATCCCAGCAAAACCATTATAGAATCTGAAAGAGAACATCCTCAAAGGATAACTCGAATTATAGAATTTGAAACTGATCAAGCACCCACACCGGTATCTAATGATGTAGAAAATGAAACGTTACAAAGAATTACAAGAATAATAGAATTAAACGAAGACAATTCATTTTCTACCATTACAAACAGCATAGAAACGGAAAAAGAATGCCCTCAGAGATTATCTAGGATAATTGAACTCGAAAAAGAAAATCATTTTCCTAGCATGGCAAAAATAATTGAAATGGAAAATGACATTTCAAATGAAAGAAGAATTTCCTTGACGAATGAACGCGAAACCGGAGGTGGAAATGTCGAAAATTGTATCGAGGAAGTGACAGTTAGGTCTAAGCTTGTGCATCGAAATACCCCTAGATTTAGCCTTGACTCTTCATGCTCCGAAAACTCTTATGTTAATATCGAGTGTATAAAGAGTTTGCAGGATGTTAGAAAAGAGGAGAATATTGAAAACGGAGTGTGTCCTGAGATTTTTCCCACTGGGAGATCCATTCATTCTCGGTTCCCGAGAAAAAAAACGTCCGTATGTTCGATTGGCTCTTCGGACTGCGACGATGAGGTAGATGTTATATTTAAATCCAAACCTAAATCTAGTCAATGGGTAAGTTTGGATTGGATACCGCCGCCTCCCAAAGAAGAGCCAGTGATTATGCAAGTCTGTGATAAAAATGATTTTATAACAAAATGGATAGCGGAACAAAATTCTCAAGACGCGATAATTATTGCGGACGAAAGGAGGAGAAGTCTTCCCCCTAAATCAAACGAAGTTTATCTTCAAAATATGAGAAGATTTAGCGACGGATTGCAAATGTGTAAAGAAGATGCAGCCAGCGATTCTCCTGCTACAGTAAAATGGAGATGGCATGATATGGTAAAGCGACATCTTCAATTATTAAGAAGTGAGAAAGGTCTTAGACGCCAAAAAGGGAGTTGGAAGAAAACCGCAAGACGTTTATCTGGTACAAACATGAACAATAAAGAGTTTGAATCTTTACCATTGGATACATATATGAAACTTCAAACTATGCCGTAAGTGCTCAAATGTTCTATTTAATAAGGCTCCATATTACTAATTCTATCTTTTAATGTTACTTATGTTTCCCAAAGTCTGATTGCATAGGAATCATTATTTTGATCAATTTATGGATCATAATGGCCCTCCTTTAATCCATGCATAATTTATCGGATCAAAATGTACCAATGGCACTGCTACAGTACCTACTTGTAGTAAGGATTACCATTTACTGACATCAATTTAATGTAATATCTTCTAAAAAGGAGTAAATACAAAAAAGAACACGGCAAAAAGAAATCCTATAATATGCCATGAATAGACAATATCACGTAAATGTACCTAACTGACGAATAAAAACCAGCAAAATGTGAGTGCAACTGTAAAAGCTAAAGGCAACATCTACAAAAATGACATGTACACTACATGAGGTTAAATGTTGTTACTTAAATTGTCCGCCACCTCCAACGTCCCTGCCACGTCTCTTCTGTAAAAATCGCGCCTAACATACACATACACACACATCAATATAATAAATAGTTTCTGGGTTACTTAGGGCCTTTGTGACTAGATCGATATCCATTTATCTGTGATTTGTCGTCGTTATTGATAAGGAGCCGTGTTATGAGAGCGGGTATGAGGCACGCGCTTCCGCAAGGCCGATTGATTAGAATGCAGGGAGCTCGCGTCCAAGGCTACGGTTGCGCGGTCGGTCGCTGCACCGGTGGCCACTGTCTTCCTCTCCATAGTTCGGCGACTGGAAGTAGGCTCAGGAAGTGATGCGTGAAGGTGACGTTTACAAACTTTACGGCCTGTTGATCGGAAGCGACTGTGCTTTGAATTTTCGGCAAACCTTTTGTTCGTACATATTGTACACTTCCTCAATCCTCTACATATTCTGTAGCTATGCATTTTCTTTATATTTTGACTGAAAATCTATGCCCCGCACAGTTTAGAACTCATAATATTTAACAACATGAAACAAATCCATAAAACTCATTACTTGTTCAAACAATGATTAGGGAAACGGCTTAAGCTGAAACGAGGTAAACGGATGCGCCGACGTCAGTTTCACTGAACCTTGAAAATTACTCCATTTGCACAATTACAAACTGCTTATCAAAATAATTAAAATCATTATTCCACTCTTGAATCACTATGGTAATTTATATGCAAAATCATTTATGAAATACATAAAAACAACTACGAAAGAAAAAATATCTTAGTAAGCATCTATTTAGATACAATACTTACGTTAATTTTGTTGGTTTCATATTTTGTATTATATTTATGGAGCATCTCAGTGCATACAATTTTTCATTTTGGTGTCTCCGACATCATACATAATCTGTGTTTTGTTTATGTGACCACTGTTCTGAAAACACGAATGTTGTTTTCGACGTGGATCAACACGGCTATTGTACCAAATGGGCATAACGTTCTTTGGCGCAAACAAACGCATTCACATCGAAATATTTGCTTGATTTGTGTTTTCTCACAGAACTTGTTCTTTTCAAGTAAAATCTTGATTATTTCGATGTAGGTGTGGTGGACTTGCCACCAGCTTGCGATTGAGGATATTTAATAAAGTATATTTATTAATTAAACTGATCTTTAGTATGTAGAGCAAAATATAAAAGCTGTAAAATGTGTACCTAATGTATATGTGTACTCTTGTTATGCTTTTATCTCTGGTATTTTTTTCCGGAAATCTTATATTTTGATGTAAAATTATTTGCGTCTTGGATGTAACATTCACATCTTATGCTGCGACTGTGTCTCCAAACGTCCTAACGACTATGATGCTTAATTTCAAATTAACAATTTAATTAATAAATTTTAAAGTTCCATGAATAAATATTAGTTTCTCGTTTAATCTATTTTAAAATGATTTGAAAATTAAGAAGCACAGTGTTATCATGTTAAACAATTCCTATCTTACCATGTCTGGTACCTGGTAAGATACTACTACTAAATTATTGGCCAAACTTTCCGAAACCTTTTATCTCCGAAAGCAAAAATGTAATGTAACTCTGCAAGAAGAAAAATTACTGCATTTTCCTTAAACATTTTGTGACAAGCAGTATATGGCCAACTTGGTTACAACACTAGTGGGCACCAAAAATGTGGTGTGTATTGCCAAATACCGCGTAATTTAAATATTGACAAAAAATTAAAGCAGACTAAAATTGGTTTTGTAACATCAATTGCTTCTTGCTTACTTTCACTATGTCGAACATTTAGGTTCCGTTTCGTGACGTCTCACAGTGGCTGTATCGGTAGCATTAAAATAACTTTTTTTTATAATTTCTGCATTTCGCTTTCTATTAACACCGTGAAACAAGCTACTTATCGTATCTTATCACGTTACAATAAAGTTTGCATATTAAATATCCCGTATTAAGTATCCCGTAATCAGTTCGACTGCATATAGTCACAGATTCAGTGCAAATGTTCTGGTTATCGAACAATAACTTCGCAATTCAAATGTTTCTTTGTACAACAAGACGCGTGTAGAAAATCGATGAAAATGACTCGTTTCTTATCATAAGACTTGAGGTCGTCTCTTGCGAAAGAACAATACAACTGGTTTTATGATTTGTTTTTAGTTTTTATGCGAGTGGAGCGCTGCACTCGCTGCCTGCGAACAGCGACCTCCATTGCCGATAATATAATTATTGCTTTTGCGGATGTTTTCAACTAAACAATATTCAAATGAGTCCAACTTCAACTCCAATATCATGTATGAGGATACGATATTGTAAAGCATCATTATTCCATTAAATAAATTTGCTAACAGTTGACAATATCATAAAAAAAATATTGTAGACATACTAATTTACTAGCTGTCGCCCGCGGCTCCGCCCGCGTGGATGTCGGTTATCGCGAATCGGACTATAATTTGAGATTTAAACTATCCTATCTCTCAAGTTGGATCGAACTGCACATGGTGTGCGAATTTTATTATAATCGGTTAAGTGGTTTAGGAGTCCATTGAGGACAAACATTGTGACACGAGATTTATATATATTAAAATGTTGCTAGCCGCGTATGTTGTAGCATGGCCAGGACCCAAACCCTAAGAAAGACCACTATGCATACAATAACTGCCATTACTAATTTGTATCCAGTACCCACAATCACTTGCTTTACGTTTCACACCATGCCCTAACATGATAGACAGAAGGTATTTAAGTTTTACGACTCATTGTGAGCTTCGCTAATAGTTCGCACTACGCTGGCAGATTCCTAAATGTTTTCTATCTTAAAATTAATACAGCTTTGATTGTTCTCGTGACTACGTCAATCATTACAGCTGCCTATCAAATCAATTATTTGTTTATAGCGACTTGACATTATTAACCATTATAACTATTTCTGGGCATGCATCTGAACTTAGATAACACTTCATTAAGACATCGATGTCGTGATTTAAATGATCGATATTCTTATCGGTCACTTGTTTGAAGAGTAACGGGCAAACTCATATTACTTGAGAAAAACACCGTTTAAAATACAATTATCCCAAACGGGGTTTTTAGTTCATGTTTAATTTTTTCTCAAACGTTCTTACTATTTGCCTATCTTCAACAGTTTTCGACTGGTCCAAAATAAAGCAACAAATTGTTTAAAAGAAAATGTTATAACGAAATTCTTAAGTCCACCACAGGATCCCACGCTTTAATGGTTATTCTCCACAATACAAACGGTGCTACCATCGCGGGACTAAATACAATTTACTCGACTCTTAGGCCTTGAAAAATATCACGAACCGGCAATTATAGCCCACTTATACGAAACGTTTTGTCACAGGTGGAATATCTATTTCTTTTTCTTAATACCTAGTTAATATAACCGATGTCCATCATTACCTACCTAACATCCTGTAAGAATTGCCATTACCCGTCTGCCTATAATGATTGACTAACAAGGTATTGTAGTCAATATACTTGTTTGATTAGACTGCATACCAATGTTATCGAGTCACTGCTATCTGTGCTAAAAAAGATCATGACGAAACGGTATCGATCTATCGTCTAAAAAAAGACTAGTATGGAAGTTTAAGGCAAGTACTCGTTCATCCTGAGAGGGAGACCCTATAATTAGATTACCCATCTAGCGAGCAACCCGGAGCCAGGCGAGACTGGCTTAGCAAAAAGTTGTGGCTACATCGGCACGCGAAGGTCGATGACCGGCGCTTCTGCTTAACTCACACTATATTATAAAACTCAGAACGAAAGTCGCGTAATTAATTCACCATGAAAGCGCCACTCAACGTTTTTGTGTCAAAGGGTTTAAGCCTCATAAATCTTG
Organism: Eilema caniola; assembly: GCA_949126895.1. NCBI lineage: Eukaryota > Metazoa > Arthropoda > Insecta > Lepidoptera > Erebidae > Eilema > Eilema caniola. The sequence continues at coordinate 8,802,818 of OX421478.1, forward strand.
TTCACGGTTGGGAACGAAGCTTACATAACTGTCCGCTATCAGGTCAAAATATTATACAATATAAACGTGGAACTAATGCTAAATTTATATTATCAAATAATAATACATCATATTCGACACGTCGTTCCTAGATAGTCTTTAATTAGCATTTCTAGGTTAAATAAATCTATCAGCGAGTTATCATGCCATACTATAGGATTATTTTAATTGAGAGCTTACAATACGGAAATTTGATTATATAAGAATTCTAATAATATGTTTATTGGGATTTCCGTCTCCTCACCTTTAACCACTGAACAACCTGCCTATGACATTCTATTTCGAATTGTTTATTTCATGACAGCTGATGTTACGCAAGTGACTGTTATTGATTTTCTTCGCGGCGAACAATTGAATGAAACACACACACATACATTGTATATCTTAATATATATAAATCTCGTGTCACAATGTTTGTCCTCAATGGACTCCTAAACCACTTAACCGATTATAATAAAATTCGCACACCATGTGCAGTTCGATCCAACTTGAGAGATAGGATAGTTTAAATCTCAAATTATAGTCCGATTCGCGATAACCGACATCCACGCGGGCGGAGCCGCGGGCGACAGCTAGTAGCTCTATATATATTCTTTCATGCAAATTTTACATTGACAACGATATTAATAAACCCAACACTTTTACTCACCTCTACTAAACTTGAGACAATGAGTCAAAAGTCAAATTTGCACGATGCTATTTGCACTTTCTAAGATCTGCAATTGAAACATAGTAAAATAAATATAGCGGCAAACTAGCTTGTGTGTATAAACTTTCATCTCGGGACCATCAAATCGGGAACTCGCTTGTCAAGTTGCCCGACATTTTGTTCAAATATCACAGATAGACATAACTTTTTATAAACATTAATATCCGTACACACCGCTAATCTTGTTTCACTTCATTCAATGTCGTTTTCGTACCTGAGTTATGCAAATCTCCACGTTCATATAAGAACCGATAAAATGAAGTCATACAGTCCTTTATATTTTGTATTATGTAGGCCTAATAACATTATGACCAAAATGATTCATGCTACTGCAGATGAGGATTTCTCTCCGGCTTAGGGGGTCAAGGTCGTTCTATCTGGTTAGCAAAACGACCGCTTCAAACAGCGAACCGTTAATCTTTTACCAGTTCGCTCTAAATCACGTTATTTTTATGCAGTATTTCTGTATTACCTGTAATCGTGTTTACGCCCAGCTTTCTGGTTTGTCGTTGTTCTTTGAATCGTCCCCATAACCAATAGCAATAACAGGCTTTAATCATTTGTAGTTTGACAGGAAAATGTCCAAATTCTAATTTTTCTTACGCTGCCCTAAACTTACTTAATTCAAATTTACAGTCCAGATAAGGCTCAAAACTGACTTTCTAAGATCTATTTCGCTTAGATAATTTTTGCTTATAAACATTGAATTCATATTAGGTGTTCGTACACCTTTCAATAATAATTACTTTCCGTCTAGTCGTGATTACATCTTGTTATGTACACTTTCTATTTAATAGTATTGAGGAAATTAAGTAGCGTCATAAAAATAGTGCATCGTTTATGTACTCAGTATGCGTTTCCACGTTAAGACCTTCGAAGCTATCTGCTAGTAACCGATCTATGACCCTAAGTATGCCCTTAGTGCGTGACGAGGTCTTACCGAAGGTATTCATAGTTACCGTCCGTGGCGCCCTTTTCATGTCTCGCTTTTATAGCTGATGCGACATTGTCCATAATAATTTGCCTTCGTAATATCCTATGAAATTACAATTGGCTCGTTATAGTCTGGTTGACTGCAACAGAATTTATACTACACTCAGACCAAGGTGGTCTTTCGGATTATGTTTACCCACTTGAGCTGGTCTGTCAGCCTCCTCAACAAAAAATGTTAGTTAATAATTCAATTATTATATCCATTATACACGATGTTATTATTATTTGCCATTAGTGCGTCACCGGGTGATCTTTGTAAAATGCATTTCTGAATGGCAAACAATATTACCCGTTTATCAGGAAGGAATACATCCACCAACTCACACGTTTATTATTTTACGTTATTTCAGAATATTTATTGTTTTAAGAAATTGGCGAAAGGTGATTTTTACTTCACTTTTCTATTTACCGTTGCAGGATAAAGTTAACAGATTTTAGTAGGTGTGAATGTGTGATATAATGTCTTTCAAGAATTTTAAAATGTCTAAAACGTGCTAGTTCATTGTAAATCACAGTTACGAAAAGTATTGGTAAATCAGCTATGCAGTTTCTCTTCAACAAGCCATAATTATATGTATCTTAAAAGAAATATAGATAGATATCAGGCCTCAGATAACTATCATGCACTGAGTCGTCCGGTTAATTACAGAGCAAAAGTCATCCGTGATTCTCAGGCGGAACACGGTGAACGACGGTAATCAATGAACAATCAGTTTTACAGTCACGAGCGACACGAAATTATTGTTCTGTTATATGGATGATGCCATCAGGGTTGAAGCTTCTGAAATGAAGAATATAACTATACACAACAAAAACGAACCGTGCACCGCGCGCCGGTCGATTGAAGCAAAAATATATTGTTACAAAAATAACCCAGTTACATAGGCTTAATTAAATGTCTGTCGATTTCACACTAAACGACATAGGCCAGTAATTGTTTCTAAACTTTTTTCGCTTACAAGGTTGCTATAGTAAGTTGCAGCAGTTCTAAAAATATGATCGTTCCAAGTGACTTCTTTTTACAGCCTGCAGGTATATTTTCGTTTCAGCGTTATTTCTACTTAGAACTATTTTTATATCAAGAGCCCGTCGACCTCGCCCGTCTGTCGCGCGGGATTTGATGCAATACCAACTATTGTCATACCCGTACTGCTTTGTTTTGCAACCGCACCGACTGTCAAACGAAACATAAATTATATTGTTATTAGTACTATTATAATTGCTAAATTGTCTTCCATATCACTTACCTAAAATAAGTCCACAGACCCTACAAGTTCTATTGCTTCTGCATTGTATGTGATGCCAAGATATGATTCATCGTTAGCTTCGGGTCCTATGTTTAAAACGTTTTTCATACTAAGTTTGTCTCCACCGGTGTCGAACACAGTCACAAACATACGTCAATTGAATGTTGAACAGCATTCATTCGTGCTTGTTGAGTCACTGAAGTGCTTTCTGTACGAGAGCGATACCGGTCTTTAAACACTCATATTGTAATTGCGAAGATAATTACGTTGTACGGCATACTGGAATGCCCATCAGGTGGCCCTCCCGATGAAGTATTACCTACATTGTTGCTATTTGTGTTTGCTCCATATAATTGACTTTATAGCATCAATGGAAAATCCTTGTACCTATCTTCTTTTTTTTAAAGTCTTTAATATATCCATTTATTCAATATTCAAATTGCATTGTATGAAATCTATTCTATATTTTAAAAGTTAAACTAAAACTGTAAACTAAATATTTACACGAAAGTTCACGAAATAAATGAAATGAAATGAGGTCGAAGAGTTTAGGCGTCGAAAAATTCCTCCCGAGCTATGTCGACTGTTAACGTACCCAAAAAGTTGGCGGCATTGCCCCGTTGGCTGGCAATGCCAATCTGTTGTGCAAAAAAACAGGCCAGCCCTTTAGTCTCGCGAAGCATCAACCAGTCACTCTGCAATTTATTTGTAACTAGATGACCCGGCGAACTTCGTACCGCCAATTTTTTTCGGCCCGCGTGGCGTCAGATCCCATTCCCGCTGCACTCTCTACTATATTAAACATGTATTATACATACAAACCTTCCTCTTGAATCACTCTATCTATTAAAAAAAAACAGCATCAAAATCCGTTGCGTAGTTTTAAAGATTTAAAGGGAAGATTTTAAGCATTCAAAGGGATATAGGGACAGAGAAAGCGACTTTGTTTTATACTATGTAGTGAAGCGACCGCGTGCTCTGACCCCACGACCCCAGCGAGCGTCTCAACCCCAAACGGCTCAAATATAATTGCTGGTTTATATATATATATAAATTTCGTGTCACGATGTATGTTCGCGATTAACTCCATAACTACTGAACGGATTTTGATAAAAAAATTCTAACCATTTATTATATGGGTCCAACTTAAAAGATAGGATAGCTAACATCTCAATTTATCCCGCAATCCGAATTCCACGCGGGCGGAGCCGCGGGCAACAGCTTAAATTATCATATTTTTTTTCCTTTTGAGGGTCTCCGCACTGGGAAGGCGCAAGGGTGTGGACGAATGTTGGCGCCAAGGCGCAAACATCGATTGCGCATGTGTGTTTCTTTTTTTTTGTTCCGAATCCTAACCTGAACCTACTTTATTACAACTAAATTATTCAAATGTGGTTATATTGTCTGCTGTAGATATATCTCTAGAGTCACAGATTTCAAAATTTGATTAACACATTAGGTTATTTTTTATCTAGTATGTATTTAGATAAAAAAACTCCGATGACTTAATATGTGTCCCAACTATTTATTATTATGATCTTATTATATAGAGTTTTGAAATATTAAGTTTGTAAGAATTTGTTGATTTAAAGCAACACCCACAGGAACGGACGACAAAGATCTTTAACCTTTTGACATTTTTATATTATACAATAATATAATATTAGGTAATACGATTTCTTCATATTTAATTTGATAATAAAATTTATGGAAACAATTAAGTACTGTTGTTGGGCACTTTTGCACCAGGAGCGATCAGGGGCAGGTTGTTTGATTAGCACTTGCTTGGACTTTATTTAATATTACATATTTTAATTATATTTTAGAATTAAGGTGACATGACTAAAATTTTAGTATATATAACACAAACAATTTGTATAATTGTTAAATAATATGAATTTCTTGGAGCCATTAAGTATATGTATTATACTGCCAACCTCATTAAACACATTTACATTAGTTCGCTTTATTTCGTATCAAGGTTTTTGATAAGTTATTCTTTGGTTACAGATGGTACTTTCGCAAAATAAAACGAATCGAAGCGGAGAAGAAATTACTCCTTCCCGAGAACGAACATGGCGCTTTCCTCATTCGCGACTCCGAGAGCCGCCATAATGATTTCTCCCTATCAGGTAATATTTCCATAAATTCATAACATACACTTGTTGATAAATATCTGGAAATAGTTTGTGAAAAGTAAACATAGTTGAAATGTTATGTCATGACTAAACCATAGTTCTAGCATGATTCATCATATTATATCCCTCAGTACACTAACTACTATCCTATTACCTACTAATGTATCTACACTTGGGTACTGAACGCTACGAACACAGTGCCAAACCGGTTAAACTTTTTTCTAAGGTTCCTAGCATTAATGCCTCGTGGGAACAAAGACCGAACATCTGAATGGCTACACGCCTGCTAATTAATTACGTCTATATTATAAATGCACTACGGTGAAATTAAAACAAAACCACTGATTATTTTATCTAGTTAGTCAACACGTTCATTCATATTCAAAATGTTTGATATATTCAGACGTATCATTCGTTTTTAAAGCAATGACCCAGATATTTTATTTTATAATGTTCTCTATTCCGAAACAAAAACTACAGTCCCATTTGTTTGACTTGTAATTTCGTCTTAACTAAAACAGTATTGCATTAATTTTGTTTCTTACTTTTACGAGACTATAAACGTACCTACCTACGTCAAGTTTTATACAACCATACTGTACCAACTTAATTAAAAACAGAACAATATTACGATATCGATCACTTGCGTACTTTTTCTTTCCTGCTTGCGATGATTTAATAAATGTGTTCTTCTGTGACGATTATATCCTTATTTTGTCGAAATTGTCATGGCACTAACCTCGAACACTAGAATTTGTTAGCGTTTTCATCACTCAAAAAATATTCTTGAAGAAGGTTTAGTTACAAAATATATAATGCTGTAGCTCCAAGGTGACGAGGTGCGAATATAACGCAACAAAATGCTCTCAAAATTGGCCGAATCATTTTTATTTTGAATTAGGGAATTCACGAACGGAAAGTAACTATCTTGGTAGATTTCCATTAAAACGTATTAGATACATCTAGATAAAAATAGAACAAATAAGAACCATGATTAATTCGAAAAAATATTTTCCTGCATCTTGTGCAGTAGGAATTTTTTAATTCATTTATTTATTTAATTGTCTGATAGTTTTAATTGACATTTTATACACAGTGTGTTTTATTTTAACCTAACTTACGAAGTAATCTGGTAACCTCTGTAATAAAAGCGATGCATCAATAACTGTTCAATGTGGCCTCTATTTTATTCTATTCAGCCACGGGCACGTTTAACAGCACCTAGGTAAAAATATTCACAAGTGTGGAAAATATTCGTCTAATAATGTTTACTTCTCATTGTGCTATTGTGAGAAGTTACGCTATGATTGATAAATTACGGTGATAAGTAACATGATTCTTAATACTGCATGAAATAATGACTTCTATAAAATCTACGACAATAATATTAGCACATATATAACGGCCTAGTATAAAGTATCTAACGGCTTAACATATACTTACGTAACTACAACAGATATGAACGTGATAAACAGTAACCTATTTGTTAACCAGTGTATAGACAATCTACGTTCCTAATTTCATACTATTTTGAAGTTGTTGAGGAGGCTTGTCTTCAAGACAACAGCCAGTTGGAATTACAGACCGATCCTGATCGCCTTGCTCGAGCTACTGCGTTTTTCTTCCCAAATTCTTCTGTAAATGCTAATAATATTAACAAATAATAATAACGTTGATGGGTTGATAAAGTAGACTGATTTTTAAGCGTTATTATTACTTTAGAAAATAATAATGTTTTTTTATGAAAACAACAAAGCTATTCTTACTTTTACCGTTTATATCAGTAAATGTCTTGTTGATGTCCTATATTTTATGGGACTGAAAGTATGTTTGGTGAAATGAGGGCGTCTGTACTCCGAATTTCACTTAACTCGTTAATATAATTAAAGGTTGTAACTTTTAATTAAAGGTGAAACGTTGTAATGAGGACTCGAGTAGTATGATGTGTAGGAATTTTTATTTGCCATATTTAAATTTCGAGTAAGTATCTTGTCAATGCTAAAAATCAATGAAAACAAATACATATAATCACGCCTGTAAATCCCTGAAGGGGTATGCAGAGGTGTATATTAGCACCACGTTTCGCCAACTATGATTTTCAGTCAATGGAAGCATTTCAATACTAATGGTTCAAACACTACTCAGATACTTTGGCCATGTTAGTATTCTTTTTACCGTGCAGATTATTTCTTCCCTTACAATAAAATGATCTTTATATTAAACACTTCAGACTTCAGAGACAAATATACTAATTTTACACTATTTTAGATTACTCACTCACGCTTGACAGAAAGTTTTACTTTGTCAAAACTGGCTAGTGCCTAAGACAGTTTCTCTATTCCCCAATAGGCATACTTATAATATGTATTTTCTACTTAAAACACGCTGTATGAGTACTGTACTTCGAAGTATTTTAGTCACGTGTCAGTTGGTACGATGTAATGGTTTACATCGTAACAATATTTTTTTTAATCAAGGACGCTTTGTTATCTGTTAAACGGTTCTTTATAGTTATAGTTACAATGATCTGCCATTAAGATTTTAACCGTATTATAAAACGCATTCTTTCAAATTCTTGTTATTTCATAATATTTATAGATTGACTTAAATAGTATGCAGCTACTATCTTTACATCACACCTCGATACTCGTAAGTTAGATTAGTTATAGTAATTTATATGAAAATAATTGGTCAGCGAACAAACATAGTTAATTTTAATGAGTCACGATGCAGTTAATACCACATGATTTTAAAAACCAAACCTTTAGACTATAATTTTATTGTAAAATGCATAAAAAAACAGTAGTAGTCTGAGTTAGGTTTTCCTTATAATCTTGAATGAAAATGTAATCCGTGCTAATCTTCTTCGATTCTATAGTAGTACCTAATAATGTCCTTATGTTGAAGTAATCCTGAAAACACCGAATTTAGGTTTGGTACTGTTTTCTGTTCTAAATTTAACCTCAATCAATAACATGCTTGGGCGTGGACTGTGCGTAGACAAAATGAATGAAACCGTGATAATTATGTCCAGATAAATAGCTAACATATCCGTTGTACAATATTAAAAGTAAAAAAGAACCCTATTTAGGCGATGGAATGGGTGCCTGGAAGAGATCGCTTATAGCGATAAGGCCGCCATTTGTACATTATTCATATGTTGTCCGTACATGTACTGTATTTCTTTGGTGTACAATAAAGATTTATTTTATCGTATCTTATTATTTTCTTAATAAAAATTATATATATATTTCGAGGATCGTACGAAATGGCGCACATTGGGGCAGGCCTATGTCCAGCAGTGGACTGCAGTGGGCTAATTGATTGATTGATTGATATATATTTAATAATAGGCTAACGACTGTCTGATAAAAAGCTGTCATCGTATAAAATGTAATTAAACGCGTTTGTATTCAACTGTAGATTCGGTCTTAAAGGAACAAAGGCTTATTATATTGCAAACCTGAACTTATTTAATAGCAAATATTGCAAAGACTTGTTCCAATATGTCACGCTTACCACTGTTTAAAATGTATTGCTTGATACTGTTTACGTACGTTTGCTTGTAATAATTTAAATGATCATCGCCCAGTCGTGAACTCACGTTCCTCAATAGACAATAACTAAAGAGCAGCTGGCAGCCATAGTGTATGAAATCTCAACAGTAGATTATGGGAGGTTTAAGGTGACATAGAAAGCAATTTAATTTAATAGTGTCCGCTTTTAATTATTGATAGTTAGGTACTGTAAGTGAACCAAAACCATTTTGCAATCACTTTTTCAGTTCTCAATCGCTGACTTAAGCTCGTGTGGCAAGACAGAATTTCTTATCTGGCTTAAAGAAAACTAACAGCAGGTCAAGGGCGATAAAGAGCAATAGAACTGTTAGTTCCATAATTTTATTTTACTTTTATATTAAACAGTAGTTACCCTATTATATACTAGTGAAATATATGAAGAACTCATTGCAGAAATATAAAAAATATATAAAAATAGTGTAAATATTGTTTTTTTTTATACAGCCTATGTAGGGTTTAAATATTAACGTTTTAATAGTGCAATATATTCTACATGCCATTATCACTATGCTCCATATTAGACATAATTAATTCGTCTCGCGATCCACTATAAATAAATTATTGTAAGTATTTGCAATATTCTTCATTCCTTTTACGTCTTACTTCGTAGGACGTAATTTTTAGGTACTAAATAAGTTGATATTTTGTTATAAAGAGTAGTAATGAATGCACTCGTTAGTCAAGTTTATCATAACATCATTAGTTTTATCAAAATACCCACTTTTCAAATTGAATTTATATCATGTCCCTATATGACGCTGCCCCAGTGTGCGTCGCTCGAGTCTCCTGTGAAACACTGGGGATTCACTTGGACCACTTTGGGAACCAATGCTATAGTAGTCTGGTCGATCCTCCATGAAGTAAAGCCCCTGTTAAAAAAACTTGAATAAAAATACCTATTACGTTTTGGTCTTTTTCTATCTTCTTCATCATAGCGTTAATCCCAGTCACATCCGAAGCTTTCAACTTGGAGTCCCAGACTCTCTGTTCTGGTTTGTCTGCTTTATCGTATCTAGTATTCATATTTAGTATGGGTCTAACTGCGGATTACGATGATCTTTGATATTTTTCGTAAAGCCACTGCCATCTGACCTTCACAACCCAAAGGCATTGCAGTCGCATCGAAGCATTGCAGTTAAACCATTTGATGAACTTTTAGGGCTCCAACTACCCGTAACGACTACCATAGATGTTCGTATGGCAACCGGGACTGACGGCTTAACGTGCTCTTCGAGGCACGAACAGACCAATGCAAATATGTACCTATATTCATGCCCACAAATATTTGCCCTTAACAATTGAACCCGCGCTCCTGCGTAGCGGTCGCAATCACTACCGTGTGCCACGGAGGCTGTCAGTTCTGGTCTTTTTCAATAAATAGACGTATTGACACTCATTTTGATACATAGACATGTTAAACTAGTCATTTTATTATTATACATTATGGTAATGTTGACATTTTGATACTTATGAACCTAAAGTAGTAATTTCATTAGCATTGTTATTATCCTCGGCTTAACATGGCGTAATGACTATATACAAATATAATCCGTTTTACACTCTGGTTATTCAATTACTGCATGAGACTTCTAATTGCCTTCCCATAAAATAAATAATACCTCGACCAGCATCAAACCTTACCTATAAAATCATATCTCTAAGTACAATGGGTCTCGAATAAATTTTCTAACTGCTTTCTCGATCAATGAAAGTGAAGTTTCGTATTCTTTCACTTCAATGAATTTAAATTTTAAGCGAAGTTTGTTATGTAGATAGTGCGAATACATGAATTGCGATATTGTTGTCGCTTATTGGACGTAATAAATATTTCCATTCTACAGAATATCGAAACATAGCAACATTATTTTCATCTATCATACTCATCTCCTGATGAGTATGATCACAAGAGCAACGAATAACAGCTCAGGATGTGGAAGGGTGTGTGACCGTTTAGGGGCTGCGCAAACGTAGATATATCGGGCAACGCCAGCCGAATACTGTCAGTTATCTTGGTACTACCATTGTGCTACCGGACATTATGTAAAATTTCTATTTGTTTTTCGGAAGTTTCATCTGAGTATTGATGTTGCAAGTGGACGAAAAAAACATTTCTTTTGCCTGTGTTATTGTCCTCGCAGTCGAAGGTACTAAGACTGAAATTGAGACAGTTACTTTTTTTTCTGTGTCTGCATTTTGACTCGATTTTGATAATTTACATTATTGTTTGTTTTTTTCGTTAATTTATACTTATATTTGATACATTATCATACGATGTAACTAATAACTTACTAACCCTATAAATGTACACAAATCTCACTGGGATATCCGGCATCTGCACATATTCATGTAAAAATTCATTATGTATCTAATACGCTTTTTCAATGTAAGAACCTATTTTATTTCTTCCAAAAAGCCCTTAACCTCCTCGTCTCTGTGCCAATATTTTCTATATTATATAATATGTATTATAATTGCACTTCTAAAGTAGCTGTAGTGTAAAGAGGAGTATACCTCGAAATATGTTGGTTTCTCCGACTCTTACTAACCATGTTAATTAACATTAAATGTCTGCTATTCACTAAAGAATGTACTAATAGAGCTAGTTATGATAATTTAACTATCTTTTCTGGTCATCCAACCTTTCCCCTGGATGGGTCAATATATTTTAGATAAATTCATTTTCAGTCAGAAATATTTGACTTAAATTTATTTAGTCTAGTCACAGAGAGACTATGAATGAATGGAGAAAACGTGCAAAAAAAGTATTAACCAAAAAGCTTTTTCAAGCTATATTTATTTTCGAGCTCGACAGTTTGCAGCGACGTGCGGTCCGCATTATCGGAAATCCTGAGGTCACGAGTACCCTCGAGCCTCTACAGATGCGTAGAGATGCTGCTTCCTTGGTAGTATTTTACGGTCTCTACCATGGTGAATGTTCTGATTAGCTATTGCAGGACTTAGATGTCACCCGCATACGGTGCAGAACATTCCTTCAAGAACTAACTATTTCCTTTGTAACACCATTAAGACCTTGGAATTCCTTGCCAGCTCACGTGTTTCCCTCTTCCTACAGTCCCGGGTCCTTTAAGCGGGGCGTGAAAAAGCATTGTTAACATGGCACGTGTATATAATGGAGGCCCTCTTTCCTGAGACCTGATGGCTTACCATCAGGCAAGGTAAAGTCAAATTGACGTGTCTTATATAAAAAAATACGGATAGAAATAAAATAAGTCACTATTTTCTTTTCTGAAAAAGAAAATATAGGGTGTGGTGAGTCCTGTCTATCCTGTAGATTTCCGTTATGATATAAAACTAAACGTAGTGAGTGAGTCATCTGATACCGAATATTTCGAAAGTCTTTTTAACCTTAGTTGCTCAACTTTTCCAATAATATTTTCTTAGTCTTAATAAAATATTTTTTCTGTATTGCTTAATTTTAACAGACTAAATCGATTGAACACAGAACATTTCCTTGTACGAGCAATGATATCTAAGTGATTCTAATTCTGTCATATCACGATAAGATGCGACAGTTGTTATACAATTTATTGTTTCTTTTAGTATCGATCACGTACTTATCACCGATTTCTATATTTTGTGATAGAGCCGTTTTGAGTGAGAAGATATTTATGTTTGAGCATATATTTGCGTATCCCATTGTTGTCTCCAACTTGTTTCATGGAGGTTTCATCAAATATTTGTGGAGACAACAGTTAGTGTGATTTTTTAAAGGACGCCCCTGATGTTATAGGCGACCAAACTACTTAACAGCAGATAAGCAATAAGCTTTTTACTACTTAAATAATTTAAAAAGTATACATGCTACTTAATTAAAACTTGATAAAATAGAAGCGAACGCAGAAAGGCAGCTTGTTAGCAGAATTGAATGAATGCGTGATTAACCATCAGTATGTGTTTATAATGTTACCTTCATCAACTGTATCGAAATGTCAAAAGCTGACGCGCTTCTGAGAACATGCATCACCAATTATGTCGTGTCTGAAATTAGTTAGGCTCAATTTACATTCCTATAAGTCGCGTCGCTTCCCTTCCGTGGCAATGTAAATTTAGCCTAAAATCGTTAGGTTTTCACGATGCTTTTTAACATAGTTTACCTACGTCGCAGTTTTTTATCTGCCAAAGATTTTGAAAGACAAAAATTCTATTCAAGATCTATTATCCAATGTCACATTCTGTGACTACCAAAAATTATAACTTTCTTTTTAAGAAGTTTTATCAAGCGCTGTTAGTTAGAGTGCGTTGTAACTGCAACAACATTTTACACTTATTACTTGCTTCACTTTTTGCTACAGACTTAAAAGTGAGCTCAATTAATACCTATTTAAGATTTCCATTTTTCGATTCCTAAGAACATTACCCCATTAATTTAACTACGTTGTACTGAACGAATTCTGCGCATTACATCAATCTTGCAACACTTTTAATTCACTTATAGCATTCGTACTCCAGTTTTATGAAATTTGTACTGCAATCAAATGCAAATGTGTGAACAATTGTTGTTCACAGTGCGAGACGGAGATACGGTGAAGCATTACCGCATCAGACAGCTGGACGAAGGCGGTTTCTTCATAGCCCGACGGACAACCTTCCGCACGCTGCAGGAGCTTGTCGAGCATTACAGCAAGGATGCCGATGGACTCTGCGTGTCCCTGAACAAACCCTGCGTACAGGTGCGTCACAAACTTCCGTTAGAACTAACAATAGTATTTTATAACCCACGACGTGGATTCGCTTCTGGCTTTCTTATCCATAGTCAACTTATTACTGGGAACCTTTTTAAAATTCTGAATAACTTAGTCCGTTCATGTTAAAATGTGTAGGTACTCTGTAAGCTAGTAGTTACATAATAAATAAATTAACATGCTTTTCATTTGAAAGATTCACAGAATCATAGCGTTGTCAAACCAAGGTCATGTGACCGAAATAAAGAATAAACATTATTTATTATTACGAAGGCGCATAAATTGCAAAATTCAATATCGGGACGACTATAAAATTTATGGTTTTCGACGGTCAACCTTTGTGCGTTCCGTGAGAAATAAATATTACAAGGCATTGAACGAACTCGAGGATGCTTTAAATTCACCGAAGGACTCTGGTTTTCTTGGACAAAGAGCATCGTCATATTTAAGTTATTTAAGCCAAGTGTATACGGGCCATTTACATTTTCATACACTATTTATCAAAATTTCCGGTATATATACCACTATGCGAATGCGGAAAGGAGTTGTAACTTCTTTAGGTAAATTAACTTCTAACTGCATATTTAATTTAACATTATATAAACATTCCTACACGTGTACATTCGTTTATTTTTATAAATATAAATACATGTAGTGTACCATTAAGTAATTAAATGCAATCTTCATGGATTCCTGTTTAATGACTCTTAGAATGGAACGTGATTATTGGCTAATGTTCGATTGTTTCTGTACAGTTTTATTTGCGCCGCAATGAATGACTTATAGGCGACTGATATTCTTTTCTATTATAGCGTTAGAATATATTATGATTTCATTATAACATCTCGTACTCCAGCTCTACGGCCAACCACCAAGGTCGCTCACAAGCCCCACTTTCGTTATGGACATATTATGCATACATAACATTCCTGACGTCCTACAAATATATTTTTCAAATACAAAGATATTGAAATATTTCTTCGTATTTACCATTCCTTTTAAATGTTAAATATTTAATTTATATTAACCCAGATATTACTGAAACTATTTTTTGTTTGCGATTGCAATGATTTTTGAGTATGTTTTGCTTTACTAATATAGTATTATTGGAAAAATATTTGAAAAAAAATCTTTGGTCTGGAAAAGCCGGAAAACAGGTGGCGTTATAACGCCCGGTAGTAAAATCGGCTACCAAAACCAAAGTCTTAATCGCAGACATTTTTGGAATGAAACGAAACACCGAATGCTCGTTGAATGTATTATGTAACGCTTACAATAGTTTATTTATCCAAAAACTCAACATAGATATGATAGGAAACAAAACATATTTTTGGGTGTAAAGTAAATGTACTGACATTTACGATACATGAATTTGGTTCTTTTTTTACAAGTAGTTTACAGACAAAGGTAAATCATTTTCGGACTCCTCACTTTTTGAAAATGTACCTTCATAATACAATCTCTGCTGGAGCTCTTAGTTGGGAATCTGAAAAGGAGTACCTAAGATCAAGCAATACATATTGTAGTTATTACAGTGATTGTAATGAAATACGTAATATGCTCAAAAGCAATATCAAACCTGGAAGATTACTTCATCGCCGGAATCCTAGTCTGTTATTTCCGTATTTGGATTTTCCGGTGGAAAAATGGTAATCCCACTGGACAGGTCGTCATCAGAATCTAAATTTTGTAATGGATGTAGGAAACGATGGTATTTCCATCCACTTGAGCAGTATGACTGAGGAAGTGCCTCCGCTCCGTATTGTGTTCCCGGCGGTGAGTGGGGTAGCCAGAGCTCACTGGAGGGTTATGTGCTATCAGTGGGATGACCAAAAGCTTGTTCTGCTATGTCTTCTACACTGACAGCACAGAAACACTCTACGTGTACCAGGGTCGGCAGCACGAGTGTGACTCCCCTGGTGTTAAACACGTCCATAGGCCACGGTAAACACTTTCCATCAGGTGGGTCGTGTGCTTGTCTGCCACCTAAGTGGTATAGTAGAACTTCTTCAACTATTTCGTTGAGATTCAAAGGTTTTTTCATCAGTGATCTAAAATTTTATAGTAAAAGTAAATAGACGTAAATTTTACTACCGGGTGTTTTAACGCCATCAGTTTTTACAAACGAAAAATTTAATGAAAACCTGTGATATCTGAACTTATTTTATCTCTAATTTATATTACAACAACAACACTTTACGATATTCTACGTTATAGTATTTATTACATAATTCATGTACTTTAAAACTTAGTTATTTGAAGCCATGACGCAAAGCAAATTCATTGTTCTTTTAAAACACGTCAGAATTTCTAAATAATGCACGCACTGTAACATATAGTACTACCACACTATAGTAGGACTACTTCTGATTACGGTAATGTAAGATGATCTTTGGTAGTACAAAAATAAACATATAAATTTGGCGGGTAGATCTAACACTTGATAAGTGGCGTTATAAAGGACGGTAGTAACAAGTGGGTTAATAAATGATGTAATAAAGAATATTTCTTCGTGTCCTTAATATGACAAAGTATGTTGTCACAAAATTGTTAAACACTATTTTGGCGACTACGAATTATCTCATCGGCAGCCGTTAGCCGTGTAGGAGTATTAACTAATACTATATTACTAAATCGATTTAAAATTTACACTTATTACTTAACTATTTAACACATAAAAGTTTATAACAGGTTGGATCAATTTCTGTATTTAATTATAATTAATTTATAGCAAAGACAGAACAAAAGTATTAAGCTAGACATAACACACATTGCATAAGAAAATTGTGGTGGCGTAATGGCTATTATGGACTTGCATTTAGAATGTTTTGGGTTCGAACCTTACTTAGTATGGCACCGATGACTTAAACCCACTCCTTAACAGTTCATTGAGTTAAATTGGAGCGGTTGACGAAAATAATAGTAGGGTATACAATGTTTCACATAAGTATGAATCTGCAAATATATCAATAAAGCAGGCACGTTTTATAGTCCCGGTAACCGATTACCGCTGTGAAAGTCTAGTCTCAAGTAGCAAATACGGTCTAAAATCATTATTCGGGCTGAACTACGGCGCTGGATAAAGTGGCAGCGACCAGGCGCTAGAGGTATAGGTACTTATCAAACTATATATTTCTCATTTTGACTACCTCCGATTTCGCAAAGTTCCAACTTAGCAATCAATATATATTGCATTCCGTCAACTCTCAAACTAGATAATTCGCAGATTGTATTCTTATCAAAGAACGACCTAAGTACAGACAAATGAAAAGTTATTTATTTCATTACTATTAATTACTTTTAGCAAATTTCAACTTCCACACGACAGACTGAAAATTAAATAATCTTTGTATTCTTATAATATACAAATGTACTATTTGCTTTATATGAACTGCCTAGTAAGAGCATTTAATTATAAGAGCATTTACCCATTATTTATTGACCGAGCGAGCGAAGCTAGCTAGAGTTTTCGTTTCGACAACGTGGCCTATTTCGCTTTGTCCGTTTGTCTGTTTGTCAGTGCCGTTTTAGAGGGCGCACAACCGATTTTCACCAAAGTTGGCACACATGTTCTTTGATTGAAAATAAAACTTTTGACGAGATGTTATTTCTGATAGGAGGGCAAATGGGGGAGAATAGGGGGGAGTGGTTATTTATGAACGGACCCTAATGATTTTTGGCTAAAACATCAAGGACATGATATGATTTCTCAAAGATTGAAATGAAAACATTATGCCTCGTAAAGGTGAACTTCTTAAGAAAAAACAGATGAGGAAAATGGGGCAATTTTTTTAAGAACGGATCGTTGTTATTTTTTAAATCATTTCCTTTTTATTAATATCAGATTTGATTAGAGGAACCAGAAAAATGTGGCAAGGTGTCCTCACGAAGTCTACTGTTCACAGAACTACTAGTTTCTTATTATTAATCATTAAAGGAGACTTCAGAAAATAAAGTGGTCAATAAAAATTTCTCTATCATCTTTGATAATGTTTTTTCGTCGATAGTGAGAAATAAATTCAGCATTCTCTATTAGTAGTCGCCTAAACCCAATAAATACCCTATGTGACCTTATGTAACTATAGAAAAGTTGTTCTGTTTCATGGACTAGAAATTGCGCTAACATTCATAATATAATATTGTATATGAAATTTCATTAAAGATAATAATGAACATGACTATTTTGTTACCAACTGTCTGAAGATGACATTACAAAAAAAAATAGTCAGTTTGCGAAATAGTTCAATTGAAAAGTGGACGGAATGCGAAATAAACTGATTGCAAAGTCGAAAATTTGCGAAGTTGCCTTTAAGAGAAGTAGGCAAAATGAGAAAAAGACAGTTTGATAAGTTAACTCCTGGCGCTTACTCGAGTGACAGGGTGGAGTTGAATGGAGCAGCATGAGACCACAAAAAGATGATATATTAAACAATTTCAAGGAGAAGCAACCATTAACGTCCCATACCTGAAATAAGATGAAACTGTCACAAGATTCGTAATGACGTTCCGTTGGAGGTACCCGTCGGCTTACGTGTGCAGTTGCCATACCAAAAATTAATCAACAATAAAATTCATTGAAGCTTGGGATTAGAGTTCGTCATTATGCAATAGCAATGCAAATAACGTAATACATACGCAATAGATACGCAATAGATACGACGATATTGTCACGTGCAGAAAGTACATTTTTCAGCTTCCAAATATAAAAATGTGGAAATTAGAATGATCAGAAAGAGCTTGGATGAAATTTGCCACAAAACTAAATTATAGGTTGCCATTTTAAATTTTATCATATCGTAGCTTGGATTCACTGTATACATTTTATCCATGACGTTCTCTCGAAACCCAATTCCGCCCGTTCACGCAGTCAAAGTAAGGTACAAAAGCTATATTTTTTTTATTATAGATCTTTTTAAATTGCACCAGTTGTAATATAAAGCAGGGCAGTGAAAAATAATAGAAGGCTACAGGAAACCCTTAATGTGTTGTATTTTAGATATATTTAATGGAGGTTATATGCTATACCTACACCCAAAACAGTGGCATCGAAACGTTATTCACGCTCTGTGAATGGCAATGTAATTATGTATTTTATAAAGAAAAAACATAATAAAACCGTGACGTTAGTCAATTATAACGAGCTCCATTGTTCATTTGATGTCTCGTTCCAACAATTTGTTGAGTTTTAATTCTAATGAGCTATTTGCTCCCTACAACATTGCCAATATGTTGACTACACGATGTACCACAAAATAATTTTAACATTTTTAACTCCAGTACAAATGGCGACATGCACTTGACAACAAATTAATTAATCGATTGGTACTATTCGCATTGTTAAATCTTGCAAAAAAGGCACTAAAATTTAAAGTGATGTAAAGCGCAACAACGCACGTGGGTTCACATAATAAAATTTAGTAACTTTACACATTTAAAAGAAACTAGTTTTATTTACACGTGCTTAATTCCTTGTAATGTTCCTATAGCATGCACCCTATTTGTAAAGAAACAAGAGCAAATATAAACATAGGTCAAATTCTTCTCGTGTCCATTAATATATTCGTTAGTTATTTATTCAATTAGTTTAAAAACCGTGACTTAAAGGTGACTTGCGGATATAAGATGAAGTTCACGGTCGTATTCATGAATATGTATCCAAAACGTTGCGCTTATTTACTTTAAATCAACTTCAAGCCAACAACGACTACTAGTTACGTATTTTAAACTTTACTGAATTTTACTACGTCAATATGTAATAAGTATTTGACCTACGCAAATGACGTAATCAAGAATCGCTAGTGTTGTGCCGTGCCGTAGCCCCTTCACTCCTTTCCTTATCGGTATACTGTTAACGTTTGTGGCATTTCATTGTTTGCCGCGGGTTTATTTATACTCACCATTTTCCAGTCACAACATGCTATTTAGTACTACTTTAAATCGGATATTACTACATACAGATTTCAAATTAACTTGCAATAAAATTTACGCATGCAATAGCATACCAACAAGTCGTAAAGTCTACCACATTGGTCTACGCCAGAATTTAAAATGAAACCTTTTTACTAAGGCTCGACCGAGATCTCGGTCTCGGTCTCGGTCTCGGCATTCTCGGCTACAAATCCAACCGAGAAATTTGTCTCGGTTCTCGGCTAATTATAGCCGAGATTCTCGGTCATGACCGAGATTGTAACTTTGTTCAGATCAGCATTCAAATTTTACCGCGCCTGACCACGCGCCGCAGCGCGCAGATGATTGGTATAGGTACGTTAGAGACCTGAATTGTGATTGGTTGAAGTTCCGGCTGGCGAACTGCGGCCGGCCGCCACGATGGAACGACTGCTTGAGCTAAAAAATACTTTGAACCTATACCTATACCTATTGAAAAAGGAGGCATTCTAGAAGTTAACAGTTATGAATGGAATTTCATGAAAGATAATAGTGAACGTTTTACAATGTTTTTACCAAGCCTCGTTGGATATTTCTTCCAAATCGTCCTGTACGTGTTTCAGTGGTAATACCGTTGGTGGCAATATTAAATGGAAAATTGGCGCCAACACAAAACATTCAGTCCTTTAATGACCAGGAAGCTGATAATGAAAATGAAAATCACGCAGAGACGATGTAGAGCAAACTACTGGATGCACTTCATCAGCGGTTTTCATTTGTTAAAAGTTGTTTGCCACTAGTTACTGCAACACTGATCGAGCCACGGTTTAAAACTAAATATCTAACTGAAAGCTAAGTTATCTCAGCCAAGCTTCATATTATCGAGACTCTCATTCTCAATGAAAATGTGGGGTCAGTTTCTCGTGAGACGACATGGGCATCTTCAACTAACTCGTCAAACATGGATGCAACAAATCAACCGAACTTATGGGCAGCTCATGATTCGATGGAGTTGGAAGAAAATGACCAATGACCAATGACGAATACAGTTCAAGCTCTGTGATCGAAATAGCACTAGAAAGCTTTCTTAGAGAGCCAAGACTGCATAGAAATGCTAATATTTTTGAGTATTGGTTTTCGTCACCTTATAAGGTGCTCAAGCCTGCAGCAAATAAGTTTTTATCTGCGCCGCCTACTAGCGTAGCAAGTGAACAACTGTTTAGCAAAGCTGGACAATTGTATGTCGAGAGGCGACACTCTTTGAAGGGCGAAAATGTCGCAAAATTGCTTTTTTATGTTATAATATATCGTTTTTAACTTTGATCATTAAAACAGTTAATTTTGTTAAACAATTAGATGTGTAATAAAAAGTTAACAGAATAAAAAAAAAATTCATGCTTTGTCTATTCTCGGTCTCGGTTCTCGGTCTCGGCCGAGATATTATTTTTCTCAAACATGCTTGGAAATGTGAACATTATTTTGACAACCTTCTTCGAGATAAATCGAAATTGCTGTACATGCGAGCAGCGGCCAGATAAAGTTGTATGAAAATCCATATCTGTCGTGTTTTAGCGGCCAAATAAATTACTATGTAAGAGTTTACTACGACAGATATGAGTATATCTGTCGTGTAATTTAAAAATGGAACCATCTTTTACTCCGAACCATGGCAACCGCGGAGGTAACTTATCCAAGGCATTAGGTACAATCAGTTTCGTGAACAGGTACAATCAGGATATAAATAAGTACTAGGGTAGCAGAAGCTAGCAGGAGGTAGTTACAATTTTTTTAAGTGACCCATAGTTTTATTTTGTACCCTAGTAGGTACCTACTTTTTAGATATTACTGTAGTAGGTTAAATAATGGTTAGTAGAGAACCTCCTGCTAGCTTCTGCTACTCTAGTACTTTGTACTAGAAATAATGAGTGGATATGTTGCACTATAATTTATAAAAATTACTATTGTTCGTTGTTCGTCATTAATTTTGAAAAGTAGGTAACTAAAAAGTTCTGCCTAGATACTAATTAGTTTTAATTTCCGCGCATTGTTTGAGAAAAGCACTATACAAGCCTTGGCCACAACTGAGCGTTGCCGGACTCCGTAATGCGTGCCTCGGCTGCGCCTCGGCCCGCATACTTCACGATCGTCCGGCAACACTACAGTTGGCGGCCGCGGCAGTAATGTACTATTATTCTCGGTCTCGGTTTCGGTCTCGGCCTAGAACGAAAACCCTATCTCGGTCGAGCCTTACTTTTTACTTTCAGTCAGCTTTTCTGAGAAAACCAATCAACTTTGATACCAAGTATAATATTAATACATTATACGGCATTCTCTAACGATATTCTTACCTTATTTTTAAGTATAAGTTATCAAAATAAAACAATATCGTAATTAAATATTTGATATTATACTGGCATTTATTTTATTTCGGGTCACAGACAGGGGTACCTGTGTGTCAAAATCGATCGTGCGCATGACAATCGATACGTTAGTTTTCTATTTATAAGCAAAAAGCTATCTACTTTTTATTATGAATGTTCGTTCATTTTGGATTTCACTTTTACTGAGTTGATTCATGATTGATTGTATAACATATATCACTTTCTGCAATAACGTTATCTTCATAGCTATTACATCAACTGCAAATACATAATATTACCTGCTTGCTTGTGTTTCATCGTTCTACTTGGTACTATTTAGTTCTGAAACCAGCCTTTTTAGCTACGCTGTGTGGTTCCTTTATTGCAACAATGTAATTTTACCGATTTTGTGTCATCGTGATAGTGATGTGCGTGTAACGGCGTAAGTAGTCGATCTAGTTTTGAAAGTTGATATGGTTGGTATGGTGATCAAATTTTATTTCAGTGCAAATAAAGAGTAGATAAATAACAAATGTCATAGGAATACCTATGACAGTGAGCTAGGCACTGATTCACAAAATTTCACTATCGTGCAGAAAATATATGTGGCCACGTGTCAAAAAGAATAAAAATTAAAAACTCATCACTGAAAAAAAATCTATACAAAAATGAATCCCTATTGCCCTTAGTCACGTGATATCTTGAAAACAGTTTTACCTATGTCATTTTAGTTATTTAAAAAAAAAAATCTAATAAGTACTTTGTAGAAGGTTATAACTCAAAGATTAATCAAGAAAATTGCGCACAGAATTGGTCAGTTTCAGAAAACTTAACGACTTTTTAAGAAATCCACGCGTTTGTAGCTCCCACAATAGAAATTAATAAATTTAACGCATACTAGAGTCAAGCCTTTTCATTTCGTAATGTGCCTAATATAATATGTAAGTATATGATCAGCTTAAAACCAATATTCGGGCAAATCCATCCACCATTTTCAATGGGTTTACTTAAAAATACTTATAAAGGTAGGAAGTAAATTTTCGGTCAGTTCATTAACATTTCGAAACATTCATAATATTAGTCTGCATATGCAATTACATAATATGTAGTTCTAATTTCCTTCTCCAGTATTTTCTTAGTGCATGTTTGCCGTGAGCAGCTGAAAACATAATCAGTTGCAATAGGTGTACCCAATCTAGGTAACCTGCTCGTGCTTAAACCATTACTTTTTTCTTGTTCATATAACAATGAAATAAATTCTTAGTCTTTTAAATTTACATATGAATAAACGGTTTCTCATTATGCCAATGCGCTAAGCCCCATTAATAAATGTTTGTTATTGACTTTATTGCTGTAAACGCGTACCTAATCGTTGTGTTCAAAGGATTAGTTCGTTCATATTAGCATTGGACGACAAGTTGTTTACAACAGAAGATAACTAGAAAATTTACAGTGAATAGTAACACTAGCTCCTATAAAGAAACTATGGAAAAGATTATTATTATATAGTTCATCCCGTTCTTATGTCCCGACAACACTCACGAGTTTTATCTACTTCCTGTCAAATGCATCACAAATTTTCGCAGTCACAGTAAAATCACTTTTTCTAACTCACATTGAGCTAATGAACAAACAATGACACTATGAAACTTTTCAACTATAGACTGTGAACTCAAATAAATGTAAATTGAAACCTTAGAAAAACCTAGTTAATGGATCAAAGAAATAAATAATCTAGTTTCATCTATTGTATATTTATCCTTATACTCGGCATACCTTGTTGCACTTAAAGTATTTGATCTATACTTTGAATGAAAGGGATACTTCTGTTGCACATAAACAACAGCATCTTGGTATGATCCGGTTCATAATCTAATAGTATAAGCATCATTGTCACAGATCTCTACAATGTTAGTGGTGGTTATTATTCTAAGAATTATTCCATCCGCTCAGAAGTCGGTTATTCTTGTCGGAAATAACATGGAAATGACTACCAAGAATCGTGAGGCGCCACGGCCGCCACAGGCGACAGTATTCTCACTGTATAGAAGTCGAGTGTGGATAAAAAAAGAATCTAAAATGCTTATTGAGAATGCATTGTATAAGCAAACTGAGTGGGGCGTGACAGCGAACCAGACGGACGGTCGCGCTCTGTGGACACCAAGCTCATGTTACAAACACACAACGCGGTGTGAATTAAAAATCGAAGTACATAATAATGCGTGGATAATTCCTTATGCTACTGAGAATCTTCATTGACAGTAAGTACGTTTAGACCAACACTGAGAGAATTAGTATTTGAAGCAAATCGATATTCAATCGCTGTCGGGCTTACCAAATGCAGCATTAGTCTTTTGAGGAGAGGCCTTATTGTCTGAGCTGTTTGAACTTTGAATTGCGAGCTGTTAAGATTCAATCAATCAATTGGCCCACTGCAGTCCACTGCTGGACATAGGCCTCTCCCAATGTGCGCCATTACTGTTAACATTATTTTAGTACAATACTGACTTACCAACAAAAAATATTAAATGTGCCTTAAATGTATAAATTTAAATAAGTTTTGTTCTTACGCGCCTAGTATAGGTAAACATGGTATTTTGCGTACTGACTTTTTTTTTCGATTTTGGCGTATGTTGCATGCTAAAGTATTTCCGGCACAGACTTAAATTTGCGTCGTGACGTGTTGCGACCAACGAAATCCCCATAATTTGCCCTAACTTCAGTATAATTTAACATTTAAGTATTCGACGTCGCCTTAGACTAGGCTCAAAGACGACGTTTAGGTACGTACGTACGTACGTCGTGAAAAATTACATATTTTTACTATCAATTCATCATATTATTTTACTGCACAGAATATTGTCAAACGTTGTTTCTTAACGAAATCCAAGTAACGGTCAATTCGTGTCTCGTGTCCTAGACATTTTATATGTTAAGTCTCAAAAGCCTTATAATACCTTTTTACCAAAAGAGAATTCTACGTGTACCTATATTTAAATTCATTTTTAAAGAAAGCAGACCTAAAACTCATCGGAAAGTAAATTACTTCTTGCAACCAGTAAGAAGACATACTTTCTTCTCAACTTGATCGAATCCACTTAATATAATAATTGAGACAGCCTTTTGAAGTGTTTCAGGAACAAGGTTGCTCTTTAAAATTAAGTCGTGTCAATTGACAACAGAAAATCGTTATCGTTACATAAAATACAATAGGAGATAAACAGTTGTGAGAACAGAGAAGCTAAAACTTCGATCAGAATAATTACATGAAATGAGTTTTAATTATAAGGCTGTGACAATTAGCAATTGTTACGTTTACTACCCATTGTTATAAGTAAAAAATTTTTATCATATCATTAATGTTAAATGTTTCACTGTACATTTCCACTATAAGTTACAAAAATATTAAAAAATAATCTCATTTTTACATCTGCATTATCTGATCGATCATGAAGAGATAAATGGAAGTGTCCACACAAGCAACCACTTAGATTTTTCTACGTTTATGTTGGGAAAGATAAACTGTTTTATGTGCAATTTCCATGTAGTAAAACGAGCTTATTTTATACTGACACCAGAATACCAGCGGTTTCGTCTGCGTTAAATTTGTATTTGTTGTAAAGTCCCTTTATTTGGCCTAGTACATTTGAATCCGATAAAGATTGCTTAAATAAAGTTCCTTAAAGTTTTTGTGAGCCTGGTACTCCATGCAAAAAGTATCAAGCTCACAGATATAGGTAAGGGCGACAAAATTTGAATAGCCTACTGGCGGTAAAACTTCAATAGCATATGAGCAGCAAATGTGTTATTCCTCCATAAAATATATTGGACTGAACCTAAGTACACGGACGCTTGAAACTACTCGGCCATGTGTCACAACAATAAATTAGGCTGTATGATTTGATTGACATGGTCATTCACAAATGTTGTTTTTACTTAAATATTACTACTACTTCAATTATACTACTAATAATCAAGGCTATCAAATATTGATGTTTACATCTAAACATTTATAATCACTATATCTATATAGGGCAAACGCGTAATTATATTTTAATTTCCTCTTGAATATTGTCATAATTTTCCGTATTTCCTTTATCAAATAAATAAATCAGCCATTTATATACACAGTTATTTACAAGATCAATAATATGTACCTATGTATCGTCAAAATAAAATAAAGAAAGTGAAAAATTACCTCTACCATCACGTATATTATCGTTTCTTGTACGAATATAACATAATCAGGCGCAGCATTGATACAAGCTATACAATTAGTTGAGCCTCCAAACTTATAATGACTTTTCTTTTTATTCTAGATCGAGAAACCTGTCACAGAGGGCTTGTCTCACAAAACACGCGATCACTGGGAAATTGACCGTTCATCATTGAAATTCGTTAGGAAATTAGGACACGGTCAGTTCGGTGAAGTGTGGGAGGGGCTGTGGAATAACACGACACCTGTCGCCGTTAAGACGCTGAAATCTGGTACTATGGACCCCAAGGATTTCCTCGCGGAGGCTCAAATCATGAAGAAACTGCGACACAGCAAACTCATTCAGTTGTACGCAGTGTGCACCCTCGAGGAACCAATCTACATCATCACCGAACTTATGAAAAATGGATCTTTATTGGATTATTTACAAGGTATGAAAAAAAACAATTCTTTATAAAAACAATTCTACTATTTCATGGCAGCTCAGATTTTCATAGGATGTTCAGAATATGTAATTAAACATGTATATGAAAAGAAAAATCTACCTCGAATTAACCGACGCAGCGTCATTGACCTCTTGTAAATTGAAACAAAAATCGAGTTCTTTTTTTCTTTTTTTGGTACATGTTCACACATTCTGAACATCCTGTAAAATTTGAGCAGCATTAATTATAAATCCCGGTATAATGTAGATAACAAATGCTCACAATGAAAGTAATTATGAAATTGACAACAATACAGCGCTAAAATTTAATGCCAAGTTTCATAATCGCATTGATTTTTTTGCAGGCAAAGGTCGCTATTTGAAACTACAACAGCTGATTGACATGGCCGCGCAAATCGCTGCTGGAATGGCTTACCTCGAGTCGCAGAATTACATTCATCGAGATCTTGCGGCTAGAAATGTACTTGTGGCAGATGCAAATATTGTAAAGATTGCTGACTTCGGCCTTGCTAGGCTTATCAAAGTAAGTTCAAATATTTTAAAATTCTTTGTATTTGGTCTTTATTATTAGCATTAGAGGTCATTCGTAATGTAGTTCGCAACTGTGAGGTGAGGACATTGTTTAGCGTGGCGTAATATCAAAATACATATTTATTTTGTGTTTGTTACTCGCAAAATGTCTATAGACAAGACAGGTCTCTGTTCTAAAAAATGTAAAGGAGTTTTAGGTGAAGTTTAGCATTTTAGGTGATTATATTAATAGCACCTTTGTGTGCAACTTGTGCAACTAATGTGCAAAAAATACTACAAGAGCACCTTATTAAATGTTTTAATAAGGTGCTCTTGTAGTATTTTTTTCTGCTTTATTCGCTTTAGTGTAGTTATATTACTTACAGCAATTCAAATTACTTAGGTACATTCTAACATCCTGTATTCTTGTACCACGGCTATTCTAGTATTTAAGAGCTTCGGGGTAGTATTAAAACAGTCATACGTGGTATACTATGTGTAAATGTAAGAATAACTTTTTCAATAGTATACAATTTTACATAATAAAAAATAAATCTTTATTGTACACCAATAAATTATAGTAAATGTACGGACAACATTATGAAAAATGTACAAAGGGCGGCCTTATCGCTACAAGCGATCTCTTCCAGACCACTTTTATCACTATATTTGCCTTGGTTGCTCTGTATTTATAGATACAGTAGCATGTGTAATTTCTCTGAGTCATAGTTTATCAGTGTTATGTCATTCACTTAAAACAATCTCCTATTAATTTAATTTACTTCTAGCAACAATGAATCGTAAAGCATTTGTTGTTAAGAGTTACGTCGACAATGAACTACGCTTTAACCATTGATATAAGATAATTGTATGAAAATTAAAAATACTTAAACTTTTTTTGCGACAAGCAATGTAATATCCAAAATATAAAGCGAGAATGATGAATAACATTTTATTTTTGGAACGTTTTAATGTAGTTTTTTATTACTGTTATTCAATGTTTAACTATGTATTTCTTGAACTTTTTATTTTAATATGATGTATATCTAAGTGATTTGTCCAGTATCTGTATCGTAATTAAATAAAGCATATGGTATAAAGACTTAACCTTACTAGAGCGAGCGAGAAGTTATTCAAATTATATTAGCCGACACGCATGTTGTACCTACATAATTCCTTAGAGAGACAGAATAAACCTGCGAAACTGTACATTTACATGACTTATTGAAAGGAAATGTTTAACGTGTGTTTTATTATGAAACAGGAGGACGAATACGAGGCGCGCGTGGGCGCTCGGTTCCCCATCAAATGGACAGCGCCAGAGGCCGCTAACTACAGCAAGTTCTCCATAAAATCGGACGTTTGGTCGTTCGGAATACTTTTAACTGAGCTCGTCACATATGGCCGAATACCTTATCCGGGTAAGTTTATATTCTCTAAACTATATTTCTCTATATAATTATTTCATTGGATATAATAGATTTATGTACTGCGTTGGCTGAGCGGTTTCAATCAGTTTATTATACGTTTCCTACAATCAATCAACCTATAGGACTGCAATAGGCTACTGTATGTACAGTTTATCGCTGGACATAGGCCTCTCCCAATGTGCGCCATAGATCCCGATCCTTTGCCTTCCACATCCAGTCTACCCCAAAATTTCCTACAGTGAATAAAAATCCGGGACCAAAGTCATATATTTTAGTGAATGTCAATCTTCAATGTTATTTTTATTTCCATAGGGATGACGAACGCTGAAGTTCTTCACCAAGTAGAGCACGGCTACAGAATGCCGTGCCCCCAGAATTGTCCTACAGCGCTGTACGAGATTATGCTCGAATGCTGGCACAAAGATCCGCTCAAGAGACCCACCTTCGAGACCCTGCAGTGGAAGCTGGAGGACTTCTTCACAATGGACAACTCCGAGTATAAGGAGGCATCAGCCTGCTGAGGCCGGCCTTCCCTGCCGCCCCACCGACACGCACACTCGCATCATGTAAGTATCAAGTTTTGAAACAAAACCACTTTCGGATTCTATTACATCACGATTCATTTGGTATTATTAACATTCAACCCGACGTTTCGGTTACTTTTCAGCAGCTATGGTCGCGGGATCTATAAATTGCGATAGAAACCGATTGCTTAATTAATTTTTTACAGGATATTCGCGGTAACTCTATATAGTAGCAAGTATGAAGTTTCTTACCGAATGAATTGACAAATGGATGTTTATATCGTTGTCGGAACTTTTGGCGAATATTACACATTATTTTTTTATTAATCATATCATTAACGGATTCTATCGCAATTACACTTTATTTTTAACACGTTAGCCTACCCCAACTGAGTTGGGGAAATGGCTCAAAATAACATGATCGCGATTGCAATTTACCAAAAAGTAACCGTAATTTTAAGCCATGGCTGCTGAATAGAAAGCGAACCATCGGGAACGGCTTAAATAATAAAATCCGCAATAAAATAGTTCTATTTCAATTGCATGCAGTTAACGCCAGGCATACCTAAAGGTCGTCCGCTGCGCGGTGGATCTGTTTCGTGTAAATACGTAGAGTAACGCTATGTTAGGGCGGTCGGTCGTCGCACAATTTGTCCGCGATGAAGGCGCAACGGATGCAGCGGACAGCCGAGCGAGCATTATAACGTGTACGAATCTTACATGTTGTTCATGCAAATTTTAATTTATACGTTTTCGCAGTTGGTTACGATAACTTGTTTTATACACTTGGTGGTACTTGGTAATCCAAAATGTCAAATAATAGCACAGGTTCTAAATGAACAGGCTATAAAACAAGAAGCGAAATCGCGAGGCGCTAACCACGAGATGCACACACGAGGCGTTTCTCGTGCCAGTAATAATTGGTTTAGCTATATTAAAATTTAATTTCATCGTAAATGATTAAATAGGTAATTATTTTATACCCGTAAAATCAGTGTTAATTTCTAATAATTTACACGTTATTTTTTATTGAATAAACATCATAATTATCGATTTATGTAATCAAATAAGCATTGTGTTCCTTGTCTAAGTAAACTAATGATATTATAATATTGTTCCAGACTCCGGGGCTGTACCACATGCCGCCCGATCTGCACATGCTGCACAACAGCGCGTCGATGCAATACCTGCAGATGCACGCGCTCCCCACCACCATGGGGCAAGTGCACGCGCTCCCCACCACCATGGGGCAGGTACACGCGCTCCCCGCTAGCATGGGGCAGGTGCACGCGCTCCCCGCCAACCTGGGGCAGATGCACGCGCTCCCCACTAGCCTGGGGCAGATGCAAGCGGCGCACCAGGCCAGCATCGCGGCGCAACAGGCTTCGATGAGGCCCGCGCCGCTGTGCCAGCACCACGCGCGCCACGCGCCGCACTACCGCGCGCCCTAGCGGCCCGGGCCTTGCTCGGCCCCACCCCACTGCGTCTTGGAAAGCCACCGGTAATATCGACCTCATTCGTCGGTTGTCGATGACTTGAGCGACGCGTCACAAGTGCACTGCCTACAAACTTGTCGCTAACGGATAGTCTACAGGAGCGCGGAATTGTCGTCCTACCCGCGTCTCGTTCACTCGCTGGCGATGCAGAGATGCGGGAGCATAGCGTCCGATTCCTTATTATATCACAAGCTGAAATCAATCATCAGGTCAGGTTTTTGTAACTGGAGTAACTTGTGATTGAGATTTTTGAACGAGTGTTGAGGAACTTGACAACTTCGGACGTCGACGTTAGCAGCGATGTGCAGAATATCCGACTTACATTCCCTTATTTATCGATAAACGGAGTGCAAGACTCCGCTTCCTGGATCCTTCTAAGCAGAATCTGATACTACGGTAACAGATGAATTACTTTGAACTTCTCGCAGGGAGATGTCATGATTTTATTTTTGCAAGATGAAGAGAGTTCAAGACATGTACGCGACACTCGACAGCGACGTAGACGTAATTCTATTACTCCTCGATCGGTAATAAGTTTAGTTAGACTGTCTACGATTTCTACATGTATTTAGCAATAGGTTAACTTTTACGATTCTTCAAGTATTAATAAGCCTCTAGATAGGTATTCACTTGCAATGTTAATCGAAAACGTTGAAGAAATCTGTACCGATTGCAGCATCATATTTATTATCTAATTTCGGCACTAATATGAGTCACATATCAGCGCTTGATACGCTTAAAAATCGGTACAAAACTCACCTGCGTGTGGTTTAACTCGTACCGTAATTTCTCTTGCAATAAAATAAAATATGTTCTCTGCTTGCTTGGCTGCATTTTGAAACGGTTATAAAAATATTAGAAAACAAACATTTCTGGTTCTAAAAATCCAACGTAGTTGATATCAATTTTGATGTTAGAGGCTATATCGCATTGTTCGTAGTGTTGGATGCAAGTGGCGTTGCTATTAGCAGCAGTGTGCCGGCGACTGGGCCGCGGGGAGAGGTGGCGAGTGGTGGCGAGGCGAGAGGCCACGGGCGACTGCGGCGGCGACACGTGCAGGCGCGAGTGTTACAGGAGGAAATTTAGGCTCGGCAGGGATTATATCGCGATTGAAGCGATCTTAGCAAGGATTTAGTTTCGAAGAGGCGCATTAACAGATTAATTAGGTATTCTCACCTTCGTGTACCATGTTTAGTAGATAACGAAGTTGGTGATAGATGCCAAATAATCCTAATAAAGAACTGAATTTTATATACATAACTGTTCTGAGGGTATTTAGACGTTAGGATTTTATTTTTATTTAAGCTGTTCTAAAACTAAATGTGAAAGATATTCTTGCTGTCTATATAACTTGCGGAATGACGAAGCTTTACATTTTCTTATCTCGCTGAGTTTAGTTCTCGGAATCATTTCAAATATTTATTGTCATGCTCAATCAAGAAAGGTAATATTTTTATTTCATTATACAAGATATTTATCAAATATTTTATTTGTGCCAAGACTTTTAGTTTAAGTGGAAGTTTATCGTGGCCACATTATAATCTAAATTGTATCGACAAGCTAATTACGTATTTAACCACTTTTTTAAATACTAAGGTATAATTGGCCTAAGTAAATAAGTATTTTTGAATGTGTAAGTTTTGTATCCTAACTTATTAGAATAACTTAGTATGTATAATAGATATTTTCAATTATAATACTATCAAAACGTAAATGTTCTCATTCGTTAAAACTGCACATTTTTATAGAAAATGTCACAGTTATTGTGCAATATCTAACTTTGTTTATTCAGACCCGGTGCTTAGTGTTTCTGTAAGCTACGAGTAAATTGATGTAAACTTACAACCTCAGAACATTTAAACACTATCTATGTAAGCTTGGAAACGCTTATTTTTTTGTTAAATATGTAATACTAGATACCACTACATAATTGTACATACATAGGCTTTCCACAATTTAGATCTTGTGAAGTACCTATACCAAGAGTAGTAGTATTGTTTATAATGGTAATGAGTGATATTAGTATGTTGGTATTATGTATAGTGTGTTGCATACTGAAATCCACTGACTCGATCATTCCAATTGGATCAACTAATATACTTACAACATTTGGACAAATGAAGTATAGTATAAAATAAATATTATTTATATAACATAAAAGTATAACTATATCGCACAAATAAACATTCGTAATCTATTTTTATCTGAAATAATTATATACGTCACAAAATATTATACTCCTCAAAATGACTTGCTTCGTGTATTATGTCATGTGTCGACTGACTCCACAAGTCGTGACGACTAAGCATATCTTTATCTTTTTCTACTAGATGGAGTGATCTCGTTATCAAATCATGTTTATACACTGTGAATTAGGCACATATAATGTAGAATTAAAAAATATAAAATTTTGGACTATTTGTTAAATCACGAATAAGGCAATCGGAAGATATCCTTCAAAGAATAATGATACAAGTCGTACGATCTTATTGCTCGCCTCATATATCTTGAACCTCAAATGTGCTCTATACGCGCAGTACACGTTTCTTGGATGTATTTTGGGGATAGCACTGGGATAGTGGACGAGCTCAAATTCACCAAGTACCTATAAATTATTACAAAGCAATCCGCGCGCGCCAGGGCTTTTCATATATCGCGATTTAGGTATAAGATATATGAATCGAGCGATCCTCGATTATATAAATCGAGCCATACTCGATTAATTCCAACATTACTGTTTACTCACGTATTATTGTCTATAATTTATTACTTATTTTTATTCATTTAGATTTTAGCTGTATGATACGCTTTAGGCTTTATGCTTGATAGGAATGGCTAATTCCGCTATGTCGATCCTTTTATGTATGTACATGTACGGCAATATTATCAATGTATTCGTTAATTTTAATAATTAGTTAGCCAATTTTAAGTATTTTTCTTATAAATGTTTCGCCATCACAATTATGAAGAGATCAATAGAACGAATAGGGTAAGCAAGCTATGTGAATGATGTATGTTAGATATAAATATTTAACTAGAATTTATTTAGTAACTGTTGCTGTGTTACATGACATTTATACTTGTGTTTACGGTACTGTACAACTGTACCAGGTGTAAGTGTTTCAACGGTAGGGTGAAGTCATAAATTTCAAGAGCGACTGATGATAGTTGATACTGTTTGACATGTGAGCTAAGGTCTTATTACCTCCGAGTATCAATTAAATTTATTTTAGTTTATTCTCGTGTGCCAGTATGGTTACACTGCCATAAACTAACCTTAGTAAGCAGTCGCCTTACACTATCGTAGTTAAAATGTTGTATCCCTTTAGATGTTTCATATCCAGCCCTTTTTAAAAAGATTATTTATGACAGTGTAACTGTAATACTGGTTTTAAGTACGTTTATTATATGATTACTATACTTCACTTATTTGTAAAGTTTTTTTTAACACAACAATAAATATAAATGTGAAATATTCTTTGTTTCATTTATAACCTGGTAGTAAAACGCAGATGTATAAGTTCAATGTGTTATATTACTTAAATTATTACATAAAGTTTTTATTCTACATTTATGTTCGGAAGTAAAAACGTTTTCTTTTATTTGACTTAGTAGTGAGACGTCAGTCTCTAATCTGCTTATTATATCTTCTACTTCGTTGATATTCAATTTAGCTTTCTTATGGGCCGGCTCTGCGTCACACTCGGGTTCAAACAAGGAGTCAACATCTAGCAAATCAAAGTTACTGCTCAAGGACTTGTGAAGGCTCACTGATTCTCGTTTCGAGTGAACAACATGTTCAGTACACTTATGACAATACTCAAAATCCATTGTGTGTAGTAATTGTTCTTTCAGCGATGTGCCGCTGTTTTTCTTCAGTCTACCATGTGTCATGAAATGTGTCCACGCTTCTTTTAGCAATTCGTCTTTATTTACTACAGCCGACACTAGTCTATTCAAACGACTATCTTTATACTTCCGTAACGTATTAAACAATTTATTCCTAACAGTGGAGTCCGTGTTGCTAAATAATTCGCTGAATGTTTGCACAAGAATGGACTCTGACAAATGTTTATTCATATCATGTGTTACAAAAGTCGCTAATTTGCATTGAATATCAATTAGTAATAAGTTCAATTCTTTACAGCCTCCATGGACGATATTGGATATTATGTGTAGCACCTGAAATTGTGAAGTTACTTTAAAATATACAATATCCTTATCGTAATAATATCTGGATTATGGGAAAGTGTGTGTGTCTGTTTGTCCGTCTCTCACGGATAAACCACTAAACCGATTTGGATGAAACTTGATATAGGGGTAGATTAGATCTTGAGAAAGGACATAGGCTATGTTTGGTCGCGATAACCGACATCCACGCAGGCGGAGCCACGGCTAGTATATATCTAAATTTAGACTTATAACAGTCGGAAGCAAAAATGAGCCAGTGAAATTATCAGGAAATAAAAGCTTGTGAGCAGAATGTGTGATAGCAAAATTCTTGCAAGCTAGACCAATATCATACAATTGTAAATTAAAACATGGATAAGTTATCCTTGCAGATTTGGTGCAAATAGAGCATGCGTTTTTCATTAGTGATAAATGGCAAATGCAGTGATATCAAAAACATTACCTTCACTAAATAGATGATGTTTCCTTCAAAAATATGCTCCATCGTTTCTGTTATGGCAACCAACGCCTCAATATATCTATAGTACCACAGGGTGCCACTGTGTAATTGTTTCACCGTCTGCATATTATTTGGACAAGCCTTAGTCCATGCTTCTATTAGTAAAGATGTAACTTCATCATTTTGGTTAATGTGGGAACAGGTTCTTGCTAAATGTAATGTTTTTATCTGAAATATAATAAACAAAGCTTAGTCCTCACAATCCTAATATTGATAAATAAAGATGTGTGTTTGTTACTCAACCACGGCACCAATTTCTTCATGTAATATTACTAAAAGCCTAAAACGAAGGGTATGGTGGCGTATCAAGGAGTCCTACGCCATACCTTTCTACTCTTATCTGTGTCGGGAGCGCATTAACGGGCGCACTTCGCTTGTACGAAATATAGAAGCACTTTAAAGACAGTAGGTATATCCATAAATTAGATGTTGATTCAAACACTAGTGGTGGATTTGTAGAGACAGGGTAGAAATGTCCATTTAGAAATCACATTCAAAACTCAGTTGGTTGAATGAGCACATTAGATTTCAAATACTAATCAAACTGCTGCTTACCACAGAATCAATTTCAAACTGTTCATTACAGATGACTTTTCGCATTTCCATTAGCAATCTTTCTGTGGCCATCTCTTCGGCATAACACTGCGCTTCATTCGGTAAGTTGCTTATTTTAAAACAGGTCCATAAGGCGAAGTTTGTAACATCACAAATATTGAACACATTGTATATTCTCATCTTGTCTTCATTCGATATTGTTTCGAATAGTCTTCCTATAGTGTGAGATAGATGCATTTTTTGAGGCGAGTCTAGAAATGAAGGATTGTTTTCGAGTTTCTGATATATCTCACTGAGAGATACAACTTGAGCGAACACTAGTGGGCGGCTGGACATTCTAAAACAAATATTAGAAAGTTATTTTCATGTGCAATCTTTGTGTATATTACTACATAATACTATTGCTATTGCCTTATTCCGAAAAAACTAAATTAACATTTCTTGCCAGACTTGGCATTTGAAAAAGAAAATTCAGGCTAGCACTACATTCGACCGGAATTTTTGCATATAAACGCATCCCCATCTTTTCCAGTGGTTGTCATAGCAGTCGACTAAGGAATAGGGCTGTCCTTCATCAGATAGTAAACATATAGCCCATGACAAAGTGCCCGTTTGACGTCTATAGGCTAACACCATATTATATGGAACCTAAAATAAAATTGACAAAAAAGTTGGCGAAATGTGGGTGCTAATACAACTCTGCCTACCTCTTCAGGGATTTTAGGCGTGAATATATGTATGTATTCATTACTCACCTGGCCAATAATATCCAGAGATTGGATGTAAACATCGCGCTCGTGCAGTCAGTTCCCAGTAGAGCCTCGATCATTCTCTTCTCCAAAATATGAATTTCTTCAATAATCATCATCGACGCTAACGTGACTGTGTGAGTGAGTAGATGTTCGTACAGGCCATATGTTTGATAGTCGCGGTTTGGCACCAAACATTCGAAGCTTAGACCCATGTTGAACCAAATGTGACCTTGAAACAAGTTAAATTCAATTTAAACCAAGCCAATCACAAAGACAGCAATAAGCAATAAGACAGCAAAGGATCCATTCTCTCCTCTATTGTATTCTATTCTTTTATACATATTTTTAGGTTGCTGAGTGTGAGAGAAAGCCGAGTTTGTTAACATTATCTCTACGCTATGGTCTTCTTATCACTGATATGTCGAGAAAACTGAAATTCCCGAATAGTGAATTTCGTGTGCGTTCGCGCAGCGGAATGTTGTTGAATTTAAAGATTTTAATTATGCAGATATTTAGTGTATGACGTCGTGTAATTGTGTATGGTAAAAAAAAAATGTGCATGCAGCCATTGTGTAGAAATTCGCTAAAAACTGATTCCGCTGGGCGAACGTTGTCCTGGCGGAACTTTTTTCTAATCCATGGACTTAGAAGAAAAGAAATGTGTCCAAAAATTAGTGTATATTTGTGTGTAATTGTGTATGTATGAATAAAATTAGTGCATGCATAAACTTCGGAGAAATTCAAGTTTCCGCTACGCGAACGTTTGTTTGGCCATTAGCTAGTTTTCATATAAAGCTCTTATATAGAGAGCTGCAGATTTTTACATAGGTTGTTTTGAATTTGTTTAAATTTGTTTAAAAAACAGATTTAGAAGAAATCGTAGGGTTTAAAAGATAAAAATATAAACGTGAAATACGCTCATTAGGTCTTAGTTCGTGAAGTAGCCACTTTGGGGTCTAGATTTTCACGTTTATACAAACCTTGTAAGTGTCTGCAACATGTTGCCAAGTATCAATGATGGTTCGTTAGTAATTAATGAGTTATAGGACAATTTACCATGAGTAGACCACTGTTTGCAAAGCAGTCAAATATCAAGACGTTCTAAAGTAATTGCATAGTAAAATGTGTTCAAATAATTAGTGTATTAATTCAAGTACATGCATGCAAAATTTCATCTCATTAAATTCATTAATTAAAGAGGAACAATTAAAATACTTACAAAGCATCGAAAACTTACATAACCCGACCAAATTTGGATAGATATAAAAAAGCGGTCGTTCAATATATCTAGGTAACATTCTAAAATTTACAGTATAATACCGGTATTTAATTGGTACAGGTGATAACACAATTGTTTTGATATAATTTACAGGTCATTTATTTTTCTACACATGATTTTTTAAATGTATTTGACTATGACAGTAAGTACTATTTACGTAGCTACTTTATAGCTTTTTTTAACTTATGTATGTGGGCGTGTTCCCGCGCACCCCACCAAAATATTCAGAATTATTTTGTTCGAAGCGGTACACTTAAGGCTAGTCCTTTGATTAAATAGTCTAAGTATTGTAGTTAGGAATTGATCAAAAATATTATGCTGGTGTGAAAAAACAGACAACGCGCTGCGCGCAACGAGCGATAGAGGCGGCTTCCCTCTTGAAACGGTACTTCCATCCTTGAAGAAAAGAGAGCGCAATATGTTTTCATAACTCACATAAGCCACGGCCTGCGCGTATTCGTTTGCTGTTGAACTTGAACCTGGTTTTGTTTTATCCCCATTCACAAATTTGCACTCAAGGACAATGTGCGTATGCGCTGTTGTTTTGCTATGTATCGCCAATTCTCCGTAATAATAATATTGACAGTGGGTTATTAATGTTATAGTGTAACAGTGAAGTTTAAAATAATTATGTGGTAGGTATATTGAGTGAGTGATAGTAAGAAGCTGATGTTTAATTAGAACTTGTTAATTGAAGATTTATTCTTATCGCAGATAGGGGCGGTATTATTAAAAAAATATTTTTCATTCTAGAAATGCAATTGTTTTATTTTTTCCTAACGCTTGTGTACGCAACTGTACCATATTAATAAATACTATACTGGAAGGTTAAGAACGTTACTTAGAAATATGGCACGGTCGCTTTTTTGTAGCCATCCGAACTTGGTCGGGTTACGTAGGTTTTCGATGCTTTGTCAGTATTTTAATTCTTTCTCTTTAATTACTGAATTTAATGAGATGAAATTTTGCATGTGAGTAGTTGAATTAATACACTAATTATTGGAATACATTTTACTATGCAATTACTTTAGAACGTCTTGATATTTGACTGCTTTGCAAACAGTGGTCTATTCATGGTAAATTGTCCTATAACTCATTAATTACTAACGAACCATCATTGATACTTGGCAACATGTTGCAGACACTTACAAGGTTTGTATAAACGTGAAAATCTAGACCCCAAAGTGGCTACTTCACGAACTAAGACCTAATGAGCGTATTTCACGTTTATATTTTTATCTTTTAAACCCTACGATTTCTTCTAAATCTGTTTTTTAAACAAATTTAAACAAATTCAAAACAACCTATGTAAAAATCTACAGCTCTCTATATAAGAGCTTTATATGAAAACTAGCTAATGGCCAAACGTTCGCGTAGCGGAAACTTGAATTTCTCCGAAGTTTATGCATGCACTAATTTTATTTATACATACACAATTACACACAAATACACACTAATTTTTGGACACATTTCTTTTCTTCTAAGTCCATGGATTAGAAAAAAGTTCCGCCAGGACAACGTTCGCCCAGTGGAATCAATTTTTAGCGAATTTCTCCGCAATGGCTGCATGCACAATTTTTTTTTACCATACACAATTACACGACGTCATACACTAAATATCTGCATAATTAAAATCTTTAAATTCAACAACATTCCGCTGCGCGAACTTACACGTGAATTTCAGTGTTCCAAACTCTATTCTCTATTCCAAAGTCAAGCACTAAGCACTCTGTGTCTTTCAATGGATAAACTACACACAGCTGCAATGCTGTGTACTCTTATATCGCATGGGATGGTTCGCTGGAACCTCTCTCTGTCGCATGTATTCACTTACAGCAATATTTCACCTTTTAAAAGTCGACAACCGGAATTCATGACTGATTTTTCGCAAACAACCCTGTACTACCGTGTTCGTAATGAAATAACCATTATTTTATTTAACTTTCATTCATGAACCAGACCGGTACAAGTTACTAACATCGATTTACCTGTTTATACCTGTCTATCCAAGATTTGTGACGGGAAAAAAATAGTAAACCTAACATGTGCTTATTCTATAGGCCTTATACTTTCGATTAGTATGAAATATATCTATTAACTAAACCAGTGCAATGTTTAAAAACCCTTTTTTTTATTGTTAAATAACCCTTTTGCAATATTTTTATTGACGTATTTAATTGAATCTAAAATATTTTCATCCATTAACCAGCTCGGTGAAGGTTCTATGGTGGGATCTTAGGCTATATAGAGAGATCTGATCACAAATTCTCTTTGTATTTGCTCCGTGGTTTATCGATCTCTTTCAGAGCTCTCACATCGCTTATGTGCATTTTAAACACTTGTGGACACATCTATTGGCCCACCTTGCATTTTAAGTTTCGTTTAGTCCTAGCTAAAAATTTATATTAGGTCGAGCAAAAAGTTATTATGCAGTTTTGAACCAGGCACGTTCATAATTTTGTTCAATAGTGTTATTTTGAATTTCGAACACAGAATTTAAAGAAACAAAAGACAATTTGGAGTCTGTTCGTTGATATTAAACAATCGAATACTAAGCAAACTTGAGTTTATTCGTTTACTTGGATTTAATTATCGAAAGTGTGATTTTTCTCTTTGGTTTTGCAACAAAGATTACTTATTCTTAGCATTAAGGTGAGGTTCTATCAATAATCTATGGATACTTCGCCTGAAGTCGCCGCCCAAGCTGTGGCACTTATCCAGGTCGCATACAGCCAAAGAAATGTGAGTGCTCAACTTAATTTAAGAGACTGCCGACTTTGTTCGTCGCCAAGGAAAGCCACGATCTGGGGTCACAACTGAAAGGCAGGATCGATTCATCGTGACGACCAGCTTGAGAAATCGTCACCTTACCTCCATTGAGATACAAAACCAACTTCGCGACTTCCACGGAGTATCTGTGAGCGCTCGAACTGTTCGGAGAAGGTTAGAAGAACGCGATATGGTACCACACAAACCAGCTAATGGCCCCGCACTAACGCGAACCCACCGAACAGCGCGTCTTCTTTTCGCGCGCACTCATTTAAATTGGACACTGCAGCATTCGAGCCGTGTACTCTTTTCTGATGAGTCAAAAATTGCGTTACATGGCAATAATGGAAGGAAGATGGTCTACCGATGTAAGGGAGAGCGTTTTGCACAATGCTGCTTTCAAGAGAGTGTTGCTTATGGCGGTGGCTCATGGACTATCTGGGGCGGTATATCCGCGAGCGGCAAAACTCAACTTGAGGTTGGTACGGGACCATGGTTGCCAACATTAAATGCTGAAAGGTACCATTCGTGAGTGCTTAGAACCTCACGTGATGCCATACGTGGACTATGTGGGCCCATATTTCCTTTTTATGCATGATAATGCAAGAGCCCATACGGCCGGCATCGTCAGGGAATATCTTCGGGATAGGAACATCACAGTTATGGACATTATACAAACAGTATAGCCGTAGTAAAGTTATCGAATTGAAAAATGACTCACGATAGTGTCTATATACAGATTATTGTTAAGATTCTTTGAATACTTACAGCTTGGTAATAAACTGTATATAACATTGATGAGCCGATGTTTCTGCAATGTTGCTAGCTGATCGCCTCCCTTCTGCAGTAGCGACCTGATGGTCGATATTACTAAGAGTATTAACCCAAGT
Source organism: Eilema caniola (assembly GCA_949126895.1). Classification (NCBI taxonomy): domain Eukaryota; kingdom Metazoa; phylum Arthropoda; class Insecta; order Lepidoptera; family Erebidae; genus Eilema; species Eilema caniola. The sequence goes on from OX421478.1 coordinate 8,844,027, forward strand.
AGCTTGTCATCTCTTCTTATTTTATGAATATCGTAGTCACATATACACTGAAAAAATAAGGTTACTATTACAAATATTAAAAATACTACCTCAGTGGCGTAGTGGCAGTAGTCTTCTCGTAAAGCAGTACTCGGGTTGGTAGCTGAATTTTATGGATAAGAAATTCTCATTAGCACAGCAACATACAACACAAGTCTGTAAAAATGTCAGATTGATTGCAACAGGCTCATTCACGGGGCCGAATACTCTAATGGGCGCCTAGTGCTAAATTACTATATTTTAAAAACTGGGGTACGCTTATTATTTTTGATTTGTATATTGATTTTTACTAGAGCGACTGCCACCTGATCTCCCAACTTCGGAAAGCAAGTCTTCGCAAGGTGTTAGTAAGGCCCTGTACACGTTCAAAACACTAAAACTTTTATTAAATTTTGTTTAAAAACATCCGTGTTGTAATGTTTTTAAATTTTGTTATAGGTAAACTAAATAACGTCATTGCATGTCAATGTACCTACCGTCGATGTACGGTAGGTCCATTGACATGCAATGACGTTATTTAGTTTATATAAATAGCCTGGGTTTCCCCTCCAGACAGAAATAAATCAAGATATTATATTAATTTTAAGCAAAAAAAAAACACATTATTTATGTGTGAACATTTTACGCTCTCCATTCATTTTTACTAATAGAAGAATTGTTATTATTTCGAAAACATTAAACGAAACCTGTAGGTGTTATACCTAACGGTTTCTAAATTATTTTGCTTAGATCTTAAGAGTGAAATCTCAATTATTATATAGCATTTTGGCACCATAAAACTATTTGCTATGAAAATAAGCTAGTAATTCATGAGCTAATCATGAATTTCAAAAACATTGAAGCTACAAGAGCGTATAATATGGTGTTGTCTCTTAGTGGAGTAAAATCAGCGCTACAGCGCACATGTCGTATAGTGTGATATCTATGAATCATTGTGAATATGGCGTAATCCATTCAGCGGTTACACAATAGCTACCAGATACTCAGCGCCAAATAAGCGTTTGTTGTTACTGTACAACAGAAATAGTAACAAAGCAACATATTTATATATGTTTTTAAATTTATCTTACTTCGCAGTGATTAAATTATGGTTTTATACATCGGGTCATATATCTTGGACCTAAGTCGCGAGACAAACGAGTCCTGGCGCGCAAGTTTTGTAATAATCTATGCTCGCTGAATTTGAGCTCGTCCACCGCCGTAGTACCCCGAGCTATCTTCAAAAGACGCCCAAGATTTACGCGCAGTACACGTTGTACTGCGCGTATGGAGCACATATTAGGTTCAAGATATATGTCTCGAGGTATATAATAGGTAATAATTTAGATTACAAACCTGTAATAGCTTATTATCATATAAAAGTTCGCCTAGAAGTGTGTGTACCGGAGATGATACGTTGTTAGTGAATAGACAGATGAACTGTGACGTTTTCCCAGCTATTGTTTGTAAATATGCGTCATTATTTCTGAAACAAGTAAAAAATATAATTCACCTTCATTGTTATCACTAATTACGGGGATTTAAAACGATGTTCATTCAGAGACACGAATGTACATCGTGCAAATTGCACCTATTAATGTTTTGTTTACAACAATTATTATTGTAGGATAGTGCAGAAGTTTATCTCTATGGCGTGGCCGTTGTAAACGCAGGAGGTGCGGGTACAATTCCCGCCCAAATATTTGTATGGATGAATATATCTATTTGCATTGGTCTGGATATTGTGCCACGGAGCACGTTAATCCATCGGTCCCGGTTGCCATACGAATAACTAAGACCGCCGGGGTGCGAGGGATATGTCGCGAGACAACCTCACCTTCGGCCTAGCACAACGACTCACAGACGGCGTGCGGTTTAGTCGGTTCGAGTCCGACATAACCTCCCCCTCCGGCTCCGGAGTGGGGGGGGTATAGGTGGGCATTTCCCGCACGTAAAAAAAATTGTCGTTATGGGTAGTTGCGTTGCGTTGATCCCAAATGCCCGGAGTGCATGGATGCCGAAGAAACCAGCATCCACCTGCTGGCCGAATGTCCCATGTACTCGTTGAAAAGATGGGAGATCATGGGAACGGACGAACTAGATCTGGAAGAGATTTCCAATCTGAGGGTGGAACAGATTGTAAGTTTTTGCAAGGAAACAGGTAGGTTTGACGAAACGCCGTGATTGCCGGACACCCCTATCCGTTACAGGATAAATAGGGAAATGGGTGAAATGGCCCACACCGAAGGGCAGATCATCCGTCCGGTCGCGGCGTCCCCTGCAGGCAGTATGTAAGTAAGTAAGTACGGGTAGTTGGAGCCTTCAAGAAACTAGTCTAACTACAGAACTAGATATCGATATCGCCAATTGGTTATGTAGGTCAGATAGCAGCTTCATTAAAAATATCGAAGTTCAGCCGCATCACAGATAGACTGGAAAATCGACCCCCATCGAGTTGGGAAAAGGTTCAGGGAATAGGGAATATGCATGTTTTGTTTTTATAATTATGTTTAAATGATTATTTACATCATCGTATAAATATTAAAAAGAAACTGTGCCAAGCAAACAACATTTTTGTTTTTAAAGTTTTAAAATAGTAGGCTGATACTAGCTTTTCAAACGACCGCCATGTTGGTGCTCTTTTCGTGACGTCAATGTATATGACATCAAACAACTACATGATGTCGTGAATTGCTACGAAAGTGTTCCCGGCTGTAATTTATTAATGTTTTTGTATTTTACTTCAATTTATCAATGCAAAAGGACAATTATTTACAACAACTAGACACTAGACACGAGCTGATATTTTTTATAATAGAATATGACGTCAGAGTGAGCTCCGAGTCGGAACGCTATTGGTCGGAACTTCCTACCAATAGCGTTGCACTCTTTTGAATTTCCCTTTCAACTTACGCACTTTTCGATAATTATTTTCTTAAACAAATCGTAATTTATATTTAAAAATATTAATATGTCCATCTAAAAGAAAGGACTACATGTAAAAAAAACTGCGCTTTATTTTAATCATATGCATATTTCCTATTAAGAGTATCGGAAGTTTAAGCGAATCACACATGGAGATAACCGTGAGCTGCCAAATACTTAGTGAGGTTTATAAAAATGGTACCACGAGTAACTTACAGATTAACATATAGAAGCAGTTCGACGATACCATCGTAATCCTTCACGATAGCATTCTTGAAAGTGATGCACACTCTTAATAATATTTTCAGAATAAAGCTGCTCACTTTGAGTGATCTTAGAATAACTTTTTCTTCTTGGTTTTTCTGTCGACAATAAAAAAAAGAGTGATTATTTCTCTCGAAGGTTTTTTTTGTGTAAATTAGTAATTTTTCAATGAGTTATATTTTATATTCACTGAATAGAATAGGTGAATGAGCTTGGGTATTTTTTTAATTTAATTTAATTTGGTAGTTTCCTGTAGTTAAAATAAATTATTTAGCTGAACTTATTAAATTAAGTAAAAGTGTGATAACAGTTGCGTCGGTTATTTTATCGTTCTTCTTTATTTTCAATCATCCACCCAACCTTTAATACACGTAGTAAATGATTTCAATATTAAATATTATGACGTCACAAATAAATTTCCGATTATAAGTCTTCAGGCTTTCACGGCCGATTTCCGATTGTCCCCTAATTAGACATATTTGGGTGATGGTAAACGGTAGTGCACCATACCTGTGTGTAGGGCACTAGTTTCTGTCCTATCAAATCTTATCAAAGGTGAACAATATAAAACAATAATACCATACCTCTAAAGCAGTGTTTATATTGTTTGTGACCATTGTGCATAAAATTTTGGTGCAATCAGTGTAGATATTTTTGTCCATTAGAGTGCTCGAATATTTTTCACAGATGACTGTGTAGGCCTTCCATTGTTCAGCCATAGTCTTGACGTCAAGGCTTTGTACAATCTCACCTATTTTCAAGTTCATGTCTAAAGCTATTGAAATTAAAAAACAAAACCAAATTCAGTGGAGGTTGGGTTGGGTTGCAGCCAGTAACGTTCGAGAAGACGGCGGGATGGGAACTGGGAGTCAGAGGATTTGTAAACTAGATCTAAGTTAAAAGGTCGGAAGCGGCTCGGGCGATAGAGGCCTAGGGGTGACGGGTGGAGCCGTCTGTTACCCTAGCAGAAGCAGGTAGTGGTGTCGCGCGATGAGCGCCTTTTTTATTTTTTATACCACTGAGGAGTCCGAATAGCACACGGCCTACCTGATGGAAAGTCGTTACCGTAGCCTATGGACGCGTGCAGCACCAGCGGAGTCTCACTCTTGCTGCCGACCTTGTAACCAAAGCAGGAATAGCCTTTGGTCTTCCCACCGACAGCATAAAAACTCTCCAGTGAGATCTGGCTACTGCAATCACCACCACCCCATAATCGGGGCTAGATGGGGACTCCGTGGTCCCCACACCCAGAGAGGGCCGAAAGAGATGGCCCTGGGTCGGCCAGGGTGCGAAAAATATATTTCAGCTCAATCTCACCTCTGGCAACCTACGACCCACAGCGTTTTAGTAGGCTCCATGAGTATAGCGTGCGAAAAAAAAATTGGAGGTGGGCTTGAAACATTTACTTATCACCAGTAAATGTGAGAAAAAAACTCGCACTGCGCATTCAGTTATAAGATAAGTGAGTAATATTTGTGGATTGAGTTTGTGCTATAGGTAGTATTTACCTATACAGTTTATTTTGTCTTGGCCTGTAGACATATGCCACGATAAGGTGCAGAAAAAGCAATAAAATTCTGCTTTCATTATTTATATAGTGCGATTATGTTACTTATATTATATTGTTGTAATGAAAATTAAACCTGTAACTCTCTAAGATATTTTATAATGTACCTTCAATGAGAATTTCCTGTTCTTCCTTTTCAGTGAGATCAAAAATATAATGCTTCTCTAAAACTATCAAATATGTCAGCTGCAGTTCATGGCAAATTCTAAACAAATCCTTCAAGTACTTTTCCACACTGCTCAGGTGGCTGCCATATATGAATTCACTAGAAAATGAGGTTGTTTTAAAGTAGAAGGCATATACTCTGTAGGTCATTTATGTGATTGATGAAAAGCAGGAAACTATGCTTCCAATGCAATAGGGACACTTTATGGCTTCTGCAGCAAATCGCCACACTATTGCTAATGTCAAATCAAATCTATACTACTATTATAAAGAGGAAAGATTTGTATGTTTGTAATAAATAAACTCAAAAAGTACTGTGCTGATTCTAAAAATTATTTCACCATTGGAAAGCTACATTCATGCTGAGTAACATAGGCTATATTGGATTTCCACTGGAATGTTTTTACCACCTGTGCGAAGCCAGGGCGGATCGCTAGTGTAATATAAAATAATTGATGGTGAGACATGAATATCAAGTTTTTCAAGAAATTCTACCAGAGCCACATTAGCCATGTGTGCGAGTTTCAGGTGGTAGATCAGACAATGTGGTTGGATTTTAAGGGCCTATAATAGTCATCACATTTTTCATTGATGGGTACCTCCTCTTGGCTAAGTGATGTGTATAACAATTATTTTTATATTGTTCACAGAGTATTCATATTCAGTTCAGGAAAAAGTAATTGATATTTATTGACGTGACAACGTCTTATAAATTGGTTTGCCGGGTGACACTTCAAGAAACTGCGTTACGCTCCGCTCACGTTATGCGCTCACAATGAGAGCGAGTGAGAGGCACGCGTCCCTTCCACTCGGGCATGGTTAGCCCGCCTAAGAGCGAGAGAGACAGACATAAAAAGTGAATGAATATTCACATTAACATTATTTTACCACTCAAAGTCGTTGTCACGTAAAACTTTCGCCCGTATACCGACTTTACAGGCAACCAATTTTTTTTATTTTTTAAGACCGGCTCGTAGTTGGCCCCTTTTATTACATTTAATATTATTTTTGAGATCAATTAATTACTGAAATTCACCAGGTTGTTGAGATCTTTAATGAAAATTATGAGCTTGGAGTTCAAAGCCATAAATAATGGCAACAGAGACGTCAATATTGAAAATGTAATTGGAAATGAATTATTTTATTTATTTACTTATTATGGGACTCATAATTTTAAAATAACTTCACTTGCACTTTTCCGCAGTTTATTTTTATTCTTAACCTGACCGGTTTCACCTCATGACATTATCAAAGATTACCCAGTAGGTATAAACAGACTATAGGATTCATTTGCTTCAACTGCCACCCGTCCTTTCATAGGTCAGGGTTACACAACAGTGCCCCGAGCATGAATATTTGAATTCGTAACATAAAGGTATCCAAAGAACGGAGCATTGCAATTGGCCGCCTGCCTACTATGAATCAGTCACGAATGTTTGATATGTTTACGTTACGAATTCGAATATCCTTCGTGCTCGGGGCACTGATGTCATAAAAATACCATTTTCAAACCAAAGAGTTTATTATGTTTTGTGCTTAAAAAGTCAATTAGATGAGCAATGACTCTATTGAACAAAAGTACAAGATTGCAATATGTGAACAACTTACCTGTCTCTACAGTGTGTAAAAACTAATAGAATAATGTGGCCAGTTACAGTTGGAAATGTTTTCATAGCACTACAAGGCATTGATATTGATTCTATAACATCCTTTATCAAATCTGACAACAATTGGAGTATACTTGCAGCATCATTCATATTTTCTATTAATTTATTGATTTGTATATTTGCTTCAGATAGCAAGGTTGTAATCATATCTAAACTCTGAAATGAGAATTCAAACAAATTAACACCATACTATACACAATAGTATTATGATAATATACCCTTAATTTTTCGCAATAGCAATGGCCAAAGATAAAGCTTAAATTTAATTGCATAGCATCTACCTCAGGGAGGATAAATAGTGGTTAATATGGCACTATTCACTTATTGTAAGTAGTAAGTGTTCATCATGAGAGGAATGCATGTATGTCTTGCCACCAAGAATATAATAACTTAATGAACTAGTTTTCTGCCAAAATTGCAAATACACAAGGCGATATTTTGAAAACTAGTACAATAACTACAATACTAAGTTACCTGCGAAATACAAGAGTTGCAATCTTCTAACAGGTTTAGGAAACAACCAGAAAAGTTAGACTTCTTTATCTCTTTGCGTATCTTCTGCAAACCTGATTTGGTATTCAGTACCAGTGACAAATATGATTCGATATTCATCTAAAGTTATAGTCAAGAAAATAATTACATGGTAGATTTGTCCAGGAGCTTAGAAAAAGAATTTCAAAAGGATACAATAGCAGGATCAACTGTAGGACTGTTACGAAATATATCTGTGCTCTCAGATAAGAAATCTGAACTTTGGGAGTCATCCATTTTACCTGATATTTAACAATTTCGGTTTATTGATTGTTATAAATTGTATTTTATGCCATCTAATTAAACATATAGAGCAAAAAATAAAAACATCATTTATAAATTCATGCCGCAATCAGTCCCGCGTTTAATTTGACAGTTTTGTTTTGTTGACCAATTTTTTTTTTAATTTATTAGGGCATGGCACAAAGCCATCAGCCTAAACCTTAAATATCAATAATTGATTTTCAACAATACATGTCGATTCGGGTTGGCAAAATTCCGACTAAACTAAACTATAATTAGTTTAGTCACGTCAAATTGCGGTTTCTTATTCGGGAAAACACCAACTAACTTAATTTGACAGGACTAAACTATTTTTAGTTTAGTCGAATTCAATTTAGTGAAATCCTCCATTTTGCTATTCGGTAAGGCAAAATTTTATTCCTGTCAAACTAAAATCCGACTTATTTTAGTGGCCATATTTTTGGTCGCGATTGAACTAAACTAAACCTTGTTCTGCTGATTGTTTGTGCTGGTTGAAATTTTTAAATTACAGAAAAATGAACGTATGCGTTGTGGCTGCTTTTTTCGAGGAGCAAGAAAGGTAAATAAGAAAATTTATCAACTAAGTATGTGTTTATTTGTTCAAAACTGACCTAGCAGTAAAAAATTACGCATCAATGTCATTGTGGAGAAGCAGTTGACCGACTCGGACACCATGGCCTGTCATGCTGCATTATCGCGAGGCGAATTCCACGGCACGCCAGCCTCAACGACATAATCCGCCGTGCTCTTGTCATTGCTGGTATGCCAGCTGTGCTTGAACCAAACGGTTTGGCGCGCGACGATGGCAAGAGACTGGATGGTATGCCAATAATGCCTTGGAAAATGGGTAGGACTCTGGTGTGGGACGCAACATGCGTCGACACCATTGCCCCTACCCATATAACTCACACTGCTAGCTGTGCCGGTACCGCTGCAGCTTCTGCAGCGGCTGTTACGCGGCGCAAATACTCCAATCTTATTGGAGATTATGAATGTGTGCCGTTTGGAGTCGAAACGTTTGGGCCTTGGGGTCCGAGCGCCCGCAATCTCTTCAGGGAGATTGCGAAATGTATGGCTGACGCGTCTCGTGACCAGAAGGCTGGCCTCATTTCAGGTCAGAGATTAAGTATTGCCATACAACGTGGCAATGCTGCTAGTCTTCTGCGAACGCTACCAAAAGAGGCATGCGATGCGAATGAATTCCACGACGCATTTTAACTTTTAGTTTTAGTTTTTTATTATATTTAGTATTGTGTATATATAGTAACTTTATTAATTTAATTTAATATTTGCCAATACATCTGTAATATATGTAAAAATTGTGTAACAATAAAAATAATTGAAAAATTAACTATTATCATAAAGGTTGGGTTTGAAATTTATTTTAAGGTTAGAAATTTATTTGTTTTACAGAAATCGGGAAGAACGGGCCAGGTTGCTTCGGTCGAAGGATGCATCAAATCCGTTTGAGATGGCCGACCGTAAATTTAAAAAAATTCTTTAGGGTCATCAGCGGCCAAGTTCCTGTTAGAGATACTTGAAAATCACCTTAAATTAAGCGAAGAGGATTTTTTTGTGATTGTGACATACACACACATACACATACATTGTTTATTTTTCCTCTTTTCACGTAATATTCCCATTACCATGCCGCTAAGTTTGTTGTTTTGGTTTGTTTATTTTTTCAGAGGTTTAATTTACGGTCACGTTTGAATTTGAACACGTTTTTTGACAAGAAGTTAAGTTGTCTCTCTCACACTTCAACAACAAGGACGTTGTCATTCGTTCATTGAATTCACAGATTAAAAAGGGTTTATTCAATTTAGTCGTGTGACCTTGACTAAAAATGCATGCACTATTTTTAGTTCGGTGGCCAAACCGAATAGACAAAGCGTTGAACTAAACTAAAATAAGAGAATTTTTAGTTTAGTTTAGTTTAATCGGGTGGACATGCCGAATTAACACCATTGGTGTCGATTCGGGTTGGCAAAATTCCGACTAAACTAAACTATAATTAGTTTAGTCACGTCAAATTGCGGTTTCTTATTCGGGAAAACACCAACTAACTTAATCTGACAGGACTAAACTATTTTTAGTTTAGTCGAATTCAATTTAGTGAAATCCTCCATTTTGCTATTCGGTAAGGCAAAATTTTATTCCTGTCAAACTAAAATCAGACTTATTTTAGTGGCCATATTTTTGGTCGCGATTAAACTAAACTAAACCTTGTTCTGCTGATTGTTTGTGCTGGTTGACATTTTTAAATTACAGAAAAATGAACGTATGCGTTGTGGCTGCTTTTTTCGAGGAGCAAGAAAGGTAAATAAGAAAATTTATCAACTAAATATGTGTTTATTTGTTCAAAACTGACCTAGCAGTAAAAAATTACGCATCAATGTCATTGTGGAGAAGCAGTTGACCGACTCGGACACCATGGCCTGTCATGCTGCAGGATCGCGGGGCGAATTCCACGGCACGCCAGCCTCAACGACATAATCCGCCGTGCTCTTGTCATTGCTGGTATGCCAGCTGTGCTTGAACCAAACGGTTTGGCGCGCGACGATGGCAAGAGACTGGATGGTATGCCAATAATGCCTTGGAAAATGGGTAGGACTCTGGTGTGGGACGCAACATGCGTCGACACCATTGCCCCTACCCATATAACTGGCACTGCTAGCTGTGCTGGTGCCGCTGCAGCTCCTGCAGCGGCTGTTAAGCGGCGCAAATACTCCAATCTTATTGGAGATTATGAATCTGTGCCGTTTGGAGTCGAAACGTTTGGGCCTTGGAGTCCGAGCGCCCGCAATCTTTTCAGGGAGATTGCGAAATGTATGGCTGACGCTTCTCGTGACCAGAAGGCTGGCCTCATTTCAGGTCAGAGATTAAGTATTGCCATACAACGTGGCAATGCTGCTAGTCTTCTGGGAACGCTACCAAAAGAGGAATGCGATGCGGATGAATTCCACGACGCATTTTATCTTTTAGTTTTAGTTTTTTTATTATATTTAGTATTGTGTATATATAGTAACTTTATTAATTTAATTTAATATTTGCCAATACATCTGTAATATATGTAAAAATTGTGTAACAATAAAATAATTGAAAAATTAACTATTATCATAAAGGTTGGGTTTGAAATTTATTTTAAGGTTAGAAATTTATTTGTTTTACAGAAATCGGGAAGAACGGGCCAGGTTGCTTCGGTCGAAGGATGCATCAAATCCGTTTGAGATGGCCGACCGTAAATTTAGAAAATTCTTTTGGATCATCAGCGGCCATGTTCCTGTTGGAGATACTTGAAAATCACCTTAAATTAAGCGAAGAGGATTTTTTTGTGATTGTGACATACACACACATACACATACATTGTTTATTTTTCCTCTTTTCACGTAATATTCCCATTACCATGCCGCCAAGTTTGTTGTTTTGGTTTGTTTATTTTTTCAGAGGTTTAATTTACGGTCACGTTTGAATTTGAACACGTTTTTTGACAAGAAGTTAAGTTGTCTCTCTCACACTTCAACAACAAGGACGTTGTCATTCGTTCATTGAATTCACAGATTAAAAAGGGTTTATTCAATTTAGTCGTGTGACCTTGACTAAAAATGCATGCACTATTTTTAGTTCGGTGGCCAAACCGAATAGACAAAGCGTTGAACTAAACTAAAATAAGAGAATTTTTAGTTTAGTTTAGTTTAATCGGGTGGACATGCCGAATTAACACCAATTATTAACAAAAATACAGACAACGAGGTTGATTCGGTTTGGCAAAATTCCGACTAAACTAAACTATAATTAGTTTAGTCACGTCAAATTGCGGTTTCTTATTCGGGAAAACACCAACTAACTTAATTTGACAGGACTAAACTATTTTTAGTTTAGTCGAATTCAATTTAGTGAAAATTGCTATTTTGCTATTCGGTAAGGCAAAATTTTATTCCTGTCAAACTAAAATCTGACTTATTTTAGTGGCCATATTTTTGGTCACGATTAAACTAAACTAAACCTTGTTCTGCTGATTGTTTGTGCTGGTTGAAATTTTTAAATTACAGAAAAATGAACGTATGCGTTGTGGCTACTTTTTTCAAGGAGCAAGAAAGGTAAATAAGAAAATGTATCAACTAAATATATGTTTATTTGTTCAAAACTGACCTAGCAGTAAAAAATTCCGCATCAATGCCATTGTGGAGAAGCAGTTGACCGACTCGGACACCATGGCCTGTCATGCTGCAGGAGCGCGGGGCGAATTCCACGGCACGCCAGCCTCAACGACATAATCCGCCGTGCTCTTGTCATTGCTGGTGTGCCAGATGTGCTTGAACCAAACGGTTTGGCGCGCGACGATGGCAAGAGACTGGATGGTATGTCAATAATGCCTTGGAAAATGAGTAGGACTCTGGTGTGGGACGCAAAATGCGTCGACACCATTGCCCCTACCCATATACCTGCTGTACCGGTGCCGCTGCAGCTTCTGCAGAGGCTGTTAAGCGGCGTAAATACTCCAATCTTATTGGAGATTATGAATTTGTGCCGTTTGGAGTCGAAACGTTTGGGCCTTGGGGTCCGAGCGCCCCCAATCTCTTCAGGGAGATTGCGAAACGTATGGTTGCCGCTTCTCGTGACCAGCAGGGCTAACATGCGCGCGTCGTCAAATATCTCGAATCGAGATGAGATATCATCTCGAGTCTTCTCGAGCGAAGTAACGCCGACATATTTTGTCGCGTCAAACTTTTTCAATTGTTGTCTATGGCATACACATTTTTTAAACATGTTAGTTGCTGTTTTCACATTTATCCGATAATATCGGCCCGATATGGCCATTTGCTCGAAAGCACAGACTAGTTAGGGATGTTAGGTATGAAAAAAGAGAAAAAAATAGTGCAAACAATTTTCGACCTTATTGACATGACATGCTATTGATTTTTTTTTCTTATATTCGTGATCAGCGTCATCAATTTATGCGAAAAGACACGTAACACAGGAAATGTCATTAAGGTCGAAAATGGCTTGCCGTCGCTGTTTTAGTCCAAAATGAACCGAGCTCAAGAAAAGTTTACACGAGATAACTTCTCGTCGACCAAATGAACGACGGGAGACAAAACATTTTAAATGTCAAAATTCGAGTAAATAAGGGCACGTATCTTACAATTTGCAGACACCAAGTAGAGATGATTTCTCGAAGTCGAGTTATGTCGACATCTGACAGATCGCCATGAAATTTGCCATGTTACCAACAGCCGATATCGACATAAAACGGCAAAATGCCTCGAAATAGCTATCTCGTGGCGCGCATGTTAGCCCTGCATGTTACCAACAGTCGACATATCGACATAAAACGGCAAAATGCCTCGAGATAGCTATCTCGTGGCGCGCATGTTAGCCCTGCAGAAGGCTGGCCTCTTTTCAGGTCAGAGATTAAGTATTGCCATACAACGTGGCAATGCTGCTAGTCTTCTGGGAACGCTACCACAAGAGGCATGCGATGCGGATGAATTCCACGACGCATTTTAACTTTTAGTTTTATTTTTTTATTATATTTAGTATTGTGTATATATAGTAACTTTATTATTTTAATTTAATTTTTGCCAATACATCTGTAATATATGTAAAAATTGTGTAACAATAAAAATAATAGAAAAATTAACAATTTTCATAAAGGTTGGGTTTGAAATTTATTTTAAGGTTAGAAGTTTATTTGTTTTACAGAAATCGGGAAAACGGGCCAGGTTGCTTCGATCGAAGGATGCATCAAATCCGTTTGAGATGGCCGACCGTAAATCTTTAGGGTCATCAGCGGCCAAGTTCCTGTTGGAGATACTTGAAAATCACCTTAAATTAAGCGAAGAGGATTTTTTTGTGATTGTGACATACACACACATACACATATATTGGTTATTTTCCTCTTTTCACGTAATATTCCCATTACCATGCCGCCAAGTTTGTTTATTTTTTCAGAGGTTTAATTTACGGTCACGTTTGAATTTGAACACGTTTTTTGACAAGAAGTTAAGTTGTCTCTCTCACACTTCAACAACAAGGACGTTGTCATTCGTTCATTGAATTCACAGATTAAAAAGGGTTTATTCAATTTAGTCGTGTGACCTTGACTAAAAATGCATGCACTATTTTTAGTTCGGTGGCCAAACCGAATAGACAAAGCGTTGAACTAAACTAAAATAAGAGAATTTTTAGTTTAGTTTAGTTTAATCGGGTGGACATGCCGAATTAACACCAACATCTTGTTGACCAAGTTTTGAACCATTGAACTTTTGACATTCCTGACAAATATTCAACTTAGAACCAAAAAGCTTATATTCTAACACTGGACATAGATTATTATGTATAGTAGAGAACACTGGAGTTACTAACACAGCTGCTGACTCAAGGACAACTCATAATCATACATGACTTTGCGTGTGCATATAATAGGAAAAAAGGACTAGGGTCTGAGGTTTGACCATCAAATGTGATGACACTTCCACAAATGTGATAAATTGCATGGCTCAAGAAGGAAAGTACCGTAGTCAAAGTGACTACATACAATGGCATTATATATAAGTTTTTGGCAGAAAGGGAGAGAACCCCACCGGACCCCAGACAGAGACCGCATGACATTCACACCCTTCTCACACTTTTCTACGACATAATTAAGATGGGAAGCACCTGACAATTTGGAGTCCAGAATAAGACCTAAAAATTTTACAGAATTTAAAATTGGAATTGATTCATTTGCAACAGAGAGATTGATGCAAGGTGTTGAACGTTTGCGAGTGAAAACAACTGCGCTACATTTAGGGATAGAGAGGGAGAGATTATGCTCTAAGAGCCAATTATTTAAGTAATAAAGAGCGGTATTGAGATTGGAGGCAGCCGCTGAAAGAGAGGGGGAAGAAGAGTATAGCGCAACATCATCAGCATATTGCAGAATTTTGCAAAAGGAGATAACAGAAAGATCTAGGTCAAGGGTGTAAATGTTATAGAGGATTGGACTAAGGACTGAACCTTGTGAGAGGCCTTTCCAAACAGTCCGAGAAGGGGGAGTGTTGCCCTGGTAACGAACGGATATTGTACGACACATGAGCATGTTACAAATGATATGAACCAACCTCACAGGGATACTCAGCTGGAGCATTTTCTGCCTGAGTAGAGGAAGATGGACATTGTCATAGGCAGCAGAGATATCTAAGAAAACTCCTATAGTGTGCTCATTACGAGAAAACGCCAAACGAATTTCGGAGGTCAGGATACTCAGGCTGTCCAAAGTGCCCTTACCCTTTCTAAAGCCATATTGACTGGAGGATAACAATTGTCTATTTTCTAAAATCCATTCAAGACGGTTTTTAATAAGAATTTCCATAATTTTCGCTAAGACAGAGGATAGAGCAATGGGGCGATATGAGGAAGAAATTTTTGGGTTCTTGCCAGGCTTTAAGATTGGAATAACAATTTGGTTTTTCCAGGAATCGGGAATCAGACCAGGGAGAAAAATAGTTTTAAGGATGTTGAGGAAGAAGGTTTTGGAGGAGTCTGACAATTTACAAATAAAAGAATATGGAATGCCATCAATTCCAGGAGAAGAATCCTGGAGATGACCAAGGGCACAAGATAATTCAGTAAAGGTCGTTCATATTATCTTGTGTTATGCTGAAATTGGGGGGGTGCAAGAGAGGTATACAATCAAGTTCAGGAGCATATGGAGGAGCTAAACAAGACAAGAAGTCATTAAGGAACGATTATGGATCATTACTTGAAACAGATGTGTCTACTACACTTCTCCTAAAAGCCTTAATTCTTTTCAAACAAAAGAAAGGGGAAATCGAGGGAATAAGGATTCACAGAATTTACGCCAACCAAGTGATTTCTTTTTAGATAAAAGCCTAGCTGTAGCTGCTGCAGTCTTCTTGAAATTGACGTAATCTGTCATGGATAAGGTTAGTGCAAATTTATTTTCAGCTGTTGTGCGTTTCTGAACACTCTCTGTGCACTCTGAATCCCACCAGGGTGGGGAGGGAATGAGTAGTTTGGCCGGTTTTTTGAGGGGAATGCAAGAGTCAGCGGCTGATTTTAATGCTGAGATTAAGCGGTCGTATAAGATGAGGAAATTAGAAGAGTTAGGCTGAGAAAGAGATGCCAGTTCCGTATCCAATGATGAAGAATACATCTCCCAATTAGCTTTATTGAGTTTATATTTTAAGAGAGGTTTATAAGGACAGGGAGGAGGGGAGGAAGCCTGAATATGGAAGATTAAGATTGGGAAGTGATCACTACCGAGAGTATTAGGAAGAGTAGACCAAGACAGAAATAGGGTTAGAGAAGCAGAAGACAAAGAAAGATCCGGGACACTGATGTTTTGAGTAGGGGGAACACTGCGGGTTGGAGACCCATCATTTAAATCACATAAATTTAAATTATCTAGGGTGTCAAGAATAGATGAGGAAATAGAGTCATTGCAGTGTGAACCCCATAGAGTATGCCGACAGTTAAAGTCACCTAAAACAATCATAGGAGAAGGAATGGATGAAAGAATAGAATTGACTTCAGAGAGGATACTATAGTCAGGATGAGGGACATATAAAGAAATATAAGTCTTCAGGCTTTCACGGCCGGCGTTGCATGTAAAATATACTGCTTCCGGGCTGATTGGCCGTGGTCCATGTGAAACTTGCGTTCCAGACGTTTCGCGTTGCCGCCTCTGCCACTTCGACAAGTCAGCGGTTGCAGAACACACCCAAGAGGATGGGAATCATACCATCGAATTTCAGAACACGAAAGTTCTAGCTACCACAACACATTTTTTCCCACGTATACTTCGAGAAGCCATCGAAATATTCAAGCATCCCAACAACTTTAACCGAAAAAACGAGGGATTTCAGCTCCAAAAAGATTGGTACCCAGCACTGAGAGCCACTCGGTATCACAGTGCAAACAACCAATCAGGATCGAGTACGTCCGCGCCACAGCGCTTGGCCAATCAGAATCGAGAGAGTCGATTTCCCGCTCCGACGGTGCCTATAAATACAGCCGTTTTTCCAAGCATCGCGCCAGTCGCACGTCAGCCGCCGGCGAGGCAAGGTCTCCGAAGTTGTCGTCGCCCGGCCCTGCGCCACTGAAGATGTCGACCGCAGTGATCGACGAAACGTCTGGAACGCAAGTTTCACATGGACCACGGCCAATCAGCCCGGAAGCAGTATATTCTACATATAAAGAAATAATAGAAATATTCATTGCTCTAATGGCAACTATATGAAAATCATCCTTATGAGTAGGAAGATGAATTTGGGAGAATGTGATGTTTCTTTTTATCAGCAAAGCACAACCTGCCCAACCGTCGGCACGGTCGTCTCGCAGACAAAAGAAACCAGGAATCCTGAAACGGGATGAAGGTTTTAGTAAGGTTTCCTGGATAGCCAGGATAGCAAGATGGTGTTGATTTATTAAATCAATGAAATGTGGCTTTCTGCGATGAATGCTCTTACAATTCCATTGCAGGAGATTGTGGCCCATTGTTAGAATTGTTTTTTAAGATAATCACCAGTAATTGTTCTACAAGAACAGCAACGTCGTGCGGTAGGGCATCTGACATTTTTGACAGAATATTTATAAGGGAGCAAAGTAAAAGTTGGACAAGATTGTCATTGGGAGTGGCTAGAGGAGTAGTCTCTGTAAGAGGATTAATACAGCACCCATTGGGTTGTGTAGAAGGAGGGAAATTTATAATTTCACTATGTTCGTGAACATCAAAAGATTTCCCAGAAACAAACCTTGGGCGTACGGGGAGGGGAATAGTTTTTTATAGGATACAGAACAGGGAGACAAGGCAAAAGGGACAGGAGGAGAAATGAAAGAGGCGGAGGAATACATAGGAGTTTGGGGCCTAGAAGCAACCTCAGAATAGAGAGGTCTACGGCGCTGAGGGAGTCTAGCAGAGGCTTCAGCGTAACTTAAATTATCCTCAGACATAATAATCTTTATAAATTTTTGCCTAATATGCTCTGGACATTTTTTGTCAGTGGCCGAATGGTTACCACCAGAACAGAGAAAACAAGAAATATCACTGACAGTTACAGAACACGAATCACCGGTATGGGGTTGAGCACACTTATAACATCTGGGTTTTGACCGGCATTGCTTAGCAATGTGGCCAAAGCGACAGTAATTTCTGCACTGAATAGTTGGCAGCTGGTAGAAAGAAACTGGGAGAGAAGCATTGAAACAGAAAACCCTTTCCGGAAGAACCTGGCCCAAAAAAGTTAAAACCACAGTGTTGGATGGGACCCATACAGAAACATTATCTCTAATAAGTTTGGTATTAAGGCGTCTTGCTCTCACCACTTCACTGTCAGTAGAGGAAATACCCCCCACTAATTCCTCCATCGACTAATCAGTGGGAATATCTCTTACTACGCCCATTCTAAAGATATTGAAGCTTGGGATGTTTGCTACGTAATTGTGTTCTTTTAATATGGTCAGATTTGAAAAATTATTAGCTGCCTCTGCCGATTCCAATTCAACGCATATTCTATTATGGCCAACATTCTTGATTCCGCCAACCTTTATATTCTCCACCTTTTTTTTGAATAAAAATTGGGCGAATCGCTGGGATTTGAAGGATAAGCCATTTGAAGGGTCCTGATCCAATCTTGAAACATACACTATAAAAGGACCTTTGTCGGTGCTTGAGTACTCAAGCATATCGTCCGGGTCATAGCCGGGCTTTGAGTAGACAGATTGAATTGACTCCGCCGGCGAGCGGGTCTTTTTGCTCATAAGATCTGCCAGATTTTGTGCAGCAACATGTTTTGTAGATTTTTAGGAAGATCCGGAGGTAACCCACCACCCCCATCAGGGGGAACATCCACGCTCATTTCCATATTTCACCACAATAAATCCAGTAAAAAAGACTAGCCTTACGTAAAACTAAAAAAAATTGCGAAAATTAAATTTTCAGACGTTTCGTTCGCTTGACAGTCCAGAATCTCGATTTCATTAAAGCCATTTATTATAGAAACGGTTTTGACTTATATAACACTGGGTATAGTCTGTGCCATGTATCTTGAAAGAAAAGCCTTGGGTTTAATATATAGGTATATGGCACGGACACACAAGTGGGCTGTTCTAGTCCTGCACACCCACACCACAACCCACAGGAGATATCAAAGAATTGCGATTAGGCTTACTTACTTACTTACTTCCAGCGGGGGACGCCGTAGACCGGACGGGTGATCTGCCCTTTTGTGGGGGCCATTTCACCCAATTCCCCTATTCCTCCTATTTGGAGGTCAAGAAGTGTCCGGCAATCACGGCGTTCCGTCGAACCTACCTGTCTCTTTACAGAATCTTACGATCTGTTCCACCTTCAGATCCTCGAGGTCTTGTTCTTCTAGGGTGTCCGTCCCCATGGTTTCCCATCTTATCATTGAGTACATGGGGCATTTGGCCAGCAGGTGGAGACTGGTTTCCTCGTCCTCCATGCACTCTGGGCATTTGGGGTCAGTTTTCACTCATATAAGTGTCAGGTGCCTATTTAGTCGGCAGTGTCCCGTTATCACTTCTACGACCAGCCTCATGTTTCCTCGGGAGAGTTTCAACAGTCGGCTTGATTTCTTTGTGTCAATGCTTTTGATGAAGATCTTCGACTGTCTCATGACTGGCGAGGTCTTCCATCTTCGATTGGCTTCCGCTACTATGCTTCGGCTGATGACTCCCTTTGTTATTGTATGGGCAATAGGTAGTCTGGGCTCAGGGCCCACCTGATCTTCATCAGCTCCCTTTCTTGCCAGTTCGTCCGCCGTTTCATTGCCTATGTTGCCCTCATGTCCGGGCACCCAGGCAAGTGTTACGTCGAGTTTCCTGGACAGTCTTTCAATGATTTTCTTGCATTCCTTGACGAGTGCAGATGTCGTCTCAGTTTTTCCTAGTGCCCTCAGTGCCGCCTGGCTGTCGCTATAAATGGTTACCTTGCCTGTATCTTTTAGGCAGTCCACCATTTCCGCGCATTCCATTATGGCATAAATTTCCGATTGAAAGACACTTGCAAATTTGCCTAAAGATATCGTTTTATTTATTTCTGTTCCGTTTTCGCATCTGATGTGTACGCCGGAGCCAGAAAGCTTGGTAGATTCTTTTCTAGAGCCGTCCGTGTAGCAGATGATGCCTTCTGCATTCATCATCCAGTCCTCTCTTGATCCTATATGTATTCTATATTTCTTATCAAAAGTCCTCTCCTTCCTAATTAGGTCATTGTTTGACAGGACCATTGATAGTCTTTCTTCGTAGCCTTGACTGATTCTGGCATGGCCCTCATCGAATGTATTGGCAGTCGCTTAGGCTAGTTGTTTGAATTTTGAGGGCTCCAACTACCCGTAACGACTGCCATAAATGTTGGACCGACGGCTTAACGTGCTCTCCGAGGCATGACTGGACCAATGCAAATACCCATATTCATGCATACATATTTTGCATTGAACGGGAACAAACCCGCGCCTCCTGTGTAGCGGCAGCGTTCACTACCGCCACAGAGGCTGCCGTTCTATTTCTGAGATGTGAAACAAAAATATCACTTTACAGTTCTAATATTCACGAGCGACTTAAGTTTTGGTTTACTCCGTCGGCTTGCAACAAGATGTTTGCGTATCAAGAATACTACAAATTGAGTACGTGAAACTGACCGTAGTAACCGGCCTTTTAGATTAAAAGTAATTTGAAATAGGAGTTCGAGAAGGAAAACTGCAATTTTGTTATTGCCGGCCCCATAAATACCTAGAGACCGCTATAGACGATTAAACCTTCTCTCCGCCTTGATGTTGGCAGAATCATCGGCAAAATAACCGATGCAAGGAGCCATTTGACTAAAATAAGAATATGAAGAAGTAGGGGTTCGAGAAGAAGGGTCATCGGATGCTAAAGAATTGCTTTCTTGCCGATCTAATCAATCCAAGGCCAGTTTTTTTGCCAACAGTAAAAAGACTCCATACACAAACGGATACGTGCAATTCGAACATGCCAACATGATAGTTCTCTATTATTTATGAGGCTTGGGCCCCAAAGGTGTTGGTAGGGCCTACAGTGTATCAAAAATATTATACACAAATTGAGTAAGTAGACTGACTGAAGTAACTGGCCTATAAGATAAAATAATTGAAGTAGAGGTTCGCGTAGCAAAATTGCTAGTGGGAGTTCGAGAAAGAGAGTCATCAGAAGTCTAAAGGGGGACCCCGATGGTGTTGGTAGGGCCCCGAACGTTGCCTGGTGGAACGCACCCAATGTGGCATGTAAATAAACGTTTGTCAGTTTTGACACTGACAATCGTGACAGCTACTTTCACGTGTTGCTCTTGCTTTGCTTTTGTGTTTAGCCTGTATATCAACACGCGGCCCGGTATTTTAAAATAAATAGTTGTTAATACTTTGTGAAAGTATTTAAAATTCGACGGCATGAAAAGATGGCGTGCAATATATCAGATGCACTAACTATCATAAGCTTAGAAGCAGCTACGCCAGAATTATCAAAAACATGTATTGAACTAAAGGTTAGTAAACTAACATGAGACTATGTAGCATACATATAAAATACTTGAATCAGTAACCAATACTTGGATCAGTACAAAATCATCAGGATCAGTGTAAAGGAAAAAGTTACAGCTTGTATTGTGTAAAACAAATTCCAAATCGCCGTCCTGAATATCCTCAAAGATAAACCTTTACTTACCAAAGGTATATGTGGGAGTGGTGTGCCTTTTTCAGTCCATGCTCCATCCTGCGAATTTCTTAACTGAAACAATAGTCTTTGCCTGGTTTGAGTATAAAGTTCAGGACCTCATTCACTGCAGTTACAATTGCTATTGCTGTGCCCCAGAGGCAATTCAATCCGTTGATTACACATACAGTAATGGTAGTTCATCTAAATTCTTTATGCATATACTATGACTCCAACCTCCTCAACCGTAGGAATCTCATATGCAAGCTAGCACCCTGTCAATCAGCAGGTGTGCTAGCTTGCATATTAGATTCCTACTACATAGGATACGGTAACAACTTTCTATCAGATGGTCCGTTTGCTTGTCTGCCACCTAAGTTGTATAAAATTAACTTGGACTTTCAAGATTTCAGTAGGGCCTTATGTGTAGTCTTACTTTTTAAGTTTTAGTCTTACTTATGATGTCATAAGTCTTTATACATATGTTCGGGCCCACATTTATTATTATTATTTCAATTTGGGGACGCCGGACGGCCAGACGGATGATCCATCCGCAGCTTCTGCGGGCCATTTCATCCATTTCCCCGACCCTCCCCTAAGGGAGAGTTTGGTTCTCCAGCCCTCACAGCGCCCCTTCAAACCTCTTTGTTTCCTTGCAGAAGCTCGCAATCCGTTCCACCTTCAGATCTCGTAGCTCCTCTGTGTCCAGTGTGTCCGTTCCCAGGAGATTCCATCTGATCAGGGAGTACATGGGGCACTCTGCCAGTAGGTGGAGGCTAGTCTCCTCGCTCTCCATGAACTCCGGGCAGATGGGGTCGGTCTTCACACCTATAACTGTTAAGTGTCTGTTAAGTCTGCTGTGTCCTGTTATTATCTCTATGACAAGCCTCATATCCCCTCTTGAAAGTTTGGTGAGTTGGCTTGTCTTTTTCTTGTCGATGCCTTTTATGAAGATCTTTGACTGTCTCAATCCGGTCTTGGATCTCCATCTTCTGTTGGTTTCGGCTATGATACTGCAGCTGATTACTCCCTTGGTGATCTTGTGCGATATTGGCAGCCCGGGTTCGGGCCCCACCAAGTTTTCTTCTGCTTCTTCTCTGGCTAGTTCGTCCGCTTTCTCATTGCCTGTGATTCCCTTGTGTCCAGGTACCCATGCGATGGTCAAATCAGTTTTCTTAGCCAGTTTCTCTAAGGATTCCTTGCATTCTTTCACAATTGCTGATGTTGTCTCTACTTTGCTTAGAGCCTTAAGCGCAGCCTGGCTGTCGCTGTAGATTGTCACTCTTCCTGTGTTATTCAGGTGGTTGACCATCTCGGCGCATCTTTTAATGGCGTATACCTCCGTTTGGAAGACGCTGGCGAATCTTCCTAGAGGTATAGCTCTATTTATCTCCGATCCATCTTCGCACTTTATGTGTACTCCGGATCCGGAGAGTCTCGTCGATTCTTTTCTGGAGCCGTCCGTGTAGCATACAGTGCCACCAGTGTCTGCCTTCCAGTCGTCTCTTGAGCCTACTTACTTACTTACTGCCAGCAGGGGACGCCGTTTCCGGACGGGTGATCTGCCCTTCGGTGTGGGCCATTACACCCATTTCCCCTATTTATCCTGTAACGGATAGGGGTGCCCGGCAATCACGGCGTTTCGTCAAACCTACCTGTTTCCTTGCAAAAACTTACAATCTGTTCCACCCTCAGATTGGGAATGTCTTCGAGATCTAGTTCATCCGTTCCCATGATTTCCCATCTTTTCAGCGCGTACATGGGACATTCGGCCAGCAGGTGGATGCTGGTTTCCTCGGCATCCATGCACTCCGGGCATTTGGGATCCGTCTTCACTCCTATTAGTGTCAGGTGCCTGTTCAGTCGGCAGTGACCCGTTATCACTTCTACGACAAGCCTCATGTTTTTCCTGGATAGTTTCATCAGTTGGCTTGTTCTTTTTGTGTCTAAGCTTTTTATGAACACCTTCGACTGTCTCATGACAGGTGATGTTTTCCATCTTCGATTGGTTTCTGCCACTATGCTCCTGCTGATGACTCCCTTGGTGATTTTGTGGGCTATTGGCAGCCTGGGTTCAGGGCCCACTTGGTTTTCATCAGCTCCTTTCCTGGCCAACTCATCGGCTACCTCGTTGCCCATATTGCCTTCGTGTCCGGGTACCCAGGCAATCGTCACGTCGGTTGCTCTAGCCAGACTTTCCAACGCCTTTTTGCACTCCTTTACTATTGCCGAGGTGGTCTCTATCTTGCCTAGGGCTTTCAGCGCCGCTTGGCTATCACTGTAGAGTGTGACCTTTTCGGCATTCAGGTCTTTTGTTATTTCCGCGCACTCCTTGATGGCAAAGATTTCTGCTTGGAATACACTTGCATACTTGCCCAATGTTGTTGAGCTGTTTATCTCTGTTCCGTCCTCGCATTTAATGTGCACTCCGGAGCCAGAGAGCTTCGTTGTGGCCTTTCTGGAGCCGTCTGTGTAACAGACAATGCCATCTGTGTCTATCTTCCAGTCGTCTCTCTGTCCTATGTGTACTCTGTATTTCTTGTCAAAGGTTCTCTCTTTCTTGATTAGGTCATTGTTTGAGAGAATCATTGACAGTTTGTCTTCATAGCCCTGACTAATCTTGGCATGGCCTTCATCGAACGAGTTTGCTGTCCAGAGGCCAATGCTTCTTAGTTTGAACCATTGTTCAACTGCTTTCTTTTTTGCCTCTAGGTCTAGTGGGTTTAGTCCTAGTATTATCTCTAGCGCGGCAGTGGGTGTTGTTCTCATTGCACCCGTGGTCATTAGTGCTGCCATTCTTTGGGCCTTGTCTAGTTCTTTTTTATTGCTCCCAATGTTGGCTCTGTGCCACCATACCAGGGCTCCATGCAAGATTCTGGGCATAATTATGGCCTTGTATATCCACAGTACTATGGCCGGTCTTATTCCCCAGGTTTTTCCTACAGCTCTTTTGCACTGCATCATAGCCATTTTGGCCTTCGAGCATGCGTTGCTTATGTGAGTCTGGAATGTCAGTTTGCTGTCCAGTGTCACACCCAGGTATTTGACCTCTTTTACCTTTTCGAGATCGTGACCGTCAAGTCTTACTGGTTCAGCTCGTCCTAGTTTTCTTTTCCTCGTGAAGAGTACTAGTTTTGTTTTGTCCGGGTTTAGGTCCAGGCCTTTACTCCTGCACCATTCTAGTGCTTTGTTGATCCCCTTGTTCATGATATTGCATATGACACTGAGGACCTTTCCTGTTATCAGAAGCACACCGTCATCAGAGTATACCTGTGTGTATATATGCATTCTGTTTATCTTGTTTACTAATTCGTCTATTAGCAGGCACCATAGTAGGGGTGATAGGCATCCTCCTTGGGGGAAGCCTCTCCTTGCTGTCACTATGCGTGTTTTTCCCGCTAACTCAGCCTGTATCAGTCGTTGGTTCAGCATGTTTCTTATCCAACCTGATATATCTTTGTTTATGCCTTCGCGGTTTAGTGTCTCCTCAATTGAGACTGGGGTCGCCTTGTCAAAGGCTCCCTCTACGTCGAAGAAGCATCCTAGTGCATATTCTGTGTTGCTTATCGATCTCTGTATCCTGTTGACCAAGTTATGCAGGGCGGTCTCGGTGGACTTGCCTTCCGTGTACGCATGTTGGTTCTGGTGGAGCGGAGATCCGCTTGCGGCGACTTGTTCTCTTACTAGTCTATCCAATATCTTCTCTAGGGTTTTGAGTAGAAATGAGGATAGGCTTATGCATCTAACGGCTTTGGCCTCTTGATACGTCTCTTTACCGGGTTTTGGTATGAATACCGCCCGTACTTCCCTCCATTTCCTAGGAATGTGTTTCATTCTGATGCTGCAGTTGTATAGCTCCAGAAGATCATCTTCTATGTACTTTATTGCTTTTTGGAGCATTCCCGGGAAGATTTCGTCTGGCCCGGCTGCCTTGTATGGCTGGAACGATCGGATGCTCCATAGCAGATGCTCTTTCGTGATTATCGTCTTTACCTCGTTTTCCTCCGGGTTCTCTGTGTAGGCACTAGGCGCAAAGTGTGTTTCCAACATTATTTCCAGTATTCTTTCTGGGTCAGATATGAGTTCGTCCCCTTGCTTAATGCTACCTAATTTGCAGTTGCTGGTTTTTGGGAACATTTTGGCAAGTCTCGCTGCGTCAGGGTATTTCTCGATACCCTCGCAGAACGCTTTCCAGCCATTTCTGTTCTCCCTTCTGCATTCTTTTTTGAAAAGGTTTCTTTCTCTCCTGTACGTCAGCCAGCTTTCCTCGTCGCCCCTTCTAAGTGCTGTTCTGAGGGCTCGCCTGGTCTTTTTCCTTTTCTTCTCTAGTGCTCTTGTCCACCATGGTTGGCCTTTTCCTGGTTTTATCTCCCTGAGTGGGCATGCCCTGTGGTACGCCTCCCTGAGGGCATTATCCAGTCGGCTGGCTCTTTTTCTATATCTATGATATCTTTTATCGAGTTGCGGTCTGCTGGATTCCACTTCTTCATATGCTGTTCAAATGTCGTCCAGTCAGTTTTCCTCGCGTTTCTTGTCATGGTTTTCTCGATTTCGGTTCCCACACTGAAGATTATCCGTCTGTGATCCGACTTCGAGTCTCTTTCGTCCACTTTCCATTCTGAGATGTGTTGGCTGATCCTTTCGGTGGCGATCGTGATATCCAGCACCTCTTTCCGGTTTTTCGTAACGAATGTCGGAGTGTTACCCTCGTTCAGTACGTCAAAACCTGCTGAACTAAAGAAATCTAAGAGTAATTCACCTTTTTTATTGCAGTTGGTGCTGCCCCATACCACGTGGTGGGCGTTGGCGTCGCAACCTAGAATAATGGGAATATTCTTACCGTGGTATTTTCTTGTAATTTCTTCCAGTTCTGGCGATGGTGGTTTATAGTCTTCTTCGCTGGGTAGGTAAGCGGAGACTATGAGCACCCTTACTTTGTCACCTGTGTTGAACTGCATTGTTGCTGTGGCGCTAGCTAGGTCACTGTAACAATCTGCCTTTATTAGTCCTAATGATCTTACCCTGCTGCTGGCGTATATGCATGCCCTGGGTGTTGACTCACCATTTTCGTGGTATATGATTTCACCTCCCAGGGAGCTCAGCCCGGAGATACGTCCTTTGACGACGTATGGCTCTTGCAGTAGGGCCATGTCTATCTTCTCATCTACCACGTGTCTGCAGAATTCAATCATTGCATCGCGGCAGTGGTGGAGATTAACTTGAACTATTCTTATCTTTTGTGTGTGTGTTTTTGGTGTGTTGCTGTTAGTGTGCATGTGTGTGTGTGTGTGTTGTGTGTGTGTCTGAAGGTGTGTGTTACTGCTCCCTCCTTAGACTGCATTACGCAGGAGGGCTCTTCTCCATCCAAGGCGGTTGCAGTATTGCAACGCTTGGAGGAGGAGCCCGATCACTGCGCTTTGCAGGGAGGGGGTGTGCCTTGACGTCTGGGCGTGGTTGTTGGCGGGACGCCATAGACCCGGACGGTACCTCCTTCGAGGGACCCGGCCGGGGGTCTGTCCCCCCACCTTCAACCAACGCCACCTGTGTGTGCGGCGCCTGTTGTGTGCTGTTTGGGTTGGGGCGCTTTAGGTGCGGTGTACCTGTTTCAGCTGTGCCCACCTTCGGGGCAGCGGGCTGATCGGTACTGCCGCTTGGCTCCGAACCCGGTGCTTTTTTGTTGTGGACAGGGCAGATGCACCTGTCCGGTGCTTGTGTTGTCTGGGGAGGCTTACCTAGCACGCGGACGTAGACGACCGTGGCCTGGTACATTAGCCATGTGTCTTGTGCAGCTATCTTGGGAACTCCCACCACAAGTCGGACTCCCAAAGGGAGTACTTCCTTGCGGATGAGGTTCCACTCTGATATCTTAAGGTCTTCTTCCCGGTCTCCGTTCTGGATCTTTATCAGATCCAGGGGCTCGATACGGATCCCACCTGCGTTGCCGGGGAGCCATATGGCCACCTTGTGGAGATCCAGCTTCTTTGGCCTGAGAGACACGCCGTCGAGCTTTCCGAAGTCGCACCCCAGGAGCCACGTCATCGCCTCCTCGGTCCTGGGACTTACCAGGAAATATCCCTCCGCCACCAGGCCCGAGGCGACGAACTGCAGACTCCGGCCACTAACTCCGCTCAGTGCAGTAATCTCAATCAGGTCTACTAACCTTGTTCTAATTACCGCAGCAGTGGCATCGTCTACTGTCGCCCCATCTCCTCGCTCGATGATGACCGAGAGCTCACCTTGACCCGCAGTGGGCTTCGGTGGTCCCTCGATCTTCGGTCGCTTTGTGGGACGACGCTGCGATTGCTCCTCCGGGTCAGTACCCTGTCTTTTAATCTTGTTGGCCCTCTTACCTGACTCACCCGCGGTCGTCGCTCCCGAACTGGTCAACGCGCCGAGTTGAATCTGGCCGGGGGGCCCCGCTGAGGTCTTCTTACGGCGGGTCCTTTTCCGTCTATATTTGACGGTGGTCCACTCGCCTGCTTCTGTTTTGTTCTCCCCTATGCTCATGTTGGTGAGGCCGTCACCTAGAGATTCCGATACGGATCTCCCGGTTCTTACCTCTGGGCATGGGCTTACCTTTTTGGTCTTTTCGGTGTTTCGCGCTGATGTGTCCCCCCCAGAATACGTGGGACAGCTTGCACCACTACGTGGTGCAAGGAGGGATTCTCCGGCATGGCCGGTACCCTCCTGGGGTATTTCTTCTTTTTCATGAGCGCTCATATTTGGTTTGACCGGGATTGCCGGTTTGAGATGGAGGTGGGTGGTGGAGTGGGAAGTAGATGGGATTATTGGACTGGGCGTGGTGGGAGTGGGGCAGTGGAAAAAGGGGGGGGGGCTTCGACCGAGGTTTTAGTTACGTCTGTTTCTTAGGGAACCAGACCAAAAAGCAGGCGGTACCACGTGCAGGATTACCTCTGGTCTTGCCATAGGAGTTCTTCACGACTGTTGCGCTCCTCCCATGACCTTACTATCCTCAGCACTGGAGAGATGCTGAGAATAAGGCTTCGCCAGTCTGAGCGCAAGGTCCCCAGGCTGGCTCCACCCCACCCAAGTCTCTTGAGCCTATGTGTATTCTGTATTTTTTGTCGAAGATTCTCTCCTTTTTTATCAAATCGTTGTTGCAGAGGATCATCGACATTTTCTCTTCGTAGTTCTTACTAATGCTGGCGTGGCCTTTATCCATAAAGGTTCCGATCCACTGGCCAGTGCTTCTAAGTTTGAACCATTGTTCAATTGCTTTCTTCTTTATTTCTAGGTCCAAGGGGTTAAGTCCCAATATGATTTCGAGCGCGGCTGTGGGTGTTGTCCTCATCGCGCCTGTGGTCATTATGGTTGCTAGTCTTTGGACTTTCTCTAGTTCCAATTTGTTGTCCTTTATTGTGGCTTTGTGCCACCATACTAAAGCGCCATGTAAGATTCTGGGTAGGATTATTGTTTTATAAATCCATAGCACTATCGCTGGTTTTATTCCCCAGGTTCTCCTTATTGCACTTTTACACTGCATCATGGCCATTTTAGCTTTGGCGCATGTGTTACTTATATGGGTCTTGAAGGCAAGTTTGTTGTCCAGTGTTACACCCAGGTATCTAACCTCTTTCACTGTTTCCAGGATTTGGTTTTCTAGGTGCACTGGTGCAGTTCTGCCTATCTTTCTTTTCTTGGTGAATAGGACTATTTTGGTTTTGTCAGGGTTGAGGTTAAGACCTTTGCTCCTGCACCATTCCAGTGTCTCTTTCAGGCCTCTGTTCATGATATTGCACATGACGCTGAGGACTTTGCCTGTTATCAGGAGCACCCCGTCATCCGAGTACACCTGGGTGTAAATATGCATCCTGTTTATTTTATTCACTAATTCGTCTATTAGTAGACACCACAGTAGGGGCGAGAGACATCCTCCCTGAGGGAATCCTCTTCTTGCTACCACCGTGTGAGTCGTTCCTGCTATTTCTGCTTTGTTCAGTCGGTGTTTAAGCATGTTTTTCACCCATACTGATAGGTCTGGATCTATTCCTTCACGATCCAGGGCGTCTTCTATTGAGTCCGGGGTGGCTCTGTCAAAAGCTCCCTCTACATCGAAGAAGCATCCCAGTGCGTATCCTCTGTCATCTATGGACCTCTGAACTCTTGTTACAAGATTGTGGAGGGCCGTTTCAGTGGATTTTCCCTCCATGTAGGCATGTTGGTTTTTGTGGAGGGGGATTCCATTTTTATCTATCTGTTCTCTTATTATTCTATCAATTATTTTCTCTAGTGTCTTAAGGAGGAAGGATGAGAGGCTTATGCATCTGAATGCCTTGGCCTCCTGGTATGTTGTTTTTCCCGGTTTCGGGATAAAGACTGACCTGACCTCCCTCCATTTGCTTGGGATGTAGCCGGCCCTTATGCTACTGTTGTAGAGAGTCAGAATACCATTACCCATATACTTGCTTGCTACTTGTAGCATTTTCGGGAAGATTTCGTCCGGGCCAGCCGCCTTGTATGGCTGGAACGAGTGTATCGGGCCCACATACACAGATTGGTATTGATATTCCAAATTAGGTTTTTTTACACAAACATAATTCTTGTTACAGGAAAAACTAGATTTAGGTTCATTGGACATTCAAGATGTTGTGAAGAAATTATCTGAGTTTATTCTCGAGATTAAAGATGCAAAATTGTTCAAAAAGTACTTGTCAAATATATTACTTGCACTTGTGTCTACTAAGATACCACTGAAATCAATATTTTCTAATCCAAACTTTGACAAATGTAATGATAATGAAAAGATATGCCATTTAGAATACTCTGTTGTATTGGCTGCATTAAGTGAACATCCAGATATTTTGCAGTAAGTATAGTTTTGATTCCTGTACTGTATGGTCATTCTTTCTGTAAGGTAGTGATTTTTCTGATATGCATAAATATATGTGAGTCCTTCAATCCAATATTTACACTCCACCATATTAGAGTTGTCCACAAAAACATTTGCAAATCTTTGTGTGACTGCACAGGACTTGCTAGTTACCGTACATGACTGTGGGTTAAGTAAATGATATATGAGTAACTATCTTCTTTATAAGAGGTTGTAGCATTGTAAGTATAACTAATCTACATCAATTTTCAGATATGCATTGAAATACTTTGAAATCAATCAAGTACCCCCATTTGAAGTGTTTATCCACCATGAGGATTCGTATAATGTGGCTCCAAAGAAGCGGCGCCTGCTTGACTGTAGACAGAAAGTTACTGACCAACAGATAGTGTCCTGTTGTTATGTCTTGCTTAGCAAGTTGCCAAATGAGCTGTCAGTAAAATGGGACTGGACCAAGTTTGTCAGTAATTTCAGTCACCATCAGAGTATGGAAGTTAGATGGTAAGTTAATGTTTTAAATTGTATCTACATAATATTTTTTTTGTAATGTACAACCTGTACATGTATAATATATTCTGTTAATGGACACAGGTTTAGGTGGTTTGCTACATTAAGGATGCATCCTTAATACTCTTCTGTTCACAGTGACTGACTGACTGACAGTATTAAACTTTAGGCCAGACATCGTTAGAAATTCACATGAGTGGGTTAAAGTGGAAGGTCTATAATATTGTAACCATGCCTGTTGCTAGAGCAATACAAGCTCGAGTTGCTAGTCCTAGAGATAAATTTACAATGGGCACCTCGCCCAATTGAACTACTACAATGCCTTTCGATGTATCAAACTAACATTCACTATAGATAGATATGTGGTATGTGTAACTATTTATTTTATTTTCAGGATGGTAAAAGAATGCATGACTATTCTCACTTATATGACCGAAGCTCAGTCCAAAGTACTTTCAAAAACTTTGAATTTAAGCGAACAGGTCAGCCTAGATAAGATAGTTAAGGACAAAAAAGAGCCTGTGTGTCCAATGAAGGAAGTGTTAAAAGGTGCCTTAAGTCCTGATAATGTTGTAAACATTGATGGCATATTGTTACCAGTTTTTGAGAAGAATAATGTACAAGATGGGAACTTAGTACCAGTGAAATCTACAGTCAACAATTTGAGAAGTTTAGCTTTAGCAGTAGCTTCTGGTAAGTGAAATAGAATATATTGTGGCTTTAATAAAATGCAAATTGATATATTTATTCATACAAATATTTGCACTTGAGTAGGAATTGAACCCGCGACCTCCAACATACGCTTCGACGAATGCAAAGGTATTGTGAATATAAAAAAATTCAATATACATATAATGATTTGGTTTTATTTTAGGACAAGCTCTCTGCCTGATGGGTCCTGTAGGGTCTGGCAAAACGTCCTTAGTGGAACACTTGGCTGCTATTACAGGCCGCAAAGGGGTGGCATTCAAGAAGGTGCAACTTGGTGATCAGACAGATTCCCGAATGTTGTTAGGAGCGCATCAATGTACAGATGTGCCTGGAGAGTTTCTTTGGAGGCCTGGAGTTCTTACAGAGGTATGATTGCAGAACCATAAGTTGTATGGATCTCCCAGACTAGGTCTAGAAGAAAACTACTAATATGCGAGCCATGTTATGACCTGTATAATAAAACCATCAAGACAATAACCAAGCGTTACATGCTGTCTTTGGTTTGGGCCCGATTGTGGGTTAAATGCGTTTTATCACGCCAATTACCCGAAACTGGATGTATGTTTCATGTTATACTTGCTGATTCTTCCGCCATATAGGCTGATATGGCCTAACACTATGCGGTTTTAATCGGTTCGAGTCCGATATACCCGTTGTTTCCTACTTGAGGAAAAAAAACAAGTGCTGCATAGATACTACATACTTTCTGAAGAGACTCCCCAAAAGTGATGTCTAAGCCCGAATTATTGTATTATGGTAGCACTGGTAGCATATCTGGGCCTCGATACTGCTAAAGCAAATCCACTATCATACCTGGACAATGCAAAAAGTTCCACTTAATTTTAGACTTTAAATATCAATACTCTTAAAGTCTAAAATTAAATGGCTTTTTGTAGTGAATGAAAAAGTGTAATGCAACGCTTTTTATTTAATTATGGTCATTATGGACTTTAAGTCAGTAATAAAGTCTAAAATTTAATGACATATTTTTGCAGTGTATAGTATGACAGTGGTTTTGCGTTAGCAGAATCAAGAGCCCGTACACATGAGGTTTTTAGATGTCCAGGTCATTTTCATTATCTCAAATTATCTCATATATTTTGGTAAAGCTTACACAGTTCTTTTTCTTATTATAATATTTACTTATACGTGCAAGTACAAGTATTCGCATTTTCGTCCGAATTGTATAGTGTCATTGAACAAAGTAATCATTTAGATGTGTGTGCTAAATTGATAGTCACGCGCGAGTTTTAGAATCTCAAATACAAACAGCAGTAAGTATACGCCATTTACACGCTGAACTACAGTATCACCTTAACGTTTATCCCTAATTGTCAGGAAATGGATGGGGTCACCCGCAAAGATCGTGAATAGCACATTCGATTTCCGGCGTCTCCGTTTGAAATAACAATTATGATTATCCCCGTTGGTTCTAAATCTTGCACCTTGGAACTTGGGTCCTTCTGATATGGTTTATCTTCTTTTACGAATATAACTTTGAGAAAAAATCCTGCACCTGAGCCACGTCCGTTCATAAACACACTGGTTGGCTTGGGTCTCAAATCTCGATCAACTGCATTCATAGACTCGACGTGGGCTGCACTGAATCATATCATTGAAACTAATTTCCTCCGTGATTTCTAGGCGGTGCAAAATGGTCACTGGCTGCTATTGGAAGACATAGATTGTGCAGCTTTAGATGTGGCTTCAACCTTAAGTTCCCTCTTAGAAAGAAATTCGCTATGTGTGCCTGGTTATTGCGATTCTTTGCCGGTCACACCTGGCTTTCAACTATTCGTCACGCAAAGGTTGGTAAGATACATTGTGAAATATATCTTAAGTCATAAGAATAAGGTTTTCTATTACTGTCCATTTGTTTCAGGATAATTACGACGAACTATGGTTTCCAGAAGAAATTATCAAACTCCTCTACTCTATTACAGAAGCATTTAACACAAATTAATGTTGAACCGCTTTCTCGGTCAGAGTTAGCAGAAATCATACAAACTATGTATCCAGTCCTAACAACCATTTGCCCTAAAATGATTGAAGTATTTATGATGTTTTCTGTTGGGAGTCACGATACGTCGTTACAGACTACGGAAGTAGTGAATAATGCGAAAGAGAACAATCTTTTACTTCTGAGGGGGTCAAGACTGATATCAACAAGAGACTTGTTGAAATGGTGCTCTAGAGCTGTTCTTGGTTACAATGTCTCGAGCCCTGAATCAGCCTTAAAGGTCTTACAGGATGCTTTAGATATTTTCACTTGTTCGATTTCCTCTCCAGAATATAGATTAGAATTAGCCAAAAAAGTGGGCTTATTACTTGGAATTGTAGAAACTAAATCCGAATTTTATTGCAAGCATTACAAGCCAAATGTGTCTTTGAATCCCAGATATCTGGAAGTTGGCAGATCAAAAGTTCCTAGAGTAGAAAAGAATCTTGAATCTATAGATTTTGATAATAAACAAACAGTATTTTCGTTTACGCGTCAGTCAGCATGTCTGCTTGAGAAGATAGCTTGTTGTGTCACGTCAAATGAGCCAGTATTACTTGTTGGTGAAACGGGCACCGGTAAAACATCTTCTGTGCAGTATTTAGCGAAGCAAACAGGACACAAACTGGTAGTCATCAACATGAATCAACAATCGGATTCGGCTGACTTATTGGGTGGATATAAGCCTGTGGATATAAAATACCTAATTCGTCCTATAAAACTTCAATTCGAAGATTTATTTCGAAGTTTTTACAACACAGATAAAAACAAAAAGTTTTTAGGCCATATTGATACTTGTTACGAAACTGAAAACTGGGTTGCGTTGGTGGCTTTAATGAAGCAGAGTCATAAGGCAGCAATAAGTAGACTGACTAATGAAAAAAATAATGCTAAACTTAAATCATGGTTGACATTTGGTTATAAATTGTTAAAACTTGAACAGCAGATTAAGGCAGCTTCGAAATTGACTTTCGCTTTTATAGAAGGGTCTCTAGTCAAAGCCATGCAAGAAGGATATTGGGTTCTATTAGACGAAATCAATTTAGCGTCTGCAGAAATTCTGGAATGTTTGGCGGGGCTTTTGGAGGATAAAAATGAAACTATAGATTTGTTGGAAAAAGGTGACAAAGTGCCTATAAAGAGGCATCCAGAATTTACTCTGTTTGCATGTATGAACCCAGCTACGGATGTAGGTAAAAAAGACTTACCTGCAGGTTTGCGAAATCGATTTACGGAGTTCTTTGTCGATGAACTGACTGAGAGGAATGATTTGATGCTGCTTATTGGTGATTATTTGTATCATATGAACTTAAGTGGAGCTATTTTGGAGTCGATATACAGTTTTTATGCTAGCATCAAAAAAGAAGCTAAGTTAACTCTCGTAGATGGATCAGGTAATTTTTGCCTAGTTACTTTCAAATTTTATACATTTCAACATGTACTGCATATTTAATACATTCCTATTATTATTACTTTTAGGTAATACCCCTCATTATTCCCTTAGAACTTTATGCAGAGCTTTGACAGCAGCAGCCAAAGCTAAATGTGGAACAGTATCGAGATCTCTTTACGAAGCGTTTTCTTTGTCATTCCTGACACAACTGGATAGTTCTTCGCATCCCAAAGTTGAAGCTATGATAGCCAAGTAAGTGGCATTTTAATTTCTTGTTTAGCATTATATCGTTCTTGACCAAGTTACATATTGTTAATATATTATTATTTTTCCTCTAGGGCTGTTATCGGCAAGAAAAATGTGTCATCTGTCATCAATCAAATGATTCCAGAACCAAAACTATTGGGGCAAAATTTCTTACTGTTTGAAGGCCATTGGATACCGCAGGGAAAGTTAGAAATAGCTATAACTGAAGAATATATTCTTACACCCACAGTTCGAAAAAATCTTCGCGATATTGCCAGAATTATATCCTTGGGTCGTTTGCCCATTTTGTTGCAAGGAGACACGTCGGTCGGGAAAACTTCCCTTATCACGTACATTGCTAAAGCTTCGGGCAATTACTGCGTCAGGATAAATAACCACGAACATACAGACCTGCAAGAGTATATTGGGTCCTATGCCACAGATTCTTCTGGTAAACTTGTATTCAAGGAAGGGGTTTTAGTTGAAGCTATGAGAAAAGGATATTGGATCATATTGGATGAACTAAACTTAGCTCCAAGTGATGTTTTAGAAGCACTTAATCGTGTGTTAGATGATAATCGTGAATTGTTTATACCAGAAACCCAGCAGGTGGTTAAAGCAGATGCCAATTTCATGCTCTTTGCTACGCAAAATCCGCCCGGTTTGTATGGTGGCCGTAAAATGCTATCAAGAGCGTTTAGAAACAGATTTGTTGAATTGCATTTTGATGAAATACCAAAGGTTGAACTTCAGACCATTCTTCACCAAAGATGTCATGTTCCTCCAGCGTACAGTAAAAAAATGATAGCTGTGATGTCTGATCTGCAAATAAGGAGACGTGGTTCGGCTGCCGTACAAGGCAAAGATGGCTTCATTACCCTGAGAGATTTGTTCAGATGGGGTCAACGGTACAAATATACCTCCAAAGACTCGTTAACATCCGACAAATTTTACGATTGGGACCAGCACATAGCCGATGAAGGGTACCTTATTTTAGCTGGAAAAGTACGTCAAACTGACGAACGGTCTATTATTGAGGAAGTTATAGAAAAACACATAAAGAGAAAAGTTAATCCTGATAATCTTTTTAACCTTCATTGTGGTACTTCTCCAGTTACGAAGGCTATCTTGGAGACAATCCTCAATAATCAGTTGCAAGAATTTTCACACGTAGTTTGGACTTTTAATATGAGAAGACTGGCCGTTTTGATAGCCAAGTCTTTCAATTTTGATGAACCTGTACTATTGGTTGGAGAAACAGGGTGTGGCAAAACTACTATCTGCCAAGTTTTGGCAGCTATGAAGGATCGCCAGCTTTTAACGGTCAATTGCCATATGCATACAGAAAGCTCTGATTTCTTAGGAGGACTTCGACCTGTTCGTCAATATAAAAACGATGGTCGACTATTTGAATGGGTAGATGGACCTCTTATAAAAGCTATGGAAACAGGCAACATGTTTTTAGCCGATGAAATATCATTGGCAGATGATAGCGTGTTAGAAAGAATGAATTCTTTACTAGAGCCTGAGCGTCAACTTGTGTTAGCTGAAAGAGGAATGGAAGATAATTCTGATATTGTCGTTATATCAGCAAATAAGAACTTTCATTTTATCGGTACTATGAATCCTGGAGGAGATTTCGGTAAGAAAGAGCTTTCACCAGCTCTCCGGAATCGATTCACCGAAATATGGTGTGATAGCGTTAGTTCTAGGGAAGACTTATTGAAAGTTCTTGAAAAAAGTGTCCACAAAGGTGTATCGTTGGGTAATCAAGAAGACGGCAGCTCTGGAATCGGTACATCGATTTTGGATTTCACTGACTGGTTAAAAAGATCTGAAGTCACGAATAAATTCCCATTCAGTATCCGTGATCTTCTTTCATGGGTTCATTTTATTAATGTTACTGTAGCCAAAGGGCTTTTGGATACTCCTGAAGCTTATGTTCATGGTGCGTGCATGACATTCCTTGACTGTTTTGGTACAGCCCTAACTGGCCATATAGAATCAGATACTCTAGATTTGTTAAGAAAAACAGCCATTGATTTTCTCTTACATCAAATCAAAACTGTTGGAGCTGAATATTTAGTCAGTTTGAGAGATCTGCTTAGCAACAAACAGATGAAATTCGAAGCAGAAAATAATTCTAACAAATTCGGAATAAAACCGTTTTATATTGAAGTTGGCCAAAACACTGAGATGTCTGATCTGGACCAGATATTTACGTTCACTGCTCCTACAACTGGAACTAATACTTTGAGACTTTTGCGTGGATTGCAGCTGAATAAAGCCATTCTTCTAGAAGGAAACCCTGGTGTTGGAAAAACGAGTTTAGTAACGGCACTTGCCAAGTCTTCTGGACATAAAGTTGTTCGAATTAATTTGAGCGATCAAACTGTAAGTGATATTTTACTTTAAATACAAATTCTCATTTTCTTAACTAGTTATGTATATATTTTTTCTTTTGCAGGATATTACTGATCTATTTGGAACAGATCTTCCAACAGAAGATGGTTCTTTCACCTTCAAAGAAGGAGCTTTCCTGAACGCCCTCCAAAACGGTGACTGGATCCTATTAGACGAGTTAAATTTGGCCCCTCAACCGGTCCTCGAAGGTCTTAACGCCTGTTTAGATCATCGAGGTGAAGTGTATATTCCTGAACTTGGCAAAACCTTTAAAGTTAAAGAGCAAACTAGACTGTTCGCTTGCCAGAATCCCTTAAAACAAGGAGGTGCTAGAAGAGGTCTTCCCATTTCATTCCTGAATAGATTTACACAAGTCTACATCGACACACTGACGAAAGAAGACTTGATCTACATAGTGGAGTCACAGTATCCAGCGATACCTCAAGATATTTTACACAAAATTGTCAGCTTCAATTGCCAAGTGGCTTATGAAATAACTGAACTGCAGTCCTGGGGTCATTTAGGGGCTCCTTATGAAATGAATTTGAGAGACATACAAAGATGGTGCGAGGCCCTTTTAAAGGATAAAGCAGATGGGAAATCACTATGTCCTGGGAAGTTTGTTGATATACTGTATGTAAATCGTATGAGGACTGCTGAAGACAAAGGAAGGATGACTGCAACATATGATAAAATATTCTTACCTGAATATCCAAGAAGCGATAGTAATCCCCAGTTCACTGTAACGGATGATGAAATATTAATAGGCGATGTATCATTACGTCGCAATTTTGACAAGAATTTAAAAAACCGACGAGCTGCTACAAATTTATTAGTATTGAGAAGTCAGTTACCTACTTTGAAAGCGTTGACTCAAAGTATTAAAATGAACTGGCTATCGATACTAGTTGGACCTACAGCTACAGGTAAAAGTAGCGTTGTACAAGTACTTGCCGATTTATCCGGCAACGAATTACAGGTAGTTCCTGTGACGTCAGCAATGGATGTTTCCGATCTACTCGGCGGATTTGAACAAGTAGATTACAAAAGAAACCTCGAAAGCCTTTTTGACAAAATCGAAACTTTAACCACCCAAATTGTTAGAAATATTTGGCTTACGCCAGAGGTAATAAATTGGAAATCAAATCATTTGCTAAGCCAGCTAGCTCAGTACAAGACACTACAAACAGCTTCCAGTAATGAAGGAAATACAAATGATATAGACAATTTCAAAGAAAAATTGCAGTTCCTTCTGAGTCATTGTGATAAGTTACAGCAACATAATAAACCAACTAATAAAATGACGCAAAAAATTCAAGACATAATTAACAGTTTGAAGAAGTTACAAAACAAACTTGCTATGGTGACGTCAGTGAATGCTGGCGGGAAATTTGAATTTGTTGATTCTTTACTTGTCAAAACTATGATTGAAGGATCTTGGTTACTTCTTGATAATGTTAACTTGACTTCAGCTGCAGTACTTGATAGACTGAACGGTCTATTAGAACCGAATGGCGTATTAAGTATACCAGAAAGAGGAGACTTCTCTGAAATTAAACCACATCCAAATTTTAGGATATTCTTTACAATGGATCCAAAATATGGAGATATTTCTAGAGCTATGAGAAACAGAGGAGTTGAAATATTTTTACTGAAATCTAGTGATATTAATACAAATTTGCTGGAGACGGTGAGTTACATGGATTTGACAGCTTTACTGTCATCGTGTGGCTTACCTAGTGAATACCACGAGATGTGCATCAAATGTCATGACTTGATGAAGTCATATATACGAGGTAGGTAATTCTTCCCGACCACTTCTTAGTTTCGACCAGTCTATAAAATAAATACCACTAAATTTAGATTTCAGCGTTACTATTGAATATTGTAAATACATATTATAGTATAATTAAATATGTATCTGAAAAAAACAAGATTGGCTAACATATAACAAAATTTCTAAGGCGCGGTAATACAGAAGAGACGTGGCGCGGACGTATGGCGGTGGCAGACAATTTAAGTAACACTATATAAACCTTATTTAGTGTACAATAACGTCGTTTTTCTCTTCAAGGAGAATTTCACCCGCCCCTCCAGGCGAAGCCCAGCCACTAAAGTGACGCGCCATAGCATCGAGTGGCGCGCGTCACGTCATTGACGTTATTGTACACTACATAAGGATTATATTGTGTTAATTGAATTGTCTGCCACCGCCATACGTCCGCGCCTCGTCTCTTCTGTATTAACCGCGCCTAATAGCTACCTTTTTGAGCTTTAACTTACTAGATCATATCTCTAAGTAGTAAGAAAAGTTATTTGCTTTGCCATAAAACTGTACCCTAAACTATTTCTATCTACACAGGAATTTACAACTCAGGTTCTTTTACAATTACGTATATCAGAAAGCTAAATTTAAAGTTTGTATTATTTTCAGGATTCGATCAACCAACTATTTCTCATTTATTACAAGCTGCACACTTGACCTGGCAACAGATAGTCCGCGGAATTCATATACAAACTGCCTTCATTAGCAGCTTTTCGGATGTGTATATCAAACCGAGGTGCGGCGGGGATTTTGATTCTAACGTTATAATGTCGCTCGCTGAAATGAAAAACATAATGCTACAGGCTCTTACAGAAACTGTGAATGAAGAATACAAATGTATCAATACCGAAAAGTATATTAATACGAAACATACATTAACAGTTAAAGGACTGAATTCAAATTCGTTGATAGAAATATCTAATCAAACCGCCTATGTCGCTGTTCAAGCTATCTCTTACCGTTCTTTACCTGTCGCCTGTGGTCTGTTTTCTGTTTATCAAAAAACTCCAAAGGATCTATTAATGTTCGTTCATACTATTTTACAACGCAGTTTAAAAGATAAAGCCTCAGAACCCATGTGTGGATTTGCAAAAATACTGAATGATCAAGCTTTCAAGTCCTTATCAGGATATACAGAATTACAGTCTTATAAAAGATACTACAGAGAACTGTACAGCGTAAACAGCGATATAATTCACTCAGCGAACACAGAGTCGTTATTGCTATACAGTGATATACTTAGAACTGCTATGTTACATATGAAGACAGTGACATCATCTGCAATTTTCTCAGTACTTGATTATTCAAGAGCTGTTTTATCCAGTGATTTAACTGATGATTTCGTCGAATATCCTATACTGAAACACTGTCAAACTTATCTTGAGAACATCGACCAGTATATTAAAAATGCTATTAAACTTGCCGAAAATTCATTGGATGATGAAGCAACTTGTTGTATTATGCAAGCATTGAATTGGCGGAAC
The DNA here is from genome assembly GCA_949126895.1 of Eilema caniola. Classification (NCBI taxonomy): domain Eukaryota; kingdom Metazoa; phylum Arthropoda; class Insecta; order Lepidoptera; family Erebidae; genus Eilema; species Eilema caniola. The sequence goes on from OX421478.1 coordinate 8,884,542, forward strand.
TGGTTGTTCATTCAATTCTATGCTGACATCTTTGTTTCATCCGAAGGTAGACGCCGGCAAGTATTGAGAGAAGATATCATTCCAAAACTATATACTCACAGTAAATGGGTACAAAAACATTTAATAGAACCATTTGCCAAACTTTCACCTGAAAATGAAAGATTGGTCAAAGAGTTTAATTCTAAAAATAAACATATTACGGAAAAGAGCGATCAAGATAACACACACATAATAAAAGTAAGCAAAAAGCTAAGGAAGGTATATGGTCAACCGAAATTGTTTCATAACAGAGATGAATACGACTTATGTTGCGAAAAATCTAAAATATATGCCCAATTGTCTTTAGACTTTAGTCAACCCATTTCGAAGCAGCTGAAAAAGCTGGCTACAAAGAACTATAATGTGACAGATATGACTATGGCATTAGATGTACCGAATAAAGAAACATTAGCAGTAATACAAGCTAATATGTCTAAGCAACTGGATAACGACAAACTCAAACGAGTTCCACCACAAGTCAAACTTCTGCCTCTAATCGCGTATGTTGTTCAGAGAATATTCACGATTGTACAAAGGGATTTCTTAGATATGATGTCGCAGTTGGTAAACACGGAACAACCTAAAGTGACTATTGAATTTTCTGAAGTTTTGGTCAGCCTAATACATTTGGGCAAAGAGAGTAGTGGATTCCCACCAGCTTTGTTGAACCTGATAGAAATGTTAGTGCACTTGCAAGATGATCGATCGGATATTGTTGAAAGGTATTCTATTTTTTCTTTTGTGATTTACAGAATAAAGACTATGATTTGATAATCAATCAATTGGACTATTGCAGTCTACTGCTGGACAATGTTAGGAGGCCTACTATTTCCACGTTAACCATACTATACTTTTATCTCATCAATACCTATATACCAGCGTTTCCCATTTGCCGGGTCATGACCCGGTACCGGGCAATCAAAATAAAGTACCGGGTCGCACTATTCCTGCCTTTTTTAATAATACCTACTATCAATCGACGCATCATATATTAATTTAAATGAAGCTGGGATTTCAACACTACTTTACTTTAAAAATAAATATAGAAACCGGCTTCAATTGGAACCTGTGGAACTAGACCTTAGAATAAAACTTTCGCAACCTTGGAATCTTTAGTAAAAAATAGGCAACTGCTCCATACTAGGTGTTACCAAAATATCGTATGTACCTAGTATTAATAAAACATTTCTAAATGTAATATTAATGAACCAGCTTGGGTTAAAAGTATTCAGTGGGTCACCAAGGGGCAGTGTGAAAATTAGCGGGCCATGGCAGAATAATGTTTGGGATACACTGCTACAGACCGACGGCGAGCTCTGTACCGGTACCATGGTACGCGCGGCGTAGCGGGGGACGAGGTAAAAACGAAGAAGAAATAGCATGAGACGAGTTGGCCTCGGGATCTCACTCGCTCTCAGCAATGCTCTTTCTTTCTCTACTTCATCCTTTGCCACAACGCGCGTACCATGTGAACGGTACAGCGCTCGAGGTCGGTCTATAAAATAAAAGCATCTTTATATCTATATTTTAATTTTCAGGTTATCATCTATTCCAGTCAAATTTTGGGATGAGTATTACAAATCCGTCGTATATTCTCCAGCGTTCTATCCTTTGCCATTTTTGACCGCACAAGTGGTGGAAAACTCCGAGGATAGAAGAACCGAGGAAGTTCCCATCAATAGCGAGAGATGGTCCAGTGGTGTCGCTCTATTGCCTTATTACTTGCAGAAGTTTACTGTCTCCACTGATAATACAGGTGACTGTTAAATTTTCATGAATTTGAAAATAATATTGTAAACAAACAATGCTAAAAAATGCCCTAAAACGTCCAACAACACTTCAATACCGCCAATGGGTTTTGGTGGTCAAATGGCAGTCGCTTCACAGAAAATATCGAAGCTCGCATGCATCGCTGGATACGACCGCGATTAATTGAATAATTGAAAATCATTGACCAGTATGATCTCGGTTTAAATCTTGAATAAGTTTGACTGATTAAGTAGGCTCTTTTTACCGGTGATAGTCATTTTCCATATAATTACGAGTATAATTATGTTTTTGCTAGGCGAAAGAACGACAGACGACGAGACAACATGGATTATATTTTATACTATGAACTCTCCGAAAGCGTGGCAGTGTGGCATCATGAGACTCAAAGGTTAACAATGCTTGTGGCAAACCAAAATGCTTCCTTGAGGTTTATTTTTCAGAAACTCTCACTATCTGATAGTTAAAAACTGGGGCATGGAAGTGTAAGTGCACACAATTATTCTAACCGCGAGTATTTGATATTTTCCAGAATCGAAACATCTTCTTGCATACGAAGCTGTATCTATGGTTGATAGGACAGATTATTCAATACAATTAGGCTCCATTTTGAACATTTTGTGGAAGAATATTGCAACTCTGAACACAGGAGCGTGTTCGAAAGTGTAAGTAATTTCGTGAAGTTATTATTGCAATAAATTATTTGAATACCTGAGATATCGCTTTGCTTAACTTGAACTTTGATTCCGTCATTTCATTTCATACTTTTTTATATACAGGATAACGGACAGAAAATTTGAAATGAAAAAATATGAACAATTTATATCATGTTTATTTTCCTTACTCGATAACAACGAATCATTCGACGGTCTTTCTACTGAGGGTATTCGACAACTCGTGTTACAAATCGGAGACCAAAACTTTGCAGATACTTTAACGACATCCTACAACATTTATATAGAACTGAAGAATGTTCTAGAAAAGGAAGTGACAAGATCGAAAATGTTAACAGCACAGTTATCGTTCCTGACCAGTTTTCTATACATCCAAATGATGTCTGAAATGAATTCGATTGATCAAGTTGAGAAATATCAAATCAAAAGTCAATATATGGAAGAAGATATTCTAATGTTTGATAATCTCCTTGCTGTTTACTACTTCCACGGGCTTGTATCTGGAACTGTCAATGATTATCGCAAGATTGAAAAGCCGTTTGATGTCAAAATTTCTGAATTGGAGCCTAGTAGAATTTGCGAACTCCAGAAAGTGCACCCCTATTGCAAAATTGTAATGGACATGAAGAAACAGACGGCGGAAAGAGCTACCAAGTATGCACTAGGGAATACTTTCAGGCCTGGGGAACCGTCGTATACCAGTTTTGTTAAAGTTAGTACCATATTTACTCATGTCTTGAAGTTAGTTGCCTTTCAACTGAAATACACATACATAAATGAAATAGATCCCGCCTGAACCGGTTAAAATTTTCCTATCCTAATCGATTTGAATATTATGCATGCTAAGTGCTTTGAAATTTCATTCAATAAATGAAATAAGCACATATTCGAGGTTTAAAACTATAAAATGTAAATATTTCATTTATGATACAAACATTCTCATAGCTTTCTGCTGACTAGTACTATTTCTATTCTGTGATGTGAGCAAGGCTATTGAGAAGTAACCGAAACATCAGAAAAGTGAAAATTTAAAACTATTTTCATTTTTATCTGAATAAACTATACCTACATAGGCTTATGCCTTTTTCCCTCCGGAGTATGCAGAGCCACAGCCCGCCATCCTTACATACTACGCGAGCTTCATCTATTGTTATCATATATAATCCTTTCATGTGTGTTGATTATTTGTCAAAAGACACTTTCGCGTGTCTCGTAAATATTTTATTTCTATAAAATATTGTATTTTGTTTTCCAGGATTGCAAACATTTCACAAAATCAGTTTTATCATCGAAAACGACTAAAGATTTAATAACAAACTTGGTATCAACCTGCAACAATCTTTACACATATTCCCAAACCGATTCAACAAAAGTATCTGATGTACGCAATGGACATATCGTTATAAAACAGGCAGGTTCTTGGCTGTACTCAGTCAACGCCTTTTACAAAAAAGTCGAAATATATTCTGACGCGTTCCCGGACTTAGCAAAACCTTTACTAAGTTCCTTATCCCAAATAATATACAGTGTAACGTCTTTGAATGATTTAGTCAAGGAATATATGGGTAAAATAGAAAACGGTCCATTGTTTAAGATTTTTGTGGAAGATTTAATGATCTTTCCGAATAAAATACCAATCAAAGGTGTCAATGAAGCATACTTAAATAGATTTGTATCAAAACAGTTCGTTCAACTGTTGAATAGAGTTGTCACTGAGAATGATGGTCGCCATGTAGCTGAGTTAGAACGAATTCAGTGAGTATTAATATCTTTTAAATTAATTACATATAACTTTGAGAAAATTAACTTAAATTACTACCTACTGCTGCCTGCATAAAACATATCTTTGAGTTCAATTAGTAAAAAAATAACTCCTTCGTGTGTTTGCAAGAAAACATATTTTAATATTAATTATATCACAAATTAATATGCCTGTAGGTCTAAGCCATAAAATTATCTTATAGACTAATTATTCTGACTGATTTATATTGTTGAGAATGTTCAAGCTTTTAGGCACAAAAAGCTATTACACAAAAGCTCTTTTTTACAGGCTCTTGAAAATGAATCTAGCGGAGTTGAGAATGCATTGTACGGCGTTAGACAAACTCGAAGCTACTACGGCGAGTGTAGTGACTTGCACACTAAACGAAATCGTGAAGGTGTGGGAACAACAACAACGAGATATCGAGAAAAAGAAGCAGGACGATGAGGCTTTATATGTTACTAAGTAAGTGCTTTGTACTTGTTTATTTGTTAAATGTAAAACGAGGAATTGTTATGCACATATGAACAAGATAAGATGACAAGAAGTATGTCTATCAAATCTTAGTCGTACTAGTTCAAATCAAGTTAGAGTAGTAGTTTACATAAACCTGATATTAGATATTCCGATTTTTTTTTAAATTAATATCTGGCATTACTAATATTCCCACTAACGCCTCCAGCTAAGCTAAATAGCATGTGTTAGGAGAGGGTTAGCGTCGGTATTGTAATGGGCAGGATTCGAACCCGATTCTGAGACCTATCGATCGTAACTAAGCAACGGTCGCTCTATTTTAGGTCAAAATGCGAAGATGAAGACGAAGAAGCGGTAGCTGTCCAGGAAATACAAGAAATGTTCCCATCATACTCCGATTCAGATTTCTCCGAGTTCAAACCGCCTACCTTAGAACAAAAGCCGGTGAAACCACAGACCAACACCGAGAACAAACCACAGTATCTAATTTCTTCCCAAGACGTATCTTTAGTTTACAAATGGCATTCGAATTTAGTTCGTACAATGACATCGGCAGAATGGCTACCCGCCCGAAAAAAGTTGGTTGGCAATGACGTCATCAGCGCGTTCTTACAGCGTTATACTACGTTTAGTCGGATTATGACTAATTCGTGGAAGGCTTTAGATGCGGAATTTGAAGGGGTGCTGTCGCCGAGCTTTTTGGTGCTTTTATCGCAGATCAAGGCTAAGATGGATGGCGAGGGTAAGTTCTAAATTAAATGCATAGATAGGATTTACGAGGTGTCCAAACTGGGCAATTTTTGGAAAAGATTGTATTTAATGTAGTTACTTCATTTCCTATTATGAGTATGACTATCATAGAAAAGTACCATTAATGGTACTATTGGGAAATTCCCAGGAGTACCATTAAACAATATAATATAATAATAAGAATAGAATAGAGGAATATGGGCTAGCCAGATAACGACCTGGAAAAGGAGTCTGGGACAGACTGGATGATTGATTGGTTGATTGGTAGTACCATTAATGGTACTATTGGGAATGCGGTGATTTTGTTTATGTGTCGCACAGATGAGAAAATAAGGAATATTGTTGTCAAGAACCGGATCCATTAATGGTGTTTTGTACTATTTTAGAGCATCAAAAATATAGTCATCTTCATCTACACTCATAGACACTTCATCGATACTGTATCGATACTGTGTGTTATTAGCAGGAGAGTATTTTTTTTCCAGAGTCTTCAAGCAAAGTAGACTTCTACAGGTCCGCATGGGTGTCAGAGACAAAACAATGTGTGCCTTTGCTGCATAGAGTAAAGGAAAGCACTGACGCATTATTGGATCAGTGGCCGGATTTTCCTACATTGAAAGAGGTAATAAGCATATTATGACGTCTGTAATTAGTAATTACACTTAAAATATCACATGTACATGCATTGTATGTAGAAGTATTTGACAGTGAGAAATCCTTCATGAAAAAGATCAGCAAGATATGTACGAAGAGGAGCTTACGTTTGCTTTGTATTTTATTATCCACTGTACTTGGCTTTAAAATATTGCTCTGGACATATATTTTGGACCTATAATGTCCTCAAAATGTGTTCTATACGCGTAGTACACGTTACTAGGGTGTCTTTTGAGTATAGCACGGCGTGCTAGGGCAGTGGACGAGCTCAAATTCACCAAGCTTAGATCATTACAAAACAATCCGCGCGCTCCAAGTCCTCGTTTGTCTCACGATTTATGTGCAAGATAATGTCCCGAGGTATTGACGCCTTTATTCGTTAGTACGAGAGAACATTTCTGCCTGTGGACAAAGACCCTCGCTCTCAAGGGGAAAAATGCTTGAACAGTTTTAAGTGCTAAATAAATATCAACCTTATTCTACTAAGATAAGGTTGAAAATAGCACGCAGTAGTAGCGCGTTGTTGCATACTAATTTAAACTTTGTTTTAATGGAATAAGGTTGATATTTCAGTATCATTTAAAAACTGCTCGTGCATTTGTCTGCCTGATTTGTCCTTAGCCGACAACGAACGCAACCATATATTTTTCAAATGTAATTGTAATATTCCTCTTTCAGATAATGGTAATAGTGAACAGAATACTAAGCTTCGCGGTAACCAGCCCAATTAGCCGTTTCCTCACTGGTCTGGAATTATTGCGGGATAAAATCGAGGAATGGAATAAGAATGCACACAAAGGCAATAATTTAATAGACATGTCACTGGCGGTAGGGCAACAAATAATTAACTGGAGGAAATTGGAGATGGCGCATTGGAAAGAGTGCCTCAATAATTTATACCATAGGTAAATACTTGAAAGTAGTAAATCGTGATATTTGAAGTTTACGCTAATGTCACATATTGAAATAAAAACTTGTTACCTGACTTCGCCAGAAGGAGGGTTATGTTTTTCGAGAGTATGTATGTATAATTGTTTGGCACGCTCTGCAGCCTCAACAGCTCGATGAATTTTAGCTTGTGAGGTGTCGTTAGATGCGTATTTACTGTGAGAGTGACACTGGGTATATAAAAAAATACAATTGGCGGATTTTGGTAAAAAAAGATTGGCACTGTTTGGCCGTGGTCTATGTGAAACTTGCGTTCCGGACGTTTCGTCGATCACTGCGGTCGACATCTTCAGTAGCGCAGGGCCGGGCGACGACGACTTCGGAGACCTTGCCTCGTCGGCGGCTGAGTTGCGACTAATGCGAAGTCTTGAATCACTGGCGTATTTATAGGCACGGTCGGAGCGGGGAATCGACCGTACCTATAAATACGCCGGCCGTGAAAGCCTGAAGACTTATATTTCGTTTATAATGTCAACAGGAAACAATCGGAAGCTCACAAGTACTGGTTTTACCTTTACTCAGTGGTCAACTCTTATTTGAACAAGTCGGAAGATAATCAGACGGAGAGAGTCGTGTCTGTGTTGAGAGATTTCATGGAAAAGTCCAACTTGGCTGAGTATGAAGTGAGGCTCGATATCATATATGTGTACCATTGTCACTTGCTGCATTTGAAACAAAGTGAACAAAGAGGTCAGTATGTAGTTGACTGAATTTGTTGAAACTTCTTCATGGCACTTCATTTTACTACCTTTATAAATATGAAAAAACACACTATACAAGTTCATATGAAAATACACATTATCCTAGGTAAACCATCGTAGGTTTACCTGACGATGATTTATATATATTAAATTAAATACTAAACAGTGATAAAACTAAATATAATCGTGTGGAACTTCTATAGTGTGTTTTTTCATAAATATAAAGGTGGTCAGTATGGTTTTCATCAGTAATGTTTTTTAATCGATTTAATATTATCTTATCTTATATATTATCTTGAACAAACGTAGGAAAGGTTCCTCATATGTGCTAAACAGCCCAACCAAAAAATCTACAAAAGGACTGATCAGCCCATGACGCAATCGCTTTAGGTTACTAGATTATATTATAAAACCATTTTTTATACCACTTGGGTGGCAGAGAAGCACACGGCCCACCTGATGGAAAGTGGTTACCGTGGCCTATGGACGTGTGCATAACCAGGGGCGTCACACTCGCGCTGCTAACTCGTTTAGAACAGATGGTTTCTGTGCCGTCAGTGTAGAAGATAAAGCAGGACAAGCCTTCGTTCTTGACAGAACAAAAACTCCAGTGAGCTCTGGCTACCGTACTCACCGCTGGGAACACAACACGAGTTTATTATGACTTCGGTATTCTGTAGGGCGGAGGTACTTCCCCAGTGGTATATTCCGTCGTATCCTACCTACTAAATCCATATAATTTTTGATTAATTGACACGTCTCTTCGTTCATGCTACCTCTAAAGTATAACTGTGCCTTTTGCTAATCAGGGAGTCACACGCAATCATAAACAGTCAAATATTTTATTGCAGTCCATTGCTGGACATATCCCAAATTGCATAATATATAATAAAAATCCAAAATAATATAAAACGACAATCAAACTTTGTGCAAGTCTCACTCTGGACACATCCCCCAAATTGCATAGTACTCGATCCTAACAAAAAATCCCAGTAATGCAAGGCTCCCTGGCTACTACTATCTGCGCAGATTATATCATATCATACAATAATGCATATACCTAACGTTTATTTACACTAGTTTTTCATATTGTTTTTCCCAACAGATGAACTTCTGGCGATCTTGTGGAACACATACAATTACTACGCGCAATTTGCCGCGCAGGTTGCCTCGCATATCAAAGAAAAGCGAACGCCCATAGAGAAGAAATTGCGCGATTTTGTCAAGATATGCACTTGGGATCGAGACCTCAGCTACTGGAGTGTCAAAGATACTGTTGAAAAAGCACACAAAGCTCTGCACAAACATACCAAGGAGTTCGAGGTCTGTAAAATTATTCTTCACTACATTGTATAAAACAGAGTCGCTTTCTCTGTCCTTAAATACCTTTGTATGCTTAAATCTTTAAAACTACGCAACGGATTTTGATGCGGTTTTTTTTTAATAGATAGAGTGATTCAAGAGGAAGGTTTATATGTATAATACATGTTTAATATAGTAGAGGGTGCAGCGGGAACGGGACCTGACGCCACGCGGGCGGAATAATATTGGCGGTACGAAGTTCGCCGGGTCAGCTAGTTCTAAAATAAATTATAGTTCACTAGACACTGCCTGCGCAGATGTCGGTCAACACAACTTTTGCTCATATTTCCTATTCTACTTGAAAAAATTGCGATCAAACAAACGTAAGATTTCAAACAAAAGAAAAACCACAACATAATTTGTTTAGTAGTTGTCGTGTCCATCGCGGACAAACAGACAAACAAAATATTTTCGTGTTCAAATTAATATATATAACATAACCCAAGTTTTTAGGTAGTAAATATTACTACAAATAAATAAAACTAATTAAGATGCACAGAAAATAACATAATTAATAGATTATTATTTTATTATGTAAGCATATTTACTGAATATACGTAAATCAGTTCGATTATCCTATTGTGCATTGTAGACATTAATATTCTAGAACGCATAGAGGTGACAAACATTGTATCATAATTTATTCAATAATAATTTACATTTTGTTTCAACATACATAATGTTAGTAATTAACACTATGTATGTTGAAACACTAACCACTTATTCTGTCTGTCTTTTATTGGCTATATACTTTGAATTCCAGAACGTTCTTAAAGAGAGTGTAGCCAGTTGCTTTGTGGACAACACAACTGAGGTCATAGGTGACCACGTCGGCATATGGGACCGACCTAAGCGAGCCACCGCGGCCAATGCGCCCGCGGGTGGGGCGTACATGATCGATGTCACCAACCACATAGTATTGGCGAGAAATGTTAAGGTAATTATTTGATTTAGGACTTAGATTTTGGTATTATATCGTAAACGGGAATTAACACAATCTAATGTGGCCTCATCAAAATCTTCTAGGCCTAAGACTCTGGTACATGGCTTCCTCTTGGGGATGGTTGGTCAGACAACAACCTACATTTTGGCCATAATTGGGGGCTTATTTATAAAATACGGGTATCAATTAAATCACCTGAAATATTTCAGCCTTACTTTCCGTACCGCACTAGCTTGTGATTGCCTATTTTCTAATACTAACCTATGTCTGTTATTTATAGTCACTTAATTTTCGTACTCTTCCTATAACTAGTATTGGAGTATAGTGAGCTAGAGCTAGAGCTAAGATCGCATTGTTTCGGTTTTGTAAATTTCACCCTATTTTACAATAGAATGGCAGTTTGATATCTTCATAGAGTAGTTAAAACTGTTTGTCTTAAAAAAAAACTATAACTTCGGTTTTAACTACTCTGAAAAGATATCAAGCTGTGAACATGCCTTGTGCGAAAGAGATAACGTTTAACAGTACCGAAATAGGGCGATCTTAATTTGGCTTTCACTCTTCTTCTTCTTCTTCTTAATGAGAAATCATTACATACTAAACATTTTCTTGGAATTTATTAGAGACTAATTTTCCTTTTCTTTTTATTTCACAGCATATCCAGGTAGTACATCTAATTAAATAATAATAATATTGAGTAGAGAGTGTGTACATACGCACTTGGTTGTTTGTAGAGGTTGAGGGGTAGACTTGTAGATTCATTATTGTCTTGTTAATAATAATATACAACTAGTGCTCGAAATTTATTTTAACTGAAAAAGTCATTTTCACGAAAGTATACACTGTTAACCTATAATATAATTAATAATTCTGCTAGCAAGTGTCTTGTTTGCGGAAACTTCGGAAACCGTCCTTGTCGGAGCCGGTTTTTTGCTTTTAATTCTCCACTTAACACGCTTTTCACCATCCTCGTCAGCGAACGAAGAATAGAGAATATTTTGAATTGAGTCATCTTTTTCTACAATTTCAAGACCATCACCTCATTGGTTTTTGGCTGAAAGTGCGATCTACCATCTGTTCTATCTATCCATCATTCTTTCATACCTTCACATTTGTTATATTAATACGATCATTAAAAACTAGTGATCCGTCCCGACTTTGCACGGGTGGTAAAAACGCTCCCGTGGAAATCCAATATAGCTTTTGTTACTCAGGATGAATGCAGCTTTCCAATGGTGAAATAATTTTTTAAATCGGCTCAGTAGTTTTTGAGTTTATTCATTACAAACATACATACAAAAATATAAATCTTTCCTCTTTATATGAGACCGACCTTTATAGTTATAGTGTAGATAATTATTCGTGAAAATGACTTTTCCATGAATCCACTCTTGCATAAGCAAAAGTGAACTCATTTAAAATGGACACAGACAGACATATTTATTGTCCCTTTCATTTTGTAGAAATATTTAGATGAGGCAGAGCAGCCGTGCAAACTTATTCCTGGCGATAGTTCGCTTATATTAAAGGTACCAAGTCTGTTAAACAAAGCGAGGACTTTATGCAAGGATACTATCACTAATACTGCATATCCGGCTATGGTTCAAGCTTTAGATGATTTTGTGACGACGGTTATCGAGACCAGCACGCATCTTGGCTCTTTGGAGGTAAGAACATTTAGATAGCTGGATAATTTAATGATGTTTCCTCTTCTCCATCCTAGCGTTAATCCCAGTCGCATCCGAAGCTTTTCAACTTGGAGTCTGGGGTCCGCTTTTTACCAGTCTTAACTGCGGATTTGGCTAAACTCCGATATTTTCTGTGAAGCGACTACCATCTAACCTCCACAACCCAAAGGCGATATCGAAGCATTGCAGCTAGACCAGTTGTTGGATTTTTGAAGGCTCCAACTACCCGTAACGACTGCTATAGATGTTTGTATGACAACCGGGAGCGACGGCTTAACGTACTCTCCGAGGCAGACCAATGCAAATACCCATATTCATGCATACAAATATTTGCACTGAGCGGGGATCGAACCTGCGCCTCCTGCGCAACGGCCGCGTTCACTACCGCTACGCCACGGAGGCCTTTTTGATTTAATGATGTTTACAACAGTGAAACCACGGTAGGAACAAGAGGACTAATGTCGCTAAACTCTCCTCACATATTGAATTTTTAATTATATAGGTAGTGAATTGCGATGGGAATTGTGTGAAAGAGCTTTGGAGCACCGTGGCAGAAGGCACACTGATTTTGTATTAAATGACAGTAACTGACGTTAAAAATTACTTTCGAAAGTAATTTTGCGAAAAATTATGCTTTGTTTAGTCAACAAGAAAAGAAGCAGGCAAAACCTTCGCCAAAATGTGGGAGGGTTAGAAAAGCGAACTCCCCGGGCTCCAAAGTTTTGGATGGAACCAAGGTTTGCGCTCGAATGACGAAGAATATTGATTTTCAAAATCGAAAAAAAAACAGGGCGACAATTTGCCACTACAAAACAAAAAAGTGATTAGAATGTAAATCAAAATTTATTTTCAGGTTGACACCTCACTACCGAAAGAAAAACAGACATCGCAAGCTAAGAACCACGTTCAACAGAAACGAAAAGCATTAGCTGATCTGTTCAAGTACCTAACCAAGTTGGGTTTGAATTACCGCACCGGCTTAGTTATATTGAGTGCGTCTGACAAAGATCTGTACGATTTCACTATACCACCCGTTGATTTGGAAGCAGCGATCAGCTACTTGAAGAGCAGGTAAGTGCGATAAGTATTTTTAGCAACATTTATTTTTAGTATTTGTTTACCTTGATAAATACAGAGAGATATGGCGAGAAACATAGAGAGAGGGACAGAGAGAGGAGGGGAAGAGGGGGAAGAGAGATAGAGAGAGGGAGAGAGGGAGTGGGTGTGTGAGAGAGAGAGAGACAGCTGAATATAATAGATAGATAGATATTTTTTATTTTACACCAACAGATTTACAGTAGCACAAGTAGGTAGCATGTTTACAGTTTAATGTACAATGGGCAGCCTCATCCGGAAGCGATTTTTTCCAGGCAATCTTGAGATGTGCAGTTATGTGATCAAAACAAAGGATATCCATATTTATTAAAGATATAAATTGCTTTGCAGACGTTGCGATGCCTCTTTATCATTGCTGTGGTCTGGCTGTGAAAAATACTTCCAAAAGAATATAGCTCGCCATAGAACATTGACATTGGCATTACAACAACCTCACCAAGATTTGGGTGTACAGAATATTGAGAGATGTAAAGGTTTCGCCGCACAATTACTGGTGAGTACATGCCCTTACTCCTTAATTTCCTTCTTTGGAAGGTGGGCTTTCAACTATACTTGAAGCTTCTATAATCGAACAGCAGAAGCTGTCGGACAATAATACACCTTTGCCTACCTCTTCAAGGATTTATAGATATTCTTTCCTTTTCAGAAACTTACTAACACACAAAAGAAATCCATAGCAAAATACTCTCAACAACTTTGTGATTTACGTACTCTAACTACAAGCCTGATGAATGTTTTAGACATCGATAGCGCTCACACAAATCTATTTAGTTTGATCACAAGACTGGATCTGCTAACAGAATGCTATGCGAATGCAAGCATCGTCCTAGAACAATTTAACGTTCTTATAAAGTCCTGTCCAGAAAATGGCGTTCATTCAGAATCTGAACCAGACTTTGACAGTATTATTTCGGATTCAAAGATTGTCCGGTGCTACAAAAATAGCGATGAATGGAAAGATCTAATTAAAACAGTCAAAAATCTCATAAGCAATGTGAACAAACAGAAAAATGCTTTACAAAAAGTTGCCAGTAACATGCCTAAAGACGTTTACCTGGTTAAAAAGAATATTCTCGTAATATCACAAAACCATATTGATGTAGCCAACGATTGTAGGACAAACTTAGAAAAAATGCACAGTGATATTGATCTATTGGTAAACGATTATCAATTAAAATTCAAGTTACCGATTCATGATTGTAAACCACAACATCCTATATTAAGAGGCTTAGTAGAACTTAATACATATTTGAGTTTTACTTTAGACAAACTCCAAAAATTGGACCAAGATGAAAGCGATAAATTATTTGAACAAATTGATTCTGCTCCAACTGATCTATTAGTGCGACAAACAGAGGACTTATTAGCTACAATGCTACTAATTATTCAATCAGTTTATAAAAACCATTTGCCTGAAGATACTACAGAGAATGCCGAAGTAATTAACGCTATTGATGAAATAATAAAGAATGATAGCAGGGAAGAATCTAAAGATATAGTTGAAGACAAACATTTGAAAAAACATTTGCAAGAAAAATTGTCAAGTGATTCCAAAATGTTGCAACTTGAGACTTTGATTAATAAGACACAGTGTTTGTTGCTAAGTTACGTTAGCTATTTAAGCGAAGGTAAAGATATAGACGATGTGAGAAGCGTCGTGATGCGGTTGGTGTCAATATTGGAGCAAACGGTGTTGTTTGTCCAATACTTCATCACACAAAAGGTTGCTGTGCACAGAGTTTCATGTAAGATGTTGTCTGTCTTACTTAAGATTTTCTCCGATTTAGCTTCTAAAGGGTAAGTCATTCCTTCAGTTTTTGTTTTCACGCCTTATAAAATATAGCTATCGATTCTACAGTCACTGTAGTGGAATCTACAGGTGGCTTTAGTACAAAGTTTTTGTACAAGCGTATATTTTTACAGCTTCTGCAAGCCATCAGATATGGATATGGAAGAAGGAGAAGGTGAGGGCGGTCCAGGCAAGTTGTCAGGCGGAATGGGACTCGGCGAGGGTGAGGGGCAGAAAGATGTTTCTGAGAGAATTGAAAATCAGGTAAGATTGTTAATTGACTGGCAAAAGTGCCTGATTGTGACAATACACAATTTGGAAAAATTAAAGTCGTTCTTTTTTTGAATGAAGAAATTGCTTGCATTCGGGGAGCACACTCGGTTAGCCGACCATTCGCGATTGCACGAGCTGCATATTAGAATTCACTATATTTACTTATTACATTGCATTTAGCGTGCTGTTAGAGATAATTATATTGCATTAAACTCTTCATTGTTTACAATGTATTGCAATTGATATGTTGATATTCCGTTAGTTACAAAATACATAGTTTTCTGTCTCTACTGTTGATCCTAATAAATATGATATTTATTCTCGTAAACAGGATCAACTTGATGATGCTCAACGACCAGGCGAAGAGAAAAACGAAGAGAATAGAGATTGCAAAGAGGAAGAGAAAGGAGTTAACATGACAGATGATTTCGATTCACATCTGCAAGATGTTAAGAAAAAAGGTACTGGCTTTAAGAGGTATACCGGGTGTAAGGGGAACAATCCCGAAGCTGAAGGCCCCTGTTAGTACTGCAGGCACACTACATATTGGCATTTTTTTTTCTCGATTTGGTGAAAAAGATGCTTTTCTTTTTTTTTCAGTGTTTGTTTGCATTATTTGTTCTCCATCGTCTTATTAAAGCCTAATGAAACGGCAATTTTATAAATAAGATATATTCGAAAAACCTTTTTAAAAATAAATCTTTTTTTTTTCTTGCATTGTCATCCGAACTGAACGTGCATACCAAATTTCAGCTCAATCGGTTGAGGGCAAGTGCCTTAAAATTGAGTTGTAAGATTCCACCCGAACAAACATACATTGCAAGTTAAATAAAAGCTTGTAAAAACATCACTACAAAAGAAGAATTTTTTTTTCTGTAGTGATGTTTTTTTATGAAATTATCGTTTCATTGAGCTTTCCTAATTCGACGGAGAATGAATAATGCTAGTTAAACGGAAAAAAAATTAAAAAAGAGAAAGATAAAAAATTTCTTTATTCTTTATAGTACGTCATTAACACTTTTAACATAATACAAATATTTCAGACAATCATTTTTTATTCACCAAATCCAAAAATAAAATTCTTAATATTCCGTGTATCCGGAGTAGTACCAGAGGCTTTCGGCTTCGGGAGCGTTCGCCTTACACCCAGTATAAAGGAAATGAGGAATGAATGAATATCTGTTTATGAATACAAATATGAAGTTAATCTTTATTATGTAGATTATATATGACGGGCAATTTACCCACAATGAATGATGAAATCCAATTAAATGATTCTCCTACTCAAATGAATAACCCTATTTTATGCTAAACAATAAAGAAATTAATATGTACTCGACGATCCCTTAAAACTGTATGTTTAATTTCAGAAGGCGATGAATCCGAAAATGAAGATGACGAAGATGATGCTGACAAACAAATGGGTGACATTGACAACGCTGCTGACAAGTATGTATATTATGTTTTGCAACGACCAAACAATTAATCCATCAGCCCACTGCAGTCCACTACTGGACATATTCACCTCTCCCAACATTGAGGGGCTTTGCCCTACTGTTTCTACTGGTATCAAGATAAATTCTGGTGCTAGAAGTGTATAATGTCGTAAAGATGCTAAAGTTATTTGTTCTAGATTTGTATCTATTTAGCGCCTAGCGTTAGTTGTGTACAAATATTTCCATTTCATGAATAACATCCAAAATGTTGGTTAATTTATTTCACTACAGACTTGACCAACAAATCTGGGGTTCAGAAGATGAAGAAGAATTAGAAGAAGATCAGAATCCAAAGAAAGACAAAGAAGAGAAAGGTAAAGGTGAGAGTACGGGAGAGAAGGAAATGGCTGCCAAAGATAAAGAACCAGAGCAAGGCACTGATGATGGTGAGGAAGCAAAGGATAAAAAGAAGAAAAAAGATATTAACGAAATGGAGGAACCGGAAGTCGATGATGACCACGTGAGTTGAATATTGTTATAGTTGAATAGTAATGACGTACCTTGATCATCATCATTGGTCGTGGGTACCTTAAACAACTTAGTTTATGTGAACTTTATTCATGTTTACCAAACAATTACGGAATTACTTATTATAGAATAACTGAGAATATACAACATAGGTTACCACAAAATCGTTATAATAATCTAGATTTATGTGTTACCAGGTTGATCCGTACCATGGCAACCAGCAACCGCTGCCCGAACCCGAGGACTTTGAACTACCCGATAATATGGACGTGGATGGTGAAGACTCTGGCGATGAAAACGTATGTTGTCAAAATTTTCACAATACATATAAGGTCGATTTCTATACTCGGAATGATGAAATTCCAGCCAAGTACCTCTGTATCACTTATTGGTAGGTAATATGCTGGCTTTCATACGATTACTTAGGCTTACCCCCCCTTGTTTTTTTAAAAAATTGTTCTTATTTACTTCTATTTGCAGTAAACTATGCACCATTGATATGTTTTAATTTCTAAAACAATTGGCAGCATTAATGGTTTAAGCCGACAATTGGCAGCATTTATTGAAAAATTTATATATTTATTTGCATAGGATGGTGAAACTGAAACAGAGAATCCCTTCGACATAGACGTGATGAAAGAAAATATAGCAGAGGAAGATGAACAAGCGAAAGACCAAGACGACGGTAAAGACAACAAGGCTGGGCTTGAAGTGTCCAGCGATGAAGAGGGAGAAGGTGATGATAAGGATGAGGACCGATTTGATGATGGAGATGAAAAGGTATGATTTTCATATTCATAGACCATTTTCAAGGTTTGAATGAAGTATGGAGTGACATACAACAAAGAATAGGTTGTGCTTGTGGTCTTGCTGTAACATAGGATAATGATTCGTATATGTGAGAAACAAAGAGTTTTTGAAAGAAATAATAATATTATGGTCATGGTGGTGACGTTCTGTCAACTAAAAAAATACAATACCAATATATAATACTTACTTATCTTTACTATGTTGATATATTTTACACTATGACTATAAAAGCTATTTTATCACCAGGATAAAGAAAATGACGCCGAAAAACCAGACACCGACGATGGAATTCAAGAACCAGATACAGAAGGTGGAGAAGTAGAAAATCCAGAAGAAAACGAAAAACCACAAGATTCTTCAGAAAACCTAGAAAACCCAGAAACTAATAAGGAAGATAAAGAGGAATTGCCAAAGAATCCAGAGGATATAAACGAAGAAGATACGGTGGAACAAAAGGATCAAGAGGCTAATCCGGAAGCAAATCCGTCGAACAATGATCCGAGTGCAGAAGATAAAACAGAAAATGCTGAAATGAGTAAAGGCACTGATGATAACGTCGAGACTAATGCTGAACAGCAGAAAGATGAAGAAGCTGCTGCTAAGGTAAGTTCATTTATTTTGTTTCCTCATTCGATTGAATAATTAAAGAACATTTAAATAGGTAGTGGATTCTAGTGGATGGGAGGGTCCATGTAAATCCACCACACTTGGATCACACTTGACAAGGGGATCGGTGTGTATAAAAAATCTAAATAAATCCCCCAGAACATTTAAGCACGGGATCCTACTGGATGAAACGAAATGTTACCTTTAATAAAATTAATCAGATTTCGGGGAGGTACTTTAATATAACTACTACACTTACTTGAACACATAAGATACTCATCATCTTAGTTTAAACATTACAAATAGTATCATATAACAAATCGCGATGTACGCCAAAATAGTTTAAGTCTATTGCATAAAATAAGAATTTTCGGACTGTAGAATACTTTTAAGAAGTTGTTTTTTAAGCCGTGTGGTTCCCAGCAGAGTAGAATTTGGGCCACCCCATTTCTTCCCATGCGGTTTCGTACAAGGCCACTAAGGGATAGGGCTGATTAACATCAGACAGATATATACAGCTCAGACTCAGCCTCAGATGCACGGCTCGCATCAACAATTAATTGGTCCCCGAATATGGCTATAGGCTCACCCCCTATTACGTGGGACCGAATACAAAATGTATAGTAATGTGTAGTAAAATGTGAGCCCCAGTCCTAATTCACCTATACCTAAGGCCCTAACCTTCCGGGGATAAAGGCGTTATTATATGTTTGTATTTATGTGTATGTTTTTTTTTTATTTCATTTTGAATTTCTTTAGTCTACAAGTACAACATATTATGTTTGTCAACAGGAACAATCACAAGAGCAAGTCGGAGAAGAAAATCAATCAATGGGTCGATCTGAACTAGACAAGAGTGACAAGGGGCATCGCGGTGAGAAGCAAGCAGCGAACCGCGCGGAAAGGTCCCGTGATGAGCGGAAAAAGCGAGAGAATAAACCCGCTGACACCGACCATGAACGAACATTAGGTACGAACGCTTCAATTTTTATTATTCGTATTCATTTGACTTGTATATCCCTAGCCCATATACAGTATAGACACAGTCATCCTAAAAAAATGCATCACAAAAAATGGCGTGATTTTTTGTGCCGCGTCGGAGTGACACTATCCGCTTCTATAGAGTTTGTATATAGTCTAAGTGTCTCTGATATAATTCGGTGCAAGTAAGTATACTCGGTAGCATAACCAAATCCAAGTTACTGAGCATCTCTAAATTGTTAGTGACGACTTCTGAACGCTACTGTACAATATTTTGTGAGATCAGTAAGCTGATATTTTCTATCTAGGTAGTTTATTGCGATTAGGGTAGCCAGCGAAGATTGGCACTTCGTCTTGGTTAAAAAGTGAATTAAAAATCTAATATGTAACTCTAATCTTGGTTGTTTCCTGGTCAAGTAAAATAGGGCCACTCTATCTATTCCGGTGGGCGTAGCAAAAGGCGAGCGAGGTTAAGGGTTATTCTCCATCCGACGGCAATAGGCTGTCCCCCTATAACGTGGGACCGAAAATCATAGTTGTCGAAATGTGGGTGTTAATACACCTCTACCTACCCCTTCGGGGATTTACGTGCGTGAGTATATGTAATGTTAAGACACATTAGAAATGCAGAATAGAACTCTTCTACATGTGAATATTATGCTCATTATGTACTAGTCCATTAAAATAAATAATTATTAATAATGCCCGAGCAAACACTTGTCTTTGTCATCATATTTCGTAAAAAAACAGATTCTAATCAATATACATTTGGTAGGTGATATCAACGAGAAGAAACGCAAGCAAGCACAGACGCTGAACGTTGAGAAAGACAATGAGACCGAGGAAGGCATCGATAATGACGATGACGCTGAGAAAGAAGCGGACGCCTTCCAACATGTGAAGCAAGCCAAGAAAGACGACCTACAGGTACAATATATCTTCTAAAATTAGTTTGGGGTTCAGTTATACTTGGAGCATAGCTGAAATATTACTATTTGAACTACTTATCTGAGAAGTAATCATGAATCATGCCGAACTTTACTATTTTTTTGCGTACATATCGAGCAAACAAACAGACGAGAATCGAATTTAACATAACCAAAATTATTTTTTAATATATCTCTACTCTCTCTATCTTCAGTAAGTAAGTGTCTCTTTATTGTGTACACCAAGGACTAAACATGTATTATTATTAGGTACATTGCAGGTATAGACAATAGGCGACCTTATCGCACAGTGACAATCTCTTACAGGCAACCTTTGGATGGGAAAAGAGATAGAATCCATGTTTAGGTAGTATGGCTCCGCCCGCGTGGATGTCTTGATGATTCAATGGTTTTGGCTTGAAAGCGTAACATAAGGACAGACAGACAGTTACTTTTGCAAATTATAATATTATTAAGGATATGGATTGTTGAATAATATTCATTAGAAAATTAGGAATATTTAAGCAAAATTAAAACTTTAAAAGTTTGTTGCTACCACAAATTTTTATTTATCTCAGGCAATAGACGCAGCTACTAAAGAACAAGCGGACCAACAACCAACGTTGCAACAAGAAGATGAAGAGGCTGAGGCACTGAAGGAAGATGAGCAAGTGCCTATGGACGTTGACGACGAAGAGTTAGAGGTATGAACTACATTTAACTATTATAACTTATGTAAAATCAATGATTTCTATTTATACTGTTAGACTGGCTGTACCGAACAAAATTGTGGTACTCTGGGAATGCCCGCAGAAGTGAAAACCGTCTGTATAAAAAGTATTTACTTTACAAAAAGTGCACCATGTAAATTGACACAATTTATTAAATAATTACTGGCTATTTAAACTTGTGAATTGTAGTTGTAATTGTTGTGGCTGGTGCTGAAGTCAGAACGGATTGCGCCCATTCTGACGTCACAGAGGTTATGATGCGATTTCCATGATTAGTGCTCACTCAAAATTTTCTATGACAGCTGCAGAATGACCCTAAAAATGATTTCACTTCAAAAAAAATTGTATCGAAGACCACAAGATCATTAACTTTTTGTAGCTTTCATACAGATGATATTACAAAACGCGCTATGCTTATGAAGTTCTAAGGTCACAATTTTCATTTGTGTACCTAGTTTCTGCGTCACATTCCAATATCGAAATTCCAAAATCCATACTGCATCAAAAAATATCTTTTTTTTTTCTCTTCTAAACAGCTTGTCTAGTAATTAGTAAATATACATGGAAGTCATTATATAAAACATACTATATAATAAGAAATAATAATAAAAATAAATGTATTAACTAGGGTCCTACCATTAACCAATTTGGATTATTAAAACACAGATCCAGAAAGCAGAAGAACTAAAACCAGAGAAAATAAAAGAGGGTATCGAAAAGGAGAAAGAGAAGTCTGGCACTAAGAAGGAAGCTGGGGAAGATCCGACAGGAGAGACTGGTATAGAAGTGGAAGGAGAAAAAGTTACTACTTCAGTCGTTCCTAGAGGAAACGAGACTTCATACCACACTCGGTAAGATTATCATTGATGAGAACGTAAACAAAAAAAAGCAAAGTAAAATCTTTCATCTAAGAGAAGCTAACACCCGTATTCTTAAACGTTACCGCAAATGCCACTCCACTCAAACTCAACTGAGTGAGCTTTGAGGGTTGCTTCAAATGTCCCTCAAGTTCGGTATTTTTAGTCAAACTTTTGGAGTTTACGTTTTTCACTCAACTCGACTCCACGTGAGTGAACCCCAGTTAGAGTGGAGTAATTACGTCATCATACGTCATCAATTAGTGTCAAAATCTGTGTCTTTTTAATCTATGGTTATTGTCAAAGACGATTGACAACATCTCACATTAAAAAGTAAACAAAAGTATTTGTATTTTCATTGAATAACAACAATAACAGTTACATTTTAACAGCAGTTAAGTCGCCGACTGTCTTTTTATGAGGGGCGAATACATTTTTATGACGGGCGAATATATTTTTTGAGGGTAAAGGATGGTAAAAGTGTAAATAGAGAAAGCTGATACATCTGGCAAACCTTTTTTGTACTAACTTGAGGATGTCTTCTAAAGTTCAATTCTACAATGCATGGTACAGTCTACGTTTAGCTAGGTACCATGACTTCAAAACAAATATCAATAGTAATATACAAATTATGTAAACACAAGCTCCACACTCATTGGCCATCCGGGTGCTAAGAAGATTGCATTTTAACCGAGGAATATAATTGTATTGAAACAAATATAAACTACTGTGTCTTTGTCGTTTCTGGAATTCCATATCGTCATACACTTCTAAAGTATTGTCTGCATACCTTAAATACTTCCTTGATGGGTAATTGATAAGTTGTATCGTCAAATATATAATTTAAATAGTCTTCAAAACTGTTTACTAGCGACATTTCTTCAATTTTATGATAGATCGCGTTCCCGAGTGGATTTTAAAGTAAGGTCGTGTGCTAACTTCAGATGACGTTTGTTTACTCCACTTAAATGAGGGAATTTGTCAAGTGAACTTGGAGTGGAGGGATTTTTTGAAACTATAACTGCCAAATTACTCAAATGTGGTCGAGTCGAGTGGAGTGAAATCTCGAGGAACGTTTAAGAATACGGGGGTAAGTGTTAGGCTTCTAACATAACAACACATAAATGTGACAGTTTGTGAGGATGAATGTTTTTATACTTCCATTTATTATTACGTGTACATACACAATATTTCATTTGTACGTACACAATATTTAAACATACTCTAGGTAAATTGCTAATGAAAAATATAGTAGGTAAATAGTTAGTGGGTAAACCCGTCAAGACTCAATCTAGGTATATGTCACGCACGCAACCAGTGATCATGTATGAATCTATTATAAAAGTGAAATAAGCGAAAGGTGTATGACATATGACGTTTTGTTCACGTGACACAATGACACCCTTTTTCAACGATTTCATTGGTCGACATCTTGATCATTTCGATGTCCGCCATGCTCAGGTTGCAAACGCGGTACAAATATTAGTGAGTAGACAACCTCTATATTTGGACATAGTGAACTCACTCATACAGTGGGTGTATGAACCACCAAGGATATCAAAAAGTGACAACTCACCTATAGCTGAGCTTTTTATAGGGTAGATCGTCATCTAAGCCGGCTCGTAGCAAGTAGATACCCCCCCTTCGGTCTCTTAGGTCCAGTATGTTAAATTGCCCAATTAATTTCCATTTCGTACTCGGTGTTACAGTTTGAACGACACACCAATGGACACAGAAGACATGACTTTAGACACGTACATGTCTATCCGCGAGTGGTTGAGCAGGCCGGTCCACAGCTCATACGTGACGGCAGGCGTTTGGAGCGCGCTGTGGCGAGATTCGTCTACTGCGGCACGCGCGCTGTGTGAACGGCTGCGTCTTGTGTTGGAACCTACGGGAAGGTCGCGCAGAGCTGGTGAGGAGACCCTTTTTTATTTTTGAACTACCGCGGAGACATTGTTCGAGAGTTTTCCGAAGTTTTATCGCGACAAGTCCCGGACAATGATTCAAAACTAAGACCCTTTTTCCGGAAATCCCTGTGGAGAGGAAGGTTATGACTCGAATCGACTTATACCACACGCCGTCTTGGGTCTTTAGATGGGTGTAAGATTGTTTAAGATATGTCCCTCGTTCGCTAGCTGACTCAGGTCTATTTCCGGTTTTTAGATGGACCCTTTGGGTGTGGGTAACATGTGTCTCCATATCTGGTAAGGAAACCCTCGCGTACAGTACGTAGTATTAGCAGTCGTTTTCACCATCTAATCAGCTTTAAAGTTTAATCAACTTTGAAAGTAGATGATTAAGATTTCCAACATAAAAATCTGAATAAAAATCATCAATTGTATTTAAATCAAGATTAAAACAATATTTAAATGTAGCCCCCCAAGTATTAAAACAGACATTTTCACTAAGAAATGCAATTATCTCGCTCGAAAACTAGATATTGAAATATGAAAAAAAGCATCCATGCTCCCTCCCTCGGATAGCACATTTAAGTCAACGGCCCAGTTACCATACGATCATCTATGGCTTATGAGTAGTTGGTGCCCAAAAAAGTCCGATTACTCGAGCTACAGAACTTCGATATCGCCATTTGGTTATGGAGGTCAGGAATATCTATCACTTCACGGAAAAGCCGCATCGCAATCAAAACGAGACATATTTTTTTTAATTGTTTTAAAAATTGAACGATAATATTGTTCACCGAGTTTCTTGCTGGTATCTTCTCAGTAGAACCAACTTACCAAACCAACGAAAGAATAATTATCAAATGATATATTTACTTTATTTAATATTATCTTAATAATTTCTTGATATGACTGTAAAATTTTGACGTTCATATGTGTTCTTTATGTGCCTAAACTGAACAAACGAAATTGATTCTTTGAAGAGCAGACCCAAACTGAGTTGAGAAAAGGCTCAGATGATGATCATCTAGCTTAGATGCTAACATCATCATTTTCACCATCTAAGCGTCAATCCCGACTCCAACCATTATTTCGGCCCGGAACCGTTTTTGTTCCAAACAGCTTGTCTAGCATTATACCTGTAATTAAAATTGGAATGCACCATCCAGGTGACTTCCGCACGGGTCGTGCTATCAACATGCGCCGAGTGATCCCATACATCGCGTCCCACTTCCGCAAGGACCGCATCTGGCTGCGACGTACGAAGCCCGCCAAACGCGAGTACAAGATCGCCATCGCTGTTGATGATTCTAGTTCTATGTCCGATAACAGAAGCAAGGAACTGGCGTTTGAGAGTCTGGCTCTTGTGTCGCAGGTATGAATATTGAATATAATGAAAATAGCAAATTAAAATTTTGAAAATTGTAGTATACCTACTTGAAGTGTACCTGAAAGTTGTGCTTCAATGGGGTATTTGACAACATTAAAAAAATACTACAAATAATGGTCATCCTATCAGATAATAGCGTAAAAAGACATTTAAAACGATAAATTAAACTAAAATAAGCATATTTTTTGACAATTTCGCTTAAAAATATGTAACATTTTTTCGAATTTTTATCTGTGTAGAAAACGCTCTGTGATCGATCACAGCACTGCTGACGTCACACGCAAGTAAACGGCTTTGTGACAGAACAGAACAGAATAGAAACGAAACAGTTTTTGTGGATTATTTATAGACGTATTTGTACATTGTGCAACTACACACCTTTTATACACCATTTTATTCACAAAGTTTGAAGAAAATCTTTATTATTTAATTTGACTTCACTGCTTTAAGGTTATACAAAATGTGTGACGTCACTTAATCGGCTCCATACAAGGTGACAGCGTTTTTCGCGCGTTTTTGAAAATTTAAACTTTAACATCGATTTTTTGTTAAAATTCGTTGATTTTTTTTTGAAATATCGATGTAGTGTGCATATTATATGCTAAGGAATAATTTAAAATGGTTTTCCAAAATTTGTCAAATAACCTATTGGTCTAATTTAAAGTAAGAGTTAAGTTTCTAAAGTGGAACAATCATGTAGTGCCTGGTAGATTAATTTTGTATGATTGTGATTATAGCCTCTGTAAATATTCCTAATTTCTATTTGGTTTGTAATATTTTGCCTCAAAAAGGCGTTGCTCTTGCAGTGGAGATTGACCTTAGAGGTATGCTTATAAAATCAGCGGTATAGATGAGGTCTTTGTTTATCTGTACAATTCACAAATTCATAGGACTTTACTTTAATTTCTACTCATCCCACCTCTTGTGTGGAGTAGGTACAAGGAAATACCATTCTAGCTAGTACAACTTTCTTAAGTAATTTTTATATTTTATTACAGGCGTTAAACTTACTAGAATCAGGTGAATTAGCTGTACTCAGCTTTGGTGAAAAGCCGAACCTACTTCATCCATTCACCGAACAATTCACTGAACATTCCGGATCGAAGATTCTAGAACAATTGCGCTTCGAACAAACTAAAACTAAGATCGCTCAGCTTTTAGACTTTAGTACAGTCATGTTCGATGAACTGTCAATGAGAAGTGACGCATTGAATGCCAAGCTATTGGTGATTGTGAGTGACGGCAGGGGGATATTTAGCGAAGGAGAGATGCGAGTGTTGCAGGCTGTGAGGAGAGCGAGGCAACAAGGAATATTCTTGGTGTATGTTATCATTGACAACCCTGACAATAAGGTTAGTGTACTGTCCACTCTATCTAGATAGTTTCATAATAATAATGCTTGGGATGTGTAGGGCTTGGGTCTTGGCCCAAACTTCACCTGTAAGCCGATACACCTGCTGAAGGACGGTTGATGCTCTGACGCAAACTTTCCTCATGGGGTTCAAAGGCTGATAGCAGGCGCTTCAATAAATAACTCTAAAGAGGCGTACCTCGGGATCTGATATGACATCTACAATTGTAATGAATATGCAGGATTTTAATGAAACCTCTCTTTGCAGGATTCGATCATGGATATTAGGCGCCCTCTGTTGGATCCAGTTACAAATTCCTTGATACGCTTCGAGTCATACTTGGATTCATTCCCGTTCCCCTTCTACCTTATATTGCGAGACATGTCTGCCTTGCCCACTGTGTTAGGAGATGCCTTGAGGCAATGGTTCGAACTCGCTGCTAATACGAGCTAGCATTAGAATATAAATTGTTTAATATTTGAACAACATACACTATGAATATTACTTTATCAGAATGAAGAGTTTATTTTTTTATTTTATTATTTTAGTTAGTAGGAATTGACCCTCAGATGAAGACATTTTCAAACATTAAATCAGAATCATTGTCTTCTTATAAATTAAGGAAACTCTTTTTAGAGCAATTATTAATTTAAGAAAGAGTACATGTACTAATCGTAAGGTAATTTCTATAAGAAACTGACTGTTTTGTAGAAATAATAAATAAAAATTTACATAAATATTTGTTTAATACTATATGTACTTCATTATTTACCAGTACAGGTTTCCGTCTTGTTCTGGGTCCTATAAGCGAGAATTGAACTTATCTGATGAGGCCGTCAAGTTGAGGGCTATTGAAGCATTCTTGATGTCTGTAATAATGACCGGAGAGTCTCAAATAGACACCTGACGCCCCTGGGATTATGCCTTAAAACTTACCATTCATTGCTATACAAACAAATACTTAACATGAAAATTGAATTTGCAGTGTTGCAATTTTCTGGCAGGCAGGGTCACCATACTACCATGAATATTTCAATTCAGAAGTAACATCTATATGTTACTTCTGAATTGAAATATTGATTTACCTAATAACTTGTAACATTACAGGCAAGTCGGGCATTCGCTATTTTTTTTAGGCTAGTTTTTTTAATCATATAGGTAAGTACTATACGATTCTAAACAACTGCAATTTAATGATGACGCTTTTTAAGGATGCAACAGTTCAAACATTCTAAATTTATTTACGCCCTTTTCTTAATAATTATTCGATCGTAATATCAGGTAAAAAAAGCTATCATTTTCTACAATTTCGCACCGATCCAGTAAAAAGTCGATGTCCAACACTATTATTTGATTTCTTATATTCAATGCAAGTGAATTTTAGTAGGATATTAGTTTCAAAAGAAATGTGAATTTTGGGGATAGTTTTTGGAAGTGATATAAATAAACATTGATTTTAAAAAATATATTTGTCAACTGAAAATTAAACAATATCTTATTAACATAATTTTCACTTACCAGTATTACGGGAATTAACACAACTTGTGTAAATCGTTAACAACTAGGCCTATGATTATTTAATAAATAATTGCTTTACGAATGTTCTACATAAAAGATGTTGCAAGCTTCGTATTAAATACCTAAACGTAACCGCGTTTCTGACGAAACAAACTTATACACCTCTTATTATCTAAGAATCGAATATACATACATTCTAAAATTAGTTTGATTGAATATAAATTAAAGACTAAATGTGATGCTACTTGGAAATGTAATAGCAGCAATGTCCTACTTGCTGTGTAATAGTTTTCACGATCTACGATTTTTTAAACACGTGCGCGATTTCGCGGACCAGGCACCGTGGCAAGTCCGTGATACTGCAGACATTTGTCACAGTAAATACGTCCTTGTCTGCGTCCGTGACCGAGAAACCTCCTACCGTGGAAACCCGTCGACATTGGCACGATATGATAGCCATCTTTAACATTATTTTGATTCGTACAGTATTAAGTGAACAAATGTAATTCCCGGTGTGTTAATAAATCCATTCGTGATTCAAAGAGCACTTTCATAATGATCAAAACAATTTATTACGAACATTACTATTAAAATTTTTAAATTAATTTTTTTCTTATTTTTCGATTTCCCGAAGATTACATTTACTAGCTGAAACTTATGTAATCATTATATTTTAAATATACTTCCCTTAGCAGGTTTTTAGAAATACCCCTAACATAGAATAGTTAAAAGTAGAAAAACATTGCTTCGGAAATTGTTTTTGTTTCGGGATTATGAGATTGTAGCACTCGCTTGTACTACTTTAGTTACTGAATGGTAATTACTCTAGAAAGGTCTGGGACGGAGGTAGTTACTTTACCAATAGATACGGGCGTATGTGAGAGGAAATGTATAGTCATATTTAATAGAGATACAATGGACTTGCATCTTTGGACGAGATTAAAATCCACAATCATATTACATTTCCAAGACGCGGGAGAATGTATTCGACGATATTTCATAGCGTTTGTTTTCTTGCCAATGACAAAAGGGCGGCAAGTGTCTTTTTGAAAATTTGAGAAATGAAAAACTGGTTTAACCTAATACGAATACTAGACTTCATTTTTTAACTGGTTTTAGGTACTAACATTAGTACGTAGTTTCCATATCTTTGTCACGGTGGTAGTTTGTTGTCATTAAGCAGTATTTACAAACGTGCCCGCTGCATGCATTAGCATGTCTTATAGCCACCGCCTAAACAACACAACCGCACTTGCCGGCACGCGTTTTTTGAATGCGGTGGTTTTGCGGGTGGCCGCAGAACGTACGTAGCGTATAACCATTTATATGCACGTCATTTAGTAGTAATTGACATTCTATAATTACGAGCACCTTTATTTTGCATTTTAGGCGTAATTTATAACAAAATATAGCTGCGATCAAGAGGGTGACAATCCCAAGCTATCTTGCCACCCTTTTCGGTCACAGAAAATAGCAAATATAGACGCTGATAAAAGTTTATAATAAAATAAACTAACGTATGTAAAATATTAATATATTGACATAACATGACTAAACCTAAATATTGTTAAAACGACTTATAACCATGATGTCTTACTATCAAATAATAAATATGATTTAAATCCTAAACAGAAACTCCATCGCGGTTCACTTTTGAGCGGTTTAAAGCTGTTGAATGTCCAGCGAACTTCAGCTATTTGTTATCAAAATCATATTTTACAAACCGTGGCCTGGAGCCTTGGTGTGGTACTTGATTGTATAAAATATTACATGTTTCACCAAATAAATCCACTATATAGGATCTAGCACTTTCTCCCTAATGTAAAAAATGTTTTCAAGGCCTTTGTGGTAAACTACTGGAGACCGTCCATGATGAAAAAGGGGTTTTGAAATACCAATATTGCAGTTAAAGGAACAGTCTAAATTAAGATTGCATGTATCCATTCTCTTTGTTAGAAATTCGAATTACATCACAGTATTGACAAATCTAATAATAAAAAATTGATCCCTTCACAATGTGAGTAGTTACAAATGTTCATAAGAAAGATCAAGAAGATGAATGCATGCAGGACAATATTTAGCCAGCCCCTAGAAGATTAATGTACAAACTAGACAGCAGGGTACTCAGCTAGCCGTGTAGCATATAATGCATCTGATACTGTATCAGTGTATCACAGCGAGCATAAATGCGGGATCCAGGAGCTCGTAGCTAAATACGCGGTGCTGACGAGCCGTACACACTTGCAGGTTGGATGTTACATGCTACACGGCTAGGTGAGTACCCAGCTTACGACATTTTTGTATCTTGTGATGGACAGTGGTCTCTTCAATAAGTTCTTCACTTCGCGGATTCCTTGGACGAATGATTGTTGGTCTCTTCAGTCTTATCGGTGTCACTGTAGAACTTTGGCTGGAAAGGAAAATGTTAAATAAAATAAGTTGCGCATCACTATTGGATCACCACAATCTGGACATCAAATTCTTGGTTCAAATTATCACTTATATACAAGTAGACAAAGCTAATAAAATAAGATGAGAATTACATAACTATACTGATGAGAACAAAAAACCAAACGACAAACGAATTAGTGAGATTATAATGTTGTCAAACTCAAACATAACACAGAAACACATAGCAATATATTTAAAATGAAAAGCGTACGGAATTTCTAAAAAATCGAGTAAAAAATAAAGTTGTTGAAAAATATTATTTCAATTAGCATCTGTTTATATTACCGCAGATGGAAAGCGTCAAACAAAAAATTTGTCTAATGGGCCTACCTGCCTGCGCAGGTCGGTTTGTACTCGGAACACAGTGCATGGTTGGTTAAAACTGATACATTTACGCGTAGTATAGTATACAACGCGTATAGTATATAGTATACAAACCAACCTGCGCAGGCAAAACTGTGGTGAAGTTTGTGCGTGTGGTAGGCCCATAAGAATCAAATTCTGTCCGTCAAATTGAATCAAGTACCCATGTCCAAAAGTAATGAACTTATGTTATTGGTAATTCCTTATCTTTAATCCGGAGCTTTTGGTGTCACATAATTTTAAACGGATAACAAGAAGTAACTCTGTATAATTTCTTTTGTCGCCCCTCTAATGTGATATTACGATCAGTGGAAATCTTTTTTTTATCTATATCTGTTCCTGACTTGTATTTTGACGCTTTCCCACTGTGCATTGCCAGTGTATTTCGTTAAATTGTAATATTATTTGATTAACATTGAGTATATTTTATTCGAGCAACTTTTAGTACGCAACGCACACAGAAACCTGAAAAACTTAATTAAATTGAACTTATTCTATGATACTTGGAATCTCAGACAACAACTATAATTGTAGGTAGTTTCTCTAGGTACTAGCATTACAGTAAATCTGATGATGGATGGGAAATAAATCATGAAACGTGGAAAAAACAACACATTAAATAAAACTGCTAGTACTTGCAAAGCATGACTGAAGGCTTCTAGAATTGTTCTAGACTTACACAAGTACTATACTGTAGTGACTTTATTTCCATATCCATTTTTGACACCATTATAACTTGTGAAACCCTAGAAACAAACAATGTTTGTATTTCAGACTAATTACAATGGATATATTAAAAATATGGTAACGGTATTGAAAATAAGGACTGCGGAATAAATAATGCATGGTTTATTAATATTTGTAGTTATAAGAAAATGCAGACAAATCAGCTGGGTATGAGATAATCATGGGTTGCAGTGCTGTCCTGAATGGTAACTTTTCAAGATTTTTTTTGCCTCTTTCTACTAGGGTACCAAATTAAAAATAAATAGCGGAGAAAAGATTGACATTATTACTAGATTTTTGACACAATTATTTGATTTTCGATTCCGAAAAGTAAATATGTATCAGGATTGAATTGGAAAGTTGTACCATTGAATTTCGATATGAACCGGCAATATTTTATCGGTGCCTCGTTATTTATAATGTCAATATGTATAAAATTTTATCTTATCGTGGACTGCTTGTGAAAAGATAAATATCGTTCGCACATCCATGTTGTATAAACTGTTATCAGAATGCACATCGTTTTTTACCCAGGGATTTCCACTGAAAGCGTAGTGACCGAAAGCAGCATTTTAAGTGATACGTCACGAGGATTGCGCCACGAGGTCACACATACTTTCTCGCAACTATTTTTAGTAACAAAACCCGGTCGCTGCTCTTTTAGTGAGAATCACGAGCGCCCGGCTTCACACTCGATGCTATATTCATACGTTCCGAGCACTGGTCCGAGAGTACTGTAGTCCTAGCATGAACAACTATCGTAATCTGAAGTATTTCCAATTGAAAACCTTGGCTGGCCGCAGACTTCTTAAAGAGGCAATGTTTGCTTTTAAAGTCTTCGGGTCGAAAATTTACTGTCCCCACCTGCTTGCTCTATTCTGGTTACGCGTACCCTCCAGATTACCTCGCTTTGCCATTACAACATTCCATTCGCCACTTCGAAGGACTGTACTTGGTACTAATTCTCCATGTGCAAGAGTGTGTAAGACGATGAATAGATGCAGTGATCAAATTGATCTTCACTTTGAGTCTTTGGTTAAAATTAGGCTCATGGACTTGGCTGATTTTGAATGATGGCTTAGTTTGCTTTTGGTTTAAGTTTAAAAGACTGCATTGGCTCTAAACACTTTTGTTTAATACTTGTGTTATTTAGTGTGTTTGTAAACGAATAACT
This sequence comes from Eilema caniola, assembly GCA_949126895.1. NCBI lineage: Eukaryota > Metazoa > Arthropoda > Insecta > Lepidoptera > Erebidae > Eilema > Eilema caniola. The sequence goes on from OX421478.1 coordinate 8,917,238, forward strand.
TACTTTTAATTTATTTTGTGTATATTCATAAGCGGAGTTTACCTATAAGTGATTGTTGCATTATGATCTGTAATCGTTGCATGAATTTAGCGTAAGTTTTATATGTATACAATTGTTGGTGAACCTAAATTAATAAAATAAAATAATCTTATAGTAAATGTATTGAGAGAACGGAGCAATGCGATTGGTCCGCTTCACAGTAGGGAGGCGGCCAATCGGATTGCTTCGGTCTCTCAATTTACGATACGATTACGAAAGTTGTTCGTGGTAGGGGTACTGTTTCACCCGTTTAATTGACACGTGTAATCAAGGCATTAAGGCTCAATTCACAAAAGCAGGAGTGACGTGGCGGGTACTGCCAGTGCCATATCTTACCACAAATGTCTGTATTTATTTTAAATCTTTCAGCAATTTGGTGTAAGAGACTTGATTAAATATGTTTTATTGATTGTCACACTTTTACTGCAACCGGTTCTCTTAGAATTATTTACATTAACTATTGTAGTAATACCTTTTACTATCTAGTATGTTTAGAACATAAATTATCGATTTGTGATTAGTTGAGTGATAATCGAGTTTGTAAGTGACATATACAGATTAAAGTTGATTTTAACTGATAAAGTAGATTTATCAGTGTGTGGGGCAAAAATAAACTTAACTAATTTCCGCTATCGAAGTGCCGAGCGTGTGGGCCGCATATTATCTTTAAATCAATTGATTTATATAGGCTTCGATTTAGCTGTTTATGAATTGTTGCGGTTGTAGAACAATGACGTATATGACCTTTGTTAACTTTTCAGAAGAGCATTTCAAAGTTATTACACTGCGTTTATTGCCATATTTTGAAAAAGCCAATATTTTTCAATGGATCTGTTTTTACTAACATAAAACTTTGTAACATTACATTCGGAAAATATTTCTAAATTTATTACCTACGTTATTTAGTTCTAATATAACATTTTGTAAAAAGTCGTATGCGTGATTGTTCCGAGACTGTGACGAACTATGAACCGAGAATCTTAAGTTTGCCTTTTGACCAGATTACGATTCATAACCCCCTAAGTTATGTCCGTAACAGTGGCGAGGGTCCCCTACAACACGATTACTGCCGGCTTGCTCGGCAAAGGGAAGCCGTGGTAGTGTTGGTTATAATTAAAACTCCAACATTTCCACTGGCTGGCCTTATGAAAACTTTCATCCTTTGTCACTGGTCCGTAACAAGGTTATTAAAAAATGGAACATGTTCTTACCTCGTCGTGTTTCTCTTCAGCAGTGACGCCTTCATCGTCACTGTCCTCATCGCCTGACGAGTCACCACCGGAACCCGACGCGTCTGGTTTTACTGTGGAGAGCAGACCAAAATAGTTACAACCATATTTTGAGTTGCGGGTTTAACATATAAAGAGATTATTTCTTTCTCTCGAAATTCTACATTTTTATTCCTGTTATATATAAACATGGTAGGAAGAGAGAATGACGAGTTACTACTGTCCATACTCATGGGGGACGGAGGTCATTCATCGATCTCCGACGCTCGAGTTGCCTCAGCTGGCGGGCAGCTAGGGCCGGCGAGTCTTCTTCGGTCCCGGTCCCGCCCCTTCGCCTCCCTCACGAGCATAACTTGCTCGCAGAAGGAGGCGCCTGCCACCCACGCATCCGCGCAGCCGACCATGGCCGTGAGCAAGGTGACGAGCGTGAGAGCTTTCACTCCGACTCCCAGGGCCGCCATTAGCAGCCGCCTCGAACTCGATGAGCGTGTGCAGCCCCGAGTCCTTGCTCGAATATTTAGAACACATAACCTTTTTTCACATTTTTTTATCTCGTCTTGTTGTCCTTACTTTAGTAGTCTCTCAATAGGATTTTTTTAAATAAATTAAAGATTACTGACCAGGTGCGGTAGTAACTGTAGGCGCCTGCGTCTGCGGGCGGGCGCGCTCGCGGTTGAGCTCGTCGTAGCACTGCAGGCACACGCGCAGCGGCTTGTCGCTCTGGCCGCGCAGCAGGTAGCGCTTGGACGAGCACGGCCCGCACACCACCGACCCGCACTTACGGCAGTGGTGCTGGAACGGCGGTTACTTAATGTATTATATATACATAATAATATGTATAAAGGCATTACTAACATTCTTTGTTACCCTCTAGAGACAGCCGCCCAAAGGTCCCTAGAGGAGGACAAAGAAAACTACATACATACGCGTACACACGAAATATAGGTAACATATGTATTTAACAAATCGGGACAGAAATGCTCCTAGATACAGTTATGTTTTTAATATATCTATATTAAAAAATGAAAACATAAGATATATACGATACTTTCTGGAGTTAACGCGACGGGTCTTATCGTAATTTATTTATTATTATTTACTTTTACGCTAAGCAACCATGGCTGCTGAAAAGTGGCCGAAGCTTCGAGGTAAAAGTAAATAATCCATACTAATATTATAAATGGAAAGTATATGCTTGTTTGTCCGTCTCTCACGCCTTAACCACTTGATGAAATTTTTGAACCGATTTTGATGAAATTTGGTAAAGGGGTGAATTAGACCTTGAGAAAGGACATAGGCTATGTTTGGTCGCGATAACCGACATCCACGGGGGCGGAGCCGCGAGCACAAGCTAGTAATAAATATATCACGATAGAATCCGTTAAAAAGTGCTTTTATTTCAGCTATTACAACATACATAGTATACACATAAAAATATAATTATATTAGTTAGTGTTTCACCGAGGTTACCGGTCAACGTCTATATTGGATTTAAACCGACTAAAACCAATTAGGGAATGTGGTATAATGTTAGACAGTTACTTCGAAAGAAAACCTATCAAACTAAAGTCATTATGAATTTGTTCATTGTAGTGCTTATCAATCAATCTAAATCAGATACAATAGTGTTTTATATAAGGCGTCTGCATGGCTAATATACATAGAAACATCTAAATCAACGCAAGTACTTATACATATGGCCACAAATATTTTCACTGGGCGAGAATCGAACCCTTTGTAGTTGAACGCTCTACCACTTTACCACAGAGGCCGAAGCTAGTTGTATAAATAGAGTTTTTATTTTGGATATGAGCTACTGTAGTAAAATAAATAGGACTCACCCTCCTGTTGAGAACAGTGAACTGTGTTTTCTTGCAGTGCATGCAAGTTGAGGCCTCATTGTCTGGTACCCACACCGCAGCGTGTTCTGATGGCGGTTGTTTGCCACCTGGCATTAAAAACAAGATGTTTTATACATTACATACGACATAGACTAAAATAATAACATAGACGTAACATCTAGAACTAGCGTGTGAAGCCGCATTAAGTAATACCAAAACTGCCACTTTGCACACTCTTTGTGTGCATTAGGAGCGCGAGTGAAATGAATACTTAGAGTCACAAAATAAGTCTCACGACAAAACGCGGAACTAACAATGACATCGCTGCCATACTGTTTGTTGATTGGTTGGGGCCATGACAGTTGCCAGCACATTTTTTTATGTTGCACTAGTGGGAATTATACTTATTATATTTCAACTATTATTATAGTCATATCTGAACAATAAAAGATTTGGTAAAATAAAAAGACGATACTGGCAACTTTACATGTTGCGACAGTACTTCGGTTACTTTTGATTGAACGTCAAAACGGTAAGTTATCAGGAAACTTGTATGAAATATTTTTTCAACTATTGTAGGTTGGGTGGATGATTAAAACGATATATAAACGATAAAATAAGAACCGACGCAACTTTTATGAGTCTTTTCCAGTCTTCATTTACTAGCTCAGCTAAATAATTTATTTCAACTACAGGAACATACCCAATTATTTATGCGGCTTCACAAGTGAATTCTGTAAGTTCCGCTTATGTTATTCTTTTAATCTAAGACGCGATTATTCTGTCGCAAAAAAACTTGCTTGCACAATTATGGTACGTACATTGCACACAGACTAGTCTAAAACTGAAAATTCTAAGATGTATTCAATTCAAATGATTAATTGGCTACGGCTCCGCCCGTGTGAGATACCGACGCTGTTCCTACGACCCACAGGATCAAAAGGCGCCTATTTGCTATTCTAGAGTAAAATCTTTGCCAAATTTCATCCAAATTCGTTCAGCTGTTCTGATGCAGCTATTGAGTAACACACATATGTATAACTTCTTATTTATATAAGTAAAAATTACGTCAATCTAATGCAAAAGATGATTACTGCTTTTTACTTAATATTGATTACACATACATTACATAAAATACGGTATCTTCACTAACAAAACTGATTACCTCAAATAATATTTCAAGAATCTGTAGGTATATATTTATATTACAGAGTAATTAATATTTGTACTTACTCTTCCTTAATAAATCTTCTATACATTTGTCTATGTGTGCCATCCACTCCTCTTTCTCTGTGGCAGTTGCGGCGTACACGGCGAATGATTTTGATGCAGTGCGGATCAGCCAACCATTACGGTATTCTGTAAAGACAATAAAGGCATTGTTAGGCCAGAAGGTATATAATTATACAGAAACAGTAGTTTATAAGAGATCGTTAAACTGAGCCACCATTTTTTTTTACGTATTGTTTGAATGAGGTAGATGAGGCGTGCAAGGGTGCTGTAAAGGGTAATTCTTATTGTATTTTTGTATGGATTAGAATGTTGTGGATAATGGCTTGATAGAGTGCCATAGTCTCGAAAAACTTAAGTGATTTTGTGTGCTAATATTGCTTACTTCAACGCAAGCACGAATGCAACCAGGATGTGCAATAAAGATAACGAGAACGAAGTATAACTTCTGTAATACGACGCGGTATTTTTTATTATTTCATAGTTTTAAGTATAAAGAGTTAAAAACGAAACACCTTTGTATAATGTCACCACAGTTATGAGTAAATAAATGAAGTATTTGTGTAGGTGGTGGATATGTGGGGCGTACTTAAATTACTCAGTAGTTGTCGTAATTCCCAGATTGGGTGATAAAACTGATAAAGTAATATGCAGTAGTTATATTAAAAATGCCAGTATATGAGTATTTTTTTTATCTTTTTTGTACATAAAAATCTGCAGTCTTTAAAAAAATTAGGAAAGTACCTTGTTTAATCTAGATTGCTTTGATACTAAAATGTATGAATTAATTTGAGTGCCTGTTTTCATAACTGTTACCTAAATGATTGTAATGGTAATAACATATTACCATATTACCATTACGGAAACTAAAGCATTTTATAACAACTAGAGCTTTTCATATGCTGAGGTGGTTCAAGTAGTAGTATGATATGTTGCTTCCTATCAGCAAAGAATCACGCAACTAAATAAACCTATTAAATCTCAGAAATTAACAAGAAAACAACAAATATTAAGCAGCATCGTGTGACTGCTATTTTAATGTACATAATTATCATAGGTCAGTTGACTCATAGATAAGTTTTCAACAATCAATGCCATATATGAATATAGCAACTGAATCATCGGGCATTCACTCTTAATGACTCATAATTAGTAATAAAATGCATATAAAATCGGTATAAAGCGTTGAAATATCTCAGCTTTTAATAAAAGGATATGTACAGTCACTCTCAGAAGTGAAGAACAGAGAAAAGAAATAAACTTATAAACAAAATTACCTATACTAAATGACATTATGCTTTTGCTTAAATTAAAACATTTATTATTATTGTAGATTCTTGTTTTTATTGCCTTGTTGTACCTATTCTATCTGAATATGATATCTGTAAGTTGCTATTATTATTTGATTATGATGTACTCTTTTTGTTTATGTTTAATAATAATACCAAAAAAGGTGTTTCTGTCGCCGCCAACTAGCTTAATCAGCCGTTCAATTGACTGCCTAGGCTCTTTACTGAACGGCGCCCTTCAATTACCGGCCTGAATGGTGTTTAGCCTTTTAGTTAAACGGCTAGGCAAATAAAAAAAAAAATCATGAAGCCTTCTAACGTAACCTAACCAAGTTAGATTACATAGTTATCACAATAAACCTGTCACTAATTTTCTGTGAATACACCTCTGTCTCCCCCTCGGGGATTTACAGGTGTAAGTATATGTATGTTTGTATGTAATTTTCTATCTTATTTCGAGGTAGTGCCCCATCTTACGATTGGCCTAAGCATTAGTCAGCCAGGTTAGTAAATGATGTAATATACGAGACGGCTGAATATCATTCAGGCCGTTAATTGTATAGCTACCTACAATAAAATTATATATTTCACTCATTATTAAGCTGCAATTACTGATTCACTCAGCTCCAACTAAGTCAATGTCAAATCAAATAAAGTTATTATAATATAGGTACACAGGCTAATTCAATTTACAGAATTAAGTGTAGTCAAGATTAATTTTTGTAACATTCATTAGCGGCAACTTTGTATGATTTTCAGTAAAGATGGAATTTGGGATTGTTCTTATTGGAGAAGGCTCACAAGTATTAATAGACATAATTTTAATCTTAGAAAACGAAATAGAACTTAATATCAATATCAATTGGTTTTAAATTTATACTACTATAGCTGTCGCAAGCGGCTCCGCCCGCGTGGATGTCGGTTATCGTGAATCGGACTATAATTTGAGATTTAAACTATCCTATCTCTCAAGTTGGATCGAACTGCACATGGTGTGCGAATTTTATTATAATCGGTTAAGTGGTTTAGGAGTCCATTGAGGACAAACATTGTGACACGAGATTTATATATATTAAGATGGTTTTAAATTTATACTACTATAGCTGTCGCCCGCGGCTCCGCCCGCGTGGATGTCGGTTATCGCGAATCGGACTATAATTTGAGATTTAAACTATCCTATCTCTCAAGTTGGATCGAACTGCACATGGTGTGCGAATTTTATTATAATCGGTTAAGTGGTTTAGGAGTCCATTGAGGACAAACATTGTGACACGAGATTTATATATATTAAGATGTTATAGGCATGCAATTTTGAACAAAATAACTGATTCATGCAGTTGAAATCATGGGTTACAGCTACACTACTGGCACAGTATGATTGCTGTTAAGTACTAAGACTTGACAGAGCTAGATTGCTCTCTCTATTTTTTACACGGCCGTAAGTACCACCTTATCTACGTTATCAAGTTAACAATAAAGTAACTTATAACTAAGTTACTTTATTGTTAACTTGATATATCACAATATTCATAATAATCACGCCATCACTGCCGCAAGTATAGTAATTGTTACAAATTTCACAATATTCATAATATTCTATAACAAAATAAATCATGGTAGCATCAGTTAAATATTTTATTTCAATGAAAAATATTTATGTAAATTTTCAACAATACTATAAAACCTTCTAACTATCTTATAAATTTATTATGCTTTAAATTAATTGATACCTGTTACTTTTCAAAGATCACCTTGACCTTCAACATTTAAAGTTACCTTTTGTACATTATAACCAAAAAAACAAATATAAATATTTAAAAACTTACGTCCTTCATCTTTCAGGGACTCCAATTTGACCTCTTCAAGGGGAATAACATGTTGTTTATTATACTTTTTCTTGTTTATTACAATGTTTCCATACACAAGGATATCATTGAACAAAAAAAATTGTCTTGCTTTTGGTTTCTTTCTGCACATTTTAGTTAGGACACCCTCTCCCACAAGGACCCTGCCTTGTTCTGCCAAGGGCTACAAAGAGAAAGTAAATTGGAAAAATTAAATGTGATTGTTAGTACCTGGCACGATAACTAGGAAATTAAATTAGTCTGCTAAAGAAAACATATTAGTGAATGACTAAAGAGACTCGATGGACCGATGACATTAAAGCGGTCGCAGGAAGTCGGTGGATGGTGAAGGCTCAAGATTGGTCATCATGGCACTCTTTGGGGGAGGCCTATGTCCAGCAGTGGACATCTATTGGCTGATAGATAGATAAAAAGAGAGGACAGTTAATTAAAAAAAATAAATGATATAAATCTGGGTTAAGTTTCATAACTTCTTAATAGCCAAAAAACATTTTTATTCATCAATGACAAAATGTGTGTGTAAATTTTAAGTTACTGCACAGATTAAGTCAGTACTCCAGTTATTTACTTCATATACCTATTTGTTTAGATTAGTACATTAAAGAATAAGCTGTGGTTGTAGTAGAGCAGTAATCCTTGAGAATGAAACAGCTAGTAATTTAAGCCTTTCACAGGATATAATGATGTTCTAAAGGATGGTACAATAAAGTAAACTTGGCTCTAATCATACTTTTAAATAGATTGAAAACACCTCTCAAAGTGGTCTTTTTCTGTAGTCCACTATTATTACTTAGTTAACTCTCATAATTATTTACAAAGAAGATTTAGTTATGGTAGAGTTCAATAATTTGTCTGGCTAATAGTATTGCCATTGTAAAATTAGAAGCATATCAGTTTCTGACACCACATTTGTGTTTTAAATGAATATTTGTATATATACATAGGTCTGTAAACTCAATAATACCTAGTATTTTACATACATAGTATTGGAAAAAAGGGGTTTTCGAAATGTTAAGGCATCATCAATTTACTATCTGTTTTGTCAACATGAAATTCACTATCAAACTAATTTTAAAACCTGAGACACCTAAATATAATCCCATATCAACATAAACATTATCTATTTGATAAAGAGACGAATTTATCAATCCTAATTTAAGTAATACAATTTATATTAGACACTACATGCACAGAGGGCTATGTAAAACTGTGAGAATATCACTTTCTTCGATAAAACCATGATGAAAAACAGCGATAAAAGCTATCATCGGTTATACAACTCCACCCGATGCACTGAAGATTTTATCACAAAAGTTTGTTGGGTGATAACACGAAGGCATTTATCAATCTTCTAAAGTTAGAGTACACACTTATTTCACAGCCACAGAAACTCACCTGTCCAGAGCTGCCGAAGCAACTCTCAACCATAGCAATTCTTCTTGCATTGGCCTCACTGTTCACTGAAAAGAATAAAATTACCTACTTAAAAATTGCATTACCATCTAAAAGTTTGACGTCAAAGGAAAGTGAGCGAACAAGCAAACAATGACAGTGATCACCCACGTAACTATTGAATGATCGCACATTAATATATCAATATAATTCTGAAAAATTCTCTGTTTTGTAATGTTTATACAGTTGATTGCCTACCTAAACGATCCACCATTATCGAAATTTATTTTCTCGTTGTTAGAGCCCGAGAAAATGTGTCATTCGCAGAATATCTATCACTTCACAAGCTGTGTTGTTGAATTGGAGTAATGATTTATACCAAAATTTGGTTTATTCTTTTTACATTATTTTATATTTCAAATAATTGTCGTACTATATAATTGATATTGACGAGCATAAACTTCTAAAGCTTTTAAAAGTAAAACAATAGCTAAATATTGATTCATTTAGACTGAAAATATTTTTTGAATCAATTGAGTTATTTACCATTTCAATGAAAATGATAAACTCTAGCAACATTAATAAGCGTTCCGTTTTACAAAATGTAGACGTTTCACTTTACTCTATGTTTCCTTAGAAAATTTAATTCTTCATTTATACGTATCAGCGAAATCATTTAAGAGTTGCTTGATAACCTTTGATGGTAATGTTGCATTCACCCATTTTATTACTTTGTAATCAATGCAGTAGTCAACAACAATGAAGATCCATAGACAAAGAAGATGCAAAGATCATGTGAGTATCCGTTTTTTGACACCAGCTGACAGCTAGTGGTCGATAGTAAAATAATTTAGTGTTCGTAAATCTAATAAATAAAGCAAGAAAATGGCCTGCAAATTCTGTGGCCCTAAGCTGTCGCTATGCGGGCTTGTATTGAGCGTCTGGGGAATAATACAGTTGGTAAGAATCTGATCATAATTCGTATATAGACTATGGGAGCCCTACCATGAATAACATTCCTGTCAATATTTCAGACTTTAATGGGTGTCTTCTACCATATCAGAGCTGTAGCTTTGTTGGAAGACCTCCCTCTATCTGAGCATCACCACTCGGTCACAGATTTCATAACTAACGTGGAAGCTGGATACACTACGGTGAGTCATTAGAACCTTCTGATTGGAGTGTAGTACATTACTACATCGCGTTATCGAGCTCTTATTACCTATATTCCATGAAAGTTATCTTTTTATAATTATCAAATGTCACTTTTTACTATAAAGATAGCATTGAATCTTAGCAGGCCCCTGGAATACTATTGCACTGTATAAATAAGCTTAAATACTTATGAATACTGTTTATTTTACAACTAATAATAAAATTAAAGATTTGTTGAATCTTGAAAAGTTCATACATAGCCGGAACTTGGCACATTACCGATTAAAATTAAAAGCTGTGTGAAACCGCAGGTCACAGCTAGGTATTGATAAGTGCATTGCTGCTGCTGCTTCAAAATAATGGTAGTGCCTCAAGAAGAAGAAGAGGCAGCAGGCAATAGACAAGTAGTTTATAAAATAAATATACAAAGGTTAATTCTAGAGTACCTAAATTGGCTCAGGTATATAGCAACATAAACTGTAGTTTAAGAGCTTGTAACAGTAATATAATAACAATAAGTTTATTAATTGTTGAAGAACATAGTAAACAGAAATATCCTTGAAATATTTTCCCCAATTATTCTAAATTTGTATGTATTCATACAACTGATGTTGTGATGGTATTGAGATAATATTATTTACCTCATTTTAATATGACACTTGTTAAAGAACAAGTAAACACTCTTCTAAAGTAGTAGCAGTGTGGTTCCCAGCAGAGTAAAAATTGGACCATCCCTTCTCTTCCCATTTGGTGTTGTACAAGGCGACTAAGGAATAGGGCTGATTAACTTTAACATCAGACAGATATGTACAGCCCAGACTTAACCTCAGATCCATGGCTCGAGTCATCCCCTATTACGTGGGACCGATTACAGATTGGTGAAATGTGGGTGTTAATTAATTATAATAACCCTCTGGGGAAAAAGGTGTGATTATATGTATGTATGTATGAAGAACAGATGTATAGAAGTAGGTTGTAGGTTTGTTTCATTATTCAGGTTAATTAGCATAGTTTTATGGTTTACTTGAGGTGCTAAAACTGTTAAACATCGTAAAATTTCATGAGTTCATGAGTGTGTGAGCATGAAATGTATCATTTTAAATTTAGTTATTTTTTGTTGAAATCTATACTTGTATATGTACAATTTTATTAACAATGATTTTGTTGTAAGCAATGCCTTGAGTCTTCCTGTTGCCTAAGAGGGTTAACTTTTTCCAAAGAAATGAATATTGGAGTTTTAAGTACCAAATGAAGTCTGTAGTGATCGGTTGCAACCTCACTACAACCTTTTTTTTTTATTTTACCTCTATATAGCTGTTGTACCTGAACAAAAAAGAAATCAAAAAGTTCAAGTGAAACTTAAGTCACCCATGTTGATAAGAAATAAATTGCAAATAGGTTTTCTGAATTTAATCTTTCTCTTTTTTAGAACGCTTACAACTGCTGGATCGCTGCCCTACTATATGTCATCACGCTGGTCATTTCGGGACATCAGTTCTGGATGAACAACCGTTCCTCAGTTAGTATGTAAAATTGGTATTATCAATAAAATGATGGGTACATACACTGGGGTATGTGTTGTTGTTACTGTTAATTCCATTCCATTTTTAATTTATTTTGAATAGTTCTTGAGTCTTCAATAATCCAGTTTGAAATGTAAAATTTAAACAGTACTGGTTACTATTTGTAGTTGTAAAGCAGAAAGTTAAGTAAGGAACGTAGTTGCCATACTTACTGAAGTGTAAAATTAAATATAATTCAAGGAGTGTTCATATCACTTGACTCATGTAATTATTTATTATTGAAAACTGTTCATATGAAAAAGTATAATTTAATTGCTATAACCTATTTATCTGTACTATAATACTTTTAAAATGTTAAGATGATGATCTTATCATTTGGTTAATACCATTCAAAAACTGTGAATGGTTTGTAACTTGAGAATAGCCTCTTAAACACTTATTGAATAAAGTGAGTTCAGTTAAAGATTATACATAAGTATTAACTGCTATTGAATGAATGCTATCAAATTGTACATAGTATATATCTATAATTATAGGTACATTGTATAATGCTTAGATTTTTCTTGAAGTAAATGTATTAATGTTAAATGTTGTTTTATTTTGTACTGTTTACACGTGTGAATAAGGGTCAATCCCCACTGAAAGTTCAGCGGCGCGCAACGGCTTTTTGAAACATCATAACACAAACTATCTTGAATCTTATCTACGGGAGACAAAGGTTATATACGGTATGTTGGATAGACTTAGAAAACGCATTTGGCTCAATTCCACATTACCTTATGATATACGCGTTGCAATGGTATAACTTTCCACCCGTGGTAATAGAGATAATCGCGTCGTATTACTCACAACTAAAATTTGCTATAAGCTTTCAAAAAGACCACACAGAACCACTACGGTATAATGTGGGGCTGTTTCAGGGATGCTGCCTGTCACCAATAGCATTTAACATAGTAATTAACATCTTAATCGCCAAGCCACGAAAAGAAATGGGGTTATCGGTTTAAAGTAAATAACAAATACACTGAGTCCATCTTAGCTTTTGCTGACGACCTCGCAATACTGACGCGTAATCCAAATCAATGTCAGGAACTATTAAGGGAAATCGATGAGTTCTGTTCGTGGACAAATGGACTGAGAACGAAGCCCAGTAAGTGTCACTGTATGTGTCTGGGTAGACGGGACACCAAATTTACCTCCTACGACCCGGGACTCTTCATAGGGGGTAAACCAGTTTCCATAGTCGCTGAATCGGTCCCATTTAAATTTCTTAGGAGAAAGATAGACCATCAAGGACGCACACCATCCTTAGATGAAGTTGTCAATATGTTTTTAAATGACCTAAATAAGATAGATCAGCTACCACTGAATAATATCAAAAAAGCTTGGATATATGACAACTACCTAACATCACGTCTGACTTGGCCTTTTCTGGTATACCTACGATTTCGGCAAAACCTTGCTCGCGAAAATAGATGCAACTTTCATAAAATCACTAAAATCGTGGCTTGGACTAGCGCACTCTGCTGATCCCTCTGCTTTATTTAGGGATCAGAATAATTTTGGGATGAAATTAAAGAAACCATCGGAGCTCTATAAACACCTTAGAGTTACCAAAGCCCACATCTTAGGTAAATCCCAAGATGACACAGTCAGGGCACTCCCGAAAGATAATAACGCGGCCGAGCTTGAATCTAGACTTATACTTATTCCATAAACGATTTATGATAGGAGCCCAGTCGAACAAAGTGGGGTTGGGAGTACGAGAGCCAAAAAGGGACCAGGATATACTTAGGTCCTTTCTGAAGCAAGACGAAAATGATAAATATCGAGTGCACGCGATGAATTTGGAAATCTAAAACGAATGGTTGACAATGGGAGAGTTCTGCATACCGATGGCTTTAAAGTGGCGCACCATGATCTATGAGTGGTCGCCAGCCCTGTTAAAATTCTATCTTAACGCCTTTCAGATGACCCTCCCAGACCAGAGTAATCTGGTAAGGTGGGGGAAGGCTACAGAAAAACAATGTTATACGTGTGGCGAGGCAATAGGGACGGCTAGGCACATATTAGTAGGATGTAGGGTGCTTCTTGATAGAGGCCAATACTCACGCCGCCACGATAAGGTGCTTTTCATCATACGCGAAGCAATGAGTCTGGCAGTAGCTAGAGCCCAAAAAGGATTGACTACTAACAGACGTCATATCAACTTTGTGTCTGAAGGTTCATCCATAAAATCCAGGAACAAACCTTATTCAATCTTAGATACTGCCCCAGATTGGACTCTCCTAATCGACACGTATGAAAAGCACTATAAAATTCCGGAGGATGTTGGGGTTTCGTCATCTAGACCGGACATATTTCTCTACTCGAAAACGACGAAATATGTGGTCCTTGTGGAACTTACTGTACCGTGGGAAACAAATATACAGAAGGACCACACACTTAAGAAAAATAAATACTATGATCTCACAAACGAATTAATCAAAAAAAGTTACGTGGTTAAATTGTATGCAGTAGAAGTGGGAGCGAGAGGTATACCAGCTAAATCTCTCTATAACCTACTTAAAGATCTAGGCCTATCGAGAGCTACAATAAGCTCATTACTAGGACGAATGTCTAAAGCGGCACTAGTAGGTTCGTATCAAATTTGGTTAGGCAGGGAGGGGAACTTGGGTAGTGAAGGTGAGTGTTGATGTACATCAACAAAAGGGGCCCCTTCTAAACCTACACTTGGGTCGCAAGTCCCAGGCACTGTCCCGAGTTCCCAACTCAGCAACGCGATGGACCCGGCACCCGCACGGAGAATCCATGGATTGCTAAGAATATCGTCTCATGAAGGCGAACGAGGAGCCGCGCGCCTGCTCGCGATTATTTTAGTACAAAAATCTGGCCGTCGAGGGCCGCTGCTCTTTCAGTGGGGATTGACCCTAAGGTCAACGTATCGTATCAGTCGCGATTGGTGAAATTTTTTAAAAGGGAAGCCGGTGGAAAATAATCTCATTTTGATCTATTTTGTCATGCACCATACGACTCACTGGGAAGCCGGTACGAATCGAGTTATAGGGACCTCTCGCCAAATTTAAAATTACAAAGGATTAGACGTAAGAATACTAGATGGTATCCAGATTTTCTTGTTCTCAACCTCATTACCTAAGTCTACGCGAGGATCTTTTATAGAATCTAGGATGATTATAATCAGCAGGTGTATGAACCAGCTTGCGGGTTACGTAGGCTTAGGTCTCGAAAATCTTGGCAAGGCCCAACACACCGTTTAATATACGTACTTACCTAGTTAATAAAATAAGTGTTAGACCACAACACTAACCATGTACTCAATAGTTACAAAAATAGTTCGGTACCTATAAGATAGGTACTTCAACAACTACGGTACCCGCTACTAGTCCACTAGCGTTATGATTTACTTGCTAATTACTCCCAAATCAGGGGCGAAACTGAAGCTCACGACTGTAACGTCTGTGGCCCACATTTTATCTACTATGGTGTATATAGGGTCATTTCGCCTGTTCGCGTCCATCGCCCAATTCGCGTCCATTTTGCGGATCTCCCTTTGAAAATCTTCGAAAATAAGTCAACTAACACACCAATCAAATGAAAAGTCTTTACCGCTTATACCTCAATGTATAAGAGGCACGTACACATGGACAAAAGTTCTGTGCATCAAACCAATCCCGTTTAAAAAAATAAGTAATCTCGGCTCTTCAACAAGGAAGCGCGTACGCTCGGGATGTTTAACTAAAAATTAGTGAGCAGTGGCGCGTTTGATGGTAAGTTTTTTATTATTTTATGTGAATTTTAGCATACAAAGCTGTTTCTATACTTTTATGATGAAAAAAGGAATAATATTAATTATGAATTTGCTAATGTTTTTTTTATGTAACGAATAAAATAAGCCGGACGCGATTACTACATGGAATTTTACAAAAAATGTAACATGTATTGTTTATTATTATTGTACATTTTTATTAAGACCACGTGTTTATAATTCTATTTTTTTTTATTGAAATGAGTAATTTCTTTCATTCTTTTTTCATTTAAAATGAGTTCTTCAGAGAGAATAAAGAAGAAGGAAAAGAGAATACACATAGAAGAAGATTAAAAAAAAACGTTAAATGAAACTCAAGAGAAGAATAAATCAATAAGACAAATAGGCAAATAATATCCAAATTGCTAGATAGATAGATAGATAACTCTTTATCACCAACATTAAATTACAAGAGACAGTAGTACGGATTACAGCATCTATTATTAAATGCACAATGGGCGGCCTTATCGCTAAATGCGATCTCTTCCAGGCAACCGTGGAAATTGTTGTATTGTTTTGTTGCTTTAATATAGCCAATATAGCCAATAATAATTATAATATAGTATATAATAGTGCCTGGACATGAGGGCAACATGGGAAATGAGACGGTGGACGAACTGGCAAGAAAGGGAGCTGATGGAGATCAGGTGGGCCCTGAGCCTAGACTACCTATTGCCCATAAAATAACAAAGGGAGTCATCAGCCGAAGCACAGTGCTGGAAGCCAATCGAAGATGGAAGTCCTCGCCAGTCATGAGACAGTCGAAGATCTCCATCAAAAGCATTGACACAAAGAAAACAATCCGACTGTTAAAACTCTCCTGAGGAAACATGAGGCTGGTTGAAGAAGTGATAACGGGACACTACCGACTAAATAGGCACCTGACACTTATAGGGTGGAAAACTGACCCCAAATGCCCAGAGTGCATGGAGGAGGAGGAAACCAGTATCCACCAAATGCCCCATGTATTCAATGATCAGATGGGAAAACATGGGGACGGACACCCTAGAAGAACAACACCTCGAAGATCTGAAGGTGGAACAGATCGAAAGATTCTGTAAAGAGACAAATAGGTAGGTGGCACTTCTTAGCCTCCAAATAGGAGGAATAGAGGAATTGGGTGAAATGGCCCCCATAAAAAGGGCAGATCACCCGCCCGGTCTGCGGCGTCCCTCGCTGGAAGTAAGTAAGTAAGTAGGGTAAAATTAACAGAACTGATTACTGTTTAATCTGAAAGTTTCAATCACTATTTGCCCACTACTTAAGTGCCTAATTTTAAGTTCAACCACTGTTATGTAGAATTATTTCTTTTAGTGATTTTTAATGATAATAATGTTGATTTTTAATATTTATATTCTTAAATAAAGAAATTGTGAAATATAATTTTTCTTTACAAATTCTTAAAAATATCACGCTTCATTCCTTTTCTAAGCTGCTGGACGCAAAATGGTCCACGGGTGGACGCAATTTGGATTTTGTGGACGCGAAGTGGGTAAATCGCCTAATTCTGAAGTTAATCTATTTAAAAAGAAAACACAAGATGTTTTCAATAAAACTGAAAGTTAATCTTAAAATAGACTATATAATGAATACATTACACAATTTTTTCATAGAAATTAGTGCAAGGGCATTTTTATTATCGCCGTCAAACTTACCAACTCCACTAAACGGACGCGAACAGGCGAAACAACCCTATTATGTGTATATACTTACACTTATATGAGATTCCGTGTTACTACTAAGATCTTGCTTACGGAAAAACTTGATAGCACTGTCCGAGTCGCTCCATCTTGGGACAATAATGTACCTTCCTACCTATACAGCAGTGTGTGACTTATTTTATGAATTAATCGTTAAAAATACAAATAGTTTATTATTATTTAGATCAATTCAATATTTTTCCTATCCCTACGGATTTGATTATTTAGCTTTTGCATGCTATCATTCAAATAGCTTCCAACCGAGCTAGGGAAAAACTTCGAGGATGATGATTGCAGATAATATCGTCATCACTATCACTCTTTATTTAATTCCTATCGGTGTGATACTGGCTATACTCCGGTCAATCCACACATCCGAGGATACGCATTGGCATCCAGCTGAAAGTTGGTAGGATTGTTCAAAACGCCATCATCGATGAAATATCGATGAAAACGTACTCATCCTCATTGATCTTTACATACGTCACGAACTTCCACTACTGTCTTTAATCCTTTCATGCAAGCCGGTTTCGAGTACATCTGACCTGTCCTTTTTCAAAATTTGAGTAATTTGGTAATGGTATACCTACTGCCTATGTCGACTTCGCTGTACCTAACTGCGAGGTCGACCTGGGCTGCTCTGCCCATCCACCTGCGCCATACATACCTGGTGTGTCATTCGCTCTGTACTCATACGTTATACGCGTGCCAAAACTACTTTAGCATACCTACCCTTTTCAATCATCGTTACAACATTCTTCTTCTTTGTCTATCTACCTACTTACAAGATCCTAAGTATGACTTTTTTCTGTGACATATAGCGTTCGACTGCCAAGTCAGAGGTCGCGGATTCGATTTCCGCTGAGTGCTAATTGCATTGCTGTTCTTAATGTGTTGACACACTCGGTTACCTTGTGCAAAGAAGTCTATACTTAAAGTTTTTTAATCTATTTAAAAATGACGTCTATCAAAAGTCATCGACGGCTGTCGACAATATGTGGACAGTCAACAGGTCCATCGCAATTCACAGTCAAATATAAGTATATAACCGATGTAAGTTTGCGAATTTAAGTTTACAGTGTTTTAACGCGGTTTGTTTTACAGCAATGAGTAAGTTATTGTATTGCGGAGTTTGTTGCATGTTGATAAGTGCGTGGGGAGTCATACAATTAGTGAGTATCTATTGGGTCTCAGATATTGTAAATAGACTTACCTATCGTACCAAACCGTCAATCAGCAGGTATCTAAGTGTATAATATTTGCGGGTCTAAACTCAGATCCTTATTTACTAAGAACTGGTTTGAGCCCTTTAAAATAACCAGGTGCCTACCTACTTATTTGGACTGAATTTCACCAGTGAAAATTCGCTTAGTTTAGGTTAGGATCTGAAATCTGATAAGGTCAAGATCCAATTAAAATCACTGAGAAAAATATTCGAACGCAGTTTAAATTGAATATTTTGGTGAAATCCAGCCAGTGTTTATGACCTATTGTTTTCAGGTAGTCATGGGATGCCTTTTCTTTTTTGAAGCGCCCATTTTATTCGATGAAGCCGTGGCTGAAGAATATGATGATTATGATGACCTAATAAAGAAGACAAAAGACAATTATCGTGCAGTAAGTAATTTCTGTTCAATGCTCGTTCTGCACTTACCTAGATTCCACAATTTGTAGGTAGGTAGGTACCACCAGTACCACTCACTCTAAGGTCCTGTGGATGGCACCTCGGAGGCTTTGCACCTGGCTAGAACTCCGAGAACCAGCCCGCCCCTTACCTGCTCGTCGTTGTGCCCTTGAGGAACACGTGGATAGCTTCCGAGCAAGTCTCTACGTACATGCCTATAAATAAACAGTAATTTGAATTAAATTTCTTAAGTATTTTTCTTGTCAAATATTTTAACAGTAACAGTAAGTTGATACCACTGATCTGTAATAGTACTCGTTGGACCGGTGATCGGTACCCATATATTGTGTCCAATTGAAAATCGCTGATTGTTGCGGCATGCAGTAGTGAGTGTACTTCGAACTAATACTAATGATGGATAACAATTGTCTTGGTATCGATAATTTAATATAAACGATGGTGGATGATATAATATAAACATTTTTATGTTAACGCATAAAAAAAACAACAAACACGGTCCATTTGCAAACTAATTAGTTCTCAGTACACTCACGGTGGCGCTTCAAATTGACACAAAAAGAAAGCTGTCATTTTCGGGTGCGCCAAAGTTCACCTAAATTTTCAACTCCGAAAATTGGAACTCCGAAAATGTTCTTCCTAACATTTTTCATCCTAACAATCACAATTCCTAACTACTCTGTCTCTAATGTTTTAATTCCGAATCATTCAACTTCATAATGTCGGTAGCAATAAACATCTATTATACTATTATTTCTTTTCCTATATTTTGTCAACATAACCATCTTTTACACTATTATTGAAAGTTGATTTTGTTATAATGATAAACGCCTGCTAACATGGTGCTAGAAAGCTGGCAAGGATCTGGATGCCATCTGGACTTTAGGGCACCCCGACTCGGATAGGTTAGGTTAGAAGGCTAATGCTGGAGTGGAGCGTAGCGAAGCTCCCGCATTAGGCCTTCGTGGTTATTTTTTTATAAACCACCCAGAAGTAGGAGCCCCGCGTAGCGGGGCTCCGTCGAACACAATTCCTAACAGTAGGAGCTTTAATATTGTATGTTAACGATTTTATTGATAACAATTTTTGGAAACATGAGTGTTATGAACATCGACGGTAGCACTACAAATAGTATGAATAAAAACTTTAGGATGAAAAATTTTAGGAGGAGTGATCATTCGGATTACAAATCGTTAGGAAGAACAATTTCGGATAAAGAACTTTAGGTGAGTCAATATGGACCCGACATTTTCTATGGAATAGCCAGTCCAGCTAGTTATAGTACAGGTCGATACCTACAGTATCTGCCTATCTGGTTTTCAATTTGGCACATCCGTCGTCGTCGTGTCGGGAAGAAGAGTGAAATCGCAAATATCGGCTAACTTCGCTTTTCTAGGGAATAACTTCGGTTTTAACTACTCTTAAAATATATAGAAAGAGAATGTTGTAATTAGGATTGAAAAGGGTATGCTAAGGTACGGAGCGAATGACACACCAGGTATGTAAGGCACAGGTGAATGGGCAGAACAGCCAGGGTCAACCTCGCAGAACACACACAGGCAGTACATCAAATTATTAAAATTTTGAAATAAGACAGGTCAGAAGTACTCTAAACCGGGTAGCATGAAGGGATTAAGGACATCAGTGGAAGTGCGTGACGTACTAGGTAGACTCAAATGGCGGGTTGTTGTCTCTGCTTACCCCGAAGGGAAATAGGCGTAAGCATATGTAAGTATGTAAAAAGACTTTAAGTTGCAGATATGCGTTTTGCGAAGCTGCAAATATGCGTGTAGCGTTTAAAAATCCATAAAGCATCCAATAAATTCGAAGCATTTTAAACTCAGACGAACTCTTACTTTTCTACCCGAGATGTGCCAAATTTAGCCCGAAGTCGCAAGGAAAACCTCATCTAGTAATCTCTCATTTTCTTAATTTTTTTTATGTCATTGTGGTGGCAGACACCCACACGGCCCACCCGATGGAAAGTGATTACCGTGGCCTATGGACGTGTGCAACACCAGGGGAGTCACACTCGCGCTGCCGACCCTGTAAACACAGAGTTCCTGTGCCGTCAGTGTAGAAAACAGACCAGGAATTTGGTCTTCCCACTGACAATACAAGAATTCTGTGAGCTCTGAGTCTCTGGCTATCCTACTCACCGCATTTTATATTTTGAGGTGGCGATAAACTGCTGGGGTGCGGCGTTATTGTACATTATTACCCTCATTATATCATGTGGGTGTATGAAGAAAGCAAATAATGATGCAGCAAAACTAGCAAAGCTACTCGAAGATGACGAGTACGTCTGTAACCCACCAAAACCGAAGCCTAAAAAACAGAAGAAAACCAAATAAAATAATTTTGATAGAATGTGTTGTTGTAGGAATGTTTGTTATTGTAATATAAGTTGTTTAATCGTGATATTTCGTTCAGCCTAGATGAGTAGTAAAGCTGTGTGCATCTGAACTGAGGGCCCAACTTGTGAAACGAAAAAAAAAAACATAAAGCAAACAGCTATACCTACATTTCAAAAATGTAAGATAAAAATGTTATGATTAAATTACTTGGGCCCTCAGTTCAGAGACGTTTGGTTAAAATGATAAAGCCTATATATAGCTCAGAAAGTATTTACTCAAGGTTACCTAATCATTTTTATTTAGGGAAATAGCTCTTAATTTCTAAAATATTTTAAGAAATTCCTATATTTCTATATTGGTCATAGTTAAAGAGAAAATCAATGTTGAATTATGCTAAAACGTCTGAACTGAGGGCCCAAGATTTTCAGCCTTACTGCCTAGGCTTAACCTCATAGAATAACGCAAATTGCCACAAGATTTTTAAGATATTTACTAAAATAAAAGATATCGCCCGTTCCTCTAAATACTATGCTTCGATTTTTAATTTTCTATAAAATGTTTTTTTTTCGTAGGGTAACCATAAAGACGGAATATATATGGGACAGACGGTTATACTGGACCACGTTTGCCTTGAACTCGGATATTTAGTTTATAAAACGATTTATAAATATAAATAGGCATGTAAAATAAAGTTTAGTATCTTAATTATTAAATAACAAAATAATAGTTTCTTGCCTCTGCGTTAGGCTGGATTAAAAGTAGTTTTTGCGGAGGTTTGTTACCGGTAAAATTTATGAGACTAGTCGTTTATGTTGTATCATAGGTATAAAATACTACATAAAACAATTTATTTAGCTTATCAGTCTTTCGTGCGTTTAGTTGCCTTTGCCTATTGCGTAGTGAAAGAAAAATATAGCATACATATACATATACACATGCCCTTAAATCCCTGAAGGGGTAGGCAGAGGTGTATTAACACCCACGTTTCACCAATTATGATTAAAGGTCCCACGTAATAGGGGGCGAGCCTTTTGCCGTCAAACAGTCACGTTTTCTCGCTGGAACAGGGGTCTTTTATATAAGACACGAGTTCGTCCCTGCGTGGAATACTGTTCTTATCTGTGGTATGGGATGGCTTTGCACAATATTTATTAGAAGCTCTCGAACGATTACAACTACATGTAGTTCGTATAATTGGGAATCTTGAGGATGCCCAATCTCTATCTACGCAACGTCTCTACGCAATTGCAACTTCTTTGCAGTTGTGTAGAGACGTTGCCGCTCTAGATATATTTTACTACCTCTACCACGGCGAGTGTTCTGATGAACTCTCTTATTATTCCTACCCTATACCTTTCTTTTTCCTCTTTTCTTGTCGCACAAAAAGGGACTGGAAAGCCTCTATCCGCACACGTGTTTCCTTTTTGTTACAAA
Organism: Eilema caniola; assembly: GCA_949126895.1. Taxonomy (NCBI): domain Eukaryota; kingdom Metazoa; phylum Arthropoda; class Insecta; order Lepidoptera; family Erebidae; genus Eilema; species Eilema caniola. The sequence continues at coordinate 8,939,760 of OX421478.1, forward strand.
CCGGGTTATTTGGGGGTATGAGATATCTATCACCTGTGGAGGCTAGCAGTCAAGGTCAGGATCTAACCCAAAGGATCGAATGATTGCCCGTGTCATCTGGACTTCACCTTAGCTTCTTACTATCAAGTGGGGTAACAGACTAAATGGGCTAAAGGTGTTCCCCACTCTCAACTTTCAATTTATTTGTCATCTATATTGTTCATCATATTCTATTCTACGAGGTTAATAATAGGCAGTAAGGCCCAAAAGGTTGAACAAAATTCAACATAGATTTTCTCTTTAACACTAATAGAAATGTGGGAATTTCTTCAAATATTTAAGAAATTAAGAGCTATGTTCTTAAATAAAAATGATTAACCTTGAGCCAATACTTTTCAGCTATATTTTAAGCAAACGTCTGGACTGAGGGTCTACGAAATTTAATCATAACAGCTTTATATTACGTTTTCGGAATTTATGGTTGTTTACTTTATTTAGGTTTTACCATTTTTTTACTAATTGCCCTATAAGTTTTATTTCGTTTGAGAAGTTGGGCCCTCAACTCAGATGCACACATTAAGCTTAGGTAGCTACCCAAATTATATTAAAAACACAGTAAGGTGCGATAACTTATGTACTGAGGTTTGTGAACAAAACATATACCTAAGCAAATTTGTAAATACCCAATAAATAAAATATGTTTTTAATTAAATTTGAGTGGTTTGCACTGTTGGTCCCTAAGATTTGGTTTCACCCCGGACCCATAGACCAACTTGATAGCACAACTAGTTGTGCGAATTGTACCAGTCAGATTTCAAGAATATTATATGAACAGTGGAACTTGCGTTTAATCCACGGTAGTTACTGTTATTTTCAGGTTTTTATGTATTCCTCTTTTATTATCTAACTAGAGGAAGTCAAAGCATAATGGACTTCATCATCATCATATCAGCCTCACATAGTCCACTGTTAAACATAGGCCTCTCCTATGGACTTCCAGAACGACCGATCTAAAGCAGCCCGCATTCAGCTTAGAATATTTAACATATTGATAAATGCACGGTACTTTGTCAACCAGCAAAAGTGTACTATCAATATGTGTAATTTTACTTTACTTTTACAAATGGTTTGAAAGTAGCCATATGGAAATAAACCCAAAATATTGGTGCAAATATAAAATTGTACCTATACCGCCCAACTTAAAATAACGTGGACAATAAATAAAATTCCAAATTACAACATAGGTATGTTTATTTCGACTTTTGTTCAAGGTTTCTTCTTTTTGTCCAACTATTTCACTTCCTCCAGTTTCCTGTCAAAAGTAACTGTTCCAATGTTAACACTCTTTATTTCTTCTTTCGCGAGCGGGGTGGTTTCCTGGAAGATGATGACTGTTTAAAATATCAGCGTAGTTCAAATTCAATGGCTTACATTCAATTCATTCAACTACTTACATGTACGTTACCTACTCGTACCTACCTAGAACACTCAACCAGGGGCATTATTCTGAGTGACATCGAGTATCAAATGCAGTCGTAACGTGAGAAGACGGTAGATTAGAATTGGTTAATATTAAAGATAAAACTGGCGGAAAACTTAACCAACTTAAATATGTCCGCTATTATGAATGCGCGTAGAGATGAATTTTTTTGTCACTCAGAATAGGGGGCCACGACAGAAATATAATACAAATAAATGGATCAATACTAGACAAGTTTCACTGTAAATCTCCGACAAGCATTTTGGCCGTAAGACTGACTTTAATGTTTGGAACAGAATATTTCAAATAGGAGTAAATCTGGAAATTATCAACGGTATAGAAAAAGAATTTCACTCTGTGGAGAAACAATGCCTCGCAACTACCTTCTTACAGTTGACTATTACTGACATTGAGTTTTAATGACCAATATTTATATGAATTTTTAGAAAAGTATAAAGTGGAGTTGCGACAATTTCACCGAACCGTTACACTACGTAACATGCTGGGCTCGACTCACCTGACAGGGTCAGGCGTAGTCTTTTTCTCGATAATGTAAAACTTTTATCTAGGTATTGTCGTGAACGATAAGGCACTTGAAGATTTAAAGGATGCTTTCTTGAGCTTCGTAGAAACCGATGGTATCTCCGAGGAGTCAGATTGTGGGATTGATAATGATTTGCCCTTGAATAGGGAAAAAAGAATATATTAGATTTGTGAGACTGCGAATAAAACATTTAACGTACGGAAGTGCTTGCCTGTAGAGACATTAATAAATTGATTGAGTATTGCGGTACCGCAATAGGTTTCAAATATTGTATAGTTTCATTCGTGCTTATGTTGGTCAGCTAATGTTAATTGATGAAACGGTTCAAATAGTGATTCATCTTTTGTGATAACGAAGCTATTAGGTATCAAGGCCAAAAGGGTGTTAGAAGGAGAATTATTAGAGCCAATGCTTGTTGGAGTCATTTACAAGTAATGGACGAAACTATAGAAAAAATCTAAAATAGAATATTCTTCATTCTACATAATACTTCTTAATGTGTAAGTATACGTACCTACAGATGTTTTTACACAACAGAAATATCTATTTAAGGCTAAAACGGCTGTTTTTCGTGGACCTAATGATCTATCATCTAAATATAAATAACGACTGTTATTTTCGAGGCTGTAAAACATCTCAAAAAGGTTTTTTTATAAAACAAATTGTGTTTTGTAATAATGCTCTTGTCGTAAATGTTGAAATTTAAATAGAAGGGTGGGTGGTCTATCCATCTGCCTGTTTTTTTATAGGTACCACTGAGTTGGCAGACAAGCGCATGTCCACCTGATGGGAAGTGATTACCCATGGCCTATGGCCGTGCGCAACGTGTGCTGTTTCGTAGGTGTTAAACAAAGATTTGTCGTCGTTATGAAAATACTAGCTAACCGGGCGAACTTCATACCGCCAATTTTTTCCGGTCGCGTGTCGTCAGATCTCGTTCCCGCTGCACCCTCTACTAAATTAAGCATGTATTATACATATAACCCTCCTCTTAAATTACTCTATCCATTAAAAGAAACCGCATCAAAATCCGTTACGTTGTTTAAAAGGTATAAACATACATAGGGACAGACAGTAGACAAAAGCGACTATGTTTTATACAATGTAATGATGATGACAATTATCTGCTCAAATGATATATATATATTTGACGTTTGAATAATTGAGTAAAACTAGATGTAGTATAACAACGTAGAGTAGAACTATCTATAGTTCTGTAAACGGGAAGACGGTGTAGAAGCAAGGATAAAAAATTATTAAAATGACTATTAAAAAGCAGGGGTTGGTGATAGAACAGTGAAAATTAAGGGTTGTATGTATTTTTTAATGCCACATGATAAAGAATAAAATTAAAAAATGTATCCATAAAATAAAGATTACAATTTGCGGTGGACACCCGTCATCACTTAGAGGTTTGAAAGATAGATAGCAGCCGATTCTTAGACTTACTAAATATTCATAAAAAATTCATAAAAATTGGTCGAACCGTTTCGAAGGACTATGGGAACGAACATTGTGACATGAGAATAATATATATTAGATATATACCTATACCTTTATTTTTGCATTTTTGTTAGTTCTTTTTTATACCGCTTAAGTGAACAAGCACACGGCCCGCCTGATGAGAAAAGGTTACCACGGCTTATGGAGGTGCAATACCGGGGGTGTTAAACGAAATTCTCTAGTAGCAATTAGAGCTAGTAGAGAATTTTAGTGTATCGGCAAATATTCATAGTTTATAGTTTTAAGTTCATTGACGTTATTTAATGTTTTACCTGTCCTCTACCTTTTATGTATTTATGTTCTAAACCCACATTTCAACAGCTACCTTTAACTTTTTATCCTACAGATCTGTATTCACTTTGTCGCTAAATAACCAAATTAAAACTACTGTTATGTATACCTACTACTAGGACACTGTTTCGAATAAAAGTTTTACATTTACATTACATTTACAGTCGGGGTCTAAGAGTATTCAGATGTAGCAGTGAACCAATACTTATACACTTTCGTAAAATAAATTTCCAAAAAATTATAAGAATTCCTCGGTACAAATAGTTGCATATCAATCGGGCTCTCCTGTTTGGATGTATTACACTAAGTATATATTATGTGAGTGCTGTTCACAATTTACTCACCTGGGTAGTCTCTTGTTCTTCGTCCTTGCCCGATTGGTTTGGATTGAGCCACTGATCAGCCAAGATCTGTGGTATCTTAACACGCACCTTCAATGGTGCCAGAATTTTTGTTATCAATTTGCGACAGTCCATTGACACTTTCGGCTCTCGTGGAAAGGATACTTTGTTTTGTACTTGCTGAGAATGTGGAAATATACAATCAAATATTGAAGTAACAAATGGGAAATTAAAAGAATGGTATATATACTGTCCACGGTAAATTAGACGACTGTGAAATGAAACGCAGAGGTGATCTAGATCAGGAAAGGGACAATTAGAATTCCCGACCACCTGCGATAATTCTTTATTTTAAAACGCGTATCTTCTGGATTACACCTCAGCTTTCTGCCATCTAGTTGGGTGCAGTCAGTTGAAGAACTAAATATATAATAAAAAGGCAACGGTGCGCTGAAATGTGCTCCATGTGGAAGAAACTATACACATCGAACTGTGTTAAAAGTATGTTAATGGATTAAGTCCAAACAGCACGGTTGTAACCATCACATCGCTAACTTGAAGATATTCGAATCCACATTAGTTAGCTTAACTAAAGATAAATGGAGTATGCCTGTTTGGCGGGGAGCAAATGGTGAGAAAAGAGAGAAATTAGGAAGGACTAAATTACCTTCAGCAGCTGTGTATAATTCGTGTCATCAAACGGTAATCTACCGTACACAATCGCGTAAAGCACCACGCCCATGCTCCATATGTCAGAATCCTGCGGCCTGTACGGAACTCCTTTCAATATTTCTGGGGAAGCATATGCGTAGCTACCGCAGAACGTCTCACTTAGAGCGTAAACACCATTTTTTGGTTTCATGTGACCTCTTGCGAAACCAAAGTCTGATAGTTTTATATTTAAGCCGTGGTCCATGAGTAAGTTCTCGCATTTTATATCTCTGAAATGTGTCGATCATTTAATGCAATGTTATTCAATCACTCTCTAACGCCTGAACCTGGCTGAAATTATAATTACAGGGATTGATTACAGTCTGGAATAAAACATAGGCTACTTTTTATCCCATGATTAGATTTAGGTGATTAGGTAGACCGGGCTCAAAATTCCACGTGAGCGTGGCCAGTGGAAACAGCTAGTATTTTATGTAAAATCAAAAAAGTTTTAATCATTTTATAAAAGTAGCAACCTAAAACAAACCCATCTTAACCGGACTTCCAGTGGGGTAGGTACTGTCTCTACCATGTTAGAAATGTCTTAAGTAATCATATCGTGTAACAAGCTCGACATTCATACATCCGTGACTACCATACCATTAACCATGTTCTAGAAAGCACAATATAATGTAGTGATTATTATACCTATGCACCACTCCTCTCTCATGACAGTAATCCACTGCTTCAACAAGCTGTCGGAACCAACGTCGGCCTCTGAGCTCGTCTATGTGTTGGTCCTTACGTATTATATCAAGCAGACTGCCGTTTTCGGCATATTCCATAACAATGTAAACCCTGAAAATATGAATACCTATACAATAATGTATAACACAAATTGTTAATTTAAATCCCTCTAAACAAATCTGTTTACACCCTATCCTTCGCCTTTTACATACAGTCTGTCCCAGCTCCGTTTTTTTTCAGGTAGTTGATTAACTACGGAATGATTGATTAAAACGGCGGAAAAAAAAGGCGGAGAATAGGGTGCTATGATGCTATGCATTCTCACCACTTTACGGGGCAAGATGTGGACACCGTGTTTCAGAAACATATGGGGGTCATCTGGAATTCCGAGATAGCTTTTGGTAAGCCGAGTGCGAGAGATATGTTTTAGGCAATCTTACAGCCCGGGTCTGAAGACCAAAAGACCAAAGTCGGCGTGCCCGTTTAGTCGATTCGAGTCCGATGGAACTGCCTCTGGCGGACGGCCGAGGGCTATTCGAGGGAATAACCGCATGAAAAAATGGGTGGCTATGAAGCACAGGGAATTGCGAAATTGTAAATTGATGGCGAGAGTTGTGGTATATAATGAATTAAGAATTTTATTAATAATTTAGTTATTTCTCGCCATCACTAAATGTACGTAGAAGGTATAGTCGCCTTCAAAAGTAGCTGAGCCCATAAATTGAAAATCAATTAGCTGTAATGCCTTTCATCTACATTACTATTAAAAAGAGGAAAGATTTGTATTTTTGTATGCTTGTAATGAATAAACTCAAAAACTACCGATTTCAAAAATTCTTCCACCATTGGAAAGCTACATTCACCCTGAGTAACATAGGCTATATTGGATTCCAACTTTTACCACCCTTGCGAAGCCGGGGCGGATCGCTAGTAAAATATAATCAGCAAAGTATGATTATAGATAATATACCTGTGTGTGGTTTCAATAGCTTGAAGGAAGCGAATTAAATTTTCATGTTTCAGACCTTTCACAACTTCTATTTCTCTTGGCAAAAACTTTTTGAGGTAATCACCTGGCGCTTGGAACTTGCTTATTATTTTAATTGCTACTTGACAGTTATGTCTATCGCTAGTAGCAACCTGAAATGATTTATAAGAGCTTTGTAATCTTAGATCTAGGTGGCACCCACCTATAACACTTGACCCCTAAAAGTTGCTTGACAGATATAATTTCCTAATAGAACCTACCTTTAGTCGTTCTGTACAGATACACATATAATCCAACATAATCGTCACCCTAGCGATCATCGGCATCTAAAACTTGCACTTTAAAGTACAGGCCTCAAATTGTAAGCTTTCGATGTAGGAAAAGTTTCAGGAGAGCAGCCTTCTCTACGCTATTTTCTCCTGGTTTAGTTTATTTCGACAGAAAAGACTGTGCTCTGACCTCCCAAGATCAAGAGGAAAGCCCGGGCTTTTTAATTAGTAGGTGCATCGGCTTGCAGACAGGTTTGGGCTCCGCACTCCTTACCTCGTTGATACTTCATGTATTTAGGTAGACATACGGGTTTAAAATTCTTAAGGTGTCATTATAAGAGTGAAATTTATCTGCCTATTCTTCTCATTATAATATCATAAAATAAAATTTAAAACAGGTAAGAAGTTTAAACATCATAGCCCTTTCAATTTGTGATGTTGATATGATAAATGTAGGTATGTATTTGCGAAAGTCTAGATATGTGTCTTTGTCTTCTGAAACCCATATTAGAAACTTTGATCAGTTTGAGGTGTAGCTAGACAGTGGTGTGCAAAATGAACTAGAAAATTTATCTATTTTTGTTTATTTAATTCTTGGTTTCTAGTCAGGAGCATCACAGTAGGCGAATGTCTACAGCTGAGGGTACCTAATGTATATTTTCAGTTCTGAAAATGTAATCCTTATATGTACATAATATGTGAGTAAGTATATAATTGATACCTTAACTGTGGCGTACGAGCCGGAGCCTATAGTACGGCCAAGCACATATCCATGTGATTCGAGAACAGTTAATTTTCTTTCGGTTTTGGCTTCTACGCCACTATGTACAGTTGCCGTAGGCTCTGCCGACATCTCGTCGAGGACATTTTCATTGGCTCTCACATCCGGCCCAGGCATATCACAGTATTACTTTTATATAAAAATGCAGTTTATTAAAAGTCACATTATATTGTATTTTGTCTCATTTTATTTACACTTGAATTGAATTTTGATTATATTGTTCATGCTGTCATTTTTGTCAAAACCGATGAATCTTCAGCGTCACAAGAACGTTGTTTAAAAATAAATTGTGTTTGTATTATGGATTGTACTTAAGTCGCCAGTATTTTTTATTCGTAAAAAAAAATCGTGTTTTCAATTGATGTGTATCCCATTCCTAATGTCACCGGGGCTCACCGGGATTATGGTGCGTCAAACTGCGTCAGTTATATATTCTGTGGTCAAGTTCAAAGTAACTAAACGTCTACATAGTTTTCAGATTTCCAGTTAGTTAAACTGGCGACCTGAAAAAGGCAGTTGAGTTTACTTACTTGCTTGACAAAATGAAACTAGTATGGGTATACTAAAGAATACTTCTTTAAAACTTCAAATTGGTTCTCAAACGAGATGGAAGGTAACGAGACGGTTTCCCAACAGCTCCACAAAGCGTCACATCAAACAATTAAGAGTTTTATCGAAGTTAGGTGTGCGAGACGATATATTGCAGACTTGATTACTTTTCTACTCAGCACTCCAATAAAAGTTGACCAGCGAACCGGGGAGCAGCGTCTAGTTTTTAATTGAAACTCGTCAGTCCCCATATAACATTGTATCGGTATGATCATATTCTTAAATAGATTACTATTTTCTTATATTGTTAATCGAGTTAGTGAAGTGAAAATTCAACCATAAGTTTCAAAATGCTGTCACTTTGGAGCTGGGATAAATACAAGAGATGCGGAAGGAAAGACGAAAAAGTGAGGATTGTTTTTGCAATTCAAACCGCTAGTTAAAAGCAAGTAAAAAAGTATTTTTATTATCAATGATTTATTCGGAAACTTCTCCAAGAAAAACTATAGCATTAGTAAGATCTAACTCTTTTCAAGTATCAACCACTCAAGATTCTAAAAGGAAGCAGTTTCTTTAAAAACATGTCACAAACACTTTGACAAGAAAAGAATGAATAAAATGTAGGCCAAACTTTTCTCTTAAGTAATTAAAAAACCATTAAATTAGCTGTAAAAGGCGAAAATGTCTGCACAGACTGAGCTTAAAAATATCACGGAGTTAGTCCGTCCGTAAGTCCGTACCCTTCGATCTTAGATGTCAATAATGGACTGGAGAGCAAAAAGTTTAGCTCGAGGCAAGTTATCAATTGTATCTACCAAGTTGGAGCAGAGTTTTTCATTCATTTATTGCACGCAGAGCGCAAGGAAATGCTTAATGGTTATTCTCTTGGTCGCATTTGATATAGACGCTGAACTTTGTAACTATCAGGGAGATTCTTGTGGCTTTTTATTTGTAGTACAAAGTGCAATTTTTGCAAGTTTGAAGTCTGAGACGTTGTAAATTAAATTGTAGAGCAATTCAAATAGAAATGTCTGTCTCTGTTACAAATTAATCAATGGTTTGTTTATTGAAATACAAGAGTTTTAATCTACTTTTTTTATTATACCTATACCTTAATACTAATAATAATTAACTATACAGTGCTGTGTATATGTCGCAGGCAATTAGCTTAATCAGCCGTTTAATTAACTGCCTAGGCTCTTTACTAAACGGCGCCGTTTAATTAGCGGCCTGAATGATGTTCATTCACAGTAGAGGGCATAATGTATGTATTCATTAAATTCTTAGGTAATGATAAGCGATATTTTAAGATTTAAGTCTTATGCCATCCTTAGATATATCATTACTCTATCATCGTTAAATAAAATTCTAACAAAGATTCAGGCCTTTCTTTTATTGAAACAACTGTTCATTTATTAGCTTCGTCGTTGCAAAATGAACAATTAAGTACATTGTTATGAAACTGGCCGGCAGTGTCCAGTGTATTGGAGTTGCCTGTAGGCTGGCGAGACAACGGTGTCCTTCCGACCGGAACCCAGTTGTGCCTTTGTTTCTGTAAACGGCGCTCTGAAGTGTTGGTCGCAACTCACCTAGTTAGTTTTACGAGTTTTCACCTGGGGAGTCGGTCAGTTTGCGATTGTTTGGTTTCTACCTATTATTGTACCATCAGTGGACTTGTTGTTTTGGTGAGCTGATTTTACGAATATGAATTAAGGCACTGTTGACGCCTGCCGCATGCAAATAGCAATATCCGCACATTAGCATTAGATTATTTTAAGTCTTTTAATTTTATAAGTGTTCATAGAAATATATCATTATTACACGTCAGTTGGTCAAGCTTATCTAAGTTTTATTTCAATTGGATTATTTTTTTTTTTAAACAAAACTCATGTTATTCCCATAGAATTGTTCTGAAGTAATAAACTTATTCAACGTAATACGCTAAGCGAACAATAAATAATTGGATCACAAAACTTACAGGTGATGCTGATATTGCCAGTGACAGGGTCTTCACTGGTGTGTCTCACGACCAAAGTAGATGGCATGAAGCCTGCAGCGAAGACCCTGGACAAAGAAGAAGTGCGGGGCAATAAATCACAAGGTAAATACGTTCAAGTGTCCCGCTAAAAAAAAGCAGGCGAAGATAATCTCCCCAGCGGCAGAACAGCGTAGGCTAGAAGCTATAAAAAAAAGAGAAATAATTAAGCAGCGCAAGCTGGTGACGTAACCTCTGACCGTAGAGGTAATCAGCCTTGGGCACTAAGTAGGTAGGTTCAAATAGCATATACAGTAAAATAAAATAAAATAAAATGAAAGTAGGCCATGCATTAGCAGGCAATAAGTTGAACCGCTGGGTAATCTTCACCTGTGGAAGGTAGTAGGAAACGTTGATCTCAAAACTTACCTGGAGCCGACAGCAATAGGCCACCGGGGTCAAAGTGACCTTCCTCGGCGAAAGATTGCCGAGCAAAGGGACGAGTTGAACGCCGTCGTTTGATACCGGAGATAGTGATGTCAATTTCGTTTTCGCAACGATAGATAATTTTGTAATAATAGTATCAAAAATACTAGAGTATCGACAATTATTAAAAAACCTTACACCATCTATTTTCAATCAACTCCCTGAGACTTTGGGTTCAGCTTACCATCAGGCGAAGAGAAGTCAAATTGACGTGTCCTATAAATAAAAAATCTCTTCCTACACGTCTTTTACATAAAAGATAACCTTAATTGGTTCGTGCAAGTATCATCGAACCGAAAGCAATGTATATGGAAAATTTTCAGATAAAAAGGTTTAAATGATGATATAATTTTTAGTTAATCACCAAGCAAGGTGAAGTCGAATAATGCATTGTTAATTGCTAAAGAATCTATAATAATGTTGTGTATTATATAATTTCACACTAGGCGACAGACTAGCACACTAGCACAGACATACTGTGAATACAGACATATTGTGAGTACCAAATAGAACTTTTAATACGTACTAGGCAATACTAAAAAAACACTGGAATTTTGAGCTTACATTAGTCGCACGCAACGCAGCTACAAACTCCAAACGTTGATGTAGAGTGAATAATGAAAATAGCTGGGATTGTATTACATTCCTTTTTAAACATGGGACAGGTAAACAGACAAGGGCAGTAACACCTCTCGTCCCTTTTGTTATTTGTAGAATTTTAATAGAAAGGTCGCGTCATGAAGCCCATGTCCAACCCACAGCAGTATTCATTCATGTGTTTCAACAAAAACCATTTCGACGGAATCACGTAGCGTAATAATACTGGCGGTCAAAACCTGTGAAATCCAGGTTATACGACACCGTTTGTCACAATTACTGTGGAAATGTGCGTTATTATAAATTTGACGGCTTAGCGGGTTTACCCGGATCATAAATTAATACTATGTCATTTTTATTATGCTTGGAGGTATGAAATCATAGTTGATGTATCGTGTGTGAGAATTCTTCTTATTATATATATCTTAAAACTGCTTATACTGTTGATTGTACAAGTGTTTTCATTGAAGATGTATATATATCTTATATTTTAAAAGGGCATTATCAATTATTTGAGCTCTCACTATTAAATCTATTAGATAATAGCACATTATGGTACAAGTATGTAATGTTGGCGATGTGGTATAATTGAGACCCGAGTCGTTAGGTGAGCCAAGGACGGAAATTATCCATACACACGTGTATCATACGTTGTTTTTCAACACTCTTTTGAATAAAATAATACTAAAATTGATATTTACCCTTGCAGGTTTCAGGTAGTACACTTTCCATGACGTTAAGGGCTTCACATCAATCACATCATATATCGTAAGTAGTACAACATAAATCATCATCAACTAGTACTCGTAGACATTTTAATTAATAAATAACTATAATTTCACGAGTGAAAACCTGTTGTAAATTTGTTTTACAGACAAAACAAAAGTTGTTAAGGTTAATTGATTGAAACTTTTGTTTATTAAACACGTACAAGTTAATATCTACTATATAAAAATAAGTCGGGTTTTCCTTCCTGACGCTTTAACTCCAGAACGCACGAACCGATTTCCACGGTTTTACATTCGTTGGAAAGGTTTCGGGCTCCGTGAGGTTTATAGCAAAGAAAATTCAGGAAAACCGACATCCACGTGGGCGGAGCCGCGGGCAACAGCTAGTTATCTATATTAATATGAAGTTGCATGAAATGAGTAAGAAATAAGTATATTAATTTATTTGTTCTATTGAACACGACCTTTTTTGTATCGAAACTTTCTTCAGAACAATGCAACAGTAGAAGTCAAATGTAAAAAAAGAACCTATTACTCACTTGTGAATTATAATAATCAAAAAGCCACGGAAACTAGAACCAGTTTATGAGCAAGTGCGTTGAAAAAAGTTAGATTATATAGAAATGTAAATAATGTGGACGGGTATTCAAGCCGTGAAAAATACCAAGCTAACAGTAGTCGCTTGCTGGTTAATGCAATTATCATTTTAAGATGTTTTTGCTGATGCCTGAATGGAACTCGAATCCTCATGCATGTGTCGCCGCCAACTAGCTTAATCAGTCGTTATGTTAAATGCCTAGGCTGTTAAATAAATGGCGCCATTCAATGAACGGCATGAATGAGGTTCAGCCGTAACGTTTAATACAACATTTAACACCCTCGCTGGCTAGTGCTGAGGTCATTCGTAACATGGGGCACCACACCAAAATAAGACAGGAAATTACATACATACATGTATATACTCACACCTGTAAATCCCCGAGGGGATAGGCACAGCAAATTAGTGATAGGTTTATTTAGCAAGTTACGCAATTCGACTTGGATAGGTTAGGTTAGAAGGTCTAATGAACGACACATGCATTGTCGTCATACATTAAATTAACATCTAAAGTAATATAAAAAGCTGCGCGAGTGCGAGCTGTGTAAGTCGACAGAAGATAAAACGATCTGTATAAAAGAAAAAGGTATTTACTTCACAGAAAAGTGCACAGCACACGATATGTGCACTTTTCATATTATGAATTTAATCAATGTGTCAAATAGGACCTACTGGTCGTATAGAATTTTAAAGAAACTAAATAACTTGTGAATTGTGTTGTCGTGACTACAGCATGAATCTACAAACTAAACAAAATTTTGCTACACGATATGCTACGGTAGTGCTACGCAGCATTCGTAGCATATCACGTAGCAAATCTCATAATACAACTGACTAATGACATCTTATATTGTGAGGAATGGAAACAGAAAAGTCTAATGAAATTATAAAGTGACTATAATTTCAAAGTCGTTTAGCTAAACTTAAAAATACGGACTCGCGACGAAGACGTCCCGTCCCTATCATTATGGTTTTAGTATTTATTGTTATAATGATAACTGGAATAAATCATCTGTGAAAATTTTAACTGCCCAGCTATCACGGTTCATGGGATACAGCCTGATACTGACAGACGGACAGACAGGCAGACAGATAAACAGATAGACACACAAGTCTTAGTAATGGGACTTTTTTTAACCTTGCGGGAAATCCCCTCGGTTCCCATTCCTGCAAGAGCTGGAGGGGGAGGTTATGTCAGACTGGAACCAACTAAACCGCACGCCGTCTGTGGATCGCAGTGCAAGGCCGAAGGTGAGGTAGCTACAGTGCATATCCCTCATACCCCGGCTGACCCATGGGCATCTCTCGATCTGGCCCTCTCTGCAAATTTGGGACGGAAATACCGTCTTACATCCATGGTATTATCTACCAATGTAGATCTGGTTCTTATTTTTTATATCAGTACCCTTAGCACGAAAAATTGAGAGTATGGAGCATTGTGATTGGCTGTCTGCCTACTGTGAATCTGTGTGTATATGAAGTCGGTCAATCGCAATGCTCCGTTCTCTTGATACGTTAACGATACGATTAAGATAGTTTTTCGTGCTAGGGGTATGGAGCATAGTCAACTACCTGCCTACTGTGAACCTGTGTGTGTGTGTGTGTGTGTGTGAAACCGGCCAATCGCAATGCTCCGTTCTCTTGATACGTTAACGATACGATTAAGATAGTTTTTTATGCTAAGGCTACTGTTGTCCATACGAGCCTAGCTTTCCATCCTAACAAACCGCTATTTGAAATCATTCTCCATTTATTTGCTTACATATACATTCCCGCATAAATTCGTGAACATGGCCGCCAATATTGCAGCGTACCTAATTACCTGTAACTGTTTTAATTAGTTTCGGTTGGACATTTAAACGATAATTATCGAATGTATGAAATGTTGGTTTAGCTACTAATGCATCTGTTTGTTACCTTTGTAATTTGCGCTGAATATGGCATTGTTGACGGAATATTATTTGCATAGAGAACCTACTATTTGGATCAAAGGGATGGGTTGTGTTACACAGTGATTATCGATATTTGCTTTAAAAGGTGGCGAAAAGTTTATTTATATTCTGCTTACAGTGACTTACTGATAAAAGCATATTATCGTCAGGTACAGTAACATTATAACCTTATGCTTAATTATAAAAGCTACATATTTAATAGTGGATTTTGTAATTTTCATGTTTCCATTTTAGTAGTTTTGCCTTATTTATGTTACATAGTCAAAAAGTTATGGGACTGACACTTTTGTCTATGATTTTGATTTTATTTAAAACTACAACACACAGAAAAAAATCATTGGGATTCTTTCTACTATGTTTTTATTTAACAAAGTAAAAGCCCAAATGGCGTACACTACGCAACAAATCAGACTTCAATCGACAAAATTTCATATATTTTTATATATTTATTACAGAAAGGACATCCTTTTTCAACTGTTTCAGCAACATTTAGAAATTTACTTTTCTAGATAAAATCTTTACAAACCATTAAACATTTAATTTAAATAAAATTATTATACATAATGTTTTATGTACCATTAGTGGACAATCACTTAAAACTGATAGGAAATCTAGCCATAAAAATACCGCAATGGTCTACGTAGGTCAACAACTTACTTATTAATAACATCCATATTTACTAAAATTGGTGATAATCATTATTGATAAAGAAAAAATCACACGTATTAAAAATAAAATTTACTTTAAACTTCCCGCGACGTAATTTTTACTAGGTCCGGTGGCAGACAAGCACACAGCCCACCTGATGGCAAGTGGACGTATGCGCGTGTGTACCTCCAGGTGCGTTACACTCGCGCTGCCGACCCTACAATAGTCCTATTGTTACTGTGCGATAAAGCGATCATTATATTACTAAAACAGTTGTAAAAATGTAAGAATATTACCAAAAGATGACATACGAAGAGGGCATAACAAGATTGCAGTTTCAGTTTCAAGTTGCCCTATTGGGGATGTTTCAACCAATCCTCTTCAAAACAACCAACGATAAAAAAAAAGAAACATAGCAATTAGAAAGGCCATTAATCCTCCTCAAATGTTTACAGAGTTCTCAATCTACCCCTCCTCGCAGAGCTGAGTAGCATGAAACATGTATGTTGATCACTCGATGATCAAAGTTCTCGCTACTTGTAATATATGTGTTCTACTTTTATATTTGATTTTTCTTGCCATGCATAGTTAGCAGCTTGAGTATATTTTCTAGCGTAGAAGACAATTTCAAACAAGTAATAAGTACAAAGTTATGACTGAGAGCAACGTTAGTGAGTGCGAATTGCGTCCCTAAATGATATTTGAAAGGACCAATTATATGGTTGAAAAAATCAAGATAAAAATGTAAATATGTTAGGATAACATTCTTAACCTTTGCCATAAAGGTTTTTTAAAAACCAAAGATGATTTAATGATTTTAGAATATTTGAATAAGTCAAGAGTAAGAAATTATTAGACCAGTTAGTTGGTAGTGGACAGTCTTGGTACCTAAACTTGCGACTAAGTTGTTATACAATGTTTAACCCTTCTCAATAAATGGCATAACGGAACAATAGCGTCTGAAACCACACACAGTACACACACCCTTACATTTTATAATATTCATGAACATTAACCTTGGCAATGACAAACTCGCGTGCGTAGATTTCAATAGCCTAAGGCTTACTACTGTGTATAAAAATAACAGGTTTATTTCTGAACGTTTATTTGAAAAACAAATATAGAAACCTTTATATAAAGGACTGGCAGTATTTAAAGTTAGATTAGGATCTCCGATCGCACAGTAACTAGTTGAATTAATGTGATGAACTTACTTCCAGAAGGCACATTTAGCTTAGATGTTCGAGTTAGTCCGATAGTTCACTGTTCTTGTGCACTCGCTGGTTAAGTAGTTAGTTTATACTGCTAGTCTAGTGTTATTGCACTAGTCAGCACCATTGAGCTTTATTCTATATTTTGATGCATATTTTATTTACCTCTATCACAGATAATATAATATAATTCGTATACAGATGCACAATCAGAAACAAAAAATGGTTACACTCGTAACTTCAAAAAGCAGGGAGACAGCGTTTAGTTCAGGAGTTTTATCTAGATGGCGACATTTTTTTGTTAAACTTTTAACAATTTTTAGTATTAAAATTAACTTATCGAAAATAAAACATACATACACTAAACACATTATTGAGTATGACTGAATAAACCTATAAATATTCTAATCTATATTGTTGATTATGCAGTAATTGTAAAAGTTAGACATAATGCCCTATGCCGCTAGATGGCACAAAAATAAATAAATAGCACCATTGTCACGAAATCTTTATTTATTTTATTACCAGCGAGTTTTATATGCTTTCATTCTTATATTATCATGTGTTTAAGCTCTGAAATAATTTAAGTGATTTTAAGTCAGCAAATAAGCGTTTTAACATGGTTTTAACTTTTTTATTTCCTTAAATGAGTCTACTAGTGCTATATCACAATTCCACAACATTTCACACAACGCTATCCAGATCCATGGCAAGCATAGCTTAACTAGCTTGTGTTATGAAATCTAGAATGCGGATAAACATACTTAGATACATTTTATTTTTGTAAATGCATACATATTATACATAGAAACACCCAGAACAATGCAAATACCCATATTCATGCATACAAATATTTGCACTGAGCAGGGATCGAACTTGCGCCTCCTGCGTAGCGGCCGCGTTCACTACCGCCACCGCCATGTTTGAGTATTGCTAAAGATTTTTTCTTAGTATCGGTACCCCATGCCTCTATCTTTTAGGTATGTAGTAATTGTAATGAAGATGTGTGATCAATATGAAAGCGCAAAGGGTAGGTACGCACAGTGAGGTATGGAATGGGCTTCATTCCTCGCACGCTCAAGCTGTAGATTGATCTCCATGCTGTGGTTTATCCAAGTAACTACAATATGTGGTTTTTCAGGAAGGGCATTAGAAGATTTTTACATGGTTGGCGGGTAACCGCAGCCCATTAGGTGGACCGTGTGCTAGTCTGCAACCATGGTGGTCTTTTCCTTTTACCATTAAATAAGACTTTTACCGAATTATATTTCGCAAGTATTTCGTGATGATGTTTTTTCAATTGCATCAGCAATTAGAACATAGAAATAGTATAAAATATAAAGACTGACAGTGACAGTATTTTAAAATAAATACACAGTATTATTTCAAAACACGTAGAGCGGTAATTTTAGGGAAAATATAGTAAATAGGTATATTAAAACCTAATCAAGAACTATTAAAACGAGCTTAAATGGCGCACCTGTGAAAAATAAATTTGTAACACATTTGCGTCGTTGGTCATTAGCAGGCAAGTATTAAAATGCTTTTAGGTTTCTATTTTTTGTAAACGGAGTGCCTTAATTGAGGAGCCTTTGTTTTTTTTACGTATAACTCAAGCAGTAAACAAGCACAAGGCCTGTCCTATGATGCTAAGCAGTTTTCCTACAAAAACCAGTGATAGACGGACGGTGCTCTGTGAGTTAAGAAGTCAGATGGCAGTCACTCCCGTCAAATCCAAAATACCAAAGAATAGAATAGCGGACATAGGGTTCTAAAATGTACGCTTTAGGGGCAATCGGGACCGGCACTCGGATGAAGCTGAGAATTACACTAAAGTTAGTGCGAGTAGATTAATGTTATGATTCCTTTGTCATATTGACGTCATAATAATAGCAATCATAATAATCACCTATAACAATTGTCTGAACAAGGTCTGAACATACCTACCTAACGTCCACATTCATAAAATATTTTTCATAGAGCCCTTTAAATGTAATCAAATTTACCTATACAGACTAAAAAAAACATACTTATAAAAAAAAAAAAAAATTTTAAACTTCATAACGTTGTTGATTTTTGTCTTTTAAATTATGCGATAGACAAAAATCTCAGAACTCTAGGGACCATCACAAATTGATTGATATATCGCAACCGTCACTGATCAATGGAAATCAATCGTTTAAATAATGGTGAGGAGGTAGGTCACGACAGTCCGACTAGGGAAGTACCTTCGCCCTACAGAATAACCGGGGAGAACATAGACTCGTGTTGTGTTCCCGGCGGTGAGTAGGGTAGCCAGAGCTCACTGAAAAGTTTTTATGCTGTCAGTGGGAAGACCAAAGGCTATTCCTGCTTTGTCTTCTACGCTGACGGCTGTGACTCCCCTGGTGTTGCACCCGTCCATAGGCCACGGTTGGCACTTTCCATTAGCTGAGCCGTGTGCTTGTCCGCAGTGGTTTAACAAAAAAGGAGTTTCAGTGGTTCAAAATTTAAAACTTAGTAAGTTTTTATTTGGTGAACCAACCTATGGGTATTTTTACTAGCTTTTAGGGTTAATACGTAGCTTATGACACTCACAAATAATGCGGCTTTCTATTAGTAAAATAAATTTCAATATCAGTTCTGTAGATCCAAAGCCTACCCCCTAAAACCTGAAATTTGTGAGATTATCGTCACAAATTTTACATCTTTACAATATTAATATACAGATTTATGTATTAAATAATGTAGATTAAATTATTACAATTTCAGAATTATTTTTGAATAAAAAAAAAGCATTTTAAAAATTGGCTTTACTTAATCATAGCAAGCCGCTCAGCTTGATCCGCACTCTTTTTCCAAGTGTTCGTATTAATAAATTAAAAACCAAACTTTCTGCACATAAATCATCACTACAAAGTATAAAACAAAGTCACTTTCTCTGTCCCTATATCCCTTTGTATGCTTAAATCTTTAAAACTACGCAGCGGATTTTGATGCGGTTTTTTTAATAGATAGAGTAATTCAAGAGGAAGGTTTATATGTATAATACATATTTAATATAGTAGAAGGTGAAGCGGGAACGGGATCTGAAACAACGCGGGTGGAAAAATATTGGCGGTACGAAGTTCGCCGGGTCAGCTAGTAACATATATTTCAATAATTTAAAAAGAACAATCATGATCAAGTACCCGCTTGACGACAATAGGCTTGCATGGAACCGAAAATCATAGTTGGCGAAATGTGGGTGCTAGTCTTAACACTAAGGGTTAGGCAGATGTCTATTCAACAACTAAATTTCTTATAAATGAATTTTGCGTGTCGGATATAATAATAATGAATATTTATGAATAAACATTGCATGCCACCATTAAAAAAAAACGCATGCCTTTTAAAAATAACACTTTACGCGGTGTTCTGGAGACCGCATCGAAACTAATTTTTAGCATGTAGTAGCGTTGACCCTCCTTTCTTATTTGGTACGTGGAAAATTAATTTTATCGCGTGCGAAAAACATTTTGATTAAATTGCTTTTCGGATGTGTATGGGATACGAACTAAATTTAGTCCAATTTAAATTCAAATAAAATGGTAAGAATCGTGAGTTCATAATTAAATTACAAAAAACTTTAAACTGTAAACTTTGCTTAGACCGAAAAATCACCATAACGCACGTATAACCTATAGTTTAGTTATAAACCAATCAATGAACAATCAGTTCATAGTTTAGTAGCGATAAGCACTTTTGTTATCAACCATACACATCAAGTGCGTTGTGTAAATTAACATTGGTTTTTAATAAATCATGCAATGTGTAAGTAGTTTTGAAATTTTATGATTACAAAGATTTCTTTATTCCTTTCGTGGAAGCTTATCTTCAGTCTTCTATTATTCTCTAAGTCTTTCCCAATACAGTCGGAAACTTCGCTATTTTCCGTGAAGCGACTGGCATCGGACCTCCACAACCAATTGGCAATATCGAAGCTTTAAAAAGTTAGACTGGTCAAACTTTTTAAAGCTTTCTTGTATTTCATCATAGAAACAAAATTATACTTATAGATGATTGGAGGTACAGTCCCACACAGTGGTTTCTCATATATTTACAATTGAATCTGTACAAAGTTTGTTGTGTAAGTGAACGTTAATTTTTAAACGACATTGTGTCTGGACGTCCATCGCTGTCGAGTTATGATGATTGTAGTGGTTTTTTATGACCCCTACTTTATTAGGGAAAGTGGGGAGAGGGGATAACATCTCTAACATTTTGTCGTGATGCGAGTTGTATCTTTTATAAGAACGCTCACATTTACTGACAGGTTTATTACTCGTCCTTTGTAGAATGAGTGTCTAAGGTGCTGACAACAAAGCTTTTACAGTTAATCTTTTACAAAATACTAGCTGTTCCCCGCGCCTCCACCCGCGTGGGTGTAGCAACTAATCAATCCTTTTACCAAGCTCTAATCTTTGCATACCAAATTTCATCAGGTTATCTTCAAAGATGAGGAACTTTTATACAAAGTTTCATGGCCTGTTTGAACGCCTATTTTTGTGATAAAAGGTGAGCCTTATCCAAGATCAGTGGTTTGGATGTGAAAGCGTAACAGACAGACAGAGTTACTTTTGCCTTTCTAATATTAAGTTTGAATTTCAATTTTAGAATAAAATGTTTACGATAGTTAATGAATTGTTGAATTAATGAATAATGAGTCTAGTCTAGTAAATTAAATGAACTGTAACCATCGCGATCAATGTGTATCGGCATTGTCAGCTGAATGAATGAACGTCAGTGGACGGGGCGGGATGTTCCCCAGACACGGGCCGCGGCCGCGGCTAGACGATGAATGCTTGTCGGGATTTTGTATGTATGCTATAAGTACTATAAGTAAGCAGCGTGAGAGATTTAATTGTATGATGCAGGATTAAAAGTACCTTAGAAGTTCAGCTTGATAATGATATATATAGCTAAGTATGTGGCGTCTTAATGTTTGCTATTTTTCATTTGGTTATTTGTTTGGGTTCTTCATCTACCCGCACATTTTCGATATATGTTTTTTTTTCGCCTTGTACTGTCACATACCAGAGCCACAGTGTCCGTTCTGTAAGCAAACTGGTGTCTATCCGACTGCGCAGAAAAGCGAAGCTGCATGTTTTTTATCACTAGATTCCATGTTGCTGATAATTTTAACCCATCGTCCCGATTGTAATTTTTGTACTTCTTGATTTCAATCGCTTCACGTACAGCTCGTGAATAGAAGGGACGTTCCTTGGATGGGCGTTGCGTATTCAATCCAGTCATTGGTGGCTGCTTCTAGCGGATGCTCTGCAGTTGCTATCTATCTTATAGATACCTGGACACTGTAACGGCATAACATGCTACATATTTACTTTTATGCCTGGGGTATAGACTGTCGGGATGGAGTATGATGAGTCGACTTTGTCCGTTACTCCCTTGACATAGGGCATATTGGCTGGCTGTCTGTTCACCTCTGGATATTTACGCCTTAATGCCTGTTTCTTCCGTCGTCCGGTCACTACCCGTTGTTTTTGAGTACCTACTGAACACGATTCAGCTCTCGCTCCAGATGTTCAGGGTCACAGAAATCATAAGCTCTATTCCTAAGTGAAGCCACAACCGATTGCAGGTGTCAAGGATGGTGATGAGACATGGCGTGTGGGTATGTGTCCGTATGTGTAGGCTTCCGGTACACACAGTGTGACAAGGACCGATCTGGATCTCACGGCTACTTTTACGAACCGTCAGGCAAATCAAAGGTATGTATGTATATGTACTTACACCATGATTGAGTTAATTCCCGTTATAATTGTTGCATATCATGGACCGCGAGAGTTTAAAAGTTACAAAAGAGTATATAGATTTTATCTATTCTGAGCCCTTATAAAGCTTGACCAACCGTACCGTAACTAAGCGCGTTCTTATTAACCGACACATTTAAGTTGGTTTAGTTTTACTCCAGTGCTATCTTCTATGTTAACCAACTGAAATTCTACTCACTTCACGACTGCGTTTGAAACTCATATGTCAAGGAGAATGATGCACGTGTAGTTGTGGTAATCAAGGACTTAAACAAAGTGCGATCAAAGAATGGTCTTGCAAAACGCGCTACAAATAAATAAAATGATAATTATTGGTAGTTTATTAGACATAGATAATGGCATCAATCTGTAACAGCATACCAATCGAATGTAAAAGGGTTGTTTGAACAGTATAATAATAATAGACAAGAGTTCAAGGGCGGGCGGCGGGCGCCAATTTCAATATAAATATTATTGCAGTAGGAGGCTAAACGCAGGATAACATTTGCATATTTATAAGAGAGCAGCCCTCCGCAAACATGGAGGGAATTGGTTACGAGGTTGGGTTTGCTTTTGACATAATGGGCCCTTTGTCGATGTAGCCTGTGCCTTACAGTCGTTACTCAGGGCAACACGTATGAGTTAGCATATTGCTTGAGTTGGGAGTGTTTCTGTACATAGGCGTAGTAAATTGAAATTAATTGGAATTGAATAATGGCTCGGTCGACTTGTTACTGTATTATCTTTGTGTTAAAATAATTGTGGATTATGGATTAGTTTGCCTTTTCTGTTAATGTAAACGTTATTGACGACGAAATTTAATACAAATAAATAGGCAATTTCATGTGTTTATTTTACATTTAAATAAGCTAACAGAACATTATACAATTTTACCCTAAAGGCGGGACCACATTTCTATTCGTTAGGTGTCAGTTGTTATTCGGCCGCATATGACTAAGTATGGAAACTTATTTATTCGCATACATACAATAAAATATAAGAAACGAATGGACGAATACAGCCTGGCCGCGTAACGAATGACACCAAACGATGTGAGTTTCACCCTAGGGCTTGAACTTTATGCTGATAAAATACGCAAATAGTACAATGTCAAGAGTGAAAATAATATCGCGACTGTTACATAATCTAATAACATACTGCACAAGTTTCTGAAGTTGTAACAAATACTAACAAATTATTATGATTATGACCTGTTCAGTCGAGAAAGTTCACTAAATCGCCTTTGGCTCGACCTCGAACAAGCAACCAAAATGTCAACTTCTATATATTTATACATAATATACTTATAAAAGGTCGTTCTGACTGACTGACTATCAAAGAAAGCGACGAATTATCTTGAGCTCATTTTTGAAACTTGATATTTAGAGGGAACGTTTCTTTTATTATTTTGGCACACAATAATAAAACATTTTCGTGAAAAGCGCCTGTGAGCTAGTACAATAATAAGTAAATGTAATTGAAATTAGTTTAGCAAAGTTTTATTTATACTCTATTAGATGAACTCAACCAGCTTCAGAAGAAATAAATTCGAAAAGAGTTTTTGGCACCTATTGAAAGTTTGTATGTGTGCCTAACTTATTTGTTGGTCTTGCAGGATCTTTCTTCAAACTAAGAGCTGTAATCTGTTCAATTTGGATATTATGTATAACATGAAGAAGATTTTTCTTAGGTGGAAGAAATCTCCCATTCTAATTAAAAACTTGAACCACTCTGCATACAGTTCGGTGTTTCTCTTCACAACCGAACTAATCGCATATCGAATGCCTATCAAATTACTGATGTCCTATCAGTATAGTGGCTACAGCTTGATGTTTTGTTGAATGAACTGAAGACTTGCATGTAGTTCGTCCAACTGGACTAATACGACTGAAAAGTTGAGCTCACTAAAGAAAGAAAAATATTGTTACAAAACAGTTCTTGTTTTAATGTTATGATTCTAGTAGTGAGTGAGGTTACCATAATTCGTTGAAGAAGCGAGCCCTGGGCTCCGAGGAGAAGACGGATGCGACCAAGATTAATGCAAGGATGTTTAAGGAAGAGTCTAACGTCGGTAATACATTAGATGCACTGCTGTTATTATATTATTAATATTACATTTCATATTTTATAGGCGGCCTTTTAAAGGCCTGTTTGAGGTTTCTTCAATACAAAGAAAAGTCTTTGTCACAAAATGTCATCTTTCTTATTCTCAAGTTTATATAAATGTGAGACACAACAGAACTGGTTGCAACGGCTCTATTCATAAACTCAATGTATTATGTAAGAAGGTAGGCATATGCATAGAATAAGATATTGATTAAATAGACCTCTAGAGTTCAGTGATACCTTGACCGCCAAGAGACATTTTCGTTCTTACTCTCTCATTGAGGGTCTCAACCACAGATTAATTTATACCTCGTGGTAGCTATATTTCAAAAGTTGCGAAATTGCTGTGGACTAACTATAATAGATTATCGAGGCTTAATCGCCTAGTACATTAAAGACCAATTCAGTAAGTAAACAATTTTCATACGTCCTTAAATGAGCATAGCAAGGACGTAGGCAGTCGCTGCCGTAAGAGCTAACATAAATCAAATTGTACTCGGATGAAATAGGAGAATTTAGATGAGATTGATAATATTACTAAACACAATTAATTACGTAAGAAGAGAAGAACATTTCAAAATATAAAAATATTCAGTACTATTTATCAACTACATGTTCGGTCGGTTCTAGTGGCCAAACGTAGACTTTGCCAAGGTCCAATTTACCTCTGGACGACATTTCATCAAAATTAGTTCAGTGGTATACGCGCGAAACCGTAACAAGCAGACAGAGTTACTTTCTCATTTAAAATAAGTATATAATCATATGTATAACAATGATACACAAATCCCAAACCATAAAATTAAATGGATGAAATTTACGCACACAAACTCATTGAACTAATGAAACAATCTGAATCAGACAAAATACTTTCACTGAAGAATATGTGTTTTATTTTACTTTCCTTACTTATACGAAACTGTAGGTAGGTTTATCAGTGTGATGTGTCGTCGACAGCGACGCTGCTTCAGTCAGGTCATTTATCGTGGCGTTTTTATTAAATGAATTATTCAAGTTGTTTCTACGTATGCGAATTTATTATTCCATGCTTTTGCTCTCAGAGACAATTAGAGAGTAATGTAAAAGTCTTGTATGCCACTGCTGTCGTTAGCTGCTATATTTAGTTTTCTTCTTCTTATAACGTGTTCGTCAAGTTGTTGTTATTATTTTAGCTTTCTGCCAGTCCTAATGAATATATAAGTAGATTATTTCATCATATTTTGTTATTTTATGTATTTTATACGAAGTAGTATGATCGTATTACATAATATCTAAGAAGTTTACTAAAATGTATTCTTGTATTCTGTTAATCATATTAAATTTAGTTTAACTTACTGACCTGTACAGATCAATACATTCCTCGAATATTTGAGGACACTATTCAGCATTTGCGGGTATACAGGATTTATTTATTTATTTATACTTCATGTTTCCTTTATTGTTAATAAATGTTCTTCTCTTTTAACCAAAATCAATCGGCAATCTAGATAAATCTCAGTTCCCCCAAACTTTTCTTCGCAATATAGGAAAGATGAAATTTTTAGGATCGGTAGTATAACATAAACTAAGAAAGGAATGGATACTCGCTAAATTGAAAGCTTAGTCGTTTGTCAGGTATAGTGGCAAGAGTTGCTCCTAAAATACAAATTCCTAAGTTTTACTTCTATGTGTATTGTAACAAATAATTATTTTGTTTTATTATGCTGCTAGTCTAGTCTGCTACACCGCTGTAATTATATACTAACAGAGGCTGTAATCTAGATTAGTAGTCTGAATGCTTGTTAACGTCGTCTTTCTTAAGGCGATGTTCATTGCTTTTCGGTTTAAACTATCGTTACTAAGCAACTTACAATTAGCACCAGTGCTATCCATTTTCGTTAAATGTTTCCTGCGACGGTTTTGATGGAACGTTTCAGGCTGGACTGAGTTGCGATCGATACTGTTTGAAAATAACCTGGTTTGACTGAACGATGGCAATAATTTACGAATCGTTGAATATGATGGCAATTTTACTTAATAGTCAGGTTTATCTGCGGTTAATTAACTAATGTCAAATTCAAATTCAAATTATTTATTTGCATAATACATGTCAGAATCAGATGGTCATAGAAACATAATAGTGGTCGGTAAATTGTATTATCGCCAGTCATGGCATGCAAATATATATTATTCAGGTTCAGTACACAAATATAACGAAAATTTTATGATTCGAAATTATGCAAATTCAAGTATAAATACATAGCAATTATAAAATTTATCTGAAATTCAACGTCAATTTATCATTTCATGTCAATATTAGCAGGTAGATAATGTCTTAATGTCAAAATATATAATGTCAAATACATACTGTCCATCCGATAGCAATGTCCAATAGATCATCAAGAAAAAACAGACTCAACAATTAAGCATCTAAGGTTTTGTCATTTAAAAATTCAGATACAGAATAAGCATTTCCTGTAGGTGTGATGTGTAATGTGAAATTATAGTATCAAGACACTGAAACAAAAGTAAAGTAATCATGATAGGTCTAGTCTTGTGATACTAG
Organism: Eilema caniola; assembly: GCA_949126895.1. NCBI lineage: Eukaryota > Metazoa > Arthropoda > Insecta > Lepidoptera > Erebidae > Eilema > Eilema caniola. The sequence goes on from OX421478.1 coordinate 8,966,521, forward strand.
AGTATTTGGCTAGATTTTTTAATGACATTTATTTAATTTATATTTCATTGTTTATATTCGTTTCCAATGACATTATGCTATATATGCTATGCAATAGCAGATTAAATGAAATACGAATAAAACTCAATGCACTTTTATTATTCCCTGGTTAGTTAAACAAATGGCGACTGTTTCAATGATTTATTTTTAAAAGTACGAATTGTATATTGGTATTGTGCATCAACCTGCAGCGAGTGAATAATATATGGCGACCATTTTGGAAAAGAGCGAGCCATGATATCTGTTGAGTACTAAATAAATTCATGTTTTGCATTCTTGGAATAAATTCCCGAGCTACCGTCAAATGTTGGAGTGTCACGAGTGGAATTATTCGTGAAATTCAACACTACATTTACACCTGGCATGGCCAGAATTTCTTGATCCACCGATTTTCCTGTGACTGTAGTTTGAGGTAGCAAACTGGGGTGGCGTTACGTGATGTGGGAGGTCCTGGTATTTCGGGCGTGTTGTTCAGTTAACACTGGTGGCTAAGGATGTGGTATTCGAAGCCGGTTACGCCCAGAGGTGGCGCAGCTCGAATTCTCGAGACGTTTATATCGTAGCGTCTGTCTTTTCACGGGATAACTGTCATATGAGAACTAGAATTTCTTAATAATGTTAATCAATTAATCAATCAATCAGTCCACTTTAATCCACAGCTGGACATAGGCCTCTCCCAATGCGCGCCATTTCGTCCGATCCTCCGCCTTAATAATGTACAATTAGTCTGTCCGCAGTTACCTTCTATGTTTTGCTTTTTTTTAAACTAATTAATTTTTCACGCTACGAAAGAAACTTGTTCTTTGGTGTTTAGTAAGATTAAACTTTTGTAGAATTCCAATTAGTGACTACCATAAAATTGTATTGTAATAGCGCATGTTTTTGTTCACAGGTTGTGTTAAGAGTTTTACTTTATGAAAGGAGGGTCATTAGAAACCTTGCTAGAGGATTTCAATTGTACCAATCTGCATACGTGTAGATGATGATTTGAAATTATAAATATCTCTCAAATGTTTAACTGAGTATAATGTTATTCAATGTAAACAGATATTGAGAAATATCTTTCTATAACAGCAGTATAATTTTTAGTTACTCTTGTAAATTTTTGTTTATGATTGTATTACACAAACTATTGTTAAGCAAATGGATCACACAAAACACTGGTAAGAAACTCAGCGTGCTTTTTGAAATCGATTTACAGAAATGTTTACTTAAATTTAATCACAAGTTTTTGTTTGAGTCCAAACTTATTTACCGTCTAAAATATTCGTCTAACGTAGCACTTAGGTTGTTTCAGCAAAGTTTAGTTTCGATCAGACTTTTAAATTTATTTATAGTTGTAGAATCGTAAACAGTTACAATTCAATATGTTTTTGTATTCTTGTAAAGTTGGAACACAAGATAGACATTATCTATGTGATAGATTCAATGAGTATCGGAGGTAAAAGAGGTCATCGAACAAGTTTGTCCTTCATGAGCCCTCCCTAATCCAATGATGCCCTCAAACATACATGTTTACTTTCCAAGAAGAGTCGAGGATAGTGCCAAGATTAAAGAAGTTATATGTACATAGTAGGAGTAGGGTAATAAAAATATTAGTTTTTTTTAATGAACCATGTTTAAATATACTGCAGCAGCTTTACGAAAAATATTGAAATTCGTTAATTTTAATATCAAAACAACATAGTTGCGTTCAAAGTTAACGCAAATGTTTGAAGATATTAAATGTAAGTATAAGTGGCTTGTCACAATCACACGATTTGTATGATCACAGATGCATTAGAATACACGTCTCATTATCACCTTCATTTTTGCGTTTGTGCCGATCGCATCCGACACCTTCATCTCGGAGACCAGGGTTCACTCTTCAGCCTTTATATCTTCACGATATTGGGAAAATATGAAGTCTCAAAATCTACAAAACGTAATCTGGCGACTCTAATAAAGGAAATGTAGTTATGACTTGATCATCGTGATAACAATTGGTTCCTATATTGACGAGTGTATTCTCTCTATCGATATAATATTTGTCTTTTACTAGCAGTCCTTTTCATCAGTCTATTGCTACCAATCTAGTTAACATCGTTTTAAACTTAATCAGTAGTTATAGTTAACATTAGTGTCATCATATTTCTGCTAATAAAAAGCAACGGCATACCGGAACAAATTGTCGAATCCCCAGCGATTTAGGGTGTGCAAAATTTAACATTGTAATTTATTTTTATGGTTCTGACGAACGACCCCTTGGCTGCCACCCGTCTCGGGGATTGGGGATTAAATAATCACATCAGTGGCGTTCACTGTTTATCTTTGTTGGTACAGATATTGTTAAAACAATGCTTTAAAACGTCTACCTTTGTTTTATGAAAATTACGTGTTTGCAATGAACATCTCTACAGTTTTATTATAGTACCTACCTACCAACACGGAGTGTCTCGAGGCCTGCTATGTTTATTATTTGAGATAAGACAATAACAAAAATCCTTAGAATGACACAATCCGTTTACATACATTGTTTCTGACGATAGTAATGGCACCATCTAGCGAAACTTAGTACTACGTATCCTGAATCGCGCAATGGAAGTTCTTCCATTTCACATTGTGCTGCGGTCTGCTAGGCGTAGTCACATAGCCTGGCAAGATCATTCTGGTATGCTAGTCACATCACGGCTCCTTCCTCCAAAAGGTGTAAGACTTTGAAAACATACACACCGTTGTTAAAATTCGATGGGAAAACAAATATCACATTGCATATCACATGCACTCAGTTAAGCGTTTCATAAAGGTCAAATGTTAAGCACTCAAATGTTTCTTGAAAGACACTCGACTTCCATGATCTGGTAACTATATAAAGCATGGATCTATGGGCCCCTCCCTTAGATTCGTGTTTCAAAGTGGTTACCTGGTTTTAATGGGGATTATGATACTTGACGCCTTATTGCTTTATGTGCACAAATAAAAAAAAGACTTACTGTACCTACCTCAGGGATACTGAAACTATAATTAAAATACCTTTACTACGGCCTTTCATTAGTGAAACCTGCTGGTTGCTAAGCAAATATTGAACAGGAAAAATATTACCAATTCTGATAGACGCCTTATAATTAATAGTTTAGTGTCTCTCATCCTGCGATTTACGCTATCTGATCACTATGCTATGCAAATGAAAGAAAAGAAAGAAGAAAAGCAATATTCATTTGCTTTCTTCTTTGTTACCAGTTCCGGCCGGCTTCCTCTGTAGCAACGGACTCCCGGTTGTGGAAGCCAGTTGTGGCGGCGAGCCGGTCTAAATCGCAGCCAACTTCGATTACGTTCGCCTAGGTTGTAAGTTCGTAATTGTACTATAAAAAAAGCAATATTATTCCAATTTATCGGCATTTGACTGAAAGCTTCACATTACCATCAATTTAATAAAAAAGATTATGTTACTTATTTTATCTTTCTCTTACCTAATATCTTATAGCATAGTGATTTTTTGAGAGCTCTGTAGCTTTACTTAGAAGCTTTCTTCTTAACGAATATTTATAAGAGCGCAACACAATTAGGCAAACATTGTGTGATGAAGTTTTACAAACATTACGATAGATGACGCTAGTAAACACATTTCCCAATTTCCCACTTCTTATATTGAAATATAAACTGCCAGTATATTTTGTGTACAATAAAGATTTTTACAATCTAATCGAATAGTTTAGATATGTTTATTACAAAGATAAAAGTCTAGACTCTAGACTATAACGCTTTCTCATTTTCGGAAAAGTGCGCCTTACATCTCTTATGACATTTTACGTTAAAGCTCCTTTAAAAAGATTATAACTATTTAGCAAGTTTTCTGGGTGGAAACTTTAAGATAATATAATATCAATTTCTTAAACTTATGATAATATTTGAACAAACCCTTCAGAAAACCACTTGACGAGCGAAAGGTTTATTCGATAATAAAGTTTTGACACTCGAAACCCCGAGGGAAATTATTTGGCGTTAAAATATTTTTGTTGGCTTAAATTAATTTGGAAAGGATAACTTACTTAAAGCCGATACACTATTTTGTAAATTCAGTTATCATAGTGTCTACTTGTTGGAGTATTGGAACTAATAAAACATATTTTTATAACTAACAAGGCAGTACCTATAGCAGTTGCCAGCGATAAGCCATATTATTTAAGACCAATAAATGTCACTGTCGCTCGGCTCTGATGAGTCGGTGCAGCAATAGTAACGATTAAATATTATTTAGCTGTGACTTTCTGTAAGGTGCAGGTACCTGTTTCCTAATTTACAAACACTCAAAATCAGCGCGAATTTATCTATCAAAATGTCTCGAATGGGATAAAAAAAATATGTTTCGATAAGCATTTTTATTTGTGCTTTCAAGTTCTCACAGACATATTCAGTTGAAAGATGGACAGTCTAAAAATGTTCAGAATCAGCGAATTCACATGACCTATTGCGGTTTCGTGACAACATCCTATGAGGTGTCGTAAGAAGGGTTTACATATTTCCGTGTTAATGATATGGGCTTACACATAGGCTTTGATATGTTTTTCTGTGAATTCATGAGCCGTCATCGTTAATGTGATTAAAGTGGTTGACCGATTTCTAGCCAGAATAGTTACGTCACACATGCCTTTGTACCAGTTCACACTTATGTAAAAGTGCTGACTCAGCAGCCGTGGCATCTTGCCAGGGCTTAGTAGTAGTAGATTAGTCCTTATTAATACTTTTTATTAGATTTATAGAAATTCGTAGAAAGAGCTTGTTATTATTTCAATAAAATAGTGACATCGTAATGCTGAATAAAATTGTAAGAAAGTCAAATCAAATCTATCTTGAATATGGTTACGTTACCATTTTGGGTTAAATCACTGACCTATAATAGCTAGTTATAGAGGTCAGTGGGTTAGACATTTGTGTCATGAATAATATATGAAAAAATATTGAAAATCAAACCACATTCCTGCTATATCTGTTAGTGTAAATAAATTATTTGCAATGAAAGTCAAATCAGTGCTAAATGAAAAAATGACGTCATAAATTGTGGCCGGACGCTTTTGGTTTTTAATTAAAATTCTATAACGTTGATAACATGTTTGCACAGCGATCAAACCGCCATGTTTTTTTTTCGAATTTCGTTGCGAGTTCCTCGATCATTAGGTATCAGTTATGACGCCATGTCACCCTATTCGCTTTTCAAATTTCAAATCAATGGAATATTGTTGTGACAAGCAAGAGCATTTAAATTTAAATTTTCATCATAATTTTTGTTTTTACTAGTCAAATTTTGTACCTCTGAATATTTGAAAGGCAACCAAATTATTCTGAGCAGCGGGTACTATTCATGATCAATAAATCGATTTCTTAACTGCTGCAACATTTACCAAGACGTGTTAGCCTATCATGGCATCGCACATTCGTCGGTAGCTTGAACCCATATTAGCAGAATGCCAAGGAGAGCACTTAAGTGTTATGTCATCTGTGCGGTCAACATCTTCCTAAGTCTTAATAATTTAACGGAAAAATAATTTGTACTATTGCAATGTTACCTATAGACATGCCAACTGTGACGTCATGTACAGTCAGCATCAGGTCGATCTTGGTTTTCCCCCCTCTCCGTTGACTATTTGTTCTGATAATTAGTAAAGGTGAGTAAAGGTAAAGGTGTGTACCTTTAGTTTGGACAATTAAACAATTTAAATCAATAGAAAAGTTTGATTTACTCTTAATAACTTGGTATTAAGATCATTTTGAGACTTTGCAGATAAGGATGAAAAAAGTTTACTTTAATCAAAAAAGAGAGTCAAAGCGGTTGCTTGGCTCGAAATTCCGCTTTAGGATTAATCCCAAATATGTAACAAAACGGTTGCAATAAGTCGAAGAAGTCTCTGGCTGAGCGATGTAAAATACAAGATAGTTGTTGATTCAAATTTAGTCAAGAAGCGTGAGAGGAAATGCATAAGTACTTGTGTCACGTGATCTACTAATCGTCTACTGAATGACCTTGGTTTAGGTGCCAATCATGCGGACACTACTGTCGATCTCGTATTGGTCACGTACTGTACAGGTGCTGCTTAAATCGTTTATTTACGATGCAAAGGCCTATTATGTACTACTGATATTGAAATAAAATTCATCCAAATAGAAAATAAGATACCTTTTGTGTACAATATTCTAAATACTTTTTTGAATTTTACAAAAACCTACTAGCGAGATAAAAATTCCCTAACTAACACGTTTATAGTTTTTAAATCAATGTGTTGAAGCGGAGCTTTTTGGCGTTCGAATGCGTTCGAATTTCTATTTTATTTGCGTTCCGAACAATAAACCGTATAACACTTTATTTACTCGAAGCTAACTTAATTCATTGTTTTTAAATCTATTCGCACAGCTTTACGTTTAATTACGTTACGGTCAACCAGATCTCTGCAAATAAATTTACTATTTAATTCAAAGCGAATAAATTAGTAACAGCAAACAGAATTATGAAAATAATTTTCAGTAGATAATTAAAGTACTAAGACATAATCGAGTTCAAGTAGTAGGTATATACTAGTTGAACTCGATTATGTTGTGAGATGTTCACTAAATAAATTACAAATGGTTATACCAACATATTTGGTTATTACCAATCAAACTGAAAATAAAACAACTTTATGCAAATTAAAAGTTTTATTATGTCTACTGAATGTTACCTGCGTCATGTTAAATGAGATGACGAAAATACTCACTAAAGAACGATGACCACTTTCCATACATCCGTTTCACCTTCCATTGACTTTTTTTATTGTATCGTATACTAAGAAACATGTTGTATGGAAATAGGAACTAAAACATAATCCCTGTTTCATCTAATATATATTATCATCTTTACTTTCAGTCTTCTGATTTTTTTTTATTTTTTTAATTAAAGCAGTTATAGACTTATTCCTAGCCTAGGTTCGGCATTTTAAAATTATAACTACGCTAAAGAAAACACAAAATACGGTATATGTTTATATACCGACTACACTAAGTGTGTGACATTCACGTTTTGTTGAAATTTTCGAAAATGTCGTAGCGGACGTAGTCTAAGACGTACATTATATTATGCTCGGGTAACTCAATTGAACAGAGTAATCACACGGTATGTGACTGTAGCGAGTTAAACTTCAGTCCTCTGCGTTCAATTTTTCTAATGAAAAACGTGATCTATTTGATTGAAGGTCTATCGAGTAAAATTTCTTATATTATGTTGTGTCCAATCGTAAACTACGACGAATATAGACCATGGTATTGTTTTTAGAGTTAGATCTTGTAAAGTTAAGACCTCAGTATGAAATCTAACAACTTTTATAACAACAGAAGCGTTATGATTTGATAAGTCTTAGCAAACCACTTTCCATAAAGTGTTTTGTTAGGATTGCATTACTTTCATAAGTTCTTTATAACCTAGGCGTTATAAAGTTCTTACGACGTTTTATCTTTTCGGACTGTTTTGCGTTTATTTTAATACCCGAGCCTCTGTCATCCTTCACCATTCTTTTCTTATGTTTCTTCAATCAAATAAACGATAAGGAAGGTGAGTTCCGTGTGGCTTGGTGCACCTGGATAGGCCGACAGGGCCTGCAGGTGTTTTGCAAGTTAACAAAGTCAACGTAGAAAGATCAACGTATTATCGACGAAAGGTACGAACTTTATCAGTTCCTTTCATGCGTTCACGGCCACATATTAGCTCCTTAGTGACGCTAGAGATGTGTATTAGTCTAATTTATTATAGTAGGTACATGAAAAAAAATTGTGCGTTTGATAAGTTTGCGAAACTATGATCCTGAGAATTAGATGGCATCAAGAATCCCCTGTGTCTCTTATAGCTCATTTTGATAAGGGCAGTATTACTCCTCTAGACGCCTACCGAAATGCCTAACCTTTCAGGCAGGTTAAGCGCAGGTATATAATTACCCGGTGTCGTAAAATTATAATACATTTTTATTATTGTATGTCCTTCCTACATACATAAAGTATTATTTTTTTAAATGTGGTTTCAATAGTCTCTTGACATTAGGCCAAATGATTACACTAAAATACGACACTTGTTAAGTGCTGTTAAAACTTTCGGATGACATTGAATCATTTAACAACTTTTAAATGCAATAAATACATTTCCGACGTCAGTTCTAAATTTCAGGTTAGATTTATGATGAATTTCCATCGTAAATCTTGTTATAACTACGTAATCTGGGTTAAATTTAGGCGAAACTTGATCCGTCCTCTTTAAAAGTAAGTCGCCAAAGTTAAATAACATAACTTAAGAGTAACGAGCATACCGTCCGCTAGATAATAAACTGTCATCGCGGCCTATTGACGCTTGCCTGTAATTATAGGCCTGCTATCGATAGTTGACTTTGCCTTGACTTCGAAATCAGTTTGGACATTGATAGGCCTGGATGAAATCGATAAATCGATAGTGCCAAGCGAAATTATTTTTCATTATCATCATCCGAATGACAATCCGGGTTACATCCAAATATTTTGGAGCCTTCTGGGGTGGCTTATCTTGGCTTTTACGGGAGCAACTAAAGTCTAACCCTTAACCGCGTTAGGAAAGCCTACGTGGGAGTCTCGTCCGTTAATCAGAAGGTGTGTCTCGGCTCGCAGGTGAGGTTGGTTTGAGCTCTTAAGATCTTCATGGCACATGCCAGTCTTATGCAATCTAAAATTAGTTACAGAAAGGATTCCGATAATAATATGAGTTAACTATCTCAATCTATGTAATTTTGTGTTAAAATGTCGAATTTGACATTCAAGATTAACCCTTCCAATATACCTAGTAACGAGACGTATTTCTCCAATTGCAAATCAAGGACTGTTTTTTTCCAAATCACTGCTAAGGGATTTAGTAATTCGAGCCATCTCTCCTTTCAAACGTCCTTGTTTAATTGAAGGAAGTTAATGGGTAATCATTATTTCTTCTATCTATATGTACATTTTACCACCTAATACGTTTCTTTGAAGTAACTCGAGGACTTAATGCGGTTAACACTAAGAGTTCCTGTTCACTGGTCTGCGTGTTAGGATTTTCGATGATTTTCACGGCCACTGCCGTCGGCGCTTTATAGCTAGGCCGTCAATCTAATAACTCTGGGTGTTATTTAAAACAGATTTCCTCAAATCTTGTGTACTTTACTACGTAGTAGTGATTTGTCGTACTAATATTATAAATGTGAAAGTTTCTGAAGGTCTTTCAATGTTTGTTTCTCAGTTATGTTCATTCGGTTCAGTGGATCTAGCTAAAATTTGGTACAGGGATAAATTGTAGTCTGGAATAATACATAGGTTATTTAATATCCCTGGAATATGTGCCCATAAGTTGCGAAAATCATCGGGATATTAACGCGGGCGGAGTCGGAAAATAAGTCTCTTTGACCATCATTACAGCTTTAGATTAAAATGAGCACGGAAATCTACATAACCTTGAAGATTGGACTTCACTAGTTATTCTTTTTATTAATAAATCGAACGAAACTGAGTTATTTGAATTATCTATATTGAGTAAAACGTGAGACACGCTTTCACAGTAATATTCAAAAGATTACCTCTTTGAAAACTTGATCAGCACGTGTTTGCGACAGTTGTGCTTTAGATTCCTTCGCTAATTGGGTCACAGCATTTCTTCAAAGTTCTTAAAGGTTAATTTAGTAAGGCTTCACTATTTGAATACGATGTGGTATCTTGCTTCTGCTCCGATTGTTTCAAAAATTATATTTTAATGCTTCCTTATTATCGCCTTAATATTTATAAGGCAGTTATTCAAAAATGTTCGTGGTTAAATGGCTTTTTCCTTTCACTTGCTCATAACGTAGCTCTAATTTCACCGAAATTAGGCACATAATGATACCTATTAACAAACTGTACTTTTTTGATTGTTAATAAATCACGAGTGGGATAATGACTTTTTATTTTATTTTATTGGTTGAGTTGCTTTTTTCTTAAAAAAATAGATACAGAAAGATCATGTTTGAGGCATCGTGTTTAGAACGAATAAATTAATATACCCACCTATTGCTTGTTCATTTAATACAACTTCTTGTTTAAATAGATATTTTCATCTTGTACGTGTGTAAGAAAAATAAACTTTTTTATTTCACTTGCTCATAATGTTGATCTAATCTCACCGAAATTTGGCACTTATCAAACTGTGGTTTTTTGATTGGTATTAAATCACGAGTGGGGTAATGACTTTTTAACAAAAATTATTGATTGAGTTGCATTATTCTTAAATAAAATTAGATACAAAAAGATCGTGTTCAATAGAACAAATAAGTAATATACCTACCTATTGCTTGTTCATTTCATGCAACTTCGTATTTAAATAGAAAATTTCATCTTGTACGTACATAAAAACCAAAACTTTAACTCAAATATAACTTTTGTTTTAGCTCTGTTTAGAACTTTAAGTAAATTTACCATTTTTTACACAGAAAAAATAAAAAATCTTCATTCTGTTTAGTCTGTGGCCAGTCTTTTTTTATTATTATTACTGCCTCTCCGCCAATATCAAATACTTTCGCAATTCGTTTTTACTGGTCAAATTATTGTTATTTCTTAATTAAAATGTCTACAAGTATATACTACTTATGAAGAAAACTGTTTATGTGCCAAGTACACCGCCCGATATATACACATATACAGTACAACTTCCGATTTATGATGTAATTGATGTGAAGTCCTTAACGTTATGGAATTTTTACTATCTGAAAACTGCATGGGTAAATATCTATTTTAGTATTATATTCTTCACAAGTAAAATGAAAACGTCGTATGATAAACGTGGGTATTGTTGATTACCGTCTTCGGCTCTCTTTTGGCAATGGCGCCTCAGCAGTAATCACCAACTTTACACACTTGTACCATAATCTACTATTTTTCTTTTATTATATACATGGTTTATTAGTAAATATGATTTTATATTATATACGGAGCTACCCAGTTGAGACAGTATCGTAATCTACCTTTACCCCGCCTCAATTGTATTAATAGCAAATGACATCTATTCGTTGGTTTTTTGTGATAGACAAGTATTATTTTAATTACTACCCAAAAAAATCTTTAATACTTAGGTACATATAACATACTCACGCCATTTAAAAAATCTGTGTTATTAGACACCCATGATATCTCAATTTTCTTCTCAGGTTAATTTCCATTTCAATTATTCATAAATAAGTTTGTTGGTACGAATACTTTAACAAAAGATTCTACCTATACATAAATTATTTGTTTTTAACTTGGGGAGGGTTCTTTTCCAATTACAAAGAAGGTTAACTTTTATTTGTACTAGGTACGTTCATTTTGTATGTTTTCGATGGAAATGAGTAGATATTATGATTACAATGAAAAAGTAAATTAACTACCTACTTATTTTGTATATATACCTATTGCAGGCCTACCGTGAACTCTTAAAATAGGTCAATATTTGAACCACTGTCATACTACCAATAGCATAAATAATATTGTAATTCCATAGAAATTAGGGTAGGGTGACAAAGTTACTTTTGCTGTAGTATTACAGCAGTTCAATTATTGACCTGTTTTAAGAGTTTATGGTACGGGCTCTGGGCTATCGCAATCCCGGCCTGCGAACTAATTAACATCTTGCAGCGATAACCAAACCCCTGCTAACAGTGGCTGCAAGTTAATCATCTCAATTTCCTCCCCTGATCATATTGTAACGAGCGTCATATGGCTATGGTAAGTACCTAAAGTTACTACTTTAGGCTGGTTGCATACGGAATACCTACATTTTAGGTCACAAGTAATTCACACCTTGTCAGTTTCTATTTCTATTATATTGATGGTTTGTGCAGTAGCACCATTTGCAAGAACAGAGAAAAGATTTTTTTCTAAAAGCCTACCTTTCTAATAATATTATTACTTATAACAAATAAGGTTTAGACTATTTGTATTTAGCTTTTTATTTTATGCTAGAAGCATTTTAAATTGTAGAATCCTCTTATCACAATAATCAAAGTAGTAGTAGTAGGATCTATTTCAGTTGCAGAACTTCCAGAAGTTGAAATGGGTAAAATAGATTTTACCTATTCCAACGGAATTCTTTCTTTCCTACGATGGGAAATCAGCGAAAATTAATCGTTGGCGAGCCAAATGTTGACGTATGCTTTATTCGAATTAGGTCGAGGCATTGAGGTTGAGACACAATGAATTAACCTATAATCCTGACTGAAATTGGTGGATCAATAAAGTTAATGGTTTTTTATTTATATCAAATTTTCACTTTTTATGTTTTATGACTTATATCAGTTATATCACACGATAATATCACAATCAATGCAATATGCAGAGTTAGACAGTCTATATTTGAAGTTGTGTGTTCAAACTTGTTAATATTGTAAGCATTAGTATCTTAGTAGTTAAGGAGCCTTATGATCTAAGTTCTCGAATTCGATCCCACTCATAACACACGCAATTATTTAACTTAGTTCGAGGGGTTATCGGGAATACTACTAATTTAGGAAACTAAAATTCTTTCTATATTTTTTTATACCACTCAAGTGGCAGACAAGCCCCACCTGATGGAAAATGGTTACCGTGGCCTATGGACGTTTGCAACACCAGGGGCGTCACACTCACGCTGCTGACCCTGTTGGAACAGAGAGTTTCGGTGCCGTCAGTGTAGAAGATAAAGCAGGACAAGCCTTAGGTCTTCCCACTGACAGTACAAAAACACTCCAGTAAGTTCTAACTACCCAATAACACAATACTTATAAAAAGTAATTTAATTATATATTTATCAATATAAGTGTAGTTAATCAAGAACTAAGCTGGTATAAATAGTGTTATGGGTGATGCTGCTGCTGTCTTTAGTCAAAAAGCTTCTTAAGACGAAAGATTTAAACCAGCACAATGTGTTCGTTTTCATGCGATAAGAGGTCGGGTCAAAGGTGCGTAATTATAAGATATTGTCGAGAAAGCGCCGCTTAAGATAAAGCTGTCGTATTGGGGCCGAGCGTAATTAATGAGACATTTACTATTTACGTTTATATGGTTACGCAATGTGATTTGATGTCTATTTATAATTTTGAGATTGAACTGTGTACAGTGTCTATTTTGGTCTTGATTTGAGGTAATTTTGATGAGATAATGAGGGGGACTCATTATCTCATCAAAATTATTATTTTTTTAGTCAGGCGGAAAAGCTGAGCCTCTTATAAGTGGTTATTAATAACAACCTTTAACACTTTAAAGTCTAAGATCCCAAGCGGTGCGATCGCACCGCGAGTCTATTGTTTACCTATTGTGTCTATTATTTACTCACTTGACAGGTTAAAAGTGCTCCAGCATTTTTCCATCTAGTCTGAATTGGGCCTTATGTGCCAGCATCAGTGACAATGCCCCACAATAACACAGCATGACAACCAACGTAGCAAAGATTTTTTATGTTTCTCAAAAGGGTCTTTATTATAATACCAACTTTCAGAATATTGTACCTGTACCTGTTTATTCGTTTGCCAAATCACTCTTCACCCCCCGACATAAAGAGGGGAAGTGTTATTTAATATTACTTCATAATACAGGATTAAGGTACATAACCATAATCCGTAGGATATTAAATTAATTTCCACAATACACTCTACTTTATTCTTTCTGACTTACAAGAAAGTATAATCCCAATCAGGTGGAGCATACTATGGCGAAGAAAAAAAATGCAAAATTTAATTAACAAAGTTGTAAGGAGCTAAAACACAAGTTTCCCCGAAGAAAAACGAACAAGCTGACACGATAATTTGATTCTGTTAAATTACAACTGGTTGAGAGCGTGTGAAAGATATCGTGAAGAGAATATTAATGGCTAACACACAATCGGGAAACTATTACGTTATATGTTATATTGAACGTCTAATGTAATTTATTGCATTCGTACATTTTATTCAAGCAGTGCTAGTTCAAAAAATTGTGTTTAATTAAAAGACTGGGTACATGTTGCAATAGTAACGGAGTACACAGGGCTAGCGAAATAAGTATACATTTTTACATGAGAGGGTGAATGAAATGGGCTTTTATAGCACGAAGGATTGATGTCTATGTGTGTCTTCTGTGTGTTAAGGGGTAATTATCCTATATGTCCACTAATGAAGACTTGACGTAGTATTTGAATTCATTTAACTTTCGTGGTGTCTCTGTGACACATGGTACGAGGATAAGGTACATTTTCAAGTTATACTAAAAAAAGACTGACTTAATGATAAACACGTTAAGGTAAACAAAAACAGGAATGGCGCAAGCTTATAGAGGATTGTGAATCCCACTACAGAAGCAGATCAAACTAACGATAAAATTATTCACAGCCATTTTCTTACTCATAGCTGATATTGGGTTGAATATTGTTATCCTCATCATAACTGGCTACGCTGACTCGCGTTTCGTAGCCAATTTGCTGTTCATGAGATTGCACTTTATACAGCATTAGAATTTAAAGCCAAGTTTAAACAGCCGTACTTGGCTTCGCTCATAAGAATTTAAAGCCTTGTGTATGGGTAAATCTTTAAAGATCGAACTTTGGTAGGAACATTATATTTTGCCTAAAAGTATCTGTAGCGTTTTAAATGTTTTGTTAAAACCATTTTTTCTTTCTTTTGAAGTCCATTTATCACGAACGTAAGAGACCAACAAATGTTGTATCTTTTAAAGGTTTAAATTGTAAAAAATGTGTCTAAAGAAACGAAAATTTATATACTGCTTCCAAAACTACTTACTACGAGTATCATAAAACATTTTAACTAAAATACATGTATTAGCAGTGGGATAAAATTGGTATTGCATTTGTTCAAACCTGTAATCTCAGGAACATAACTTCGACGTCTTAGTCCTTAAGGATAGGACTAAGTTTATTGTTTCTGAGATTACGGGTTTGAACAATATCAATATATAATTTATAACAGACTTCACCAACTAGCTAAAATATTTGTATTAGGAGTTGGTTCAAATTGGTATTGCATCTGTTAAAACCCGTAATCTCAGGAACATAACTCGAAGTTCTCGAAGGACTGGAATCCTATCCTTAAATCATCAGACATTCGAAATAAGTTTGTGCTAATTATGTCCAATAACATAGTGCCGTAGGTGGCAAGTGCGCTGTACTTTTTTTTTCATAAAGTGGGTCTTTCGATCGATCTCGGGTAGGTTACTTAGGTTCGACGACACTTAATCTATGATGTAGCAGTTGATAATTTCACGGCTGCCGACGGCGACTGAAGACTTGCTTGCTATCAATTCAATTTCATACCTATAAATTTCACCGGAAACTATCTTGCTGCGATGAGTTCTGGCCAAGTTATTGCACTTCTTGTAGAATATGTTCCATGATATATTTCGTTATTTGAGTGTTCTACTTCCTGGAGTGTTTATGGACTACGATGGTGTGACTTATGTTTAATAGGTATTAGGTATGTTTATTATGTTTTAATTTTGCTTTTTATGTTTGAAATTAGAAAGAGAGATAAAAACTCGTCAAGTTTCATATTAATTTAATTATATTATCAGAATGTAGTTTAATAAGATAAGCTCGAAGATAATCCGGTAAGCCTACTATTTTTTGCGTGACTGTCGGGTATCATATCACTAGCTCAGTGATGAGGTCGGTTCATCCTTGAAAAAAAAAAACATTTATTTTAATATCCACATGAATACCTTATATTCTCATTGCCTGCCTGGTGTCTTAGATATCAGAAATAATGCTGGGAGAGGTGATAAGCATATATCGCTGGTGCTAGTTCCTTTTAAAGGACAGCAAGAAAAAATTAAGTATCATTACTAGAAGGTATTCTATATACCACCTTCAAAGAATTAAGCACCTTTAGACTCAGCATAATCATGTGTCACAAATCCTCACACAATATTGGGACGGTAATCTATTCTATGATACACGACAGCGGTGACCTTTTATGTGTTGATCCGTGTTATTAATTTTGCATGAATCAAGTTTGATAACAGTTTAAGTTCGTTATTATTCAAGTAACATGTAATTTTGGATGTAAAATGATTATGATAAATAAATAAAAAGCAACACCACATGATATGAAAAAGTTGACAGAATCTTTAATAAATAAAATACTTATGTTAGAAGGCTGATCTCTTCAGCTAATCAGCTAGTAGTACAATAAAGTGTAAATTGAGAGAAAATAATCAAATTTCAAAGTTTGTTACATATTGGTTGTGCTTTCCGTACTCGTATTATTCTTAAGTATCAAATCGAATCACTTACAATGTAGTGATTCATTCAATTGTGTTATTTATTCAATGACGAGATAAAAATGTCACTAAATTTATTTATATGAATAGAGGGGTAGCTCGAGAAATTCGTATTCGTACTATCCGATATTGGAGTTACCCTTCATATACGTCAGATGAAGTCTTTTCTAAACTACTCGTCACAGGAATGATTCGTACTGCGTTCATACCAATTTGATACTATGAGTATATTAAACATGGCCTAGAAGTAACGTTAATAATTAATCGTGTATGTTATTCATCAATCAATTAGCCTATCGCAGTCCACAGCTGGACATAGGCCTCTCTCAATGTTGAGGGGCTTTGGCCTCCTTTTTCCCGCTGACCAGACGGGTTGGTACAGGTTTTATTAAGAGTTTCCCTCTCTCACAGTGAAATACTCTGCATATTTTTCCGTTTATATCATTATGTATGTCCATTTAGTATATGTCTATTGAAATTTGCAATTAATTGGCAAACCATTCTTACCAAGGCGAGGGGAAAAACTGTTGTTAATGAGACAATGTTTGCGACATTAGACTTATTTCTAGAATACCTCCAAAGAAATACCATTCAGTTCCTGATAACTTTGGCCATCGTACTTGTTAACTAGGTCTTTCGGAGCAGAGGAAACATATTTCTTTTTTGAGAAAGGTGCGCACGAGTGGCATCGATGATCCGTTATTTAGGTGACGGTTGAAACTGTATATTTTCATCAAACTACATTAAACATCGCCTTAACTGTGTTAGTATTTAATTCAACGTACGAATCAAATAGAATAAATCTGAAGGTATGTTATTTTAATAGAAGGAACTTGAATGATAAAACAAAGCGTAAAAATTTAATCCATTTTGTTATCATAATTTTTATTCAAAATTAGATTGAGTATCAAACTTTACTGGTTGCACTACTCAGTTGGATCGATACTCATATGTACGATTGTAAATGTAGATTGATTGGCTGCATCTCGCGTTTCGTTTTCACATCGAGTTAGTCTAGTCGCTCCATTACGGCACTATTCTAAGCGATTTAGTATCGACCAACTTTTCTACTGAACCGGATTGTTCAACCAATGTAACGCCTGATTTACAGTGAGAAAATATATTACATTGCTGAGCAAATTTTTTTTAACTTGCTGAATGTAAAAGTTTATCCGATGGGATTTCCTTGCTGTAAGAAAGGTACTAGAAGTCATTGATATCCTATTTTACAATACGGTTTCCAGTATTTACAGTACAGTCAGCGTCAAAACGATCTTAACTAAGTCTCAAAGTATAAAGTATAAAGCGATTATGGCCAGGTTCGCTCACTGTTTGGTAAACGATCAGTGGGTTAAGTTATCTAGGCGAAGGTTACCATTGGGATGGGTGACCGTAGTGGTGTTACATATGCCCTTCTAGAGAAATGGCAATTCGTTGACCGGCGTTTGATGGAATACGAATGTATGGGATTTGACGTATTTGACATGCGTTAACGACTGTCATATATGTCAAATTCCATACATTCGCCAGTCTACTCCACCAAACGCCGACAAAATGAATTGCCACTTGTCTAGAGGAACTGAGCGCTTGCGTGCTTCGGAGGGCATGTTGAAAGTCGGTACCGACCGTCAACAATCGTTAGGTCAACACGAGAGGTCTATATGGACGACTGAACAACTTTGTCACAAGTTGGCCACTAACCACACAAAAAGAAGAAGGAAGAAGTTTCAAAATGATCTTAATACCAAAGTATTAAGAGCAAATCTAACCATTTATTGATTTAAATTGTATTGTAATATCTAAAAAACCGTACACATTAAAATGAAGAAATTTTTGAGAACCTATCATCTGGAGTCTCAATAAACTTATAAAATTGACACCGAAATCGTAGTATGACATCTTTATTAATAACGTTGTAAATAAATGCAAAGCTACCTGCCCCTCTAGACAAGTGGCAATTCGCTAGCTGGCGTTCCGTGGAATAGAATGACGAATATATGGAATTTGACGTATATGACAGTCGTTAACGCATGTCAAATACGTCAAATCCCAATTCTATTCCATCAAACGTCGGCTAGCGAATTGCCACTTGTCTAGAGGGGCTGGGCTGTAATTAACAAAAATAGATATAATATTACCAAGGAATATATAGATACGGTGTATTTAATTGAATGATGAGGTTAATAGCTATCCTACGCAAATAGCAAATTCGTTTACCGGCTACAAAACTAAAACAAATTTGGGTGTCCAAAATAAGTTTCAGTAAAAAACTTTATGTTTATGCCTCCTACTATTTTTACTTTACCTATTCCTGTTGATATTAATAAAATCATACATGAGGACTTGGGTTGTTACAGACCGATAGCTCTACTTCCTATCATATCTAAAATATTTGTGCGGGTTATCCGCGAGTGTCTGTATAATTATTTTAAAATGAATAGCTGACGAGAAAGTCGGTTTTCGAAAGAACAAGAATATAAATATAGCAATTTATAACTTTCTCAGCATAATTATGACCGCATAGACCAAAAGAATAACCTTCCCCATTTTTATGGATCTAAGGATCTAATCCTAAGCATTTGATTATGTGGATTATAATTTTTCATTGGATAAGCTTTATGCCTATTGAGTGGGGGAAAATGTGTTGGAATTTATAAAATCTTAGCTAACTACCTGAATACAGACTGTACTCTTTGCAGAAGACAGTACAGTTGTATTTACTGGCAATAACAAAACACAAGTTGAACATGAAATTAAAAGTACTTCGGACGATTTCTATCAAATGGTTAACAGTAAATACCTTGAAAATAATTTAAATAAGACATGCATTGTGCATACGTTTTTAATGAGTTTAAGAGCAAAATTAAACACTTATTGCTGAAATAATGTTGTTGTTTATATATTCGTCATACATAAACAACAAATAATAAACATAAATATGGTTATTTTTTTTGTTTCATTAATTTATGATCATTTTATTTATTTTTTATTTTAGTATTGTTTTGATTATTATTTTATGAATATGATCATTTTATTTATTAATTGTGTGTAATCCATGTTTAATTTGATGATTACTGTTGCATGCCGCAAGGCCAAATGTAGTAATACTTTGTAAGAAGCAACTTTGTACCAACCCTCTACGTGCATTTGCAATATAAATAAATAAAATAATATTATTGTCCGAACTAAATGTACAATACCGGTAGGTACCAATTATCAGAACAATCTGTCAACAGAAAGTCGGGAAAATCAAGGCATTAAGATAATTTTGAGTATTTTTTTATTTTTTTTATTTACACGTCAATTTGACTTTACGTCGCCTGATCATAAGCTGAAGGCAAAGTCTTAGGAAAGAGGGCCACCTTTTTATACACGTGCCATGTTAACAATGGTGGCACTCAGCTTGACGGCCTCATCAGATGCTTTTTCACGCCCCGCATAAAGGACCCGGGACTGTAGGAAGAGGGAAACACGTGAGCTGGCAAGGAATTCCAGGTCTTAATGTAAGTAATTTGTACGTCAAGATCGATGTGATGCTGACTGTACATACAGGCTGTGTGTGTATATGTCGCCGCCAACTAGCTTAATCAGCCGTTCAATTAACTGCCTAGGCAGTTAACTAAACGCCGCCATTCAATTAACCGCCTGAATGGCGTTCAGCCATTTAATTAAACAGCTAGGCAAATAGTTTGGATCGATGAAAAAAAACGGGTTGCACTCCGGGAGTGCCGGCAGAAGTAAAAACTTTTTCTTTCTTTCTTTCTTCGTTATATACCTACAAATAAAAAGATAAAAAGAACATACCATACCATACCTATAATACAGCGCCAATCATAGAATCTATCACTAATTTTCTACTAATTTTCTGTCAGAAGAAATTAAATTAAATTACAAAAAGAAATAATAGTCACAAAAAGTAATAGGTAAATTACAAAAAGAAAAAATAATCATACAAAGTAATAGGTAAATTACAAAAAGAAAAAATGATCACAAAAAGTGTCAGAAGCCCAGGTTCAAACCCGGTACTATCTGAAACAATAAGGACTTACAGTCGAAGCGCTTACCACTGAGCTACGAAGCTTCTTATATTGTATAACGTCATATCGTCCTACAAAGTCGTCGGTTACGGATCAAAGATCACGTGATTCTGACACGAGTTTAACACGTGATCCTGACGCGAGTTTAACACGTGATCCTGACGCGAGTTTAACACTTTTTACCCATCCAACGCCCCTAAAGAAGTTTTCACTTCAAAAATAACCACTAAGGCTTAATGCGGGAGCGGAGCAGAGCGTAGCATAGCGCATTAACCTTGTACCTAACCTAACCAAGTCGGATTGCGCAGTTATCACAATAAGCCTATCACTAATTTTCTGTGAATACACCTCTGTCTACTCCCTCGAGGATTTACAGGTGTTAGTATATGTATGTATGTATGTATGTATGTATGTATGTATGTATGTATGTATGTATGTATGTATGTATGTATGTATGTATGTATGTATGTATGTATGTAATTTCTTATCTTATTTCGAGGTTGTGTCCCATCTTACGATTGCCCTAAGCATTAGCTAGAAAGGTTGTTAAATTATGTAATGAACGAGACGGCTGAATATCATTCAGGCCGTTCATTGAATGGCGCCGTTTAGTTAACTGCCTAGGCAGTTAATTGGACGGCTGATTAAGCTAGTTGGCGGCGACATATATATATAAATCAATGCCATTTTTCGTTGTAATTTTATAACTCAAGAACGGGCTCACCTATCTAAACCAAATGTTTAGGCTTTGTTTGGTCTATTTAGTAGATGATATATGTGAAGTTTGCACAAAATCGGTCGAGCGGTTACATCCACGCGGGCGGAGCCGCAGACAAAAGCTAGCAACTACATAATTTGAATCTAGATAGTTCTGAATTTTATATTTTACTGCACTTTGTAGCTAAATTATAGAATCCTATCTTTTTCTGAACATTTTCTTTATCAGTGTTACAGTGCAGACTGCCAAGGGTTTATTTAATTTTCGACGTGGCGAAGTTACCAAGAAGTTTTTTGTACCAGATAAACCTAGTTAAACAGAAAACTTTTTCAACCAGTTTAAATGAATCTTTTAATCATTTTTCATTTTAGACGGATTTTTGTTTTCTTAAATCAAACAGCGGGGTTTATTTTCAGATATTCAAATATAGAACCACTATAGAACGAATCTATTCATAGGTTATTCAGGCCTCACGTTCTTGATATACATATGTATTATGATTTATACAGACCGTAACCACGCACAGAGAATTATCCAAAATTTTTGTAGGAATTAATGTATTTGCAACGGTCTGAGCTTTCATTGCTAAGACAAGGCACTGTTTGAAGAATTTGTTAAAAGAATAATAAACTTAATCAATTGCGAATGTGTTGCTGAAATAACATTCATGGTAATACACTCAAAATTACTATATTTTATGACACAGTCTTGCATTGTGTAAACAGGTGACAGTACCCTCATTAGTCATCAATTAGCGTAGTCAATCTTTACAGTTACCTTCTGTAAGTTCTACAGAACTTCTAGGTCGTGCAATGTTTTTTATACGAGTATAACACAAGCAAAAAAACCATAGATCATTTTACAAGAGTTCATAAAACGAGTCCTTTTAAACTTATCAGTACTAGGTTTAATGTCTTTTTCGATCACTTAAGCATCACAACAAACTGTTGATCATGAACAGTCTAAAACGTTTTTTGAAAGAAAATGAACAAATAGACCGAAATCTCAAATCAGAATTGGTGGTTCTGTTAAAAAATCTTCTCGCTGGGGACTACAGGCTATAGATATTCATCAGCAATTTCTCCGGATGCCAAAGAAAATATGTCAAGGATGGTCGTATTTTTGCGCAAAGAATGAGCTCTAGATGTTTGCTTTGCTACAAATCAAGAGAGGCGACATTGCAGGATGGTACGTAAACGGACGAGGCTTTGTCCTGTCACACTAACTCTTTGTATTATTCCTGTTGAATGGGATTTTTATGTCGCTATAGCAGAATTTATTTTGGAGCTTAAAACAAACATTTTTGAGCAATGAGCGCTACTTGAGGCATCCTTTGTTGGCTCTAGCGCCAGCTATTTAGTATTTCTCTGTGGTTACCAAGACTTTCAGAGTCATTTTAGCTTTTTTTAACGATGTTTGTCCCTGTAGTTTCGAGTAAAGTTTTTAATTGTTATTTGAAAACATATTTTATTGTAGAATAAATTATAGTTCTTTTGTATTTTTACGAGTAGGTGAATGCAGCTCGGTATAATCTAGCGTAAATTTTTTTATCTAAAAAGCAGCCGTTTTCTGCACGGATTGTCGATTTAAGTATCAAGGGCGGCATTTCATGCGCCACTAGAGCTCAGTTTTTTTAAATAAAATATGTTCTCTAGTTAATTTAACAACCAATTTATTTATCTGCAAAACATAGCACTTGATACAAGCTGTTGGGTTGAAAACATTAGGAAGGTTAAAGCTAAAATAGCTGACTGTGTCGGTGAGACGACTCAGACAGAAAGACAATTTGTTTTAACGTAGGTATTATTCAGAATGGAACTTTTGAAGTTTTCTATGATATAAAAAAATATACTTGGGACAGTAATAATAGATAATACGGCAAAAATACGTACATAATAGTAATACTTTTGACTTTTCTTATGTGTAATCACTAGGTAATTTTTTCAACCAGGTAAAGAAATGGTGAATATTTATTTGCTTTAATTTTCCTTTGCCTTCATCAATAATTATACTATACTATTTTTAGGATAGGCGCAATTAGCGGACTATCTGTGCCTACTTTGGACGGTAAAGGCATTCGTATTAGCGATGATGAAACATGTTTTATTCTCTCTTAAAAGTAACCTACAAGAGTCAAAAGCGAAATTAAACTATGAGTCGTGATAAATGAAAAATAAACAAACATTTTATTCGTTTGATAAAAAATAATGTCGTGAAATCAAAATAAAAGGACTGTAAAAGTTGTTACCATCTATGATAGTGCAGTAGAAACAAACTGTATGTGGTGTTTATCGTGCCGACTCAGTTGAGAGAATCGGGTCACTGCGGTGATTGTGGCTTGCGAATTACGTTCGTTTTGTAGCTTTTAAGTGACTTTTCTATGTGAAAAAGGAAAATCTAATTATTTACTCTTTCTGACTTTTCTTTTAGTATAGTCAAAAAACATGTGATAATTTGCAGGACCAACTGACTTTGTTGACTGACAAAGCAATAGTGAGAGATACTAGAAACACATAGATTGTTAATATAAGTACAAAGATTGTTAAAAGTCCAAATAAAAAATTAAAAGAGGAGCGAGCTTTCGATGCGATTAAAGTTGGCGCTCGGATGATAAATCAAAATAAGCAAATAAAAATACGGTCTATCCTCACCTTGGTAGAACATTAGCCAGAAGTAGTAACATAAATTCGAACAAAATAGAAAGAGGCTGTATGTCTTCCTGAGCCAAATAGGTAAATAGATGTCAACCCTTCGCTGGATCTTATCTAAGATACTGCCTGCAGCTTAAACCAGCACTACAAAATTAAGTATGTTCTGAGGTCTCTTGTTTGCAAAAGACCTTGGTAGAACCTTTTATCATACATAGGCCAGTGTATTACGCACGCTTAATTTTGAATCAAACGTAAATAGCTTGATATATTAGTAAAACGGGTTAATATAGAACAATGGTAATAGGAATTAACGCGATCATGGTACAGGTACATACATACCTTTGATTTACCTAACGTTTCGACCAGGTTACACGACGATGTTTTTCTTTAGAAGTACATAAACGGGCTTAGACTTCAATATATAAATAATAAACTGGAAGCTTCAAAACAACATCTGAGAGAGATGAAGGCTTAAAGCTAGGTGCTAAACGTACTCTTATTTAACATTCTTGTCATTCTCTCGATGGGTTTCTGCTGAACAGTGACTACCGATCCGACAGTAATTTTATCCATTAAATCAAACTTTATAGATCTTTTTTACTTTGTTTTATGAGTTATTTTTCCGTCCCAAAAATATCTTATGCTAATATTCAATTCTTTCCAAAAAGTAATTAAGAAAAGAATACATCAACCAGCTAATAAAACCTTAATTAAAGTGATGTTGTACGATCTCTTTTGATCTGAAAGAAAAAAGACGACTCCTTAAGTTAATTGCTTTGGCATCAATAAAAAATGAATTATGTGCAGGTTTAGGAATTGTTAGGATGAATGGGGGAGGACCCTCAAACTAAGATTTGGCCCCGGAAAATCTTTACGAACGATTGTTGAGGGTGACATCGCGACCGTTAGCCAAAGGACGCAGGGAATTACAAGGACGGACGTGACGATCATAATCGAAGTTGCGTTTTTTCTGGTTTTAGCGTTGCATTTCTACAAAGCTCGAAGTATACCCAATAAATTTTATACTTCCATATTCCTTATAAAAGTCATAAGTTGAAACTGAATCTCTAGAATTTAATAAAACATAAAAGGATAAACATATTTGTTGTTTTTTTTTCTAGAAATCTCTAATCCAACTTTCTATTTTATAATCGTAACACATTATTATGTCTTCATCATCCTCATAGCGAGTCCCCAATTACATCCGTAATTTGTACTTTAGAGCTCGGAGTCCATATATTATTTTTGGTTTGTGTGGTCTTCTGGAGCGAAGACTGCTTGACTTCTCAACCCCAAGGGAAAAGCTTATGTCATAGCCTCGTTGGTTATTAAGCAGATGCACCGACGAGCAGGCGAGGTTTGCTTGGGCCTCAAACGTTATAGTAGGACCCAGGTACACTTAAATGCATACTTACCACATCTGTACCTAGCTATAGAACACCTATTATCAGATGTATCGGAATATTCACCGAACATGGTAAATATCCTGATACCTCTAATAATAATGTGACTGACCATGATAGTTTATATACCTATATCACAGTTTAACGATAAGATTTGTTATACTGTACCTTTATTATAAAAGACCTAGTTGTAATACAAGTTATACAACTCTGGCCAAGTTTAACAGTAAAAGAACAGATGGCGTTGAATTTGTTACTTCAATTTGATTTCCCAACTATCTGCATGAACGTGGAACTGGAATCTGGAATGATGCTGTTGTAAGCATGCTTTTATTGCACCTGCTTCAATAAAATATCATTGAGATTACATTTTGGTAGTCGATTTATTAATACGTACCTGGTATGTAATACTGGTACATGCGTGAACTACTGGAATTATTTTCAGATTCCATATAACTGTCAGTTATTTGAATGGTTTTCTTCATCCACAGCATTTTGATAAGTTCGCCCATGCTTTTACTATGTACCCTATGTACTACTTATCCCCATGTCCTCATATCATTCAGTCTGTCAATCACATTAATATGCGTATCTACTTTGTGACTATCGCTTGTTTTTGAGTAATTTTCATTAATATGTTGTACATTATTGCAATTAATATATCAATGTCTTGTGAATTATAGACTCTAGACTCAATTTATCACTTATATAAACACCTACGTATTGCAACCACCCACGAACTAAAAGGCAGCTTTACTAATCGCATGTATTGACCAAGATCACTAACATTAACAAAATAGGTAAGTTCCTAAATGAAATGTTTTATCACCTTCTTTTGTGATGTAATGAGGCACCTACAAGAGGTGTTCCCCCGTTCCGCAGAAGTAGCAGACCGCTGAAGTATCTTTCTTCATCCTCGATGAGCGTCTGCTGAAGTGCGACGGTTAGGGCTGTTCATCAACCTAGCAGAGGCAGGCCCAAGAAGGTTGCAGTGTGTTCAGCGCGTTCCTCTCTAAATGGAAGAGAGTGCAGGACCGTGGGATTTTACTGCCAGTAGGGGACACCTTTGGCCGGACGAGTAATCTGTCCTTCGGTGTGGGCCATTCTACCCATCACCGTGGAATTTGGTGTGAAATCGACATGGCCACTCGTTTGGGGTTGGGATTCCCACTCATCCATAAAAAGGCCTATTAATGCCGTCCTCTCAACGATATCACAAACTTAATCAAATGTATGAAAACGCAAACATTTATTTTCTTAAAAGTTCACTTTAATGTTATTTTAAAGTTGTAGTTAGAAAGTTAGCACCTTAACAAATTATATTAAGATGCAATGGGATTGCAGCGCAGTGGCGCTTTGTAATGAGAACCTGCTGCTTAATTCTTATTAGGGTGTAAGTACAGTAGGGGCAATGTAAACCGTGTAAGTGAAGAAACACATTTTCTTCGGATGCGTCAGCTCCAAGGAAAATATATTTGGGGTTAAAACGCTAGCCTACTAACAGTGCCATACACATTATGGTAATTGAAACTTATTCCTAGCTTCTTATTGCAAATACAACGAACAGATTTTTTAATTAAATCAAAACTAAATGTTATGCACAAACGCTAAAAGAAACTATAAATTCAAATGAACGCACACATGCACATTTCCTGTGCAGGAGTCAATACACTAAATGTTTATTTTATTGATTTTCACACGGGCCCGGCACAATGGATCACTGGTATAACATCGGACTTGTATTACTTCGACAGAGTTCTAAACTGTTCATATGAAATTACTGGGGAACAACTTCATCTAATTAATAATAATGAATGCGCCTGGGAGCCCTACTGTTGTACAAAAAGTTTTTATTTCAATAAAGTTGCACCCGCTCTCTTGTTGCGGATATTAGGACCTCGTGGAACTAATATTTTGATAGCATTGGTTTTACTTGTTATTTTATACAGTTCGATTAACTTTATGATGCGTATAATTAAAACTCAAAATAGCAAAAATTTTGTTAACTTTGTGTTACATGTTATTCAAAAGTAGAGAATTAAGTAATAAAACTTTTGGGGGTGAAATTCATATAGGTACCACACTAAACTTACACTTTGCGTATGCACGTAATGTAAACATTTGAATTTATTGTCATATGATGGTAAAGTCTAGTTGTGATCTGTTTATTTCGTTCATTACCCACATGTTCTCAGACTTTGGATTTAACAATAATATTGACTACCAACGTCTTCCTTCGCAAAGTTCTTAGTGCAGTCGTTCTCAGTATGAATCCCGCCGTTAATCAAGACTTTATAGGGAACCTTTATTTGTTTAGAATAAGACCCCAGCAAGCTTAATAACGTGAATAATGGATTTAAACACAGGTAGTTGACTCTGTAATTAGGAATGTTCCTTCAGATCTTAATTAGTGGAGCATTACGAGTTGAATATTTTCCTACGAAAGGGGAAGTTATCGGAGCTTTCGCAACTCTCGCCTCTAGGCCCCGCATTGGTAGCCACCAAAGTTGTAATTGCGACCTTACGATTCCCTGAACTGTCACGCCCTCGAAGTACCCCTAACGAATTTTTAATACAGCTAAAAACGCTTATAAACAAATGCGTTGTGCCTGAGGCGGCACCCTGTGGGGTTTAATTGCAGGTTTAGTGTCGGCGTTCATTAGGATATGCAGGCGCTTTTTTAACGCGATTATGACGTCGCAGGGCCGGCGATAGCCGTCGAGGGTGCGCTGGGGGCGAGGAGGGCTGCGTCACGTGCGAGGTCCGCACTCCGCAGCCCCACGCATGCGAGACCGCGGGGCGCCGGCAGCGCAGGCGCGCCCCCGAAGTCCCCCGGCCCGCCAGTCTGCCGCCGGCCGCCGCGCGCCCCGCCCGCCTGTGTCGCGTTGTGCCGCGCGTCGCGAGTGCTCTCCAAGTGATGTCGACTTGTGACTAGTGCCATGATCGTGCTGCGCTATTTCCTGCTGGCGGCAGTCGTCGCCGCCGCTGCCGCCGCCTGGCAGGAGAACGTCAGGCCCAAGGTCTTCGCACAATTAGGTGAGTCCACCGACAATCGGCATAGAAACATGTCGGTGTTAGTGAACTCGTACAACAATAGACTTAATAGCCCTCGAAACCGATCACGACTGGGACCCCACAAAATCCAGCTTCGCGACGATGTGCTGTATCCAATGTTTATGTTGTTTTGTTTGACGACAGCGCGCGAACAAACATTTCATTCAAAAGTTCTCGTGTATATGTCAAAAGTGTCATGAGTGTCTACTGCGAGAATGATAATGTACAGTCAGCCTCATAAGTTGATTAACACTAACATATACAAATCTTTTATAAAGTTGTAAAATATGTATTCATTGTTCATGTTTTATATAGTTTTGTAGTCCCCATAGCACTAAGTAAATATTTTTAATGTTTCATTTCATTAAATTATGAGAGGATTAGCAGCCACAGTGATCAATAAATTAGAATTTGTTAAGCTACTTTTGGAGTTGACTGTACCTACTAGTGGAATAAAGATCAATGAAAACCGTCAGGCGATTGTTTCTTGGATCAGAGAAGTTTGTTATAAGTCTAATGTTTAGTATGTTACTGTTTCATTGCTTAATTTGTCCAATTGATTTATCGGACAACTGATATGAGTAAAGTTACAAGTGAACCTATAGATACCAATTTCTTTATTGGTATTGTACAGAATATTACAAGATTCAATCAGTATCGACATAATTCCGATTAAAACTGGAGTACGTAAGAGAAGAAAAACGTGAGACATAGATAACATAAACCAAGTTATTCGTTAAGTCATTGACTAGACATTTGAATGAAGTAATTTTAATTCATTAACTTAATGATAAGGCTATTAAAGTCAATAGTTCAGAAAAGGACTGGCTTACTAGTCCAACTTGAAATGTCGATAAGAGCTTTTAAAGCACTGACACTTTACTTGAACCCGTCACAATTGTTGTTTCATTCATTATTACCAACAATTAAACTGAGTGCTTGAAATTCGAAAGCATAAATGCTGCACAAAAGTACCGCAAAAGTCATATCATGAACAATGTTGGAAACATTCGGTGGCACTCGCATTCTAAATAGAATAAACAGAAATGGTTGTAGAAGTGTGCCTTGCGGTACACCCAAAATGAGTCGCAGTCACGCGACAGTTAGTCCTGCAGGAATAAAGCCAGAATGCACAACTGTACCATCATTGTTTTATTGTGCAGTCTGCATTGCGGGGAACAGCCACGTGGCTCTCATTAGTACAACACAAAGCGAAGCAGTTTGTTCTGCGTTTTGCAATGTTACGCTCGGATTACTGATCCAGGCGATATTTAACATAGCGGATGGAACTTTGTCTGCTGTATTGTATGCTACATAATGTGTTTCCCTTTTCAAGCCGTATGATCTGTGTATGTGATTGATTAATGACGGACTTTGAATAAGAATGGCTAACTTTACAAGTGAGACGCAAATGTAGCGGCTACGTTTCCTGCCATATATCCGTCGATTGTTTTAGCTTCGTCGATTTTAATGCAAATATTAGTAAACTTAGCCAAATAGTAATGTAAAGGGAAGCACTATTGCCACAGAGTGTATCAAATTAAGTGGTTGCTGCAATATGAGATATCAATGGGATGTAATAGAGTACACAACTCCGAGATTGTTAACGATACTAGTTAATTAGAATTCTATAGTTACTGTGTTTGATGTAGGGGTACTCGTAGTGAGCATGTCAACACCTCTCTGGTAATATGATCCACCAATCGAAATTAGAAGGGTCAAGCTGACCGCAGTATATAGTTAAATATACTATCTTTAGTCTTACGCTTGGGGTACATAAACGACAGTCTGTTATATAGTTTTTATGTGCCATCGTATTATATTTCCTTCGTTATTAATGTCACATTTGAGGCCATCTTGGTAAAATGATACTTTATCGGGGCAACTTTATACTCAAGTACGTATTTCAGGGTAATGGTATAAAAAGCAATTTGAACTTTATTACTTTTAGTAATCCTATTACTGGTAGTTTGATTCGGAAACTAAAAAGAGATATAATAATTTAGTCCTCAAATGAAGAAATAATATCTCCGTGACATCAGATTACGACTTTGTAGCTCGATCTAGTACTAGCAGAATTACAAGTTGTCAATGAGGATATTCACCGTTACAATAAAATTCCTCAGCGATAAGTGGCTGCAATCTAAATAACCCAATTGTTGCAAAATGTTACTGCACTCACGTCCGCTAGAAACTGATATAGTTATTATAAGTATGTCAATAGAATATTGGTTAATGTTAAAATTATATCGAACTCTATAGAAATATCAAAATGAAAAGGATATTTTTTAGATTTTGCTTTGTCATTGCGTTGAAAATTTTGTTGGGGTAACAACCATGACTTGTGGTATTGCTTTGTTCGTACTTTAATATAGAAACAATGTACTTATATTTTTTGGACTGTTTTAACTGCAAAAGTGTGTAGGCATTTACGTAGGAGATGTAAGCAAAGGGGAAGATGTCTATACGATCGATACAAACTCACCAGTCTGTTTCGCTTTAATCAATGATTCACTAAACCCAAACGATAGTATAAGTTAGGCTTTGTGTCACACTGAGGCTTCAATGTCTATAATATGTATGGAACATTACATATTAGTCAACGATTTCTACAAGAGTACGAATATCACATTGCGTATAAAATTAACGACAAAACCTAATAATAAATGAAAACTAAAATACTGTTGTATACTGGAATGTAAGCGGTGCATAATAATATCAGGTATAGAAATCAACTGGCAAAAGATAGTTTCCAGTTCATCTAGACCGGTTCTTGAAGAGTGGGCTGCGCGAATCATGCAGGAGGCACGGAGGATAGAAACATTCTGACTCACAGTCGATGACTCAGTATTAAGATTAACTTCACTCGGGTCAGGAAAGCTTTCTCGCTTTTAATATGCCGATCGAAAACGACGAGGAAATTAAATTTCGTAATACGATGGCTTCCTTTACAAAAATACCAAAAGAAATAGAATAATGGAGATAATGAATTCTTAATTAAATATTAAAACGCTATACTTTACATCAAAGGGCCTTTCGTGGAGAGGAAAAGTAAATAAAACAAGTTAATATAAAATCTAAATAATGTAAGCTCAGTAAAATCCTCAGATGCGGCAAAGTATGTGGGTCCCCTTTTAAAAAGTAGAGATTTATGGTTTAAGGCCGGAACAGGTGACTAAGTCTTTAGTTCAATTCTTTGCCGTTTATGGTGTTGCGTTACGGGTTCCGACACCCTCCTTTATGCTTTAACTACGAGGATTATGGAACGTTTAAGTGGTGCCATAAAATAACCGTTCACTTACAACCTGAAGAAGAAATAAATTACTTAACAGGATAATGCTTTTATGTTCCTAGAATATTTTGTACGTGTCGCTTTCTACCTTATGGGTATTTATTGGGTCATTCGTCAGGAACCAATACATTGGGGAGCTGTTATGCGGTTGGGGTGCATAATACTGCTATGACGGAGCCTTGTTTATGATCTCAATTTATTAAGTTTCTGTGAGGTCTAAAGAGTGGCGGGGTGTCGTTAATTTTCTACGGGGTTTACTTGAAAGCTTTCGAGGGATAAGTTTTATAAAATCTACTTTTTTTTTGCACCTTCACTGCAGATACGGTCAATAACTTACTAGATAGTCCGTTATTTGGTTACGTAAGTTGTATCTTCAAGGATGACATCCTTAGAATGAATGATAATTGACTTTAGATAAGAGTTTAGGTCAAAAACTCAATAAATTTTATCACTCTCGTCCCTTACCGTACGTTCAAATAATTTGAAATGTCAATATTAATAAAAATTGTACCGACACTGATAACAGTCAATCAAAAAAGGACAAAAGTTCAAACATGCTGCAACACAATTGGTTTTAGACAGTAGAGGAATGCGGTTCTGAGGAACAACAAAAATGTGTTTAATGGTAATGTGATACGGTGACTAATAGACTGAACAACGTCTTCTGCGGTCTGATAGCGTGTGTAAACAAAAATAGGGTTTAATCTGTGGTGATAGGGTTTCGATTTGGTCCTATAGAATTGTGAATGGATGAGACAAGTAGCACGCACGTGCGTACGGCGTCGCGGCGGGGTAGAGAGGAGAGAGGGTGACCGCCATGGCGCCGCCTGGCGGGAGAGGGACAACTTTATGACGACGCGATGTATTGTCTTCCCAGTGTGGGATTTACCGTTTCTTTTGTTTTTATTTTTTCGGATACGCCGATTAATTTCTTTTAGTGGGCTGTTTGGGGTCGCTGGTTTTGGTTGTACAATCAAATTTCCCTTTTTGTTTTTGAGACTTTATTTAAGTGCTTTTGCATTTGCGATTCTCACTTTAACATTCAAGAAATAACGGTAAATATAGTAGCTAAGTGAGATAAATACATATGCACGAGTCCATGCACAACACGACATAACATTATATTTTAGCGTGCGTTTCCTTTGCGGGAGTTCGAAGTGCTTTTCTAACAACAAATTCAACTTAACGTTGAATGCTTTTGGAAGATTGTCCGTAACTTGAATTGACGATAGAGAAACACTCGTAGAGTTGCCTTTAAAGTGCTAGTTGAATCTGTTTGAAAATGATACCAATCTGTAGTTTAAAGATGATTTCTAAACTGTCTTCACGTTCAGTTTTAAGGAAAATTCTATTGTTATTTCCAGATCTTCATTAGTTATTAACATAAAAAAATTACAATAGACTTTTTTCAATCTGATAGATTAAACATTCTTTTGTTAACATAATTCACTGGTACAAAATAGTTGTGACACTGAATTAGTTTATTTAATTCAAAAGACCTTCCAAATGCGCAATTTTATTCATTTGTATCTATCAAACAGGGCAAGAAAATGCTATCCATCGATCGTGCCAGCTGTTCTATTCATATTCGCATGAAAAATGAGTTAGAGGCGGAATCAAAGAAAGATGGCGGATTGAATGGTGTTTTTATCCCAACCCTTGCTGACGAGGACTGAGCAAACATTGGCTTAGTAATAAAAATATTTGTCGGAATCCTCAACGGATAAAGGAAACTGCATGAACGGTAGACTCTTTTTATACGTACACGAGTGAGCCCCATTGTCATGCACTTTTTAAACAGGGATTAAAATGAAGCTAATCACGGAGAGAATGAGCACAGACAGAAGGGGATGAACTGTCAGCTCCGGTTTTATAATTCTTTACTGTTTACTTGTTTAAGACAAACATAATTAAAAACATTTATTCAAGAGACCCTTATCTCATATTTTTTATACTTCCACTCAGGTTAAGGGAGACAATTAACTAAGTGTCTTCTTACGTAAGCTGTTTAATATCTACGGTTTAGTTATTAAAGTTTTACAGCTGCTGTTAATTTGGAACCACTACATATCGTGGAGTTCAATTTGTTTTTAATTGCTATGATTATATTTAACACGTGATAGAAGTTACTAGATGAATCTTGTTTCTATGCAAATGAACTTATTTGTAACAATTAGTATTCTTTAGGGAACTGGCAATTAAAAGTTCTGGAAGTTTCTTAGCGTTTGTTTCTCTTTCATAACGGACTTGTTCATTACAGAATGTTTTCTATTAGTGAGTGTTTCGTTAAGATTTATTTCACGTTTAATACATTATGCGATAAATCTTTTTATACGTTCTCATTTGCAGTAGAAGCATTTAAAACCCCTTCTCATTTGAAAAGGCACCGATGAATGGGTTGGAGTCAATGGATCGTAAGAAATGGGCCAGTGACGTGAGGCAAAGCAAGTGAAACGTGTTTTGCGACCATTTTATAAGGGTCTCTCTGAGCTTAGTGCCTCTTGTGTACGTGTACGCTAAGTCGTACGACTATACTAGTGTATATCTGATGTTATGGGAGATTTGGAGTTGAAGTTTGTTTTATTTACCTATGCTACGTTGCTTTTATTCTAATAAGAAATATGTCTACATGAAAATATTAACTTCTGGTTGGTGCAGACAAATATGAAATTAAATTTGACTTGTATAGAATATGAAGTCGTACTTATTCTAATTAGAAAATCCCAATATGACCTATTTATCAAAGAGCGTCAGGTGTCATATCCGTACTATACTGGGGATCTACTCGCATTGGTGGGACGCAAGCCGGTAATGAGCCAGGTGGTTCCCG
Source organism: Eilema caniola (assembly GCA_949126895.1). Taxonomy (NCBI): domain Eukaryota; kingdom Metazoa; phylum Arthropoda; class Insecta; order Lepidoptera; family Erebidae; genus Eilema; species Eilema caniola. The sequence continues at coordinate 9,000,787 of OX421478.1, forward strand.
ACAATGTGCCAGCCAACAATGGAAATGTAGCGGCTAAGGGTGGATCGTGCCGTGTTATGTGTTAGGGTTTTAAATAGCGATTTTATTTAAACTATGTTGTTACTTAGGATAAGGTATAGATTTGCTTAGCTGGAATTTGGTTATTTAAAATGCGTGTTTGCTTCAAGATGATTTACTTGCGACTAACTGAGGTGGGGGCATAGAGAAGCTAGTAAACACTTAGCGATCACATATAATACATGCATATAGACACAACATACCGCCCACCAAAAGGACGTAGTTCTTTTATTAATCCAAAATTCTACTCTGTCAATCCATAAGCTAACTTTAATACAATACTTGAAAATAACCCGAACAAACATGATAGTCTAATGATTAACTTAAACCTAACATTTTACTCAGTAGCAATAGGTAAAGGGCATAACTTCGAACAACACCTCTTCACTACATTGCCACCGCTTTTTATGCTGTAGACTCTGGTAAAGCCATCTTCTCCAGGATGTTTCTCTACAACACGACCCAGAGAAAATTTTCCAGGCGGTAATCCTTCGGTTTTTATCAAAACAACGTCGCCGATTTTGAACTCCTCAGCTTTCTTTAACCAAATGGGACGTTGTTGCAATCGAGTTAGGTATTCTTGATGCCAACGTCGCCAGAAGTCGCCAAGCAATTTTTGGGTGTATTGCCACCGAGATAAGGTATGAGTCTTTATGTCTTTGAAATCAGGTGACGGTACAACGATAGGAGCTTCGCCGATTAAAAAGTGTCCAGGGGTTAATGCTTCTATGCAGTCTGGGTCCTTGTCATCGATAGGACACAATGGCCTAGAATTGAGACAAGCCTCAATCTGGCACAGCACCGTGGTCATTTCTTCATATGTGAGATTAGTGGTGAGCACGCGTTTCAAATGGTATTTGACAGATTTTACACCCGCCTCCCACAAGCCTCCAAAGTTCGGTGAGTATGCTGGTATGTAATGCCATTGTGTTCCTTCCAGTGCCAAGATGTTCGATATGACACCGTCAAAGACCAGATTTGCTTCCTTCCATGCGGCCATTAATTCTTTGTTGGCACCGACAAAATTTCGGCCCTGGTCACTCCATATGTCACTGCATTTTCCTCTTCTAGAAACAAACCGCTTGAATGCAGCGACAAAAGCTTCGGACGTCAAATCACTAACCAGCTCAAGGTGCATAGCCTTGGTTGACATACATATGAACACGCAGATGTATGCTTTCTGAGTTCTAATGCTTCTTCCCTTAGACATGCTGATTTGAAATGGGCCTGCAAAATCAACTCCGGTATGTATGAAAGCTCGAGCAGGAGTTACTCTCGCTTTAGGTAGATCACCCATTAGCTGCATCCTTGATCGTGTTCTGAGTCTAGCACATACTAGACACTTGTGTATACAGGATTTTATAAGTGCCTTGCCTCGAATAACCCAATACCTTGAGCTTATGTAACTTAACATAAGTTGAACGCCACCATGCAACGTGTGATTATGTGCGTCAGCGATAATCAAAGGCACCAAATCGTTTTTGTTTCCCAGTATAATCGGATGTTTAGCCTGTTCCTCTAAGTTTGCGTTACGAAGTCGACCGCCCACCCTGAGGACACCATCTTCATCCAGGTAAGGATTCAAGGTTTTAATTTTACTTTCTCCTTTTACAATTTTATTTAATTTTAATCTTTCTATTTCATCTTTAAATTCTTCTTGTTGTACTAATTTAACGCATTTCATTAAAGACTTTTCTAATTCCTCTGTAGTAAAACCTTGTTCCGTGTTTCTTTTAAAATTTAAAAATCTTCGACAATAGGTAATCACTTTTTTTAATTCTCTTAGATTATCGAACTCTTTGAATTGTAACTTTATACTTTCTTCATGTTCTATTTTTAAATTTGATTGTATTTTATCCACTTTTCTTTCTAATTCTGTAGACGTGTTTTCTTGTTTTAATCCTATTTTTGTTTCAGAGAGCCAAGCTGGGCCCTTCCACCACAAATCGGACCTTTTCAGGTCAACTAGCAACATGCCTCGAGACCCAATGTCTGCAGGATTTTCTTCAGATGAGACATGAAACCACTGGCTGTTGTTTACATTTTCAGCGATCTCCACAACCCGGTTCGCTACAAATGTTTTCCATTTGTGGGGATCGCCAGATAACCATGCAAGTACAATTGTTGAATCCGTCCATGCATAGATGTTTGATGCAGGTATTTTCATGGCTTGTTCTATTTGCTTAAGCAACCTCGACAACAACACCGCTCCGCACAGCTCTAATCGTGGTAAGGAAACAGTTCGTAGTGGTGCCACTCTAGTCTTTGCCGCTATCAGTTTTGTTGACACCGAGCCATCTTGCATCTTTATTCGGACATAAGCCACTGCTGCGTATGCGCGCGTGGAGGCGTCGCTGAAGCCATGAACTTCAATCTTGTCTAAATCCATACTCAATGTGCCAAGCCATCGATCAACGTTTACTTCTTTTACTTCTTGAAAGTCTTCACGAAGAGTAAACCATTCGTCCGCCAGCTGTTGGCTTATTTTGTCATCCCAGCCAACCTTTTCCAGCCATAGTTTTTGTATCAGCATTTTAGCTAAGATTAAACTCGGAGCAATCCATCCCAGCGGATCGAACAGTTTTTGCATGTCCGATAGGATTGTTCTTTTTGTGACATTATCTGGCATCACTGGTAAGTTTATTTTATATTGATACTGATCTGTTCCCAGATTCCAAATCAATCCTAGGGCTTGGACAGTTCCATCTAATTTTAAATCGAAGTGTACTCGAGTTGTTCTCCTGTTGGCATCTATAGATTGCATGAACTCGGTAGAATTGGAAGACCATTTTGATAATATGAAGCCACCCTTTTGCAATATATAAGAAACTTCTTGAGCTGTTTGTATTGCTTTCTGTGCAGTGTCATCCCCAGATATCAAATCATCCATGTAGAAGTCTGCCTTGATAATGCGTACAGCCTTTGGATGATTTTGCCGTTCATCTTCAGCCACTTGATGAAGAGTTCTTACTGCTAGATGGGGTGCTGATGCTGTGCCAAACGTGACACGAAGCATTCGGTACTCTTTGATGGGGTCTGACTCTTCTTCTCTCCACAAAAGGCGTTGATAGGTATCGGCGTCTTGTTCTTGTAGTAAGATTTGCAGGTACATCTTTTGTATATCACTTGCATAGCAGACGCAATGTAATCTCGATCTCATAACAATATCTCGAAGGTCATCTTGCAGTTGAGGACCCACAAGCAGTTCATCATTGAGAGAGAGGTGATTCGAGCCTTTAGCTGAAGCATCAAACACGACACGTGTCTTCGACGTTTCCTTTTCGACGCGGACAACGGCGTGATGAGGTAAGTACACCGTTTGGTTTTTCTTAGTTTCTTTTTCAGGTATTTCTTCCATATAATTTGACTTTATATATTCTTGCATGGCCTTTCGGTAATCTTCTTTGAGTGTAGGTGCTTTTCGAAATCTTCTTTCAAGTTGTAATAATCTTTGTCTTGCTATTTCTTTTGTGTTTCCGTTAGGCGATAAAGGATTATCGGTTTTAAAAGGTAAAATTACTATGTATCTTCCTTCCTTTGTTCTTGCATGAGTGTTTTCATATATTGTTTCACATAGTTTTTCTTCTCTTGTTAACTTTCTTTTCTTTTCAGTGTCAATTTCCCAAAGGGATTTCAACAGGTTGTCTACTTCTATTTGCTGATGAAGGACCAGAAAAGATTCTTCTTTTAAATTTGTTTTAATTTCTCCAAACAAGATCCATCCCAGGTTTGTTTCTTGGGCACATGGAGAACCAGGAGGACCTTTGATTAATTTTTGTTGCACGATTTGTGCATACTCTTTGACACCCAGAAGCAAGTCAATGGAACCCGGTTTGTTATAGTCCGGGTCAGCCAGGTTGAGTCCTTCTAGGTGTGGCCAGTGAATGACAGTAACAGCTTTGGAGGGGATTCTCGTGGTCAACTGTTTACTCATGACGTATGCTCGTATGTTAATCTCGAAACTTGGATTCCATCGAGAACCAATCCTAAGTTGGACCACGTGATCGATGCTCGTTCTTGTAGAACCCACCCCAATGATATTTCCTCTTGCTGTTTGCCTGTTTAGTTTGAGCAGTTGAGTCGCCTTCTCGCTGATGAACGAAGCCTGCGAACCTTGGTCCACTAGCGCACGTAGAACAACAGTGTGATTATGTTCGTTTCTCGCTAAAACTGTTGCCGTGGCCAGTAGTGCTATACTTGTACTTTGTTTGGCACTGTGATGCGACGCGATCGTAGTGTTGACTATTTCCTCCTTCTCTTCTACACTAGGTTGTGATGTCTTAGGTTGTTTAGAGTCTTCAGTTTGTCCCGAAGAAGCAGAATATTTATTTTGGTGTAGAAGAGTATGATGACGTCGCTTACATATACGACAGGTCATTTGCAATTTACATTGATATGCAGAATGGCCTGGTACCAAACAATTAAAGCAAAGTTTGTTTGACTTGACGTATTCAGATCTCTCAGCAGGTTGCAGTTTGGTGAAATCCTTACAATGACATAAAGTGTGTTTTTCTTTACAAAGCACGCATGTTCTATCTGCCGACGATGATGCTGTAGTTGCTATAGCAGTCACAAGGTGTGAACGTTCTTTTATTGGTTTGTCACGGGTGCCTGATGCTGACGTTATGAGTTCCAAGGTACGGTATCTTGCTTGCAGAAATTCCTTCAAATCATTCCAAGTAGGTAATTGATCTTCATCACTTGTGCTAGAAGATTGTTCCCACTCTTTGTGAGACTCAGGGTCCATTTTCTGTACCACAAGAAAAATAATTAAAGGATCCCATGAGCTCGTACTTATATTTAAGTTTTGTAAGTTGTTCAAACAATCCGTTGTAACGTCTAATAAATTCTTGATTTGATTTGCAGATTGAGTACTTATTTTCTTCTGATAAAATAACTTCTTTAACACTGAATATATAATCAATCTTTTATTTCCGTACCTTGATTTGAGAACACTCCATGCTTGATTATAATTATTTTGTGTAATTTGAATAGGTTTTAATAATACCTCGGCCTCTCCGGTGACACTGCTCTTCAAATAGTGCAACTTCTGAACATCACTGATTGCTGTGTTTTCATGTACTAACGAAATAAATAGGTCCTTGAATGTAGGCCAATCTTCATAATTCCCACTAAAACTCGGCAATTGTATCCTTGGCAGCCTAACGAGTTGATCATTATTCATACTTTCATACGAGTTGTTTTTCGATGACACTGACGTAGAAGGCGCACGCGCTGCATTTATTGTCAACAAAAGGTCTTGCAAATCGGCCAATAACACAAGATACAAGTCCTCGTAAACAAAGAAATCTTCGTTAACAAAGTAGGGTATAATTTGTTTTTGTTCTTTCGGCGTTATCTTGACTAATTGTTGATGAGTTTCCCTGAATGTTGTCCAATATTGTTCTATACATCTGATTCTTGCATCCACGTAACCTTTTGTCAACCTGGTTTTAGGACATTTCTTCAAGTTCAACTGTGTTTTTTGTAATAACGCAGCTGTGTCTTCCAAAACATTAATTAACTGCTCAGTAGTACTCATCGTTCGTTTTTTTGTTGTCAATATTCATTAATCCCCTCTGGAATGCGGCTGGCTATTGTTCGCGCCGGTCGGCGCGCGGTCGCTCAGTAACTTCGATAACTTATTTATTTGCTTATTATCCGGCTCGATTTTGACCACTATGTTACTTAGGATAAGGTATAGATTTGCTTAGCTGGAATTTGGTTATTTAAAATGCGTGTTTGCTTCAAGATGATTTACTTGCGACTAACTGAGGTGGGGGCATACAGAAGCTAGTAAACACTTAGCGATCACATATAATACATGCATATAGACACAACATATGTAAAAAATTTAGGTTACATTTTTTTACAATTTAAATTACAAAGCAAGTGAATATAACAATATACACTTGCTTTGTAATATAACAAGATAGTGTTCAGTGATTGACGATGTTTTGTTCTTTCATAACATTGGTAGGTAGATCATACATTTTAATTTATAATCAGTAAGGTGGTAAACGGCGCGTAACTCCATTTAAGACACTTATTAAGATTTTTTGTTCGATTTATAACAATTCAACAAAGGTTGAACAGCTCTGCTTAAAAGGCCCTTGTGTATGCAACACTGAAACATGTTGTATTTAATCCCACGCATCCTTTGACTGTAATTGATAATGCCCACACGCAGTATTGTGTTCTTTTAAAATAGAAAGTCATATATTAAAGGAAGATCTCTGCTTTAAGATTGAAGTTCAGATATGTTGCAAATATGCGAATGTCACGCCAATTTCTAGCCATATAAAATAACTAAATCAAACTACATTATTATACAAATACAGAATAGCTACTGATTCTTAATCACCAGTAGTATCACTTGCATATTACAGACTTTTTTTCTCTGTCTGTCTGAATACAATATTCACAGCATGATCACATCACAAGCAAACACAGACTTCAACACATGTGATCGACTTAGTATTGATTTTGTAGGTAATAGTGTTATCAAATATTTGAAAGTAGGTGCGGGTTAATCCACTTGTTTTACCAGTTAGAATTGTTTTAATTTAAAGTTTTTGTACCTCATGTATAAATTTTAACAGTTCACAATATTTCCGCAAAGGAAGCTACCTACGAGTCAATGAAGATAGATGACACTTTCATCGTCCAATATAATTTACAGTGGAAACTGATACTAGGGGCACTATTTTCTACTCGTATCTTGTCTTTTGTTTCGAACAAAGAACTTCTATCAGCGTGGGTACACATTAGTAGTATTCGCGTTAACCACTCTAATCTAATTTGCTTGTTCGAAGTGCATTCGCTCCTTCGACGGTATCTAGTATACTAAACCCAACCTAGTATAGGTACTACTGATGGAATTACTTTATACACTTCTTCAATCTTTTCTTTTTTAGTGTCAATATGACTCCATCGCGCCTGATGCTATTAGTGGAGGCTAAAAATGGGTGGACCAATATTATAATATTGGTGTCCGACAAATGGCTCAGTTTTCATCTGTAATGTCAGATCAGGCGTGAATTAATATAGGATAATACATGGAAATATGTTTGTTGGTTGAAGATACCAGGTCTTCATAATGCGGTAAAGAAATGATGTCCAAATTAACAAATGTTATTTTATATTTAAATGAGATTATCATCATCACATGAAATGTATCTAAGGTATGATTTCGAGCATACGACTTGCATGCAGCATATACACCGTACAACGATACATACATTACTTGTTAAACTTCGATACTAATAAAGGGTACCATTGAGAAACCGCGATGAATTACGCGTATCTGCTGCGTGCGTCTAAAGTTGTCACCTTCGGAATCATACACAGAAACCTAAAATAAAAGCTAGTGGTATACCTGTTATTTAAGTACCCGTATTTGTTTAAGACGATGCATTGGCTACTAGATTGGGTGTAGATGTATATTAGACTAGGTATATTATTTATTGAAGTTGTTAAAAGACTATTTGTTTAAGTGCAATACTCGTTGATAGGTAATAAAACATTACTGAAATAATAAAATATCGTAAATTATATTTCTTTTTATATCGTAAATTATTTTTATCTGTCTGTTATAAATGTTATCTAGTTGTTCTAGTTCTGAACTTGCGTTTATTAATATGAAATATATAATATACTAGGAGTCCGGTCCCGGTTTCGCTCGTTAATAAAATGAAGTATGCGTGATGATGATGATGATGACGACTCGCTTTAGGCTACTTACTGTTCAAAAGATAAATATCCGGATTCCATACAGACAGTACAGTAAAACTTATGGCGTAATGAAATTTTAATGTTACACTGCTTATAACCTCATAACTTTCTTTTACGATACCATTTTGTCTTAGATCTTACAAAACCCCTTTCGTATCATTTGTGCAAATGTTTAGAACCCGCTTGCCAATCAAAGACAGGAAACATTACTGGAAATGAACGGGCTTAGTATATTTAGTGCACTAAAAATAACAGAGAACGAGCGGCCCTTCTACCATTCTACACTTGAACTTGACTCGGGATCAACGACCGAGTGCTCAATGATAACTGTGCCTTTTTAAGTTTAGAAGCTGGGATCATTCATCATCTTCCATATCAAACACTTAAATTAATTTGTATAGACGTACTTGAATGGAATCTATCTACAGAGTAAATTATTAAAATAAACTTTTTAACAGGGCTCGTTAAAATAAACAGACGGTGATCTTTAAGAATTTCATCCGTTATTATTTCCCGGTTTTGGGAAATAATGATGTACATGGTTTGTGAAGTCCTACTGGGTCTATAAAGCCATCTTCAGGACTACACCTGCTGATTGTTTGATGAAGCTCTAACGCGAGCTTTCCTTTTAATTTCACATCTGTGGTGGGACTTGAGCACACGCTTAGCCCCATTTAGGAGGAATACTCCGACCAAGTGATCTATCGGAACACATCTTGGATATTAGAAATTCTCCTAAACATACGTCTTGGGGCAACACTAGTATAATAACTACCTTACCTACTTACCTAGTAAAAGTGCTGAAACTCGTTAAATTTTGACATCAACTAAACCCGAGGTCGTCCTACGAAGATGAGAGCAAAGGCAACACCCACCCTACCTGTCTATTTTTTATTATCACTACAGATTACTTAATGGTCTATAACTGGCACTCGCGAGCCACTAATCCTTTCCATTCATTTTTTCCTTCTTTATTTATCATTCAATAACTACACGCCATCAATGTGGGCTATAAATGACTATGAATTAGTTTAACTAAACAAAAGAAATACAAACAATCTGATAAATCATCGGGCACGGCCCTTTACACCCATGAGATAACGGGTTTTGAACAAATTACCGAATTCTAATTCACTCTGTATCGGCGGGCCTCACTTTGGAAGCACCGCTGCGTTAAGTTATTAATATAATCTAGTTTATTAATATTGATGTTTTTCTTTTGTGAGCTGTGTGGTCTCTGATATCTTTAGAGTACGGGCTTTAGGAACAATCCTCGTGGGTGTCTCTGACAAGTTGCTATCTAAAGCACGGGCGATATTATCTGCTTGATATTACATAATTCATGCAACAATTTGCTTTTCAAACTAGTTATTAGTTGCGACGTGTTTGAGCGTGTAGGAATCGGTATTTGATCTCTCCAGTCGGACTGTAGTTCATGCTAAATACAGTATTAAAGTCCTATTGCAGGTGTGATACTTAGTTCCTTGTTATTTATAGTGGAAGGGACCACGTTCAGATCTTGTCAATTTCATTTTATTTATTTTGACGTGACAACGTCTTATAAATTGGTTTGCCGGGTGACACTTCAAGAAACTGCGTTACGCTCCGCTCACGTTATGCGCTCACAATGAGAGCGAGTGAGAGGCACGCGTCCCTTCCACTCGGGCATGGTTAGCCCGCCTAAGAGCGAGAGAGACAGACATTTTTAAATTGTTACTATTATTTCATCCTTCTTCCTACTATACGAATGAATATTCACATTAAAATTATTTTACCACTCAAAGTCGTTGTCACGTAAAACTTTCGCCCGTATACCGACTTTACTGGCAACCAAATTTTTTTTAAGAGTATTACATGCAATCATCTATCTATATCTATTATTATATAATTTTGAAGTAGCGGTGTCTGGTAATGGGGTTTGTACTGTCATTGGAAATAATACATAGGTACTTGGGTTGGTCAAAAACTGCAGGCGGCCTGCAGGTGGACTTAACGGAGCCGTAAGCAATAGCTAGTATCGTAAACAAAATATTTACCTACCTATACGACTACCATTTCTAGGCAACCCATTGCCTTAAGTTCATTTCCCGTGTTGAGTTACGAAAGTGTTAATAAAACATTCGATGCCGATGTTGAGGCAGCCTGTTTTACACCCGATCGATACGGAACGAATAATTGAAGCTATCCGATACTGTTCCGAAATACTGTTGTGTTTGAAGAAAGTGCATCAACCGTTTATTTTTATAGTAACCCGAGAACGTTCCGTAACCAAAAGAGTGTAGATTTATAAAGCGTTGAACGCTTTTAGTTTACAGCATATTAATGTTTTATATAAATTATTCCACTATTCGAAATGTTATTATAAATTTTAATAACTTACGTTAGAATTCTTCCAGTAACTTTTGGGAACCTAACCTAGGGATAAAAAAGTCACCTATGTCTTTTTTCAACAATATGGCCGGGAATACGACAATATGCTTACGACAATATGCTTACCCAGGTGGGACAACGGCCATGTAATGGTCATTGGTGGGATGGGCCTAACTCTTTAGGGATAAAGGTGTGATTAGAAGCATATCTTATTTTAGACTATTATAAATCTCTACATCTACATGTTTAAACTTGCACAAATAGCATCAGTAGGATTGCATCAAATCAAGTTCAGCCGGTCAAAGGTATTTCTGTGTCGGATAGTAGATACCTCTTCGTTAGCTCCGGTGAGGCGAAGCTTCACGTAAAAAAGCAGTTCTGAGACATGACATAACACACATAACTATAAAATCAATACGTATCGCACCTGCATTACACCTGCTTTATCATTACTCTTTAATATTGAACTAGATCGCAGTGCTATATCGCCTTTGGGTTGTGGAGGTCAGATGGCAGTCGTTTCACGGAAAATGTCGAAGTTCAGCCAAATCTGCAGTTAGACTGGTAAAAGCGGACCCCAGGCTCCAAGTTAAGAGCTTTGGATACGACTGGGATTGACTCTAAGATGAAGAAGAACATTGGACTAGATCGCAGAATCGAATATATTCAAGTTCAGACTGAGAAATAATAAATAAGACTGATAAATATAGCATAGCATGTAAATTCAGTAGAATATATTGTATCACGTGTGTATTGAATGCGATAGTAAATTTCATTTATATTTTAATTTGGAACTTCATTCATAACCGATGTAATGTATGTAATTGACATTTGATCAGAATATTGGTAGGTACAGTTAGTGAAAAAAGTAGTAAAGTAAATAAATGCTGAGTTTTCTGAATATTACAGCGAATTTTATCATTCGTTCTGCACATTCTTTTTTTGGAAGAAACTTCTGCAAGGAATTAGAAAATTTACAAAAAAATATCAATGAAATCTATAAAGTCGTTTTTAAGTTGCAAGTATGGTACGCCTAACAGAAACATGAATACATGTTTATATTATGTGTAATATAGATAATTTCTAAATTTGTTACTGTCAAGCTACTTTTGTCGTTGACTGTACAGTGTCATCGACCTCGAGCCTTACAAAAGTTTAATACGTTCCAATTCACCTTTACACAGATCATTTTATTATGAGTACTTCAACATTTTATACGATAAAATGAGCAAGTCAAACGTATCAAGCCAAGTAATGCTTGGGTTACAATTCTAATTTGATATACTTCAAAATGGATCGATGTTCTTTCATGGAGCATAATGAAATAAACGCGTGACTGATAGAGTTGAATAGTAATTTCTTTACTCGTTAAAGTGGAAGGAACAAAGGGCTGGCACTAATTCACCATGAACATGACTAGAGAGCTGTAAGTGGACGAAGTAGGGCTTTAAAGGGAGCTAGGGATTAAGGATGCGAATGCTTGTGTCCTTTTGCCTGGAGATATGCATTTGAGCGATCACAAGCGTCTGTAGCTTAGTAGTTAAGGAGTCGGCCTTACGGTCGAAAGGGGCCCGGGTTCGAATCCTGGCCATTACACTGCCGACGTGATCCCATTCCTAACATAAGCAGTTTAGCTAAGCTGGAGGAGTTAGAGGGAATATTGATAATTTCGATTCTATTTTTTTTTTTTTTTTTTTATGTGAAAGTGATTGTGTTCAATGATTTTACTTTTCCCTCGAAAGTACTTTTGTAGTTTGGTTCAATCAATCCATCTCGTAGCCTATCACAGTCTACTGCTTGGTTACTGACTGTTTGGTTTGATTTTAATACATGATAATTTTATTTATATCACTTAATTGACAGACAAGCATAAAACCTAGTTGGAAAGCGGTTATCGTGGCCAATGGACGTATGCTGGCGAGGCAATGCTATTTTATCTGGTTTAGTGCTACTGATCTTGTATGCCCTTCTAGAAAAACGCCATATTTATTATTTAAAGCTAATTAGTTTTGAATTAAAACACAATTACTACCATTGTGGTTTTGACATCAATATAAATTAATGAATTAAATTAATTAACTGACTGGGCTGTGACTGTTGTGAGAGATAGTACGCTGTAGCATAGATAGAGAGCCGCCAGAACAAACTCTAAGTGAGCTCTATGCGTCAGAATGATCTTCGTCATCGAATTAGTATTTTCAAAGAATAGCAGTTGTTTTTACACAGCTTTAATTGGTTTCAGATCGATCGATTGCCAGAGCAGTCATTAAACCGTAGAACCCCTAAATGTTACCCTCAAATCAAATGCGTGTGTGACTCACCATAGATGATGTATGGTCTTAATATAATAGGGTCCGACGACCGCTTCCTGTAGGGTGCAATTTCGCCTGAGGTTATTAAATAAAACACAAATTGCCTTGTTCTTGAGAAGTCTGTGGTGTGCTAACTCCATAGATACAATTATTACAAATCAACAACAACGCTTGTAGGTCATATTGATTCAGAACTGTTGTCCCATATAAAGCTAAATCGGAATGAAAACGATTCTGTCAAGGTAAATTTCCGTGCAGCTGATTATGTGTGCTTGAGGAAAACAAACTTACAAACTGTCACATTTGTAAATTGTAACATAACAAGCGAAACGGATCTCGTTCTCGCGACTTAAAAGTATTAAAATCCCGCGATAAAATTTTACAGTTTATAATCTATCTCTGTGCCAAATTTTTACCCAGAACCGTTCTGGTGTTAACAAATATAATGTGGTAACATATTGTAATATAACGTGGTAACAAATATTCACCCACTTCGAATTATTACAGTAAGGTAGAAAGGAGAAGTAGATTTTTGTTGCCGGTTAATTAATTGTTCCTTTCTGGGTACAAATGAGCGTATAACCATTCATAGACAATGTGAAAACTTATTATACGTAGTCCTAAACATTATTATTTGCTGATTCTCAAAATAATACAATGGAGCTGGTGATATTGTCTTTATTAAAGTTATTGTGTGCGCCCGCTGTCATGTCATTACACATCTGACATTCTGACTTTTACGACACATGTCATAAGTAATTGCTTAGGCGCTGTATATCCCTCGAGCTTTTAAGGAAAACTGCTCGTTGAACGGATATGGGCTTTGCAATGTGGTGGTATAAAATTCGTCTTATATATTTTTTGTTGGTGAGCAATTTTGTTGACCTGTTAGTCGACTTAGCTCGGTTTGCCATTTTGCATCATGTAAGTATTGAGCATGTGGGTCCGCGTTTGTGCGTTCTAGAATTGCGTACGAATACTTATACATCATAAGTTATCGATGAATTTCGATGTTAGGTTGTAATGTTAGTGTTCAGCAACTTTTGTCGCTAACTGTACAGGCTACTTTAAATTTTAGCTTAGACATCATATATATCAGATTATAATTATTTTCTCACTGTGCAATGTAAACAAATAAATTTACAGTAATTAGTCGATACATTATCAAAATATTTTTATAAATTATAAATTCAATTAAACGATCATAATTCATAGTACTGGAACGATGAATCATTATTTATTAACAACTCAATCGCAGCGCTGCAGATATTAATCATACTATACGTAATTATAATAGAGAGACGATATTCTTAGCAATCCATGGATTCTCCGTGCGGGTGCCGGGTCCATCGCATTGCTGAGTTGGGTACTCGGGACAGTGCCTGGGACTTGCGTCCCAAGTGTAGGTTTAGAAGGGGCCCCTTTTGTTGATGTACATCAACACTCACCTTCACTACCCAAGTTCCCCTCCCTGCCTAACCAAATTTGATACGAACCTACTAGTGCCGCTTTAGACATTCGTCCTAGTAATGAGCTTATTGTAGCTCTCGATAGGCCTAGATCTTTAAGTAGGTTATAGAGAGATTTAGCTGGTATACCTCTCGCTCCCACTTCTACTGCATACAAATTAACCACGTAACCGTTTTTGATTAATTCGTTTGTGAGATCATAGTATTTATTTTTCTTAAGTATGTGGTCCTTCGGTATATTTGTTTCCCACGGTACAGTAAGTTCCACAAGGACCACATATTTAGTCGTTTTCGAGTAGAGAAATATGTCCGGTCTAGATGACGAAACCCCAACATGCTCCGGAATTTTATAGTGCTTTACATTGTCAATTAGGAGAGTCCAATCTGGGGCAGTATCTAAGATTGAATAAGGTTTGTTCCTGGATTTTATGGATGAACCTTCAGACACAAAGTTGATATGACGTCTGTTAGTAGTCAATCCTTTTTGGGCTCTAGCTACTGCCAGACTCATTGCTTCGCGTATGATGAAAAGCGCCTTATCGTGGCGGCGTGAGTATTGGCCTCTATCGAGGAGCACCCTACATCCTACTAATATGTGCCTAGCCGTCCCTATTGCCTCACCACACGTATAACATTGTTTTTCTGTGGTCTTCCCCCACCTTACCAGATTACTCTGGTCTGGAAGGGTCATCTGAAAGGCGTTAAGATAGAATTTTAACAGGGCCGGCGACCACTCATAAATCAAGGTGCGCCACTTTAAAGCCATCGGTATGCAGAACTCTCCCATTGTCAACCATTCGTTTTGGATTTCCAAATTCATCGCGTGCACTCGATATTTATCATTTTCGTCTTGCTTCAGAAAGGACCTAAGTATATCCTGGTCCCTTTTTGGCTCTCGTACTCCCAACCCCACTTTGTTCGACTGGGCTCCTATCATAAATCGTTTATGGAATATAAGTCTAGATTCAAGCTCGGACGCGTTATTATCTTTCGGGAGTGCCCTGACTGTGTCATCTTGGGATTTACCTAAGATGTGGGCTTTGGTAACTCTAAGGTGTTTATAGAGCTCCGATGGTTTCTTTAATTTCATCCCAAAATTATTCTGATCCCTAAATAAAGCAGAGGGATCAGCAGAGTGCGCTAGTCCAAGCCACGATTTTAGTGATTTTATGACAGTTGCATCTATTTTCGCGAGTAAGGTTCCTATAAATTCTGTAATTTCCTTCAACATTTTTGTTGCTGACTGTACAACACGTACAGAGTGGGCGCAAACTGTATAGGCAAACATAATCCTTAGAAGAAAGTAACAGAAAAATACTCGTTAATATCATTTGTGCAATGGAGTGGCAATATTTTGTTATTCATTGTTGCGTACTGACTATCCCTTGTAATGTATGGGAAGTTATTTTTCTCTTCTAGTGATGATGTGTGGATAAGATAAATGACTATAATATTGATTTGATTTGATTCGATAAGTGTATTCTCAGTATATTAAAGAGGGCTATGAACGTAATATAGAATGAACTTACATGAATATATTGAATATAAAATTAACTGGAACTCAAACAGTTACTTATAACAAATTCTGTGATTGCTGCTCTAGAACCAGAATCGCATGGTTAAGGATGTGAAGATTCAAGTGGGCAGCTTTTTCCAAGTTTTTTCAACAGTGTTCAAGGATAGATAGGTCTTTTTTAGGTGCAGGTATGTGTTTTTTTTTTTTTCAAATTAAAAGGTTTTAATTTTACATACCTTTGATTGAAAAATGAATTTCGTATGATGAATCGCTTCGAATATGCCCAAGGAGTCCGTGCTTGCAGATGTTGCAAAATTTAGTAGCAAAATAAAAGCAGTTTGCCACAGCCATGTACGCACACTTCTACAGTAATCCTTTCATGCAAACGATGTTGATGACGTCATAACATTCGTTCAGTATATATCATAGTTGTTATATTCCATGATTAATGCGTGTGATTTGGCTCGTTACCATGTTTGTTCAGCGTCGACACCCTCAGTCTTTAGATGATGTCATGAGACATTTCTCTACTTAAGTTGTTTTTGTGCTTGATATATTATATACAACGTGTTACATAGATATATGATAAGGAAATTCATTCCGTGTTGGTTCGAAATGAAGTAGAATTGGGCCAGTCCATCTCTTCCAGTGGGTATAATAGAAGGTGACTAAGGGATAGGGCTGGTGTTCATGCGACAGTAAACATACGACCTGGGCCCGCATTCTGCTATTATTTTTTTCATGGTAAAACCACTGCGGTACCACAGACATTGTCACCAATGCTATTCAACTTTAGACTTTACTGTAATACAGTTAAGGTCTAAAATTAAATGACAATCTTGTAAAGTGAGTTTAAAATGTTATAAACTATTTCTCTGTTAATTTTATACCTTAAAACTTCGATCATTAAGTCTTAAATATAATGACATTTTATGCAATGTCAGTGGTATGACTATGGTTTTGTTATGTCATAAAATTAGTAGAATCGGGGGCCTGGAGCTTAGTGGCCGCTTAACAGCAATATTACGTGGGACCGAAAATCATAGTTGGCGATATGTGGGTGTTAAAGCACCTCTGCCTATGCCTTCGGGGATTTACAGGCGTGAGTATATGTATGTGTGTATAAAATCCATTATGTAGCTGTCTACCTAATTTAATTTTTGACGTAGTAACAGGCAATAGACACTAAAAATATTCGCCTTTATTATGAGCCTGTAACAATACCGGAACTGGTACAATTTGTCTTCTACGCTTTAAAATTTTTGAAGATTAAAAGTTGTAAAAAGATTATTGAAAATTTTTTCCAATGGATTCAGTTACTGTACTTCAGTCACACTGATCAAATAGGGGGGGGGGGGGGGGGGAGGGCACATACCAAAGCAGCAAGCAAGCGGCAAGCACATAGCAAATTACTCTACATTTCTACAGAAAATACTTCTTGGGTTATCTTCTACTTTGGTATGTGGTCCCCTAAGGTGTGATTTTTACTGGAGATTGATTGATGACAGATGTCCACTGCTGGACATTGGGAGAGGCCTATGACTGGTGATTATTATTACCGAATCCTGCAATTTAGTCGTCCTAAAGTTGCAACGACATGTACTGGAAAAATCTTCAGGTCACAAGTGTTATTATTTATTTAGATACAGCTTGAAGCCGTGAAGCAGAAGATGTGATATATCGAGTCGAACATATTATCCGTTCGCATTAGGGTAGAGAGAAGTATCGAAGTTACCGCAGTATTATCTTAATAAAGTTTTAAAGAAAATATAACAAACAATACAACGCATTTCCAGTACTCGGATAGCAATTATGAAGTCTCATTGATTGATACACGAACAGGTCCGTGAAACGTTAGACGGTCCGCAATTAGCAACCTGTTGCTTTCAGCTTTCAACTCGAACGATGTTCATCAACACTGCTATTTAACAAAAAAATATAGTTCTCCGATTTCAGAAAACGGATCACCTTTATTCCTCAGTAATCACTACCTTGTCTGACCTAGTAAATGCATCAGGAAAAAATAACGGACAGAAAGAAATGAGAGCGGCGACTTTTTCATTTTATTAAATGGTATTCTATCTAAGGACAAACGGCGGCCGCCATGTGCCAAACATCTGCGCTACCCGATTTTTTACCAACTGCGACTTTTGACCCCACTTCGCTACGATCATTCATGTGGGAATTGGGTTCTATGAAATTTACGAAGCAATTTCAAACTTAATAGTTTTCTCTTAAGGTTTTTATTTGCTTGCGCAAAATGGAATTCGCTTGAAGTGGGTGTTATTCTTATTGCTGTATTAATTACTTTGAATTATTAACGGAATTAAATTGTTGGTGCATAGTGGCAGTGGGGTTTGACTGGAGACTTTCTGTAGTTGTGTGCTAACAAACACAGCCCTGCTACTTAGAAACATATTTCTTAATATTGTTTTATGTACCTTTATGTACTATTAAAAGTGGTTCCTTTAATAAATTACTTTTTCGTAGACTTTGTTTCAAATTAATAACATTTTTATTGCTTATGTCTGTGGATAGTTATTTTATTGCGTCACACACAAATCTGATGTTTCATATTCTTAAATATGGTGACAGATGTTTGCTTTGCCTAGTCGTTCTTATTTTTTCCCATGCTTGATTTGTCAATGGCCTACAATTTACTCAGAGGATAAGCAGAAGAGTTTTAGGCAAAAACATTGCATGAATCTTGTCAAGCCCTTCAAAAGGCTGTCCTTCGTAGCACTTTTATGTGACTAGTCTAAACCTGCAGCTTCGCTCACATGTAAAACTAAAAGTTAACTATAGTGATCCCACAGGAACACATTTTGAAGAGTATTCTAACTGCGTTGGCCTTTTTTTAATATATGACACGTCAATTTGAATTCACTTCGCCTGATGGTAAGCTGAAGGCAAAGTCTCAGGAAAGAGGGTAATAATAATAAAAAAAGGGGGATAATTGGTCATTTAAATATGTTTTATAATAAATGTCCAATTAACAACGCAGTGTACATCGAATTGTACTTGTAATTTGTAAATTGTAGTTTTATGAAACGGGCCCCTGGTCTTGCACTGAATTAGTGCAAGAGCCACGATAAGCACTTTTCGCCAGGTGGGCCGTGTGGTTGTCTACCACCGTGGTATAAAAACGTAACAAATTAGGAATCAAGAATGATTTCTATCTGCAGTGTATGGCCTATCATCCATGTACCTTTGATTTCATAAATGATATTTAGACTGCAACTAAATAAGCTGCTTCTTCAATCTTCAGCCAATTCCATCGACTATGAAAGCTTGCAATGAAAGACGTGTTACTACTCGCTCTTTATCGCCTGCAGAGGTGAAAGTTGATAGCCAGGCCGACTCTTAGGCTTCCTGTATCAAGATAAATTAGTAGTCCTAATAATCCCAGCCTAAAAATAACTATGACTATTTGTTTTGTTATGTCTAGTAGCATAAATGTTTACACAGCGACCGTTGAAAACCAAACGACGTTTTTGACAAATTAAGGTCTTTGCCGCGAGGCATGTACCGTTGAAAAAGTTTGTGAATTGTTTTAAGTCCACTTCTCAATTTAGATATCGTGTTCGTACTTTGTCTCCTGTATTTTTGGTCAAAATACGACCTAAATAACTGTAGGTTTTTGTTTTTTTATAAATAGATTTAGTTCGTTGTTGAAGGTTTTTCGAAATGAAATAAAATTGTGTTTTATTATTTTAAACTACGGACCTATTCGATTCGTGAGATAAACCATAAAACTATTTGAACCCTTTCCTATATATATAAAAAAGATAAATGCATCCTCTGACAAATGCACGCAAAGCCCCAACAAATGTAAGATTTCAATGGATTAATTGTAAATTACCTAGAACCTACTTTAGGAAAGATAGTTCAATCCTACGTTAATTATTATTTATACAATTACTTAATAATTATTTGGAAAGTAATGAAGAAATACTATTAAAATTTGAATAATTCTGCCAATTGACAATAAACGTATAAATTTCGGGCTAATATTATTAACATTAAAACCTCTATAAAGGCATTAATTACTTTCTAAACATTATACGTATTAGGTGTTAATGAGTACTTTCATTTGTATATAATGTGCGCGTAATTTTGTTACTTTGTTAAATTGCTGAGCTTTTACTCATTAAAAGCTTGGTTAGAAACAATTTTTCAACATTCTAATTGGAACACGCAAGCATTTAGGTAATTATTTTACTCGTACAGCCTTGTGAATTTTCGCTGTTGTATCCGCACGAGTCTGTCAGTCAGTACCTATTTGAGGTACCTACTGACAGACAGAAGGTTTTAGGTACCTCAAGTAGGTACCTATTTTGCATAAATGTGTTAACGATCGATACATTTTTAATCGATGCAAAAGTACTAACCACCTTGGTTAAGAAAAATATAGTACGTTTACCATGCATAGATTCCGTAATTAAAGAGATTTTACTAGATTCAACCATAATATCATAACTTTTCAACCGAAATATATAAATCGGAATTGGGCCATTTTGTTTTTGTGTGATGCTTGAAGAAACAATGGATATTTATTTATTATTTCATTGTGATATTAGGGAACAGCGTTACGAGCCGTAACGTTAACGTTCCCAACCTTCAGAAGGACCATTCTCCATACCAAAAACGACATTTCATAGCACAATTTTCAAGAAAGAACATTGATGTCGTGATCGTATTTAACATTAGATCGAGACTAAATTTTCGACAGACTGTGACACTTTTATTTTTTACTATAATCGTGGTCTTTTTTGAAATTTGGGAAATTGAAATTAAATCTTGGCAGAATTTTGAATAGTTTTCTATACAGTCCAGCAAGTACGCGACCGAATAATTCAGCAAGAAAAGCCACCCTAAATTCATCAATCCGTATACCATTCATAACTGTAGCTAACCACACAAAACACGGAAGCCACGCAAATTGGTCCGTACCATCCTCAAATGGGCTCAGTCCACGTCCTCACAGAGCTTCACAGTTTGCTTCGCCACTATTTGTCTCACTCTAATTACTTGAGAGATCTTAATTACAGCCATCCGGGTCGTTTGATTGGGCCCTCGTTGTTTGTGGCCCGGCTAACAGGACAATTGCAACTGCACTTCGTCATCGAAGTCGCGTGATAATAATACCTACTGTTAGTTCACAGAACTGTAAGTGCGAGTTGAATGGAATTTTCAAGCATTTAGGGTGCTATGCATCCTTGTAGCAAACTGTTCGAAAGTAGGAAGGTAGGTATACTATCACACAATAATAATACTGGTGGTAGATATTTAATGGCACAAATTTATCACAAATTTCGACTGGGTGCATACCACCGTGCACTGTTGCGAATAAATCGTCCATAGTAATTCAATGTCGATTGGATAGCGTTCAGGGGTCAGCAAGTGCATAGCCAGGCAGGGGGGATTATGGTCGCAGCACTAGTGGGAACAGTAGGTGTCACGCGGTGCTGCGACAACAATCCTCTTTTGATGAGGCCGTGAAGCTGAGTGCCAGTGTTAACATGGTGCGTGTATGTAATGGTGACCCTCTTTCCTGAGATTTTGCCTTCAGCTTACCATCAGACTAGGTGAAGTCAATGTTATGTGTGCTATATATAAAATAATAAATATGATAATAATAATAAGTCGGCAGTAATTGTTCTGATAGTCGTTGCCGTTAACGGACTTATAGCCAAGAGACTCGACTCGACACCTAAAGAGGCTCGTGTTGGGCAGCTGGATCAAGGGCCTGATACAAAAGGCGGTACTCCTCGCCACGGTATGCATAGTGAGGAAGTTCCTCTCTCTGGAGCCCTGACCATCTGGTGCCCTGTACAAGATGCCGGGGGAGTACTATGTTTTATATCTTAAAATATGTTTTGTATTAGGATATATATTTAAAAAGGTAAATGTATATATTTATTAAATAAAAAAGGGAATAATAATAACAAACTTGCTTCTAATAATTTACCGTTTAAACGCTAAATGAAAAGAAACGGATATGACATTACATGTACCCTATTATGATACACACCGCATTCATTAGCAATATGATAGTGCTTTTTAACTACAGAGCGAAAGTATGCGTTGGTTTCTAATTTCGCTCTATAACAGTATTGACCGCACAATGACGATGAATGCAGTCGTGAACCGACCGTTGAGTTTAATAGACGTCTATTACAACACTATTAGGCCTAACCGAAGCCATAATTTATTAACTCGGAGTATGATTACTGGAAATGACATAGAAGTCGAATGATCATTTACTACGCTCGATTAGATGGTTAGAAAGGTCACACACGGCTTTCTTTTAATAAAAAAAATATTATTGTAAATTAATACTAGATATTTATAAATAACATGATTTCTGATGAAATACTTTCCGAGACGTGGTTTCTGATGGTATACTTAATATCTCGCGGTGTACCTATGGTGAGAACCCTACATAACAGCACATTTTTTTCTTGTTTGAACAAAAATGTTAAAAGATTCATCTATTCTTCATACAACCACCCTCAAAACCTTTCACATTTATAATATACTAGCTTTTGCCCGCGACTCCACCTGCGTGGGTGCCGGTTATCGCTATAATATCGGTTATCGTCATAAATTGTAGCTTATGTGTTATTCTGATGTATATTACTGTAAAGTTTCATTAAAATCCATTCAGTAGTTTTTACGTGAAAGAGAAGCAAATATTCCATACTTACAAACTTACGCGTTTATAATATAAGTAGTATTATATGTATCAGAAATCAAAGGCAAAGAGAAGGATAACATTAATAAAGTGGATGTTAGAATGTTTATTGATACAAATTATATTAGAAGTGATGGAAAACAGTCTCAGCCCTTCTAGAACAGCACAGTTCGTTGTAGCTACCATAACAGTTGTTCGATATGGAAAATATAACGATCAAAGTGATTCGTTTTGAATTATGAATTGTGCGGTCCATCAACTTTAATATGATATGCAATTCGCGTTTCACTTACGTACTTGTGGGATATGATATCATGAGTACTAGTACTTAAGTCTATTATATTTTTGAAATTGCTTTCGTCGTTCTTTATGGTTGAATGATTGAGACAGAAATAAAAATCGTTAGAATTATGTGTCAAAACTACAATTCTGAAATCCTTTAAATTAAAAATAGGCCTATAAAAAACAAATAAAAACTAAAAATGAAATTAAGAAGGTGATCTACGCAAGCAGAACAATAGAGCTGATATTGCCCTAAAAGATAAGCAGAGAAGAAGAAACCATCTTACCATTTTTCGATTCTCTATCAATGCAGATCGTATATCAGCTTAAATGTGATTTATCATTTCAATTCATAGGTGTTTTTTATATCCGGCGCCAAAAAAAGGCCAGTTTACAAAATAGATTAAACTTATTTTTTATTGCTTTTTGTTGCAGAACACAGTCGCTCCGGAACCGATTTAAAAAAAAAATAGGAAACATAAAATACTACAATATCAAAAAAAAAAAAAATTAAAATATATGAATTCAAACTAAACTTCTTACAGCCTAGAATTGTTTTACACAAGGACCCCTATCCCAGCTAAACTTGGGCCAAGTCAGGCCAAGTACTTTCAAAGTGTTGCTTCACGTAAATTTCTTAGTAAATCTATGTACCTACTTACTTGTAAATTCTAAGTAAGTTTTCGTTTGTTATTCTATCATGTGAAGTTCAAAGCTTGTATATATTTGTTATATGAGGGTAGCGCTATAAAGAAATACTTAGCATGTAGGTACAGAATAAGTTTGTTATTACTCTTACCAAATCCTCCTCTCTCAATGTGCGCCATTTCTGCCGATCTTCCGCATTCCGTATCCAGTTTGTCTCAACCACCCTTGGTCTATGTCCAGCAGTAGACTACAACATAACTCAGTAATATTATAAATACCACTAATATTATAAATATGGAACTTTGTGAAAATATTTTGATGAACGGTTGAAAGGATCGGGCTGTTTGGTAAAGAGATTAAAGTCTAGAATAACATATAGGTTACTTTTTATCCGGGGAATAGGTTCTTACTCGTATATTATCATTGCGGGACTGGAATTGTGTTAGTGTAAAATAAATAGAAGGATACGTGACACATAGGTAGAAAAGAATGCGTACTATAAGAGCGTTTTTACATTCATTCGATATCCGATTATATGATACACAAAAAATTCATGATTACTGAAATTTTTCTTTCCTTCCCCTTCCCACACTTCAGAGCAAGTCACTGCCACTGCAGGACAACCTCAAAATCCTCGGTATGGATGTTCGCTGCAAACTGAATAACAAAAACTACATCGAGAGTATCATCAAAACAGCCCCAAGTAAACTTGGAGTCCTGAACAGAGTGAGACAGACGGTTTTTCACGCCGTAGCAACGGTATCTTCTATACAAGACACAAATTCATTCCTGCGTGGAATACTGCTCGCATCCCTGGGATGGATCCGCAAAGTACTTATTAGATGCTCTCGTCAGGTTGCAGCAACATGCGGTCCGCATTATCGGAAATCCTGAGGTCACGAGTACCCTCGAGCCTCTGCAGATGCGTAGAGATGTTGCTTCCTTGGCGGTATTTTACCGTCTCTACCATGGTGAATCCTCTGAAGAGCTATTCCAATTAGTCCCACCCTCTCCTTTCCTATACAGGACAACACGTGCAGGACTTAGATGTCACCCGCATACGGTGCAGAACATTCCTTCAAGAACCAAGCGGTTCGGTGACTCTTTCCTTCGTCGCACCATTAAGACCTGAAATTCCTGGCCAGCTCACGTGTTTCCTTCTTCCTACAGTCCTGGGTACTTTAAGCGGGGCGTGAAAAAACATCTGATGAGGCCGTCAAGCTGAGTACCACCATTGTTAACATGGCACGTGTATATAATGGTGGCCCTCGTTCCTTAGACTTTGCCTTCAGCTCACCATCAGGCGAGGTAAAGTCAAATTGACGTGTCCTATATAAAAAAATATATCAGAAACGTTTTATGTTCTTCAATACATGAGCCTTCCGCCATATTTTATCAATACACTCTCTTCGATCGCTAGTTTTGTCTTAGTCTAGGATTTTCGTTTATCTCGACTATGTAATCAATTAGTACACGTCTATAATTCCATCACAGAAAGTTGGTGAAAATATTCCTGTCCAAAGAAATTGCTTTCAGATATAATTCGTTTTATGAGTTCACAATTTATCTTATTTTAAAAGACTTCAAACGAAAAGAACTTTCTCCATGTTGTTATGTGAGGCGCATTTTTTCTTTTTTTGATTGTGAATGTAAAAATAGATCACTTGTGGCTGTATATAGTCTTATAGTCATGACACGATCTCGGAGAGGTATTGTAGAATGTTTGACTGCTACGCCTGAAGCTGTAGCTTTAATTCCCGCTCAGTGCAAATATTTACATGAATTGTATTTTTGCGTTAGTGTGAGTGTTTCTATGTATAATTGACAGAGCGAGCGAAGCGAACGAGAGTCTCTGTTTCAACAAGGTAGCAGATTTTGCTTTTGTCCGTATCTATGTCGGTTTGTCAGTTCTGGTAAAGAGGGCTCATTTCTTAACCGATTTTAACCAAACTTGGCATACATGTTCTGTGATTTGAAACACAACTTTTGTCGATAGCTTTTTTGATAGGAGGAAAAATGAGGGAGAAGAGGGGGAAAGTTTTATTGTCATCTTATTTATGATATCTTGATGATTTTTAGCTGAAACATCAAAGATATGATACCTGAATGATTGTAGTGAATCAAGCCTCGTAAAGGTAAACTTCGTAATAAAAAAAACAGATGAGGTAAAAGGGGAGAAGTTTGCTGTGGCGTTTTTTAAAGAGCGGATCGTCATTATTTTTTGGTGAAACATCCACGACAGTTCAAATAAGAAGATCTGTATTGTCTTTCTTATTTTTTTATACAAGAAAATGTGGCAAAGTGGGATGCTCGCGAGGTCTACTGTTTACAGAACTATTAGTATTTATAGGTACCTATATTTAGAAAAGTGCCTGGATTTGTTTATCCGCGTTCTAGACCTCATTACAAACTATGCTAAGTTAACGTTAAAAATGTTAACTCTCAAGAAGAAGCGTTGAAAGACTATTAGTCGAAATCAACATTCTAACAAAATGATAATGTAAGTTAGTAAAAGTTGACTTCAATCGAAATGATTAACAAGAGTGCTTTCGGCCATTATATTTTTTTTATCCTAGTCATGACTTGTCCCATATAACAAAACTGTCAACAATATACGAGTAAGCGTGAGTATTAATAGCCATATACAAAAAAATAATGCCCTGAAACCAATATTTAGTCTAAGGAATTAACTATTGTTAATGAACAGTAAGTAAGTCTAAAAACAATCCGCAGTGGGGTTTGTGGCGCCGTTCCTTCCCCACCAGCGCCTTGTAAGCGGTGGTAAACTTAGCTTAAGTAAAACTATTATTGACATCAAAAAGCTACAATTCATTGTTCAATTGAGAATAAATGACTATGACTATTTATGAATGGGGCCTACCGAGACCATTGGGCTAAGGCAACCTCAGTCAGTACATCTGCTGATGGACGGATAAGACTGGCACAGGCTTTTCTTTCATGGTTTATGGTGAAAGAGCAGAAAGGCAATGGAAAGAGAAGGAATACATAGATCCCGGGCGCTCGGACGTTACAGGGAATAACGCTCAGACGATGATGAAAATGAATTAGTAAATTACATGATATTTTCTAAAGTTTACGCGAATATTACTCATTGAAATAAAACCACTTTTTAACAGATTCATGATGACTATCTTCGTTGGCGGCCAGTTCTTACCATCTGTCAAGTGCCAACTACCTCTACAAGATGCAGGAGTCTATAAAATAGACTGTGTCTGTGGGCTCTCAAATATTGATCAAACCAAGCGAAGCATTGGCACTCGCGTAAAAGAACACATAGCTGACATATAACACCAACGCTCTATAAAGTCAGCTGTATGTGAACACGCGCAAAAAGGTACCAACCATTATTTAAGGTTTGATAAACTAAAGGTACTCGCTGAAGAGCATGTATATTATATAAACCAAAAATGATCCACGAGGCTTTATATTGAAACTAAAAAACATCCAAATTTTAATAGAGAAGATGGTTGGAGCGTGCCAACAGCCTGAGATCCAGTCATCCATTTAACCAAACCTAGTAAACAGCAAAATATAGCAAGACTTAACGACACAGTGAGCTCAGTCTGCGTAAATAGTAACACCAACTATTCATCATGATTTGGGTACTTTGAGATAACTTACACTTCAAACTATATGACAACTACCATCCTTAGTTAAACCGCGAACAAGGCTGCTGAAAAGTAACAAATATCTAACAAATAAATTCGTTAAAAAGTGGTTTTATTTCAATGAGTAAATTACTTTATTGCAGTTCACTGGTGTCTAATGGCCTCTATAGACACAAATCTCATTGTGTGCCCTAGTACCCTATCTACTGCCTTCCGCATGCAGTATATTCCAACTATCAACCTTATGTATGTAACCTTACCTGCGTAAAATGTACGAGTATAAATATTAAGAGTTCATACACGTAAACTCCAGACCATTCATGATCACGAGAGTACTTTAAAAATACTTACGAAGCCTGACAAATGAAAATCTGTTCCCAACATCCAACAAATTAAAAACTAACAATGATACAGCTATACATATTTAATTTACAACCGTATACATTTCATACGATTCCAATATCCCAGAGGATAGTCGGCGTACAAAGGCCTTAGAAACGCTTCTCGTGAAAAAGTGCTACGTCAGCGAAAAAAATCACAATGAAAGGGCTCACAATACATCCCGGCAGTTGCGGACTGATCAGTGCGGTCTCCAAATAACAAATGAATTGAGGAAATCCACCTCCCTGTTCCATGGTTATGTGGTCTCGTGTTATGACTGCGAATGTTTCATATCAATGCTTTGATGAATTATGATCGAAACAGTACGTGTGTAGTCAGTGGAACACAATCTTTATATGGGATCATGTGCAGACTCTATTGTTTTGCTTTGATTTATTAGTTACCCAGGAAATCTGTTACGCGTAGACCTATGAACGGATTGTATTAAAATTTGGCATAGAGATAGCTGATAACCTGAGGTTGGGTGGTTTGATACCGTAGAGGGTGACAGCGTGCTAATGGTCTCACTACCATGGATGTTCAAAACATTACAAAGTGAAGGAGTAGAAGTCGGAAACTGGACTCCGAGGTGTTGGGGTTTGAAACGGATGTAAGGATATTGACGAAAGCTGACAATTTGAGGTAGAAAATAGGATACATACTTTTTATTGAACATTTGTGAATGTTGCAAGAGAATCACAATATCAGTTGTTGATTGTCAAAACGAGTTCAACGGACATTAGAAAAAGGAAACAAGAAAGAAAATCTATATTTAAATTAATGAAACATCCACCAAGATTGCTCAGGAAAGAGTGCGGGGTCCAATCCGAATGGCCGCACACTTTTGCTTTCTCTATCGGCTCGCGAAAGGGTATTCAGAAAATTTAATTTCCGCAGACAGATCGAACAATTTCGCTCCAATGTGGTGTTCGAGGTCCGTAATTGGGTCAACCTGACCGACAATAGACTGACAATGTTATTATTAGTAAGTAGATTTCTTATTCATTCGCTAGATTATATTAGACAGCGACTTCGAGCAATCATAATAAGTTGGTGAAAATTATCGTTTTGTGTTCGCAGAAAATGAGTTTTCAAATTGGATTCTCGAAGAATCTGATTTATTTACGATATAATGATGGGTTTTTTAGTCAAATTAGTCATAAATGATTTTTGTTCGTGCATGCCCTCTTTCCTGAGACTTTGCCTTCAGCTCATCATCAGGCGAGGTAAAGTAAAATTTACGTATACTAAATAAAAATAAATAAAAAACTGAACAAATGATACAACTCGAAGTTCAAATGTGACAGTATTACGAGGGGCGGTCTCATCATTGACTGCGATTTCTTAAAGATACCCTTCGTATGGACTACATTGTAAGACATGGGTAATTTGTTGTGTACGTTGATTACAAAGTTTCTAGATCATTATCACTGAAGCTATAAGTGTACAGACTCAAGTTAACGGTATTTCCTAGTCGACTTTCTTTGCAGGTTATAATAAGCGCACCCGGGACTCTAAAGTTTAGCTATTAAAAAATCTATAATCGTTATGATTATATTATAATATTGATATTAGGAACAAACAAGAGTTGATCTTATAAATTAAAACAATAATTTCTGATAAATAAAAATTCAGTATTATATGTATAATAAATAATAAGTAATACGTCCCATTTTAGCAACTAATGGGTGTAAGCAGCGAAGGAAGGAATCTAATCAGCACTTCAATTTACACAAATCGCTCCAGCCACTCAAACGTGTGAACCAAAAATGTCTTCGTTAATCTAACCAATAGATTATTCTGGCGGGTTAATAAAGACTGGCAGACCTTTCGACCGGTACACACGGTAGCACACAGTGGCCAAAAGCTTAATCTACAGTGAAACTAATTTATTTACCTACGATATAAATCTTCGTATTCGTTTGTTGTTGGAATAAGAGTCCTTTGAGATTTGTGGAAGCTTATAGTAAATTTGATTTCAGAGGCGACATGGACGTCAATTTTGAATGGAATTTTCAACTACTGGACTGGTTTGAAACTACGTTTCGATTTCAATTAGGTCAAAGACGTAAACTGAGGGTATTTTCATAGCTTCTTTGCAGTGTATTGATGTGATTATATGCCTGCTATGTATCTATAATACGGGTTGAATAATTTATGTATAAACTAGCTTCTATGTACATTGTATATACTTATCGATTTCAGGATTTTATTTCTTATCATGAAGCTTTTAACCAGCTATTACCCGGGTTCCTCTAAAACTAGGCCATATGATTACTTAGCATAGGATGTTTGGATTGCTGAATCTCTTTTTGATCATCGACTCTGGTTGGGCTGTCTCCCTGACTCTACCGACTTACCTTATGAACAAATCCTAAATTTGGTTTTTAGATTTCATACATGAAACATTAAAAGTAAATTATATTTTATGGGATTTAGTGACCTGGAGAAATAGGTATGTAAGTATAACTAAAGTACGTAATAAACATGTAGCTACCGAATATTTGTATTATTACGTAATTAATGTCAGAAAACTGTTTGTAAAAAATATTCTAGACATTTTATTTATTTATGCATCTTTTTCATAATTTACGATGAAGAATATCCATTGTATTGTAACTTGTCACAGCTCTTTTCATTAATTACATTTAACGTCATAAATAAAATTAATGAATATAATTATAATTCAGCATAAAACTTTACATAAAATGAATGATAGCAAAGAATATACAAAGTTGGTAGACGATATTTTATCCCTTTAAAGAGTCTTTTAATTGCGACTACTTGGCCCGTAAATAAAATTACATAGACCTATCACGATCCATTCACAGTTTTATAAAGTTTAATTTTGTTAAAGCTGAGTTAAGAGCCAATAAATCAAACGGAGATTAAAGGATTCGATCGTTTTGAAGGTCTCGAGCGATGTAGGCTAAGACCCAGCACTATCAACTTTCGATATCCGTGTATGGAAATTGTTTTCTTTATTCTGATATTTTTAAATTTAATTTATTTTTCGCTGTTTTTCTTTATAATGTTATAATCATTATTACCTTAACGAACTCTGTTACTTCGAACGAACAGTTTCCTGTTTTTTAATAATAATGTATATTATAGTCCTTAAAGTAAAATTCAACACAATCCACTTGGCTTTAGATAATATTTCATTGAGTTAAATAAATATTTATTTGTATTCTAACATAAAACTGTCTATCAAAGAATCAAAGAGTCAATTTCGTTTATTCAGTTTAGGCACATAAAGAGCACATATGAACGTCAAAATTTTACAATCATGTCAAGAAATTACTAATATAATATTAAATAAAGTAAATAAATCATTTGAAAATGATTCTTTCGCTGGTTCGGTAAGTTGGTTCTATTGAGAAGAGACCAGCAAGAAACTCAGTGAACAATATTATAGTTTCTTTTTTAAAACAATTTGTTTTTTTTTTTTTCATAGGTTTATATTGTGCGAGCAAGTAAAAAGATTAGGATGACCATGCATTTTTATTAAGGTATTCGTTTACTTTGTAATATCCTTTTTTCATTAAAGTCTTTTTTACTTCGATAATAACTATGTTAGACATAAAGGCATCATAACATTGAATTGCAATGAACTGAAATTAGAATCATTTTTATAAATTGGTAAATACATGATAGATTTTGCATTAATACCTTTTTATTAGTATATTGAAACCAACATCGCCATTCGAGACATCATCAATCGCAGAAGTAATGAGGAAATAAGCTGTAATGACTGAATAAAGCTGTCATTCTCAAATTGTTAAAGCACATCAATGATAAAAACAGAAGAACCGATAAAAACAAAGCGGAATAATGCCAATCCTGATCGTTCATTAATTAAAACATTCAGAAACTGACATTATTCAATCCAGTTATCAAAAACTGCAGAGCGAATGAATGCAAAGTTTTACGAAAATGAAGTTATAAAACTTATGTTATTGAATCTGATCATAGAAATACTTTAGAGCTTAAAGCTAATGTTTAAGCGACTATTTGAAACATCAAGAATTTATTAGGATATTTTCAGGTTTTTGAGGACGTGATTATTTTGTCATGAAGGGCTTTTGAAAATTCTTTGTTTCTCGACAACATTAATCATCTTAAATATAATATATATATATATATTGAGGGTAAAAATTAAAAAAAAATGCCCCTAATATTTATACCTCGATACTTATCATATTATGATAAATTATTATTTTAGGTAGCTTTTGGGCCACAGAAGACTTCGGTATGTTTATAAAAGTTTGATATTCGTTATATTTATACAGAAAGCAAAACATACAAAAAAATATTTATCTAAGTACATAATATATGAAACGTTTATCAGCTTTTTTTTAAAGCAAATACTCCAGAGCCAAAAGTATCTCAGTTTCCTAGCAATAACCCTTACAATGTGAAAAGTTAGTCATACAATGAAGTTATTGTGGAGCTGGTAAACACAGGACGGCAGACGGGTGCCGCCACGCTCGGCTGGGCCCCCTCCGTTGTTCAGTGGGGACACACGGGGGCCCCGTTTAGACTGCAATCGCCTTTATCTTTTTGTTTTTATTGGCGTTGTTATTATTAACGTAAGTGTTATTTTGTAAATAATTAATTAAAATATTCAATAATTAGTAATTAGAGGCCTAAGCTAAATGTAAGACTTAGGTCCTTACGAGAGATATGTCATAGTATGGGGCTTTTGCGCACGTTAAAAAAATAATAAATCTTGTATTCCAGACCTTTGACAGATTTCTGAGTACTAGTTATAAAGATTCAGGATTGAGTATCGGTTTAGAATACGTGCCTAAGTGTAAATTTTTTGGTTATAACGATACTTACTTAGTATTTACTTGAGAAATACAAAGACTTGGTCTTTTAACCGACTTCAAAAAACGAGGAGATTCTCAATTAGATCGCAAATTTTTTTAAGTATGTTTGTTACACAATATCAAAGCCAGTTATGAACGGAATTTTATTATTCTTGCGGCGTTGGATAGGGTATCCTATCAGAGTGGTCTCATATCCCAGAAGTCCAGATCTGATGCTGAGATCCTAGAGTAATCGAGGGAATGTCTCAAAATTACAGAAAAATACGCCTACTTAGTTTGTAAGCAATCATTTGTATAATGTCGTTTCGTTTCTATTAAAAACAAATGACCAGGCGCTTTCTATTAAAATTTCAGTATAGTAAAAATTCATAAAATACAACCTATTAATGACATTTTAGAGCACATAGGTATATATGTTGAGTCGTTATGCACAATCAAGTCATCATACGTAAATTGATGGCATTATAGCAGGTCAGACACAGCAACCAAAATTGGCAACGACTTCTTACAGACTGAAAATCTTTAAATTCTCTCTCAAAATTCTGTTATTTTAAACTATTTTTACCGATTTGGTTTTGATGTCGGTTTTTTTTTTAAATTATACTCGCCATTGTTCAATAGTTACCGCTTTTCACGTAAATGGAGTATCGCAGGGATCATTACATCGAAAGTTAGAAAAGAAAAGAAAAATATCACCTATAGCTATTAAAATACTATAATAATTGCCACACTGTACCTATATAGTTTTAATAATATTTGCACCAGGCATAATATCATTCTCATATCATATTATAACAAAATAAATTATATCATAAGGGGAACAGCTCAAAAAATTGTTCGCATTTTCATTATCCGATATGTGCCGACAGTGGCGTACACAATATTACATTGTGTAACTTCAAACCCTTGTTGTATAAACGCCGCTTTCGTAAATATCTACCTCAGACTAGCGGTTATGCTTTTTAAAAATTCGTGCTGTACTCGCAGAATACACTTAATCGGATCATGAGATTGTGTTTAGGGAAATGAAGGTATGATCTGCGTACAAAAATACCGTCTTCTTATCTGTTACGGCAGAATTTATTCATTCAATTTCGTCGCAACACGAGAAAGTATTTTAGAAACTTAAATATATCGACATCGTCGTCCGATTCGTCAAACGGTACAGTTTGTCGTACACGCTATCTTTGGCAAATTGATAGCAGTTACAAAAGAGTTCTTTTACAAAATCTTTTCCCGTTGGTGGGCCTGTCAAGTCTACAACACAATGCCACCGCTCGACGCCTATAGTCCTTTTGAATTGTTCCTCTTCTGACGTATTTGAAGTTTGATAACAAATGGTTTCGATCAACGATACGGTTACAAAAAAGCAAAGAAATAAAAAGAGTTTAGGCAAAGTTAGAGTTTAATTTCCGTTACGTTGCCGGCTGCACGAATATTTTTGGTAAATATTTCATTTTCGGATAAAAAGGAACTTTTTAATTGACTCTCAAGAAATGAAGACTTACAGATCCATGATTGAATGGTAACACTTTTGCGGCATCTCGCATTAATACAGTATCTTTAATGTTGATGGGCGGTGTGGGTGAAGCTCTTCAGACAAAGAAGTGTAAATATGTGGGGGTGTGAGGCGGGAAGGTCGGGAGGTCACGTCCGGCGACAGAGGACTGGCTTCATGCCTCGATGCCTTCGCCGCTGACGTTGGCAGCTTTCTCTGCTCAATAATATTCAGACAAGTTAATCCTGTTTACTCATTCTTAAACCACATTGCACTACGAGTATGTACAGTACGAACATATATATGCCTTTATTCTACGTACATATGTCAGCGTTACTTAATGTCTATAAGTTAGTACGGAATAAAAGGTCGAAATGACATCTTGCCCTTTGAACTTTCTCATACGACCTTGATGTAAAATTAATCAAAAGCGGGCTCTTAGTCTGAGTGGTTAAGTATTCAGACTCGTGCAGTGAGTCATGTAGACTTAGTACGTTTACGTCTATATTGTATCTTTTTTTTAAATACATTAATTTTATTACAGTAATGAGACTTTTAGGCATTCAAAGAGTATGAGTAATGGTTCGATTCGAAATAATGTGCGTTCGATTCTCAGAAGCTTCAACTGTTTGTTCGACATGTTCTCCTTATATACTTAATCATACCGCATAACTTTTTGGATGTATTAACTTCCAGGGTTTACAGTTTATCAACTTTATATTTAAAACAGCTATTTGTGTTAGTTTAACAATTATAAAAACTGATGATGCTGCAGTGGTAGCTAGCAAGGAGTTCATTAAAATAGACATGATTAAGACAAGACTTGATTAATGTTGGGCCACTAAAATGAAAAGTAATCGTCATCATGTTAGTTTGGTTGTATCCTAGAGTTTCAGCATGAAGCCAGGGTCCACTTACATCTTCTCCGTTATATTTGGCTTTTATAATGTATGGGTGAGAGCCGCCTGACCCCTAGCCCCGAAAGTCTGCGTCATAGCCTCGACCATAAATCAATACACTGGCTTGCAGGTGGAGTTAGCTCCTACGTTTTATCTATACTAATATTGTAAAGCTGAAAAGTTTGTTTATTTGTTTGAACGCGCTAATTTCGAGAACAACTAGTGCGAATTAAAAAAATATTTTTCTGTTGAACAGTAAGTTTCAGTCCTCAAGGGAGCGGAGCAGTAATCGTAAATATCAAACAAATCCGACAGTTTCCCATGCATTAAGGCTTATGTAGATAGGATAGGGGGTTTCGAAGTATACCACGGGCGAATGCGGGGCGAGTCGTATAGTATAAATATAAATTTAATCTGTGCAATACAGAAAGAACTAGACCATAACGTAAAAATACTTTTTATATAGAAAATGTATACGACAACGCGAAAACAAAAAAGTTTCAAGGTTTCGGTTTCCCTCTGTTAACGAATTTCCAACTTCCATTTTTTATACGAACATACTTATAATTTCGTTAGACTGTCGAGTTGTATTCTCCATTAATCCCGCCTACTATTATTTAAAGTATATTTATGTAACAGATGTTGCCAAGTTTTTTTCTTTGTGGTTTGAATTATTTAATTTCGCCCAGTGGATTTTTTTTTCTATGTTAAGTATAAAGAGAAATATGTTACAGATAGATTGGCAACTTATGTTTTAAGTTTTTGTAGTGTAACACTGGGAGATATCGATATTCGTACAATTTGGTATTATTGGGATATATATAAGAAGCATAAAAATAGATTTTAACCTATCTAGCAGAAAGCTGACTTATACGACGGACTTGCCCATACTTATATGGGCAAGTCCGTCTATTGACTGCGCTGAGGTGCAGTCCAAAAGATAATATGGACTTCTATTTTAGACGCTGTCCTGAGATTATAACTCCTTTACGTTATGAATTAAATTTTTAAGCAGCTATATATTGAAATTGATTTAAATAGAAACATTTTAATCGCTCTAGGCGGGGTTTGCGGGAGAGGTCTGGTAGCTTAGCGGTCAAAGCATTGCCTCTGTAGGGCAAAGATCTCCCCGCCTAGATCGAGTAAATTTTTTCTACTGAAATCGATTCTTTACGTTAATTCATATTCAACGACATCCAAATAGATCAATAAAATACGTTGAATTTTAAACACCCGTGGCGGTTTCTTGAACCTTGAAGATAAAATTTGAATAATACCTTATGGACGGAAGTCAGCTCATCATATCCGGCGATCTTTTGGCCATAATGTGTGAATAGTGAATACTGATTAAGAGACACCTAGTAAGGATATAAAGGGCGCCGAAGCAAGGGGCGCCGTGGTACGTGCGAGCGAGATTACCGAAAGACCGGCTAGAGGGACGTTTTTGTACAGATAAAATTCTATACCTATGAATGTTGAAATATGTTTTGCCTATGTGACAAAACTTTTTTAATGAAACGTAATAATAACCGTTCTGAATATAGGTAGGTATACTATTAAATAAATAAATAAATTTTGAAGAAGTACCTAAGTTACTTCTACAATTTTTTCTGAATGATCGGCTAAATTAACAATCGACGATTTTACTGTTAATGATAATATCTCTTCGCACTATCCCTAAAACTATCGCTTCCCGCTATTTGTATAACTATTACTTCCCGCTATAGGTACCTATATTCTTCCTCTATATGGCGGCGATGTTTATCTAAAAGTTCATTCAGCGTTTGATGCAAATCCCTACAGCGCAGCAGTTGCTAAGTAAAGAAGTCACTAACTGCTAGTAAAAACTATGAAAGATGTCGTTGTTTTCATCTCGCTCTGAGTTGTTTCAGCTTTATGATTTCTATGTGTATTAAGTAAATGTTGTTTAACAAATGGTTGTTAAGTATATTTTCGTATCAAGGCATTATACTTATATAATAAGATTAGATTTCTATATAGCACAAGAATGGGAGGGGGTAATCTTAAAGGATGTTTTGGTGATATTGTCATTCGTATTTAGTCATGGAATACATTACAAATAATTTTATAGTTGAAAAGTTTAGAGGTTAGATTAAAACTTCATCCGTTTTAAACTTGAAATCAATTACAAATAAAGTATCTTCAATCTCATATCAACCCAGTTAATCCAACGTAAATACTGCTTTACGGCTGGCTGAGAATCATTTTTGAATACGTTATATGAAGCAAAGAATCAGACGAATGTCAATTCAAAAAACATACAGAATAAATAGGACAGTGACTGACAACTTAAGTAAAGTACAACGTACATCATTTACAGACATATATTTCGTGTTACAATGAAGGAATCCGACTCCATAGCTTGTCGTTTCCATCGATTTAATTTTTTCACATTGTCCGAGTTATCTCGAGAACGTTTCGATGGCAACTGGGACGAGAATTACGTGACTCTTTGTAAGGGAATGTCTTATATATCTCGATTGGTAGCGTTCGGCGCAATTGAAAATCCGTGAAGTAATAAATCCACTACGGTTCACTAGAAAACGATCCAATTGCTAACGATATCGTGGTGATTCACGCGTCTCTGAAAGATATTCTTGCAATAGTAACTTCATGGTATCTACTAAACCTTCTTCTCTAAGACTTTGCCTTCAGCATACCATCAGGCGAGGTCAATTCAAATTGACGTGTCTCATTTATTTAAAAAAATTTACTAAAGTATAAACTAATAGTTTTGATCTATAAAACTGATTGAAAAGCTGTTTTTGAAAGGGGACTAAATTAAGCAACAAAATTTATCAATTTTAAGTAGGAGCATTTTGTAAAGATGCAAGTATATAATATAGGAAAGTATTTGTCGATTTCTTAGATTGACAGTCAGCCTATAAAGAAATAAAAGCTTCGATTAAAAATACGAATTGATATCCTTAACGATAAAATTGTACGTGATACGAAGACGTCTCGCGCTATCGGCAACTTGACAGTGACTGATCGCCGGCTGGCCCCGACACCCCCCACCCTATCGCCCACTGCAGCCTCCACGGTCTTGATCCAACGTCACTTCGAAATTCACTTTGTTAAAAGAACATAGGTACGTATTCTTTGCAAGCTTTTATATTTCAACTCAGATGTTATGATCTATTTGAACATTGATTTTATTTCTACCTTTTTAATTCCAGTTATAAAGTGGTTTAAATTGAAATTTAACCGAGTTAACAAGAAATTTCGTGTTTCTATTGAATCATTTTATGGCTTTCCAAAAATTGTGAAAATGGGTACCTTTTTGCGAAAGTTTTCCTGTTCAAGTCAAGTCCGTGGAACCTTTGGTCACGTGTACTCTCATCGTGACAAGCAAGTATCCCTTCCTCCTTTCATTCTCATATTTCGAACTTCCTGCCTCATTCCCAGAAGCACCGTAGAAATTTCGAAAGATATACAATGAAAAGTTTCTTAATTTAACATATTTACCTGTTTGAAAAGTAACATCAAAAGAGTAAGTATTATTGAATTTGCAAGAGTCTTTTCCGGAGAAAATGTTTATTCCTATGTACGATATTTTGTTGTAACTTTCGCTCGGGGCTTCAGCAAGTAGCTAGGATAAATAATATTATTTTTAAATAGGCAGCATGGTTTCCATATTAACAAAAGCCCCTGAAAATAAGAAAGTTTTATCGTCGTAAGGAACAAAACCAAAGAGTGGGCAGTCAGAAGTTGGAGGAATCGCTATAGTGTTACAGCTTTCCTCAGAGAACACAGTAAATATTGCGAAAATTTCATCAAATATTGTTGATAACGTAATCTCGATGTTAACGTAACTCGTAACTATAGATTTCAGAAAATGACATTGATTTATACGTGTGAAGTTTTGATTCAAATTTCGAATTGAATTGTTTGATAAACCGACACCGCCATAGTTAAATTTTCAAGACGTCAGATGAGGTGTTTTACTAACTTCCGCGAAAATTCCCATTGAAGTGTTTGATTTGTTGTCTAAACCATTAAAATTCCAAGATACAGTATCAGCTCAGTTTGCGTATTATTGACGTAGACTTACTTAGCAGGAGTTTAGCAATCGGTGTAAGTTTATGTTTGGTTCATGTTGCTACATCGAAGTTTACTTAATTGTTTACCAGTGTAAGCCGAACTTATGTGAGTCATAACCGTGTTTACTGTAAGGCGGATATAACGGAAATGAAAGAGAATGTATGAATCTGGGTGGTTTTTATTAACAAAGTTAAATGGAACTTTCAAAGAACGCATTTATGTATAGCGGTATGAAGACTTTGCTTTCGCGGGTATACTGGTGCAGTTGCTGCTGATACTAGTAGAGTGCTACCATAGCCAATGATGCGGGAAATCTCTCACTGAGGACGGTGTTTTATTCCACTGCCCGTAAAAGGCAATCGACAGATGTTCTGCAAGGGTTTCAGGGTATTTCCTTTGTAGGCTCTTAGCAATAAACTTTAAAATCAAAACAGGCATGCTTTAAGGCATGCCTACTTTTTTACTAAATATTCTTTAAGTGTAGAGAACTACGAAGGGTCTACATGTCAGAAGAAATACGTTTGTACGAAATAACTGTTGTAATAATGACGTTATAATTTTATCGCCAAAATATTACCAATTGAAAAATATCTCAACAGATTCTCTTACACATTGAACATTTGAATATTTTTGACTTCTAGAAACTCTTGTGGCTGTATATTAATGAAAGAACCTTTTGTTTCAGGTACATGCAAATAATTAACTCCATAACGGTGCCTTCATTACGAAGTAAGCGTTTGTTGATTTTATTATTCAACGACTTTAATTGGATAACTCGATGGGGCTGAACAAAATTGGGATAAAAATGGTACTTGTACGCTCTTTCCTCGTTTTTGTATTTTTTATGTGTACCTAATTTTGAAGGTATTTTTCGACAAATGGTAGCGGTAAAGCGTATTTCAAAATTATTTAAAGAATATTTAAAACTTTAAAAATGTTTTTTACTTGTTTTTAGGTTGGATATTTCGAACAATATGGTCTGCGATTAAAGTGAAAAAAAAGTGAAGTTATTTGGTTACTACGTTTTAGTCAACGAAATTAATAAAATTGTGCAAAACGTGCGTTTTCAGTTTATAATAATAATAATAAATAAATATTCCACAACATTTCACACAACGCTATCTAGACCCATGGTAAGCATAGCTTAACTAGCTTGTGTTATGGAATCTAGAATGCGGATAAACATACTTAGATACGTTCTTTTTTTTTTTTTGTAGAAACACCCAGACCAATGCAAATATACATATTCATGCATACAAATATTTGCACTGAGCGGGAATCGAACCCGCGCCTCCTGCGT
The DNA here is from genome assembly GCA_949126895.1 of Eilema caniola. Taxonomy (NCBI): domain Eukaryota; kingdom Metazoa; phylum Arthropoda; class Insecta; order Lepidoptera; family Erebidae; genus Eilema; species Eilema caniola. The sequence continues at coordinate 9,040,479 of OX421478.1, forward strand.
AGCGGCCGCGTTCACTACCGCTACGCCACGGAGGCTGTCTGTTAAAGAGATTTTCTATAGTAAAGCACAGTCAGACTAGAACTCTGACTATGTATTTTTTTATCTGTATTGATGGAAAGTATGTATTCTAAAAAAATGAGAAACAGTTATTACGTTAAGCGTTTCGAAATTTGATGGCAAAAAATACGTACTTATGTAAATAAATAGTGCTTATTTCTCAGTGGAGCCACTAAACCGCAGCGCAGTCTGTCAGACAAAGGCCTCCAGTGGGCTTACAGACCGAAGCTTACTGACTCCTTGCATAATGTCAATAGTCTGGGCCCTCAGGACGAAGTCTGTAGGTACACCTATTGTTTAAGTTTTGCGAGACTTCGTATATATTTATAAGACTCTTCAGATGGTTGTGAAATCGCTTTGCGTATATGTTTGAGTCTAAAATTGTGTTTTCGGCGGTGTCTATATTTTGTTATAATAAATTTAAGATATTCTTCGATAAAGTAAGAGTGCCTTAACTAGCTATAGTAGTTAAAAAGATAATGTTCTAGAATAAAATCTTATTATCCATTATAATAAAATAACAATATTTAATTGATAAAACTTCTCACGCCTGTCGTTATATTTATACTTTACTTCCAAGAGTGTCCTAAATATATCAACCTTTTCATAACACTCTGTAGGCCTTTAAAAACATTAGAATCCGAGAGCTGGTACGACCTTGTGCTGTGTAGGTGGGTAATGGGGCTAAATTAACCTATAAGTTTTTAAAAATCTTAAAAAAATCCAAAAACCTTGTGTGAGGTAAAATGCAATTGTTTTAATGTTTTAGTTAACAGTGGCATTTCGGTATCGATCTAGTTTTGTTTGTTTTATCTTCTGTAGATATATTGTAAGGATCTGCTGTGTAGTTATGATCAATAAATTTATTAGATCGAATAGGTACTCTATCGATCGTATAGTTTCTTAATCGAATCTCCATGTACAGTCTTCGCTGAAACTATTGAACGTTTTGCAACTAATGCTTTAATATGAATATGAGCAAACAGGTACGTCAGATTCTAGTCAAATACAGATTGGTCAGAGTTTGATTACATTTTTTTTCTAACACTGTATTTCTGGCTGTATTTGAAATGTGGTGGTAGGATCAGCCTTTTCTACTCTGCTATTTTCTATCCTTACCCACGCTTTCAACCACTATACATTTTCACATTCTGCACTATAGAGACGGGTGCAGTACATTCTTTTTTTTTTGACCATATTTAACGTACGCCGTAGAGGGAGTACGTATATCACAGAGATCTGTATCTTAATTTAAAGATCCATTTAAATACGTATCTGAGATTACAATAAGCAAACCAACTAAACCTATTTATCTCGTTTTTATCTTTGTTTTAAGAAGTTTAATAAAATAAACTATCAATGTAGCTACTTCTAAATTCATTAGTAAACTGTCTGAAGTAGTTTTTGCATTTATAAAATAGTGCGACCTCTAATGTTACAAATTAAATTTTAAAATAAATTTTGTATTTGTAATTCAAACATAAAATAGTTACAAACAATATAGTTTAATGTTTTAAGTATCAAGTCATAAATTTTGGAGCTTTATCTCTGTACTTGACTGCATAAAAAGATGTATCAGCGTCTTCTCAAGTACGTAGGGACGCTTTAAGCACTAGACTTGCAATTTCACTACGCTCTGGATTTCAGCCTGGTTTTCTAGCCACGAATCGCAAGATTTTATTCTAGTATTATACGCACCTACTTATCGAGTACGAAACATGCCTTGGGGCCACATGTAAAACCTTTTGTTATATGTATACTGTGCATTGGTAGTGATAATAGTACATCTCTTTATTTATTACACCAAGAAGCTGGTATTCCTCTTGAGGTTGAGGGCACGCACGCACGCACGCACGCACGCACGCACGCACGCACGCACGCACGCACGCACGCACGCACGCACGCACGCACGCACGCACGCACGCACGCACGCACGCACGCACGCACGCACGCACGCACGCACGCACGCACGCACGCACGCACGCACGCACGCACGCACGCACGCACGCACGCACACACACACACACACACACACACACACACACACACACGTCAATTTGACTTCACCTCGCCTGATGGTAAGCTGAAGGCAAAGTCTCAGAAAAGAGTAGAGAGGGTCACCATTACATACACATACCGTGTTAACAATAGTGCCACTCAGCTTGACGGCCTCATCAAAAGAGGATTGTCGTCGTAGCACCACGTGAAACCCACCGGTCCCACTAATGGTCGTTAAACTAAAATAAAGCCACGGAGAGAACCACGGGCTCCAAAGTGCAGGTAACCAGGTTTGAAATTTGTATGATCATGATAGATTGTATATTAAGGACTTACTCAAGTATAGTGTAAACTAGTAGACTATTCGGAAATGTATTAGTGTTATTAAGTATCATTTAAATATCCACTCCTAAGCGGATACAAGCCAAATATTCTTTTTAAAATCGCAACTGAAATCTCTTACATATAAAACTCACCAACAGCTTACCACACTATAATTATAGTATTAAACACTAAACTAATTAATATTACCTAGTAGAGTAGGTACCAAACGGTTTGTACAACGTCAGTACACTAGTCACGCCACAATAGCGTGCTACTAAAAGCAGGCTTCTAGCTAGCAGAGCTTTTTAAACTAATAGCAGACGTGAAAATTGTAGCGAACTTTTGTCCAGTTCTTTTAAACGGCCTGGTGCTTCGTTTTCTTTGGAAAAAGATAAGCTATAAACACTGTACTGCTGCATTGCAGTTGCGAAGGTTTCATATATTACGATATTTAATTGCTCATTGTTTTGACTAACTGACATAGTGATCTATCAACGCGCAGCCCAAACCACTGGACGAATCGGGCTGAAATTTGGCATGCAGGTAGATGTTATAACGTAGGCTTCCGCTAAGAAAGGATTTGGATTAATTCTACCCCCAAGGGGATAAAATAGGGAATCGAAGTTTGTATGAAACTTTGTCAATTTTAAACCGATCGGGCTGAGACTTTGCATGCATAAAGGTACTATGTTGACTCAACACTAAGCGATAAACGACATCCACGCGGGCGGAGCCGCAGGTAATAGCGTCGGTAGCTTAGTGGTTAAGGAGTCGGCCTTACGATCGAGAGGTTCCGGGTTCGAATCCTGGCCATTACACTACCGACGTGAACCCACTCCTAGCACATGCAATTTAGCTTAGTTGGAGGGGTTAGAGGGAATATTAGTAATTTCGATAATTTCGGTTGCTAATATTCTTTAAGAAAAAAACAAAAAGTTATAAATAAATTACACAACAAGAAGAAAATAAAATTACGGGATGTTATTTAAATCCAAGCTAAGCTTTTACTGTTATAAAACGAAACCATTAATGGATAAGATATTATTTGAATTAAAAAAAAAAAGATTTTCATATCATGGCGTGAAAGAGCATCTGATGAGGTACTTATCTGTAAATACCCTCATTTCTTTAATCTTGTCATTTGGGTTCGAATTATAATGGACACATTCCTCGTGAACCCAGAACGTCTGTAGTCTGTAGTTAAGTTTCACTATTGACTGTAGATCTATTCAGAACAACGGCTCCGCAGTAAAACTGTATATTGTGACGTCATAACCGCGCATCTGCGGATATGACTCATTAGAGAGCGGTGCACTTGCATACACCTGCCAATTGATGTGTTTCTGCATAGCCCGTAGTAATTCAGCTAGCCTCATTCCACTTTATACTCTTATGCGTGGTAATAAAGTTCTATATTGATTTAAGTTATATCTGAATATTAGGGACGGAGAAAGAATACAAGTATCACTACTTCATTTCATCCGAAGGGTGAAGTTAGAGGCGGTTAACTAAAACACGCATATATATATACATAGTAGCAATAATGATAACGGGAATTAACGCGATGGTCGAAACGACAGACAAATCAACAGTATGTATGTACCTATACCTACATGATCGCGTTAATTCCCGTTATCATTATTGTATATAATGGAAAGCGAGATATCATAACTTACTATAAATAGATAGTAGCGATAAACCATTAGTTTTTGCAATATAATGTCTTATTAAAATATATTTTAGGTAAAAATGACAGAAAGACACCTTAAGTTTTAACAGTCTTTTTCTATAATTGCTACCCAAAAATATTATCTTTATCGAGTCTTAAAATTTCATTAGGCGCATGTAAATAAAGAAACAAATTTATACCAAATTAATGAAATAATGTTTAAAAGCGACCCGTATTCCGTTTTCATCTTGATACTTAATCATGAATATTTGTAAGCCGCAATATGGTACAACACTATTGTGCCGAGAACCGTACTGTAAGTCTAATAAATCCATTACAATATCATTTTCCGCACCATTTTGCGTTATTAATTAATATGCCTGTTCACAGGTAGGTTTCGCTTTATAGGGTTAGGTAATCTAGCGTATTTTAGACAACCTATTATTTGGAAAAGGGTCATAATTATATTATGAATTGTCGTCCAATTCATAATATATGACCCTTTATATGACCAATATCAATGCTTAAAGTTTAATTTTCAGTCTTTACTTTGACTTTTAACGGCCAGTTTTATACTTTTTGAACGAATCGCACTAAATAACAAAAACCATACTAATATGGGCAAGTGTGTGTGTCTGTTTGTCCGTATTTCACGCATAAACCACTAAACCGATTTTGATGAAATTTTGTATAGGGGTAGATTAGACCTGGAGAATATTTGGTCGCGATAGCAGACATCCACTCATCCGCTAGTTAACTGATTAAACTTTGTTGACTTTTCGCCCCAATGGCCGAAACGTTCAAAGTTGGACAGCTTTTTAGAAATATTTTTATTCGCATCATCTGATAGATAGGATCATAGATATTCATTGATCCAATGATGATCACGATAGAGCATTTATAGGAACGCTTGAAAATACCTATGTACCTAGTCTTACCGCAATTGTATCTTCAGCATACCTTCAAATATCGCAGTGGATTTGCCTTCGGCAAACTCGTGGCTATATTGGGTACGTGTCAAAAATACTTTATTTTCGAGAAATGTTACAGAATAGATGTTACCTGTATATTCCTTCGATGCGGCACCTTAAGCTTTTCTGATTTGATACGTCTTTTGTAGGTAAGTAACCAAAAAATCTTTATTTCTTTTTTTTTTATATCTTGTATGAGCGAGTTTATCGTTCTATCGCCTTCTGAAGTAGCAACCGGATTTAAGGAGACAAACTTTATTAGTTGTGTATTTGTGGGAATGAAGTACTTTGCGTACAAACTTGCAGCTCCAAAATCGCCTTTTTAGGGTTAAAATTTTAAAAAAGAAATGCTGATATACTTGTCAACGTACCATATAAGTACGCAGCATATTAAGTAGTTATAAGTATTTATTTTTAGTGTGTTTGCGACGCCAAGGATAAAAAAGCGGCCAAGTGCGAGTCGGACTCGCTCATGAAGGGTTCCGTAGCAGCAAGTAACTTATTATAAAAGTTCTTGTACTTCGTTGTTACTTTGATCGATGTTTTAATAATAGTGTACGGTTTACCATTTATGACGTATTAAAAAAAACTACCTACTAGATCACGTTCAAACCAATTTTCGGTGGAAGTTTGCATGGTAATGTACATCATATATTTTTTAGTTTTATCATTCTCTTATTTTAGAAGTTACAGGGGGGGGGGGGGGGAGGCACACATTTGACACTACTATTCAGTTTAGAAAAAAATGATATTAGAAACCTCAATATAATTTTTGATACCCACACGTATGGGTTTGATGAAAAAAAAAATTAGAGTTTCAGTTCTTAGTATGGGGAACCCCCAAAATTTCTTGTTTTTTTTTCTATTTTGTAATCTTAATGCGGTTCACAGAATACATATACTTACCAATTTTCAACAGTATAGTTCTTATAGTTTCGGAAAAAGTGGCTGTGACATACGGACAGACAGAGAGACATGACAAATCTATAAGGGTTCCGTTTTTTGCCATTTGGCTACGGAACCCTAAAAAGAAAAAGGAAGGTTCAAAATAACGTTTGGTTAATTTATAAACGCATAGTTTTGATAAGTTCTGATATTATTTGTGAAGGTATTCACGAGAATTCTTTAGGAAACTATTCTCACCAGGGTTCGGTATAATTATTACTATTGCTAAAGGACAATGTTAAATTTTTGATGCAGTAAGGATATGTCATGGGGTTCAATGACCAGTATCGGGTGGCGCTCGCGTCGCGCCCATGGCCCACCCCTATCTGCTATAGCTAGGGCTGCCAACTATAAAATTATTCTGTATTGTTGTTAAACAAAACTATACTTACTACGTAATAACTATTAGTGTAGTAGTTTTCAAGGCAGATTCATTACATGCGTTAATGCCTTTTCATTCACAAGACTATTTTAATGGGGACTTCTTGATCATCTTCGAAGCTGGCTATGTTAGGATGCTTTGCAAAAATACTATTACTTAATTGATTCTATGAATAGATTGACAGCCACACTTTGGTGATTCTTTTCTTCAATAAACATTCAATAACACTGCCTGTTATTTACTAATTCTAATAGTTAGCATACGTTTTTGATAAGCTGCCCTTGACGAAATCTCACGCCACTTGATGCCTATAAGAGAACTTTAAAAGTCGATTTTGGCTGTAAAGAATCAGATTTAGACAGTTAGCAGACTGAAGAATTCAAGAACCCTATAGGAATGTTGTAATTATTAAATATATATGTAGTTTTAAGAACGTCAAAAGCACAGTAGTCTAATCTGTTCGGCATCTATCACTGATGACAGCCCTAAGCCACAGCCTATGGAATAATATTAAAGCTGCATGCTTTGTGCACTTCTCAACTACGCACCTTTGTTTGTTCTACTTTGTGTATTCGGTACTGTTTGGTCGCTGTAATGGACGATAAAAACAGCCATTCACTGTTACGATGTTTTTGTACGGCTCCTGTTAAGAGCAATAGAGATGTCAAAGTGTTTTTATTGTTTGAGTGTATTAGTTATGTATGTGTAGACCATTTTCCTGTACCTTGTGTAACGCACGACCATAGATGAAACTACACAGTACACTACTTTTGAAATTAACGGAATTCAAAAAATATGAAATTATTTAATTAAAACGGAACATAATTATACGGTACAACTTTAAAAAAAAAATAATACGTTAGCTTTACGAATTAAAATATGAAATATTAATTTCACGGGATAATTTTTTTTTGTTTGTTCATTTATTATTATGATATTTTAAATATACACAAGTTTGGGGTTAAATGCTTGTTCATCTAAAAAAAATCAAACGTTAAACCACAAAATTTTTATGACAAGAATCTTTTGGCTAGAGATCAAATGTTCATTCAAAAATAAGCTTGAAATAACGTACCAAATTCAAAGCTGATCAGAAATTCCTATTCAAACATATGTGACAGAATATTGCATTAAAGTGCATAAATCTTAACAGCTCTGGAGTCAAGAGAGTAGAAGATAATCAGGTAATGAAGCATTTAATAGTGAACTCGTGTATCTCGACTGCACCAAACTAACTCTTAATGAAATAACTTTTGCGGAGCTTTAATCACCATACATCTGTAAAAGCAGTCTTTAGTTATCATTAAATCTTTGCACGGGGTCGCATCGCAGTCCAAATATGCAGAAGAAGTTTGAGCATCTCTGTACTGGTGGTGAAGGATGAATACAATTATATTTAGCATTATTCTGTTCGATAAACAGTTTTAATCAATATGGGGTTTTCCATAAATGCATTAGAAGATTTTTGCGTCTGGGACGGCAGCATGAGTGTGACTCCGCTGATGTTACATAGGTCCTAAGGCCACGGTAACTGCTTTCCATTGTTTGCCGGTATAAAATACATTCGTAACGTGACTATTCAGGGAATTTGCCGACCTTATTTTTTTACAAAAACTAATTCATGGCCTCGTAGACAGTCCTCTGTTATTGAGTAAAATTGACTTCACCGTCCCACGTCACCACAGCCGCATCAAAAATAGAAAAACGTTCAATCTACCCAACGCACAAATTATGGTCAACATTCTAGACTGTATCGCATTTGCTTTTTGTACAATGAAGTCGGTCAGGAGGTGGACATATTCAGCCCATCAGTCCCTAGGTTCAGGAGACTTCTGCTGGATTTAGCCTCTTGGGTTGGTGGCTGCGGGGCTGAACTATGTCCACTTATGGGTTAATATTGTTAGTATTTATTTAGTAAGTAGTAGTAAGCCCAGAGCACATCTATGTATATGCATGCTTATCAATGTGTATGTGTTGTTAAAGTGTCAATTTTCAGTGTATCCAGTTTAGTGAGCCAAATAAAATAAATATTTCTTGATACTGGTTATTAAGAACTGACGTATAACTAAACCAATTTCAATGTGTGGTCGCTGCAGCTACGTGCGATGCTATACCATTTTATTCAGTTCCATTACTCTGTCTCCGTATCTACGTATGTGCATGACGTCACTATTATTTTCAACAGTAATATTTAGCATAATTAAAGTATATTACCTTATTCTTAGTATAACTAATCATGTTTATTGAGGTTTTAAATACACCCACGTTTAGTACACACGCAATGTTATAGATATAGGTACAGAAGCTACCACAGAGCACCACCGTTGTGGTAGGAGTGTACTACAGTGGTCTACAATATACACTGCGGGCAATACACCGGCTTATCTCTCTGTGAAGCTAGCATTCCTAGTTGTGTACCGCAGTAGCCACAATTCGGTCGCTCGGAAACGAAATTCGGCCCAATGTTGTGATGAAAATTGTTCATTTCGGAATAACTGCATAAGAAATGGAAGGATTTTTATCGTAATAATAGCAAAGTTATTCGAACAGCTGCGCTCCCGAGTTTTTTTTGTTTTTGTCATTGGAGCTGAATCTTAAGGGCCATGGTTTGATATTTAATAGCCTATAGCAGCATTATATAATAGTCATCACAGCTTTAGTCCAAGTATGTGTCTTTGGCACAGACTCCCTACTCGAGGCTTTTTTTATACCACATAGGCGGTAGACAAGCACACGGCCCACCTGATGGAAAGTGGATACCGTGGCCTATGGACGTGTGCAACACCAGGGAAGTCACACTCGCGCTGCCCACCCTGTTAGAACAGAGAGTTTCTGTGCTGTCAGTGTAGAAAATAAAGCAGGACAAGCCTTGGGTCTTCTCACTGACAGCACAAACACTCTCCAGTGGGCTCTGGCTACCCTACTCACCGCCGGGAATACAACACGAGGTTATTATGATTGCGGTATTTTGTAGGGCGGAGGTACTTCCCCAGTCGGACTGCTCAATTGGGTGGAAATACCGTCGTGTCCTACCTCCGGGTTTGGAGCAAATGGCAGTTTTAAGATGCAAAATGTTAGTTAACAGTAAAATGTTGGTCTTCATAACCAGGAACAGGATATAAAGTAGCATTAAAAAAAAAAGATTCAACAGAATCACTGCCAACTAAATGAAGATCCCGCCTTTCTAACCCAAATAGACTAAACTACTTCCATTCTAATTTCAAATAATACTAATTAGAACGCTGTTTTATTAAAACCAGGTCTCAAAGCCCACCCTATCAACCGAGTAATGTAGACGCGAAAATTGTCCCCAAGTTAACAAGCCCGCCCCCTATCGGCCGCAGGCGGGAATCAGCAATGAAGATATTGTGCGTTTTCGTCACTTACCCCCTCTCTGGTCTGGGGTGGGCTCTCACCATCGTTTGCTCGCAATGACGTAATCTTTAAAGGCGATAAGTAATCTCCCTAATTGATCTTTTCCTTGATGAGGTATACAAATGACAGAGAGTATGCGGTAATGGGTGTAATTTTTTGTGTTTAACGTTTTTTTTTTCGTATTATAAGAATAAAAGAAAGCAAGGTTAATAAGCACTCAAACAGACCTATAGAGTATATTCAGTTATAGAGTATATTCAGTTTATATTTTAAGAATTAAAAAAAAGTACTGATAGGTTAGTGTCTAGCACTCTTGCTCCAATCCCATCCCTGTTACACTCAAAGCTAGTACTTTGAAGCTTGTTCTTTTATACTTTGGTTTTATTTAGGCTTTCACGGGAGCGGCTATCGCTTCCTGATTCCCAATCCTATGACGAAACTCTTGATCATCAACTGTTGCTTGCTGGACGTGACTCTGGCGCACGAAGAAAAACATTGATAATAAAATGAAGATACAATACACTTCTGATGAGGGTGTAAGAATATATAAGAATATAATAAATTTCAGTACAATAATAAATCAACCTTAATTTGATTTTTTTCCTATCTAATTCCTCGGAGACTTGTGTATTACCAAATTATAAGAAACAGATTCGTGAAATTATTCAACTCAAATATCCTTATTTATTTACCTTACAGAGTTAGTAGTACATGGACATAAAATTTTGTGGTTCTATTTATAAAATTATAAATACGTAGCTAAATTCGAAAGGTATTAAAAAGCATTCTATAAGGTCTAACTGCATACTTATACTCTCAAACTAAGACCATGCTTTCATCGGATTACGCTAATGGCTATCTTCGATAGCTTATGGCTAGTTCAACAGTACATACTAACGCCTAAACGAGTATCGTAACTGTTAATCGAAAATGGCGCGCCAGTAAACCAAGCAACTTCAATATTAAAGTAACCTATTGTTAAATAAACATATACAAACTAACATTGGATTATAGGTACGGACGGCCAAATACAGACCTCCGGTCAGACCCGGGAAGCCTTCAAAAGCTATGGAACTTCGAAACTTGGAAACTTCCTCGTCTCCGAAACAACCGACAAACTCGGCAAAGAGAAGTAACTGTGAACTTTCACTACGTAAATTGCCCGAAGCCTGGCTCCCTGAATAGAATCATTCTAGAAATTATAGTTCACGACGCACGAGGTTATGCATGAAATAAACATATATTTGATCAAATGTAGTACTTCCTAGATATAATGCTTTGGGGAGATGTGCTGTTATACGCCACGATGCCGTACAATTTTATTGTTTATATGATAGTGTCTACAATTTTTTTTAGAATATAGTAGTGAACTTAGGTGAATTATAACGTTTGTCTTATTAAATGAAAAACAACCAAAATGCTTAGTTACGTTTTTTGTCTCTGTGCTGTAGAGATCAAGTCGACCATGGCTTACAAATATGTTTAAAAAATTCCAATCGATGCTCCAAAATGAATTGAATTGTGAACCCCAATAAAGCATAAAGCTAATGCTCGTAAAACATATCTAGATACTGATTGCAAATAGAATGTAGACAATTAAGTAAATTGTCTACATTCTCTTTGCTTATAGAAGTCTAAAGCACAGTATGTACATAGAAGCTTCACTGTCAAAAACAACAAGGCAAATCCAAATGCAAACGTGCAAACGAAAAGTTTCTGAATCAGTTCACTGCTTATCGGCGAAATCGTGCATAAACACACGCCAAACAGCATTCCCATTGCAGTTTCGAGTGCTCAAAAAACCTAAAGTTACTCGATTGTGTAGTTTCAAATTAATTCCCATTTTTGGATAGAGAAATTACTGACCCGCATAATTGGTTATCGTGTTGTATAATTTAAAAATTTTCATTCACCCGATATAATTTGTCGGAAATCACGCGGTGTTCACGTCGAATCGCATGATTTCACTTCATTAATAATTTTGCTTTTTTGAACTTTCGTGTTTTGTCTGCTCGTTTTGTGTACCACAGTATACAAATATAACTGAATAGTGAAATGTTTGATTATACTTTGTTTCTGAAGTTGATTGGATTGGGGTAGATCGCTGACGTTTCGTTAATAGTATACACGTCAGACGCCATCACAAAATAGCGTGTTGTGTCTAGGTTTATAAATCGTTATTCTAATGATAATGATAATAAATCAATGCCTTTCCTATTTTGTGTGGTTTAGCAGAAGCGTGTTCCACTGCTTTGTCTGAGGTCGCGGAATCCATGCCCGCTCAATGGAAATATTTGTATGTATGAATATGTATTTGTATTAGTCTAGGCATTAGCAAAAAACTGTATTCATGTATGTTTATCGGTATTCTAGAACTCATTCATACACAAATTCTTCCAAGTTCGTGTCTAATTGACGTTGTGTACCTCCTGTAATATTGATTATTTTATTCAAAAATTTAATATATCTTTACTTATATTTAAAAATGAATTGCAATTCTATTAGGCTTGCTAAAACTCGAAAAGGGCCTAACCGATTTGGTTAATTTTAGTCTTGAAATATTTGTGGATGTCCAGGGAAAGTTTAAACGGTGACACAATGTGGAAAAATGCAACTTTTTTTATTGTATCTCAGGCGGTACGAAGTTTGCCGGGTCAGCTAGTTTACTTATACAAAAAATATGAAACCACCAAACGTTCCAGGCAATACGATACATAATTACTCCGATATATCCAATAACCTAATCTGTCTAAATCTAACCACAATATTTAGTGGTCTAGTTAATTCAAAATTAACGTACTCGTATCAAATAATACTCTATCATTAATAAGCTCATTATACCGCCACAGAAATTAACTGACGTATCTACCTTTTTATTGATTGGCAAAAAAATTAATTACATTGAATCTGTTATATACAGTGATTGAGTACCTACAAAGGTGTGTTAATTGCATATTTATAACTTATAGATTGAAAATATCCAATTAATTAAAATATAGGATATTGTACCTATTATTATGTTTTTGTTTTATTTCATCTATCATACTAATTTGAATTAAATCTTTAAGCATTTTTTATGCTAAATATAGCTTAGTGGTCAAAGCATTGCCCTTATATAGCAAAGATCGCAGGTTCAAACCCCGCCTGGACCGATTCAATTTTTTCTCTTTATTCGATTTAAGTCTGCTTGAAAAAGCATGCATGAGAAATGCTCAAAGATTTAATTCAAATAATATAGGCGGAGTAGACAAAAATCAATGTTTAAAAAGTTTGAAAAATCATTCATTGTTTCCGATAGATCGTAAGAATGATGATAGACGCTCCACTATTGCCTCAAAGACCGATGAGGAAGGAGAAATTTGAATTGATTAGGGCGAGGTCTGGTAGCTTAGTGGTCAAAGCCTTGCCCTTGTAAGGCAAAGATCGTGGGTTCAAACCCCGCCTAGACCGATTAAATTTTTTCTCTTTATTCTACTAATATTAAAAACGTGAAAGCTATATTATTCTCAAGTTTCATTAAAATCCATTCAGTAGGTTTTACGTAAAAGAGTTACAAACATCCATCCATACCATCCATATCCATCACACATATCCATCTATGCTCATAAACTTTCACATTTATAATACTAGTAGGATTTAAAAAAATGTCCTACGTAATACCCAACCTGCCCAAAAAAGTATTCCCTCCAAAATAATATCACCACGAACATAATACCTGTGTTCATCAAATAAATTCTCCAGCAAGTAAAATCCAATAAATCATATTACGGTACATTTTTCACAAAGCCTCTTCACACTAACCCCTTGAAACAGTAACCGACCCATTGTTCAACAATTGCGATATAAAATCGGCATCTCAATTTGAACCGAAACGTTATCACTTGTCAAAGGTTGTACATGAGCGTAATAATTATCAGAAACACGTGCTCGTGAGTTTTCAAAAAGAATTAATTAGTGTGTGAACAATAAGTGACTCAATTTGGCATGCAATTATGAGATGAATTGAATTTCAACTGATTATATTGTGCGTGTTAAAATATTATATGCTATAGTTATTTACTTTGCTTTTATGCAGGTTATTACCTTGAAGAATAGTAGTAACTAAAATTAATGATATTCTCCATAATAACTGGAGGGGCCGGTTAAGCTAAATTGTCTGTGTTATGTTATGAGTAGGTTCACAGTGGTACTATAATGGTCAGAATTTGAACCTAGAATTAGAACTCTTTCGATCGGAAAGACTCATTCAATATTGAGGTATCTATGCCAGTTAAATTTCACTACTGTGTTTTTCGCAGCCAATTGATTAATATGTCTAAAAATCATTATTGATACTTGTGTCCTTTCTGATGTAATAAAAGCATTACCTTTTTTGTTTCATCAAAAAGGGCATCAGTTTAATAGTAACTTTTTTACTCTGATAGGATTCTCCCTTGGCATTTTAAGGTACTCGTGACGTCATGCCGTTAGGCAATACTATGCTTATGTCGTTCATTGATTTAGGATTACTTGGCGCCGTCCTAAGGAACACTTCCTTCTAAAACTAGGCTCATATTTTGCAATAAGAAATTGCTGCTATCAGCAACAAAAATGTTCACTATAAAGAACATACAACTAGCCACCATGAATTGTTTAGGTCTGCTAGGTTAGTGGTTTGACCACTAAGCTACCAGAATTGTCACTGTAAGCCACATCAATCAATCAATTTTTTCTCTTTAATTGGATTTGAACACCTTGAAAATTTTTTCAACACAGTGTTTATTATTACAGTTATTATTTGTGAGGTACACTAAATATTTTGTTCACCACACTAAACATTTGCCCACTACGCTAAATATACTTATTCATTGTAATAAACTCGACTCATTATGGTTGTGGTTTACGAATTCGTAAACTGTATGAGCAAGCAAACAGAATGCTCGCTTTAGGTTTGACAGGATTACAATGGGCCGACATGCCGATAGCTGCGTGCAGCGATAAGCGGCTGTACAATAAACTCAGACAAATACAGAACAATTTTCTTACTTATATTTACATGAGGAAATGGTGCTCTGCTTATCCTGCGTTATGGGATGAATTTTTTGCTTGTTATGCGTATATTTTGTGCGTTGTTTGTTTTTTTCATATTTATATACGATTTGCAATTCAGTAGTCGGTTCGTTTTATTGAATATCGGTTTACTAGAACTTTCATTGTGTGATGCAGGATCAGCAGTTCCATAGAAGTTCCGCTTGTTATCACTAGATGGCGCTGTATGTATGTTTGGATGATTGTATTCGTGTTCTAATAGGCTATAATGTTGAATTTCTAGTCTGTTGACAGATTTATCACCATCATCTCAGCCATTTACGCGTTACATAAATCAGTCGGATATCACGGAGTATATTATCTTAAGAATAACTTTAATCTTATTGTTATACTCTGTTCGTATTCTACTACCAAAAATATTAAAAGAATTTTACAGGTATTTATGTACTTATATAGTGTTTTGTTCTCGGAGGCAAAACATAATTGAGTCAGGTAATATTATATTTGTATATTGCAGGATTCAGTTCTGTTTTATTTATCTGTATTACGCGTACAGACTATTAGCTGAAAAGCAATTAAAACGTGATTGCAGCTTTTGTTTCTAGAATAATTGTTATGAATGTAATTTTAAGCATTGTTGCAGAATTTTGAAAACATTATACATTATCGGAAAATTTCACACGAGCCACTTAGTAAAATAGGCACTGGTAAAATTGGTAGGTACTACCCCAGGTCAAATAATTGAAAGCCTTTTCATAATTCGAATGTTCGTTTCATTGTCATTGGAAGGTTTGATTTAGCTTAATGGTTAAGGAGTCGGCCTTACGATCGAGAGGTCCCGGGTTCGAATCCTGGGCATTACGCTACCGACGTGGACCCACTCCTAGCACAAGCAATTGGAGGGGCTAGTGGGAACATTAATAATTTCAGTTGCTTATATTCTATTAAAAAAAAACAACTGCAATGTTTCGATATCGCCTTTGGATTTTGAAGGTCAAATGGCAGACGCTTTACAGAAAATATCGAAGCTCAGCCAAATCCGCAGTTGGACTGGTAAAGCGGAACCCAGACTCCAAGTTGAAGGCTTCGGATGCGAGATTAACGCTAGGGTGGAGAAGAAGAAGACTGCCTGTAATTTCATGAAACTTATTTTTTATTTTTGTTGGCAAAGGTTTTATAGAAGTAAAACACTTGAATATTAACATTATATTGTCATTTCACAGAAGTATGTACAATGACAATATTCGAAGGCATAACATTTGATAAAATTTATTTATGAATATACCTATGTACTAACATTGACCGTGTCACTTTATTTCGTAGCATCATCATGCACTTGTGCCTTAGTACTAATGTACATGATACATTTTGTATTTAACAAAATTATACATCGTATTTAATTGTAGAGTATAGATAATTTGATAAAAAAATATATGAACTGATTAAGGTAATTTTAGAAAAAAAATGAACGCATTACATTTATTTTTAGATAAATTAATGTAAACTTTTAATTAAGTACATCTGCTTACAATGCATTGATCAGGTACTTTACTCAGTATAACACTCATGTATTTTTAGTAAAATAACACAATTACCAATGTACCCATTTTGTATTAGGTTCAGTAAATACACAATAAAACAGTCAATTCACCTCGAAATTATTCCGATAGCATCAGTACAATTAAACCTGTGGTCGCAAGCTACATACGCAGTTAATTAATATCATTTGTTATCTCCAATTTTAAATTCCGTTACATACCAGTGCTTTGCATATTAAATAGCGTTTATAGCTCATAATAATTTCATTTATGGTTAGCAGATTACATTTTTTGGTAATAAATTTTACACCCTTTCATTTAACTAATAACACAACAATTTTACTAACAGTTGATTATTTAAAAATTGACTACAATTAACAATGAGTATTCGTTTTAAAACTGAGAATTATTTTGAATATGAGTTCGATATTCGAAATAAATATCAGATTCTTATTTTGGTGAATTAGCTCGTATATTCTAACACTAGCACATGTAAGATAGTTTCATTTAGATTATAAAATCAACAAATGTTCGATTATTGCGTACTTTTGACATCATGCATACATCTAACGGACTTTGCATATTATTACTAGTTGTACAACGTTACGTGTACATATTTTGCATTTACTAGAAACTTTAACTAACTCTTCCTAACACTTTATACATA
Organism: Eilema caniola; assembly: GCA_949126895.1. NCBI lineage: Eukaryota > Metazoa > Arthropoda > Insecta > Lepidoptera > Erebidae > Eilema > Eilema caniola. The sequence continues at coordinate 9,057,433 of OX421478.1, forward strand.
ATTCTTTAGACATACAATTTTGGTACAGTAACATGGTAATTACGTAACAATATGAAAATAAATTTGAATTTACCGCTTTCCCTTCTTCCTTAAATATATTTATTCAATGGCACTTTTTAATGCCAGTGGTCAAAGTGTACAGTGCTGACTGTGTGTACAGGCACCGTATGTACTATTGGTACAGCCTTGAAGATGGGTACCTCTTTGATGACTGGTACCGGTTGGATGACGGGAACATGCTTCACAATAGGAATGGTTTCGACGTGGTGATGATGGACTGTATGGACGTTATACGGAAGGTGAACTCTGATGCTGAAAAAGAAAGATAGATATTATGTAATCGCTATTCAGAAAAAAAGTAACATAGAGGACATGTCATAGACGGTTCATCGAACACTAACCTCTTTAATGTAGGTGGTTTTTTTTTTTATTTGAACGTATTATTCATAGTATTAGTATTGAGGTTCTTTTCTTTTGTTTCGATTCGGTTTTGGGAACAAAATTATATCTGTCCTTCTGATCTGTAGTTTAGAGGAAAGGATAAACGTGCATACTGACCGGTATTTAGGAAGACCACACATCAAAGCAGCGTTTGCTGCTCACAAAGCAAATTGCCAAGAAAAATGTCAATATCAAGAAGCATTTGCTGCGTAAATATAGGTTATTAGCGGCTTTGGCCCCTGTGGAGGAACTGGGTGTGATGTTCCTCCAACACAAAGGGAGGATCCTCCGACCAGGCAAGGTGATCACGCCTGGCGGGCCGCGGCCCAACGATTGTCGTTGGGATGTTGTATATGTATTGTACCAGCGCGGGAACTTCACTTTCGCGATGCAGGATTTGTAGTATCGTAGTAGTTCTGCTTGATGTCGCTAGATGGCGCTGGGTCAGTCAGTCAGTCAATACGGAGGAACAAGCGAGCTATGAGCTGCTCATACATGGACTTTCAGTTCATAGCGTAACGATAAAATTTCGTACTTCCAATTATTTTTCGTCTCAATGGTTACATATTTCCTATATTTTATCGGCCTTAAATTTAGTCACTACTTTACCTGTTGCCCTACATAAGTCCTCAGTGGTACAAGTGGGAAGGCACAGTGGACAAGAGAAGCAAATGTGGTTAAATTATACTGCCTATAATTAATTAGTAAGAATAAACAACACATTCTCTACTATAACGACGTTATCAGAGCCGACCACAAAAGATAGACAAGTATGTATGCCATAGGCACAACAGCAGTACTGCATAACTCATGTCGCGGCTGCCATTAACAGTTATGTCTGCCATAAATCTGCCAGATAGCCGGCGAGATATTATCGTATTTATTATCACGGATCTACCAAATCTCGCGATACTGGCGAGAATAATTATAGATGAGGAGAGAGATGTGTATAGGAAATGGATTTCATTAATTTGGGGCCGGGGTAGGTGGTCTTCCTTTTTGATGAAAGTTTTTGTGTTACAAGTATTATTGTCTGTCTATTGTGGTGTGTGACGGCGTTGTGCGGTGTTGTGTTGTGACGGGGAAAGAATACAAGTAGGTATCACTATCCCATTTCATCCGAAGGGTGTCCTAAGAGTCGACTAACGGCAAAACACATAGACGATATCACTGCGAGAGATGGAAAACTCGTAATAAAACCCTGTACCAACATGTTTGGCCAGCATGCATGGAGATAGTAGGCCAAAGCGAAAAATTTTGGAGAGAAGTACCTATGTCAAGAAGTGGAATGCGACATGCTACTTAATTGATTGGTACTGATATAAATTGAACAATCATTATTTACTAGCTGTTGCCCGCGGCTCCGCCCGCGTGGATGTCGGTTATCGCGACCAAACATAGGCTATGTCCTTTCTCAAGGCCTAATCTACCAGTATACCAAATTTCATCAAAATCGGTTCAGTGGTTTAGGCGTGAAAACGTAACATACAGACAGACAGACAGACAGACAGACAGACAGACAGAGTTACTTTCGCATTTATAATATTAGTATGGATTAAAAATTATGATCAAGTGAGTGAATGTAGTTAACATAAACTCGGAGTTACCTATTGAAATTACTAAACATAAATGTTTTATGCGTGTTATTATGTTTTACAATAAAATATTTTATTTTTATTTAAACAATAATAAAACGGGAACAAGAGCTCAGTTTGGCAAACAAAGGACAAAAGTTACTTAGGTTAGCATTTCAATATACATCAGGCTCCGATTCTGCTAATTTTATGATATTACAAAACCACTGTCATACCGCTAACTTTGCATAAATTGTCATTAAATTTTAGACTTTAACAGTATAAAAGTAAAGTTTATAGTTAAATGGCATTGGTTACTGTGTCTGTGGTACTGCAGTAGTATTGCCATGAAAAAAATAATAGCAGAATCATGGCCCAGGCCATTTGTTCAATTGAAAAAAAAAAAACATTTTTGGCCTAGCCGAATCTGTGCAATAATGTGTGTGTGGAGTAGATAGTGAAGACTTAAAAATAAAATCTACACGCCAAAATTTAACTTTTTGTAACATTAATCAATAGTTTATCAGCGAAGAAAACATTCAACGTAGTTTCGTAATATTTTTTCTTCGTTTTTACGATATTTTTTTAAGAAAAATACAATACCAAATAAACAATAGCGAAGAGGAGGGCTTAACGGGATTTTTCGTTGGAATTTGACGGCACCCTACTGGGAAAATACCTTCTCTCTAAAGAAATCCCCGATTCAAACAATGCCACTTACTTAGTATGATGTACTAGTTGCTACTCGCTATTGAGCATGTTGCACTGTGTGTGTAGTCCACGGTATAATAATCTGATTTTGTACATCGCAAAAGCCGGTTAGTTAGCCCAAACTCGGATAAAAAGTAGCCTATGTATTATTCTGAATTCTATCTATGTGTCAAATTCAAATTAATTCATTAGTTTTTGCGGGAAAAACGTTTGATACTCTTTCAAATCTAACCGTACTCATTTTTTTAAACTAGTAGTATTTTTGGGGATGCGTAAAAGTGACGTTCACCATGAGATAGCGAGTATTTGTTCACCAAGAAACTACATAAAAAAGGTTAATAGTTAATTTAAGTATCACTACGTAGTTTTCTATAAAGTGGAATACGGAGATGATAAGTGTTTTCTTTCCGATATTAACAATACAGAACACACAAATTTGACGGTAATTCACTCGCTCTTTTTTTCGTGAATCTGAAATACTGATTTATAGATGTTTGTTTACAGTGCAGCAGTGGCTTCTCTTGTTCATATGCTACCCTGGTTACCTGATAATAAATCACACCCTATGGGTCATGAGATAAAAAATACTGATGAATGTGTACGTTATCCGGTGTGGGTTCACAAAGGAAATCAGGAGGTGAACGGTTTCTAAGTACAGTCAACTACAAAGATATGTATCCAATTTAATCTTACATAATGATGTACCCCTGCGAGTGCCACTATGAACTAACCAAAGATTGTGACAAACACGGTATCCACCGAACTTGACAGTAAAATGTATACGCGTTAAGCGCAATAATTATGTATCCCACTACATTTCCTGTGATATGTACACTTACAATATTAAATAAAAATCTATCCAAATACTGTCAAAGATAATTGTATACATTTAATGTTCCTAATTTTTGACATAACTGCAAAACAAAAGATTTGACCACGGAGGACAGAATATAGATTTGATGCATCGCGATGGTCCTACAGTAAATACGAACTTTTCCGAATGAAACCGATGGCAAAAAAATATTCATAACCAGGTACCTATTGGATGACGGATAAAAGAAAAAAAGACTGTTATCATTTCTTTTTATTAGTAAAGAACTAACACTTAAGATGACATAAAACAAAACAGAAAATAATAAATATATCCCTTTGAATAAACGCTGAAACTTATAATTATACTCGTTTTAAGGTCAATTTAAAATGTGGTATAACCACCTTCAGCTTGTATAACGGACTCTAGCCGGTTACGCATAGACTGAACGCATTTTTTACAAAAATTCCATCCGCGACTCATGTCCCATTGATGGTAGACATGTTTTTTAAATTTTGTACATTGCTTATATCTGTCGAATCCCAATTCTGTACCACCAAACTCCATAAGTTTTCGATAGGATTTAAAATAAGTCAAACTGCAATGTAATGAATTAATTTTTAAATGAAATTTTCAGAGAAGAACCTTTTTTGTTTTTGGTAGCATTTCGAAATTCGTACATCCTTTTTATTATTGGTTACATTTCTTTGGAACATTAAATGTATACTATTTTCTTCACAATATTTGGATAGATTTTTATTTAATATTGTAAGTGTACATATCACAGGAAATGTAGTGGGATACATAATTATTGCGCTTCACGCGTATACATTTTACTGTCAAGTTCGGTGGATACCGTGTTTGTCACAATCTTTAGTTAGTTCATAGTGGCACTCGCAGGGGTACATCATTATGTAAGATTAAATTGGATACATATCTTTGTAGTTGACTGTACAAGTACTGAAATGTACTTACTGCGTTCGATGATGAGGATCTGGTTCTGGTAAGGGGTTGGCCAAGCACATGTGGCTGGCGAACACTACAGCTAAGGTCAACTGAAAAAAAGTTATCAAATTAGTTTGTACATTATAAAAATGTGACTGAGTTTTTTTGGGTGGGTTATCGTTTATTCAATAAATATGAAATTGTTTATGCTTCAATATTTCCCTGATCTGGGTCCAGGTGTTAAATCAGTTTTAAGTAATTGGTGAAAAGTGAAATGAAGCACATCATTTTTGATATTGTAGCTATATAATTAAAAGGCTTCCTGTAGGTACATACTGGAGTTTACAAGATAAAATATACTATGGTACATAGGAGAACTGGGTGCTGTGACTTATTTAGGCCTGAGGCTAGTCGACTGCAATAGAAAAATATTAAAATTGATGATTGGTATCGCATATCACGAAATGTGATTGTTCAAATGATTTACAATTTGTACTTAAGAATTTAATTCAAAAATGCATTAAATAATATATTTAGTTTAATATATTATATTCAGTACACCTTCAGTACCTATCGTTAGAAAAAAAATAACGGACTGGACAATCTGGACATCCTTTTGAAAATAAACACTACATTGCCATGCCAAAAAAGGAAAAAATTTGGAGCATTATGTTTAACTTTTTTAAACTACATATTTCCAATATTGCGGAGTTTTTATTTAAAAAACTGGATATCCATTTGAATATGGAACACTTTTTACCATTTATAAAGAAATAGGGTGAAAAATAAGCAGTGGCTTAGATTTTTTAAAGATTTTTTCGAATGGAAAAGGTATCCATAATCCCTTGCGAATTGTACGGAAAAATAAATACAAAATTAAGTAAATAAAATACTCACAATAATGTTACGATACATGTTGGCGGGTGGCGTGTCACTGTGTACGGAGCGTTCGCACAGGAGTTAATATGTACTGCGGACGGTTCGGTTGTGCAAGCTTCTGCCACCGTTACGGTTCCTGCTTTGCTTGCGTATGTCTGCACTTATGTGTAATTATAGGACGATGTTTAAGTACATTGATGAGAACGCTACTTATACGGGTGCAACATCCTTAGCAGACAGCATGTGCTATAAAGGTGCTGTCGCTACCGAAAATTAAAAAAAATATATTAGTCAAGTACCTAATTTATAAATTTTGAAGGGAATAAATATAGTTGTTTTAGTAATATTGTCCACAGAAGAGATTCAAACTTGAAGAAAGCAGACACAAGTACTGGACCAGGAACCAGATGGGTAAAGGTGGTTGTTCGATCGGATCTAGGACTATACCTACCGAATGGCAATATAGGTTATTTTTGAAAGTATTTTCTTACTGAGAACTTTGATTTGCAGTCAAATTTTATTCCAAAATATTATCCGAATTGTTACTGAATGGTGCCATAATAATTGAATAAATCTCCAGTTAAGCAGTATATTTTGAACAGTGCAGTAACGTGAAAGAAATTTGAGGGAGTCATGATTTCTATAGATTTAGATACCTAAGCAATACTACTTTTTATTATAGTTTCTAAATCACTTCGCCCATAGGTGTAATAGTAGCTTTCTAGAAACTTCAAACTTTTGCGAAATACCTGGAAATTTATAAAATTTTTAATTGATTTTATAATTCTAAACTGATGAAATTTGTACTGAATTATGAATAAGAAGTTTTAAAAAATAATAAAAACTTTAAGAAAAGTTTTACCTTCATCGAGTGTAAGAATTGCGTCGAACTCAGAATAAAAGTAAAAAAGAGAACAGAAGGGAAATAGCTTTATCAACGAACATAATGAGTGTAGTAAGAATAAAACTCTAAGTCACAAAGTAACGTGCAATGACCGTTCTTTTTAAATATAAGTTTAAACTGCACGCAATATTAATATAAATTTATTTTTATCTCATCTCCAATTGTACGATAGTACAGTACAGTTATGCTATTATAAAATTGGCAATGAGATATTTAAAAAAATATATTCTCGTGTTATTTTAGAATAGCTTATGTTCTTGTCGGTCTGTTAGTTCGCGATAAGTGTAAGTAATATTTTTATCTCCAATTGTTTCTATAGATATCTGAAAAACAAACACTTTTCCTCTCGATAGATTTCTGCTTTCTCGAGCTGAAGAGACGCGTTATTAATCTTCGGGAAAACAATTTAAAAAAAATGTGCATACCATACAATATATGTAATGTAGTTAATTAAACCATAACAGGCTCGTTCTCAATACTCCTACTCCACCTTGTTTATTTAAAGGCACATTATGTAAAGGTAAGGTAAAATTGTGTCAATGCATTACAAGTCAATACAGCTATTACAAGAACCGCCGGTTGAATGCAAAAAACGCACATCGGTACACATCAATGTTTTATTTGCTAAGTATAATTTATGTTGATAGCGTGTACTGTTTTCCTGACCGTAATCAGTCATTATGAATCATCAGTATTATGTAACTGATAGATATTAAACTGCTGGATTTTAATGAAAATTGATGATCAGATGAAGAAAATTTAAACTCCATTCGGTCAGATACTTAACTATAGGAAAACAATTTTTTAGCGACTTTTTATAACAACACATATTAAATAAATAACTTAGATTAAATAACTGACTAACTAGTAATTCAATTTCGGGGTTTAGTCTTTAAAATGAGTTTCTGAACAGAAATATATAAATAGATTGAGTTTTTAAATACAACATATTAAAAAAAACACTTAATATTGTTTACGTTTAGTTATGTAACTAAAACATAATGGTGTAACTATAGTAGACATCTGTAGACGGTTCCTGCGAGAGGGGGGAATGATTTTTGAATTTCGAATGGCTAAGGAGTCACAGAAGGTGGAATTAATGTATTTTTTTACCTATCCCATGATAGCAACAAAAAATAGTGCCACTATTATAAAATTCAAAGGCATATGTCCCATTTAATTTTAACGGGCATTATGTTTTTTTTTTAAATATAGGACACGTCAATTCGACTTCACCTCGCCTGTTGGTAAACTGAATGCAAATTCTCAGGAAAGAGGGTCACCATTACATACACGTACGATGTTAACAATGTTGGCACTCAGATGGCCTCTTCAGATGCTTTTTCACCCCCCGCTTAAAGGACTCGGGATTGTAGGAAGAAGGAAACACGTGAGCTGGCAAGGAGTTGAAATCGCCCGTTGACTATTATTATAATAGTATAAATGACCATGTCAATCTAAGAAAGTGGTACTTTGTTTAACAAGCCAATTTTTACTTCATTGCCACAAGTTATTGCTTTATATTCCAAATATATTGCAATTAAATTATTTTGAACAAATTCTATCGCGCTTTATTAGCTGTTCTTTTGTTATTTGGACTCCGACAATATTATTAAGATATTGCTTACAGTACAAATGGAATTCGTTTTAAAAATGCTATGCAAAACTTGAATGTGAATTTCAACTGGCTTCAAATAAGAACTGGGTTGAAATCAAAATGCATCACGTGTGAGGGGCAATGGTAGAGCGCAATCAAGTGTATTTCCCTTGGCTCCTCACCTGCCGGGAACTATGCAGTTTTCAGTCCGTTGTTTCACGAAGTGATTCGCTTTGTGTGCTACATCTAGAATACTCCTAAATGTATGTGACGTGGAAATTTTCCTCTATTTTCACACCTGTGCTTTGAATAACTGATTGGGTTTCATGTTGAAACTGCAAAATATCTGTAAGCTACACTACACTACCATAATTTTGCCAGAATTAAGAATCATAATGACACGTTGTGTGAATAATTGTGAAATTTTTATCATGGAAAAGTTTCATAATATTGTAATAATAATAAATCTTCAGTTTAAGATAAAGTATCTACCCATTGAAAACATATAATACAACTCTCAATATAAATTCAACAAAAGCACAGAATGAAATTGTCATACATTGTTTTAATTTATTTCAAAACCAATATCAATAAGCAACAACATAATATAAATAAGCAAAAATAAAATTAATACTTACATTTATTAATACAATTATTCTAGCCAACAAATCAGAAAACTACAGAAACAAAAGAACGTTGCTACATTTGCAAAAAAAAATTGCAGAAAAAAACGATAAAAAGAAGAAACGACATTCACAACAAATTCAAAACTAGTTTATAGGCTTCTAATGAAGAAGTCTTTATTGCAAAATACATAACCCTGACTAAGTATTAATGTCTCCAAAACCCATCGCACATAATCTGCAACATTAGGAGTTTCCTCTTAAAATACTTAATACTATACTAATTATGGACTAGTTGAGCTCATAAAACCTCTACAAGAGGTTCGTAAGTCGTCCCCGCTTTGAAGCCGCGATACTTGAGAGGCTTACAGATGTAATCCCCTCACAGGTCACTCCGACGTCACCTGTGCTCGGATTTACTTTTTTATACAATGTCATATGTTCTGTTTGCGCGGTTGAAAGAAAACAATTTTATGGATAAAGGGGAACAGGAAAATGTTGAAATAAGTAGCTCTTTTTGCTGTCAGCTCCCTTTTCTGGGGTTAATCTGTATCGTTTTAGTGTTTTTTTTTTTATGTTGGCAATCTTGGAAATCTGTTTCAAATTTTGATTAGCTATTAGAGAATAGTATAACTGTTTGCATATTCTACAAAGTAGTAGTACATTATGGTACAAGTTTGTTAAGTTAGTGATTACCGCTGAGGCGGCATTAAAACCCGAGCAGTTAGGTGAGGTAAGAGAGTCCAGGGCGGTAATCATCAATATACACGTGTATCATAATATGTTTTTCAACACTTTTGTGAAGAAAATAATACTAAAATACATAGATATTTACCCTTGCAGTTTTCAGGTAGTATAAACTTTCCATAACGTTAAGGGCAATCAATCACATCATATATCAAACGTTGTACATCATTAATAATTTTCTTCATAACTAGTACTTGTGGACATTTTAATTAATAAATAACTATGATTTTAAAAGTGAAATTTGTGCCATCTTTGTGAAAATAAAACTCCCACAATTATGACACTAGGTAAGGTTTTTTAGGTAGATAAGGTATAATGAGCACTGGCAGTTTTTTTGGTATTGGAAAATGAACCTTTGTTATAATTTATTCAGTAGCAGCAATTATACTATACACAACTAGTTACTACATAATTACAAGATACTTAAAATCTACTTTTAGGTAATTTAAGTTAAAATAAACTCATTAATAGTAAAATGAATACTGTAAGTAGGCACTAAACTTCTATAACAATCCAATTAGGGTACCCATTTCTATGAAAGAAATTGTTATATATATATAACTAGCTGTTGCCCGCAGCTCCGCCCGCGTGGATATCGGTTATCACGGATCGGGGTATGAAAAATAGATAGTAGCCGATTCTCAAACTTACTGAATATGCATAAAAAAATCATAAGAATCGATCGAGCCATTTCGGAGGAGTATGGGTACGAACATTGTGACACGAGAATTTTATATATTAGATATAGCATAAGTTGATTGTTTTGTGTATATGTAGGTACATCGTATTAGTTAATATCGTTATGCTAATGAACCTTAAATTGTGATTATGTACTTTGGTATACTACTAATTCGTAGTGGCGAAGGGAGTATTTTTTTAAGAGAAGCCGGTGTAAAAGAATACTTTCCTCAATCTAGTTTATCATGTAGCCGGTTTCATCATGTAGGGATCGCTCGCCACTGTTAATTACACATGTGACAACATTTTTCAAAAGAACAGCCTAAATTATGTTAAGGTATAAAGTGTGATTTTATAAATATATTCTACAGAACTATGATGCCTTAATATATAAATAATTGGCAGAGGTCAAAAATATGAAAATAAATCAACATTTTAAAACGGCTGTGATATATTTGGCATACGCCACAAATCATTCTGGGCACATGCCATGTATCGGATGGTATTCATCTCGCGCGCTTTTTGACAGCTCACTGCAGCCGCCATATTGTTGTGACAACTAGCGAAATTCAAAAATGTATGATGCAAATATAAAATTGGTTTTGCTTTTATACCTATATTTACGGGCGATAGATTTTCGAGTATTATATACCTATTTACTTAGGTACCTAATGTTTTGAAAATGCATATTTCTGAAATGATATTTTTGAAAAATTTAAAAATGTTGTAATATTTCTAACAAACTAATTAGATACTTATTCGTTTTAGTTAATTAGTAGTATTAAATCTTATTGATTGTTTGTAATAACATGCCCTATAGATGATTGAAATGAAACAATAATGTATATAAACCCATACATTTTTAAAATCGGTATATGTTTCTTCTACTCGCCCTTTAAGCAAGCCAATAGAAACATTGGTGGTATTTTACTTCTGTCCATTAACTTGATGAGTGTTTGAATACACATTTTGTTTTTCTGTCTTCACGCAAAACGTAACCTTTTATCTAATTATAGTAAGTAGGTATATAGAAAGATATTGGTATTATTAGAGTTTTGATTATAAGAAAATATTATATTTTCTCCATAACTTTTTCTTATTAAACATATTTATTTTATAGTAGGTATAGAAAACGTGTAATGATCAGTTTGAGTGAGCTATTGGAAACAGGCCTCTCCCTCTAGACCCGATTCTTAGCCTTTCGCATTTATTTTCTCCTAGGTAGCTTTTACAGATCATTGTAACATCTTTTTGAGGGGTATTCTGCTCCATATTTTGCGGTCACCGCACTGGGATTTGCTTGCTCCAACTGCCTCGGTCCTTCGATATGAGGCCAGCATACTGCCACTTCAACTTGCTTATCCGGTTTTGTTCGCTTCTATAGTAAGTACGGATGTGTTACAGAATTTTCGATATGTTACACAATTTCCGATAGCTACCCTGTGTTACCAAATAGTTTTTGGTAACAATAGTAATATGTAATGTAACTACCAAACAACAACTATCCAGTACACAATATATTAACAGCTGATGCATTCAGTTTCCAATATGGGCATAGTTGGAAAACTACCTTGCAAACTATGACAATTCTTCGTATAGGTAGGTGGTATAGGGATTGTTTCGGAAATGTAGAAATTGACATTGTTACCAATTTCTGCGCTTTAGATTAACTTTAATAAGGAATATTAGTCGTTAAGGAAATAAATTGATTAGTACGTTCGACTGCACATCGAAGGTTGCTGGCTCGATTTCCGCTTAGTGCCAACTTAAGGAACATGTTTATTTGCATTGGATGAAAATCGACTACCAACAAGTAATAAGGTTATTAATAAAGGTATTATGCGCTTATTAAAATCACTAAGTGTATAAAAGAAATAGCAATTTAAAAAGTACTTAATAATACCAGTTCGCAGTACACGTTCATAAGTGGTTAATTCATACACAGGAAAAGATACAAAGCCGAAATCCTGAGTTTTACTGTTACGTACAACCCTACTAAATGAAAAAGGAACCCTTATTATCCACCACTCTTTAGCTTAAGAACATTCTGAACAGTATAGGATTACCTCTCGTGTCGTGAGTGGTTCTCAAAGTATCGAATGGCGAGCAGGATATGCAACGTCCACAGTAGACTTACAGTGCCGGCATTTGATAACTTCCAACACCTTGTTTGTTATAAGAGACATGCGACAATTTCTCTATTTGGTTAACGTTTGTATGAGCTTCGAACTTCTGCTAAAAATTTTACTCCTTATATCAAACTTTACTGCTTTGGAATAAGGCTGTTTAAATGTATGTAGGCATTTGAGTGTTTCTACAATTGTGTAAGAAACCGCTGCCATAAAAAGCAGCTCGTCAAATGTAATAACTTTTAGAGACTAGAAGTTACAGCATGCTTACATAAATAAAGAAATTAAGCACGAAAGGGCGTGCTTGCTAGCTCATTGACTAGCAAATATTCTGGTTTTCCCTTATTGATATACGTCTAGCAGTGAAAGTAAAGTAGTTTTAGTCGCAGTGATCATTATGTATGAACACTTGTGCATCTGTTCGGTGACACGTAACGTCTGAAGGACTGGTCTACCAATTACAACATTGCATTGGCACAGTATGTTTGTTTTGCCGGATCAGCAACTGATAGCAATTCTGCATAAGTAGGCAAGTATTTTTTTATACCACTGAGGTTGCCGACAAGCACACGGCCCACCTGGTGGAAAGTGGTTGCCTTGGCCTATATGGACGTGTGCAACACTAGGGGAGTCACCCTCTTGCTAACGACCCTGTAAACACAGAAAGCTTCTGTGCCGTCAGTGTAGAAGACAGAGCAGGAATAGCCGTTGGTCTTCCCACTGACAGCACAAAAACTCTCCAGTGAGCTCTCTACTCACCGCCGGGAACACAACACCAGGGCCTCGATTCTACTAAAGTAAAACCATTGTCATACCACAGACACTGCAAAAATTACCCATTTAATTTTAAACTTTAAAGTCATGGGAGTAAAGTCTAATATTGAATGGATTTTTGTAGAGTGAATGAAAGAGTGAAATGTGACACTTCATTTAATTTTGGAATTTAAAGTTTTAGTTTTAAAGTCTAAAATTCAATGCCATTTATTGCAGTGATGTGGTATGACAATTGATTTGGCTTTAGCAGAATCGAGGGCCAGGTTATTATGGCCGCGGTATTCTGTAGGGCGGAGGGATAAATATAATCGTGGCCTACTTCCTTCTTCCTTAACATATATACTGAGGCATATGTTGTTCGATCGAGCTACCATCTTAACAAACCATTGAGGTCATCTCAGTTGCATTCAAAGCTTGTTCTTTGAAGCTCAGAGTTTGCTCTTGGCTTGTGATCTTAACTTTATGGAAGGAACCAGTGCCGTCTGACCCTCCAGTTTCGAGTTTTAAGTGTTTCGACTAGGTAAAAAAAATATACAATACTGATTGGGTATGTACGTTTCAAGCTTGTTACCGTAAATACTCAAGTATACAATACATGCGAATAATTAGCGTATCATGATTATTAGAAAGCCCAGAAATATATCACAAGTCTTAATTATTACGTAAAATACATAATTTTGATTAGACAAAGTTTCTAGAATCCAATACAATCCCTTATTCATGTCTTCACTGTTTTTATTAGTATTTTATCATGTACCTGATATTAGGTACTGTTTCACTATAATTTATCTATGTGTCATATATCAAAATAGTAAGTCATGTATTTACAGCCTTATAGTACTATATATAGGTAATAACCCATATATAATAATAAATCTAGAATGGACCACAATTCAACAATAATTATTAGGAAACTGCCCTCTTCATTTGTCTCTAGTTTCATTCAAAACATAGTTGCCTGGAAGAGATTACCATTCGCGATAATTGTATGTTTGCTACGAAACTGTACCTACCATACACTGTAATGCGTTCTTTCATCGTGTACAATATACAATAAAGATATTTTCACTCATTCATTCATTGTACAGATAGAAGGACAAGAACTATCTAATCCGAGAAATGAAATGTTACCTTGGTAAGTCATTACCTGTCGAAGTTCTATCAAAGAGCGAGAACTAGTTGCTATTAGTAAGTTCAAATGTAACAGTTGTCTTACCGAGCTAGTAATATTGAAAATCGATGGCATTTAATGAAGATACTGAATAAGTAGGTACAGTCAGCATCAGATTGACCTTGATTATTCCCCCCCCCCTCCCCCTTCATGTTGACTGATTGTACTGATATTTGGTACACACCTTTAGTTCACAGAATGATAAAATTTAAATTAATAAAACAGTTTTTTTTTGCTCTTAATACCTTAGTTTCAAGACCTGATTTTGGTACTTTGTAGTCCAGATCGTTCTGAAGCTGACTGTACCTACTTAAAAAGTGATCTGCCGTTACTTTAGTAACAGTATATCAATGGGACTGTTGTGTGTATTTACTATAGACATATATGAAGTCATTGCAAGTATTTGGGTGGTCCCACGGGCTGGGGGTAACACCAACCTCACCTGCAAACCGGTTCAGTTGCTGTTTAAAGGACGGGGTTCTGGAGGTGCAGTTTTCTCATGGTGGGTTAGTCATACATATTTGGGATAGGCCTATGACCAGCAGTGACCACATTGAAAATAAATAGATGTAGGAGGTAGGACACGACGATATTTCCTTCCAATTCAGCAGTCCGACTGCGGAAAGTAACTCCGCTTTACTGAATACCGCGGTCATAATCTCCTCGTGTTGTGGTACCGGCGGTGAGTAGAGTAGCCAGAGCTCACTAGAGAGTTTTTATGCTGTGAAGGCTTGTCTTTTTGTCCTGATTTATCTTCAACATTGACGGCACAGAAACTTCCTGTTCTAACAGGGTCGGCAGCGCGAGTGTGACGCCAATGGTGTTGCACACGTTCATAGGCCACGGTGACCACTTTCCATTAGACGGGCTGTGAGATTGTCTAAATCCTAAGAGGTAAAAAAAAGTACGACACTCCTTTTTCTTTCCATATATCTTTTTTTTTGTTTCAAGTGCATAGAAACAAGTCGTTTATAGTATTATCTAGTATAGAAGTACGAACGTGTTGGTTACAGCTAATATGGAAAGGCTTTGTTAAGCGCGGGTGTGTGAATTTTATAAAACTTGGAGGGTATTATATTTAACTTTCAGGCAAGTAGATATCCTGTTGATAATCCCCTCGGTGGGATTTTCTGAGGGAGTTTCCTAACGATGATTGCGATTGAACTATGAAAAGTCAGAGCTTCTGGACTTTCTGGATTTCCGGGCAATCTAAAAAGTGTTACTGAATTTTTTGTCATAAATTTCTCAGTAAGCACTAGTACTTACAAAGTAGATAAACGTGTCCAAATGACAGCAATGCGCTATACACTTAATAAAGCTAAATAATACACCTTTGACTAGCTAGATTATATTAGATACATGATAATACTTACGCATTTCAGGCATGTAGGTTTCCTCAGCTCATTTTAACGATCACAATGTTACTTCAAAGTACACGAACTTCAAAAAGTCAAAAGGTCTTTGACCGAGGATTGAACTTGATCCGTCTGCGTCGGCGTTCAATGATAAGCGGTTTTCTCAGCTAATAATCAGACTTTCATAGTGGTAATTTATCTAAGCCATTATCTAACCTTTATATTTAGTAGTTTAACAAATAAGGCTACGAATGAATAAGAAATGATAGTAATATTCATTCGACTAATTAAATTCAACTTTTAGTTTTGGCATAGTGCCACATTTATTGTCAAAGTGCATTACGAATATTGTACACAATTTTTTACGAAATTTAAAACATACTATTACATACGCATATTTCCACCTCTATATTTTCGAAGGGGTTGGCAGAGGTGTTAAATTGTTAAATATATCTCCACTGTCACTGCACTCAACAATAGTCTCTACTTAATATAAATTATAACTTAATTTTGAATAAGTTTACCAGATATTAAAGTTAACTAAAAACTTGCGGGGCAGTCTTTGGGAACTGCTGAGAGAAGTTAAAACTAATTAGCGATCGATGATAATGACGCGAGTTTCATGGTTTATGTACATTTGTAATAAATCTATATATCAATAAAGCTAACCTACATATTATCTTTTCTGTGACCTAACACTTTAGCCTAAAATTCTATAGCCTAACACCTATCAGCCGTAGACTTAATCCCAAAGTTGAGCCAGTTCCGTGCATTACATTACGAAGTACCGATCCCGTACTATCTACGCCATTATCATATTATAATTTGGTGGCAGCCACGGCGCACGTAATACGATATTAAACACGCTTCTGACATGACGTGACTGCATTGCGCGTTCATTACCATTATTAAGGATGAACAACTGGTGACGTCACTTACTCTAAGGAAACGGTTGTTACGTCATCGACGTTAGATTAAGTTTATTAGGATTATATTTATGATAGAGATGCTTATGATGTTGTGGATTGCGGAACTTTATTTTATAAAATAGATGTCGCAGCTGTTAGCTTAATCAGCCGTTCAATTAACTGCCTAGGCTCTTTACTGAACGGCGCTGTTTATTTTTTTTTTACTGTTTAATTATCACGCAAAGAATACAAGTTATGTCAGCATTCCATAAACCACAAAGGTTAGCGGCCTGAATGGTGTTCAGCCATTTCATTACACGGCTAGGCAAATAGCTTGGATCGATGACGTTTCATTACTTGCCAAGCCATTTAATTAAACAGTTAGAAAAATAATATGCGGGGACCAGACCAACTTGTCTTGCTACTAGTTTCATCCCGGTTAATCTGCTGATAAACAGACGAGGCCAGAGCTTCGAGCCTGGGGCAAACTGCATGCTTTCCTCTCGGTGTTTTTTTTATCTGAAAGCAGTTACTGTTTGCAGTTTATTCTCTTCTCATTCTGTAGGAGCTAGGATACCACGGTATTCCCGTCCAATTGAGCAGTCCGACTGGGGAAGTACCTCCGCCGTACAGAATATCGCGGCCATAATAACCTCGTGTTGGTTTCCCGGCGTTGAGTAGGGTAGCCAGAGCTCACTAGATAGGTTTTATGCTGTCAGTGGAAAGACCAAAGGCTATTCCTGTTTTGTCTTCTACACTGACGGCACAGAAACTCTTTGGGTTTACAGGGTCGGCAGCACGAGTGCGACTCCCTTGCTGTTGCACACGTCCATAGGCCACGGTAACCACTTACCATCAGGTGGACCGTGTGCTTGTCCGCCATCTAAAATATCCAATAAATATTATAAATGTGAAAGTTTGTAAAGATGTTTTTAGATGTATGTTGTTAAGGCTGATCCCTACCAAATAAAGGGATAGAATAATAATATAGCCATCTACGTGGGCTTAAACTAAGATCAATTATTACCAACTAAACCGTGTACCAAGAGTAAAAATTCTAATATTTACAAGATTTTCTTTTCATTAACGCGTCCATCTTGATAATTTATAAGACAATAGAGAGGGAGGTTCTGTTACTCATAGCATAGTAGAAATTACGAATTCTGTTTGGTACTTTTGGTAATGAAATGCATTGGATCGTCAACTTTGTGCCCAGATAATAAAACTTCCTGGATCAAACATCGTAATAATGGTTAATCCCTGTTTTAATGAGTTTTTCGTAAGAAATCTCTGGGTTTTTCTTGCGCATTGACCTTAAACTGTCATGATTAGGTCCCCGGATTAGTTTAACTCGGGTTTACTCCACTAGATATCGACTGAGACTCTGCTTATATGGTAAAGAGGTAAGATGTTTGAATGTTTGTTACTCCATAGCTGAACTCTACAGATATTTGGTGTAGAGATAGATTATTATATAAAACATATAAAAATATATATACATGTACTACTACTACACTACACATATATTATTATATACACAATAAAACAAGCTACTTTTAAAGGCGGAGCTACGAGCAACAGCTGGTAGCTGCTTATTTCATAAATGCTTCAGTAATTAGTGGTGTAATTGTGTCACTAAATTATATATTATTATGTTACAGAAAGGTCCACCCAGTTATTAGTTATTATAGCATTTTGTAGTAGCAAGTGGACATATATATATTTATATTTTCTCTTCGTACAATATTGTGTATCTTTATCTATAGTTTTTTCTTCTTTGCTAAGAGTTTTCAGACTTATTCATATCTTGCAGATACTCTCGACGTGTCTTTTCTTTGAAGCATTTGCAACTTGAGCGAAATATTTAGTCTACGCAGACTCGTACTAACTCATTCATACATGTAATTCATTATTTCTTTTATTTTTCATTCATTTCATAAACTAAAATCAAATAAAACATAAAATTCAGCCTTTATTTTTAACTGGCATTATCTAGTATATTATTTAGGCCCTAGACAGTGGTTGGCGTTAGGTAATTCAATATTAAACACGCTGTTGACAGGTGACACAACTGGAAGCTTTGTCACGCGACCAGTGTGGAACGAGCCTTATACAAGTTGCTATTGTATAAAATAGGAGCTTAATTGCGATGTCGCACATACTTCGTTATAAAATTAAGCTACATGAAATATGTTCTAATTTTATATTTCTGCAAATGAGTGACGATGTCAGTTACAGCCTTAACGTCACGGATACTGGGAAATACGCTTGTCATATTTCGGTAAAAGTAATAGAATATCAGGATGTTGGGGTTTCTACATCTAGACCGGACATATTTCGCGAAAACGACTAAATATGTGGTCCTTGTGGAACTTACTGTACCGTGGGAAACAAATATACCGAAGGACCACACACTTAAGAAAAATAAATACTATGATCTCACAAACGAATTAATCAAAAACGGTTACGTGGTTAATTTGTATGCAGTAGAAGTGGGAGCGAGAGGTATACCAGCTAAATCTCTCTATAACCTACTTAAAGATCTAGGCCTATCGAGAGCTACAATAAGTTCATTACTAGGACGAATGTCTAAAGCGGCACTAGTAGGTTCGTATCAAATTTGGTTAGGCAGGGAGGGGACCAAGTTCCCCTCCCTGCCTAACCAAAGTAGTGAAGGTGAGTGTTGATGTACATCAACAAAAGGGGCCCCTTCTAAACCTACACTTGGATCGCAAGTCCCAGGCACTGTCCCGAGTTCCCAACTCAGCAACGCGATGGACCCGGCACCCGCACGGAGAATCCATGGATTGCTAAGAATATCGTCTCAATTTATAGGGTAGCAAAATTATGCTTTTTTCGTAGTACGAATGTCCTCACTCGTCCCGAGAAGTACCTACCAATGTTTCACCTAATATTTAAATTTAGAAGCAGTATGTATGGATTGTGACTGTACTTCGAGAAGGCCTGCGCCAGAGTCGTTCATCAATCTGCAGATGTTCAGGCTTGTAGGTGAGGTTGGTTTGGCCACAGAGGTCTTGGAGCGAGAGTGGAGTACGGGCTCCAAAGCGCACGCTTTGGATACCAACAAAGCAATAGCTAGTACTATTATCTATTCTGTGGCAATAGTCATTGTACTCGCATATTAGCTTTAGATAATGATCGTTTTTAATTCGCATCTGATTCATATTGATGAAGATTAATATATCATAAAATATGTACCTATGGCCTCTTCTTCATCCTAGCGTTAATCTCAGTCGCATCCGAAGCTATCAACTTGAAGTCTGGGGCGCTGAAGCGACTGCCATTTGACCTCCACAACCCCAAGGCTATATCGAAGAAGAAGAAAGAAGGCACAGTGACAGAAAGAACATAAGCATAATACAATACAACATAGGTATGGTACAATAATGAGACGGGACACTGTAGTTAGACCAGTTGTTGGACTTTTGAGGGCTCGTATGGCAACCGGGACCGACGACGGCTTGACGTGCTCTCCGAGGCACGACCAGACCACTGCAAATATCTGTATTCATGCATACATTTATTATGTCCTAAGGCACATATATTTGTAGTAAGCATAATGATACTTTTTGAAGTTTATTCGGATATCGCGGAAAAAAGGCAGGTCGAGTTCAATGCCACGAAGACGCAGGCATGTGCGTTCATAGCAAAGGTATCTTCTTTTCTTCCCCTTCCCACTCTTCAGATCACGCCACTGCCTCTGCAGGAAAACCCCAATATCTTCGGTATGGATGTTCGCTGCAAACTGAGTTGAGAGAGTCCGGAGCAGCGGCGTCTTCTATACAAGACACACACTCGTTCCTGCGTGGAATACTGCTCGCATTTCTGGGATGCTCTCGACAGGTTGCAACGACGGGCGGTCCGCATTATTGGGAATCTTGAGGTTACGAGTACAGTGCAGATGCGTGAAGATGTTGCTTCCTTGGCAGTATTTTACCGTCTCTACAATAGTGAATGTCTAAATGAGCTCTTCGAATTAGTCCCACCCTCTCCTTTACGGAGAGAATATTCTTTCAAGAACCAAGTGGTTCGGTAATTATTTTCTTTGTCGCAGCATTAAGACCTGGAACTCCTTGCCAGCTCACGTGTTTTCTTATTCCTGCAGTCCCGTGTCCTTTAAACGGGGCGCGAAAAAGCATCTGTTGAGGCCGCCAAGCTGAGTGCCACCATTGTTTACATGGTACGTGTTTGTAATGGTGACTTTCTTTCCTGAGACTGCCTTCAGCTAACCATCAGACTAGGTGAAGTCACATTGAGACAATATAAAATATACCCACTTTTTTAACGGATTCTATTGAGATTTATGTGTTGTAAAAGTAAATAATAACAAATAAATCGCAATAGAATTCTTTTAAAAGTGGTTTTATTTCAATGAGTAAGGGTAATGTTATCACATCGGTTATTTGATCAGAAAATGTAATGAAATAAATTTTATATTATCTATCATATTTTTTGTCCTTTCAAAATTCATTGTAAAAAGTAATGAAATTCTATATTCTATTGAAGATGATTTGCTTTTGAAGAAGTTTCTATTTACTTACAATTATTTTTTAATTAGTTTCTTTTTAGAATATTGAGAGGGTCTTAATTTAAATTCATTGTATTTTTTAGATTGATGAAAAATTAATATCAAACTAACTAATCTTCAGTAACTTACCAAAATATTTTTCAACTTTTATAAAATATTTACGTTGACAATGTTTATGAAAATAGGACTATTTATGTCTGTAGATATAATTTGCGTTTCATTTCGTACCGATTTTTGTTTTGAATACTCTGTAACAATCATAGTTGAATAGGGTATATAGTTCATAAATTATAACCGTAACAATATAATAGTATTTTTATTAAAAAAAAAACACTTATTCTAAAAATATTTTAATTTTCTCACGAGATATTTTAATATGCGTTCGTCCGATGTAAATAGCTAGTGAAAATGTAAAACGTGAAATGGTGGTGTGGATTGCTATTTTCTACCGTTTATTTCCCTTGTCGGTACTTTTTACGACATAAGAGGGGTTAAAAAAAGACGCTTATTTTAATGTTAGCTTTTTACTTTACGGATTTAATAGATTTTAGTGATTTTGTTTGTATAATTATCTAATTTACGAGTTTATCTAATATATTTATATTAGCTTAGTTTTTTTTTTTTTAAATATTCCACAACATTTCACACAACGCTATCTAGATCCACGGTAAGCATAGCCTAACTAGCTTGTGTTATGGAACCTAGAATGCGGATAAACATACTTAGATACTTTTTTTTTTTGTAAATACATACATATTATACATAGAAACAGCCAGACCAATGCAAATACCCATATTCATGCATACAAATATTTGCACTGAGCGGGGATCGAACCCGCGCCTCCTGCGTAGCGGCCGCGTTCACTACCGCCACGGAGGCTAAACACGGAGTTTAAACAGCTAATTAGATTTTTATATCTTATTGTGGATGAACAGTATAAGTTTTAGCAGTATGTACCTATAGGGAACAACCTAAATATCCTGTGTCAAAATGTTAAAGCGTCATTTTAAAAAAAAGATCCGATAGTAATGATATAGGTAATATACAAATAGGTTCTCGTAGGTATGTAAACATGCTATGATGGTAAATATATTAAAAAATAATATAATGTAAATTTACTAACCACATACCTATTATCTTTTAGTAGGCAGGTTAAATATTTTTTTAAAACATCACCTTGCAAACGGCATCCACTGCAGCTGTCAAATTAAATATATCCACTTTTAGAGTTGTATGCATCTGGAATAGTGACGTAAAAATAGTCTAATGGAGTTCGTCCACGCTTAAAATCAGGCATGTTGTAATTAATGGTCTAAGCATCAAAAACAATCTTTGTCAAAATATTTTATACAGGACAGGACGAAATCCCCTAACCCTACCTGGAGGGAAAGTAGTCTAAATACTGGAGATAGTAAGTTTTAACCAAAGAAAACATTTCATTATCCAAAAACATTTCTTTTTAGGAACCTACTAAATTCTGAATGAAAATTAAAAAAAAACACCCTGTACTTTTATGACACCATAATGCTATATGCCTTGACGCACATGCCAACTGTGGGTGTTGTAGATCAAAGTAAATGCAGGTGCATATATATTTCATGGTTGTTGTTCAGTTTAATTGAAGTTTCTTTATAAATGCGAAGCATTAGGTATTCCAATATTGAACCAATTTCACAGCATATTGCGATAACTATGGCGATTGGTGTTATAAGTAGTTTTACATAATTACATTACACGATTACTTCCAGCCTTTGAAATCTATAGTTTTTATTATTACAAAATTAGTGGGGTATTTGTACAGATCTTGATTTAACAATTTAACCCTAAACTTGGTCATTTATATAGAAAAGTAGACGCTGTAATTCATTGATAGAGCTCACTGAAACGCATGCTATTGTAAAAGTGGTATCGTGCGGTCCAAGGCCTTTACCCAACGGGTCCCCGGTATGGGCGAACACTCTGGAGGTCTGATCCTGCGGCGTGCGCCGCAGCAGAAGATGGCCACTACGGCCATCAGGGGGTATTGCACGGTATCCTTTGACGCGGCAATCTCCTCGACGGATCGCCACCGTGGATTCTGGAAGCGAGGACCCTTTATGCGCTATATGGGTTGCGAAAGGAGGCGCGAGAGCGGGGACACGATCCCGAGCCTGAAGAAATCGGGCCGAGAAAGCCCGTCTGCATAGGGACTGGCGGAGTTAGAACGATGACTTGAGCAACCACACGCAGGGTGCACCGTAGTAGCGGTGGTAAGACCCATCATGGAGGAGTGGCTAGAGAGGCCACTCGGCAGCCTTTCGTACCGGCTGACGCAGATTATCACCGGGCACCGGTGATTCGCGCCATATCTGCGTTAGATCGACAAAGAGCCAACGCCCGAGTGTCATCACTGCGACGGCAGTACTTGGCGTACCCAAGGGTATCCGTGGGGATTTACACTATTACAAAGAGTGCTAATGGCTCATGACTCCCAATGATGTTTCGACAGGCTGCAATGGTATGCAGTCCGCACACCATTGCAGCCTGTCAAAACTATGGGTCCATCCCAGAGACAAGAACATAATTCTACGGAAGTGTAAACCTGTGACTGACACAAAATTGGTACACCATAAAATAGATTAGCTAGTTTGGAAGCTAGCCTTTTTAGTAGTATAATATTTGTAACAGAAAAACATTTATTACGGGTGTAAAATTCACACGGGTGTCCACCACTCCTCGACTATATATTTTATTATAACAGTACGACTATATTCTGAATTTGGAGCCCAGAATTGAAATATACTAAGTGGAGTTTATTCGAACTTTTACATATTGGAATGAAACAATTTTTATTGACTGATATCACGATTTATAACTTGTTTTTTTGCCTTTTTAGTATACCGAGAGCATTACTGCTGAAAAGTGTAAATACTAAAATAAATGGGGATTTATTCCGATAAAAGTAACAATTGTTGTCGTGAGTAATAGTTTAAGATTTTTATTATAAAACTATATTTATAATTGTATGTGAAAAGTAGATGATGATCGCACTGGTTACATATTAAAATCTGAAAGAAATGATGTACTTTTCTGTTGGTAAAATAAATTTTATTTTTCAGAGCTTATAAAATAGAGATTGTTAAAAGAGCTAAGAGTTATTAAAAGTATGATGTCATACATTTGTGTTTCAGATTTTTTGTCTTAAAATTTAGTATTTAGAATGAAATAAGATAACTAGACAATTAAGTACCTACCCAATTATATATGAATCAAGTTTAAAAAAGAAATATATTTTTCTACCGTCGAAACCGGGAAAATGGAGAAGTTATAAATTTAGTTCACTTAAACGTAAATTTAGTTTAGTTAACTTTTTAGAACAACATAATTGCTACCATTATCTAACTGAATCACAGCATTAAACTAACTAGGTAATCTAGATAGGGACAGCCCTAGTATATATCGCGTGCATCCAATGTGTTGTGCAGCGATTTGAGTCTAGCAATCTAGCACTGTCTGCTCTTTGAGCTAGAAAAAGCTAAGTTATGTTCTGTGAGTGAGACAGCCCTGATTGTGAGCTGTGTTTAGTAGTTGTTTGTTCTGTATTTATTAGATTGATATTTGTTTGAGTTTTGTGTGACTTGATAAATGTTTTGTGGAGTATATAAAATAAGTAAGCTTGAAGTGATTCTTAAATGGAGCTATAGTGGTCTCATTAGAATGTTTAGTGGAACAAAATGTTGAAAAGTTGTTACCACATTAACATTAGTGCCTCCTTGTGTTATCACTACAATACAGATATCCACTGTATAAAAAGGTGCATTTATATCTGATACAATTTTCACTTTTATCCTTGCGTGATGATTATTTTATTTACATGAATATTTATTTATTCACAATCGTCAGGGAACCGGCAAAAGTAGATCATCGATGGCGTGCGTTCATCCTCGCGTGATCCGTCAAGCCATTTGCGGTCACGGTGGAGTAGCAATAGATATTTCATATAATAAATCAAATTAATTTAAAAATTTAAATGATAATGGCTTGAATTAACATAAATGCATGGAGTGGAATAGAGCCACCCCATCTCTTCCTGTGGATGTGGTAAAAGGCGACTTTTCTTTTTTTACGTGCGGGATATCCCCACGGATACCCCTTCCTCCGGAGCCGGAGGGGGAGGTTAAGTCGGACTCGAACCGACTAAACCGCACGCCGTCTGTGGGTCGATGTGCTAGGCCAAAGGTGAGGTTGTCTCGCGACATACCTATCCCTCGCAACCCGGCTGACCTAGGGCCATTCCTCTCGGTCTAGCCCTCCTCGGGAGGGGGGACCAGGCGGACCCCGACTCACCCGCGTTATGGGGGGGGGGGCGTCCTTCGACGCGCGCCGCCGCCGTGGCCTGCTTCTGCTAGGGTGACGAGCGGCTCCACCCGTCACCCTCAGGCCCGCGTGGTAAACGTGTTTCCCTCTTCCTACAGTCCCGGGTCTTTTAAGCGGGGCGTGAAAAAGCATCTGATGAGGCCGTCAAACTGAGTGCCACCATTGTTAACATGGCACGTGTATATAATGGTGGCCCTCTTTCCTGAGACTTTGCCTTCAGCTTACCATCGGGCGAGGTAAAGTCAAATTGACGTGTCCTATATATATGAAAAAAAGCCCTCAGGCCCGCGTGGTAGAAGGCGACTAAGGGATAGGGACAATCCATCCGACAGTAAGCATACAGCCCATGACTATAGTCTAGATAGCAATAGGCTCGCCCCCTATTACGTGGGACCGAAAATCATAGTTGGCGAAATATGGGTGTTAATACACCTCTGCCTACCGATTCGGGGATTGGCTCTTATTTACAAAAAAAATAAAAGTTTGTAGTGGGTGGAACAGCTACGTGGGTAAGGAACGGAAGTCCTTAAAAACCTAACTGGCTATTTTAAATAGCGAATCGCTATTGGTTTAATTATAGTCTGTGGATGTGGACTTTACAAAAATAAGGCGATTGTAGACTACTACATTATCTTATAAGCAGAGATATATTACGTATAATTGATACATGCGCAAAAAGATTTATGTCCAGTATTTGGTGATAGAAAACTCTTCTAACCTACGTCATTGCAAAAAGAAGAAATAGTAGCTTATAAATTTCATAGCAACAAACATTACTCAGCGTGAGTTAATAACACGCATCAATAGAATTTCATAGCCCTCATACTACCGATAATCAACATCACAGAAGTGAGTATTCTTAGTGAAGTTGAAATAAACCGTGACATACAAATGCATAGGATAATGAGTTCAATTAACGTCCTCGCTCGTACATTCACTAGAATTTTTCCTCGCCATTTTAATTTGTACGTGACTCCACTATTTAATTAGTGAAATTACGAGATCTCGCTTTTTGTTTCAGAGCTCGCAGTTGCCATTGTTGAAAATTAAATTTGTTCACATTGTTTTAGGTTATCCAGATATTTATCGCATATGAGTGAGCGCTGTCAATTAATAGGCGAGGAAAGCCGACAGTAGCTGGTCCTAAGGCACATCAAGGCTTCCTTGAAGCGTATTGAAAGTCATTCGAAACTTCCAGCCCGTACGGATGACAGATATGGCATTTAAATACCATGAACTTACTACGGATTTCTTTCGCTAGAGCTTCGACCGAACGTGCCTTTTTCAAATAGTTAGGATACAATGATAGATGAAACGTGGGTGTGACTTCACCTCTGCCTAATCTTCCGGGAATAAACGCGTGATTATATGTATGTATGTATGATTGCGGGTAAATGCATTTACTGGTAACAATATAGATGACGTTAAAAATACGTCCGTTCTCATTTTCCACCATTTTTCCACCAACTGAATAATGATAAATTATTTGATAATAAATAATTATGACGTCATAATTCATACAAACTTACAGAGAACTTACACCTCATTCTCATAATAAAAAGGAACTTATTTGACTTTATAATCAAGTACCCTTTAGTACGTCAGTACCATTATCTATTCTGTGCCTTTAGTCGAATCTTTTCAACTGTCGCGAATGAATAAGCCATTGTTCCTTGACGTCATCGTACAGCAAAAATTCAAATGCGTGAGGACAGCATGTTAATGAACATAGGCGTCAGATTTCCGCAATTTAACTAAGACATTGTCGCAACGGTGGTCCCGCCTAGTGGCGATATATTCACAGCATGTGCCAATACGAAATCTAAGGATTAAACTAGTACACATTTTGTAACACATTATTGATTACGAATTCACCCAGTGGACTTAGTTGCGTCTTTTCCGCATCTTTTTAACATTGCTATTTAACCTAATAGTATTCAGGCCAGCTTGTACACACGGCCAAGGAAGTACGTAAGTAAGTAGGTAAGTATACACATTTCTATACATCTTCACATGTAAAAGTGTATATTATTTATTTTCTCGGCCCTATGCACATTACTGAGCAGTATCTAACCTAATGACTGTGATAGGTTATGCGGGAACGTTTATTATGTTAAATCATTATCGTACCTTATCGTGACCATAATCTGAATCTGATCTTTTTAACCTCACTATCCTCGATATGGAAGTTCGCTGCAAACTTAATAACAAAAACTACATCGAGAGAATCATCCAAACAGCCTCGCGTAAACTCGGAGTCTTGAACAGAGTGAGACGATTTTTCACGCCGGAGCAGCGGTGTCTTCTATACAAGACCCAAATTCGGTCCTGCGTGGAATACTGTTCGCATCTCTAGGATGGCCCCGCAAAGTACTTATTAGATGCTCTCGACAGGTTGCAGTGACGTGCGGTTCGCATTATTGGGAATCTCGAGGTCACAAGCACCCTTGAGCCTTTGCAGATGTGTATAGAGATGTTGCATCCTTGGCAGTATTTTACCGTCTCTACCATGGTGAATGTTCTGATGAGCTCTTCCAATTGGTCCCGCCCTCTCGTTTCCTACATAGGACAACACGAGCAGGGCTTGGAACCAAGCGGTTTAGTGACTCCTTTCTTTGTCGCACCATTAAGACCTGGAACCTTGCCAGCTTTCCTTCTTCCTACAGTCCCGGGTCCTTTAAGCGGGGCGTGAAAAAGCATCTGATGAGGCCGTCAAACTGAGTGCCTCCATTGCTAGCATGGTACGTGTATGTAATGGTGACCCTCTTTTCTGAGACTTTGCCTTCAGCTTACCATCAGGCGAGGTGAAGTCAAATTGACGTGTCCTACATAAAAAAAGAACACTAATCCTAGTTGTATCCAAAGCTTACACTTTGATTTCTTATCCTTTTTTCAGGATCTCAGTTGTCTGGACTTTTAAGCAACTAACCGTTGTCTGATCCCTAAAGTTGGCCAAGAAGATCCTAATGTGGCTTTAAACATACAATTTTATTTAATTCTTACTTCAAAATAAACATACGATTTTGTCATATTATGTTATAAGAACACAATATTGGTTGTAAAATGAAACCAGGCTATTCACGTTCTATTTCATTAAAGATAGATGAAAAATAAAATGGTTATAATCATTTTGTAACAAAGAAATATATTAATGTTGGTCATATTGACGTTTATTATTGCTTTACAATACGTAACAATAGTTGTGTTTACGTCGCTACTCGCTTTGAATGCCTAATTTAATCAATATAGGTTCTCGCGCTTCATTTATAAATACTTAATATTGTGTTATGTTTTGTAAAGCGGTAATACTGCTATTCAGCTGTAAGTGTTTGTAATAATGTAAACAATAGAAAATTAAGTATAAAAATCTAATAGCCTACATGAATTTGTCTGGCATCAAAGCTACACCCACCCACAGGTGCCATGTTTTCCTGTCACATAAAAAATAAACACAAAATTATGTACAACTATCGGTTATCGCGACCAAACATAACCTATGTCCTTTCCAAAGGTCATTTTTATTTTCAGCTGCGAGACAATTACACTGTACACTCTATGAAATAGACAAAACGCTAAACCTGTCATTAATTTCTATTATAATATTACGAGATTGGCTGTTCAGCCCCTCTAGACAAGTGGTAATTCGTTGGCCGGTGTTTGACGGAATAGAATGACGAATGCACGGGGTTTGACGTATTTGACATGCGTTAACGACTGTCATATACGTCAAATCGCATACGTCATTCTTTTCCATCAAACGCCGGCCAACGAATTGCCAATTGTCTAGAGAGGCAGAGCAAAAATTGCTTTAGTTTGTAACCTAATGTCACAAACTCTCACCACTTTTTGTAACTGTCATACAGATGACATTACAAAAAGATTTGTTATGCCAATATATATGTGTATATATAGATTTATATAATTGCACCGTCCCGTTCCAAATTAAAAAATTATATCCCGCCTCATCTGTATTTTTTGTTCTAAACAACTTGTCTAACAGGGTTATTGTGAGCTTGCCCTAACGAAAATTCACCACAGTCAAAAAAATTTGTAAATTATTGTAATTACCATTTAAAGTTTACGTTCTATATAAGCCTTCAAGCCTACGTAATGAATGAGGCTTCAGTTCCACTGCATGTTTGAATAAAAGTTGTGCCTGGGTAGCGTGCATATGAGTAATTATAATGCATCGCACGGCCACTTCCACTTATTTAGGTTAATTTCCTGCCTTTTGAAGACCTGACACGATCCGGTTTTAGCGTCTAGAAGCTCTTTATTGAATTTTGTTGTACATACTAGAGAATTTCATTCACGGTATGTAGAGCGTTAGAGAACTACTTTATAAAATAATATAAGTACCTATTTAGAAAAATATTGACTTTATCAATGAAAACTTTTGTGTCTAGACAAACCTTTAAGTTTCATTTGGTACGGGACACAAAAACTACATAAAGAGGTTCAGAAGTTTTACACCTATCTGTATATGTATAGAGTACCTACCTTTTTCGAAGCGATTTATATGGCATCCATTAAAGTTAGCGCTCAGATGGTGGTATCTACATGGCACTATATCATATCCTAAAATATTCCTTAATTTATTGATTATTTCACAATAATTTAGACCTTGAAACAGTAGCAATGTGTTCATTATAGTTACAGGTGTACAAAAATAGAAAAAATGTTCGTTCTTCATATTCCGATTCTGAGGCACGCAAACAAACGATATTCGTACATATTTGTGTACTAGGCCCAGACCTTCGAAATCGTGTTACCTAAAATAGAATAGGTAATAATGTTGAGCCTAGAGTTAAGTTTGGATTGATTGCCAAGTAAAACAAAATAAAAGTTGCACAGTGTCGAGTCAAAAATATCTTAAATAGATTTTAATTAACTTGTACTGACCGATGAACTGACTTGTCTGTCATCAGAACCCAAACTGTTGAGGCTATACACTTAACATTTTGGCAGATGATGTAGTAAGCATCTACTAAGGTAGTAAGATTGGAATTGCACCCCTAAGGAGTTAAATGATGGTTTACCATTCATGAGATACAGAAAGTCTAAAATTACTCGGATTGGAGTTTCTGTGGAGGTTCAATCTCACTTAAACGTTTGTTTTTAATAAATTATATGATTTGACCCAATAAGCATTTGCAGTATGATATTATCGTCAAGAATGATAGAGAAACGTACCTGACCACAAAGGCAACAGTAGTCATATTGTTACTTGGGATTACCACGACACATAATAATTATCAGAAGTCAGATTGTGGCCTGCATGTTTTGCAAACGGATTTCCTCTTGGCACCTAGTTTACAAATAAATACAACCTGAATCAATCACGCACCTAATTTAAAAGTTACTACACCAAACATCCTTAGATACTGACTATTTCTGCATAAGAAAAGGAAGTCTAAAACCTCTTTTATTTATCCTATATTCTAACTCGTTATTTCTATTTTGTTACAGGTACGTATATAGGTTCAACTTTACGTGTGGTGTTTCACAACAAAAGAAATGGGAGGCGCGCTTCTGAGAATTTCTTTCCGTGCCCTGTTTTCCTCACGCCATTGTGCAAGCTGTCCAAAGTTTAAGTCTGCACTGTACGCTTCGTAATCTAGATGGGTATGTAATGTAACGTTTATGTACATTATGTATGAGTTGTTTATCTACGGAACAAGTAAAAAGTTGTTATGGAAAGTATTTCACAGTATAACAGAAGCCGGTCGATTGTTTGTTGTTTTTTTTTGTATAAACTGCAAACTTTTCAAAACACGAATAATGCTCATTCTTAAAAAATGTGTTTTGTTTCGCTATATTCCAAACTATATAACTATAAAACTTGGTTTTAACTGATGACTTCTATGTATAATATACAAGCACTATGCACTGAGTGATAATCGAAGTACGTCCCCTGAGATATAGTACAGTCAGGGGCGTCTTAAGGCTATATAGCGCCAGGGTGCGAAGCTCAGACTGCGCCCCCTCCCCCCGGTCAACAAAAAAAACGCAATAAATTTTTGATGTTTCATTTATTTTTCTCTAAGATCTGTAATCCATACTTTTAATATTATATGTGCGATAGTAACTCTGTCTGTCTGTCTGTATGTTACGCTTTCACGCCTAAACCACTGAACCGATCTTGATGAAATTTGGTACAGAGGTGTATTAGAGCTCGAGAACGGACATAGGCTACCTTTTGTTGCGAGAAAGGGGTTTATGGGGGGAAATAGGGGATGAAAGTTTGTCATTTTTGTAGATTTCCTAATGAAATTTGGTACAGAGGTGGATTAGAGCTTGGTAACGGACATAGGCTACCTTTCATAGCGAAAAGGGGGGTAGAAGAGGGGAGTAGGGCCATGAGATGAAAGTTAGTCATTTTTGAAGATATCCTGATGAAATTTAATACAGAGATAGATTAAAGCTTGGAAACGAACATAGGCTACTTTTAATCGCGAAAAAGGGGGTTTAAGGGGAGAGGTGGGATAGGGGATGAAAGTTTGTCAGATTTGAAGATATCCTGATGAAATTTGGTAAAAGGATGAATTGGAGTTTGAGAACGGACATATGCTACCGTTTATCGCGAAAATGGTCCCCCCTTTTCACGATAAAAGGGGGGAGTAGGGCCATGAATGTATTCTATTGTGAAATTTGGTACAGAGATAATTTAAAGCTTGGGAACGAACATAGGCTACCTTTGATCACGAAAAAGGGGGTAGAGGGGGGCCAGGGTATGTTAGTTTGTCAATTTCGAAGATATCCTGATAAAATTGATATAATATAGAGCTCGGCCTGCGCCCCCTCGGGCTACGCGCCCGGGTGCGGCCGCACCCTTGAACCCCCGGTTAAGACGGCAGTTTGCACTACCATTCGGCTGCCAATTCAAGGGGCGCGGCCGCTATGCCACAGAGGTTGTCAAATAAACAAATAGTACAAATAGTACTCATTGTTTAACTTGTACAAAACAGTCAAGTTATACTATAGCTGTCTACTTGCTATAGACCTGATTGTATGTACCAACTGTGACTGTCCCAAGAGTGAGTCCCAACTGAGTGACACGTACAATAATATTGATTATACACATATCTAAGTAGGTACATACAATTTTCTCACGTCCATGAGAATAATCTTTCACCTGTCTGACACTACAATACATTTTGCTCGCAACGATCGAGGCATCTCCTTTTTCTGTGCTCGTTCGTATTCCTTCGGTTGGTGTGTAACCAGCTTTGGATTTCACCATCTGAATGTCATATACCTAGAGGAATTTTTCTGATATAATTCGCCGAGTTTTATATACGGTAGTTATTTCAGTGACGTGAGAGCTTCCCATAACAATATCGCCTAATGTAACGTGGTATACTGTAAGCAAAGGTATTTTTAATTTCAGAATGAAGAAAGAACTGCTTTATTTACTGCAAAAATTCATAACGATCATTGGCCACGAAATCTTCAAATGAATTCTAGTTAGGTCCCGTTAATGTTCGCATAATGTGACTTTCGCATAATTGTAGGGTAAATTGTTTGTTATGGAGCACCACCAAGACTTTTAGGGTTTTGCCAACTTCACCTACAAACTAGTAAATCTCTACTGGCGCGCTCTAGGCTCTAGAGCAAGCTTTGCTCTCAGTGTGTCGAGGTCGGATGGCAATTTCTCCTATAAAAACTGTATAAGTAAAGTTAAAACGGGCCTCGGGCCACTAGGTAAAGGCCTTGAATGCAGTCGGTAACAACGCTAACATGATGAAGTTAGAACATAGGTTTGAGAATTTTAAAGTGCTTCCTTCTTAAAGCGAACGTGCCATATCGTTTTACTAAAAGCTATAAACATTATTGGCTTTATTACGCATATAGTTTCGCGCAGCTAAAACCAACGTTCACCCTTCACGAAAGCCCAACTTAACATTGCAAAACGTTTAATCACACATGTCATGTGTTAAACGAATCTGAATCATATGCTCATATTCTTAAAGACTCAATTTGTGCTGTGCAATTTTTAGAGGGTTGGCGTAACAGCATCTTTGATGTGCACCCTCACGCCTCGAGCATCTGAAGGCTCTCATAGATAAAGTGCATTTCGATATTAGAAGTTACAAAACATAGTTTTAAAGTGAATTTTTCGGTTAGAAATTGTTTTCTTCTTTCAAAGAGAACGTGGCAATGGGTTTGAAGGTATGAAATATGACTACTGGTCTTTGTACTTAGCTAAAAACTATTTTTATGAAATTTGCATTTATAGTAGTCGAGTAGTCGCGGTCAAATTCAAATCCCGCTCGCGTGGAAATGCTTTATTAAAGCTTACACGTTTGCGTATTAGCCCGTCTAGACAAGTGGCAATTCGCTAACCGGCGTTTGATGGAATAGAATGACGAATGTATGGGATTTGATGTATTTGACATGCGTTAACGACTATCATATACGTCTATCATATAAGGGGCAGAGATTTTTAATGAGTATATTTCTTCTAAATTGAAGTTGAAGAGTTAACAATCGTAACAGGACATTAACCCGCCATAGTTTCCTTTAGACAGCACTCAACAACTACTCTACTTGGATCTGTCCTAGTTTACTGAAATTCTCTTCTACATTCTAAATTCTCATTAACTGCAGAACCAATGTTTGATGCTATGTTACAGTAATCTTGAAACTTTTTTTTTATCAAGATAGATATAAGATAACTATCTACTCTCTGTTTTAAACCAAACATAAGATTCATACGGAAGGCTTATTCTTCCTCCTTAAATAAATTGATTCAATATTACATTAATTTTGCTATCTTTTCATTTTATCGGCATTTTTATTGTTTGCTTTGATGATAAAGGGACAAAAGGTTAAAAGGGATCGCCTCTGTGGTGTGGCGGTAGTGAGCACGGTCACTACGCAAGAGGCGCGGGTTCGATCTCCGCTCAGTGCAAATATTTGTGTGCATGAATATGGGTATTTGCATTGGTCTGGTCGTGTCTCGGAGACCACATTAAGCTTTCGGTCCCGGTTGCCATACCAACATCTATGGCATGTCTTTACGGGTATTTGGAGCCCTAAAAAGTACAAAAACTGGTCTAGCTGCAATATTTCGATATCGCCATTGGGTTTGTGGAGGTCAGATGGCAGTCGCTTCACAGAAAATATCGAAGATCAGCCAAATCCATAGTTTGACTGGTAAAGCGGGCCCCAAGCTTCGAGATGAAAGCTTCTGAAGCGACTGGGATTAACACTAAGATGAAAACGAAGAAGAAAGGGTAAAAAAGATTTTACCATAATTTTCTGAATTGTCATTGATATCTCAAAGCTCATAATGGGCTTTGAGATATCCAGCTTTGAGCTCATGATGCTCATGATTCCGGCCTAAACCGTTTTATATTTCACTCAAGTTTGGAATTATGGGTTTTAATGGAGCTTAAGACTCTCAAATATCTACATACCAGAATACAATAGTAGGTATGGCTTTAGTATTTATCTGTTACTATTATTACCTCCATAAATTATGATTCACAATATATTATGATATAAACAGGGTCTAAGATGGCTTACAAATTATACAACAATTACAAACTGATTCAAACAATTGTATACCCTCTCAGAAATTACTATAGGATTGTTTTAACAAGAAAATTGACCTGTAAACTATGTGTAGGGCCCAGTAAGGGTTTGGGCACAAACTTCGAACTAGTTTACCATATTGTGATTACCCTTGGGACGAAGTTGCTTGCACGAATGTAAATGGATTCACTAGTGTTATATTGATTTATGGCATTGTATCGAATCATATTCACAACAAATTGTTAAAGACATAGGACATCTGCTGTTGGCATTCCCGCGTCTGAGTTGAAGTAGCTATCAAATGGTAATAATTTTATATCATTTACTGCGGAAAGATGATTCTCTTGTCTAATTTTTTAAATAAATACTCCACACAACTGTCTAGGCTCTAATAAACACAACGCGTGATTACTGCTCAGTGATGAATATGTTTATTTTATTTTTCTGGGTGTTTATATGTATAATATGTACGTATTTACAAAATAATATATCGAAGTATGTTTACCTGCATTCTGTAACTCATAATATAAGCTGGTTAAACGATATCTTCTTTAGATCTACTTAGCACCGTGCAAAAGAAACGACATACTAGGATTTCTTAGATGACATTTTTATTTAGAGAAAGCTGCTTTTTAGAATCTCAGCTAGCCGATATTAGCCGGCCTATTTATCGGAAGTGTCAGATCAAAATCTCAATATATCAATATCAAAATCTGAATATATTCGTAACTGGTAAAGCAAGAAAATACTTCACGTTGGTAGCTGTTTAGAAAAATCAGTTACGAAATAGGAAGAAGCCGTTTTTAGACACTGCACATGATTCCCTTATTTTGTCGTAAAACCATAGTTACAAAATAACACTATTGTTTTGGGCATTGGTGGTGGGAATGACATCAGATGTATCGACGCTAAGAAGTTCTCTGTTGATCCTATCACATGTACAACAGCGTGTGCAGATTCTTCTTTTATTGTGTATATTAAATGTACCGAATCGAGTTCTCGATTTCTCGCGGAAATCGGATTATCTGATTATTTGTAAACGCGGATTGAGAAGGAATCCGATCTCGGTTGACTAGATGCCTTGCGCTTCTCTTATTTATTACACAATATATTTTCTTTGCATAAAGGATTACATACACATTGTCAATAAGGTTTGTTTTAAGATTCTCTATTTAGTCATTCTATAAGGGAAAAGGTTGTTTGATATTGTGAATAATTTTGTTTTTTGGGGTGTTGAAACAATATTTTTTCAGGTTGTAGGCGTATTATTTATTACGGATATGTATTGCGAGCCTCGTGCCGAATGTGTTTGTCAAGACGCAGCTTCAAAGTAAATAAATAATGCCGTAGATCAAATCACCTATTGATTTATTAAACATTAAATCGATTTTTAAATTAATTATATATTCTTCATTCTAACGCATTTTTTAAATATTGCTTCTTTGTGTAATAATTCATGATCGCGACCATAACATTACTTCTTTGTAAATAATCATAATCGTATTGTTGTTAACATATGCAAATACATTAGTGAATTAATAAATTATTAATTTTACCTTGCAAATTGGACTTTGCAAATAACCCATGAACAATTTCATTGATTGAGAAACTACTTAACAGATACGATTCTATGCATACAGGCTGTGATGGGCGGTGCAATGCATGACAATGCACGACTTTATGATTTTGTCGACAGCTTTAAGAATTTTTAAGCTCATTCTGGATATGTGTAGCTTGCATGAACAAACACAATTGAAAAGCCGGTCAAAAAAAAGATGCGGTCACACTCGTCGCTTAAACCTGCTCATATTAACATAGTCCCTGGATGTTGAACAAACGAATAGTTGAACAAATCATGAAAATTTAAAAATGAAATCAGAACCAAATTCATTTTAGTCCTATTGAGTAAAACTTGTGTAATTTTATTTATACCATCTAGAAAAAGCTTATAAATTTCTCTCGTGTGTTGCCGTAAAATTCAATAATTTCAACTTTTGTTTCGCTTTGGCACTCTGAAATCGTATTCACCTTCGCCATTTTATACTAAATAGATCGACATGTATATTGTGATTGTATATCAGAGTATATAAAAGTCAATTTTTATTTTCATTTTATTCCCGACAAAACTCTAACTGGTTTAATGCGGGAGTTGAAACGAGTTGGGGGTATATTTTGTTGAAAACGAAATTGGTTCAGTGTTCGATTGAGTCGATTTGCGAACAGCGCTTATCTTACTTTATTTTCATGATTTTTTATTATATCATCGTCTTTTACATTGATTTCATTTTAAGGAAGTATTTGGATAATGGAATGAATATCGTCTCGATCCATTCGATTTTAGAGAGCTTGTAATAATTTTTGAAGTGAAAACTTCTTTAGCGGGTTGGATGGGTAAAAAGTATTAAACTCGCGTCAGGATCATTTGACCTTTGAACCGTAACCGACGACTGACGTCATACAACATATGCAAAAGATTGTTTAGTTTGTCAGGCACGTCATGAAGCTTCGTAGCTTAGCCGTAAGCGCTCCGACTGTAAGTCCTTATGGTTTCAGATAGTACCGGGTTCGAACCTGGGCTTCTGATACTTTTTGTGATTATTTTTTCTTTTTGTAATTTAGTACTTTTTGTGATTTCTTTTTTTTTGTAATTCATTAATTTCTTCTGACAAAAAATTAGTGATAGCTTCTATGATTGGCGCTATATTATAGGTATGGTATGGTATGTTCTTTTTATCTTTTTCTCTGTATATTAAGAAGAGAGAAAGAAAAAGTTTTTACTTCTGCCGGCACTCCCTGAGTGCAACTCGTCTTTTTCGTTTTATATTGGCCAACGAACGCACTGTTGAAATATACTCATGAATTCATACATTGGGATACCACTAAATAGACAACTGGTCCAAGAAGTACCAAACTACTAGCTATCAAAAAATATCCTTATAGTGAATTGCCATCAGGATACGTTTTTTCTTATAGTTTAAATGAGGATCGGTATTGATAACAGTATCTGTTTATGGTGTTTAGGCCCATTGAAGCTCCTCGAAGCACCTTTTGCTGAACACCCTTTTGATGTGGTGAACATACATACTAAAAAAAACTGTTAAGACCTAAAGGCTGGTATCCACTCAACACCAGACTTGCCGTCAGCTAGTCTGCCGTTTCTGCTACTCTTTCTTAGTAAAGTACACGGTGTCGCTTACAATCGAATTATTAGATTTTTATGTCGTTCCTTGCAGCATCTGATCAATATTTCTATGGTCGTGGTTAAGATGTTTATGCTATACCCTTAATTCCTCGATGTCACCGTTGAATTATATTGATCGTGATTGATAGTTTATTATTTAGTGTTTTTGATTCATTTTTAAACCTCAAAAGATCTTAGTTGAATAAATTACACGATGTAAAAGAAGATATTGCATTGATATTTCTTGTAACTTAGCATGTGTCTATTATTATTCTAGAAATCCAAATAACATAACATTGAAAGGCAAGTGACTACAAAAGTAGTTCATTGCATCAAATAATTATAAGAAGTAAAATCAATAAATGTCTAGATGTCACTTCAGCTTTTCTTATTCATTTCTATCGAATCTAAATCAACTAAAGCCAAACAATCCTTCGGGGGCTTATTTTTTAATTTCCAAGAAGCTTTTAGCAACAAATCACACATGGGCGTTGCGTAAAGATCTGTTTTATGCAAACAGATAAACAGATTACGCAGTTTTCCCTCTGATGATCTTACTTTAATGGATTCGTCTGTTTGCCGAACAAGTTTCCTACGAATCACTTAATCTCCCACTCTCTTGATACAATTTTATGTGATTTATGAACGCATGCCGCCACCGTGGCTAGACGAAAACATTTATTTTGGATTTTCTCAAGTATTTTATGGGAAGTGGGGGCTCGAGTTGTAGGTTATTGTCCGTAACATGAGTTTTCCTCACTCATGCTCCTCTATCTACATATTTACGTATGTACTGATGGTTCTCGAGTATTGTCATATTTTCTTGCACGGGTTTTGTTGTCTACGTTTATGGTGTTTGTCGTTCTTCTGCTTTCCCTTCCGATTCTATAAAGCATTATTCTGTTCACAAAAACTTTAGACAAACTTTTTGAATATCTTATTTCAGTATTTAGGGTTTACTTTTTAGCGATTGTTTAAGATCAAAACATAATATTTTTTGCAAATAAGCTTATTTTATGGGTAGCTAGTATTCAATATTTCAAAACGAATGGATTGAATTGACTAGATGTTAAGTAACAGAATACGTATGAAGATACGTATGTAGGTATGTCATAAGATTATTTTAGGTTATGAGAACGAGTTCAATTTTGAAAATGAAAGGGCTTCAGTAAATACTTGAACATCGCAATAATAATAATGGAAGTCAAGGACTTAAAGTAGACAAATTTTGAACAATAATAATACCGCACAAATCTCATTCTAATGCAACTGTCGTGTGCTTCTATCGCATTGGCTTAACGCTTCTTGGGACTTGACAACCTAGAAATTAGGAAGCTAAGCAATATGAGACAGCTGAATTGCATTACCGTTTCAACTTGTGTCTGTTTTCAGTGTATAAATAGTTGTTATAGCTGTACGCATTTATCAGACTTAGCTTAGTAGAATATAAATCTGTACTGTAATGTGACGTCATTATTTACTATTATTGTCAAAATGTTAATGAACTATCAAAATATTTTACTCTTATTTTAAATTTTTGTGCTTTAATTATTGTGTTTTTTTTTTCAGGTACTTACTTCTACACAGTGTATAACGTCATGTTGTAAGTTAAATAGGGATTTAGATTCTGATAGTTCTGTACAATAGTCGGCCTTATAGTTGAAAATAATCTGTAACAGACACTTTTAGGATGTACAATAACTTCAAGAATACTATGCATTATATGCGACACTAAGCTGCCTAGTCCACCAAGAAATAATACAGTAGTAATTTAAGACAGTTGCTTGTCCTTTTACAGAATAGACATAGCTAATTTGGCCTAATGCCACCCTACCCTCGTCTGTATTAACCATTAACTTGTGACATGGCTAATTCGCTAAGTGCTGTGGTCAGAGCCTTGGGATACGGTGGTACTGCCCGCGGAATAATTACTTTCAAATAGAATGTGTAAAATGGGAAGGTAATTAAAATGGTTTAATGTGGTTTTTAGGTGTTTAGGGGAAAGAGTAATTATCCACAATTGGGTAGCTACTCGACCCTGCCAAGGTTTTCATAGTAGAGAGTAGGTATATTAGGAAACACCTTTTGTTTTGTTAGTAAAGTAACGAATTAATAAATTTATATGTATAATATCTATGCATATACGTACAAAAAAGTATCTAAGCATATTTATCCGCATTCCAAATTCCATTACACAATCTAATTATGGTATGCTTACCATAAATCTAGATAGCGTTGTGTAGAATGTTGTAGTATATTGATTTAGTTAAGGCAAAGACAAGTGACATAAATTTTGAGCTTAAACGTTTTGTTTTGTACTTCACACAGGAATTTCACAAGAAAAATTACTTGATTTCAGCGCTGCTAAAGCAATACTGCAAGTAGTAGTGGTCAAAGGCGATTTCGGTTGTAAATGAATAAATGAGAGGTTCCTCGGTCAAACAGGCCATCAAAGGTATGGAAGTACCTATACCATGATCGCGTTAATTCCCGTTCTCTTAATAATATATCAGATCTATTCATGTTGGATGAAGCATGTCCATCATACCTTTGAAACAGTAGCACTATTATTTATTTTGTACGAAGTATTATCTATTTTGTATATAATAATTTTATCTTTTCAGTAGTAAATGAACTATAATTAATCAATTTAATATTAAAAATTAAGTGGTTGTATGAATGGGACATCGATTAAGAGGTCGTTGCCATCGTTGTGGGTTCAACATTGTGTAATTATTTGCATGATTCTCAAAATTGCGTCTGGGTGTAGTTTTAACAATTACTTGCATCTTTGTGAAGACCCAACGACGCAGGGATAATTCTCTGATATAGGAGGCATAATTTTCTTAGAAAGAAATTAAAATATCTCTTCGTAACAGAAGCAACAAACTATAATATTCAGACGAACGCATTTTGAATATATTGTTTGAAAGGCAAAACGGTGTGACCCCAAATGTGCACAGAAAATCTTCACAAAACATATCTTAAATACTTTATTAAATAGTGTAAAAGAAAATCGTAGGATTTTAAGGTCTGTATAATAGTCAAGACTGTAATTATATGATTATTATATGGATTACCATTCATAATCTGACAATTTACAGCTTCATCAGGGTTGATTATCAAATAAACTGCTTTTTTGACGTGAATTAAATTAGGGCTGAGGTAGATGGAGGTAGGTAAAACCAGAAAAGACATAAAATTTAATGTGATCACATTTCACCTACACATTTTGTCTTCGCTCACAATAGCACCACACCCCTTAACGGATCGTAGAAATGACCAAAATGTATTACCCTATTAACTGACCACCTTTGTTTAAGTAAATCTGGAGGCTTGAGTCAAGTTTAAATTATTTATTCGGTCGTAAAGGGCAGCAACAAATGTCTTTGGATGTCTGGGACGTTGGCGTGAGGTTTTGGAGGCTCAAATAACAATGTTTGAATTTAAAATTAGATAATTGGACCCGATTGTTGTGACTATGGATAAATTTGGATCATTTTGGTCAATTTAGATGCCGGTAGTTGCAATTGTGAATAAATCGCCATGGGAAATTTGAATTTAGAACATAAGAATTCAATTCAATTCAATTGAATAAGATTGCATGGAATCAATAAGTTTTAGACGATTGACCAGATGAAATTATTAACCTGATATATGATCAACTCAAGGCTCTTTAGTATTTCAGTTTAATAAAAAGTTTAATCATGAAATAGTTGGTAATCAATTAAAATACAACAACATTGATTAAGAAACAAAATAAATAAATTGTCATGCAACTAAAAATATAGTTTAAAATGGGAGTGAAAAGTTCTACTCATCTCTTTGGGGCTATAAAGGCGCGACCAGGTATAAAAATGTAGTAGGTAGTATCAACAATTTAAGATATTGCGTAAAAGTTCAATATTTTAGGTAAATGTGGTTCAAAATACAATGTTTGGTACACACGTCACAACTATTATTGAAGCAACTGCAGCCGAACAAGGTAGGAAACCCGTATCTCGGCTTTAAATAGATAGATTTTACTAGAGGTTATTTTTTTCACCCTAATGCCTTCTATTATCCCATATGCATGCAAAAACTCACTAACTAAGTAATGCTTTCTCGTCTATTATTCATAGCCGCCAGAAGAGTGGCAAGCACTAGCAAACTAGATAAGTTTTAAAAGGACCAACTTAGATGGATCTTGACTGCATAATGACACAGATTAAAACTTGTTGATTGTGAAAATTCAAAGAGTTTTGGTTCAGACCGGCGGCTATTAATATAATCCTCTGGTAAGCAAAGTACCTTCAGTTCATAAATAGGGATTACGTCAATATAAGCCCTCTAAAGTGTTCGATCCTCTAAACCTATAGGGACAAACGATTATTAAAATTCAACCGCGATTTTGTAAATAAAACTGGTGTTGTCGGCGTATAAAATTTCTTTTTGTGTATTGATTACTGATAGATTGATTTGAAAATCGAAACAATTTTGAATTAAAATAATATGGAACAATTTTTTTTTCAATACCAATATAAAATTACGCTGACCTTTTTGTGTATTGTTAGAAAACAACAAATATAAATAACAAATTAGTATTATATAGAACCAACCAGATATTTTTACTACACAAGATAATTCAAGAAAAGGTTACTTAATTATATTAAGGTTTAGAACATTTTGTTACAAACTTTAAATAAGAAAAGATTCAACGTATAAAGATCTAAACAGAGTTAAAAGTTCTTAACATTGTTTATTAAAGGATCATCCAACAATAATTTCAGGAAATTTATAAGTCAAAGAATACTTTGAGATTGACATGGTCATTTACATTAATAGTAAGACACTCACCGGGATATTTACCATGCTTTTTGGCGCTTCGCGCTTTTGCGCTTGCAACAGCAAAAATTACAAAAAAAAAACAATATTAGAGACCAAAATCACTAATATTCCCTCTAGCTAGGAGTGGGTTCACGTTGGTAATGTAAATGCCAGAATTCGAACCCAAGACCTCTTGATCGTGAGGCCGACTCCTTAACCACTTAGCTACTGCCGCTTCCGCCAACAAACTTACATAACAACCTCCATGATCCAAGAGGGATAATTAACACTGGTTGTCGTCTATCAATAACAGATTAGCATGTAAAAGCGAGTGGGCTAATGGTTTGTGTGTGCCGATAATTGGTCCATAAATTCAGCTGAACATGGCTTTATATGACTGTCTTTGTAAAATTTCCGACAATAGCTTCATCAATATATTTTAGGTACCGATATTAATGTGTATTGGAAATTAGAGAGCAAGCGACCATGAAAATTGTGTGGTGTGACAAAGGC
Organism: Eilema caniola; assembly: GCA_949126895.1. Taxonomy (NCBI): domain Eukaryota; kingdom Metazoa; phylum Arthropoda; class Insecta; order Lepidoptera; family Erebidae; genus Eilema; species Eilema caniola. The sequence continues at coordinate 9,100,625 of OX421478.1, forward strand.
ATTTTAGAGTAGATAAACAGGTAATTTTTTACGGGTTGTGTGCCAGAATTTCCGTTCCAAAGTTTAGATGTTGGAGTGTGACCCGAGATATCTTTTATAACATAAATTATACTCGCGAGACTTTATTTTAAACATCTACTATGCATTACTCCCGGACGAATCCAAGACCTTCACCGCGGAGTCCAGGCTCCGCCTTCCGGCTTTGCAAACTTTGCAAAGCCAGCATTTTTTGGTTGTACGATGCCTTTGATTTGATTTATATAAATCACTGATTTATGTATCAGTTTTGGCATATACTTTTTGAAAATAGGTTATTTGGATAAAGCGGAGGTATAATTTTCTACTGTCTCTTTAGCTACAAGTATATACTGCACAAGTACCGAATATATTGGCCAGGTGTTCTCAAAGGAGTTAGTAAGTCGGCTTGCAACTTCGTTGCACCTCGTCAATGGAGCAAATTGCAGGGCTAACTTAGTCAAGGTACGTGCAAAGCAGTTTGGCCATTGAGGCTGTATTTGTTGATAATTTGAGACCTCGATTACTTTATTTGTCATGTTTGTGTGTATAGTGAAAGTAAAAATACTGTAAAGCTTTCAAACGTAATAAGTGGCAGATATCCCAGATTTATTTGGTTAGTATTTATTAAAAAAATTACAATTTTGAGACGAAACCTTTGTTAACATTATTTAATCTTTACGAATTTACACGCAAACTCAATGAACACTTTTTGAGTTCATTGTAGATACGTATAAAGATTTTGTTTGTTCTATTTTTTTATTTGATTCTTTTATATATGGTATGTGTATCATTTGTAGCCTTACCTTTTTCTAGGTAGGTAATAAGACAAAGATTGCAGACGAAACAAAATTCTGTGTCTGTATGCGGACATCGAATATAGGCAGTTAGCTTTCAAGTCTGCTTCGTTTCTCTTGTTCTCATTGACTGTAATCGATAGAGAAAGCAGATACTGCAATGTTAATTTGCATACATTTGCATTTATTATTTTAATCGTAAAGACTGCCTCTGGTCCTCGCCACAGCTCGCCTTTCAGCCCTGGATGTCCAATTTGTGGATTTATTGAGAATTTATTGCTACTTGTTGCTAGTACCTACTTACATTCTATTTTCATAGAAAAAAATTGATGCAGGATATATTAACGTATTGTACAGCTTATCAAAACAATATCTTTACATTGTATTTGTAATAAAGTACAGTCATCATGTAATGGTGACAGCTTTTATGATGTCGGATACTGTAATTAGCGTAGTGGCAAAGTTACAGACCTTGCTATGCCGTGTTGTAGGCTCAAGCCCGGAGTTCAAGCCGAAACAAAGTCTGAATACTTTTGAGTACTAGAAGAGATCTAAAGTTGCGTGAATACACTTCATTTTATTTTAATTTAATATAAGCAAGTCTTTAATAGAAAAAATGACGTATTTTATAATATCAACTTGAATTTTTCAAGAAAAAAAAGCAAGACTACCAGGAAAATACCCCTAAAACAGTGATAACATGGCTAATAATTTAAGCAGAAACGTAAATAACGACTAAAAAAGAGGAAATTATGTGCCCCAACAAAATTCGAAGAAAATAAAAACAAATAAGGAGTTCCTTAGTCGGCCATTTAATTTCATGAAAGCAGACGCGTATTCTAATAAGCTGGCAACATTACTCGGCTTTATTGCACGTTTTCACTTAACTCCCAGTCGGTATTTCTCTTTGGTAGTCATTTTACCAGGCTATAGTCTGGCCAATGTGAATTATTTAGAATACGCCTCCCAAAGATAGAACATTAAAATTTCATTCGACAGACGAAACGTTCTTAACTTTACGCGAAACTACGAACACCATTAGACCTAGTGAAACCAAACGTTATTAAGATTTAGTGATTGTCGATCTAATTTTTAAATGTGGAATTGGTCACGACTTCATCGGATTCTATCGCAATTTATTTGGCATAAGGTTTCGCTCGCGTGGAATACTGTTCCTGGGTTGGTTTCAGTATCTTAGTAACAAGTTAAGCGTAGATCTTAATATAAAAAAAACACTAACGTAAATAAATGCTTGCAACATGAAGTGTCAATTATACGCTTCTCCCGGGCATGCCGAGATTGCGGCGGTAAGACCTATAAGACCTGACGCCGAGGCGGGAGCTTGTGGCGGCCCTGGGGGTGAGAGTGCTCACGCTCTCCACCCTGCTCGCGGCGATGGTCCGCTGCGCAGATGCGTGGGCGGCCAGCGCCTCCTTCTGCGAGCAAGTCATGCTCGTGAAGGAGACAGCAAAGCGGGCGCGGCGCGATGAGCGAGACAGACTCGCGGATATCACAGCCTGCGTTCGGAGGCGGCTCGGGCGTCGGAGGGCGCAGACCGACCTCCGCCCCCCATGAGCGCGGGCCTGAGGATGACAGGTGGAGCCGCTCGTCACCTTAGCAGAAGCAGGCAAAGGCGGCGTCGAGCATCGCGCGACGATTCGCGAGTCGGGGACCGCGTGGTCCCCCGTCCCGAGGAGGGCCAGACCAAGAGGGATGGCCCTGGGTCAGCCGGGGTGCTAGGGATAGGTCGCGAGACAACCTCACCTTCGGCCTCGCACAACGACCCACAGACGGCGTGCGGTTTAGTCGGTTCGAGTCCGACATAACCTCCCCCTCCGGCTTCGGATGGGAGGTATACGAGGGGATTTTCAGCACGTAAAAAAAAAATTATACGCCTCTCCCATCATCCCACGATGAGTGATAAATAATAAAGATCACGTAAACGTAACGTCTTTAAGTTCTATAATAAACTCATTGTTCTAAATAGAAACAGTATTACCTAATACACTAGTAACTTTCAAAAGTTAACTCACTTAACTAGAAATTATATTCTTTAGTTCCCTTCAGACACTGTATCACTTTAGGAACCTGAGAGCTTATGTAGATAGTCTTTAACTAGTGATGTAACGAACGATGACTTTACGATAACACGAAGTAAGTAGAGAGAGATATGAAAGCAAAAATGAAACAGAATTTGATTAAGATTGGAAAATAAGATTGAAAACTTAAAATTTCATTAAACAGAATTTGAAATCAAAACAACACTGGAAATTATACTTTTCAGTAATATACTTAGATCTGATATTAGAAAAATCTGTTGAAAAAAATAATGAAGAGAGGTACAGAGAGACAGAAAGAGCAATGAAAGGTTATAAAGATCCTAAGAACACATATATATAGGCAGTATGCCATATAGGCCTTTTTTTTTAAAGTATATTAGCAGCCGAAATTATTGAAATTACTAATATTCCCTCTAACCCCTCCAACTTAGCTAAATTGCTTGTGCTAGGAGTGGGTTCACGTCGGTAGTGTAATGGCCAGGATTCGAACCCGGGACCTCTCGATCGTAAGGCCGACTCCTTAACCACTAAGCTACCGACTCTTTATTTCTGACGCACTTTCTGACTCTATTGGGCATTCTATAACTAAAGCATCCTCAGAAGGAAAGGCCCTTGGTGCCGAAAGATACGTGACCAGCTTTAGGAAATATATAAAAAAGGCTTTATCAGGGGCAGGGTTCAATTAGTGTTCGTGTTTTCGTTTCCATTTGGACGTAACCGATGAATAGCAGTATTTACATTGTATATTTGCATGTTATTCTCAAATTTCGTGGTCATTCGATTTATTTTATTTTAAATAATTATGCTTAAAGTATATAAGAATCAAATTAAGTATTTGACACGCTTTCCAATTCAATTATAACAAGTAGTTCTGTGACTTCGAGAACAGCCTTTACCATATTTTTTGGTTATCTCAAAAAAAAAAACTTATATTAAACAGTCCTGGAAGTTTCAACAAAAACGGTAAAAACGTAAGGTGCCTAAAAATAACGCTACAGTAAACCAGGGGTGTTTCCTCATCAGTTTTTTTTATAACGCAGTTACCCTTACCGATGCATTATTTTTTCACAACAACCTGTGCGGCTTCATATCTTTCATGTTTCAGCCAAAAATCATCGAGATCCGTTCATAAATAACGCGACAGCAAACTATTCGCCTTTTCTCTCCGAACTCGGTAGATGGCGCTACAATTGGGCTATAGGATTTATTAGGCTTCTTTTTCATCGAATCAATAACTATACATGCGGCACGCTATGATGGCCGTTTTGATATATTAACTAAGTTATGATATTGACCGAGTAAAACAGGCTAGTCATATGTAGTTGAGTACCACCTTATCTACTAAGATAAGGTGTTAACGGCCGTGTAAAAAAGAGAAAGAGTAAGCAAGCTCAGCCAAGTTCTCTTATTATTTAACGGCCTTCATACCGTGTCGGTAGTGTAATAAAGTAATATCACTCTGTCTTCATGCTAGATTTTGTCGACCCAATACCTAAAACAAGATTATAATATAATTTATTACAGGTATACAGATGTCTAGGTACATCAGTTTTTCATAGTTAACTAATATGTTTTTTTAGTTAAGAGATTATCAACAATAATCTATGAGTATCGATATTTTAGTCTACTTGCTCAGAACCTCACTATTTTCGCTCTATTTTACAAATTTGTTTCACTTTACCTAACTTTATATTACAGATTAACTTTAGACATTATCCCCAGATAATTTTTAGTCAGACCCGAACCTTTATAATCAAATTAACTTTATTGGACAGGTTCACGTTTAATAAAAGTAAATGAGTTATTAATTGTAACTTAATTGTTATTAATCGTATGAGAATTATTTCTGAGGGAAGATTGAAGTTGTTGACCTGTGGGCCTTTTACTTTATTACGTGAAATGGTTTTAATTTTAGATAGCTCTTCGTTTTGCGTCGTGAAATGTTATTATTATGGTTATATTATACTCATATCTATAACAGAGCCTCTTATAGACGTGATAGGATAGAGGGACACTTTTGATGTTGAGTGTGTTTATGGATGACGTTATAGTTTTGGGTCCACAGAACTAAGGTGCTAAATCTTAAATCAAAACCTTCAATATTTGTACGCTGGAGGCAGCAGAATATTATGGAACTCTATTTTGTAACAATCTACAATATTCTGACAATAAATAAATCTTATCTTAATATAAGTCTTATGTAAAACCGTTTTCATACAAACAAAAATTGAAAAACAAAATCACTATTAGGCCAATCGAATTTTGTTAGTTACATAGTTGCTAACATAAAGTACGTATTACATAGGAATGGATAGTTGTTGAGAGTTCAGGTGGTCGGTAGATGGGTGTTAGTCAGACCTTCATCACGCGGCTGGTAGGTGACAGGCGACGCGAAGGGCGGCAATACATTAAAACCTAAACATTTCCCCTAGGAGGATCCAAACATCACTGGTGTTTTGTATTTATTACTATCTTGTCCGTTACTTTAGCACTATTATTCTTTGTACCTATGTTTTAGAGACTTGCTTTCGGTGTAACTATTGGAGTTTATACTTTTTTATCGTGAAGAGGGAATATTGTGGGACGCCAGATATCTTTTTTTATTTTATTTTTATTTAAAAATGTTTACTATCGAGTATTTTTTATACTAGGTATAATAATAGGGGTTTAAGTATGAAATTGCCGTTTCATTGTAATAGGTACTTTGAATGGACATAGAACCTTCATGGTTTGAGATTTTTGAGTTAAACTTTTTCCACATGGTACCTATGTAGTTCTTCATTTAAAAATGTGCAACATTCGATTATCGACTTTCAGTTGTTTTTTTTATTCAGCTTAGACAAGAAAGATGGATACTTCGAAAATTCGAGTGATTTTTGAATACGAGTTCCGACGCGGAACTAACGCGGCAGAAACAGCTCGCAATATCAATGTTGCGTTTGGAGAGGGGACTGCTAATGAACGCACCGTGCGATTTTGGTTTAAACGCTTTCGTGATGGAAACTTTGATTTGAAGAACGAACCACGAGGAAGGCCGTCCACACAGGTGAATAACAATGAATTGAAAGACATGGTGGAAGCCGATCCGAGCCAAACTACCCAGGAATTAGCTGCATGGTTTAACGTTACCTTACCAACAATATTGACTCATTTGCGTCAAATCAATAAAATAAAAAAATGTGAAAAATGGGTACCTCATGATTTGACTGATCTGCAGAAAGAAATGCGTGTTGAAACTTGTGTTGCCTTGTTGAATCGATACAGAAATGAAGGAATATTGGATCGAATTGTGACATGTGATGAAAAGTGGATTCTTTACGATAACCGTAAGCGAAAAATGCAATGGCTGACCCCAGGTGAAACGCCACAACAGTGTCCTAAAGCAAAGCTTACCAATAAAAAGGTAATGGTAACTGTTTGGTGGTCTCAGCATGGTGTTATTCACTATAGCTTTCTACGATCTGGTCAAGCAATAACGGTAGATGTCTACTGTGCTGAACTCCGAACAATGATAGCAAAACTAGCAGTGAAACAGCCCCGACTCATGAATCGATCTTCACCATTATTGCTCCATGATAACGCGAGACCTCATACAGCACGAGAAACCGTTTTAGCTCTACAGGAACTGCAATTAGAAACTATCCGTCACCCTCCGTATTCGCCAGACCTTGCTCCAACAGACTACCATTTTTTTCGTGATTTGGACAATTTTCTATGTGATAAAAAGTTTTCTTCTCAGGAGGCAGTACAAAATGCTTTCACACAGTTTGTCGAATCTAGATCACCAGAGTTCTATCGCAAAGGCATAAATGACCTTCCTACTAGATGGCAGCAATGTATAGATAATAATGGTAATTATTTTGATTAAATAAATACGTTAAATTAAAAAAAAAACGAATTTCAATTTGTCAGTACAAATCGGCAATTTCATACTTTAACCCCTAATACACAAGTCAACTACTCGCTTAAAACTTAAGATTCTTGTTCAAGTAGTTTTCGCCATGCAGTTATGGATGGTTACATCATTATAGTATGTACATATGTCTATAATTTGTTACTAAAATAAGGTCGCCGGCCTGCCGTGTATGCGTAAACACAGACACCGCAACACGGCACTGCCGTCATAACCATGCAATAAATATAATAATAATAATATAAAACTAGTCGGGCGCATCCTGACGATTGACGTGAGTATAGCCGTAATAAATTAATCGAATTGAATAAATATATATACATTACTTTTTCTTAAGGAACTGTTTAGTAATTAAGTTATTTAATTTGCACGGGACACTAAACGAATTCTTGAGCTAAGCTATGGGGTAGGCTATTTAGGATAAATGGTTATAGGTAGTTACATGTCCTATTAACGTATCTGTTGTTGGTTTCTGGAAGACAATACTTTTTAGTATAGTTTCAGGACCTCAAGTTATCTATGTTTAAGAGAACGGGCATTAACGCGATCATGGTCCAGGTAACACAGGTCGCGGTCACAGGCTGACTGGCTCAGCGGTGACCACGGCCGGTGTAACCTGGTCGAAACGTCAGGTAATCAAAGGTGTGTAAGTACCTATACCATGATCGCGTTAATTCCCGTTCTCTGAAATATATATCATGGAACACGAGAGTTTAATAGTTACTCAAGTTATCTATTTCTGTGTATTTATTTACTACGTTTACATTTAAAAAAATCCTTTAAACCGGCTAATTTAATACTTTGTACAGGAAGCACGTCACAGTACTGAAATAATCCGCTATAGCAGTTGCGGTGTAAATGTTTTACTATTTAGGAACAGTTGATTTTAGCAATCTCATAGTGTAAATTTTTTCTAAGTTTGTTTTACAAGAACGTCAATAGTGAATCAGCCCATAGCTAACAACACTATCTACTAATGCTAAATATAATTAGCCTTAAGACTTTATATGGTATTTTATATCTAATTGCATACAGCTTGCTCAGAAAGCCCTAAGTTTATTATATATATATTGCCAGTTCAGTCTATGGTCAATAATCAGGCCTAAAATCTGTGTTGCTTAACTAAATCTAACCTGGTACAAGAGCTTGTGTGGGAGTTCTTGCTATTATGTAAACAATTAGGAATGTGAGCTACTATCGTCGGTGTATATTAGTTCGTCCGCTTCGCGTTTTGAGATGACTGGATACACATTAGTTTTGTCTTTTGTGCATTGATAACTAACTCTACGTCATGCGCCCCTTGGCATATATGATTGAGATTTCCCTGCATTTTGATTTCTGCACATGATATTACTTTGTTTGCCACCACAGTGCAGGTATCGTCGGTAAACTGATATGCAGATCCATGTTCAAAAAGATTACACATTTCATTAACGTATATTATGTATTCTTTCGAACCGTTCACCGAACCCTGGGCCGTGCCCATTGTGGGCGGGACGCAGTTACTATATTGAATTCCCACTTTTAATTTAGTGAATCTTTGTTCGTGGTAGTTTTTTATTAGTTCTAACATTGGCCCATGTATACCAGTCTGCTCGAGTCCTCCATAAAGCACATCATAACGGAGCATATCAAATGCTTTGCCAAAATCAATGAAAACAACGAGCACGTGACACTTGTAGTTCAGGTGCTCGTTGATCTCATTGGTAAATTGACACAATAACTGAGACGTGTTTTTGTTTATTTTTAAAGCCCAAATGGTTTTTTGTTTGCCTAAATGGTTGTTGTTATTTTGCAAAAAGCTGTTTGTCTGCAATATACGTCTCAATAATCTTTTCTAACGAGGGTAATATAGTTATTGGCCGATGCTTATTACAGACAGTGTAGTCAGCCTTTTTATATATGGGTTGCATCACTCCTATTTTGAGCTCGTCCGGGTACTTAAATGTATCCCTGTCTGAGTCTTGTTGTCAAAGTTAGTAGTTGAAAGTTTTTTTTGAATATCATGTTTGGTGTACAATAAAGAGTATCTATGTACAAACAAGCTGACAGTCTTGCTAATAAAAAAAATACAGAGAAAATGCAGCAGATATTTAGAAAATTCTGTTATAACAGCTTAGTAGCTTGGTAAGACTGTTGTTGTATAAAATACTAATGCTTTTTCGATACTGTCTGTCATCTGAAAATAAATTTGCTATCATACATTTTTGTAACATTTGGTTTTATATGTATATAGGACACGGGGTTTTGACTTAATCTCGCCTGATGGTAAGCTGAAGGCAAAGTCTCACCATTACATACACGTATCATGTTAATAATGGTGGCACTCAGCTTGACGGCCTCATCAAGAGAGGATGGTCGTAACAGCACCGCGAGACACCCACCGTTCCCACTAGTGCTGGGACCACAATCTCCCTGCCAAGCTATGCACTTGCTGATCCTTGAACGCAATCCAACCGAGATAGGATTACTATAGAGGGTTTTCCGCAATCGTGCTCGGTGGTACCCACCCGGCCGAAATTTGAGGCAAATTTGTGCCATCAAATTTCTACTACCAGTATATCTATTGCCATTAGCATTACATTACAAAGGTATGTGTCAGTTATAACAGGTGGTGTTTCCTAGTTTTTAAACCTATTTATATTCGCAACTAGACATTTTCTATCGGAATCCGATTTGCCATAAAATCGACAGCGCAGGCGTACCGGATTCAAATCGAGATTATCCATTTCCTCTCGATAAGTGAGAAGTTTTCCTCTACAAGATTAAATATTGCAGCCCTTGACACCCTGCCGTGTGAGTAATGTACTGCCAGGAGACGCGTGCATGAAGAAAAAAGCTGTTAACAGGGAGCGTGAAGAAAATTTGTATATTTAGATTAGATTTTTTTTTGTTGCTGTGCAATGGTATCAATTCGGGAAGAAGCTTCAGTTTCATTGATCGGGTCGAGCATAGTCTTTATTTATTTTTAGGTTATTCTTACTAGCAGCATGGAGTAAGGAGAACTTATCGGCAATTGATCCGGTCATTGGAATTGTTTATTGGCAATTAATTCGTTTTTTATTGTAGTGCAGTGTTAGCGAATGGAAGAGAAGCTTCAGTTTCATTGCTCGGGTCGAGCATTGTTTTTTAATTTCTAGGTTATTCTTAATAGCAGTTTCGAGTAAGGAGATAGCATTTTATTGACGTCAATTTATGCGTTCTATGTGGTGTGATTATCACATTACATATATAACCGTCATAATATGGATTCTATAATAATGTTTCTACCTTAGCTCCACGTTATTCACGCCTTTCTCGCCTCTGAGGTAGTTAAAAATAATACCCTACCTCCTGCTCCACCTCTACCAAGATATACATATATACAGAATATTATAATATAGATAAAACTGATTTTGGTGTAACTATCGAGAATCTTAACCATTTGCTAACAGATGGGCAACTATTTCTAAGGTGTCAAACAATTTGCGCCATTACAAATGTTGAAGAAGTCATTTTGTTGAGACAGAATCTAATAATTTGAATGAATTTTTAAAGAATTATGCATGCTTAATATTCAAATCGATCAAGTCCCTGTAAGGCAAAGATTGCGGGTTCAAACCCCGCCTAGACCGATTAAAACTTTTCCTATTTTAATGGATTTGATATTTAGCATGTGATATACTTTAAAAATTCATTAAATTGTTTGGGCGTAGTAGTCAAAAGTCAATGTTTAAAAATGATAGAAAAATGATTCATTTGTTCCGATAGTTCATAAGAATATCGGTAGAATGTTTAAAAATGATTGAAAAATGATTCATTGGTTCTGATGTTCGTAAGAATATCGGTAGATGCTCTATTGTCGCCTCAAAGGCAGATATAAAAGCATAAATTACGATTGGTTCGGTAGAGATCTGGTGGCTTAATGGTCAAAGATCCCGGGTTTAAACCCCGCCTAGACTGATTCAAATTTTTCCTATTTTAATCGATTATAATCTAATAATATAATATGTACCTCTTATCTTTTTTTCAAAAATGTTGTAAGTATTATATAGGTACTCCTTCATCTATATTGTAGCTATTATCAGATTTGAGGTAAAGTGGCCAAAGTAATAAATCACAACACCCCTAGCTGTGATCGATTTACACCACGAGAAAAATATTTCTAGTGTTACGACACACTGCCGCTTTGATACCGAAAATGTTAACTATTTCAAGTGCTATTATTTGTCATTTTACTCCCAACTTTTCTCCGAAAATAATGTTTTTGTTATATTTATATTTATTTTTTGTTATACACTTTATTTTACAATTAAAGTTCTATAGAATACTAGCTGACCCGCCTCGGCTTCGCCCGTGGCATACTTCAACCCCGTAGCACCCCTAAGCTATTATGCGTTGCTTAATTTTTTTGCCTTCCCAATCTCTGCACAATTTTTCTCTGCGTAAGAACCATCCTCGTACTGCAAGGAATATTCTAAAAAAAGAATTAACGCAATCGGTTCAGCAGTTCTCGAGATTTGCGCTTAGCAACACATTTAGCGATTCATTTTTATATAATAGATAGATAAAAAGAGCAGCACAATTATTACTATATCAATATAAAAGATGGCCTTAACGTTTAGTGTAATTTAAAAAAAATGTATTTTTGGTCCCACCGACGTTTTTGAGACCTTAATAAACCTGATCTGCAAGCCGGAATACCTGTTAACTGGTGACGAATCTCTTGCGCAAGCTTTCCTCTCGGCGTTAGGAGGTCAGGCGGCAGTCGTTACTATAAACATCCAGATTAGCTAATTCAAGGTATAGAAAGAATAAGCCCCAAGCAACAAAGTCAAGCTTTGGGTTTTTTTCTGTAAATAGTCACTAAAATTACTAGTGAATCTCATAAACCCTCCCAGCTACGCTAAATGGTTTATGTACGGAAAGCATTGGATTCATGTCGGATTCAAACCCGGGGTCGTCAAACGACTCCATAACCATTAGGTTGCAGAAATTATAAAAGTGCAGGCGTTGGGTGTATTCAATAGTAACATCGTGATGATCCTAAGCAGGTTTTGAATTTACCAAAAGACTGTAGTGCAAAGTATAATGGACCCCGGATTCCGAGGTGAAAGCCTCGAATGTGACCGGGACTAACGCAAAGATGATGGTGACTGTGTTAGTGTAATGTCTAACTGAACTTTTTGAACTAATTGACACGGGCCAGACTATACATTTTTATAGCGGTTACGTATCAATTTGCCGACGGTCATTACAACTACGTATGACCAAACTACGGCTGATTCATCTACTGGTTGACATACCTAATGGTTGTATCACATATGTTCATAATAACTAATGTACGAAATACAGAATGGACGACTCACCGACGGTTGACTCACCGACGTTTAACTCACCGAAGTTTAGCCCACCTAAGGTTAACACATCTACGATTTATTCACCTACAAGGTAATTAAGCTAAGGTTGATTGAAATAATAAACTATTCACCTGGGTACTGTTGATTTAGTTACATTTACCAATCCCTAAGTTCAAAATCCCGAAAATGAGATTTTTTACATTATTTATGGTTTATTCATTTCTTACTTACGTGTATTTATGTATTAATATATTTACGGGTGGTTCAAAAAACCTTTATTATCTATCCATGTCGAGTTTCTCCGTGTTAACCGTTTTATTTTTATAACCTATAATACATGAACCGTTAGTGAGTCGTCCATCAACTTCAAATCAACAATATCTTAAACAACCATTTGATGAGTCGTCCAATAGTGCAATCAAACACAGTTCAATCAAACGTAGGCGAATTAAACAGTAGTCGAGTAGTCCAATATGCGATATAAACGTTGGTGTATCAACCGTAGCTAAGTCGACCGTAGTTGAAATGACAGTCGCGTCGGCGAATAGATACGTGACCATTTATAGCACTTACTATTTTTGTAAATCGAAGAAAAAGTAAATCGTAATCGCTTATTTTGTGGGGTGGCAATCATGCTTTTATCAGCACGAACGCGCCGGCTCCACCGCGGAAGTACCACCCCCTCGATTAACATCAATATTAAGTACCAGCAATTTTATTTTTGTTTAGTATTCCTTATACATGCCGACTTTATACCTGTTTGTTAGGACCGGGGGTATTAATAGGTGGTCAACAAAATCTATCTATACTATTGTAAGTAGCACTCCTATGAAGTTTCTTCGATGCACGGAGAAATAAAACGATCTTGGATGAAAATCAATTGTTATATTATGTCAGTAAGTTAAGCATGACCATAGATGCAGAAGGATATAAAAATAGAAGCGTAATACAGACGAAGTTCTGCTACACTATTATAAAATTTCTTTCAATCAGTTATGTCCATGCTTTAATATCTTACTCATTTAACTATCAGGTTATCTGAAATTAACGATTCTCAATACAAGTATATTTTTTGCGATGGACGAAAAACTATTAAACGAATTCAGTTTTTTTTTGATTTTTCGCTAGAAAGGTCTTGGATAGACTTTTTCTGATTTAGAAACTTTTATTACTAAAATGTGTTCCTATGAGTTGTGAGTTTAGGGCGAACAACCATTCTTCTTTTAATTTATTCCGTAGGACTTGAGCTTCGGCCAATCAGTTACACTGACTCGAGATAGTGATCCCGTTTCTACAAGTTTATACGAAGCACGTATCTTAGTTCGGGCATAGATTTTGGTCTACACGAGTAGATGTGGGCAGCATTAAGTATGCTTGGCTAGGACCAAACATCCGTTGGCAGCCAGCCATGCAACTGTAACACTGTGCTAGGCTACAAACCTGTCACAGCATTAAGAAAGATTAATTGATGTGAGAAAATGAACTCAATATTTGGCTTTGCGATTGATTTTCTTAGCTAATTTTAAATTAAATGAACGCTAGATCTATGTTGGGACGTACTAAAAATTGGCATGGGTATTGGTTTAGGAGGTCTTGTTGGAATTTTTGTTGGCCTTATTAGGACTTTACAATCGCCATTATTAAATAAATACTGACTGCGACTGTACTTCCGCATCTACCAACTAGAACTTTACATAAAATAATAAACAAAACCGGAAAATTGACCTTGAGACGAAATGATAAGGTTGAACAATATATTAGTAATGTGTAAAACTACAAGTGGTTTATTCAAAATGTAGTAATCAGCAAATTCCATCAATTACCTTCAATCAATATTTTCAATATTATTGACTTAGTGAGTGTATATCTATATTCTATAGATACACTAAAATTGATCAACAATGTGTTCAGCAAAGTTCCGGATTGTTTATTTATTGACATTCATGTATCTGGAAACTGTTTAATCGTTGTAGTTACGTGCGTACTGGCAATATGATTTACATAATGACTGTTTAGTTGCGTGTAATTTATTGGCAACACCCGACTAATTAGTATCGCATTTCAGAACATTATGCAAACCTTTCATAAGTTTGCATGAATGAAAACAAATTTTATTAGAATACTATTAATCGATGGACAGCACTGATTCCTTAGGTGGGGAGTGATTTTTAAGGGATCAACTACACTCGAGAGCAATGAATCCGGGTCACTCAAAGAATCCAAAAAATCTCGGAAAGTAAGAATGCTAGGTTAATTCAATAAATTGTATTTAATAGACAATTTAATACTCCTTAAATGAAAGTTAAAAAAATATGAGTCACCATACATTTTATTTACATAAAATTACATAAAGAAAAAAAACTGCTGATCTCTCCTTAAAACAAAAATAGGAAACATGAAATTTTTGAACTTTATGACGATTTTCTTGAATTTCAATACTTCGTATTACCTCCTCGTGCTTCCATTACTGCGTTTACGCGGTTTGGCATGCTGTACACCAAGTTCCTTATACGATTTTGGGGAATATTCTCCCATTCCTCTGTGAGAGCAATTTTGAGCTCAGGAAGCGTGATTGGGGGAGGGCTTCGTTGTTTTACGCATCTCCCTAGCTCGTCCCAAGCATGCTCGATCGGGTTGATATCCGGGCTGCGCGCTGGCCACTCCATACAAGTAATGTTCATCTCTTGAAGGTAGTCATTCACAATCCTACCTGTATGAGGTCGGGCATTGTCATGCATAAATATAGCATCCTCACCCAAATTGACCATAAATGGACCAACGTGTTCGTTGAGGATTTCTTCCACATATCTTACGCTAGTTAAAGAGCCGTTTTCTATGATCACCAGCTCTGTGCGACTTTCAGAGGAAATTCCGGCCCACACAAGTACAGACCCACCACCGTAGGCTACTTTTTCTTCGATGCATGCTTGCTTGAATCTTTCCCCTGGTCTTCTATACACTCTGTGTCTTCCATCGTGCTTGTAGAGCATAAATTTTGATTCGTCGGAGAACATAACTTTCGACCAATCTTCAATACTCCAATTTACGTGGTTCTGGGCATATCTTAGTCTTGAAATACGATGGCCACGCTCCAGTTTAGGGCCGTTTGCAGGTCTAAGGGGTTTTAAGTTAGATTCAGCAAGCCGACGTCTTACTGTCCATGCACTTGGGTTACTTCCTCCGAGGCGTCGAAACTGATTTGTGAGTTCAGTTCCTGTGAGAAAGCGATTTTGAAGCATGGTGTTCACCAAGTATCGGTCTTCTCGTGCTGTGGTACACCTAGTTCTGCCCGTTCCTGGTCTGCGTAGGTTAGAACCAGTTTCTTCGTAACGTCGGAGAACTCTTTGTACTGTTGACAGCGACACACCGACAGTCCTGGCTGTATCGCGCTGACTCCGGCCGGTTTCCACCAATGTAAGTATTCTGGTGCATTCTTCAAGTGTAAGCGACATGATTTCAGCTTGAATAATGAATATTGAGCACTATCAACGTGGTTTATGTACCAACATAAATGACAGATTACAAACAAAAGCAAAAACAAATCCTGTAATTTCGTAGTTCCATCTTCGACAGTGTTCCCTTTTCAAATTTGATTTTTTTATGATATAACTTTACAATAACTAAGAAGTTTTAATACTTTCATTTAAGGAGTATTAAATTGTCTATTAAATACAATTTATTGCATTAACCTAGCATTCTTACTTTCCGAGATTTTTTGGATTCTTTGAGTGACCCGGATTCATTGCTCTCGAGTGTATTTTTGAAGTGAAAACTTCTTTAGCGACGTTGGATGGGTAAGAAGTGTTAAACTCGCGTCAGGATCATTTGAACTTTGAACCGCAACCGACGACTGACGTCATACAACATTAGCTACAGATTGTTTATTTTGTTAGGTACGGCAAGAAGCTTCGTAGCTTAGCGGTAAGCGCTTCGACTGTAAGTCCTTATGGTTTCAGATAATACCGGGTTCGAACCTGGGCTTCTGACACTTTTGTGATTATTTTTTCTTTTTGTAATTTATTACTTTTTGTGATTATTTTTTCTTTTTGTAATTCATTAATTTCTTCTGACAGAAAATTAGAGATAGGTTCTATGATTGGCACTATATTATAGGTATGGTATGGTATTTTTTTATCTTTTTCTCTGTATATAATGAAGAAAGAAAGAAAGAAAAAATTTTCACTTCTGCCAGCACTCCAGGAGTGCAACCCGTCTTTTTTTTGTATTATATGCACACGTTGCATACCCATGCAATGTGTGTGTTACTTTAACATTTCCGTTTGTTAATGTTTGTCCCCACAACTCGTATAAAAGCATTGTTTTCCATAAAAAACAAAGTCCCCTCCCTTTTTTCTGTCTTATTAGATAAAAGCATCGTTTCTAGATTCCACACGAGAGGAAGGTTACAACAGACAAAGCTTTACATACTTTCAAACGTAAAGTCTAGAATAAAACGAACGTCACGAATACAGAGAACAGTACCATCGGATTCCACGTAAGTTGGCAGCCGGATGTGGAGCCGTCTTAATCCAAACTGTTGGGACTATGCTCGAATAGTTTTAAGAGCAAATCTTTATTGCACCCGCTTAATTTCGCACAACTATGCCCAGCACTAAATGAATTTATTTTACGGCATGCTTTACCAGCAGGGCTAACATGCGCGCCACGAGATAGCTATCTCGAGGCATTTTGCCGTTTTATGTCGATATGTCGACTGTTGGTAGCATGAAGGGCTAACATGCGCGCCACGTGATAGCTATCTCGAGGCATTTTGCCGTTTTATGTCGATATCGACTGTTGGTAACATGGCAAATTTCATGGCGATCTGTCAGATGTCGCCATAACTCGACTACGAGAAATCATCTCTACTTAGTGTCTGCAAATTGTAACATACGTGCCCTTATTTACTCGAATTTTGACATTTAAAATGTTTTGTCTCTCGTCTTTCATTTGGTCGACGAGAAGTTATCTCGTGTAAACTTTTCTTGTGCTCGGTTCATTTTGGATCAAAATTTAGTACCTTTGTGCGACTGCAAGCAATTTTCGACCTTAATGACATTTCCTTTGTTACGTGTCTTTTCGCGTTAATTGATGACGCTGATCACGAATATAAGAAAAAAAATTCGATAGCATGTCATGTCAATAAGGTCGAAAATTGTTTGCACTATTTTTTCTCTTTTTTAAATTTAAATGTTTTGTCTCCCGTCTTTCATTTGGTCGACGAGAAGTTATCTCGTGTAAACATTTTTTGTGCTCGGTTCATTTTGGACTAAAACAGCGACTGCAAGCCATTTTCGACCTTAATGACATTTCCTTTGTTACGTGTCTTTTCGCATTAATTGATGACGCTGATCACGAATATGAGAAAAAAAATTCGATAGCATGTCATGTCAATAAGGTCGAAAATTGTTTGCACTATTTTTTCTCTTTTTCATACCTAGCATCCCTAACTAGTCTGTGCTTTCGAGCAAATGGCCGTATCGGGCCGATTTTATCGGATAAATGTTTAAAAAATGAGTATGCCATAGACAACAATTGAAAAAGTTTGACGCGACAAAATATGTCGGCGTTACTTCGCTCGAGAAGACTCGAGATGATATCTCATCTCGATTCGAGATATTTGACGACGCGCGCATGTTAGCCCTGCAGGCTTGCAAACGAGATACTGCATTTTAGAGTACTCGTTTCTTGTCAAAGTTCTTGATTTTTGGTGTTTGCTTGTTAGAATTAAATTTCAAGCTCTCTTGTCGTTTTCTTTTCGATTTCATATTGTGCGCGAATAATATAATCTAGTGAGGGTTATGAATCGAGGTCGGGGGAAGTTCGACTTAGGCGTACTTATTTCCAGCAGATCAAGGACATACTAAGAAAGGCCAGGCCACGAGTATCCGCAGTCAGCGTAAGAGCGTTTTTACACTATCCGATACCAGATATCCGATATCCGATATTTCACATTGTCCGGCCTGATATCGGTTTTTGGATGAATGTAAAAACGCTCTAATTGTGAGCCCGATATCGTATCACATACATACATATATACATATAATCACGCTTTTATCCCCAGAGGGTTAGGCAGAGGTGAATTAACACCCACATTTCACCAATCATTGTATTCGGTCCCACGTAATAGGGGGTGAGCCTATGGCCGTATTCCGGTCACTATTGTTGACTCGAGCCATGAATTTGAGGCTGAGTCTGGGCTGTACATATCTGTTTGATGTTAAACAGCCCTATCCGTTAGTCGCCTTGTACGACACCGCGTGGAAAGAGATGGGGTGGCCCAAATTCCACTCTGCCGGGCACCACGCGACTTCAAAAATTTATCACAAAGAGACTATAACAGCGAGTGCAAGAAATTTTCAACATTTTGTAGTAATTTTTTTTTAGTTACGTGTCTTTTCTCGTTGATAGATGACGCTAAAACTCGATACTATGCCATGTCAAAAAGGTCGAAAATTGCTTGCACTTTTTTTTCATCCCCAGCATCCCTAACTAGTATGTGCTTTCGAGCAAATGGCCATATCGAGCCGATTTTACCGGATATATGTGAAAATAGCACATGGTGTCGGTTATCAAAGTATCGGAGCTATCGGATATCGGATGAATGTAAAAACGCTCTAAATGTGAAATCAATTTTAAAAATAGAAAAAGTGTAAACACGTAGTATCTATCCCGATTATAAAAAAGCATGACTTTATACACATAAAATGTATACATAATAATAAAATTAAGTTTCCAATTAATGTTGAATTAAAGAGCTCAACGACGATGTTAAAAGAAAACTAGACTTTCTTCTCGACGACATTTTCCTTTCCATTATCACAGACACAATACACATTGGTTCTAAGTACTTACATACAATCTAGATGTATTTTACTGTCATTGATTAATGAACATTACACTGAACCTCTTTATTTAAATTAAACACATCCTTGCTTCCATTAGTTCAGCTTAGAAAATAGATAAATTAACAGTGTCTCAGTTATTTGCACTTAAACGCTTATTTATTTATCACGATGCGTTTTGGCGAGATGCCAAGTGCTTGCGGTACAATTACACATCAATAATTTCTTCTTAACACTTTCATTTATTGAGTAACCGGTAATTCGGCGCTATTACAAGCGATGATCACGGTGAACTGACGGTCGCCGAACTAGTTGTTATTGGCAAGACCATATCTGTCTACCCTCTTCCGTACTCGTTTTATACGCGTTTTGCCACTACTACTGTTCGTGTTCTCGCACTGTTTCCAACCTAAAATACTCACTGAATGGACTCACGCGGGTTTTGAAATTGTAGGTTTTGTGAACATGCAGATCACTGGATTCCAGACACACTGTGTTACACTATTAATGTAACTTACTGTTCAATTGTTTAGTCTAAACTAAATTAGAATGTAGGATTAAGGATCCTGTGAACTTATTACCTTCCGGTAAGAACAGTACTGGATGTAACTAAAATGCTTACACGGGCTTACACGAATTATTGATTGTACAACTGTAAGTAAGGTTCGATACCATGCATAGATGTCACCGTTTCGAGTGAGCTACCCATCAAATATTCACGCTACCGTGTCTCTCGGAGGTAGCGATGTCCAGTACTAAGTTCAATTTGTATATGGAGCGATATTGAAAAAATTGGTATTGATGATGATTTGCTCCCGGCGTCTCCTTAGATGATTTCATCACAGTATGATTCAATATCAACTCGGCGTTACGTCGTTTAAGCACAAATTGCAATGGTCAAAAGTAAAAAATCAGTTATTCTGTATGGATAAAGCCAAAAACTCAGTGTGCTTTTTTTGGCCAGATCGGTCAGGAGTTCAAATATGGCCAAAATTATAATGCGCTTTTAAAACCTTACACCTTTTTCGAGCTTCATGTTATGATTAATTTGAACCATTTATTCCCATATGTAAAGCATACCTTTTCATATTCCGACTACCAACATACGCTCGAAGTGTTACGGAAGCACATCAATCTGAGACTGATATGCATTGTATTCTGATCTCCACAAAAGCGTGTTAGCGTGTTCTCTGTTAGATTTTGACACGTCTGCTGTCGTAAACCCAACACATTCTGACATGGTCGAGGTATTGACTGGGCCGATTCATCCATTGAATAAGCTTGTACACAATGCACTGCATTTATCCAATATAGAGATAAGCCGGAATGAGATTGCATGAGTGTAATCTTGCATGGACTAGAAACATCTTCGTTTGAAATTCTGAATGGATTAGACGCGATCTGTTGTTGCTTGTGCAGTACTGTTAGTGGAATCGTCTTTGTTTGTTTTTTAATTGGTAACTTCGTGTTCTTTAAGTAATTTAAGTGAATTTACTTTTCATTTCACATGCTCATAATGCGACTCTAATTTCACCGAAATTAGGCACATAATGAGACTTATTATCAAATTGTGGTTTTCTGATTGTTATTTAATCACGAGTGGGATAGTAACTTTTGTTTTTAAACTTTATTGGTTGAGTTTCATTATTCTTAAAAAAATAGATACAAAAACGGTTTAACGGAATAAATAAATTAATATACTTCGTATTTAAATAGAAAATTTATCTTATCTTATCTTAAAATAAACAAAACTTTTACTTAAATATAACTTTTGTTTTCTCTCTGTTTAAAATCAAGTAATTTCACAATTTTGTAAAAGTGATAAAAAAAGAAACTTTATAGTTTTAGTCTGTGGTCAGTGTTTTGTTATTATTATTCCTGCCACTCCGCGAGTGCCAAAAGTTTTGTAATTCGTTTTTTTCTGGTGAAATTATAGTTATTTATTAATTAAAATATCTACAAGTACCAGTAATGAAGAAAATGATGTGTTTACGTCCGATATATGATGTGAGTGGTGAGAAGTCCTTAACGTTATGGAATGTTTACTATAACTGCAAGGGTAAATCTCTTTTTTAGCATTATATTATTCATAAGTGAAATGAAAAACGACGTATGATACACGTGTGTATTTTTGATTACCGTCCTCGGCTCTCTTTTAGACCATCGCCTGATGGCTTGGGTCTCAATATCACCTCAGCGGTAATCACCAACTTTACACACTTGTACCATAATCTACTATTACTCATCATCAATAAATTATTTTTCCTTCCTGAACATATTATTGGTTTGAGGTTTGTTTAAGGACTTTTTCCTTAAGTTAATTTGTTAAGCGCAATGTTAAGCTCATCGGTGTTCTAATATTATTATATTATTACTATTGGGTGAAGTCCTCTCCCAAGGACCTCCACAATAAGTTTTATTATGTCGCCTTCATCCAAAAGAGTATTTGATGTTCTAGAAAATGATAATAGTTATGATAACAATAATTAAAATATAATAATTCTTTAATGCATTCAATCATATAGACTGATAAATAAATAAGTGAGTATAAAAGTATAATTGGACTTGTGAAATGTGGTTTGAAACCTGCCTGTTACCTCTGCGACCTTCATATATCATTCCAGCTTAATGTTATTAGGTTTGGTTACAAAGCTTATTGTCTACAACAGTATCAGGCCCTTTACTCTGTGCATTGATTTATATTGTTATTCTGAGTGACAAACCCGTTTCGTGACTACACGCATTCGAGCCGGCACATTTAAGTTGTTCTAGTTCTACGTCAGTTCTCTCTCTACTATGTTCAATCCACCGTCTTCTTACGATTTACGAGTACGTTTGAAACTCGAATTCAGAAGTTCAGAAAGTGGAACTGAAATTATATTGTTACATGCGAAATTTGATCCTAAAAGCACACACTATCGTTTATATCCATATAAATGAGACTAAATTCTTCAAAATCAAAAAAAAAAAAAAATTCTTCGTTGTTGTCGGTTTTTCTTTATGTTATTATCTTAGTAACATTTTAATTACATCTCCTAGCGTGGAAACGTTAATGTATTACAGTCATTATTTGCGCGTCATGTTGCCAGTTGCCAGACGTTGCCAGAGGCTGCCATGGCCTGGTGCCAGTTACAGCTTTAACAACAGCTTATCTTACTAAGTTTGTTTAGTTGGCAGCTGTAACAGACCTAGCATTTCATTTTATAACGTTTGCATTTTTTCAGAATGACCATTTTTTTAGGCGTGTATATTGTTTTTGGACCATGAAACCCGTCAATTTTACAGATAAGTTATGTTAATTAATTCGCCAATCCGACCTAAACGTGTTCAATTCACAATACGTTAAGTATCTAATTATTATTTAGCGAATTGCGAACCTTTACAATATAGTTTCGTACCTATGTCAAGTTAAATAAAAACATGAAATGACGTTTTGAGTAAACTTTTATTTGCTGAAGTTGCAATCGACTTTACCGATGACATAAATACGAATTCATGTGATATACAATACACATTTTAGACAAAAAATCATGTATAGTCGACTTACTCCATCAGAAGAATAAAGTGCAAGTAGGTAGTATTACTCTCAAGGCAGTCACAAAGGTTTGCTTGCTGTTGTAGTAAATTATTCAAAACACAAGTAGGGTAGCAAAAACTGAGACAAAGTGTCTCCGGGCCTTCATTAAGAACCTTGGCTTTGACACTGCTCGTAACAGTGCACGAGTATTTTTCTAGGGTGTTGAGGGCATAGATATAAAACTGGGTGCATGTATGTAGTATGGTGTATGTGTCTGTTTTTGAAATTTATGTTGAGTTGTGTAGGTGTGGCTCTTGAGAGTGTTTAAGATAAAAATAAATAGCTTGATTTAGTTGGTTTTGGCTATTAATGTTTGTGTTAAAGCATTCAACCGATGCAGTTCAGTAAGAACTAAGATATTAAAGTTATCATTAGACTAATGACTCGAAACCAAATATTAAAGAAACTGCACCAACTGGACGCAAATCTCTGTCATGGTTTGGCATGCAAGTACTGATGCAGTTGTTACAATAAAAGAATAACCCTCATTGGAAATGTCGCGTAAATATTAGTCTACTGGTACTGAACAATTTTAATATTTGCCAATAGTTTGAAAATAGTTTCTATTTTTAATAAATTTTCTTTTTATACTACCTACCAGATACGAACTACCTACCAACCTATGCTACATGCATAGATAGCTACACGGTAATCATTCAGTATATCTCATTTATTTGAAACACACGTACTAAGGTACTTAATTTTATTAGGTAGGTACTTTATTTTTAAAAGAAATTGCTCTAAATAATAACCAATGCTGGCGTACGTATTTCGATATACGGTTAGTGGTTTGTACTTAGCTTAGAATTATGAAGCGTCAGCAGAAAAAATGTAATATCAAATAGTAATAATATTTTTTTAATTGCACAGTAGTAACTAAATCTTCTGCAGTTCTGGATGCCCTGTAGTGGTATCGTATCGATTGGCGATACATCGAGGTGCTGAGATGCTTATATGTCCGTCCAGCTCCAAGACCAGAAGACGAAATCCATTAGCCTCCAGCGTGGAGTGAGGCAGGGGAATGTCATATCCTCCAAACTATTCACCAACGCTTTGGAGGACGTCTTCAAGACTCTGGATTGGACTAGGCGAAGTATCAACATAAACGGTGAATACAGCTCACAATCTCACATCTTTGGTTCGCGGATGACATCGTCGTGGTTGCGGAGTCGCTGGAACAACTGGGTAAAATGCTGCTTAGCCTTAGAGCTTCTCGACGTGTCAGCCTCGGTGTAAACTTTGATAACACCATGATCATGTTCAACGAAGCACAGGAGCACCGAGACCGTTTGTCATCGTAGGGGTGACGCTCGAAGTTGTCCAGCTCGTTAATAGCAACTTCGAGAAAGAATAATCCAAAAGGTTCCAACTGGGTTGAGCGACATTTTACTACCTCGAACCTTCTCTTCTCCCCTACCGCAATGAGTGAAAACAAAGGTCTTTGACCAGTGCGTCTTACCTATTTTGACTTACGGTACCGAAACTTGGCCACTGACGGTAGAGCTAGTCCATAAACTAAAAGTCGCGCAGTGGGCTATGGAACGAGCTAGGCTAGGAGCTACTCTGAAGGATAGAATTCGAAACGAGGTCATCTGAAAAAGAACTAAGCAGAATAAGCAAGCTGAGGTGGTAATGGGCTATCCACGTCTGTCGAAGGACCGATGGCCGTTGGAGCAGAGGAGTCCTCGAGAAGGCAAACGGAAAGTAGGACGCCCCCTAGCCAGATGGACTGATGACCTGAAGAAGGTGGCTGGGGCAGACTGGATGCGGAAGGTGGAAGATCGTACGAAATGATGCACATTGGGAGAGGCCTATGTTCAGCAGTGGACTGCAATGGGCTGATTGATTGATAGAACTAAGACCACTTTCTATAAGTTTAATAAAATAAATAAAGTAAAGATCGCGGGTTGAGTCCCGCCTGAGCTGATTCAATTTTTCCTATCTTAATCGATTCGAATAGTTAACGTACAATTGGCTTTAAAATTTAATTTAGTCCCAATATGTGAGAAGGCGCATGGGTGTAATCATATATAGCTATTGAAAGTCATCATGAGATCTGAAATGCCATTATGTCACGTGACTTAGATTTAAATACACCAAACACCGTAATCATAACTCTGAACATACATTTATGTTGGTGAAAGTATAACAAAGTACGAGGTATTAAATATTTTTTCCTTGTACGCTTATGCATTGATTGTTAACCACTGAACTATAAAATTACGAGTTGCAAACAAGGTGATAACTTTTTAAAGTTCACTATATGTGTCTTACCACTTAAACCATAAAGACTAAAGAGATCAAAGGACTGTTATCACACATCTTTTGTTCTTGTCACGAACGGGCGTGGCATACATATTCCACTCCCCGCCGTTGCCTATTTCCATATCCCTCAGATATATCACTGTGTTCGGAATATTTTATGCTGTCGGTATCTAACCGGCGTTTTGTGGTAATGTCTCCGTTTGATGTATAGCAGTCAAGAGCACTCGTGGTCTAAATATCTTGCCATTAGGTATATTGTGGCCACATTAAGATGTAACGTCGCAGAAGGGAGCCTCTTAGCGTTTTTTCCCTACGTAATCACGGCCCAGATTGCTCTGTCGCGAAACATAATGCCGCATCGGGCAGGAAATTTGTTAAAATTATAGGCGACCATTTATTTCTCGAGTCGAAATATCGAATATGGGCTCGACTTCCTTTTACTAAAAGTCCGATGAAATTACTCAGCAAATGGCGCCTCGTTTGGGCTTAATTTGTACATTTGTTTGTCCAATCTTTTCTCGAAGAGATACGCCGGGAAAAAATAATTGAAACAGCTATATTGCACGGTACGGGAAATTAGCACTGAGATTGTTCTTTGTTAAATATAATTGGATCAGATTATAGACGATATGACGCTTTCACTGCGTCAAACACAGTAGGCAAATGTCGGTAGAAAAGTGAAACGTGAAAGCGTAATAAAATAAGAGAACGAAGTGCAAAGAATTTTATATGAATTACAAATGAATTTGTGGAGCTGTTCAAAAACTCACACAGTGAAATCTCCTTCCGAGGCTACTTCGTTAAATAATGTAGGTAAGGAACTGTGGAGGTGCGCGAATTGCGGCAACTGACTCGAGCAAAACTCGCCGGAGCCGCTTGAATTTGCAATTTCTAACCGTTTCGTTCTCTCACAATTTGCTTATACCGAGCCCACGCTGGGCGCCATTCCATGTAATTCGGTCCGCAGCCGCACTAAAGTTAAGTAATCGCACACCGTCGCGTCGCACTGCTCCGCCGCGCATACTTCCAGAACCTCCTTATTTTTTGGCATCGTTTCAAATTAAAAACGATAAGAGTAAGCTTGCCTCTGTTACAAAGCCCCCCAACTTCGAAACGAAGCCAATGTATTTAGAGTACATACAATTTATCACTCTAATTTGGATGGATGTTAGAACTATGGACTATACAATAAAACTAACAACTAATAAATGTCTAACATAATCCTGATCTTATTTATACTTTCATTTGAATTAGTTAAAATTTCTTCACGAGCAAACTTCAACTCATATACACGTTTCAATAGAACTAGACAATGCATACAAAAATTCCCAAATGTTATGAGCAATCATAAGAACTAGCATTTTCGATACCAGGTTCGGCCCGAGTTTCATATTGAACATGTGCTGACCTGTCTAGCAACTATTTGGGCGACGTCACCTAACAAAACAGTGCCTGCCACTGCGTAGATTAGAACTCGCTTACACCATGTTTGTTTACGGTTAACGTTTTTGCCACTATTACTCGTTAGCTTACATAAATGTTAATTGTATGCATTAGAGTAAGTATATAGACGGTCGGTCTTATAAAAGGGATGTTCGCATGGTGGACCATTACAACGAAATCATAATGGAACATTCAACATTCTTCGGCGTCTATATTTGGAGCAAAATTCGCTGCAATTTCATGAATTGTCGTCGTTAGTTATTATTCGGCGTGTAAGCGGGAATTTGTCTCTTCAGGACATAGCTGGTTTTGTCCTGGAGTTTGCCGTAAATTCGCATGGTTCGCTGGCTCCTTTCAAAAGTCGCGGTTGGTTTTACGCTTTTGGTACGTATTGTTTGTGGCGTTTTGACTTTGAATTTTAACTATCGTCGTACAGAAATTACTCTGAGATGAATAATGTTTTGCTGTTCACGTTGCGCTTGAGCAGTAATTGTGCATTTTGGTTGGGATTAGTTACGATTCACTGTGATCTTGTCTGTCTTAAGCAAAGATTCAAGAAACGCTCTGAAGTTCATATATTTCTTACCATTACACGTCCATCCAATATGCAATATGTCATAAAATTAAATGTAAGATAGAGAAATATTAGAAACTAGCTTTTGCCCGCGGCTCCGCCAGTGTGGATGTCAAGTACCGCGACCAAACGTAGTCTATGTCCTTTCTTAAGGTCTAATCCCTATACCAAATTTCATCAAAATCGGTTTAGTGGTTTAGTTAGGCGTGATGGCGTGACCAAGGGAAATATGGATTCATTTTTATGTATACAGATAGATATCTCGGAAATATTTTTCTATTTACCAAGTCGCGCTTTGAGTGTTCCAAATTTTTCTCCTAAGTCTAAGCCTATTTCCTATCCTAATAGATTTGAATATTGAGCTTACTAATTGCTTAAAACTTTACTCAAATATATTCGATAAACCGTCAAGGTCTTTCAATGTTGATCTATTGTAATAGGAATTTTGAATATATATTTGATTTAAAGTAGATTCATAATCTAATTTTTATATGTAGAAAACTAAACTCACTGTCACTGAATCTGCTTCAACTAGATTTTTTTTAAATCTTTAATTACGGTGCTTACCCACAACATGTCGCTCCATCAACTAGAAGTTAAAGTGGAGCAGATTAGTCAGGAGAGAATCAGTTTGTAGGTTTACCCGCGGCCTATTTTGTTCATATATCTATCGTTATCGATATAATTGTATGTGTTTGACGTTATATTTTTTTTTAAATGGCACTTCTTGGTTTAATGTGATCTGTAGGGGTCCACCCTAACACATTATGGGTACCTTGATATATAAGTTGTTAATATCCTCGTGAAATTGGAGTTAAATGTATCGCGAATAGCCTAAAATTAAACTTAAGTCTTATTAGAAATACTATTTTGGTTCAACATTAGCGATTCTTGTATCGTCTTTGTCGACGACAGCTTTGTCGACTGTGACAAATTGAACTTAATCAAAGAGTCGGTTCGAGAGTTCAGTCTAGTCTCCAAAGATAGTATAATTGCAATTGTCTGAGAATTTTATCTGTCCATCCCATCGGCATTGGCGAGTTCTTTGTAAAGATCATTTGTTGAATGAGGTCATTTTATTATGTTAGTATACATAGTGAACCTACAAATAGCAACGAGGGCATGGCGAATTGTAGTGTATGAGTAATTTAAAATATACTGATAACCTACTTGCAAACCAAACTTAGAGATGGTGGAAATTTGATGGCACAAATTTGTCACCAATTTCGGCCGGGTGGGTACCACCGTAAATGATTGCGAAAAATCCTCCATAGTAATCCAATCTCGGTTGGTAGGTCAGCAAGTGCATAGCTGGGCATGGGGATTATGGTTCCAGCACTAGTGGGACCGGTGGGTGTCTCACGGTGCCGCGACGACAATCCTCTTTTGCTGAGGCCGTCAAGCTGAGTGCAGCCATTGTTAACATGATACGTGTATGTAATGGTGACCCTCTTTTCTGAGACTTTGCCTTCAGCTTTCCATCAGGCGAAGTGTAGTCAAATTGACGTGTCCTATATAAAAAGACCTATTTTTTAATAATTCGGAAATAGAGGGACTTATGAATTAGGTTCATATCAACACTGACGAAAATACTAACAACACTATGCGGTTCTAATCGATTAACTCCAAGTGACGACATTTCCAAACACAAAAAACCTACTAAGCAATGTCGTTAAATCTGAATCAGTATTTTGTACCACCTTTTCCTGCTACGAAATTTGACGAAATTACTCTCTGAGTACACAGAGCAAAATTAAACGTGAGGCACTGTTTAAAAAGGACATCAAAAAGGTTTCACACAAAAGTAAATAATCTCTTTGTAATTATCATCTCTGTAAAAATTGCAAAATAAATTCAACTGCATGTGTCATTTCACTTTTATATTTTATTTTTAATATAAAAATTTCTTCATGCTACGTAAAAATATCATAAAGTATTTATGTACGAAACAAAATGGTCGTCGTCATCCAGTGGTTGTAGCCTCGAGAGAATATAACGGATTTCTAAAATTTGCTTGTGCTCTTACAAATAAAGTATCATTTCGTAGGTAGTAATAAGATGAACAGAATGAATAAGATTAGGAGTGAGTACCTGTACCGTACCTTAGAGGAAGTTCTAAAGTAGCAATCACAGAAAATTAACAAGAAAATAGCTTGTTCTTGTATTTGTATGCATGAATATGGGTATTTGCATTGGTCTGGTCGAGAATCGGAGAGCACGTTAAGCCGTCGGTCCCGGTCGTCATACAAACATCTTTGGCAGTCCTTACGGGTAGTTGGTACCCTCAAAAATCCAACAACTAGTCTAGCTGCAATGCTTCGATATCGCCTTTGGGTTGTGAAGGTCAGGTGGCAGTTGGTTCACGGAAAATATCGAAGTTTAGCCAAATCCACAGTTAGAGGGGTAAAAAGCGGACCCCAGACTCCAAGTTGAAAAGCTTCGAATGCGACTGGGATTAACGCTAGGATGAAGAAGAAGAAGAAGAAACTTGTTCTGGTTCGGACATGAGATGAAAATAATTGCGTTAGGAAAACATTAGGTATGCAAGTGGACGGTGACAATGGGAAACAAAGAAATGATAAAAGATGATATAGTAATCATTAATTCGCACTTGACCATTGTTCTGGATAGGTATTTCTTACATAGATTATTTTTCCTTATTCATGAAGATTCCTATGCATTGATGGACAAGTTTATAATGTTGCCAAAATCCTCGTCTGAACGATTCAAGTGCAATGCATGTTCTCTGGCTCTTTCGAGCGAAAGCGATGTCTGATGTACTAGTAAATTAACTCTGCATCGAAGAAACTACATACACTTAAGATTTAAATTCAGATTTAGAACAATTTCACGTGAACCACACTAAGAATTAAGTCACTTAAGCCATCATGTCATGCATGAGTTACAGTGGAGCATGCCAATTCAGTTATCAATTATAACGCTGCCACCAGTCTGATGTTGATCATTTGATCTACAGCAATCACCATTATAATCTGCCAGCCCTTACCTCAATTATTTCGAGGTTGGTGAAATATTAATGTCTTCCATGTAATCCTCTCAAATGTCACTTCTTTCCTTGCCATATCTGCCTCAATCATCCATCTTTCTTTGCATTTTCTAATCATTTAAAGTCTTGAAATTATAAAGTGCCAGGTAGGCGCTAGGAGGCTTATCCATATTATAGGTATATTGGAATAAAAAACAATAACAAGAAAAATATAGCTTGTATAATGTGGATGAAAACAAGTCGTAGGAGGTAGGACATGACGGTATTCCCGTGTTGTGTTCCCGGTGGTGAGTAGGTTAACCAGAGCTCACTTGAGAGGTTTTGTGCTGTCGGGGGAAGGCCGAAGGCTGTTTTTGCTTTGTCTTCTACACTGAGGGCACAGAAACTTTCTGCGTTAACAGGGTCGGCAGCACGAGTGTGACTCCCCTGGTGTTGCACACGTTCATAGGCCACGGTAACCACTTACCATCAGGTGGGCCGTGTGCTTGTCTGCCACCTAAGATGTATAAAAAGAAGAAAAAAATGAATTGTTACCATAATTATGTAGGCGTGATTAAATAGTTTTTTATTGTTGAAACAAAAGAAAAATGCACAAGGAGAGCCTAGCGACCTGCATTTTCTAAAGTCGGTCAAAAATTACATTCGGTACGTAAACCTAGTAAACATTATAATACCACGTCCATTCATACTTGTATACAATATCAAATAAAGGAGACATTGGACCGACATTTTTTAAATGACAATGTCATATGAATATTGAATTCGGTTAGGCCACAATCTGCACGACCGATCTTCTTATTTCCGTTTCATTATAATTCGATTACTGAAAGGGCGTATGTAATTTATACACCTACGTGATTTTGTATAACTTCGAAGGGTATTTCTAAAATGTTATTTACATATACTGTGCCTTTCCATGCGTGTATGTTGAAGAGGATTAATAAAATAAGTTGAATGAAAATGAATAGGTAAGTTTATAATTAAAAGAAAAGAAAACGTATTTCTTAATTCATCATGTCGTAAACTTTTACAGCGGGGTTTGTTTTGAAGTCGCTCTTATTTTCTGAATGTTACGGATTTTCTAGAGCCTAAAAGTTACTCCAAATGTTAACTAATTACACAAATACTGGTTAAGCAACGCTTAGAAGTTTCTTAGGTCTTAATAAAAATCTTTATAACTGAAATCATTTTGAAGTCTCATAATGTTAATAGTTATTCATACATTTTTTTATGAACGCTAACTTCTTAAGCGCATTTAGCTCTAGATACCCAAACGAATTTTGCCCCAATAGATATTCTAGCATAAATTACACAGCGCCATCTTGATCCATAGTCACCATAAATTATATTATTATTTTAGCTAGAGATAGATAGATAGATAGATAGGACAACTCTTTATTGTAAACCAACATTAGATTACAAGAAATGATAGTATGCATAACATAAACTCACGCCCTTATCCCCGAAGGGGTAGGCAGAGGTGCTAGCACCCACATTTCGCCGGTTTATGTTTTGGTCCCAATGTAATAGGTGGCGAGCCTATTGCCATTAACTGGGCACTTATAAACCTGCGATAAATACACACATAACTTCGTAAAGCCTCGAAAAGTCATTGGTGTGTGCCATGGAAAACCTGGGATCGAACCCGAGACCTCGTCTCAGCAGTCCATTACCCATACCCCTAGGCTTAACAGTAATTATGGTTAAATGCAAAATGGGCGCCCTCATCGGTAATCCGGCAATCCCTATACAGTAATTGTCGGGTTTATTGAAGATATTTTAAAATACTGATTAATCAATAACTAACATTCTGATTCTAAATTCAGTGTGATCAGAATCTACTTTTCACGTTGACTGTTTTATTGAATTAAGGAGCACTTTTGAAGTAGTTATGTAATCCGAATTCCCAGTAATAATTTGTGCCAATGTATGTAAATGACAAGTACTTTCATTAATTATCCACTCCAAATCAGTACCCTGCCACTTCAGATATTTCTTGCCTATAAACGATTTATTAAAGTAATTACTATTACATGTCTACCGATAAAATAATATAGAGGGGGAAAAGTAATTGTTTCCAGGAGATTATTTTGTTATTTTACAGATATAACAAAACTTAAAAGTGATATAATAATATCTACCTCACTCTTTCTTTTGTTTGACTTAACCTGACTGTATCTACTAATAGAATAATATAGAGGGGGAAACGTAATTGTGTCCAGGAGATCATTTTACAGATATTGCAAAACTTAAAAGTGATATAATATCCACCTCACTCTTTCTTTTGTTTGACTTAAGCTGACTGTAATGGGGGTAAACTGCTGTTTGATCATCCCACACCGAGAGCTAAGCCTACGCCAGAGCGTCGTTTGTTGAACAATATGTGTCGTGGCAGGTGTAGCGAAGAACTGTCGTTGGTTGTTATTATTACACTCATACATATATATATACTCACGCCTGTAAATCCCCGAAGTACTAGGGAGAGGTGTTTCTTAGCACCCAGTTATTATTAGATAATAATAATGATGATTCCTTCCTCAAAATATAAATTACAAGTCTAGGGCCTTATATAATTTAACTAAAAAGGCCTTCTAACAAACTTATACCGTTTTTCCAAAAATCATAATTATAATTTATGTATTTGACCTATAAAGTAATAGGTAGACGTGCAAATTTCTGCGTTAATGAGAATGGCAAGCAGGACATTTGTGTGGTCGGCTTAGGAAACAAGGCGAAGTAATCTCAGGGCCTCGCCCTCCTATATATCAAGTAACTTGTGACATTTCCACCTAATATTTCAACTGAGGCGATGTAGCGAAATAGAGTAATTAGCAACATCCAATATAAATTAAACCCTTCCACAACACCAAACACCTTCGCTCGACAGGTCAAACTATAACAGTTGAGAGTCTATAACAGAAACACCAACGTAAAATCACATCAGCTTGCAAACAAATTAAACGTAAACAGAGATCAAACTATGGTGGTACTTATAATTGGTGAGATTACAGTGATTTATCAACTTTTGTTTAACACTTGTTTGGTTATTCGGTTAAACTCCGCTACATATTGCTAAATGTTCCTTTAAATCTTTTCCCTTAAACCTTAATATGCTAAACGCGTTCGCTAGCCTATTAAAATGTATATTTATGTCCCTACATTTACTTGAAGCATTTAGGAACATTTTACCTCCCTTGTGAGTTCACCAAAGCGTATAAGTATGTAAACTGAACTGTTCAGCTAAAATTTAACGAAGTCTTGAAATTTAGTATATAATACAAGTAGCAGTTGCCTTAATTTACTGAGTAACCATCGTACGTCAGATATTTTTATATACATGTTCTGGTCTTTACAAAACGACCTCCATTTTGGGGTTGACTTTTGGCTTAAGAGTGGTTTATAACGGTATTTTACTTTTTGATTCAAAGATCACGTACAAATTAATCTCATTCACCTGATCTGTTTAAAGGTAGAAGAAAGAAACTACGGGCTTTGGGATAAAATTTACAAAAAAAATCATTCATCCAAATTCATCCAAATCAAAATCAAATTCGCCACTACAAATTCAATAGGGGTCAAGCGCGTAATCAAAAAGGTTAAATCAGTGGTTTCCCACGCTAGAGTTGCAAAGTATGTGAAGTTTCAAAGACTTTATAAAGAACTTGACGGTACGAAGTCTCGTCCATGATTAAATGGTTTCGAAACTCCTCGGCGTGAAACCAAACCTTTACTAAGAAATTGAGAACGATTCAGCTGTCTAAGTAAAACTATTAAATTTGTAGGACACTACTCTAAGGTCCGTATTCTAGAATGGTGCTCAGTTCTGAATCTCAAGTTATCTAACGACAGATTGTATAGACTACGTATAGAATCTGTCAAATCTGTTCACAGATAAATCGAGATTCAGGACTGAGTATTCTTCTAGAATATGGGAATTAAATAAAACAAATATAGATAAACGATGTCTCGTTTATCTATATTTGTTGTGTCTTATGTCTCTCGTATAACGCATAACAATGCAACGTTTACCACATAAAGAATGGAAACAAGATTTTATACTTCCATAACAACAAACGCATTTCGTGTTGTTTTTTCTTTAAATATGCAAACGTAATCTGTTGCCTGACTCTTACACTCGTATTCAGAAACATGTTTATTATGCACCATGATGTGTATGTTTTACAAATATTTGGCGATATTGTACGTTGTAAGTATTTTGCTTTTATTTCTTTCACTGGACATTTGTTACTTGACGGTTTACTGATTTAAAATTTAATCCCAAAAAAGTAATTTTTTTTTTAATGAAAATAATTTAAGAAAGTTCTGTTACTACTCTAAAACTTCTAAATATAACACTCTAAAATCAACATCATCTGAGTTTTATTCCCTGATGCATTCAATGCTTGTACTTAGGAACCCTGGTTCGGTTAATCCCTCTCCCACTCTTACTTTGGCGTGTATTACTTTTATGCATGCGTCTGATCTCCCAATAACGAAGTCAATGATCGTCGATTTTGGTGGGGTCCCAAAAACGCTTGAAACCATAAATCAACCTTTTTTCGATATAATTTTAAATCTTACACGAGAAAATCTACAAGGAGAGCATTGTTATACGTCCAGAGCGAATTAGTTTTAATTTTTGATTCACTTTGCTCACTGCTGGTAATAAAATATTAAAGCTTTTGCAGAGAACGCCGAGGGTGGAGCATAAGCTATTGTTGAAAGATTTGTGTTTGAAGTTACATGTTGATGTGGATTTATTTGGAACATAACTGTAATTTGGTTATTAAATTTCTAACTTCATAAACCTATAACAATTAGTTTGTTTTTTCAATAAGAATAAGCCAAGGTATCTAAGTACTGTTTGTCAAGTAGGTAAGTATTTTGCTTGGAGCTCCGTTATATCATGACGTCTGACAGCTAAGACAGAATATAATGCAGTTAAGTCTCTATAAGTTGTTCAATATTGTACAATTTGGCATTTGCTAGGATGAAATCATACGCCATAATAAATCAATTTACAAAAGCCTATCAACAGATATTAAATTGCCCTTGGATGGAATCGCAACACTACAATCATTATGCCATTCGTTTTCCTTACTTTCAGTATTTTAAAGAAAAATACATTGGAGACGATAATTAGTAGACTTTCTGGATCGCTTTCATTGTGCATAAGCGGCTTAATTGAAGCCCAGTTTTTCATTAAAACACCCTTTTTACTATCGCACACGGGACCAACAGAATAGTTGCCCATTAAGAATAGTAACTGAGAAGTTATTTTTCCGCTTAACTGGAAAGCTGCACTGTTACCTGTGGCTTTGCCTACAGTTGAAAGAATCTGGTTCGAATTTGATGCAGGGATAGATGATTGATGCAGGGCAGGAATAGTAGGGAATGGGTCACTTTTTATTCCTGGTGCTAAGCCTCTATAGGTTGCAAGAACGTAATCAGCATTTCACGTCTGCAGATTTTACTCTTATTACATTTAGCATGTAGTGTACCGGGGTTCGATGAAAAAATATTCCGATAAAAAGTTGCACGTATTGGAAAAGTGAACGGATGAGTAAATACTATCCCGGGTTTCTGAGAATTAAAAGAAAACACTTGTGTTCGCTTTGATCGTTGATACTGAAATGAAAATTGTTTAGTGATTTTTCTCTTTGTTTATAGTAAACAAAAACATTATTGCGTCCATCGTTCGTAACTCTATCGTTATTGAGCACAGTATTCTGAAAGATTTTACTTTTTCCCTTTTAGATTTTATAGATATAATTACCTTGAATGTACCCAACTTCACATGTTTTTCTACATCTAAACTACTAATATAAAGAGGAAAGATTTGTACATTTGCAGGTTTGTAATGAATAAATTCAAAAACTACTGTGCCGATTTCAAAAATTCTTTTGACCATTGGAAAGCTACATTCATCATGAGTAACATAAGCTATATTGGATTTCCACGGGAACGTTTCTACCACCCGTGCGAAGCCGGGGCGGAACGCTAGTAAGAAAGAAATGTGTACTATAAAACATACTGCACGATCAGTATGCTTTTCTCAGACTATAAGTCTTCAAGCTTTCACGGCCGGCGTTGCATGTAGAATATACTGCTTCCGGGCTGTTTGGCCGTGGTTTATGTGAAACTTGCGTTCCAGACGTTTCGTCGATCACTGCGGTCGACATCTTCAGTGGCGCAGGGCCGGGCGACTGCCGTATTTATAGGCACGGTCGGAGCGGGGAATCGACTCACTCGATTCTGATTGGTCGAGCGCTGTGGCACCAACGTACTCGATCCTGATCGGTCGTTTGCACTGTGATACCGAGTGGCTCTCAGTGCTGTACCAATCTTTTTGGAGCTGAAATCCCTCGTTTTTTCGGTTGAAGTTGTTGGGATGCTTGAATATTTTGATGGCTTCTCGAAGTATACGTGGGAAAAAATGTGTAGTGGTAGCTACCACTACACATTTTTATTGTACGAAACGTTGTACGAAACGTCTGGAACGCAAGTTTCACATAGACCACGGCCAAACAGCCCGGAAGCAGTGTATTCTATTTTTCTCAGACTGGTTACCAGTTACTGTCATACTAGCAGTATGCTATAGTCATAGTATTGGTAAGACTGTTGAAGAGCTTCTCTGCGTTACTTAAATTTTGCCCATTTAACCACAATAGACTGGGGTAATATTAAAAAAAAGTTGCCACACACGTTCACTTCAGACTTAACCAGAAGTAGTTATAAAATTTCGTACTTCTTATGCCATCCTAATGGAGTCTTTAGGGATGGCATTTGGAAAAAGCTAAGTGTTCATTCACAACACATTGTAACGCTTCTTCAGAATGACGTCTTCCATATACACAAACAAATATTTATTTTCACCACACACGTCAATTTAACTTCACGGCAAAGACTTAGGCAAGAGGGTCACCATTACAAACACTTATTAGTTAAAACAAAAATCCTTTCATAACAAGAAAGCTGATGCGCTTCATATTGTGAACATTCCCTAAGGATTTAAATACAAAAAAATCCAAGTTTGTAATCTCAGTAGTTTAGGCTCTGCGTAGAAGACTCAGTTAAGCAATCAACACAAGTAATAATTATATAATGGTGCCGATTCTCTTGCAACAAACTTCACTAAACTAGACTAACATTCACTAAAATTATGTCAAGAGACGTCAATTTAGTGCTTGTCATACTCAATCTTAGTGATGACTTGGAATTTCTACCTTTGGTTCGATGCAACAGCAGAATGCCAATATTTAAATCTCTTGTCTGAAATTGAAAAAAAAATTTAGAGATCGTTTAGTTAAGTTTGTTAAACAACAGAATCACCACCAATGTCGACAGATCTATAATCTATAATTTTCAATGTGTCAGTCCGATACTAACATTTACGAAAGAACCGTTCATCGTCCTTCGGCTCGTAATATCGTGCACTTTAATAATAGGTTCCCACGTTCTTCGGGAGAACCGTTTTCATTACTGAAACACGCGATGTCTGTAGTCACAATTTCCTTTAAATCAAAGTATACATCATTGATTCGCTGTCCGCCGTTTGACTAGACATTACTGCTTTGGCTCGTTCCATTTAATAATGTACGTAGCTCGGTGCATTCTTTGAAAAGCCTAAGCGTTTGATCTAATTTGTTTTCGAAAGGTACGAGTATTTAGAAATGTGAAACGTTTTCTTGAAAAATTTGCAGGTAGTACTTTGTTATATCCTTTTAAAATGGCTGAAATTAGTCCAGCACTTTATACATAAAGAAGTGGTCTATCTTAAAATGGAAGATAATAAGCGGGAAATTAGTATAGTACCTTTAAATTACCTTAACTTAGAAGTCTACCATATCAAAATTCATGGTTTTGTCAGAAGTTCTTCAAGGCCAAAGAAAAATCTTTTGGTTTTTTTTTTCACTTCATTCAGACTTATTTTTGTGATTTACCTAAAATGATAGGTACAAAGGCAGGCTCAGCTTAATGTTGAGTTTTCTTCTAGAAGACTTTGAAATAATAGCAGACATTAAAATATTGATAGAGGGTAGAACCAAGTGTAGACCAGGGAGGATAAAACAAATTAAGAAAGAGGAAAAAATTACACAAGTTTAAATAAGTTTCATATAAATTAAATCCCTATAAATTAAATATTAATAGAGGGTAGAACCAAGTGTAGACTAGGGAGGATAAAACAAATTAAGAAAGAGGAAAAAATTAAACAAGTTTAAATAAGTTTCATATAAATTAAATCCCTAGTATCCCTATTACTTTCTAATTTCTATTTCTTAAAATACTACATGAATCGAATACAGACTTATTCCAAATTTTTACGAAATGAATACTTAATTTACATTCCTCCTATACACTACAATAACCCGCAATTTAGTTCGAGTAAAAACGTATAATTCGATTTGAATTCATAACAACAAAGAAGGTAACAATGACCTATTTTAGGAATTATGTTATTCATCTTACCCGTATTTCCTAACACATTAATATAGGTAAACGTCGGATATACAGAAAATTATAACGCCCTCTTTCCGGCACCAGCCTACGTACTTACTCACCTATAGGGTATAGGCATACCTACCAAACTCATTGTGTTAAGTCGGGCGAAAAGATTTATTTCCAAAGATATGTTAGGAATTATTGGGTTCACTGATTTTGTTAGTGTTTGTATAGGTACTTTAGCAAATTAGTTTATGTAAATACTAATAGGAGGTTACTATAGGTGGAATTGGCTAAGGCGTGGAATTATCATCGGAAGGTAACAAAATACTTTCTCGTAAAGTCATTGAGAGTTTTCTTGATCCACAATACAAAACGGTGTGTAGTGGTCTAACGGGTCCCTTTCAACCAGGTGAGTTCACACGACAGAAGACAAGAAGACACTTCTAATTCATTAAACCTCTGTACGAAACTATAATAATTCCACCTGGGTTCCAAACTTGAAGTCTGAACATGTATTCCTATGTTTCCATTTCTAATATGCAAATGATACAAGAAAAAATAGAATTCTGAAGGTAAAAATACTGTTCTCACTTCATTTGAAAGCGGGATGAAACTGCGAAGAAACGGTGGGCCTACCTTGAGCCGCTCCAAATGAATGTTTAATAAGGCCTGCCTCACGCGAATATAGCTTTGTATTGCATTTCATCTTAACTAAAAATAAATTTATGGCGACTAACTATATCCATATTTTTAGTTATCTTAAATGGTGTCAAAGGCTAATAATAAATAAATATAGCAGAACAGACATCAGAGCGCTATATAGACCTAAACTAAGCATCACTTTTAACACAGATTCAAGAATGTTATAGTGGTTAGTTTTCCGTGGTACAATTAGACAGTACGAAATTGCCACAGTACCATCAATGGTACTGTCTAATAGTACCACGGTAAACAAACGGACTAGTCATACATAGACTTTCTACGTCAATACATACATATTTACTGTATCAGTATATTAAAATAATATATCTGTAACTATATTCAGTGTACATAAATGAGTTGGTTGATTTATTGAACAATAATAAACATCTCTTGCAAAAATAAAAGTTATCCAAACCAAACAATGTAAACACATAGAAATTGCCATAAACCAATATCTTCGTTCGATATTTGCAGTTGCTGGATTCATTTATGAGAGTCACTATTCATCGAACTTGCAACCAAGGCCTAGATCCCAATAGGTATTGCAATTAGGCCTCAATTTACGCATAGTTTGGACTGGAATTTCATTCGTGCTAGCACCTCGGTCTTGGACCGCCAAGAATGCTACTACTTTCGTTTACGGCTTTATCGATGTTAGATAGTTTGATAACTGTATAGTATATGTACGTCACTTGTATGAGTATTTCTATGGCTATGGATAGTGCTATTGTTGTGAGCGCTATGTATAGTGGACGTTGTAATAGTTCTAGGGAATTGCCTTCTTTTCGAACATAAAGTTTCGGGACAAAGAGTGAATACTAAACATGCTCGGTAAATGGGATCGAAAACTAATATAGTTCAGAACTTATGCCATATAACATAGCAAAATAGTGGCTTAATATGGACGATGCAGAACGATAAGGATTAATTCACAACACACTTAAACTTAAATATCTTTAAATAATTAAGTTATACAATTTTATATAATTACGGTTTTATATACTTATACTCTTTGAAATGTCCATTTAAACCAGCATAGGAATAAAAGATGTGGCGGTATACGGTATTTTTTACATGCCAAAGAGGACAAAAGCGAGGGACAAAAAAATCAGGTTTCGGATCGTGATAAAAGTTGGGACAAACAATTTCGCATTCATTTTTTATAAAACAAAAAAAAATCCTGGTCATTACTTATGCAAGGCAAAGTAAGAAACAAAACGGTAACCGCTTTCCTATACATAATACAAGTAGGCCTGAAAACTTTCGGTGTCTGATAGAACTCATAAATTTTAATAAAGAAGTTCGTATCTTGTTTGCGTCATGCCCTACTCTCACTGTTTATGTAAAAGTTGTAACACATAGCAAAACAAGCAAGCAATAAACGTCTCGGCCAAGCAATAACTTTATTTTTCTATGCAGGACATCAAATATAGTATGTTTCTTATCAGAATTATAAGGTGTTCAATATAGAAAGAGTCAGCCGTTACTTGGAGTGTTTATGATTCATCAAGTATTGGCCGGCTTGGTATTTCGATATCTTTTATTTAATGAAGGCAGAAAGATTTTTTTCGAAATTGAATGGTCTCACGACAATCAGAGTTCTGTCCGCAGATCATATTTCAGCGAACGAGATAAACGCGGACAAAAGAAAGGAATCCCCGTTTACCCAATTGGGTAATGGCCCAGCTCTGTCGTTATCTCTTCCCATTATTTCTGTTTGAAGGAGGCTGTGGTGTTCTACTTAATACTAAGGGTGAAATCTTTACAAAGATCTTTGATAAAGTTCCCGGTACTTGATCTTGTTGTGAGGAGTAATGCTTGGATAAATTGCTTTTGCGGTCGCTGATAGGTTTATGTTACATGCAAGCAACCTTGTAAGAGTGGAAAATTTTTCAATATTTACGCCCAAACTTTGTAGTACATTTCATAAATAATTTAAAACTGAGATTATATTTCGTTGGCTTTGAGTATTGCGTTGGATAAACATTTCCAAGCAGTATTCATAGTTAATTACTATAGCCCGTTTCAAGTATTGATGAAACGAATAATTTACTTTGACTAATTACTTACTCAAGTGCAAAGTCAATCAAAGAAGGTAAGTATGACTGAAATTCACGACAGCAAAATTTACATTAGACCCGGTCAAGCTTTGGTTTAATTTGATAAATATTTCATTTTGTTTTAATAATTCCGATTATTTGAAAATTTGCACAGTATGATCGTAAACGACACCCGGTTAAGCTGCTATTAAAATGAGTCGGGAAGGGGTCCTTCAAACCTACAACCATGTCATAAGTCTCAAGATCCGCATGGGTTTCTCTTTCTGACAGTACCGCACGATAGCCCTCACCCTAAGAGCGTTTTCACACTCATCCGTTATCCGATATCCGACAACTGATATCGGCGGAACTCAAATGTATGAGATATATATCTGTCATTCACATTGTCCAGCCCGATATCGGTTATCGGAGCCAACACCACTGTGTTGCCCCGATATCGGGTCGCAAAGACACTAAAACAGCGACTGCAAGCAATTTTCGACCTTAATGACATTTTCTTTGTTACGTGTCTTTTCGCGTTAATTGATGACGCTGATCACAAATAAAAGAAAAAACTCGATACCATGTTATGTCAATAAGGTCGAAAATTGCTTAACTTTTTTCTTTTCTTTCATCCCTAGTATCCCTAACTAGTCTGTGCTTTCGAGCAAATAGCCGTATCGGGCCGATTTTATCGGATAAATGTGAAAACAACACAAGCTGTAGGCTATCGGATGACGGCTATCGGCATCCGATATCGGATATCGGATGAATGTGAAAACGCTCTTACTGTGACTCCACGGATAGCTAAGAATTTTACCTGGTAATCTGTCTGTGAAAACTGTCTTCGAACGAAATAACATTATTTTGAATATGCACACTAATATCTAGTTTAAATGCATAGTTAGATTAATAGATTCTTTATACATTTAGAAGTCAGACAACTATTTGTAGCACATTTATAACATTAATTTAGTACAGCGATAGAGCTACAGGGACTTAGAAATATAGGTCGGATTACATCAAATCTCCCGGTTGAAGACGAAAAGCCGCTGTCAAAGGGAGGCAAAGTTTGCAAACAACTTCAGTTCGATAACCAATGGCGTTTGGCGAGCTAGCGTTTTGATGTTAATGACTTTTTGGAACATTTACCAGATGTTAGACTGTTAATATTCAAGGCAAGCCCTTCCAAGGTCTTCAAGATGTTGGAAATGTTTATGCGACATTTACTTGTGGCTCATAATTTTCTGGCCAAAATTGTTTCATTTGATATTTACATTTTAATGCTAACGGCTTAGTGGGTCATTAGATTAATGATAATATCGAAACTGATATCAAGGTCTGATAATATTTTGGTTGTTGTTGAATTGCATATCTTCACTTTATACAGTGATAAGTAATACTATGTTTATATCTTTTTCATCGTCCAAATGCTAGAATGATATTATAAATGAGAGGTTTTTTAAAACTTGTAAGTTATTTTGTTACTCAATCATGCAAAAACTATCAGCCTAAAAC
The DNA here is from genome assembly GCA_949126895.1 of Eilema caniola. Classification (NCBI taxonomy): domain Eukaryota; kingdom Metazoa; phylum Arthropoda; class Insecta; order Lepidoptera; family Erebidae; genus Eilema; species Eilema caniola. The sequence continues at coordinate 9,143,164 of OX421478.1, forward strand.
ATTGAAAAATCTAACATTAATTTAAATCGGAAAATTGAATTTTTGATTTGAATTGACCCGTTTCATTAAATATATCATTAAGCTTGTTAGGTTTGCCAGACTTCGTAACTATGATCTCTAATATCGCCAGTAACCATGTATAATGAGTTTGATTTTCATACATATACCAAGTTAATAAAAGTATGTTAAAAACTTCTTAAAGATAAGTAAGTATAACATTCGAACTACCTGATTTACTTATTATGCGGATAAATTAATTATAAATAAATAAATCGTTTATTTACCATTAACAAACAAGCAGAAATTAAAACTGATTCTAAAAGTACTTTGAATTTATTTAATGTGGTATTCAAATATTGCGGTTTGCTCAACTCAGGCTTTGATTCTCAATCTAAGGTATTTAAATTAACTACTATTTTCAAGAGTCACGAAATATAAAACTGTTAAAATTTCAAAAGAACAGCTGAAAACACTTATTTGCTTTTAGAACACTTTAAACTGCTGAAGAGCATCCTTGAAAGTTTTTCAGACCCATATTTTCAGGCGACGCTTGTATTTTAAAATGTCCACCGCCCGACTTTGTTCTTATTTGTTTCACCGTGCATTCAACCATAATTCACTCATATTTAGCCAGTAAGCTCGAAGACATTTTTATAAAGTGACTGCAAAAACTGTGATTTGTCTTTCAAGCCAATTATTTTATGTTGAACTTTTAAAATTAAATTAACAGTTTATATGAGAACTACTTAAAATCTACCCATGTACGGTGTTTGTTTGGTTTTATGTAAAATTGGCGACCTCAGAGATTAATTCACCATTATTACAAGATTTGGATTTTAATCTAACTGTGATGTTTTTTTATTATGTAGGTATATGTTTATTATAAGTAGGTATATGCCATCTCTTATCTGAAGAACATGATAGAACCTGATAATCAACGAACGAGGCTTCGGTGGCGGACGCCGATAGCCGACATCCGATAGCCGACACTTTGCGTTGTTTTCACATTTATCCGATAAAATCGGCCCGATACGGCCATTTGCTCGAAAGCACAGACTAGTTAGGGATGCTAGGGAAAAAAAAGAAAAGACTCTTTTCTTATATTAGTGATCAGTGTCATCAATTAACGCAAAAACACACGTAACTAAGAAAATGTCATTAAGGTCGAAAATTGCTTGCAGTCGTTGTTTTAGTCTCTTTGTGATCCAATATCGGGTCAAAACAGTGTAGTTGGCTCCGATATCCGATATCGGACAGGACAATGTGAAAGGGAACATATGACATACAATTGACTTCCTTCGATATCGGATTTCCGATATCGGATAATGTGAAAAAGCTCTTAATCGGTAAATTTTTCTCTTGGCGTTGATAGGTCAAATGGTATTCGCTTCCGGAAAAGTCCACAGACCTACTTATGAAAACAATAAGAGGATCCTGGGGCAGTCTTTCCGACTGGTTATCACACAATGCAATTTTTAGGAATAAAGCACAAATTGTCTTCAGGAGCTTTTGAAACGTGCATATACGAATAAGTAAGAGCTTTACGACATTAAAGCTTTAGGGTGTATTCATATCAAATGCTAAGTTTACGGCAAAACATCCTCCTTTGCAATTGACGAATGCCACATTACTTTTTAATTTGAAACGTTGCCAGGCTCTCTCTGCAAAAGAGAGACTTTATTACACTCGGAGGTATCTCGCTTTTGACCCGTACGCCCTTTGTGTGAGCTATTTTTTATTCATTCCAACGGATTCATACGGGAGTTAGAGCCCCTGAACCGGCTTCCCTTTTCGATGTTATACGTTTCGACGCCACGTTTTAGGTGGAGAAATAGAATTCGCGGTTATGTATGTGTTTTCCCTTTTTATACTTTATTGCCACCTCTTGATTTTGTGTTTCATTGCCAGATTGTATGATAGAAAAACGCTGCTTTGTAATGCCACTTACTGAGTATGTCAGTAAGTGGCACTGCAAAGTAGCGAGTAAAAGATACTACTTTAGTACAAGTTACATACATACTATGCACACATAGACAGTTTAAGTAATCAATGTGGATATTAGCTTGCTCACACATAATGTGTAATTGAAGTCGTTTTTTGTGATGCATTTTGTTACAATACTGTGTCTATATCGCCGACAACTAGCTTAATCAGCCGTTCAATTAACTGCCCAGGCAGTTAACTAAACGGCGCCATTCAATTAACGGTCTGAATGGTGTTTAGCCATTTAATTAAACGGCTAGGCAAATAGCTTGGATCGATGACGTTTAACTACTTGCCTAGCCATTTAATTAAACAGTTAGAACAATAACTTATTTCTGCATGGTTATAAAAAAAAACTACGAAGCTTTCTAACCTAACCTAACCAAATCGGATTGCGCAGCTATCACAATAAACCTATCACTATTTTTTCTGTGAATACACCTCTGTCTACCCCCTTGAGGATTTACAGGTGTAAGTATATATATGTTATTTTCTATCTTATTTCGAGGTTGTGTCCCATCAGCCGGCCAGTTCATTCAATGATGTAATAAACGAGACAGCTGAATATCATTCAGGCCGTTAATTGAATGGCACTGTTTAGTTAACTGCCTAGGCAGTTAATTGAACGTTTGATCAAGCTAGTTGGTGGCGAAATCTATACAGTGTACAGTAAAGGAAGAAAAGTATATTTTTAAATAGGTTAAATAAACTTTATGGTGACTAAGAAAATCTGTAAAGAGAAAATAATAAGCAATGTACGAAGGAATTGTATGTGTAAGAACGAATTGTATATGTCTTCCGTCAGCTGTCGAAAAGTTTGACTTCGTCAGTAAACTACTTTCCCCTTCTCTCACCCTTATCCTTGATTTAAATCGCACCCAAGTTCATGGACATGTGACAATAGATGGCTGTTGTATCATCCAAGTACAAACTACCAACGCAAAATGGCTGAGAAAAGCTTCTTATGTTATTGTTACTTTTATTCTTAATACTGAGGACTTTTTTTAAAAATTGACGTGTGAGCAATGACGATGGATATGCATTCATTAATGTCTTGGATGAGTATATCATAGGACTAGTATTTATTTTTGTTATAACTTTAAGTTAATTTATTAAATCCAAATCATTATCATCATATCAGCCGAACATAGTCCACTGTTGAACATAGGCCTCTCCTATAGACTTCCAGAACAACCGATCTAAAGGAGATCGCATCCAGCGTTTCCCGAAATCTGATGTTGTTCAAATATCCCGGTTTGTTCGTCGTCTACATTGGTTTATTGGCCGACCGACGAACACACGTAAGCCAATTTTGTAGTACCGAAAACAGCGCATTATCTTTACTTAGTATTGGTTTATACTGGGCATGAATTGCATTACTATACTATACTACTTTACTATATATCATTAGTATCGGAGTATTTACCATTGAGTTGCGCCGAGTTTCTGCTTTAAACACCACAGCATGGTGAATATACTGTTAACTCTAACGTCAGAGTATTGACACTATCAACGTACAATCATGCCTACCTTCCAGTGCAATAGGCAGCAACCATTATATTTCCACTTGCTACAATCATGACATTCAACTTTCGCTTCTTCTACTTACGTAGGTAATTGTTTTCATTCAAGCTCGCCGGTTTTAGTACACTATAAAACAGAAAAAATCAAATGTAATTTTAATTTCAATTCATTTCTTTGTTTCAGGTACATACAATACTCTTGTGACCAACTTCTGCCAAGAAATGTGAATAAAATAAGCGGGTTATTTTACTGCAATGTAAAGAAAGAAGCTTGTTATCTTCGCCATTAAGTTTTATATGCATATAAAAGTTTTTATTTCTCATTTTCTTGTGATACTCTAGGATACTTTTATATAAAAGCTGTATATAAACTGTTACGACATAACTTTGGAAAATTAAATCGGAATTGACACCTTTATGTAGTTTGAAACATTTAGTTATAGTTTTAAGCAAGTCTAACTAGAGAACGGAGGACGGTATAAAGGAATTTCCTGGTATTTAACAATACGTCCCACTAGAATTGAGAGAAAACGGTATTTAAACTAGTATTAATTGATCAATATAGGTATTAAACTATCATGGTCCATCACCCGCCAATACTCCAGTTCCTCCGTGATCATGGTGCTTGTAACAGCGCTGAAATATCGAAAACCCGATAGCTCTAATAGTTCCTTGTACAATGTTGGTTCTGCTAGCTATATATATAGGCTTACAGTTTGAGTAGATAATAATAGAATAGAAGCAAGGTAAACTGATAATATTGAAGGGTTTAAATCATAAAAACTGTAAAAATGTAGTTGATACAGTGGCTGGTACGTGAACCCTACCGAGCTGTTGATTTCAATGCCATTTGCAACGCAAATTTATTTACGCTAACATACGGATTGAAAAACTAGTTTAATAATTAATAATTCAATCAACATTTACAATTATCATAGCAATGGTGTCCCAGTTGTGTCTGAAACTTACACTTCGGAGTTTGGATTTGTTTCCATTTTATGATTGACTTATTTCGGTTATTAAGGGCGTGATTTCCACCTGTTATCCTAAGCACAAGAAAAAAATCATCATCTATTGATCAGGAGGTGTAGTTAGTGAGTGAGGTTTTTGAACCTGAAGATCTTAAAGCTTTTAGCCAAGTGCGCTTTAGGGTGGACTATTTTTCTAACAGTTTTAATATATAAAAATTAATAAAATAAATAAATTAATAAAAATAGAATAACAGTGAAAAATCATAGCCCAGTATCCTACCAAGAAAATATAAAATGCGCGTGTCTACGTGTCTACGCCCTTCTACTCCGTTCCTAACATCAGCATGACGCAATCATTAGATTGTCCAATGAATAAATAATACGGGCGCTCAGTCAAGTAGAAATGCATTTGAATTTTTATTCTATATTGTCTTTAGTTGTTTTATTGCTTTATTTAATGGTGAACGGAGTTGTCGTTAGGGGGTTAAAAACTTTTTATAGAAGGGTCAATTAACTAAAAAGCGGTGGGAAAAATGGTGCGTACGTTTACTTTTGATTTATTATTTAGAACGGTAATCACGTATAGTTAGGTCTCTTGCTTTGTATTATGAACCATCATCGTCTTACTATTTTTATAAAGTTGCTTTAGAAGCATTCGCCTTGAAACCCGGGCTCGCTTACTCCACCTGAGCCTGGTCTGTTAATTAACAGATATATGGAACTGGGGTAGGCTCGGTTCCGGTTATCTTAGTGGGTCACAAAATTACCCATTTGAATTATGAATATCTGATTGATTTCACTTTGTGAGATTAAGTGTCACAGACACAGATGAATAGATAACTCTTTATTGTACACCAACATTAGATTACAAGAGATAATACAATAGGTAGTATGGATTACAGTAATAATAGTTTAATGCGCAATGGGCAGCCTTATCGCTATGCGATCTGTTCCAGGCAACCGTGGGATGGCACGACGCACGATTATAGGTATACAGGGAAAAGTTATTATGTATTAGTTAAAGGGCCGTGGGTCGTATCATACTCATACCGCAAGCAAATCGAACCACGGCATGAATTGCTCTAGAGCTCTTTTTGAAAAGGTTGTTTCGCACCACGTGACTGATTTGGTATGGGTTTATTCGGATCATATATTATGAATCCAATTTGAACTCATATCAGAAATGTAAGTGTTAAAAAGACTACTATGATCATAAACTTTAAGGTCATTAAACATTTGATAGGCTTTATGAGCCTAATTCCACTGCAGCTAATTCGCAGAAATAAGACGATTTTAGAGGTTTTCGAGATAATCCTTTGCAGATCTTATCCGAAGTAGCTGTTTCTTTATTCGTTACACGAATTAGATTTTTTATGATACTGTATTATTAATTGTACAGGCTTCTATTTATATTTATTTATTTGAAAGACTTCGATATAAAAACATTTTTTTATAGGTAGGTAGATTAGCATTTTAGAACTTAAACTAAATAATACGGACCCCGGATTCCGTGGCGTGCCTAGGATGCGACCGGGATTAACTCAAGCATTAGAAGGTTGTTAGTAGTCTAGATGCCACATACGGCACATCTTGGTGCGGGTCATGTTAAGCAAGCCAGTGCTTGAAATGCCATTGGTTTCAAATTCAAATTCATTTTATTTACTTAAATGTGGTCATACAGGTGTTATTATTATCGTCTGTGCAGCACATTTACCATTTTATGACTAGCAAACATTAAATTACACATTAGCAAAATAGATTTGCCATCCAATCTACCTCACTGGCTTAATGGTATGTACCTATATGCATGGTAAACAAGCATACCATCATTCCGATCGTAAGCTGTTATAATAACGTGTGGTCGTTCACGGGCAGGGGTGCCACTCGAATATTGCTGACCCGGCAGAATTTAATAGCGCCTACTCACGCAAAAAACACGACACAACATGGTTATGTTGTTGCCATATTCTGTAGAACTTAATTGTGTATATGAACCGCTTCAGGGGCTTAAAACGGCCATAAGCTGGAATCGGTCAATTTATAATTCAGTCGCAATTCAATCACTTTTAGTTTTGTGATGTTTTGAGAATACGGAAGACCTGTACTTGTGGCACGCTATGATGGCCGTTTTGACATAGTAACTGAGTTACGATTAGTTTACATCGAGAGTATCATCAAAACAGCCTCGCGTAAATTCGGAGTCTTGAACAGAGTGAGACGATTTTTCACGCCGGAGCAGCGGTGTCTTCTATACAAGACACAAATTCGGTCCTGCGTGGAATACTGCTCGCAGCTCTGGGATGGCTCCGCAAAGTACTTATGAGATGCTCTCAACAGGTTGCAGCGACGTGCGATCCGCATTATTGAGAATCCCGAGGTCACAAGCACCCTTGAGCCTTTGCAGATGCGTAGAGATGTTGCATCCTAGGCAGTATTTTACCGCCTCTACCATGGTGAATGTTCTGATGAGCTCTTCCAATTGGTCCCGCCCTCTCTTTTCCTACATAGGACAACACGAGCAGGGCTTAGATGTCACCCGTATACGGTGCAGAATATTCCTTCAAGAACCAAGTGGTTTGGTGACTCCTTTCTTTGTTACACCATTAAGACCTGGAACTCTTTGCCAGCTCACGTGTTTCCTTCTTCCTACAGTCCAGGGTCCTTTAAGCGGGGCGTGAAAAAGCATCTGATGAGGCCGTCAAGCTGAGTGCCACCATTGTTAACATGGTACATGTATGTAATGGTGACCCTCTTTTCTGAGACTTTGCCTTCAGCTTACCATCAGGCGAAGTGAAGTCAAATTGACGTGTCCAACATAAAAAAACCAGTGAATCAATTAGAACATTACTGATCGTATATAAGTCAGCGGACCCTGGACTCCGAGTTGATAGCCTACAGACCTAGCCTAGACCTGGTTTACTACAATGATAATGATGATGATATTTATATATATATATAGTGGTACACTTTGTAGCCACGGGCATTACTTTACATCCTAGAGATGTAATAATTCGAGGCATATGTTCGAATATATTGAATATTATTAAGAAAATGCAATAGGTAAAATCAGTCTAAAGAGAGAAAAACACGATAATCAACAATACACACGTGTATCATAAGACGTTTTTCATTTCACTTATGAAAAATTTAAATCTAAAATTAAACGTAAACATTCCATAACATTATGAACTTCACATCAATCACATCATATATCGGTCGTTGTACAGTATATTTGTATATATCGGTCGGTGTACTAGGTACATACATCGTACTTGTAGACATTTTGATAAATAAATAACTATAATTTCACCAGTAAAAACGAATTGCGAAACATTTTGGTATTGACGGACCGGCGGTAATAATAAAAAAAAAGGTTTCTTTTTTTTCACGTTTACAAAATTGTGAATTTACTTAAACTTTTAAACAGAGAGAAAACAAAAGTTATATTTATTGTTATAATTACAAGATGAAATTTTCTATTTAAATACGAAATTGCATGAAATGAGCAAGCAATAGGTGGGTAAGTTAATTTATTTGTTCTATTGAACACGATCTTTTTATATCTATTCTTATTATGAATAATACAACTCAACCAATAAAATTAAATAAAAAGTCATCATCCCACTCGTGATTTAATAACAATCAAAAAACCACAGTTTGATAATAGGTATGTATGTGCCTAATTTCTGTGAAATTAGAGCCACGTTATGAGCAAGAGAAATGAAAAAAAAATCTAATTATTGCATGAAACATGGCAATGTAGATATTAAATTACAATAGTGTACAGCATGTCTCACAGAATTTCAGCATGCAACATTACAGTTGGTATTACGGTAGGTATAAAGTAGGTATTCGGACAGTTAAGTCCAAGATATTATTCATACAATGAAATAAATTAACATATAGGTAAACACACTTATGGAGATTCTTTGGCTCTGGCCTATTTTCTGAAAGTAATACGGTATTTTGTATATACATATACTGACTTTGCTATTTTATATTAAAATATTATAACGGTCTGTTTTCATTCTTTCTAAAATATTTTTTTTATATTTTCTGTAAACTTATTATACATTATATATTATATTGTTTATTACAGAACATAGTTAAGGTAACTTTAGTTTTTTTTTTTTGGAAAATTTTCCAATATGCTGCAGTTTTGTTAATATAAGTAACCATCCTCATCAAATCAAAGTATCTTAAAACAATATCAACACTAGGAGCCCCACTTTGCGCTTATTATTCTGCTAGGAGTCACCATTAATCCGGTTACAATGCAAGAAAGTCATGTCGTCGGGTCAGCCAGCGCGAGGCTTTAATTTTCCGCCCAGCGATCACGATTCAGGGCTGCGCGGCTTGACTCTTGACGCTCCTCTAGAATAAAATGATGGGATAGTCAACATGTACTTATAATGCATGGAGGAATATAATTTTGTTAACGGTGTATTGTTGCGGTTCGGACTATATATATATATATCTATACATATCTCTCTATCTATACATAGCCTATGTTCTTTTTCAAGGTCTAATCTACCCCTATACCAAATGTCATCAAAATTGGTAGAGTGGTTTAGGTGTAAAAGCGTAACATACAGACAGACTGATAGACAGAGTTACTTTTGCATTGATAATATTAATTAAAGTATGGATGGATGTATCTATTTTTAGGGTAAAATATAATTCGGAGTAAATTTGATTGTAACATCATTCATTGTTTCCGATAGTACGCAATATTGTTATCTATATTCTCTTGGGGATCGATGGCTCCACCATTGAATTGTATTGGAATATGTATTGGAATATGATTGTTTAGGATAGAAATTTCAAATGCTCAAGATGTGTAGCAGTTGGTTAGAGTACCTATTCACGTTGAGATTTTCACTAATGATGTATTTATGTTTTAAAACAGAATAAAATTAATTTTCAAGGCCGACTCCCATACAACAAGCCTAATTTTAAAAGGGGCTATATTGTATGGAATCTCATTTCTTTACGTGCGGGAAATCCCCACGGATACCTCTCCCCCCTCTGGAGCCAGAGGGGGAGGTTATGTCGGACTCGAACCGACTAAACCCCACGCCGTCTGTAGGTCGTTCTGTTAGGCCGAAGGTGAGGTTGTCATCGACATATCCCTCGCACTCCGGCTAACCCAGGGCCATCCCTCTTGGTCTGGCTACGTGGTCCCCGTGTACGGAATCCTATATGCGCAGGTTCGACTCGCACTTACCCGGCTTTTTTTTATTTGAAACGAAAATGATGGGTCCTTTTTTTCACACAGTACTCTTAATTCGCGACTATACATTCACTGTATCGTTCGTGAATCAAAAACATCGTAAATTACTATATAGGGTTGGCATTAATATCGACAATACATTATATCGATACATTAACCGGTGTCCATACTCGTAAACAAAGACGTAAAATCGACAGTAAAATTTTAGTCGTGTTTATCTAAAGGGAGTTCTGATCCACACTCTGCTAGCATTTAGTTGTCAGATATTTTTATTAGATAACTCCGTTAGAAAATTAGTTTCTGGTTGCGTCTAAGCTCCTGTGGGTATCGAAATAAGGATCTGTGTACGTATATGGTGCATAGGTCACCTACCATACAATAATGGCCAATACATCTAACTGTTCAATGATGAATACTTACACGTTATAATTTTCTAATAAAAAAAATTGGTTGCCTGTAAAGTCGGTATACAGGCGAAAGTTTTACGTGACAACGACTTTGAGTGGTAAAATAATTTTAATGTGAATATTCATTCGTATAGTAGGAAGAAGGATGTTATGTCTGTCTCTCTCGCTCTTAGGCGGGCTGGAAGGGACGCGTGCCTCTCACTCGCTCTCATTGTAAGCGCATAACGCGGAGCGTAACGCGCGGAGCGTAACGCAGTTTCTTGAAGTGTCACCCGGCAAACCAATTTATAAGACGTTGTCACGTCAAAATTATTTTTGCAGTACTTTTAGTAGGTTGGATTTATATTGAAACGGTAACAATTGTAACTTACTCACCGTACATCAATCAATAGCTATACAATATAATATTTATCTATTCTGTTTTAGGGTCCTTTTGCCTCCTGGATATAGCAAGAGGAAAAAAGGCCCCTTATTATGACCACTTCGATGGACATCATGATAGAAAGTTATTTGCAATTAGCAAACTGATTGCGACCTAGATTACGGGCTATATCGGCGTACAAGCTTGACGTACTTACTGACTTTCAAACTCTGGTACAGTCAGCAACAGATAAATCTTGATGAACTATTTTATAGGATGTAGGACACGACGGTATTTCCATTCAATTGAGCAGTCCTATCTGTATCTACAGAATACCGCGGCCATTATAACCTCCGTGTTATGTTCCCGGCGGTGAGTAGGGTAGCCAGAGCTCACTGGAGAGTTTTTGTGCTGTCAGTGGGAAGACCAACGGCTATTCCTGCTTTATCTTCTGTACTGATGGCACAGAAACTCTCTGTTCTAACAGGGTCGACAGCGCGAGTGTGACGCCGTGTTGTACACGTCCAGCGTCCAAGGTGTCTGCCACTTAAGTGGTATAAAAATGCAAAGTATTCAAAATGATCTCAATGCTTAGTTACCCCCCGTCCTGTCAGGGTCAGGTCATGATCGTGAAGAAGACAGCAGAGCGGGCGCGGCCCGGCGAGCGAGAGAGATTCGCGGATATCGCTGCCCGCGTTTGTAGGCGGCTCGGGCGTTGGAGGGCGCAGACCGACCTCCGCCCCCCATGGGCGCTGGCCTGAGGGTGACGGGTGAAGCCGCCCATCACCCTAGCAGTGGTCCCGCCTCCCGAGGAGGGCCAGACCGAGAGGAATGGCCCTGGGTCAGCCCGGGAGCGAGGGATGTGTCGCGAGACAACTTCACCTTCGGCCTAGCACATCGACCCACAGACGGCGTGCGGTTTAGTCGGTTCGAGTCCTACATAACTTCCACTTCCGGCTCTGGAGGGGGGGGGGAGGGTATCCGTGGGGATTTCCCACACGTAAAAAAAACCCCCTTCGTGTAGTCAACACGAAGGGGGTTTTTTGTTGTTCTGATGTTCTGATATTTGGTGCACTCCTTTAGTTTGTCTACACTACAAATCAATAAAACAGTTTGATTTGCTCTTAATACCTAAGTTTCAAGGTCATCTTGAGACTTTGTAGTCAAGATATTTCTGACTCTCTCCATACACGCTCTCTCTGGGTCGAGAGGACTGCCATCGCTTCCGTATAAACCAAAACAATCTAAATTATAAGGAGGAGTACACAAGACTCCAGGCTCTAAATTGCTAGCTTTAGTGTCAATCGAAATTGGCACTCTGATGAAGAAAAAAGAATGATTGATTGTTGAAAATGGATTCATAATCATAATTTTACTTTTTATATATAACTGGTCAATATAATTCTACCCTGAGACATAAAACTTTATGATTAAATAGTTTTTTTACAAAGGACTTTTAACTGTAATAACGGTATTGTAATGCGTACATTATGAGCTCTATAACATCAGAATCAACTATCCAAGATGTAAATGATTATTATATTAATTTTTCAATTCATTTGCCTCCTATAATATCATGTCGCACTTATACGGGAAAACACATAAATTTCGGCGTTATTTATTTAGTCACCGAATGAGATGGATATATAATATGTTAATGTGTGTAAGGAGGATGGATAGAAGAATTTCTAATGAACGTAACATGAGTACGAGTTGGGTGAAGGGTCAACGACCTTTCCTTTAGGGTGGATCCCCTCGGACTAGGCTTGCGAGCGCGGCGGGCGGTTTATTTTGATGCATTTTCTAATTGAAATATTCATTTGGGCATTCTACTAGTAAGCAAACTTGATATGTTTTTATTGTAAATAATTTTCACCCCCTTTTAAGTACCTGTATGATGTCTCAGTAATGGTTGTAAATATTTTGATTGAGGAAGAAACTCTTTGAACGATGACGCAACGATGAAAATGTTTTAGCATAAATTATGCGTGTTATCTTTTACAATAAGCTTTTGCACAGTAGGTAATGCATGTCATAACGAAATTTCCTTATGACATGCATTATTGTAAAAAGCTTTTATAGAAAAAATGTTAGTACATTTAATACATACATAATATTAACGCCTTTAAATGGCCGCAGGAGTAGGCAGAGGTTAATAAACCTCTGCCTACTCTGTCTACACCGACATTCGCCAACTATGATTTTCGGTCTCTCGTAATAGGGGTTTCCTATTGCAGTCAAACGGACACCTTGTCATGGACAGTATGTTCACTGTCAGATGGAACAGCCCTATGACATCCACAACCCAGTACAGTTAATCTACAATGAACATCAAACCGACAATTCCACGAAAGAGCCTAACCTGCGCTTATAAAATTAATTACTTTACTCAAACATTCTGTTTGCTACGCCCCTCAATTTCACGCCTGCAATATTTTTACAACGCAAAGTCTGTCGAGTTACCAGTACAAACTCACTGCTTGTTTAACCAATTGGTTCAAATGCAGGTCCATTACATACCAGTCCCGGTCCAAAAATGAATCCCATTGGAGCGTGAAAACGAGCGCAATCGCACTGGACACAACATGCGGGATATGGACACAATGTCCAGACGAAAAAATAAAGATTTTTAATGTTTTAAGTAATGTAAACATAAAAGTTTTGGGTTCCCAATTATAGATGAGTATTTGAGTTTATCATCATTTGGACAGTGAATGTAAAAAGAGAATTTGGATATCTATGGACTAATGTATAATTTTCTTTTCGTATATGAACGTTAGTTTTAACATAATAAACATAAAATGCTCTATAAAATCTGTAAAATCATTATAAAAGCTATCAAAACCGCGGTAGCCTAGTGGTATCGGTAATGGACTGCTGAGACGAGGTCTCGGGTTCGATCCCAGGTTTTCCATGGCACACACCAATGACTTTTCGATACTTTTCGAAGTTATGTGTGTATTTATCGCAGGTTTATAAGTGCCCAGTTAATGGCAATAGGCTCGCCACCTATTCCATTGGGACCTAAACATAAACCGGCGAAATGTGGGTGCTAGCACCTCTGCCTACCGCTTCGGGGATAAAGGCGTGAGTTTATGTTTATGTATGTAAAATCTTATTTTACAATTAATTTCATTAAACTCTGGCTTATTTTAATGTGCTTTTAGCACAAATATATTTGTAATTAACTTTTCATTATAAAATATAAACAAGTACTTCTAAAAAAGAAAAACTTCAGACAACAGGAAGGGGGAAATATCAATTTATTAAGGTCATTTTGAATACTTTGCTAGTCACGATCGATTTGATGATACCACAAAAAAAAGACGGGTTGCACTCCGGGAGTGCCGGCAGAAGTGAAAACTTATTCTTTCTTTCTTTCTTCGTTATATACAGGGAAAAAGATAAAAAGAACATACCATACTATACCATACCTATAATATAGCGCCAATCATAGAACCTATCACTAATTTTCTGTCAGAAGAAATTAACCCATAAATGCTCAGTGGGTCGTTTTTGTCCTTTAAAATAGATTATGGAAAACAAGCGATTTTATGCAACAAAACACTCATTCAGGACGTGTAGTGCCATCTATCGATCAATTAATATATTATTTACCATAAACAAATAACTATTTTGTTTAGGCGGGTAATTATCTGTCACAGGTGTCATTTGTTGTCGTGACTTGATTTTTAGTGACAAAATATTCCGGCTCTGCTGATTAAAATGTAAGTATTTCCATTTTCTGCATTGGAAAACGAAATTACGTCGTTTTTATTATAAAATTAGATAATTTTTCTGTTCCCTAACAGTGCAAGTGTTCTAAAATAGATATTTTTTTCATAGATACAGTTGTTAAAACATTTGTGGGTCGCTAACGACCCTTTGGGCAGACATGTATGTAACTGCAATTTATCATTTACAGGTATAGACGTGCGTTTACCACGAATGAGATCATCGAGGTGTTGGAAAATTTGGACTCTGATGAGGAAATACTGGGTGCTGATGTATTTATTTATCCTCCGGGCGACGGCAGAGTGTCCGACGGTGATTCTGGAGATGAAGAAGATATATTTTTCCATCATTTATCGCGTAGACAGCTACTCGCTCCTGCAAGTTTAACATTGAGACGTCCATTTGCTGATGAATCTGCGTCCAGCGACAATGACGAACCAGAACCGCCATTTCCATTGGAACAAACAAGTCGTGGAAGAGCACATGGAAGAGTACGTGGAAGAGTACGTGGAAGAGTACGTGGAGGAGCACGTGGAAGAGCACGTGGAAGAGGAAGAGGAACAGTTACTCAACGTCATGTGGAAGTAGATCGCACTTGGGTGAAGAGAGATCTTTCCAGCAACAATCGTGAGTGGACAACACCCCTTCCTAGGTCTGTTACAACTTTGTCTGAAAATAGTGAACCTATTGAATTCTTTGAACTCTTTTTCGATCGTGAAGTAATTATGCACATAGTCAGACAAACAGTTATATATGCTGCTCAATCGGGAAATATGAATTTTTCTTTATCAGATCAGGATATTTATTGCTTTATTGGTATCCTTATTTTATCTGGTTATGCTCCATTGCCGCGACGCCGCATGTACTGGGAAAGTAATGAAGATACCCATAACATTCTTGTCGCAAAAAGTATGCGCCGCAATCGTTTTGAAGACATCATGCGTTATTTTCATGTGGCCGACAATAGTGAACTGCCTGATAATGACAAGATGGCCAAAGTACGCCCCTTGATTGATATGCTAAATGGCAAATTTCTACAATATGCTCCTATCGAAAAACAAATAAGCATCGATGAATCCATGGTGCCTTATTATGGTAGACATGGTTGCAAACAGCATATAAAAGGGAAACCAATAAGATTTGGTT
Organism: Eilema caniola; assembly: GCA_949126895.1. Classification (NCBI taxonomy): domain Eukaryota; kingdom Metazoa; phylum Arthropoda; class Insecta; order Lepidoptera; family Erebidae; genus Eilema; species Eilema caniola. The sequence continues at coordinate 9,158,523 of OX421478.1, forward strand.
TTAAAATGTGGGTTGCTGCGACGAGATTGGGCTACTGCTTATATGCTGATCCCTATCAAGGGCGTTCTGAGCGTACTGAAACAGGTTTAGGACGTCACGTAATCAACAAACTGATTACTAAAGTCCAAGCCGAATTTCCTAATACAGATTTCTCTGTCTATTGCGATAATTTTTTTACTGGTCTCCCATTAGCCAGTGATCTGAAAGAGAAGCATGTGTTTTTGACGGGTACGGTGCACAGTAATCGTATTGAAAACTGCCCACTGAAAGACGCAAAAGAATGCCAAAAAGAAGAGAGAGGCTATTACGATTACCAGTTAGACGAAACAAATGGGATATGTGCTGTTAGATGGCATGATAATAGTGTTGTTACTCTCTTATCGACTGAACACGGAGTTCAACCCATCCAAACAGCAAGAAGGTATTCAGCTGCACTAAAATCTCGGATACATCTACCACAACCTTATCTCATTTCGAAATATAATCGATATATGGGCGGTGTGGACCGATTGGATGCCAACGTGGGCGTGTATCGAATTGCCATAAGAGGCAAGAAATAGTTTACACCAATTCTTTCTTGGCTAATTGATGTCGCGATGAATAATGCCACACTTCTAGCTCGCCAATACCGAGGCGACATTGACACGTTAGAGTTTCGCCGATCCGTTGCTCGCACTTTGTTGCAAAACCATGGAGCCAATAGCCGTAAACCTGGACCCACTAGAAAGATCCAAACTAGCGTGCCATATGCGGTGCGGAATCACCATGCTGAGCATATGATAGAAAAGGCTCGGTCGAGACTTCGTTGTGCTTTGTGCAAAAATAAAACGGTCACTGCATGTAATAAGTGTGGTGTTAATTTACATGCAAAATGTTTTTCTGAATTCCATTCTTAATTTTTATTTTGATTGTTAAATTTCTTAGTCTAAATAAATATTTGAGAATATATTGTCAATTTTTACGTCATATATTTCAAGTACCATATTTTACCAGAGGGTCGTTTTCGACCCATTAAAAAAAAACACCCTTCCGACACTACTACCCCTAAACTTCACTTACGATCTTTATAGTAACCCTTCAGGTATTCTCATATCCAAAAATGAAAGATATCTGAGAAAAAAATAGTTCTGGGCATATCTGGGATTTTCGCGCGTATCTTGTATGTATGCATGTATGTTTGATATATTTTTTATTACTTACCTCATATCATATGATGATTCATCTGAGATTCATATCTCGAATGGAAGGTGTTTATTGCCCAAGTGTTCTTGGGTACATAAAATATGAACAAAAGGTTGGTGCCAAAATCTATGTGGTCAAAAAAAGTATTTATTCAGATTTATCAATTGGGGTATCAGAATAAAGAAAATTAGAAGACAATTACAATTACAAAAAGAAAAATTAATCACAAAAAGTAATAAATTACAAAAAGAAAAAATTATCACAAAAAGTGTCAGAAGCCCAGGTTCGAACCCGGTAACATCTGAAACCATAAGGACCCACAGTCGAAGCGTTTACGGCTTAGCTAAGAAGATACGTATCATATTTGACAAAATAAACAATCTTTTGCTAATGTTGTATGACTTCAGTCGTCGGTTACGGTTCAAAGGTCCAGCGATCCTGACGCAAGTTTAATATTTTTTACCCATCCAACGCCGCTAAAGAAGTTTTCACTTCAATAATATTCAAACTCATAAATCATATTTTCATATTCAGTCCATAATTTATTTTAAAATAAAATTTAAAAATAGCAAGATCTTCTGGGCCGTGAACCTCAGGTTCAATCAACACGAACCGAAGGAGCGAGAATTAAATGAATTCGAAAGAGTGAGTGTTAGTAACCGGCCGCCAGTGAGCACTCACTAGGTACAGTCTGCACCTACTACAGTGCTTAGTTCGTCAAGATCGACCTAATGCTGAATGTGACGCTTCTTTGCATATTTGCAGCATGAATCTGCAGGATTTATTGACAGCGTGATGTTATATAGCCTATCGCCTTTAAGATATGGCGCACATTGGGGAGGCCTATGTCCAGCAGTGGACTGCAGTGGGCCAATTGATTGATTGATTGATTACTATTATTCAATAGTTCGTGCAGATTAGGGCGTTCAACCTAAACAAACTCTTCAGCTTTATAATACCCTGCCTTATACATACTGAAAAGGAGATAAATATTCACATTTTCATAATAAGATAGAAAAAATAGTCTGAATGGCACAATTAGCTAAACGTACCTATGTTATTCCTCTAGCATTCAATTTACATTTAACTCACACGGTACTATCTGCACGATTTAATGGTGCATTCTGAAGTTCCATCTTTTTCAATGCCACGACTTGAATTTGGGCCGCTTGTCAGGATTTCCGGCGGTACACCCGCAGCACTCGTAGTGGCTCTCTTGACAACCGGAACCGACGGCTTAATGTGTTCTACAAAGTGCCAAGGGAGTCCAATGATACACGAACTGGCATACTGAACATATCTTTGATATACTGGCTCGTGTTTTTTATATATTTTATTACGTTGTAACATACTATTTTAATGATATATTCTATGACATATTACATACAGCTATCTAGACCTACAAAGTAAATATAGCTTAACTGAGTACTAGAATGCATAAACAAACTTAGAAACAATTTGTTTTGTAAATAAATATAGATATTATACATAGAAATATCCACACCAAATGTAAAAAGAAATATTCGTGTATACAAATATTTGCATTGAATGGGAATCCAACACGCACTCTCTGACATAGCAGTCGAATGTTCTGACTCCTACATTTACAGACCTTAAAAATCAAATTCAGAACTTCTAATTTGTTATATCGAATCTAAATTTAATGGATTCTGTAATCATTTATTAGGTGTCAACTAGTTTATTTTTTACACTGCTTTGGTTACTTTGCATGGGGAGCTGGAAACGGTTGGATCAATGTTACAAACTTTTTATCACTTAAACAATAAAAAAAAAACAAATCCATGCTATTTTGATCAATTTTAGTAATCATAGAAAATAGAATACTTCCTGCATTAATTGGGATTGATTTACGCTCATAACATCTTGTTATATCATTTGAGCTCACAAAATAAAAGTCTAAGCTTTCTTTCTATTTACATACCTTGTTACAGTAAGTCCACCTTTGCTACGTACTCCACATAATAGCAGCACTATTTACAAAGCAGTAGAGAGACCATCGCAACACATAACCAAGTACGACCCAAATTGTACCAAGGCCTAACCTCACTGGACGCAAAAAGCAAACAAACACGGATCAACTTTGCGCACACATAATTTGGCCCGTAAACTTTATTACTGTTATAAGTTCGCAAAATATTATCAACTCAAGTTACTGACGTCATATCACCTGAGCGTGGATTTCAGTAATAACTCCCCTCATCACCGCTGCGTTGTTCAGCCAACATTTATTATGATTAACGAACGCGGTTTTTGGAAGCGACTTTTGTTATAAATCATGTAAGTTCGTAATTAATTTAAGTTATGCTATTTCGTATGAAAAGTAAAATATTATGGGTGATGAAGGTTTTTCGTGTTCAATTTATTAATCCATTTCTGTTTAGTAGTGAAAAGTATATTTAAAGAGATACTTAACTAGAAACCATAGTGAAACGTATACTCTTGGACTAATAAGTTCTAAAATTGTTACCAGTGGAATAGTAAATTTACATTGAAATTTTCGGTTGTATCATTTAAATACGACGGAAATCTAGAACTCAACTAAGTAATTTTCGGAAATATTTGACATTAGTCTTAACCAATGCCAGGAAGGCGGTAGGCCATCTTCTTAAAGGTGCTCAAACTAAACCTAATTTAATCAATATTTTGCTATCTTATGTTCAGTGGACTGAAGCTTACCTTGACGCATCTATTTTCGGTCTGTGTTCAACTCGCTAAAAATTCATGGCAAGCTGTCAAAATACATTTTGTCAATGTGAGTGTAGGCCTTTATTATCGGTCTGACAGACAATTTCGATTTGACTACATGAATATGTATCATTCACATGCATTTACACTTTTCTGTGTCAGAATAAGTTTATCGAGTTTTAAGCTATATTTTTCAGGCTTTAAAAAGAACATACAGAAGCTCCTACTTTCGACCGTCAAATTTAGCAAGATATTTTTGTAAAATGTTTGTGAAACTAAATATAACAAAACTTTAGTAATATGCAAATTGTGTAACATTATGTCAATTTAGGTGTCAAGAACTTGAATTGTATGAAATTAGTTTTGTATCGATTTCAATAAAAAAAAATTAATGAAACTCTCCTGTTCCCGTGAGTCGTGGCGTGAGTTCTAGGCAACAAGGTCCAATTTGTAATTGGTTTGAATGTGACCATAGTACGCAACAAACCACTAATTAGTAAATTGGATTACAGTTAACAACCTACGATCCAAAATATCTCATATCTAAATTAATATTTTGAAAGCCCATCCAACTTAGCTGCACACAAAAGGTTCGGTACAACTTTAAAAATGATTGTCGTGTTTCCTAGCCCGTGTGTATCATTATAACACCTCTGATCATGCTTTGTAAACAAAGTTGAAAGAGCTACATATTAAATGGCGCACACTAAAAGCGTAGCCATGTTCGGCAAATTGATTCAATTTGCAAATAATCCAACGATATTGTTGGCGCCTATTGGCTTTGTATTGTGGACTGCGGCCCGCCAGTAATCGGTGCGTGAATTGCGACGAACATTTTCTTCATTCGCTATATTGAGTGCGCGTCGGTGATCGCTGAGCTGATTTATTGTTCATCACAATGAAATATTCTATCACCTTTAAGTGTATACGGTTGGGTTGATCGCAAGAGATTCTTTAGAATTTCAGATAGAATTGTAATTGCTTCGTGAATTTGGCGGGTTTCTTAAGATTCGATTTATTTTCGGAAAAATATATATCAAACATGTATGATAAAGTTCCAGTAAAATATAAATTAACCACGTTGATAACTTCAAGAGTAGCTCATATGAAATGTACACGTTTGTTTCATTATCCACATAATGATATTTTTAAATATGCTGTTAAAATTTTCACGGGTTCGGTCACCGATGAATTTCATTACGATTTCATCAAGCAAGGCAGCTTCAGGTTATTAGGATTTTAGTAAATTATTATAGTGCATGTACATACCTACAGTAACAATGATCTAACATAACGTTAATGTTACTAAACTTAAAAGCTAAAAAAGCTAGTTAGTTGCAGTACGTAGTAAGAAGTCAATTTCAAAAATTCAATTCTAAATATATAAAGCGCCACTCTAAATCAATTTTGTACTCTAAAAAAGTTAAAAAAATTAGTGGATACTTGTGCTCACATTTTGTAAACTTATTTCCTTGCTGACAGTACATAGCCACGTTGTTTTGGCACTACAATAACCACATTAATTAAATGGTTTTGTCCTACTAATTTCACAATTTGGCACGTTGAGGATTTTTGTGTAATTTTCTGTTGTTTGTCAAGGTATTTCCGCTTCAAAACTAGCTGAATCACTTGTCAAAGTATGAAAGTGTAACAATTAATTCTAAATAACTTCTACAGGGGGCGACCTTATTAAAAAAGTGATGAGTCAACCGGGAGGCTTTGCTTGATATTGTAATAAACGGCGCAAGACGCTAGGCTCGCGAAATTCGTACGACAAAAGAGCTGTCACTCATTCTTGTTCGGCTTTTGAGCGATATTTGCTGAGCCATTGTACTTGTAAGGCAGGCTTTGCGCGTATGATTATTTAGGTTCTTCTACCTAAGCAACTAGCTTATATAAATTGTATATTGTTTGACTATGACACGATAAAAATGATAGTAAAGAAGAAAATATTTGGTGTTTTTTTATTATGGTAATATTTCTTACTAACCTTATTATGAAGAGATAGACACGTGTAGTGAGAAAATGAGTAATTTTTTTTAAACCAAATCCTAAATAGTATGCTTATGGTTTTACGCTTGACGCTTTTCTTAATACGAATAAGATAGTAGATCTGCATAAACCTATTTGGCGTCTACAAGTTTTTTTGATCCTGAGATCTGATGTGTATAGTTATGAAGACTCAAATATTAATCATTTGATGAAATGGGTGAATAACAACCTGTGACAAGTTGTAGTTTTTATACATTCTTTCAAAGAACTATTGAAGTACTTTTCTTTACAGAAACATATAGTTTATTATCAATGTAATTTAAATTGTCTTTTCATTAAAATTATGAACTTTCATTAATATTTGAACCATAAATAAATCTCAAATATTCAAATGCAACTTATTTGTCCACCTGCCTTCCATATTTATAGTTGAAATATCCAATATATTGAACGTCACCATTGTCAAGCTTGTAAAAAGAACATTTTCGACAAAATAAAAGCCTTGGAAATACGGTGAACGTTCCGCATACGAAATTGAGCAAATCGCTGTTGGAAAATACGAAATGCAACTATAATACGGAATATTGTCACTATGCTATCCCCCACGCTGCAGTTGCCGCGCTGCCCAAAGCCGATTATAATCACGCGGAGAGCACCCCCAGATATCCCCCCCCCCCCTGGCCTTATCCGATCTCATGTCAAAAGTCTTTCCAATTTATGTAGACACCCCATGGTATTATTTATTGGTTTATGTAACGTATAAACTTTTCTTTTACCCACGGCGGCCACTCGAATCAAGATGTATGGCTCTCGATCCGATCCGCGATCGCTTCGGAATAACGATAGACAATTTTAAAATGGTGGATCCGGTTGCACGCAAAGAGCACTTTGAAATTGTTCCCGTTTTGAACTCGTCGCAAACCGCTAAGCTTTTAGTGTTAACTCGGTATAACAAACAAAAAATGCGCTCGTGTCATTTAGACCGGACAGGTCGCAATCAAAAAAACGATTTACTTTATACGCTGAAACTGAAACCGCCTGTACATACAACAAATAAAAAACATTTTGTTTTTTTTTGTGTTAAATGCATTTGACAATTCGAGAGTATGGTATTTTTTTAACCTTTGCAATTACATATGAAATGACTACCATGCCAGAGGCCTGATCACTCAGTCCTTGCATATTTTCAATTAAATTGACTTTTTACTACCTACTTCAGAAAACTTATTGTATTAAAACCTCAATAACTAATTTGAAATCTCACAAAAACGGCTAGGAACCGACCAGCTTCAATGAAAAGTCGAGGAAGCTCGTGAACTGTACAAGGACAGAAGCAGATGTCTCTTGTTACCCCCGAGGGAAAAAGGTGTGATTGTATACATATATTAGTTAATTATATTCTGTTATCTAACCCTATCCTTACTAAAAAGTATGCATAGAGCTCGGGGCATTTACATGAATCCTCGTCACGTGCAGGTAATGCGATAGCATTAGGGGTCACAGTCCTGGATAATGCAGGGTTAACTTGATCATTGTCGTCTATTTGTTTGAAATAATGTATGGCTTCATCAACGGTATGTGTCTATTCGTTCCTAAAAGATTTAGTTACAACGTGTAAGTCTTATAAACCTTTACAACTGAAACTTGTTTCAATTTCCTGTGTGTGTATTGTTTTATTTAACTATTTTACGGTATTTTGTTACCTATATACATTTCTTCCAAGTTATTACTAATGGGAAAATAATATGAAATTCTACGGTAGTTTTATCACAAAAGTAAGGTAAATTAACCAGAATTAACTCGATAACGCGAAAACCACGGTGGTAACCATTTCATCATATAATAAAAAAAATCAATTTTCGAACGATGTTCATGGTTTCTGGTAATTCATTTCATAGTAATTTCTGAAGACAATTCTTCCAAGGTGAAGGCATCGAATGCAACTACGCTGATGATGATTATACGATTTACCCAAAATACCATACATACTCACAATAGAACCAAATAGCAAAGTTTATTTGATAAAATTTAATTCCCTAAGACAAATGTTGGTGACATCAGACAGCTCTAGCGAAAACTTACACCGTATAAAATAATATGATATTAAGAATAAACTTTTAATTATATAAAGAAACATTCCATTTGAAGATTATGATTTATGGAGTCTGTTTATTGTTGTGATGTGTTTTATTCTTTGTGAATTATTTAATTCAGCTAGCGTTACTATTGTTTTGAGTTTATTTTATTTTGAATTCATTTTTTAAGCTTTTTCCATGCTAAATACAAATATACAATAAATTATTCTCAAAGCCAGATATAGAGGAAGAAATTTGAATTGGTTAGGGCGAGATCTGGTAGCTTAGTGGTCTAAGCATTGCCCCTGTAAGGCAAAGATCGCGGGTACGAACCCCCTCTGGACCGATTCCATTTCTTCTCTTCAATTCGATTTAAATATTTTATTATATGGACGATCGATTTAATTATATGGACGGAGTGGTCAAAATCAATGAATGAAAAATCATTCATTGGTTCCGATAGTTCGTAAGAATGTCGGTAGATGCTCCACTGTCGCCTAAAAGACAGATATAGAGGAAGAAATTTATATTGGTTAGGGCGAGGTCTGGTAGCTCAGTAGTCAAAGCATTGCCCTTGTAAGACAAAGATAGCTGGCACGAACCCCGCCTGGATTTATTTTATTTCTGAAATATGAAGCTATGCCTTATATATTGTAGAAATATATTTTTACAGAGCGCAAGTTACAAGTCAAACATAACAGAAAAACTGGTTTCTGATGCATCATTTGTAAACTTTACTGAACTTTAACAATATCTAATTGGATACTAATTTTTAACTCCATTGATGATAAAATTAGTTAACGGGAATTAACACAATTATGGTATAGGTAAATTGCTTTTGAATTGTCTGTTATCTATTCTGTGCTGACTGTTCGACCAGGTTACGCTGGCATTGGTTGCTGTGACCACCGAAAAGGCATTGGTTGCTGTGACCACCGCCAGTGTGTGTACTCACTCAACATACTGTTTTGTTCTTCTAGTGATAACCAATTTCAACCTAACACGTAACAACGTAATACGATTAGTTCAATAAACGGCAAAAGTATAATACTTTACTTAACTCAAAACGTAAAAGCATTGTCGAAGTACCCACTAAGAAAACCTGTAAGAAAAGTATATAATAAATTGGAAAAACGCATTTTATTAAGTGTTCCCTGTGGCGGCCATCATTCGCATCATAACCAACCCCCCACCGCGAAGGGGAGTTCCAATGTTTATTACGAAGATTAATGACATATGTATACACGAAAGAAGTATTGTACATAAATAAATGTTTATGTGTCATTTTGTTTGTGGAGTTAACGGTGATCGTATTTCTCGATATTAAAATATTTTTTACGTAGACGTCACAAACGAGTTTTTTTTATACTCATGCTCGTTATTTTCTAAAATGGTAGAGTTATATTAACTCTTACATTTCAGGAGCTATGTTCTGTTCTCTCAGGGGCGAGTCTATTGTCGGTAATCGGGCACTTTTCGGTAAGAGCGTTTTCAGACTGTCCGATATCCGATATCCGACATCCCATATCAGAGGCAGTCAAATGTATGACAATGTATCTCTCTTTCACATTAACCGGCCCGTTATCGGTTATCGGAGCCAACACCACTGTTTTGGCCCGATATCGGATCACAAAGAGACTAAAACGGTGTCTGCAAGCAATTTTCGCCCTTCACGACATTTTCTTAGTTACGTATCTTTTCGCGTTAATTGATGACGCTGATCACGAATATAAAAAAAATCGATACCATGTCATATCAATAAGGTTGAAAATTGCTTGCAATTGCTTCTTTTTTACCTCTAGCATCCCTAACTAGTCTGTGCTTTGGCGCAAATGACCGTATTGGGCCGATTTTATCGAATAAATGTGAAAACAGCTCAAGGTGTCGGCTATCGGCGTGCGACATCGATATCGGATATTGGATATCGAATGAATGTGAAAACGCTCTAACGCTACTGAAAATTTGCTAAGAAAACAAAATAACATTGCATCTAAGAATCACACTCGGCTGTTCCATTGAAAGAGCGCCTCGAACTTCTTTAATAATATTCTTACTACATGTAAATAGCAAAAACATCTGATCAGTTCTACGCGATATAATCCTTTATTATATCGCGTACTAAAATGATACTATAAAAAAGAACATCAAATATTTGTCACAATCTCAAAAGCAAAAATATGCGTCATATGCCGTCAAATATTTTTGCATGTTTGGGAAATAAAATCAAATATTCAGAGACAGAGAATTAACTAACGTACATTATGTTACAGCAAGAGGATCACGTTAGTGTGGAGAATATTATGAAACAATGTAAAGTTTATACATAACAGCGACATTTATTTAATGCTCTTTTGTGTCACTTTGTTTTCTTGTCTTCTTGTCTTTCATGATTTACCACGCATGTAGATAATTTTATTGTGTTTTTCACCTTGTCAAGGGGCAGAAAAGATTGAGAAAAAAAATTGTAAGTTTGTAACTTCTGTACACTGGAGATTTAATTTCAGTGAATTTGAAAATTACTTTGCTTAAATCCTGTTTTTTTTTTCTTCTTATCCTATATTCCCAAATGATTTTTTTTTTACATGTAATTGAGTCATTAAAACTTGGTGATTCAGATGTATAATCTTTACTGTTGTATACAATAAAGAGCCTTCTCATTTAGAAAGAGATAGATAGATCGACACTTAAGAAACTAGAGCTCAAAAAGTAGAATTTATCACTGTTATAGGAAAGATTAGGTATTGTTAATTAACGAAGGATCGAGATACTCAGCACCACTGGTGCAGTCTAAGAAAAATAAAAATATACATGCTTTCAACTTTCAATTATTAAGTTGTGCTGGTTCGCAATACTTTCATTTATCTCAAGATAGTTACTAATAAGTTTACTTAACTATGATTGAAAGTTAGATGAGAAAACATTGACTGGTTGGAATTTATAACTGAAAGATTTTATTTATTAGTGTGCTTGTATTCATGTAGCCGCCAACTAGGTTAATCAGCAGTCCAATTAACTGCCTAGGCAGTTAACTAAACGGTGACATTCAGTTAACGGCCTGAATGATAATCAGCCATCTCGTTAATTACATCATTTAATTACTTGGCTGGCTAATGCTTAGGCCAATCGTGAGATGGGACACTACCTCAAAATAATATAGAAAATTACATACAACTACTTTAAATTACTTTAAAACCCCGAGGGGGTAGACAGAGGTGTATTAATAGAAAATTAGTGATAGCTGCGCAATCCGACTTGGTTAGAAGGCTAATGCGGGAGCGGAGCGAAACGTAGCTCCCGCATTAAACCTTCGTAGTTATTTTTTATAACCATGCAGAAATAAGTCATTTTTCTAACTGTTTGATTAAATGGCTAGGCAAGTAGTTAAACGTCATCGATCCAAGTTATTTGCCTAGCCGTTTAATTAAATGGCTGAACACCATTCAGGCCGTTAATTGAATGGCGCCGTTTAGTTAACTGCCTAGGCAGTTAATTGCCAAGTACATTACACGAATACTCAAATACCTATTTGTAAATTTACAGACAGGATTCTTTCTAAATTCTTATCCTTTCTTTAAACGATATAACATGTCGTATAAATGTAGTACCTGACTTTTTATTTTTCATAAACTCTTATTAGTTTTATTATTTATTCCTCTACATTTATTTTAAACGACTTATAAATGATATTTTGAAATAAATACTAAAAAGAAATATCTATAATAAAACTATTATTAGTACAAAAGAGAGATACGATTTAAGTAATAATATATATTTAAATCGTATCTCTCTTTTGTACTAATATACACATATTTCTACACTCATTTTGAGAACAAGACATTGTAGCATATTTTATTTAACTAAGTTATAAACCAAATCATCAATTAAAAAACACATGACATAACACACTTTCTATTGTGAATAGAAACTCTAATAACAATGTCTTACGTCACTTTTCATTTAATTACCAATGACGTAAAAAAAAACTGTAATCATGTACTTACTACAATAACGTCACCATGCGCATTTTCATTTCACATTCCCCCGAACTAAAACAGTGGCTGTGCCAACAAATTAGCGTCTATTTTACTTTCGATTACGCTCCATCCATTCCAATAAAATGGCATCCTGGCTAGACATAATCCCACTAGATTGACAGTCCAAAGTCTCGTCGTATCTGTTACGTAGCGTGACAGCTGGTTTCGCATCAGAAAATCTTTGCGGTGTATATTATAAATCACTACGTCGTTTTGTTTGTAATGAAAACCTTTTTCACTTTGCTGAGTTTTGGTTTGGTCATCGCTCTTTTTGGTTGGATGATTATTTTTTGTGGTTTTATATTCAGAATGGCGTCTGCTCTTTATGAGTTAAAATTAAAGAATGTTCGGCTTGTGTATGTTATATTAAATTCCACCGAAGATTCAAAATATTTATGCATCAATTATTTATTGATTTATTGAAATTTAGAGACAGGTTGTGATTTTTTTTAGTATTCAGTAACTTATTAGGGAGATTATAAATACCACTGAACCTATATATAGTTGGTAATGAAAGTAAAATAAGAAGTAAAGTTATTTAAAATTGTAGTTAAAGTTAAAACTGCACAGAGTAATATTTTATAAACTTACCATATTCAAATTTACTACAGTTAACCTTTTGCTCCACCTTTCACATTTCGAAGAAATAGTGGTAGTTATGCTACCACTATCTTACTTCATGCACCATTGGACTTTAACACGAAGCCTCGCGATTTTACGCATATTGTGTTGCGGCGATAAATAAATAATCTGTAGACTAACGTGAAGGTGACACAATAAAGAAATTCTAAAATAAGAATGGAAAAGGTCTATTGATTTTTTTTTTGTATTTAATGCCTTTACTCTTTACTTTAATTTACTCCACCTATGATAATAAATCAAATGAAATGAAAGTAAAACATAGTATAAAGATGATCTACAATCTTTTCTATGTGTATACCAATGATATTATGAATTGTGTTTAATGATTTATTTTTTGTTTTCAGGTAATTGCTTGGAAACATTCAAAGTAAGAAGAAAAAAACAAGGAGGCGAAGATCTATGCAAGCTTAGAAGCCATCATGTGACAACAAATAAATTCATGATAAATACATACATACAATTCCATTAGTTGTATGTTGGATGTACCTACGATATTTTGGCCACGAAGCAATTAATTTTTTTAAATAGAATCGAACAATGTAATGATAAAACAGTAGGTAGGTACTATTTAAGTATTTTACTCAAAAATACCTTTCCAACGATGTATCATTGATTGCGATTGGTGCCGGTACCAAGGACCATACATTTGTGCCCATCATCCTTGGTTAGGGCTCAGCAACGTTTCTCGCCAGTCGTGTCTAAAAATAGATAAAATAATAAATTGTTTATTCGAAACCTATTTCAACTTATCCAGTCCAGAGAAATTCGGGTCAAAAACATAAGCAGCGAAGTTACTAATTATAACCCATCAGAAAGCTTTCCTGCAGAAAATGCCGGATGAAGTATAGCGAGCTGTAAATGCGAAACGAGAATCACTCTAAAACACAAATATTTCGTTCGAGACGGGAACTTTCCACGGAATTTGTTGAAGAATGAAGTCGATCGGATAATATGGCTATTTATGGTATTCTGCTCGCTTTTTTTTCTATATCGGCAGATTCTCGGCGCGATTTTTCACCGCGATTTCGTCGTTGCCGGAAAGGTCGGTTTAGTCGCTATAAATTAGGGCTGTTACGTATCGTAATATGTAGTGTCAACAACACGTGCCCTGGGGACTTTGTGCCAATATTTATTCTATAGAATTTAGTGTCTAATTATTTTGATATTTCGTGGGTGGAGTGGATATTTCGTACTTTTGCGTTGCTTTGATGTGGATTATTTTAGTTGCTAGCTGTTAGTATACACAAACAATATTATATTATTATGCTTTTACTGTGTCGATTTTTGACACAAATGGATTAATGAGGTTTTATATAATGTTACGCATAAAGTTGTGGTGATTGGTACCCTTTTTTGTCACAGTGCTTATGAAATAAATATACCTAGTCAGCATCAAATCGATTTTGAGGAACAAATCAAAATAATCCACTGCTTACTTATTTTGTGTTATTTGTGTTCCAATTTTGAATTATACAGATTAACTGTACACGGTTAACATTTTTAAGGTTTTTATAAGGCACAACCTAAAAATAATACATCAAATTGGCATTGTTTTAGCAAATTCGGACTGGTAAAAAGCCCTCGAAGCCGGGCTTTGTAATATTCACATATTCGTGATATATTGTGACCTGTTCTCTCCATTTTCCCTGAAAGAAGAATGGAGAATATCCGCAATTGTAACATTTGTAGCTTACATTGATTACAATTATCTGACAGTGTCAAAAATCTTTAGGTTTACCTGATGACAAGCAAAACCTGGCTTCAAGTCTAAAAAGTGTCGGCAAAAGTAATCTCTTTTCTAACAGTACAACGTCCTTTCAAAAATGTGCAGGTACTTATCAAGTAAAATAGCTCAACGAACTAAAATAAGACAAAGTTGACGTTGAAAATTAACTCCAACATACAAAATGCTACTTATAGTTTAGTGTTTTTAGCATTTAACGTCAAGTTTGACGTAGAGCTGCTACTATGGAAGTCTTTTAGAGATTTATTTTGTTCTACACTATGAAATTAATGACTCAGTCATGCTTTTTTGCACAAATGGGTTGGTTGCTGCAACTACCCTCGTATATTTTTATACATTATCAACAATATTGCCTGTAGTTTGTGTATAGGAGAATTTGGATTGCTTCAGGCGTAGCTCGGTGGCTCAGTGGTAAGAGCATTCCCCCTGTAAGGGAAAGATCGCGGGTTCGAGTCCCACATGAGCGATTAACTTTTCCCTATCTTAATCGATTTGAAAAATTAGCATAATAATTGCTTCAAAATTTCATTCAATACTAATTAGGATCTCGTGATCCATGAGAACTTATTCCAGGATAATCCATAGGATATTTCAGATTACAGTGTTGTGCTTGTGTCTAACCTAAAAATATAAAAGAAACAAAGTTATTTGTTGAATTTCCACACTGAGAGGTGCTAAAACGGTAAAAGGCTCGCTTTATAAAGACGTCCAAATAAGATGGATCCAATTTAATATTCACGGCATATTAAATGTAGCGAAGTAGAATCGTAAATAGATCTAGTCAAGAATATCTCGTAATTTTTTTATAGACTGTATCTTTGAAAAATATGGAGATGAATATTTAGAAGCGATGTAAACTGAAGTAGCACTTTTTGCTGAGTGGTATTGTATATTGGAGCACTCTAACCGCAATTTATAGCTAGCACTTTTAGTCACTTCATAATGACTACCTTTGATGTGGATGAGGAGACGCTATCAAGATAACTATTTAGCGCTCAATCCCCTTTAGCTGCAAGTTGTTACGATACCAGCATGTAAGTGCTGCGTGACGGATGAGCTTTTGATGTAGGTTGTCCTCTCAGAGTTGGAGGACCAGATAGCACTTTCTCTTGTAAAAGTCAAGATAAAACAATCCACAAGGAACAGCGGGGTAGAAGTGCGAACATCGGATGCCACAGGGATACTCATTCAGATGATGCTTGTTGTATTGATTTTGAATACTTTTAAGTGTGACGATTTGATAAAATATTATAAAATTATCTATTATAAAGTTATTTCTAAACGAATAGTTTTGTTTTCCTCGAAATATCACGTTACATGTACCGAGTGACGAGCCTGCTCGGCCCCTCCTAAATCGCAGCCCTTGCTATTAAAATGCGAAAGAGCTTGGCCCCCGAATCACTGGGAATCAATAGTCGTGATCGCAGTTGTGGAAAATCAAAGCGACAGTGGTTTACAACTCATGGATACCAAGATTATAAGGTTTTATTTAATAAATTATAGGGATTTCGTTGGTTGAAATAACAATCGGATTAGGCTGTTTTATGCTCTGTAGTATAGGGGATAGCTTTTTGGAGTTGAACTAAAATATTACGACTGGATTTATTACTTCCACTATTTATAATGAAGTTACTTATATTTCTTTGCTGAATTTGTACTGTCACAATTATGTCACTATGACATAAATCACCTAAGCGGTCCAAAAATCTTCACTCAAAACAGTCTCAAGTCAACATTCACAACTAAATATCATTCTAAAATTGGTATGATATGTAGTTTCCAACATACGGGCTTAAGAATAAAAGAAGTTTCATTTTTCTAATGGTTATAGATATTGCTCTGTATATTATTATCTTTAAAGTATGTTTCAAAAGCAGCTTTAAATCAACATCATATAATCGAATGGCAGGTGAAATTCTTTACAAAATAGATAACCTCCTATCAACGTGATCCTCGTTTTAATATAGAAACTTGAGCCATTACGTCTTAATCGCAGCCATCACTGGCTCCTCACAATCAAATAAGGCACCACTAAGACACAATCAAATCTTTATTACTCCTTAACCTTCTCTCACAAGCAATATAAAGATAGAGACACAGTTTTATATAACAACTTTGATGTTTAATTGTGTTTTTAAAGGACTTTTAAAAAGTTTATTCGACTTATTCGGTATCCAAGATTCTTAGTTAATATTTTTATAATGTAGCCATTATAAAAATATAGACCTTATATTATTTCTTAGGCATATTGAGGTCATGTTTTAGCAGTTTTTGCGATTGCCTCAGGTGGAAGATTCTATATTGGAATACATTTATCAACAAAAACATGTTTTGTCAGTATGCAAGGTTGTGTATGAAAGCTGATCAATAATGAGAGTTTTTTAACTACTTCTGTCGTTCACTGTGCCACCCTTGCACTTCACGTTGGCTGTTAGTAGCAGTATATTGCGTTTCGTTCGATTTATAAGAGCACTAGAGACTTACTTGCCTTTCTTTCATCTCCATGCCGGTGGTGGAAAGGCGGTGGTTGTCTAGTGCCGCAAGCGTTAATACCCACTTGCTGTTAAGTGGGCTGTTGTTTGAGAGTAACATAAAGACCCGTTATAACATTTCAAACTAAGAAATAACAGCAGAAATGAGCTAATATGTCGGATTGTCGACAATATTTCGGTTTAGAAGTCCATCCAGTACATCACGTACTTCATACAACTCTATTTCAAGCGTTTCCAGTAGTTCTACTGTATTTTTAAGTAAGGTAAAAGTGGTTAGCGTGACCTATGGACGTGTGCAACACCAGGGGCGTCACACTCGCGCTCCCGACCCTTAAAAACTTGCGCTGCCGACCCTGTGCATTTCAAGATACCACTCCTTCAAGTAACAAAAAAATCTCAAAGAAACAAGTTCTAAAAATAGCTCGGCTATAACAATGAATCCTTTGAAGTATACTTTAAAGCCCGCCCTCCACAGAGCAACAGCCCGCGAAAGTATTCTCCAATCTGAAGGTGAGCCGCGGTACTAAATGAAAAGAGGAAATTCATTACTGAACGATAGGGCACCGGGTGTGTATCGCAAGCCATTTGTGCGGTAACTGCTGTCGTTAACGGTAGCCGTTTATATCGGAAATCGTAAGCCTCGCCTCGCTATGATTGGTGGTTCGCCAGCATTAGGGTCGAGAGATAAAAGTGAAGGATTTTGTTAGGATATGTGTATAAAGAATGTTCTTGATGAATGAATTTACGTTGAAACAAATACCTACGATTATGTTCTCTGATTTTATTTACGGAGCATGCTGGAGCGACCTGGTGGGCCTGATTGATTGCAAATTTTAATCTCAATATCTTATAAGCATAATGTCAAATCTATATTAATTAGTATTCTTAGCGTAGGGTTGCCACCAACAGATCACACCGGTGCGACAAAAGTTTTGAAACGTTTGCTTAAAAAAATGTTTTACCAACTACAATTTGGTAACATAGGGGCAAGCCTAGTGCTGTTAACAGGCTTACAGCTGCCGAAAATCTTCTTTTGCAATACATTTGTTTTTTTTTTTGAATTTATGACAGGAACTTATAATATTTTAAATACTGCAGGTATTCTAATTGTAGGTAGTAATTCCTTCGAAAAGGATTGTTACCGGTTGCTTCTGAGGCAATCCAACTATAAGACAAACTTACGGTGGGCCTTTAAATCTGTATAATCCAATAAGAAACATTTAAAATATCTTCAGAACTACTGAAAAATAAAATACTCCCCAAAATAAACCAACAAACACACCAAGGATATATTCTAAAATACTTCTGACTAGTAATAAAACTAATTACTATTTTAGTACGTAGGTATTAACTAGGACTCGGTGTAACCCCTGCCTAACAAAAACACTGCGAACAGTTTATGGGCCTGAGACAATGTGCTCTATTTTATTCAAGTTAGCGGTTAAGCTTTTATTGCTGATATTAAGCGAGCTTTAAGAGACAATAAAGCTAACTAAATACGTTGAATGTATCCCCATTTGTGCGTTAAGCTATTTTTGACTCTTGACTTAGGGCAGGTATAACGAACCTCTTTATAAGTATAGTCAACATCAGATAAATATTGACAAACGAAGTAACTAAAATGATCTTAATTATTTCTTTTTTTCTCCTTCCTGTTGACGGATTCTACTGATATTTCCTTTACTTCGGACAATAATACAATGTAAATCATAGATTCAGTTTTGATTTGTGCTTAATACCTTGGTTTTAAAGACATTTCTGACGCTGACTGGACCTCAAAATGCTCAGGTTCTGAGATAATGTTAAGAAAGGCGCTCGTTGTGATGATAGATCATTTTGACATCAATCCCAATGTAATCTTTAATCACGATAAAATGAGAGGGAAGTCAGAAATAAAATAACAATTCCACAAAAACCGTTATGTCAATAGTAACAAAACAAAATTGCTGCTTCATGCAAATCTACATTCACATCAAACTAGTCACATAAACAAAAGGCCCACTGCGAGCCCTAGACTCACCTATTTCATAAAAAGGCCCTCCATACAAACGACCCAGCGTATACGGGGTGTGCCATTATTTGCGGCGCGTCACCCGGCCCGGCCCGGATGTTGTTAATAGCGGAAAATGCGGAAAATTGGGGCTATTCATTACCGGGACCTCGACCGCAACAGAATCGTGCAAATACGCTGCTTGATCTATACGCAACTTAATACACGTGTACGCAATTAGTTTGCAGTTTTGATTACGTAATTTCGACTGGTCACTTCCGTAGTCACCTTGTCATTATTTTGAGTGTCAGAAACGCGTTATTGCCGTGATGATTTATGAAGAAAAGTCAAGTTTGAATAAAATGTAGAAAATTTCTTTTTTTTTTAATTAACACGAATATATTTTTTGATTTAAACCATTGATTAATTAGTTTGACATTAGTGCTTCTAAAGAATAAAATAATGATTTTCACTCTAAGTATAGTTAGGTTTTACTATTTTACATAATTTTTAAATCTTCCGCTGCTGAATTGAGAAGTCTGAGAAGTCGTGAAAAGTATTATACGGTGGGTATTTTACTTTCACGACTTTCGAAGCACATATCCCGCCAAGTATTCACTTAAAAATAAAACATTCGGAAACTCCTTTATCATTTCAAAAGCTCTATCATCTAACTTTAGTTTTATAGTGAGAACACCTGCTGTGTGCTATATCTCTCCGAGTAGGCCGTTGAAATCACATTACTTATCCATAATTCATATTTAAGCTTAATCGAATTACTGATATTCCCCTTAGCCCCTCCACTCAAGGCAAACTGATTGTGTTCGCAGGCGGGATCACGTCGGTAGTGTAATGGTCAGAATTTGAACCCGGAACCTCTCGTAAGGCCGACTCCACTAAGCTACCGATGCTATTATTATAACATTGTTTTGTAAAAAATATCGACACCAGAGGTATGAATAAAGGTAAGGGACATTTAGGCGAAAATGAGTTATATATATCTTTGGATTTCGAATTTCACCCACTATCTTTTGGTATACTTGAAATATCTCTATCGTTAAAAAAATCCCTTACAGTTTACATTTTTGGGGTACTGAGACAGATTTTTGATTAAATGACATAACGGACCCAATACTTTTTTTCAATACTAATTTTCAAATAGTATTTCATTGTTTTTCAAATAGTATTTTCTAAGTAGTATTTCTTGGGTAAGGAATGTGCTTTTTTTAAACCAGTAATATTACGTAATGCTTTCTCATATGGCTTTAAAAAGGAAGAAATTCTAAGAAACTTTGTCATAGAGACTGTAGAGATCGGAATTTACAACAAAAAAGTAAAAAATCAATTTGTAAAAAAAAAAAATTTTTGGCTGTGATGAAAAATCGTGTTTTGTCCCTTAATTTAATTCATACATGTAGTGTCGATATGAATTTTAGGTATCCAAATGACCTATTTTCCACATTCGTTTAAGTAATTGCAAAAACAAGTTATACGTAATTAATATAATCGCGGTTGGCAACCCTTTGTGATAACTTTCCAACAAATTCTCGAAATGAACTCATCATTTCGCGATCGAGACGGTTTTTTGCTCCCTGAATACAAGATGAAGGGTTCTGTGGCGACCAAAGTACATGGTATCATCCATTATACCATTGTATAATTTCTAAGATAAAGTTAATTGTTCGTATAATAACAGTCCTTCATTAGAATTTCTTTCACTGCAAAAGTTTCCGTTATCATAATCGTATTCTTCTCTGAGAAACGAAGTTATAGAATCATCTTAAGTACTATTGTTAGCTTAGTGAGTAAATTTACTTGAAATTTGTACGTCCAGGTTCCAATGATCTCAAGTACGAAGCTGGTTTTCTGAAAAATAATAGTGGCCCACTGAAACTCTTTCTGTCTGATGTTTGAGTTAAATATATGCAGAAAACCGATTTTATAGACGCATTCAGTGACGTGTTAACACTCAACGTTTATTTGTAGCTAGTTGAGATTCCCTTAAGTACATTATAAGTACTTATGTGTCAACGAGTGCATGTGTCCTGTAACTATTTATTTTATGCAACAGTCTTGCGAGAGTACTTCCGCCTGCGCATATCTTAATAGTTTGTCGACCACTTAAATCTTAACAACATCATTGCTCATATGCAACAGGCAATCTATTAACTATTGCTTGGGATTATTGAGCTTTGAGAATACCGCACTGTCTGCAATCTCTTGGGAACTGTAACAGGAAGGACAGTCCACAATTTGAGTGGGATATGAAATTGATGACCATTTCCCGAACGGGTAGTTAGTCTGCTTTGTATGGTTGACCTATAATGGTCCAGAATTTTGTTTTGTGTCCGCGTAATTTTCAGCATAACAATAGCTACTCAGCAACAGCAGCTGTTGGTTCCCAACGGGTTGGCAGCATGAGTTTGAATCCACTGGTGTTCACTGTCCATCAAATGGGCCGTGTGCTTGTTTGCCTAAGTGGTATAAAAAAAGGATCGTTAGTTACTGATCAGCAGTAGCAGTCGGTGATCAACCGGTTAATAACAGTAACTGCTGGTCAGTGTATGTTCAGCACTCATTATAACATCGTAGAGCATAAGATAGTATTCATGGATGTTACTCTCTTACCGCTCTTATAACTGTTCAGTGAGCGAAAAACATGTTCGAATATGTATAGCAGCAAACACCTTAACTGTACGCCGACAAATATTGGGTTGAAAAAAAAAAACGATTTAACCAACTAACTCCAAATTCACGATCCTTAAACCAGTGCGTTAAAGTCTCGTGACTAATTGGAACGGATCAAAGCAGTTGCATTTACGGTTTTTTTGCTACCTACTGTCCCTGCAGCTGCATTTTTGCCACCAAAACTTTTCCAACAAAGTATTTCGGTGATTACCCTCTGAATACCGGCTTTCATTAATTAATGCCTGTTGTACTACGGCGAATATTTTGCTAGAACTTCGAAGAAATTGTTCAAAGAAAAATAAACGTTGAAAGTTTACTAAGTGCCCGTTTATTGCCGTACAACTTTATTATAAATCTCAACTATGTGTTATTAAATGTTCTGAGGTATGGTCGAAGGCGGGCTTAACTTTTCTTTGTTTACAAAACAATGCTGGCCTGTAGGGGACCAACATCAATCTTTGTCCGGGCGACTCATCGAGTACAAAAAAAGAAGCTAACCAGTCGTCGACTGTGCAGAATATAGATGCCTTTTTAAGATTCCCGCCGAAAAGTCTCGCTATTATCGACTTATCGAGAAGGGGGAAATTCTCGCAATAGTGGAGGGACTGACGTCATCGCATGTTTAGAGTGCCATTTGAGTGTTGAATTTGTAAATATTGACCGGTTTTTTGAGGTACGATAGTGAAACGATTTTCTTAAATAGAGTCATTTGTATTGTAACTTCGGGAGGGTTGAGTTACATACTTGTAAATGTTCTATTTATTGACCACTTTGCGAGTGAAGTGCGTGTGGGTTACCAATTGCATTGTCAGCGCTTTGCAAGCAGAATATAAATTCATTTTCGATCAGTATGGCTGGGTTCACTGGTCAAAGTGTACCAGCTGAATGCAATTATGTACCAGTATACATTAATTCCGATTGAGGATAAGCTAAGAGTGTAACTAAACAATTATTTTAGTTCAAATTTAGCACCGTAAGACAAATATTATGTACTGTGAGCAAGTCAGTAAATGTACAATAATATTGTATTGTTGAAAATAAGTTTATTTCAGTGTATACTAACCTTTAAGCGTATTATTAATGTATGGAAATCTTATCGAGTAAACCAATGTATGTTAAAAGTACAATAATTATATTGCTTAATGAATGCTCTTCTTTTATTGACGTCGATGGGGAGGAATTTATTTGACGCCTGAAGCTGCAGGTTTGTATATATTATGTATTGTTTTTATATTTTTATTTAAATAATTCTAATGATTGTAAATAAATATTGTATTGATCCTAATAAAAAAAAGAGCATTCATAATTGAAATCAATAAAATTAATTCAAATCTTTAAAAAAATGTCATAATTTACTTAATTAACTAACGTTTTACTTGATATTTAGGACATTATCACCTCATGTTATGAATAATAACGAGATTGATTCTCGTTCAATATGCTACGTACGTAAATTACAGATAATATATAGTTAATTGTTAGTTAATACTCACGATAAGTACTTAATTAATAATTAATACTGAATTTCAAATGGTATGCAAAAATGCTAATAGCCTTTTTACACTTCCTTTCCAATTTTACAATCTCCTGCATTCCTATTCATCAGCATATCAGCCGCTAATAGTCCACTGTTGAACATAGGCCTTTCCTATGGACTTCCAGAACGACCGATCTAAAGCAGCCCGCATCTAGCGCTTATAAGTCCCCGAAGGGATAGGCAAAGATTTTTTAACACCCACATTTCACCAATTATGATTTTCAGTCCCACATAATATGGGGCGAGCCTATTCTAAGCTAGTACTGAATTAAAAGTTATTCATGATGTTAATATTTTTAAGATAAAACTAAAAGGATATTTGTTGGATAAATGTTATTATGACATTGATGAATTTTTGAACTGTAGAAATAAGTAAGTATGTAAAAGTCATGGTTTATATTTAATTAATGTTGTTTTAATTAGTATATTGAATGAATGACTGACTCCTGTAATTTAACGTGACTTAACCAAGGACATTTTCTGTTTATAACCAATGACATTCACTTAGTCTGTATAAATTCCATAATTTACTATTGACATTTTCATTATTTGCATGCACGGATTATTATAATTTAGATTTCGACACAAATTATGTTTGTTAAGAAATAAATTTGAATTCGCGTCTAGCGGGCACTTTTTCATGGGCTTATCGGATGGAGAACAGCCCTATCCTTACACCTTTTACGACACCCAAGGGAACTTGATGGAATGACCCTATTCCGGTAACCAGCACGGCAAAGTTCTTGTCACCACTCTGTGATAATATAAAAATATATTGCAAAATGTTCAATTTCGTCGTTAGACACATCGGATTTTAATGCGCATTAATTAGCTATGGCAAATAATATAAATAATCTGTTTAACACAGACGCTAAATATTAATCACGACAGCGTTATCCATCTCCGGACTGATGCGAGAAACTCCCCTGATACATCAAAAGTTTTATTCATCTTGCTCGCTTCCTCATATTTGTACATCACAGTATATTCATAGAAGGTTTCGGACAACAAGACTCTGAGAAGTATAATGAGTTTTAGATTTACTAAAAGGCAGTCTCGGAAGACACTTTGTGCATACGATTCAAGGTTCAATTTTGTATTAGGTAGCGTTTTGCAGATTCATAAAAACCAATCACTCTATTGGTGTTATCAGGCTTACTCTCTATAACGTGGGGCCGAAAACGCAATCGAAGGGTTCGGAGAACAATGACGTCAGTTGGTGACGTAACTGCAGTGAATCTTCATGGCCAAATGTCGTGTATATTTTAACATGGAAGTTTCGATGAGTAAGCTGTTTCCATAGTTCCTTGCTTAGTATTTGAAGTTGAAATTATGCCTGGTTCACATAATCCAGTAACATTCTAGTGCAGTGAGCGAATCCAGTGCTGGAATGCTACTGGAATAATATGAACTATCACTGAAATGTGCCCTTTCTAGCGAGGAATCCAGTCCCGTGGTTGAATTGCCGGTTTACTTTTACATTGCAATAATGTGAACACTATAATCTAGTCCAGCGCTGGACTGAATTAATTCACTGTATTACTGGACTGGAATAATCTGAACCGGGCTTTAAATAAGAAAGTGATTTATATATAATTCCAAAATTGAATTCAGTAATCGTATTAGTTGTTACTGTTATGAAACTTTGTAGATATGTTTGTTATTTAATCACGCACAGTATAGTGTGTCTGAGATAACACATTTTAACCCTGGAATGGGTTTCCATAGGTTGTGAAAGTGATGGAACAAGATCAGAACCCAGGCAGGCGGACGCACAGGTAACAGCTAGTATTGCATGGAATTAAAACCCTTACTGTCTCTTGGTGAATTTCTTCGGGGTTCAACTCACAAGAACAATAATTTTGAGAATAAAATATTATAGCTACTAACACAGAATAAGTGAAAGTAGTACCTACTTGTTTACAAACAATATAATACCATCTTTCTTTTTAATGAACTGACCAAACAGATGAGATATCTCAAACAAATAGTGAATATTCCTCTTATTTTGTATGTAGGTCAAAACGTAACGTAATTTATTTCATTTTTTTGGTCGTTTGCATTAATTCTGGAGGGCGACATCTGCGAGTAATGGCATCTTCAAGTCGTATATTATTATCATTTTATTGAATTTATCAGACCACAAAATACTCTGTGAAAAATAGAGTCGTATTAGGGATAGTCGCGAATTGGTGTCGTATGATTTTTTTTATGACGTCATACCTTTCTTCATAGTTGTTTTAGAATTGGTGTCGATGCAGTGTTTATAATACGGTGTGTATGGTTGTGCGTTTTCTTTTTCGCGCAATAAAGCAAAAGACTACCGGAAAAGATCATTTAGCAGAACGCAATTAAACTTTAACTTCATTAATGAAAACACCTTATTTTCTTTCGTTCAAATAATAGCACAACCATATTGTTTGCAACCAAGTCAGGCCCCCTATTGTGCCTCAAACAATAAAAGGCGTATTTCACTGTTCGAGGCAATTGTGGAGGGGTCGCGTCACAGTTTTTTTTTTCTTTTAATTGGAGCACGTCACAAAATATTAAGTGCCTTGGCCGCGGCCCCGAATACAGCAACAAAGACGCTTTTGACTTAACCTAGCTATTACAGTTTTATTACTTACTTATTTTTCCAGAAGCTTAGTAACCTTTTCAATGATAAGATGTTATAATGAAATCGTCATCATATAAAAATAAGATGTCAATTGTAGTTACAAATGATGAAGCATGAAATATTTTTACATTAGTCTCTCTAATCTTAGCCAGAAAACAACAAACTTGGGCCAGTCTCGGAAAGTCGATTTAGTCAGGTAGCTCCAGTCAAAACTCTAGGAACTGTGATTCAAAATCCACAGATATGTACTATTTGTAAACAATTTAAAGAAAACAATCCATGAAAACTATCACTGCATTTACACAATTCAAAGATCAAAAATGGAAGGGGTTGTCGTGCTTCGTAATATTTTCCACCCATAAATCTGTATTTCCGTAAAAAGTCAGGTAGTTTTTCGTCTATGACACCGTGATTCAGTTACTGTGACAAAGGAATGTTTGCTGTTTTTTTAAACATCCAACTGAGGTGGTGGACACTAGACAGAAAAAGCATTTCATTCTCTTTTTACCAGCACATATCTCTGTGTGGACAGCTTTAAAATCATTTGACTGAGTGCGACCTCAAAGCATTGCTTCGGGTTCATTTTCGAAGTTAGAGGAGTTTACAAGCTTTACAGTTTTAAATAGGTGAATTCAAATTCAAAATTCATTTATTGCTGAAACATGGTTACTTACATGGATATCATAATTAATGTTTGCACATTTCGCCGTTGTTAGCAACATGTAAAATTTCTGTTAACAGTGACGTAATTTAAAATATAAAAAGAAGATTCAAGTTGATATCAGCGTGTATACAGTAGATAAGTCAGTTAACAAATCCATTATAAAAACAATCACTATAATGTCAAACACAGATGCTAATGTCAAACAGAAGAATGGAAAGAAATAATAATTTTCAAATAATTTATAAATGTCAATATTTATATAACAATTAACAGTCAATATCAATAAAGCAAGCAATCATGAATAATCATTTATCATTCACTACATCCCATAAATTCATCGATTGAATAAAATGCTTTTTCAATTAAATAATGCCTTAATCTATTTATAAATTTTAGGTACTGTAACTCTCTTATGTCTTTAGGGAAGTTATTGTAGACCTTTGCGATCAAATATCCGCAGTTTTTTTAGGTCTGACAGTCGGTATTGCCAATTTTGTTGGTCTTATGAAAGATATTTTTTGCCATTCACACATTTCAAAGATGATGGCTCTTTACGAATAGATATAATTATCATTAGAATACCATATTGTTAGAATTATTGTAAGGACAACTTTTATGAAACCCTAAACTCAACTGTTCGTAAAGTCCTTAATAAATTACCTCGTTCTTTCTATCTTCTTTTAAATCTATGATAAATAATCATCCAATGCACTATCTTTCCTGAGGATTTCCTTCATTATTAGGAGGTTCTTTCCTGGTATTTAGTAAGGAACCGGGAGTCTTAACACAGAAAATACTACACTTCTCACACAAATAAATAAGAAGAATAATTTTCAAGAATATGAGATCTTGCCAAAATTTCTAACCCCAAAATTTTGCGACATCCTAAACTCAGCAAGTTAAAAATTGTTAAGTTTCTTAAAATCGCAAATAGAAACAAATATGCAATAGTCCACAATTTATAAAGATAAAGATAAATTTATTTGTAGACGTTTACGTTATTTCATTTTTTAATCACGGGTAGTTAAAGGTTAAGGGTGACGAACTTTTGATACAAACTATTAAACATAAGCAACTATTAATTAATTTTGTTTTTTCTCTTACATAACTTTTTATGGAAAGTCATAGACTTCAAGGAAATCCAATGCACTTTAGGGATGGTCGTTATTGCACATAGCCCCATTCAATGTCTTCAGTTCTTATGGCCCCACGTCCCATTACATTTTATAGCACACCATTGTAAGACGAATAAGATCTTAGTTTTTCCATTACTTTTATTACTTTTCAGCGTGTCTCAGTAATCACTTGAGACGGCAATTAGAATCACGAGGAAAGTTCAACTGTAGCCGTTAACCGTTTTCCGAATGAAAACTAAATCCCAATTAATTGGGAGATTCAGAAACTGGCATCTTCGCATTCCAGAAGTACTAATTAATTTTTTAAAGACTTCCATAAACGCGTATTGTTTCTGCAAAATTATATGCTGTTTGCACAGCGTACTGTAGAAAGGTAGAAACGTTAAAGATACGCCACTGTATTTAAATTATGGCTACAAGTTGCAAGTATATTTAAATTCATATCATCCAAAACGTTTGCGTCTACATTCTGTATGTTATTTGAGTAAATAACCACTCCTGGTTGCACCTGCTGACGAAAAATAACCTACGAACAACTTCGTCATTTATTTTCATATATATGTAAATAAGTTGACGTATAAATGTAAATATTCCGAACAAAGTTGATGTTAACGATGTGTTTGAACAGTTCTGTCGATTAAAGTTACGATGAAATGGTTTTGGGACTTTTGAAAAGTTGTATGTCGTTGCCAAAGTCGCAACACGGCGGTAATTCCCTTGTGTTTCTTTTTTAAGTATAGGTCAAGGAACTAAACGTTAATGACACGATACTAACCCAGGTGGTATTTTATTGTTCCGAATCCAAATTTATTTTGTTCGAGAGCTCTCAATTGATCTTGGTACTCCGAAGTTGGATTACCGCCTATAGTGTAGGTAAGCTTTGCCTTTACAAAAATGTACTAGAAGAATTTATTTCCTTGATATTTTTCCTAATTATAATATATTTCAGTAAAAAACGGGCACATTTAAATTAAAGACCAAAAAATAGATGATAAAACGACAAGAGTTTCTTGAAGTTTTGATGTAACTTATACGAAGAGTAAATGTTAAAAACAATAATAAGACACTTACTAATACTTTCTGAGATCGCATTGAATATGATTCTAGACAAACAATTTATTGTATTACAGTATTTCAAGTAATATAATAAACTAGCTTTTGCCCGCGGCTCCGCCCGCGTGGATGTTGGTTATTGCGACCAAACATAGCCTATGTCCTTTCTCAAGGTCTAATCTACACCTATACTAAATTTCATCAAGATCGGTTCAGTGGTTTAGGCGTGAAAGCGTAACATACAGACAGACAGATAGACAGAGTTATTTTCGCATTTATAATATTAGTATGGATTTTAATAATGTACATTTCTCATTTCAGTTTTTACAACGTAATTTATTTGAGAGCCGTAAAGCTAGACGGTTGGATTCAGACACGTCCGTCTCCGTATAAGTACCCTGGCGAAATGCCAAGGGTGAGGGGTAAGACCTTCAGGTCACCGTAGTAAGCAGTCATCAAATTGTTAATAGAATATCCGTCGTAGTATTTTCAAAGTAACGCTCAAATTCCTTTAACACCAAGATACTTTTAAAGCAATTCGAATAGACCAACTTACTTGAGGCTATCGGCACATCTGTATTTAAAGAAAGTTCTGGATTAGACTTTATGACTACAGATTTAGGGTGTAGATTTGATTGTTCTGTACCTGCATCAAACTGTGAGAACGTTGTATTTTCGTTTTTGGTAGCATTATAGTTAGTGAGCTACATCACATCAATTTTCACACTCTTCTACCTTCTTGCGGTATTTTGTTTCACTTTTTTTTATAATAAACAGTGATTTTCCGCTTCAGGAAAGTCCTTGCTCGCACCATTTCGGGCAAATAAAGTCTCCTTATGTTAATATAAAGCACATTCATATTTGCTTAGGACAGCTAGGCATATTTGACGTGCTCATAACTGAGCCAACATTGCCTCTGGTATTTAACAGTAGAACAGTTTTGACTGGTACATAAATATGGTAAAAGTTGGATAGAAATTAGAAATAACATCGTAGGAAACCTGCATACACTAAAGTTTAAAGGAGCCTTCAACTTGTGTGATGATAGCAACCAAGTAAATCATTTATAATAGTCGATTATGGCACAAGTGTGTAAAGTTGGTGATTACTGCTAAGGCGATATCAAGACCCGAGCCGTCAGGCGGGTGTCTAAAGAGAGCCGAAGACAGTAATCAATATTAAACACGTGTACTATACGACATTTTTCATTTCATTTGAGAATAATATAATTATAAAATAGATATTTACCCGTGCAGTTTTCAGTTTATAAACATTCCATAACGTTAAGGACTCCACATCAATGTAACGTTGTACAGTATATGTGTATATATCGGGTGGTGTACTAGGTATATAAATCGTTTTCTTCATAACTATTACATACTTGTAGACATTTTAATTAATAAATAACTATAATTTCACCAGTAAAACTATTTGGTACTGGCGGACTGGTGGGAATAATTAAAAAATCACTGGCCACAGATAAAAAGAATGAGGTTTCTTTTTTTTCTATGTGTAAAAATAGTGAATTTACTTGAAGTTTTAAACAGAGAGAAAACAAAAGTTATATTTGAGTAAAAGTTTGTTTATTATACACATACAAGATCTCTTCGTGTATCTTGCTGAATCATTTTTTTAAAAGAATAATGCAACTTAACCAATAAAATTAAAAAAGTCATTATCTCACTCGTGTTTTAATAACAATAAAGAAACCATAGTTTGATAAAAGGTATCATTATGTCCCTAATTTCGGTGAGATTAGAGCCGAAAGCATTAGAGTTGAGAGCAAGTGAAATGAAAAAAGTATACCTATTATTATATTGTTACACCTTGTCATTTCACATGCTTACATGCTATGGAGCTATAGAGGGCTATTACCGACATAGCTCGCAGAATAAGCAAGCTGAAGTGGCAAAGGGGTGGCCATGTCTGTCGAAGGACTGATGGCCGTTGGAGCAGACGAATCTTAGAGTGAAGACCGCGAGAAGGCAAACGAATGGTAGGAAGCCCCCTAGCTAGTTTGACCGATGACCTGAAAAAAGTGGCTGAGCCGGATTGGATGCGGAAGGCGGAGGATCGCACAAAATCGCGCACATTGGGATAGGTCCATGTGCAGCAGTGGACTGCAGTAATTGATTGATTGAATTGCTTTGTAGGTAATTGAAGCTAAGACAAAATCTTAGTTTTATTCGTTTTATTTTTT
The DNA here is from genome assembly GCA_949126895.1 of Eilema caniola. Lineage (NCBI taxonomy): Eukaryota > Metazoa > Arthropoda > Insecta > Lepidoptera > Erebidae > Eilema > Eilema caniola. The sequence continues at coordinate 9,189,275 of OX421478.1, forward strand.
TAAAAGAAACTATAAAATAGGTGATAAGGACCTCATGAACTTTGTCTAAAACAACCAGGTCCCGTTTAAGCTCGCCTACTACCCATAGTTAAAAGTCTTTAGTAATTTCGCACCAGTAAAACCTTTGAGAAGCTAGCTCTTTGTAGAAGGCAGTAATTAGAGCCAAGGACTTGAGAATTTTCTCAAACCGGACACCCTTTAAGGTTGTTTTGTTTCGGGGTCAGTGACCGCAAGAACGTTGAAGTTAATTGTTGTTAGTGAAATTTTCTTATTGTTCCACGGATAAAGTAACATTCAGACAGTTAAAGTTTACTTGCATTTATAAGTGTGACTCAATTCATTTTGTATCAAAAAGACAGTTCGGATGGATCTCGTTATCGTATTGTTTAGTCTTAAGTTTAAAAATGATAATAATGCCCCAAATATTCAAGTTAAATATTGTCCATTGGCATAATAGGTAAGTATTTAAAAATAAATTTTCATCTCAATCAAATCAAATCAATCTTAAAGTATAAAAAAATAACTTATGGAATTAACTTATTTTAATGCTCGGTACACACCAACTGAACGAAAAGGAACGATTAAACGGGAATGGATCAGTGTGAAAATGACATCGATAGAACAAAAAAGAGAGTACAATTCATCACATTTTTTTCTGTACAACATATATATTATGCTTTATAAAAACATAGGTACTATAAGGTCACAAAGTATGGCTTCAGAGATTCAGAAACCTCACAAAAATGTGTACAAAAAATGTAAAAACCCATTTCAAAAAGTTTTCGAGCTCTTCATGAAAGCTTTGAAAGCAAAATGATGTTTTCAATTCCTGAATTGAGTCTTAATTCAAGAATTGGATCTGTTTTGTTAACTTCATGTAAATTGAAAGTGAAAGTTATAAAGAAGATAATGCATGAAAGAGATTAACTTTGTTTAAACAAATAGAGACAGTAAGCGAGAAAAATTATTGTCCTTCAACATTGTCTTTAAGTACTAATAATGTAGGTACCTACTGTCAAAATAATTGAGTATTTAAGCAAGCGAAATTGCAGACAACCACTAGTTTAATAATAAAAGGTAGCATTTTACGAAGCAATTAAGCATAAACCCATGAAATATTGTCCAATAGAATGGCATAAAACTCTTTTCTATGACGTATGTAGTAGAGTCAGCAAAACATCGATCTTGAGCAGTCTCAAAACTCAAACTGTTTTATTGATTTAAATTGTATTTATCCTCTGAACTGAAGGTGTGTTCCACATAGTGTGAGCAATCAGTCACCAGATATGGAAAAATAGGGCATTTTAAGTTAATTTTGAGTACTTTGCTAGTCAAGTTTGATCCGATGCTGACTAAACACTGAAAAGTTTTATAAATTTCGTTCCGCTAAATCAAGTAGTCCCTGCTATCTAACTTCATAAATTCCACATGTAATAGTTTCATCTTCTATTAGTACAAGCTCAAAGAAAGCAATTTAGCTGAAACACTTACCTTTGTGATACTATCCAAATACTGCCCAACAAACTTATGTAAAGCATACATGTTGTGGTACAAAACGACACCTGCACGGTCATCATATAACGATATTCTGTAAAATCGGGCTCATTTCGTCCAAGCTATTCCACTTTATTGATATAGAATATTGGAAACACAGCGACACATTTGAATTCAAAATGTTTTCTGTAACACGATACTGTAAAAATAAGTTTCAATCTTGTGCCTTGAATTTACGGTTTGGATTTGTGTGTGCTAGAGGAAATGGTAGGGTGAGAGCACCAGACGTCGATTTGTGAGCCTGCTGTGGTAGTTGGCCCTGTGCCAACGGTTAGACGTGCTGCACTTCAGCCTCACGGCCGGTGCATTGCCCGCAAAGTTATATCTATTCAAAATTGAAAGCGCTGATAATAATAAAATTTGCTTGTACACGTTTACAATAAGTCTAGACTGCGATACGTATCGCTAATGATTTATTTTATTGAAAGAGCTCGTTTTATTTACTATCGGTCTTGCTTATGTACCTTTGTACTCTTTACGATATCTACCATTGTGTAGCAACAGCTGAAGTATTCCAATGGCTGTGAAATATAGATATGGAAGGATGGCAGAACAGATAAATCCATTTACAAACGTATATCTAAAATATGATTTATGTAAAGCTATTGCCTACGCTGTTGCCGTCCACGTTAAATATATCCAGCATATTTACAATTCATCACTGATAAGCAAATAGCAAACGAAGAAACAGTGCGCATTTCACCTACTAATACTCACTGTACTCAATAATAAAACAACAATGAAAATGCAGGGTCGAGTGCTGTTATCGCAATCAATAGAACTGTCAAATAAAAGATTCGATATGATCCAGCGTTTCTCCTATTACGGCCATACACTTACAGTATTAAAGCAGGGCCAAGATCTCGTTTATGGCATAATCCAATCAGCTAAAAGGTTTGAAAGCACTGATCTATACTGTAATCAATCGTGATATTAGTTAGCGGATATGGGCGATTTTTACTGCCATTTGTAAGTCACTAACGTCTGGATACGTTTCTTGCGAATGGCAACTTTTGTAAATATGTTTGTAAAAGTAACGGAGATTCTCTGTTTAAAGTTTCACTTCTTTTTACCCGACTGCGCCAGAAGAAGGTTTATGTTTTTCGACAGTATGTATGTATGTATCTATAATTGTTAAGGCACGCTCTGCAGCCTGAAGGGCTCGTTGGATTTTAGCTTGTGAGGTGTCGTTAGATTCGTATTTACTGTGAGAGTGACACCGGTATACCAAAATAAAAAAAGAACAAAATGGCGGATTTTGGTAAAAAAATCACTCAATCTTATAGAGTGGGATATCAAAATGAAGGCAATTAAAAGAAGAATACAAAAATATATGATTCATAACTAAAAAGTATGAAATAAAATAAATTACTAAAAATAAAAAACCCGACTGATGCTGAAATATAGCAGGCAGTACCCATTTGTAAATCTCAAACCCGTTGAAAATGAATGGGTACCGCCTCTTATAAAGCTTGTTCCGATCTTTTCAGCCTCAGTCGGGTTTTTTATTTATAATAATTTATTTTTTGTATATTTTACACAACTTACGTGTTAGTACGTTTTTATTGACTATTTCAGCGTTTGTATTTTTTTTTATGAAAGTAACTGTGATACTTCATTCAAATTTGACTAAGTCTATCATTAATAAGTATTGATAACTACGTGCCATTAGTATATGGCTGATATTGACTCATTCGCCAGTCATACCTACCTAATAACGCCATTCTTTTAGTGACCTAATGACGGGAACTTGATAAATAATTGAAATAAATTACTATAAAGTGGAAATAGAGTACATTATCTGAAAGCATTGGTAGCGTGTAAGAATTCTACCAATTCACAAAGAATTAGGTGGCCAGTCGTGAATATAAAAACATTAATATAATGCTTAATCTTGAGCACAACTGAGCCATTTCTTGTGACTTCAATTAATGAATACATTCTTCTACATGACCCTTCAATGTGACACTTACAGGCGCAAATATGATATTCTATTCACAATATACGTATTAATCCTGTAATAGATAATATAGAAATAAATTAACGTCATAGATCTCCCCTTTGCACTTATTGAACCCCTTGCAACGGCATTATAACAAGACGTGTCTAAGTAGTCCCTTGTCGACTCAAATAACAACGAACGGTTTTTCTACAAAACAATACATAATCACATATATTATATTAACAAAATTCATTTGAAAAACAATGCGGGCCAAAAAAATGTGCTTCACCCAACGAGCTCATTACCGGCGACCACAAATTGCACCTCACATAATTCGACGGAATGCACGTTTACCATTATTAATGCACCCCCAGAGACATAGGGTGCGTACTCTTATTACGTGCCCTGTATTTTAATTCGGTCCAAACACGCAGTACACGATGGAATTTAATTTCCGTAGTATAATTATTTTGTGGTCACTCTACTGATGGGCAGTACCTACACGGTATTGTACATACACTTATTGTAAAAAAAATATGTCCGCATATGTAATTTTTTAGAAATTACTAGCTGTCGCCCGCGGCTCCGCCCGCGTGGATGTCGGTTATCGCGAATCGGGGTATGAAAAATAGATGTTGCCCGATTCTCAGACCTACCCGATATGCCCACAAAATTTCATGAGAATCGGTTGAGCCGTTTCGGAGGAGTTTGGCAACGAAAACTGTGACACGAGAATTTTATATATTAGATATACGTATTGAATTAATTTGAATAGTTACGTAATCAGAACCCACGGCAGCTGTGCCAAGCCAAGTCGAATGATTGTGTTGTGAATCGAATAAGAATATTATTTGCTTACTACGTTGGTAATCTGATGTCTAAAATTAGATTTTACGAGTGAGTTTTATAATGGAAATATGCAAATTTTATTGTTTTTATAGTTCATGATATACAGCTGATATTAAATGACCGCAGCGTTTTAAAATCAGCATTTTCTTTCTTGAAATGGAATAAATCTTTTTGCCTTCAATTAAGGTTAAGTCATAAAGTAAAATGGGAACGACTTTTAACCATTTTTATATTTTTTAATTGCATGAGGATAAAAAATGAATTAAAGATGAATTCATTCGAGCATTTCAAATGTTAAGAATTTATGATAATTTAAAGTATTTCTTACCGGTGCTAATGAATAAAAAAAATCAAAACAAGCATAGGACCATCAAAATAATAAGCTGTCGGTTATGATTGTTATGAATTATTTTAAACTGTTTTGACTGTAAATGATTTTAAGTTTGTAACCATCAGATTATTTGATAATTAATCATGTCAATCTAAAAGTAAAAAAAATATTTTTACAATTTTCGTGTGTTACAATGCGAGTTTCTTACCTCCATGTTTTGGCTAATATAGTCAAATTATCTTTTTGAATAGGGTATATCGCTATTTATTTCGGATGATATAATTTCGGTAAAAGCAGTCGATGTGTATTGAATCAATTTGTAGTGAAGCCGGGTCTCGGCCCAGTGGCCAGTGGGGAGCAGCACGGGTCACGATAAACGGATTATGTCAGTCGCTGTCACTCAACCGTAACCCTCTGAGACAAAATAGATTAGATAGAAAAACTGTTCTGTTTACAATTATATGCTTCAAATATTTGTGATACCAATGCGGTTATATGTTTGTGACTTGGTGGGTTTACGTACATTTTGGATGTTGATAGATGGTGTAATTTATTTTGAATATCATCTATGAGAAGTTTGGATTTGACTGATAAGATTAATGAGATTTTTTGTTACTCTATAACATAAAAAAAAAAAATTGACTTTGGAAATCGTTTATCAAGTTTGCAAATGGCTCTAGGGACGCCCACCATAACAATAAATGGAAAAACTGCCCTTGTATTAGATATTCTTAAAAATATATTTCAATCAAATCACCTCAGAAATCAAATATAGTATCTATTTCATTCTATTCAGCCTTCAAATAACTATATATGAAATATGAAGAGATAGTCTTTCTGAGAATTATTTGTCGTGGCTACAATATATTCACTCAATTCTCAAACGTATTTCCATATTCTATACAATATTTTATTTCAGATAGTGTTCTTCGTATACTATAAAACTAAAATATATTGTGGAATGCTAAGTTTTCGTAGAGTGTTAAAGATAGTAGGGATCTTAATATATAAAGATTTCGAAGAATAATGGCTGTCAAGCGAATGCAGACCGGAGTGCATTCTTTCAATCTCGTAATTTAATTTACGAAATGGAAATACTAGAAAGGGGGATAGGATATTGTACAGAAGTTCTCAGAGTATTTATCAAGATTTCCGTTATAAAAGAATTGTTACAGTAAAATACTGTGGGGATTTACATGGATACTGCGATATTGCTAAATAGAAAATATAGTTTTTATTTTCCTGTATAGTGTAGTAGGCACTGTTTTTACGCCCCCTATGGAGGGACTGAAGGATGATATTTCGGGTAGGGCACTTGCACTGCTGTTTAAATACTCTCGTAGGTAGGTTATTTCTTGTGCGAACCAGTTTCAATTGAATGTAATGTTTGATTTCATCTGCGACATTCAGTCTAAGCCTGTTTCTCAGATGAGACTCTATCAATAGAGTCTCATCTAAAGCTTCTGCGTTGTTTATAATCCTCAGCAATAGATCAAGGTAAGTACAAGAATCGTTTTTTAGTAAGCGAAAACCTACATGAAAACAATTTAACATCAATGATGTTAAACTTATTTCCTGCTAACTCTGGACACTTCCTATACAAACGATACGAAATTCACTAAATGCCAGTGTCTTGAAATTCCACCTAAACTTACAAAATCTGACCATTGTTTGAATTAAAGGACTATGACCTAAATTTACTCGGAAGCTCAAGGATACATTTAAAAAGGACCAATGACGGTTAATCCTAGCCGCCCTGAGTATGCACGAGACAAAAGAAAACAAAAACCTGTAAAATACATTACGAATGGTCTTAAGTTCTGTTCCCGAGTAGGCCGCAATAATGCAACACCCATTTGTCAGGATAAACACACCGAGGAAAGAAAAACTGGCTTCGTTACCCACAAATATTTTGGCAAACTTGTTTGTTTCTTACGAAAGTGTTTTTGGGTAGAATTTAATTTTATACGAAAACAGTGTAAAAGCTGACTTACATTTCGGCACTATTTTATGAGGCGGCGTTCTATGTGCCAAGAATAGGTCATAGAATGGCGGGGATGCCAAGCATTTGGTGCCAATTAATTGATTGCGTTGCCAACACTATTAAAAAAGGCCATGCTATTCGGGCATGTTTATTTTATACGCATGAATTCCTGTTATCTATACTAATGGTAATGTTGTAGAGATTTTTGTTTGTTTTCAATGCAGCGATACAATAACTTTACTTTCAAAAACACTTTTGTATTTGATAGTCCAGTTCATCACGTTACTTCACCTAAGAGTAATAAGTAAATAGGGTCAAAAAGCAATAAGGCGAGCAATATACCGATGTACACCAAACTGCATTGAAATAATTTTCTCCTATTTTTTCTCTCCATTCTGGAGATCCATCCTGATTGCCTGGAAGAGATTTACCAATTTTTTTTTATGTTTTATAATTGTTATATCCTTGCTGTACAATAAAGAGGCTTATTGTTATTAATATTACCTCCTCTTTATTTAATTTACAACAACTAATGAATTATATTTTTAAATACATATTAAAAAAATACTATTATTATTATAATTTTCTCTTGATTTAACTTATCTTGGATTAATATGAGAGTGACTACCATCTGACAAAGAACAACCTACGCCAATCCTTTCGTCAATCAGTAAGTATACCGAAAAGCTAGTGAAGTTTGCTGTCATGAAATTTTAAAGCATTTAGTACACTAACTATTCAAATCAATTAAGAAAAAAAAAGTGAATGAGGTCAGGCGGAACTCGAATCTCGGACTCCATCATTTTGAGTACTTTGCTGCTGCTCACGATCGATCTGATGTTGACTGTACCAGGAATTTTATTTTCAACATTATTGGGTGTTAACTTTAGGATTAACTTGTAAATGTGTAGTGGAATTTCAACACGCTACAAAATGCCATTTATGTCTATTGCAAGTTTGCATATGAGTTTAAAATAAAATGCCGTTGAACTTTTAAATTTCACGTTATAGCTGGAAATAAAAGAGAAATGACGCTTGGAGGTTTTTAGTAAAACTGACACGAGCACTCCGGGTGAATTACAGTCACGGGATAAAGTTAGCAATGTTTGTGGAATTCACCAACCTTTAGGCACACCTTTGTAGACACGCGTTGTGTTACTCAAAGGGAGACTCTCGAAACTGTTTTGCAAATTGAGATATCCAATTTATCGAGATCATGTTGTAACTTGTACACCTCCATCAATGTCGAAATTTACAATTCACGAATTGTCTTCAGTTACGTTAGTACTATTATTTATTATGTGCCTCAGTCTCTTGTAATAGATTGATAAATAAGAAGACCAAAGGCTTCTCCTGCTTTGTCTTCTACACTGACGGCACAGAAAAACTCTTTGTTATTACAGGGTCGTCAGCATGGGTGTGACTCCCTTGAAATTGCACACGTCCATATGACACAGTAACCACTTTCCATCAGATGGGACGTGTGTTGCCACCATCGAAAAAAAAAGTTCTTTATAGTTGTAATCTTGGTTGGTCCCAAAGCCAGTGTTAAGGAACTCGGGGTCTGCTTTCTACTCTTGCTCTAGTGTTTAAGCTTATTCTGGCGTAGGTAATAACTTCAACTTTGGCGTCGATCGCTATAGTCGGATAAGAGAAACTAAATGCACCAATTTTATTACATATTTTTGTGTGAATCACATTATTAGCAGTTCTTAAAATAGTACCGTTTCAAAAAGTAACATAAATTCGTTGTCTCAGTTTACCAAAGCGTAAGTATAACACTGTACAACAAAATTACAACTTTTGTCTGATGATTTCCTTTAATTCTAAATATAGGATCATTTTGTTTTTACCAGCTCTTGTTTATGAGATAAGTACAGGTGAATACCGCTTTTATTTAAGTTACTGATTAGGGTAGTCAGAGCTCACTGGAGACTTTTTGTGCTGTCAGTGAGAAGACCAAAGGCTTGTCCATAAATTGTGGCCTGTGTTATTCTGATGTATAAGCTACATTATTGTAAAGTTTCATTAAAATCTAATCCAGAGTAGATTTTACGTGAAAAAGTAACAAACATCCATGCATTCATACTTACAAACTTTCGCGTTTATAATATAAGTAGGATTACTGGTATTCCCAGTAACCTCTCACGCTAAGCTATATTCAAATTAATAGTTTGTATCAAATCATAAAGTACTCAGAGTAATTGTAACAATATATTTTGCGGAAAATAGCAGACAATAGAAAGGGAATTATGTTTTCGTATTATGTAATCCAAACATTGACAACAATATTCGTAATGAGCTTCGTGGAATTTTCCGCAGTCATTTTCCACAATGTGAAAGGTTGTCGCTTGTTTTAGTTTCCTAGCAACCAAACGAACATTTTGCTAGATTATTTTGTCGGAAACAAGTTAAAACACATTAATGAGGGTGAAGAAAGGAAATGTTATAACAATTAATGAGTCTGGCTGGGGATTGTTTGTTTATTCTAAAATAGAAGTTAATGAAACAAATTTTGAAGAGGTAAAATATAATTTCAGGAAGAAATATTCATATCTGAAGTGCAGAGTGAAATGGACCTATTGAAGAAAATATATTGTCGTCGGTAGCTCATTGGTAGGTCTTACGATCAAAAGGCCCCAGGTTCGAACCGATACCACCGTGAATCGACTCCTTAGATCAGAAATTTAACTTATCTGGTGGGGTTAGGACACGACGGTATTTTCATCACAATTGGGCAGTCCGACTGGGGAAGGACCTCCGCCTTACAGAATACCGCGGTTATAATTGACAACGTGACGGTGAATAAGTTTCCCAGAGCTCATTGGAGAGTTTTTGTGCTGCCAGTGGGAACACCAAAGGTTTGTCTTGCTTTGTCTTCTACACTGATGGCACATAAACTCTTTGTTCTAACAGAGTTGGCAGCACGGGTGTGACTATACTGATGTTGCACACATCCAGAACCCACGGTTACCACTTTCCATGAGTTGAGCCGTGTGCTTGTCTGCCACCATAGTGGTATAAAAATATTAATAATGTCTGTTACTAATATTCTAAACTACATGTGAAGATAACTCTTTGGTAACAGTGTCAACTCAATCAAATCTGATTGTGGCGTCAGCGGTGGTGTGATACAATCTGTATCACACCCCGCTGACGCCACGCCACACCCCAATATATTAAGAAGTACGTGGTCTTGTTACCATTTTAAAAAATTACGCACTCATACATTAGGTGTTTTTTACTATAGAAATGTACGCAGTTTGCATAATAATGACGCAACCTAATTCTCAAACCATTTTTATACCAAATCCAGATTGTTTTCTACAGATTATACAGAAATATATTGGAATGTCTTCAAAATTCAAGCCCAAATATCTGAGTGGTCACGTGAGATATATATTTAAGTAAAAGTATTTCTATTTCAAAAGTTTTAAATCGAATCTAAATGTTTTTGGATCACTGAGCAATTTTTTTTGTTGTAATCTGATGAAAAGGAATGTTTTCAATAAATTCGAAGATCAGTTAATCTTCGTCTAAGCTTTTAAGCTGTTGAGTAATCAATTACGTGTAACAAGATTCTCTTGATTTTTTAGCTTAGTTTTTTTAATATACCTATATAGGGAGACGTTATCTAGAAAGGGCTTTGTTATTTTTCCATTTATCGCAATAAATAGTACCTATAGTTTAGTTAGTAGTTTACCTACAGCTTTTTTAATTTTAAGTTTTAATAGGATTTGTTATATATTAGATACATCAATTGGACTTCATATCGCCTGATGGTAAGCTGAAGGCAAAGTTTCAGGAAAGAGGTCATAAATACAGACACGTTCAATCTATTTAGTATTCGAGTTTGATCCGTATTTCAATATATGTATTATATACTAGCTTTTGCCCGCGGCTCCGTCCGCGTGGTTGTCGGTTATCGCGACCAAATATAGCCTATGTCCTTTATCAAGGTCTAATCTATGCCTATGCCAAATTTCATCAAAATCGGTTCAGTGGTTTAGGCGTGAAAGCGTAACATACAGACAGACAGACAGACAGACTGAGTTACTTTCGCATTTATAATATTAGTATGGATGTCGATGACCTAATCTTACTACTATTATAAATTCAAAATTTAAGTAAAGTTTTAACCAACAATTCTATTTACTAAAGGATGACTCTTTTGTGATTGTCAAATCGTAAAATACCAATTCGAGGTGGTAGAAATTTTTCTGTCAGAGTACTTTGATCTGACTGGATAGATGATGATTAAATTTTCGGTATAACTGTACCAAAATGGTATTCTACAGAAGTATAATTAAGTTCATTTGTTAACAAATTGTAGCTTTTATCTTTATCCAATTCTGTAATTATTACTCAACTCTGTTATTATATTTAAGTACACTGGATATTAAGTAGGATTTGCATAATAATAGTTATTAAAAATAGTCTATGAACAAACAGTAACTTTGAAATACAGTCTTTCTTATTACTAATTTATTTAAACGATTCCCTGACTTGGTTCAAATTGATATCTTCAGTACGGTTATAAGTCTATTTTGAGAAGAATTGTGTCCTAGTTCCACGGATGAATGAGTCCTATCACAACTGTCGGGGTTAAGTATATCTCACTTAAAAGTCGAGACACCATCACGATGTTGATCAACAGACGAGATTCTGGGTTTTCTGTCAGATGCCGATCAGACGACGGTCGCTCTTATTGACTATTACGTAAACGACTACCACTCATTCATGGAAAGGATACGTATGCAACACTTGGGGCGTTACACTCGCGCTGCTGACACTGAAGAAAGGGGGGGGGGGAGGTAGCCAAAGTTTCTTTGCTGTCAGTGCAGAAGACAAAGCAAGGCTTTTCACCTCCACAAACAAGATAGGGTTGTGTGAATGGCTGGTGCGTAGGGCGAAAGGGTCCCCTCCCAGATACTGTATGGATATGAGTAGAAGAGCGAACCCGGTCTCTAAAGTATAAGTTTTGAATGCAATCAATCAATTAGGAGGACAAAGGCCTCTCCCAATGCAACCGAGTTAAGAATTAGGGTAAACATTACAGACACCAATGCTAATGCTATCATCATATCAGCTTGACGCCCTCATCGGTTGCTTTTATACGCACCGCTTGAATTACCCAAGACAGTAGGAAGGAGGAAAAAAGTATGCTGATATAGAGATCCAAGCTTTCATGGAGCGGCTAATAAAGGTGGTCTAAACCGCTTGGATCTCGTCGAACTTGGGGATGAGTGAATATAAACGTATCTAGAATCACACAATAAATTATTAATATTTTCCTTATACCTATCACCTGTGCATCTCTCCGTGAGTAATTATACATATTTTCCTATTCGCGCATAGAACTTGTTTTCTTTTGTGTATTTATTAGGAGATCCTATTTGTTTGTAAATATGGGTAAATATTTTTTTCGGGTTATCTACTCTGGTAATTAATAATAATTTTCATCGGGTATGAGATTTTCAAATGGGTACCGCCTGCTATAAAGCTTGTTTCGATCTCTTCAGCATCAGTCGAGTTTTTTATTTTTAATAATGTCTTTTATTTAATACTTTTTAGTAATGAAATAAATATTTAAATACTCATCTTTGAATTTCCTTCATTTTGATACCCCACAGGTTCAACCGTGAAAGACGGACAAGCAGACACACACACACACACACACACACACACACACACACACACACACACACACACACACACACACACACACACACACACACACACACACACACACACACACACACACACACACACACACACACACACACACACACACACACACACACACACACACACACACACACACACACACACACACACACACACACACACACACACACACTTTCCCATCGATAATATTGGTCTATACAAATTAGAGTTGTCAATGTTTCCGAATATTATATTCTGTTAATAGTACAAAATACAAATAACATAATAAAAGATACAAATACATAAAACCTTCGTACATTATCGTCGCCGAATAGAAATAAACATTGCGGGTAATATTACCCGGGTACAATTTAAAATGTATTAACTTGAAATAACGCTTGTTATTTAGATGAAGCGGCGATAATTATGTTGTGTACGAGACATACATTACTTATTCAAATCAAGTTACTGTACGTGTAAGGCGGTGTTACGACTGGTTCGTTTGTTCACTTGGATCATATATATTATTATTATTACGTTTGTTTCGAGTTATGTACTTGTGTTTGTTAATTGTAAGAATCGGAGCGGTTAGTTGTTGCAATTGGGTAGTTTGTTACAGTTGAACTAAATAATTTAACTGAGTTTATTGAATAAAAAATAGTAAAAGAGCGATAAATCAAAGTGTTTGGGAAAACACTGAGACCTTCGGAGCCAAGCTAAAATGTCCTGCATGCCTACACACCGTCTGAATGACGGACGAGTCTCTGTTGCAGACTTTTCTTATGAAGTTGGGAGGTCATGTGGCAGTTACTCTTGTGAAGGTTCATCCATCGTCAGGCTAGTCAAAAGTCTATTTAAGTATGAAGGTTGTTTGAAATTTATTGGAAACAATTTACAATACTTTATAAACGACTCATAAGTAAACGTGGCTGCAAGGTAGATCGCATCGACTCGACTGCCCCATGTCATCCTAAATACAGCGCGCCTGAGCCGGTCCTTTAGTACACTCCATGCTCTCGTGCACGTCCACGGTAGGACGTGCACGAATCTTTATCTTTGCAGGCCGCTACACTTTCATTATAGTCAAAATAAATCGGGAAGGAGAGCGGCTTCAATGAGCAACCGTTTGACTTGACTCCGATGAGGAAGGAGAGTAATTTCTTCACAACAGTGAATATATACTTCGCTTTAAGTAATCATTATAATTATTTTTCGCAGTATATTTTTGATTGGAAAAAGTGAACATCCAAGACGGGATATGAATCTGCGACCAATCCCTTACAGAGGGAATGTTCTGACTTACTGAGCTACATGGACGCGTCTTGTAAACTCGAAACTATTCTATACTTTCATCTTAGGCCGACGGTATTTTTTTTTTTATTTTTTTATAAATAGGACACGTCAATTTGACTTTACCTCGCCTGATGGTAAGCTGAAGGTAAAGTCTCAAGAAAGAGGGTCACCATTATATACACGTGCCATGTTAACAATGGTGGCACTCAGCTTGACGGCCTCATCAGATGCTTTTTCACGCCCCGCTTAAAGGACCCGGGACTGTAGGAAGAGGGAAACACGTGAGCTGGCAAGGAATTCCAGGTCTTAATGGTGCGACAAAGGAAAGAGTCACCGAACCGCTTGGTTCTTGAAGGAATGTTCTGCACCGTATAGGGGTGACATCTAAGTCCTGCACGTGTCGTCCTGTATAGGAAGGGGGAGGGTGGGACTAATTGGAATAGCTCTTCAGAACATTCACCATGGTAGAGACGGTAAAAAACTGCCAAAGAAGCAACATCTCTACGCATCTGCAGAGACTCGAGGGTACTCGTGACCTCAGGATTTCCGATAATGCGGATCACACGTCGCTGCAACCTGTCGAGAGCATCTAATAAGTACTTTGCGGATCCATCCCAGAGATGTGAGCAGTACTCCACGCAGGAACGAATTTGTGTCTTGTAAAGAAGACACCGTTGCTCCGGCGTGAAAAACCGTCTCACTCTGTTCAGGACTCCGAGTTTACGCGAGGCTGCTTTGATGATACTCTCGATGTAGTTTTTGTTGTTCAGTTTGCAGCGAACATCCATACCTAGGATATTGAGGTTGTCCTGCAGTGGCAGTGGCGTGCTCTGAAGAGTGGGAAGGGGAAGGAAAGAAGATACCTTTGCTGTAAACGCACATGCCTGCGTCTTCTTGGCATTGAACTCGACCAAGTTCTGAGAGCCCCATTGGGAAATGTGATTCAGGATCCGGTCAAGCTCAGTGACAAGAAGCTGCCTTTTTTCCGCGATATGCGTCTGCTTATCCGCAGGACGTCCATGATAACTCTCGTGTAGGGTGCTATCATCCGCATAGCAATGAATGCTGCCGGTCCACAGCATGTCATTGATATGCAGAAGAAAGAGAGTTGGCGATAGGACAGATCCCTGCGGTACGCCGGCATTTACCTGCAAGAACTCCGAGGCTCGTCCATCACAAAGGACGCGAATACGGCGCTCCTGCAAGAAGCCGGCAACCCAGTCGCACAGTCTAGGAGGCAGACCAAAGGCTGGTAACTTGGAAAGAAGCGACTTGTGCCAAACTCTATCGAAAGCTTTGGCGATGTCAAGGCTAATTGCCAATGACTCGCCGTGCTTGTCCATAGCCTCACCCCAAATATGGTTAACATACGCCAGAAGATCACCCGCTGACCGTTTCGGCCTGAAGCCATATTGCCGGTCATTAATTAGGGAGTGATCTTCAAGGTGACGCATGAGCTGTTTGTTAATAATGTGCTCGAACACCTTGCACAGCACTGAGGTGACGGCTATGGGTCGATAGTTGTTTGGGTCTGAGCGATCCCCCTTCTTGGGGATCGGCTGTACATTCGCCTCTTTCCAAGCCGAAGGCACTGTACCAGAGCTGTAGGACAGCCGGTACAGCCGCGCAAGCATTGGAGACAACTCCGCTGCACATTTTTGCAGAACCACCGCTGGAATACCGTCCGGACCACTGGCTTTCCGGACATCGAGTGACTGCAACACCGCTCGGATATCGCGTTGCCTGATACGAATATCAGGCATTGCATGGTCACTGACGGGCAGTGTCGGCGGCTCCATACCACAATCATCGACTCGGGAGTTGGCCGCAAAGAGATTAACCAGCAAATTTGCTTTCTCTTGCGGCTCATGGGCCAGGGATCCATCGGGATTGCGCAGCGGGGGCAGCGAAGGCTGGCAGAAGTTGGCTTGCACGGCTTTGGCCAGTCGCCAGTAGCCACGGCTGCCCGTGGGATGCTCTACTAGCTCCTGACCAAGCCGCGCTATGCGCTGGGCATCCGCTCTGACATAAGCCCTCCTGCAGGCCTTTGTGGCTCTGTTGTACGCCGCCTTGAAGTGGCCCACGTTGGGATCGCACGTAGCGCGCGCCCTGATCCAAGCGCGGTACGCAGACTGTTTATGATTAACAGCCTCCGCGCACTCGCGCCCGAACCAGGGGCGTGCCCTGCGGACACCGGCGACATCAGTGTAGGGGATATAATATTCCATGCCCAGACTGATCTCACCGGCGACAGCAGTTGCGGCCTCAGATGGGTTCTTACCTCCAAAGCAGCGTTCAACCCACGGGATGGACGCAAAATAATCACGCAGTCCATCCCAGTCCGCTGACGAGTAGTGCCAGAGACGCCGCTTCCCCTGCACGGGACGTGGGGGCGCTAAAATGGGCACCTCGGAACGGACCAGACAATGGTCGGATTCACCTAAAGCGGCGCTCACCGAAACACTGTACTGGTCCGGGCGACTCGTCAGCAGAAGGTCTAGCAGAGAGGGCTCATGGTCCGACCTTTTTGGTATCCTAGTGACCTCGTGTACCAATTGGGTCAGGCCATGCGCCAGAGCAAATGCATGGGCGGCTCTTCCCGCGTGGGTTGTTTTGGCGGAGCCCAACCAGATCTCGTGGTGGGCGTTAAAATCCCCCAAAAACACCAGTTCAGCGTTCGGAAACCGCTTCTGCGCATCATCTGTCGCCTGACTAAGGTATTCAAAGAGTCGAGTTGTCTCGGCATCTCCTGTATGGGAGCGGTAGAGGCACACATAGATCTGACTCGTAGAGCCATGGTCTATGTGTACCCAAAGGGTGGAAAAGGATGGGTCCTCTAGGCAGCGCAAACGGCGACAACAAACATCCGCCCTAACAAACACGCACACCCCGGCTTTTGCGCGGAAATTCTCCTCAAGGACATAGCCGGGGTAGAGTAAGTAGGTCGTGTCATCAGGGCGGCGTATTTGTGTCTCCGTAAGAAACAGCATTGCTGGTTTCGCCGTCTCCAGGTGTTGGTGGACGGCGTTGAGGTTTGTATGGAGCCCACAGATGTTCGTGGACTCCACCTCAAATAGCGAGCTCGAGGGAGAGTTTCTTGCCGCTGTGTAGACCAATCTACTGTTATTATGCGCTGCCATGAGGATGAAGACGAGGGAAGGCGTGAAAAAGAGGCGATTGTTGTCGCAGCACAGCGTGACAAAGCGTGGGATATTGGTTTTATCTATGAATGTGAGGTATGGCGAGAGCCGACGCGCCGAACGGAAGGGCCCCCGTACCCCCCCGAGTATGGTCGCCGGGCTCCCTCGTCCGGTCACCAACCGGCACGACGAGCCATATCGGGATTATGCGCGACCTGGTGGGGCAGCCTCCCAGGGTGGTTAGTCCCGGTTGGGCCCCTGTACTATGCCGCGGGCGGCCAGCGGCACCACCGTTTCTACAGGTCTCCCTGTTCGGCGCGTCGCCCCGCGCCACCCCCCACTAGACTACGCCAAGACCCACCGGTCCCACTCATGCTGCGACCTCAATCCCCCCTGCCCGGCTATGCACTTGCTGACCCCTGAACGCAATCCAACCGAGATTGGATTACTATGGAGGATTTTTCGCAAAAGTGCACGGTGGTACTAACCCGGTCGAAATTTGTGACAAATTTGTGCCATCAAATTTCTACCACCCTATATTTATATTTGTATTGTATTTTATGCTACTATACAAAAACATCAGAAAAACAATAACTAGGTACATTAAAAACCAATTCACATACACACAATTCGAAGTTTGAAGGCCCTTTGTTCAATTATCCGTCAAAAAACTACCAAAATAGTGACTTAAATGGTATGACCTGACCTCTGTAGTGTAGGCCAGCCCTTATAACCCAATTGCTGAACTAATTCAGTGAACCTGTCCGACCCAATTTCCTTACCACGTGGCTGGTGTTACCATTTCCAGAAACTTCATTATTAATGTTTATTTTTACCGTTACAGGTAATTTTCGCCTTCAATACTGAAGAAAGAGTCTGGTAGGTATAGTACTAATAAGTTCCAATTAACTCGGTAACTGAAGCCAGTGAAAGCTAGTGATTTTATTTTGATTGACATTAATTATAAATCACTGTATTATTCTTGCATAAGGCACAGACGATGACAAAACTTGCTAAACACTAAAAATATTCTAGGGTTAAAAAGGGAGCAAGACAAGCATACAGTTCACTTGTCGTTCACTCGCACCGTAGTTTATGAATAACTGAAATCTCAAAATATTTTGAAATTGTAAGTACATTATTTTGTACAGCTCTATTTAGACCCAAAATTTGCAAAGTAACTAGTTTGTAATACGAGCTCCAGAATGCAAATAGACCCAATGAGATACAATAGATACATACATTTTTGTAAATACATCCAAACCAATATAAATTATTCGTACATAAAAATGGGAACTGAGTGAATGTAAATTCACTGAGTGGGAATTCAACAAACTACGGCCGACATAGCAGTCGACTATTTACCGCTACGTGACAGAGCTCATCAGTGTTTTTCCGCAGAGGTGAAGTGGAAGGAAAATACCAGTCTGTCATCAAAGTTCCTAATCTACTGTCAAAGAATAAATTAAAAACAGAGGTGTCAAACCAGTCAAATGGATAACGGAGCCAAAGGGCGATCCACTGACGAGGCAAATTAAATGGAACGTAAAAGTGAATAAAAAGGTAAAAAAAAGGACACGGAACTCCGCTCCTTGACCCCTCGATAAGGGGAAATTGCTAAAGTTATTTTTCTTTAATTATTACTGACTTGGAGGTATTGAGTATCGCCAATTAGAAATGGCCGTTAATTACGTATCTCCGGTGAATTGAATAAATGGATAGTAATTAGAAATTTTCATTGAATTAACCCTGTTATACGTTGATGTATTGACTGAATTTTAATGCCTGATTTATTGCTGTTCGTCTAGTTTGAAGTAAATTACTTCTGTACTCGTAATGAAGTAGCAAGTAGCAAAATATTAAGCTTTGTGTGAATATGATTTTTATAAGTAAATGGAATGCCTAAGATGTATGAAACTTTTGAGAAGGGAAGCAAGAATGATTATCGCGGCTCCACCCACGTCGTGTAACTTTTCCATACCCGTTCCCCTCAGAAATTGGTTCCTGGTATGAAAGGTGTTAACCTAAGATATTTTCAAACTGTGTGCTAGTTTTCCTCCGAATCCGTTCAATGTCCGTTACAAATATTCTAATTTTTCTAGTAAATTATACTTCAATTGAACCATTAATATATTCTTACATACGTACAATAAATAGATACATAATATATTTCTAGTAGGGAAAGAAGTTATCATAGTAAGTTGCTTTTATTATTCTAAAAATAAAAACTAAAGATTACCTACCCACTATTCACTAATACATTCTAAAAAAGAAAGTTGACAGAAATTCCCTTCTCTCCTACATTGCTCATTACATTAAAGTTATAATATATTTTTCACAAGTTCATAAACTTGTAAAAAATACAATTCAAAGTAAACCATGCATCATGTAGGCAGATAATTCTACATGGCCCAAAGTCATAGGTGAAAATCTTATTGCGTAACACAATTCTTATCTCCCGCTGGTGTGGTGCGCGCTTATCTTGACAAATGGTGCATGTATTACACTCAGCCTTGGCGAAGAACAATAAGACATTTGTTTAGCCAAAGCGTTCGCATTTTATTATTTTTTTACTCACTAACTTATATGGCTCCGTTAAGAATGTTATGTTAAAATGAAAACAAATATGAAATGTTACAAATCTGCGTTTTTAAAGCTATCAGAACTAGAGTGAGTTATATTAGCGATGTTTATAGATTTTTCCATTAATTAAAACAAGCTTCATCTTAGTATAAAAGGAATGAGGCGAAAATTCACCTCGTTGATCTATTGCCAATTGGCAAACCTTGCAATCGAGAACATGACTTACTAGTTACTACTACCAAATCACACAATAGTATACTTTTAAAGCATATGATAATAAATTTCGAATTCCAAAGTGCTTTTATACCAGTTTTATACCAAGAGTACTTTTCCTATAGAGAAATTTGTAATTATTTTATTCTTCTTTTACTAATTATATTTATTGATTGTGACCATGAAATAGTATGTACCCTCGACATTCCGTTATGATTAGAAATATGACATATTTTATGTAGATTCATTTGACATTCTGTGTATTTAAAATATGGCATGCCAATTTCGGTGAACGCTTAGCTACCTCTTATTAAATAGTATTATAGTAGTAACTTAGTAGTAATAACTACCACTGTAATTATAATTTACCGTATATCGTGCGAATAAATTAAATAATAAAACCATTTTCAGTATTTTTTGGAAATATATGACGTCACTTAAGTTCTAATACCACTAATGTAAAACATATGCGCAATGCATTCGCGACTACAATCATGTTTTTACACAAATCGTTGCGATTGCATTGCGAATATTTTTGTAAGAACTTAAGCGACGATAAACCAGCCAAATCGCATAGCGACTTGAAATTGGTACAAAATACGTTTTGTGCCTACAGGCGGTTTTGGTTATCTATCACGCAGTTAGATATATGGAATTTTGTTACTTTAGGAATATGAAAAGTTGTATCGATCTGACCTTGAACGTTATAAGAAATATAAGGCGATATCTATATTGCAGCCAATAAAAACGTCTTGACAGCAAAACATTGTTCTATAGCAAACTTCTTTGATAAACAACTTCTTCACTCATATCTCGATCTAAAGTCGGTATAGTCTGCGATGGTGCACGAGCCACATTATTATTAAACTATTAAACGATTACGAAACCGGAATTAACGCGATCATGGTATAGGTACATACGTACCTTTGATTTGCCTGACATTTAAACACAGTATTGAACGATTTTCAATATTACAATATTATACATATTTACTGCCACTTTTAATTAAATTATATTACTAAACCAACCAAGCCTAGGACGTTGTAATTATTATAATGCTAAGCAACGTGCGAAATTCCATTGCTTAACGCAGTATTAGTAGTTCCTTAGAAATTCAGTTGGGTTTCATTAGATGGCGCCACAATACCGGTATAAACAAGTATAAATCTGAACGTTCAAGGGATATTAAGACGATTTTCTTATAAGTTTAATATTCTTTGTCTTGAGTAATATTTGTCTGTATTTCATACTTTTGAGTAAAATTAGGTATGTCTTGTAGTTTTTGCCCGCAGCTCCGCTCAGTACTCTCGCCATCCCTGTGCCCGACAAGAACCTATTTTCGGTATAAGAAATATCTACCCATATTTCAGGCAATAACTTATTCCTATTTCATCCCGATTAGTTTAGTCCTCTTTGCACGAACGAGTCATAATTTGGGTTGTTCCGTCTTCATACCAGGAAAACTCATACCGTTCCTAAATCATACCATACGCGTATTCCTTACTCATACCAGAACTTATAACACGCCTTTAGGAAACCTAAATTTCGCTTGCGTGTTCGTGGATTTCCAAGAGAATTTCTATAGTAGATACAAAACAGATAAGCCATTATTTTGTTTTGTTGTTAACTTATTTAGGTTAGGAGTAATTTTGTGGGCTAGCGAAGTTGACCTACATTGTGTTTTCCTGGTAATGTAGCTATTTCGATGTAACTTCATTAGTAGCGGCTGTCAACTTACCTGTACACTTAATTGTATTTTACTTGACTAAAAAGTTATTCAACATAAATAAGTTTCATAATATTACGGGTACCATGATCTTTGGGATACCAAGATCAAGCCTCACCTGTTGAATAACTCGTAAAGCTCTGGCGTATGTTTTTCTATCGAGATTGGGGGATCTATAAAACTATTTATCTAGTCTAAATAAAACTACATTTTTGACGGATACAATTGCAATTCATTTCGTTACGCCAAATGAATTGCATTTTTATAATTCACAACCCAACCACCAGTCTCCCCGTGATTTTTTTATGGTTACAGTCGCCATATTGATTTCACTACGCCTGATAGTGAGCTGAGGTGTAGTCCAAAGCAGAAACGTGACTGTAACATGGGGTTTGATGTAAATTTTAAAATAATAAAAAGTTTATCGCAATAAATTCCATTAGAATATTTTTATTTCAATTAAGACAATCGTGTTAACCTACGACAATATCAAACTAAGACATTAATCATCATTACATAGTATAAAACAAAGTCACTTTCTCTGTCCCTATATCCCTTTGTATGCTTAAATCTTTAAAACTGCGCAATGGATTTTGATGCGGGTTTTTTTAATAGATAGAGTGATTCAAGAGGGATGTTTGTATGTATAATACATGTTTAATATAGTAGAGGGTGCAGCGAAAATGGGATCTGACGCCACGCGGGCGGAAAAATATTGGCGGTATGAAGTTTGCCGGGTCAGCTAGTAATTAATAAAATATAATGTTTCAAGCTATTTCGGTCGTCTACTGTACCTGTATCTATATGTATTAATGCTCTGGTTAATGATCTTTAGAAACAGCATAATGCCATCACATTGATTACATATTGACCGAACACCTGCATTCATATTTATATCCGGATGATTGACTTCATTACTATTTGTGTACACAACAAACATACATACAACATAATTTATGTCTGCTTGTTCATATATGATAACGTTGAATTACTGTCTCCGCTGTTAACTGATTGACGCGGACAAATATCTTCGTGTTAATTAGTGAGGAGGCACTTCATAGTGGCTAATTAACTGGGTAAATAAGCTTAGGTGTGTACTTACACGACTCGTACTTACACGAAGTACTTTATAGGTCTATTAATTCATTTAATTACGCACATAGAAAGTATATTTCTTTTGTATATCATGACGCTTGCATACTACATTGCATACTTATAGGTTTGCAGACTCATAGGACCCACAGGTACGTACATACAAAGTTACTATCACGAATTTAATATTTCCGAATGATTCGAAATTCCGGAAGTCAGAAATCCGATGTTTCCTAAAACCTATTTATTGAAAACCCGAATTTCAAAATTCCAAATGTTTATAACTACACAAAAAAAAAACATGAGAATTGAATAATTGAACTAATATTTTAGTCTTAACTATCTTACTGATTACAAAATACACGTTACCATACAACTTGCAACAAGTGAATTCATGCAAGCATGCAGCCAAGTATGCATATAGGAAACCATGCATACAGGCCAGCCTGCATCCATGTTTTCCTACACGTATGACAAGCATGCAGGCAAATATGCATGCAAGCAAGCAAACAAGCATGCAGTTAAACACGCAAGCAAGTACGTAGGCATGCAATTTTTTTGATTTGGGTCAATCTTTTTTAAATAGTCGGAGTTTTGAAACATCGGTATATTCAAATTTGAAATTAAATATTTCGGAATTTTTGGGTGTTTCACGCCCACTAAACCTTTTTGGATCAAGTTGCCCAGCCCCCCTAGACAAAAGGCAATGCGTTGGCCGACGTATTGTAGATATAGGTTTTGACGTTTATGACATGCGTTGACTGTCAATCAATTTACAAGGCTTTCCTTTATTGCTTGGTGGGTCAGACGCCAGTAGCTTTCGTATAAGACCGTCTGCTACATTGAGCATTTTAGTGTAAAAAAACTAAAATAGATTTCATATAAACTAAAAGCATAAATAAAACAAATCTAATTCAGTTTCTATAAGTTGTACTGGGAGGTATAGTTGAATTTGGTAATAAGAAATTCTTTTAACCTAATGACGAAAAAAGAAAATACATTTGTCAGTTGCTTTAATAAATTGGCGCCAATTCCTAAACTGTGTAGCGTAGCAAGATGAATCTGTTGCGAGAATATTTTCGCTTCACGATTTATTACAACTTTCTCTCTGATTTGACTTATCAAAAAGTTATGTGAAAGTAAAAGATACGAGTACACAACAGAATGTTGTTTAGAATTATTAGTATTATTCCTCCAGCTAGTACAATCTTTTAAAATAAACATTACGGCCTCATTGGTTTCATGAGTATGATTCCTGAGTCGAGTAAAGTGTTTTCTATAAATAAATGTAATGTTGTCGCATCAATATTTAAAATAAGCTGTTGACACCCTCTTACATTAAAACGATGATAAGTAACTTTATGCTGTAAACATTGTGATTGGTGAAAGGCCGTAGCCCATTTCTCTCTATCTTTTCTTGTTCTCATTCGCTTTCTCCCCTTCCACTCTCTCTTATATGATCTTCCTACCTTTCCCATACTGCTCGGTGGGTAGTAACACGCGAATGATACCTTTTTTTTTTCTTACGTGCTGGAAATCCTCACGGATCCCCACCCCACCCCTCCGGGGCCGGAGGGGCAGGTTATGTCGGGCTCGAACCGACTAAATCGCACGCCGTCTCTGGATCGTAGTGCTAGGCCGAAGGTAAGGTTCCTCGCACCCCGGCTGACCCAGGGCCATCCCTCGCGGTCTGGCCCTCCTCACGCGAATGATACCGGTGATGTTGCTAGCGTTCAGGCCACGTTAACTACTTACCATAAAAATTTTACGTATAAGAGAGCGAGAGAAAGAGAGAGGGGTGAGGGGGAACTCACTTTAAAAGTAAATGATTCAGTAGACTTCACCCTAGAGAAATTGCGATGCGCAGCTTGTTAGAATTTCTTTCCATACCTGCAGGGCTAACATGCGCGCGTCGTCAACTATCTCGAATTGAGATGAGATATCATCTCGAGTCTTCTCGAGCGAAGTAACGTCGACATATTTTGTCGCGTCAAAATTTTTAAATTATTGTCTATGGCATACACATTTTTAAACATGTTAGTTGGCAAAAACAAGTTTTACCCTTCAATTATTGTCTTGAGTAGTCAAAAGTTAGTGACAGAAATAAATCTCTGCAAATCCGACTTCACGTGGTCTTGTTTGCCCTACCCCTGGAGTTTAAGAGCGATTTCATACTTATCCGATATCCGATATCGGTGTCGGATGCCGATAGCCGACATCTTGTACTGTTTTCACATTTATCCGATAAAATTGGCCCGATACGGCCATTTGCTCGAAAGCACAGACTAGTTAGAGATGCTAGGGATGAAAAAAAGAGAAAAAATAGTGCAAACAATTTTCGACCTTATTGATATGACATGCTATCGAAATTTTTTTCTTATATTCGTGATCAGCGTCATCAATTAACGTGAAAAGACACGTAACAAAGGAAATGTCATTGAGGTCGAAAATGGCTTGCAGTCGCTGTTTTAGTCCAAAATGAACCGAGCACAAAAAAAGTTTACACGAGATAACTTCTCGTCGACCAAATAAAAGACGGGAGACAAAACATTTTAAAGACTAGTTGAGATGCTAGGTATGAAAAAAAGAGAAAAAATAGTGCAAACAATTTTCGACCTTATTGACATGATATGCTATCGATTTTTTTTCTTATATTCGTGATCAGCGTCATCAATTAACGCGAAAAGACACGTAACAAAGGAAATGTCATTAAGGTCGAAAATGGCTTGCTGTTTTAGTCTAAAATGAACCGAGCACAAAAAAGTTTACACGAGATAACTTCTCGTCGACCAAATGAAAGACGGGAGACAAAACATTTTAAATGTCAAAATTCGAGTAAATAAGGGCACGTATGTTACAATTTGCAGACACTAAGTAGAGATGATTTCTCGAAGTCAAGTTATGTCGACATCCGACAGATCGCCATGAAATTTGCCATGTTACCAACAGTCGATGTGTAAACAAAATCACTTTCAACATCACTAATGTAGTTTCCATTGAATCGGTCATGAGGAAAGCACTAATGACAACTAGCCCGGTACACATGGATGAACTTTTAGATATAATGCGCACTAATGTCCGATATTAAATTCCTTCTCCCCGATAGCTACAATTTTGAGATACATATGAAAAATAATACCAACCCTAGAATTAGACCACATTGTACGTAGTTTCAAATATTCAAACAACATGTTTTAATCTAAAACATGTTGTTTTGTCCTTGGTTACGATTTACGAGGGTCAACCCAAAGGACAAACTAAAAATGGCAATCGAAATTTTATTCCAAAATCTGAGTAAGAAGGTTCTTATTTGAATGGCCATTTATTTTTAAAGCATTTTTCACACTCTGTAATTTAATTCAGTTGTAATGTTTAATTTAAATAAATCCGGAAATGACCAAATTTATGACTTTCGAATACATTATTTCCTAAATGCTTATTTTGAATTAAGGTCACTTAACCACACTTCATATACTTAATATTTCTTAAACCAATTTAACTTCTGCTATTGTTTAATGGCTAAATACATAATAGTAAAATACTATATAAAAATATCTAAAATCCAATCTCGTAAATCACTTTTACAAGTTCTTCATTGGTATCGTGATTGTTTTTACATTTGGGACATTAAGTTAAGTTAGATCAAAACCGAATTGAACTGATTTTAGTACATCTTTCTATTAGCCTTCTGACCTTGGTACCTAAAGAAGGTCTAGATCTAACTGATAACTTATTCTGCGTTCTGGATAATCTTCGATATTATTCACCTTGTGTGATATGATAACTTATGTGATAAGATAATGATAACTTTGGATTATCTTTTATAATCGCGTACGATTCACCGTGCAATCCTGGACGCTCAAGAACGCGCGATTGTGTGACCGTATAAAGGTGGTTATAATCTAGTCGGTTACCTAAACTTGTACACGGCATAAAAACAAACATAGCCAACAACAATGAAATCTTAACTAAGATGCCTCCAAAATACGCCATATTTTTTAAAATAAATCGTTCATTTCAGTAAGGCGTACATTGGGTAACGTGATGAATTATAAGAATCCCGCGAGAGTTCACTTAAGAAGGAAATATCTTAACAAATATCCAAAATTGATGATTTATATTCTTCGTAATTCAGAAGCTTTATTCGACGGTTCGGCTTTGATATTTATATATTATACTTAATGTTTATTAATGATTAATAACATTTATGATTTTTTATAAATGAGATGTAAAAATAATTTTATTGTACTGTTAATAACATGAGTAATGTCTACATATATGTATTTATAATGCGACATGGGATTGATAATTGTAATTTGTTATTCCTTCTATTGATAAAACTATTCTTATATTTATTAACTGATTACTTATTAGGTACCTATAAGAACATATTTTGGTTTAAAAATACAAGATACAAATAAGTATATGGTTATAAAGATTCTTGCACCAGAATTATTATATTTTTATCCCAGAATCGGATTATAGATCTTCTTCATCCACCCTTAATCTCGGTCGCATCTAAAAATTTCATCTCGGAGTCCGAGACCCACTTTTGCCAGTCTAATATCGGAATTTAGAATGGGATTATTGAAATTCTGAAATAAATATAAACTAATTCATATAAATATTCATGTATACGTTTACAACGTGTATTAAAATTAACAACTTTCATTTCATTATGAAGGGTATACAATTTTGAAGCATAACATTATTCCTTAGAGAATACCATGAAATTAGTCTTCTTGTTATCTGATTTATTATGTATATAAGAGTACTTTTTAAGTGGAACATTTATTTAACATACATAACATTTTAATATCCCTTCTCATATTTCTTTTTAAAAAAGTTTAGCTATTAGGCCGTCTTGTCGCGAGCAAGTACTGGATAATTACGTAATGATATAAACGCCTTGAAGAGGAGCTTAAGGACTGGGTGTCATATTCGAAAATTTAGTTAAACATTTTCTCTTCTTTATTGTATTAACTAAGTTTTTTATTTTTCAAATATATTTTTAAAGAACTTATGTTTTAAGAATTCGTTAAACATTTTAAGTATCTAGTAATTAGATTTTATAATCGTTTTATTGTTATTGAGCAAATTTACTTTAATATTGTATTCTTAAATATTATTAATAATTATATTAGGCCCAGGGTCCGCCACTTCATTCAATAGTTTGAATTCTTGTGACTTGCCGCCCCATACAGTAATACAATATACTACACAGTGCACAGTACTGCTGACTAGACCGTACGGTAGAAAGAACCCGTAAAACGAGTTATAAAAATCAGATGTTCCAAATTTAAACCAGAAATCTCGGTCATTTTCATACCCTCTTTTTATAAAATCATCCCTGTACCTTCAATAAACATTGAGTGACACCTAATGATTCGGCAACCTACTACGGACATTTCACTACTAATCTACCACTTACGCAACAAAGTATGCGGACATTCTTAACCACCCAATGCGGAATCCAACCACACAGTACTAAGGGACGGCGTCCCCGTATCTAGCACGATGCGGTACACACAATACTGCCTTCGTACGAATGTGGGCGCCTATAGGCTCCCAATTTGAGCAAGGCCAGCTATGAATAATTCGGTGTAACCATGTCGTCGGTGCCAGCCTGCGACGGCCGCAGTCCCCATGTAATAAATCTACGTTCGTACGAGATTGGCTACAGACATGCTAGGGTTAATCTTAGTAGTATGTCACATTCGTTAGGTTTTGTTATGTGAACGGAGGAGGATTTAGTAGTTAAACTATTTGTGCTTTATTTTGTTGAAAGTTTTTTATTTGCGGGTTGTAGTTTTAAATGTAAATCATCAAGAAGGCCACAATATATACATTCGAAACTAAGAGTTTGAGGCAAATACGAACGAGTGTCATAGCATGGTGGAGGTAGCATGAAGAAGGTTTAGGCTGAACGAAGTGTTGCCGCTTGTGTAGTTCTATCAAAATTTGTAACGGTTAGTGTAGGCAATACGTGATACCACAACATTCATTTTGAGGGTAACGGATGAGCCAAAATGTATGCTTTGGAGCCTGAGGTCTGCAGTGCCTTCCGTCTGACCTGTCAACACCCAGAGAAAGGCCTGCTCTAGATCCTTTGTCACTTTCATAAGGTGCGCCGACTAGAAGGAGAGGTGGATGATGAAGTTGTTGGATCATCAATCAAAACTAAACTGTGACATCACGTTTCATCCACTAATTTCATTGAATAAAACTGTGATCACGTGGCTTAGTTCCAAATCCTACCACCCCTTTACATCGACACACTAATGCGGCCATACCTTGAAGTAGGCTTAATTACTGCAACTGGGCAGCTGGCAACAACTATCCCCAGATCTCAAGGACTGAAGGGCTCCAGGACTCTCGCTCTCACTTCTGTGCCACCATCCTCTTCAATCGACAGATAAGCCAAATCCTTCAATTTCCATCCATTCCATCACTAATACAAGTATATAACATTAAAATCCTAAATTAAATTGAAAATCGTTTTATCCGCATCATTTACGTATTGTAAGGGTCTTCGGTCATTAAAACGGTTGGGTATGCATGTAAGGGTCGGCGCACACGATGCCGAATCATGAATACAATTACACGGCCCGACCGTTCGGTACGGATTAAATTCTCTCAACCGATGAATCTGAAATTCTCGCCCTTTAGACGTATGACTAGATAATTTAATGATAACAATGGTATACCTATTGTTGAAGTACCATTGTTAGGTTTCTATCCATTCAAGACTGCTATAATATTCTATAGAATATTCTAGAAGTTCAATCAGTGAGAATCTTGGAGACTTCCGAACTTTCATCCGCGCCGTCGGTAACAGGCTCTCTTGTGAGTACTGTGCATGTTTCGTTATAATTGGTTCCATTTGATTTAGCCAGTAGATATTTTCGTATGGCAAAATAGTATGCAAAATTCAAAAAGCTAGTGCCTAAATGGAATAAGATTGATACTTACTCACTACTTCCAAATTGCTCGATTATTTTTCTTCATGATTTGAATTAGTTCTTAGTCACCTTGCAAGACATCCATGGGAAGAAATGGGGTGTTGGGAGACTGTAGGGAGCCATGCGGTAACCAATACTTCCTGGTGTTGTTTCAATAGTGAGGTTGCGAAACTGCTTGATTTTTTGCTTGATTTGAAAACTAGTCATCGGTTATTTCTTCCCCAATATCCCCATGCATGCAAACTACGAATATGACATAAACATTACCTAATTTTTCAAGATATATAAAAATCGCTTTGTATTCATATTCACTCTAAATTTTTGGTTGAACTGAATTGATATTCAAACCACCCATTCTCTCTCTCCTGCACCAAACTATTTCTCAACACTCAGTGAATTGAAACCTTTCAGTATAGCTTGCAAAAGGCCGAAATTTAATATTTTTCATGAAGTGACTGCCACCTGACTTCCACAACCCACTGGCGATATCGAAGTTCTATAGATAGACCAGTCGCTGAACCTTTCATGGCTCCGTGATATCCAGAACCGCCCATAACTTATCGTGTTGTACGAATGACATTAACCACCCCTTATTATATACGGAAGCAAATATTTAACACTACTTGCTCTATTTTTCAAGTACTAAACCGTTTCTTTTATAACAATATCACATGTCCCACTATTCTCTCACGCCTTCAGGTATTATTGAAACGTCTATTCAGCATATAAACGTCAGCGTCTTACCAGCATATAAATTGGACACTATCATTTATTCATTAATTACATTACCGAACAATAGAATGACTATGATTATCGCATAGTCATTTTAGCAACCGCATTCAGTTCATAATAATCAGATAGTCCAATAAGGAAAGTGTGTAATCTATTGAGTCTTTTTCCTTGAAAATCAAACGTAACTGTCCCAAATCATCTAGCATTTTCCACCAACTGAAAGTCAAACTCTTTTTCCTAACAATAACTGCACAATCATCACAAAATGGTGCTCGCCTCACAATCATTACCTTGAAGGGCCTAAAGTCGCATGTGACTTGCTATTGTGCCTTTTGTTCTTCGCAAATCAAACATGGCGGCCATTGTTGCGGACCGCCTGCTAGGGCTGTCCTAAATAGTTTTAAAATTTTATGTTTTCAAATATTTGGAATTTTAATATTTACTTAACATGCAGTAATGAGACTTCACTTAGCGTGATTTTATTTAATTTGTATTTTTAGGGTAAGTATCGTGTATGTACAAAAAGTAAATTAATCTAAGTATGTTTCATTCGCTTTCTAAAACAAGCTAAACTTATTTGTAGGTGATACTGATGATGTCACGTTTGTATTACTTCAGCCGTGGTCATGGTTAGCCTGACGTATCGTAGGTAGTAGTCATGCGTGACGTAAATCATAATTATTATACTGAAACGACCCCTTCTGAGCGTTCACCATGACCTATCGACACACATGCCTGTACTACCCCTTTGAAAACAGTACCAGGGAAAGTTATAGCAGTGGTCAAACAATAGAAATTTTCTTTCAAACTACAAAATTCACGGTGATTTTGTATTTCAAGTAAGGAACGGTAGAAAGTAACCTAGGGTTGACGTCATAAATATTTATCGGCTTCCCAGGAAATTGTTCACGACAACTGTTTAACTTTATACACAAATATATTTCTGATAGCATTTATCTATGTAAAATAATTCTGGTTGTGAGAATATTTAATTGACCATAATGAAATAGATTTATTCAAGAAAAATCTTCTGGTATCATCTCATGAATTAAAAACTCGTTGTAGCTTATGACTTTAGACAGGGATGTCCTATCCATTGTTCTGGGTAAATCAAATATATTCGCTATTGTTGCCAACCCTCGTCTAGGGTCGGAAAGTCACAATGAAGGGGTTTTATTCTTCATTTTTGTAACAAATCATAATACTGCTTCATGGCGGATTTTCCTTTAGAATAATGAAGTTTAAATTTTACAATAACTTCATCTTTTTCTGTATCCGACTTTGACCCCAGTGGCATTTTGAATGAGTTTGAATTGAAGAGTGGTCTTCTGCTCCTTCTTTTACTAGTTTCTTCTAACTAGTTTTCCGTGAAGCGACTATCACCTGACCTCCACCTGATTGCAGCTAGACCAGTTGTTTTTTTAGTTTAAAGGGTTCCAACTACCCATCACGACTAGTACCATAGATGTTGGCAACAAAATTACTGTTCATCCAGATACTTAGCAAAAAGTTTTGAATTCTAGAAATCGTCAAGTTAGATCTTTAATTTAAAAAAGAACCACTGAGGTAGCAGATAAGCACATGGTCCATCTGATGGAAAGTGGTTACCCACAGGGCGTGTGTAATTCCAGGGGGGTAACACTCGTTCTGCCGACACTGAAAACACAGAGAGTTTCACAGTCAGTGTAGAAGACAAAGCAGGAATAGCCTTTGGTCTTCCCACTGACAGCACAAAAACTCTCCAGTGAGTTCTGGCTACCCTACTCACCACCACGAACACAACACGAGGTTATTATGGCCGCGCTTTGTTCTAGGGCGGAGGTACTTCCCCAATACTCTAGTACCCTAAATTCCTTATAGGTCAAGGGCTACGACACTGAAAATATATTACAGTTTACTTATAAACCTTTCGCAAAACTTCTTTATGCCAAAAGCGACCGTAAAAAGTACATGTTTTATTCAAAATATATGTGATATTCTTGGCAACCCTAGAAGAGGTTCTTAAAGCGAAACTTTAGCATTTGGGCTATGCCTCTTTGTGTTTTTCGTACACGGTAGAATAACTGAGTAATTAAAGGGAAGCGTGCATTCCATGACAAACCGCCTTATAAAGTAAGGGTACATTTTTGCTTACACATCTACAAAGTAACTTTTGAACGGTATTTTTTGTTTTTCCGTGTTTTTGAATACATCTGAAAGTTAAATATTATATAAATATAATATCACATTATATATTTTTTTAAATCGGTATTTAATTATGTTTTTTTTTAAAGAATATACGCGACCGAAATTATCGAAATTACTAATATTCCCTCTAACCCCTCCAACTAAGCTAAATTGCTTGTGCTAGGAGTGGGTTCACGTCGGTAGTGTAATGGCCAGGATTCGAACCCGGGACCTCTCGATCGTAAGGCCGACTCCTTAACCACTAAGCTACCGATGCTTCCAAATGTGAACATTGTTGCTTAACCCATTCAAAATATACTGGTATGGCTAAAAATTCTACACGATCGAATCAAGGTTAAATATCTCTAGCATATAAAAAGCTAAAGGATTTTTTCTGATTATTGGTTCAGGTAGAAATACGAGCAGAGGGTAGTTGTTTATATTACTCGCCACTAATTCTATTACCTTAGTTTTACCAAAAGCTCGCTTCTTCAAACGTCAAATTAAAACAATTACCGCGAGGCCTAACCTCAGGTTTTCCGTTCACTCACGTCAACACGTCCATCTCACTTACAATTCGCACTAATTCAGCGTTTTCGTTGATTTAATTACATCAAAACAATTCTTAGCAGCATCTCAATCCAATTAGCGACGTTACCGCAACGTACTATTATAGTATTATCTCGAGAAATTCGCTAGAATGGTGCAATCTCAGTCGAGGTCTCGAGATCGCAAACTGGGCGTCTTGAACTCATTTACACCGCTGCACTAATTCAGTAAGGAGTAGGTAGGTACGCAATTTTTCGCCCGTTAGATAGACCCCTCTTGGTCTTGCTCCCCCTGTTTACCGCCCAAGGCGCCCCGTCGGACGTGATTTGAAAACAAATAGGTACATTCGTAGAATACAGTATTTGTTGGCGCTAACTCGTCGTTGTTCCGACTAGAATACGATGGACAATGTTATTTCCAATGAAATCCTTTTACATTATAATAAATGTGCTGGTTATCCCCGTTTGATATTAGTGACATATTTTATTTAGTTGATGTTTTGTTATTATTTGTAGCAAATAAGCATGACCTACTTGTTTGTAAGTGGTAATACTCGTAGTAGCCTGTGTATGAATTATGATAGACTCATAACTGTGGCGTTCGATTTTTTTTTTTTAATAAATAGGACACGTCAATTTGACTTTACCTCGCCTGATGGTAAGCTGAAGCTAAAGTCTCAAGAAAGTGGGCCACCATTATATACACGTGCCATGTTAACAATGGTGGCACTCAGCTTGACGGCCTCATCAGATGCTTTTTCACGCCCCGCTTAAAGGACCCAAGACTGTAGGAAGAGGGAAACACGTGAGCTGGCAAGGAATTCCAGGTCTTAATGGTGCGACAAAGGAAAAAGTCACCGAACCGCTTGGTTCTTGAAGGAATGTTCTGTTTACCGTTAGGTTTTATGACTAGAGTGATAAATTAATGATATGTAGTGAAAAAATTGAAAGCTACTCGAAAATATTAATAATTCTTCAAGAAGAAAAAAGAAAGAATTTTCTAAGAAGATTGTCTTATCTAAATTGGTTCCTTTCTTTTTTTATACCACTTAGGTGGCAGACAAGCACACGGTCCACCTGATGGAAAGTGGTTACCGTGGCCTATGGACGTGTGCAACACCAGGAGCGTTACACTCGCACTGCTGACCCTGTTAGAACAGAGAGTTTCTGTGCCGTCAGTGTAGAAGATAAAGCAGGACAAGCCTTAGGTCTTCCCACTGACAGCACAAAACCTCTCCAGTGAGCCCCACTCACCGCCGGGAACACAACACGAGGTTGTTATGACCGCGGTATTCTTTAGGGCGGAGGTACTACCCCAGTGGGACTGCTCAATTGGACGGTAATACCGTCGTGTTCTACCTCCTAAATTTTCATCATTCTCATCATCTCTCATCCTTCATCTCTGAGCCTTTTCTCAACTCAGTTCCGGTCGGCTTCCCAGTCTAACTGTGATGCGGGTGAACTTCATTATTTCTGTGAAGCAACTACCATCTGATCTCCACAACCAATTGGCGATATTGAAGTTCTGCAGTTAGATTAGTCAGACGTTTATAAAATAATATCTTATTTAATCACTACATGGTATAAAACAAAGTCCCTTTCTCTGTCCCTATATCCCTTTGTATGCTTAAATCTTTAAAACTACGCCACAGATTTTGATGCGGTATTTTTAATAGATAGAGTGATTCAAGAGGAAGATTTATATGTATAATACATGTTTAATATAGTAGAAGGTGCAGCGGGAACGGGATCTGACGCCATGCGGGCGGAAAACTATTAGCGGTACGAAGTTCGCCGGGTCAGCTAATATTGATATAACTTAAATTTTATTGCAATACAATGATTACTAAAAGATTTGATAGGCATCAAGCTGGCCTATCCCGTAGCAGACATGACACTGTGAATGTAACTAAAATAAACCAATTTTGCAGTTACTACATCAGTCGCTGTCTTACTTTATAGGTTGCAATAACCACAGTACTGAATTTTTCTGCAAAACACGATATTTGCACCTCCAACTGTAATTTGCGTCAAGAAATATAATTAATTCAACTACTGCTATTTTCTTTCTCGTTTTGTGTAATCTGGCGTGCTAGTCTTATTTTTTTCTTATGCAGTACATTGTAATTATTTATCCACATTATACGTATTATCTATCTATTATGGTCAGTGGTCACTCTTATAACTACAGTACGTATATTATGAATACAAATTCAATATAGAATGAGTTCAAGAATAGCTCCATGAGGCATGCCCATTGCCCATGGTAGAAATGTATCGTATGCTTCTATCAAACTGATTCTAATATCATATACTATGTATATGTCGCCGCCAACTAGCTTAATCAGCCGTTTAATTAACTGCCTAGGCAGTTAACTGAACGGCGCCATTCAGTTAAAGGCCTGCATGGTTCTCAGCCATTTCTTAAAACGGCTAGGCAAATAGCTTGGACCGATGACATTTAACTACTTGCCTAGCCATTTAATCAAATAGTTAAACAAATGAACTATTTCTGCATGGTTATAAATAAAAAATAACCATACTTCTAACTTGAACTAACCAAGTCGGATGGCGCAGCTATCACAATATACCTATCACAAATTTTCTGTGAATACACCTCTATCTACCCTCTCGGGGATTTGTAAGGGGAGGTGTAAGTATGTATATGTATGTGTGTAATTTTCTATCTTATTTCAAGGTAGTACCCCATCTAACGATTGGCCTAAGCATTAATCAGCCAGGTTATTAAACGATGCAATAAACGAGACGGCTGAATATCATTATGGCCGTTAATTGAATGGCTGCTAGTTAGCGACGATAAACATTTTAAGTAAGCACATTTTTCACTTCTAGAAAACCTTTTATTTTTACTTATAAGAGTTCCACAATTAGTATTGTGAGTAAGCAGTTTTATTTTACTTTAGGAGCAGTAGTCAGCAGCTAAAGTTACTTTTTAATTAAATTTTTAATGGCACGATACTGTCGAAATCCGTTCCGATAGAAAAAGTCACAACTCAGCCGCGGCGAGGCAAGGTCTCCGAAGTCGTCGTCGCGCGGCCCTGTGCCACTGAAGATGTCGACCGCAGTGATCGACGAAACGTCTGGAACGCAAGTTTCACATGGACCACGGCCAAACAGCCCGGAAGCAGTATATTCTACATGCAACGCCGGCCGTGAAAGCCTGAAGACTTATATAGAATACCCTTCATCACATACTAGATTATGACACTAACAAATTGTAAAAATGAAGTCAAGCATAAGCTTTTCTCAGTATATACTTTTGTGCCCAATGACCAGAGAAGTGTCACCCTTTCTTTCTTTATTCGTCGTGCAGAAATTCCCTTGAAGAACACACAGAGTAAAACACACACCGTCTTGGTGTGATGTCAATGATGGCACTTAGACGTTGGTTCCTTCCTGATCCGACACTAGTGGTATGGGAAGAACTCTTTCCAGAAATCTCCCATGTCAACCGGTACGAAAGGCTACCATGTCGCCTCTCTATTCAGTCCTATATGTGGAGAAGTACCGCCCTCACATTAGGTATCGACTCAAAGCTTAAGAATACTTGTCAGAGTATTAGAGCTTTGACTGTGCTTCTTTTCGTTTTTTCCTGTCCCTTTATCAACTGCCATCGCAAGTGCTGAGACATCAATCATACCTATATTATCGCAAGCCTAAATGAAGAAGGGTAATAGCTAACACTAAGAAAGAAATTAATAATAGTACTCACATAGATTTATTTAGTACTTTGAGAAATTCATATAAATTAATTATGTGATTATTCATAAATATATTCATGTGATGCGGATTTTATTTTATTTATTTTAGTAATAATAGTTTCTAACTTTCAAATTATTGTAGCAATATTTATATTTCATTGTTGGTATATAAAACAGCAGTAGTTATTTATAAGATTTTTTATTCATACGAGGAACTTGAACGTGGTTACCAACCATCTTTGCCGACTGTACGATGAGTTGTTAGCTTCATCATTTTAACTTGTACCGAGACATCTTGAATACTAATGACTGATCCTATTCTATAGATTTAAGTCTACCACTGATGTTTACGGAATACGTAATGACGAGGTTTCGAAGAGCAGCATCTAAATTGGTATAAATTACTTAAGATACTAGTTGATAAAGAAATGTTACCCCTGCTAATATCAATTCGGCATTTCGGGGCTATAGCGGCGCGCCTTCAGTAATGGTATTTTGCGCCTGTAATTCATATTCGATCCCTGTTCGCTCATCTCTTACCTTTACGTTATATTTGTTTTCGGTCCGAAATCCACACGGAAACCGCACGCCGTATGGGTCGTTGTGCTAGGCATACATATCCCTCGCACCTCGGCTGACCCAGGGCCATCCCTATCGGTCTGACCCTCCTCGGTTATTGGCAACCCCAAAATCTTTTGGACCAATTCAACCGGTGTACTCGCTGACTAAGGCTAGGCTGTCAATTTCTGTCAGGTTTTAAAGGTTAAATGGCAGCAACTCCCATAAAAGCAGTAGGCATAAGCCTGATCAAGAGGACAAGAAGGTAAAATTGGGCTCCGGGCTCCAAAGTGAAAGCCTCGGATACCTCCGGGCTCCAACACTTATATGATGATAGTGGAACTACGTATTCTAAAGATCTTCATATTGTTCTCAGAGGTTTAAAAAGTCAGCGGAAACGTCTTGCATTAGATGAGAAAAAAACCTATTTCACACAGTGTATAACTACTAGTTGATAGATAATTTTTACTCCTGGCCGTTTTGCTAAAAATAAAATTCCTGATGAAGAGGTTCCCCGGAGTATCTAAAAAAGTGTTAGTATAATATATAAGAATAAATATTACTATAATTTGTTAAGATAAAAGTTGCCAACATGTGAATAAACCATTAAATATAGGTACAAAGTATCAAGAGCTATCGCAGCTCCGTGCTAACATATTTATCCAAAGTATCAAATAACCCTACCTGTAACACAAAGTGCCGACACATAACGCTCATACAACGCCTTGCATGTCACATCCCAAACCTTAACACAAAATCAAGAACACCCTATAATCCAATTACGTAGCTAGTTACTACGTTTTCGCCATTTTCCTACAAGACCCCATTTCATATCTGTATGGAGTAATTATTATTACGGTGGCCATTGTTTTGGTAGTAACAGTATACAAGGGACCGAGTGAAATATGCGTTTACTGTCCACTTCAGCAGATAATGTCTAATTACAATGCAATAACAACTATATCGCCCACGACTTAAGGTCCTTCATTGCGTGTAATATACGATAGGATATCCAGAAACGTGTTATGCTATTTTGAACTCTATTTCTTATAACACAAGGTCACTTGGAGATATGCGTATAACTCATTTCCAGAAGGGTCTCCTACTAAGATTTCGTGTCAAATCTTCATCTCGATACTGTCTAGCAGTAGAAGACATCCTGAATTTGGTTACGTGACACTTGGCTAAATTGGCTCTGATTATAAATTTATTAAGAGTCATAGCAGAATTGTACTGTATTTTAACAAAACAGGGATGTTTAATCCTCGGTAGTTAATTGATGACGTACATCTATTTTGAAAATTGATAAAACGAGATAATAATACAATTTCTTTACAGACTTAACTAACACAAGACAAAATCTGCTTGTTTGTATTTTAAAGCTTATACAAAAATGTTAAATTTTATCACCACTTTCATATTAAAAATAAAAATATTTTCTATCAAGATGAGAGATGAAAGTGTGCAAAAGGAGCATAAAATACCATGGAAAATGCTATTCGAAAAGTTATTTTATAAACATTCTACAAATATCTAAGCATAAATATAAATCTATTTTCTTCAGTCAATTTTCTCGGGTACTCCTTCTTTATTATTCACCAGTATTCTTGAAAATATAAAAGAAAGAAGCTATTATTCTTATACACAATACATACAAATTCTACTAGATATTCTGTCACCGTTTTTTAGATCATGATGTGCTCCTTGGGATGCCATGTCCCACAATTTACATAGCATACTTACGCCATAAACTCTTTGTAACCCCCGTGTGATCCAATAACGTCTCACATAACTCACGCACCTAATTTCACTCCCGAAATTTTACTGACAAAGAAACTAATAAAACACCGGAGTCCCTGAGCGCCATCAAAAATTTATACTCACCGAAGCAAATAGTAAGGGTTCCTCAGTTCTCGAAACGTCTCCCAACTATTGCGAGGGGTCAGTGAAATAACGAAGTACGGAACCCAATACCTTACTGACGAT
Source organism: Eilema caniola (assembly GCA_949126895.1). Lineage (NCBI taxonomy): Eukaryota > Metazoa > Arthropoda > Insecta > Lepidoptera > Erebidae > Eilema > Eilema caniola. The sequence goes on from OX421478.1 coordinate 9,228,323, forward strand.
TTATTGGTTCTAATTCGAAGTGCAAAGACCATTTGTCAGAAGCACTATTTATACGCTCCCGTAATTGTATAGTAAAGTGAAATAGGTAATATTTTGCTCGTTACGAAATATAGCATTATTTTAATGAATTATTGTTAAGTGAGATTAATTTTGAAATAATAAAAGTCCGTAGTATAGGATTTAAAAACATTTTACTAACCTTAGTTGATATTTCGACGATGCAGCTAAATTAATTGGACAAAAGTGGAAATAAATTTATATTTTGGTAATTTTATACTCTACTATATTGTATATAATATGTAAAGAATATCTAATAGGTAAAAGCCTAGTTAAAGTCTCATGTTTAGTTCTTCCAAATATCTGCATGAATGAGTGAATGACAGATATCGATATGTTGTTCAATTTCTTACTGGGTAGAGCAAATTGATTTTGTAATATTTAGATCACCAAATCGACTGCCCTCCGCCATCAGCGGGGATGCAGTCCAAAGAATTGTGACCGCCGTTACGTATGAATTTTTCATTTTAAAATTGCAGTAGCTGTACAGAGTCTAGAAATATCTTTTATTTAATATGTTAGCAAAATCTGTACATCATCATCGACTCCGCGTTAAGTCCTAGTCATAACTGAGATTTTACCTCTGAACCCGGTCCGCGATGTAATTATTTCTTGTCTAATTAAACAGATTTAATGATGCCTTTATTATTATATTGTTTAAATAACATTAAAACCGTAGCCGTAATAACCGTTAAAGTAAATTGTTTTAATATTACTTCTATATATTACACCAAAATAACTTTAATGAGAGTTATAAATGTGTTAGTAAACACTTCACACTCCCAAACTAAACTAAACCTTTCACAGAGATTTAGCCGAGTTTGACCAACATCAGTTCCAACTGAAACATACACTTAAACCTGACAAAGGCATACAAGAAGCACCTGTTTCACAGGCAGCATAACATCAATTAGGTACAGTCAGCTTCTGAACGATCTCAACTAAAAAGGTACTCAAAATGATCTTAATTCCTCCTAAGAGTGTTTTCACGTTTCATTTTCGATAGCCGATATCCGATAGCTGACACCTTGTACTGGTTTCACAATTATCCGATAAAATCGGCCTGATACAGCCATTCACTGGAAAGAACAGAACAGTTTGGGATGCTAGGATAAGAAAAAAAAAAGGTGCAAGCTATTTTCGACCTTATTGACATGACATGTCAATAAGGTTATTAAGGTCGAAAATTACTTGCAGTGGCTGTTTTAGTCTCTTTGTGATCCGATATCGGGCCAAAACAGTGGTGTTGGCTTCGATAACCGCTATCGAGCCGGACAATGTGAAAGAGAGATACATTTGTCATACATTTATTTTCCTCTGATATCGGATGTCGTATATCAGATATCGGACAATATGAAAACGCTCTAATTATGTTAATACCAAACGTCGCACGAACTAATTGTCCGAATTAAAGGCCTGTACCAAATATCAGAGCAATCAGTCAACAGGAAGAGGAGATCATTTTGAGTACTTTGCTAGTCAAGCTCGATCTGATGCTGACTGTACATACCTACACTTCGTAACAAATTTCGGTGAATGCTTAACGCGTGATAAACCTGCAAATTAAAGTTGTTGCAAGTTCTCTCACTATAAACTGTCTGCTAAGTTTCTCTGCTGACAGCCAGGTAGACCGGCATTAAGATTATATCAAAGGAGTATTTGTGGACACAAACATGTTTACCCACGAACAAATAAGTTGGAGATTCCGCTTGATGAGGATGCGTGAGTGTACTTTGCACTGTGTGTATAATTATTGAGATGTTGACAAGACTAAAATGTGGGCCCAAGTTTAAATGTAAGCTATGAAGAGAAAAGAATATCTAGTTTACTTTGAGATACATGAAAAAAATACGAGAAATTTCTAAACATACCCGCGGTCCTAGCAATAGGCTTATATTGTGGAACATCACATGGTTCCAGTTTAACTATGGTATAGACGAAATTAACAAAACCGGCTTGTACCGAATGTGGCCAATTGGCCATAACAATTATTGCGGGTAGCTGAACATTTCAAACTACCCACGATTCATTATTTATTAGTTCTGCGCCATCGAAGTCTACTATGAGTATTTTTTTACCGTATTTCTTTTTTGTTACAGGTAATTGCACACTGAATGCTCTTCACAACTCTTGGACTACTTAACTCGAGGCAGTAGACGAGTGATTAAGGAGCCAACGTCATTGTCAAGAAGTTGGGAGTTCGATTACCAATCAATACAAATCGTAGAACTTAATTAGTTGTAAACTTATTTGTAGAGAATAATGCTATGTGCTCGTCCTACGAATAATATAATAATAAACGAATGATGTAATAATAGTGGATACATTATTCGTAGTGCTCGTCGGATATACCGCAGTAACTTATTTCCAAATTCTTTAAGAAAGGGCGAAATCTCAATTCTTCGGATAATTTTATGTATCAATTTGAAAATTAAAGATCAAAATTTACAAGATATCAACACAAGGATAAAATACTGAATAATTTGTTCTCATATCTCGTAATAACTCCACGATACTTCGATTCAATTATTTAGGTCTTCTTCATCGTAGTGTTAATCCCAGTCGCATCTCAAACTATTAACTTGGAGTCTGGGGTCCGTAACCCAAAGGCAGAGGTATCCACATTTCCGTGGCTATATTTTTTAGTCCCACTTAATAGGGACTGACTTTATTGCCGCTAACGGGACACTTTTAAATTAACAAATGGGAATATTTGGGAGAGTATTGAATGGGAGGGTACCTTTTCCTTACGATGTCGATGGCTTTGGAGGTCTATAAGCAAGAGCTCCGGAAGTCAGGGTTAGGTACGTATAACTTATGCTGGCTATTCCCGGGAAGATGTATTCTTTTAGCTTTAACTGATGAAATAAAGTATGTAATGACATTTTTATAACGTGTGTTATCGATTGTGAACTGATTTGGTTTTGTATTTTTAGAGTCAGGTAATATGAACATTCTTATGCCTTTTGACGTGAGTTATAAAATTTGCTATTAAAAAAAGGGTTTATAATACATTTTCAGATTCTATTCTCACTAACTTACCTTGTGAATTTAGCTGAAAACTGTTTATCTAAAATATATGTAATCATAAATGATTTGTGAATTAAGTGATTTCATTATACAATTTGCTACGACAAATGCTACGCACCGTAGCACTGTAGTGCTGAAAGTATTAATAGTATACGAGCAAAATATTACGTTTGCATTTTCATGCATCGTATATTATTGTGTATCAGTCGAAGTATACAAGAGGCATTCTCTTTCGTGGATGATGTACATGCTAACTATAGGATGGCGATATTATTATAAATGTCATAGTTTGTGAAAATGACTGATGTATGATGTATGGTTATTTTTCTCCAGTCAACTGCTAAATAAATTTGTAACAAAACTTACACAGACACACAAATACACACACAGACAGATTATCACGTGGATTAACACATAGGCTACAGCCCGAGAACCAGTCCCATCAGGGAACGGGAAAACTACATCACGAAGACGGAGCCACGGGCTATAGTTAGTACATTATAAGAACTGTGGAATCAATGAAAAGCATTTTGATTACACATGAAAATATAATTAAAGATACGTGCCTTACTACAAGTTAGGGGTGAGAACAACAATACTAAATCTCATTAAAAACGCCCTTCAATATTAAAGCTCAAGCCATTGTCGAGTGGTGTCTCTAATTGCAGACATTCGTTAATTAGTGTCTGAGACAAAATGGGACGAAAGTGTGAGTGATTACAGAGTGTCGACACTTCAGGGAGACCGGTGAGACTGTCTGTTTGTCGAGCGAAAATAACGGACACCGCACTTTGTTGAGTATTTAACTTGATTCAATTCTGAATTACAAGTTGAAACATGTAACCTACTGCTTATATATTCATCGGTCGTATTCATCATTTTAAATCAAAAAGGCCACGTCAAAATAATTTCACTGCACTGCACACAAACTCCCACACCGGGGTTGAGTCGGGGACCGCGTGGTCCCCCCCCTTCCCGAGGAGGGCCAGACCGAGAGGGATGGCCCTGGGTCAGCCGGGGTGCGAGGGATATGTCGCATGACAACCCCACCTTCGGCCTAGCACTACGACCCAGAGACGGCGTGCGGTTTAGTCGGTTCGAGTCCGACATAACCTCCCCCTCCGGCTCCGGAGGGGTGGGTATCCGTGGGGATTTCCCACACGTAAAAAAAAGCACTGCACACAAACTGGAAACTCCGTATGAGTATGTGTAGTGTTAATCCTGCATTCCTTTTACCTTACCATTAGACGAGGTGAAGTCAAAGTGATGTGACCATTATAAGGAAAAGTATAAAAATGACACTCATTAAAATGAATGGTGAACACCTTAAATATCTTCGGGACTGAATAGGCCTCACCTGAGTCATACAAGTGCTTAACAGCGACTCTTTACTCTCGAGTTTATAGGACAAAATTGACTTCTATAAAAGCTAAATCATAACAATGAGTAGAAGAGGTGACCCCATGACTCGAGTACGAGCTTTGAAATGATGTTACAAATTCCTTTGCAATTATTTTAATTTCAATGCCAGTCTGCCAATATTGGTCGTCAACACTTTCAAATACCTACAACAGATTTTGCTATTAACGCAAGCTTTATTAAAAGCAAAAGTTTCAAATATCAACGTCTGCCTTTTATTTTCAACAACAATACGTACCCGAGAATAACAGCCTACAGATATTACTGTTTAAACTTCCACTAACAACTTGTATACAAACGATATTAAATTGAGTCAAAGTACAGTCTTCATCAAAAAATATAACACCCCAACAGATACAAATACACAACTTTATTTTACACCAGATAGACGAGTTCTTGCAAATGCCTTTACTTTTTTTTCTTTTCTTTCCTCCGGCCGCAAGGAAATCGTTTAAGTTAACTCGTTTACTTGTGAAACTTGCCTTGTGGTGGGGATTACAGAGATAAAACTTCGAGTGCTTTTATAAAAATGGTTTCAAAAAGTATTTTAATAATTCATTGACTGTACTCTGTTTGATTGTTTGTACTTTAATTTGTTTAGATTTCAGCAGACTAATTAGGCTTTGTTACGAGAATAATTGAGTTCGTTAATTATTTGTTGAAGTTTAAACGCTTGCTAGGCAAAGTTGGAACATTACCCGTGGAACAGCTAGACGATCACCTAGGTTCTTTTCTACAATATTCTGGTACAAAAGCATGACCCCTGATAATTAAAAAAGAAAAACAATTTTATGCAATTATTTTAAGGATACCTAGTACTAGTACGTAGTGTGTACAGATGTATTTTTCATTTACCAAACTATAGAAGTCGAAGTGAGATCTTATATTTTATTTCGCTTTAAGGTCTACTCAATGGAAGTGTTTACTGCCCACACCCAATGGCAAAAATATAATAAAAGCACAACTCAATTCATAAATATCTGTGCTCAGATAAATCGGGATACGGGAACCAGTGATTTATATGCAGAGCCGATTGGAGGCTGTTTTTATGGCGTATTCGATATCATAGAGCTGTATCGAATACAGAGATAAAATTTTATAGTACAGATATGGACTAATAACCCCTGCGGGTGCAGGATAACGTGATTTAGCTTGTTGTGCTCTTAAGGTTTCAAACAAGTATCAAATTGCGATGATGCCTTGTGATGACTAATGAGGTTTCACATAATGTAGTATGAAAAATATCTGATGTATGTATATGTGTATGTACACACATCCACAAACCGCGGACATTTGTCGATGTATGTATGTCTGATTTTCTTTTTCAAACAAAGGTCTTCACCCTATTATGAAAAAAAAATGAATAAAGAAACTTATCCTAAGAAAATTATATGAGATCTGCTCCACTACTGGTTAAAGGAGCAATAATCTGATAGTACTCCCAATAATGACAGTAAAAGGTATATTGTGTATGTTGAGGCAAAAACAAGGAACACAGTTACAGAAGTAGAGACTCGCAGTTTGCAGTGTTTTACTTAAAAAATAAACAATTGCTGTTATGAAATTAATGTAAGCAAGTATTTGCATCTAACAGCGCGAGTGTACCAAAACTGATCTATATATTAACACCATGAAAATTTTACTAGAAAACTTCTCATAGGAAGTGATTTAGGATCAACAGGCAACCCAAGAAACATTAAGTTACACTCATCACTAGCCCTTCCTTATTTACATTGATGTACACTTTGACTATTATATTTGAAACCACATATATATAGTCGGCTTATAAAATAAATAATCACTTAGGTAGGTTACCATATCATCTATAAATTAAATTCTTTAAAATAACCTTCGACACACAATCCTCGAAGCTCACGCGGAAATCGTTCGATATGCGAAACGAAGGGCTTCGCTTTTCGCGCAATTAACCGCCGAGTTTAGTCCCTTCGCTTCCGGTCGGGTACTTCCGGGACACCCCCCACGCTGATGACTCGCAATATATTGATTAATGAAAAAAAGTATGTTGGAATAATAATTCTTGGCATAAAAAGTGGGGCCGATTCATTATGTCACTTAACAGACACGTTCTCGGTTCAGATGGAGAGGGGAGCGAGAATTTGTATTGGTCACTGTTTCTTGGGGATACGATTTACCATCATTAAGTTCTTTAGCTTCATTAGGAGCAGACAGTGATCGTTATTCACAACACGTAGATTGCGCTCAGGATTCAATAAGAGAAGACATTAGAAGTTCTTTACGACTATTTCAGAATCTGGTTTTGGGTAAATCTTTCTTTAACTTCTTCTTGAACAATAAGGAAGTAAGTTATTTAGAGGAGATGAAATCTTGTTACCTATTCTTTAAAAAAATACTGCTCCTGTCAGCGAATCTAGAACTCTGAAGGCCTCAGATGCAACCTGGACAACCGCAATGATGACGAGAAAAATCTTGAAGGGAGTGAACAGTGAGAATAAGAATTACAAAATGTATATTTAGTTTATATCAGTTAGTGTGTATGCGCTGGATGCGGGCTGCTTGAGATCATTCCTTCTGGAAGTCTCTAGGAGAGGCCTATGTTCTACAGTGGACTATGTGCGGTGATTTGATGACAATGATGCTGAGTGTGTATCATAACATAACAATACAATATTATATAAGACTGCTTAGAAATAATAATTTATTTACTAAGTAAACTTTCGCAATCAACCGTCCTTTCTTTCCAACCCTCACATCCTAGTGTGCAAAAAACTTTGAAATTTCTTGAAAAAAAAAAAACTCCAAGCGGAATTGTATTGTTTTCAAACACTTGAGATACCGACTCGAATACGGAAAACGATAATGAGGGAGCACTTTTTCCTTCTACCTACCCTCTCAGAATGAGGTCGAATTACGAATTGTATTGTGTGCTCACTCATAAAAAAATAAAACCTACCGCGATTGCGCCTCACTTACGGATGTAAATTAGGGGCACAGGTATTTTTATAATGTTACTCAAATGAGTATTGCTGTTTTTTTTTGGTCGCTTTAGAATTTGAAAAGATATTCTAATGGCATTTTGGCGAAATGTAAATTATGTGAACAGTGAAGATTGTTGTAATTTTACGAGTAAAACTTGTTGGATGAGCATTAAAACCTTTGTTCCAGTAAAAATTAAAGTTCTTTAGCACAAATATAATAATACTAATATTTTAAGATCTGCTCATCGAATATGTGTTAAATTCAGAGATTGAATAGCATGGAACTAAAACTATTTTTCGATTGTTTGAAATTGAATTTTTTTGCAGATTCTGGACATGTTTCCGTCAAATGATAATAGGCTCGCCCTTTACACCATAGCATTATACACACAGTTGGCAAAACACAGCTGCATTTTCTACTTTCAGGATTCATCGGTGTGATTATTTAGAAAAACAAAATAATAAATTTGCGAGTTTAGACCATAATAATCACACGGCAGACAGAGGGTTGCAGTTCTCTAGCTTTATGTGCCTCCTCAATAGAAAAAAGAGTCATCGGCATACGCTTTATGAGCACATAAAAAATTTATAGCAGTTCCTGCAAACGCCAAATTGAATATCAAATCAGCGCGATGAACTTTTAGCCCGAATTTAATGAAGTACCAACGTGTTCCGGTTTGGCATTCATTTTTAGGGACCTTTTGAAATTGCTCAGAACATAATCCACAATTGTTTCATAGCACACAATGTTTTGTTGGATTTACGTCTCCCATATTTCATCGTCACTAACATTATAAAATACGCGAGTGAATGTGATTTATTTTCTTTTTTTTGTTAGATACTCTATAACATAACTGATTGAGTTTTTACATACATACTTATACTCACGCGTTTAAATCTTCGAAGAGGTAGGCAGAGGTGTATTAACACCGGCATTTCGCCAACTATGATTTTAGGTCCCACATGGCGAGCTTATTGCCGTCAAACGGACACTTAGTCCTCGGCTGTATGTTTACTGTCGGATGGAGCTCAGCCCTATCCCTTAGTCCCTTTCTACGACACCCACAGGAAGAGCTGGGGTGGCCCTATTTTACTCCACCGGGAGTCCATACGGACAAATTATTATTTTCCTAATTTTTTTTACAGAATATAAGTAAGAAAAGAAACTGAAAACGCAAATTTCGGCGAGGTGTAATTCGGATGGCTTGTATTTGATTCTACGTTAATGACCAGAGCTCACTACTAATATTTCTGCTTTGTCTTCTACATTGACAGCACAGAAAATAATTGTGTTTACAGGGTCGGTAGCACGTGTGACTCCCCTGGTGTTTCAATCGTCCATAGGCCACGGTAACCACTTTCCAACAGGTGCACAGTGTGCACCTCAGTGGTATAAAAAAAGCACCGGAAGAATATTGCATACCATGCCATGCAATATTCATCCAAATGGAGAGGTGTAATTCTATTATAAGTATTTGTAGTGTCATGTGGTCTCTGCTTACCCCACTGGGAAAGAGGCGTGACTGTTACTCTCTCACAATAGAATTTAAACGAGAAGTATCAAAAATTTTAGAAATAGATCTGAATAATTTCAAGGTCAATAGGTCCGCTGACAAAACAGCCATCCTGCATGCTTATTTTTAAATTCACTAGCGTAAAAGAGCAGTCAAAAAATGCCTCTTAGTTGTTGAGTACACAAGTTTAAAAGAAAACTTAAGTAAGATTAGGTCATAAATAATAAACTTTGCTAGAATTTTCTAGTAGCCGGAAGACTTAATAGGAATTATTACATTAAACGGACGGACAGCAACATTATCCTCTGCAGCAGCTGTGGACTGAGATTACTAATTTGTTCGTAAACTCGTCTTTTGGCCCTGCTAAAGGGTTGTACAGAACTCTCAAAAGACTTTTTATCTGTGATGTGTTGCCATCAGCCTTAAATGTGTTCTTTTTATTACAAAATATTTTATGTGTGGGCACATAAGTGTAGTAGTGAGATGAAGTGTCGTGCGGTCTCGAGTTCGATTATCAGGTCGGGATATGTATAATGTAACTCGGTTATGTAATTCTCTCTTTCAGCATAGACAAAGTAAACTTGCAGGTTCAGTGGTAACAATCGCAGTTTCTATTTAATCAGTCAGAGATTTTGAATCTCTTTTCTACATAATGTTAAAATTATAAATTTTAATAAAATTAAATTAAAATCTTCTCCAGTTAAACAAAACAGATTACTAAGTTCCGTTGCGTCCTTATTTATTGGTTTATATTAGACTTTACGGGAGTGACTGTCGACTGATCTTTAACACCGATAAGCGTGGGTCAGAATTTAATCCGTCAATCAGCAGGTGAGGTTGTTTGGGCCCTGTATATCTTAGTGAGCCCCACACACACATGTCATGTATTTTGATAACTGAATACAAAGTCAATCAATACATCAATTAGTCTATTACTGGACACATGCCTCTCCCAATGTGTGCCATAATTGCCGTAGTACTCGATCCTCCACCTTGCGCATCCAGTCTATTCAAGTCACCTATCCTAAGTATATTTTTTTGCTTTTTGCTTTCATCTAGAACGAGTATTTAGTTAGCAGTTAGTTCTTTTTCCTTGGCAAGAATTACTAAAATGGGAGACGAATTAATATAAAATATAGGTGACGTCTTGTAGTTGACAATAATATACTTTATTTGGTCTGAAATTACCTTTAATGGTGTTAAAATTCATATATTCATACGTAGTAACAAAAAAATATTGGCTTTATTTATACAATACTTTGTGATCTACAATGCTAACTGTTAATTTTTTAATCTAAACTTCAAGCAATGAACATAAAATAAAGCTTTCGCTACTTTTTAATACATAACCCTCAGACAACTGCAATAAATTTAAAAAGATTAAAAACGGACACTTTTACGATTCAAATAATACGTTAAGACTGCAAACTGCATCTAATTCTTACACTAAAGACAGAAGTTGGCAAGTTTCCTCACGGGCGGTTATCACTAAAACCAAGTTTAATGAATCTTAATATCAGTGAAGGGAATATTTCAAGACGTTAGAGCTCTTGCACTTAATGTAGCGTTACAAGATAAACGGGGCGATTATAACGCGGAGATCGCGAGATACGCGTTTATTTATGACCCGCTAACCCTTCAAAGTAATGTGCAAAAAAAATCATATTCTTCAACCGTGTTTTTGAGATTCTATTTTTACTACTACTATGGTAGCAAATATTTAATGTCATCCTTAAAGTGATTTCCCGCTTCTTGCTGTTTATTGATATGTCGTCTTTTCTGCGAGTGAATGTCGTTTGACATCCTAATTCTGAGAGAAAAGTCAGCACCAGAACCTCATCAGCTGTTCAGGTGAAACAAGTTGCAGTTAAGTTTGACTTGGCCCTCAAGGGTAGTTCATAGTAAAATTATAGAATTTTTATCAGACCATGTAGAAAGGAACTTTAGCTGTTACTGTTGCACTAAAACCTAGAAACACTGAAACCGCTGAATGGATTTTAGTCGAATTATAAATGGAAATAGCTTGTATTACCATGGTAGGCTTGAGGTGCATCTATAACAACTTTACCGTACACAAAAATTTATATATATGGAACTTACAATTAAAGTAATGTATATACAAAGGGTGGTCTTGTCGCTTAAAGGGATTTCTCACAGGGAACCTTCGGATGAACCAGAATTCAAAATGGAGTCTAAAGATATTTTTTCGATTAGAATTTAATTCTTGTTCTGCTATAAACCACAGTTTTTGATAGTACATATCTTAGGAACAGACTACTTAATCATATTCTGTCCTCCATGGGAACAGAGTTGACTGTAGAGACGACGACGCGCAGACGATTTCTAAACGTCCTTATGAATTTTAAATTAGACAACATTAGTTCAGGATTCAAATTAAAATTATAATTCAAATGTTTTCATTTCATTAATTCAGTCAATTACGTCTCACGTGTTTGGCTATGAAAAAAAATGGCAATTTTCCTTGTTATTATTGTGTATTATAATATACGACACACTATTAGCTTATAATTTTTTATTCCGCAAAGGGTTTCACTTTGAGTAACATTTCTAAGTATTAAATAATTAAGTTTTATCCTTTCACTTTAAATACATACACAATCTCTCATTATCTCGACATACATTAAAATTGTACTGGCATCGTCAGGATTAATTCCACTTTCAGAGAATCTGGTGAAATGTATGTAATAAACTGAGCTTACGACCCAACAGTGCGGGCTGTGTGAAGCACAATTCCAAAATAATATGAAATTATTATCATTTTGCCTCTAGTTCAGACACTTCTGTTAGAATTTCACGATACAGTAAACATTTCACAGAGTTCAAATATCTTTCTTATTTCTTTAGCAATATGATATACTTTCTATTGTACAGTCACAGTTGGATTATAAAAATGTAAGAACACGTTCTTTTGATCAATGATTCTTACAATCTTAACTAACCGTAGTATTGTTTTCAGAACAACAATAGCTTTTGTTTATTACTTTTCAATTTATTGGAATATTTTTAGATAAATGAAAGAATTTTACGAATTTCTTCCCAACTCGTACGAGATTAAATACAAAACGATACTTCATTCACTGACCTCGGTTCAATATGAATTATATTCTAACTTCTAATTTTGAAATTTCTGGAAAGGTCGTCGTACAAAAGACAATAAACTATTTAAATCATCCACCCCTTTAATTAAGGCCTCCTTTTGTCATTAATATTATCAAAAGCTCATAAATCTTTTAATATTCACGGGCGTGGCATCAACGTGGTTAGCTAACCGAGTTCCTACGGTAAATTTACCTTATACGACAAAATTTGCTTAGGAACTATAAACGTTACAATTAAAAATAGAATGTGAAAGTTTAGTTTTTTCATAGACAGACTTTTGTAATATTCATTCGGATTGTGGTTCGAACTAAGCTGTGTTGAAATAGTTTGAGCGAAGTGTCACAACAAATTTAAAGTTGTTGACCTAAAAGGCAAGTTTGCAGACTGATAGATATAAATCGCTTGTCCTAAGTAACTAAAAAGAATGCAGTCAGACATCGCGATGGCATTAGAGCATTGTCGACACAAGAGCGCGTCATCGCAGCACTCATACTTTTGTTGTCTGCCACTTGACCCACATCCTCACTACGTGTCTCCTGTAACAGGAAACGTCCCCTTCCCCACACTAACCCAGTAACCGACACACTAATATGGACCCTCCTCCATCACCGCAGGAATCAAACTTCCTCGAACCGATCTCGACTCAAAGGCGACTCCCCACGCAATTTAACACTTTGTTTTTCCTTCAAACATAGCAGAATATTCAATGCCGGTGGAAAATGAGTTGGATGTTGCTATTTAACGATTTGCCTCTCACCAGTTCAAGTAATAAGTTTCATATTCAAATGGCAAGGCGGTACTTTCTGATGAATTTTTTATACATTTTCGGCCTACACTAGCTGCAATAGTACATGTAATCCCAGCCTTACTGCCAACGCGATCAGTATATTTACAAACGAAATATTTTAAACATTCATAAAATGGTTATGGACAAGCAATTTTTTTTTATTTGTGAAATATAATAAAACCGAAACTCGCAAAGAATATTATTTTCAAAAGAAAAGGTTGTTGTCAACGAAACGAATACGCAATGTAATATAATACTTATTATGTTAATCTAAAATGTTTATGATATAATGTATATGAGGCCTACTGCTTTTCGATTAAAAAAATTAAACATATAAGGTTATCTACTACCAATATCTGCTTACAAAAATTGGTTTAAACGTACCATTTATTTGTTGAAAAAAGGTGGTTTGTATTGAAGGTTTATTACAACAGCAAGAGAAGATAGCTAAATTTATGAGTAAAAAAGCAAGTATAAGGTTTTGCCTATGCCTACTTTAAAGAGAGAACGTTTATGTATTGATATCCCTAAACGAAAAGCTCCAAATTTAAATGCAAAATATTTAGATGCCCAACCTTTATAATGTAAGTAATATATGTAACATATTGTACGCTTTGCATATCACGTAAACAGTGGGTTCTCCTTAATAACCTCGGTTAACGTGATTTGCCTTCCGGAGCAAATCTTAAAAGGTACATAAAAATCGCTTTTTACCTGTTCGTATCCGTATTCTTTTATACGTAATCAAAACTTTACGGCCATTTTATACGTATCGGAAAGGGTCCATATCAAATAAAATGGGGGTTTTAAGGCTGGCAACTTCTGTGCGAATTTGTTGTGCGTCGAATCAGTTAATGTTGCCAACTTTTAATTGGTTTAATAATTCGTGTTTTCTGATCTCAGTAGGTATAAAGTGTTAACTTTTTCAATTACCGCTAGTGAAGTTCCGAATGGTATGATTGACGGTAACCCCGGCTGAGCCGATGTTTCAATTAATTAACGTTTATCATTTGCGTTTTAATTGAAATGCTTCACTTCAGTTTTGTGAACAGATTTACAGTTTGTTTAAGTGCAGTGTTTATTTTTAATTGTGTTTGTTAGACTGTTACAGTAACAGAGGAGAGGGTTTTTTATTCGAGTTTGTTTACTTGTACTGAACGTAAGATCACAGAAAATAAATCATAGAAGGGATGTGCTTCTTGTTCACTTATTACAAATCTTACACAGCGTATTTCAGCTGCATGTGTATCACCTCCTACAGTTCCACAGCCACAGTACTAAAGTCACCGATGTTCGTATGGCAACCGGGACTGTCTGCTTAAAGTGCTTCCCAGGGCACAGAAGAATCTAGCTGTGCTAAGAACGATCACACATCCTAAGTCTGTCCTGGCTAGTAATGCATATCCTTGCCTACCTACTCAGAAACCGACTTAGCTATGAGCTCTGAAAACTACCTACTCAATACTTATCAGTTAGGCACTTCCCAAAGTCAGGCATCGCCTGAACTACTAAACAACCTATGAAGAATTTCGTTGTATGGCAGTCGTATAAAATAACAACTAAAATGAATCCTTTTATGTAAAGAAATCTTTACACATGTAAGGAAAACGTATTGAAATAAAAATAGTTTCTTTTAGACATTACTAATGGGTATAAGCCGGTTCTTTTACCCTATTATACATGAAACTCAACAAATAGTCGTCAGAAGGCCTTTCAAGGCTGTGACTACAGAAACTGGACCATTAACTTTAGTTGTTTATTCTCGAAGATCCTATTAAAAAATATGATGGGATAGACCTACGTACTGCTGTTTGTATGTGTGTAAATGTCACGAAAAGGTGAATTTATTCCTGTCTACTGGTTGCTTCTACACTATATATAGTCTTATAGGTTATTACTGCACTATACAAGCAACTCAAAAAGTACATGAAAATAACTAGACTACCTTATTCAAGGAGTATAATAATGAGTACATACATACTTAGAGGACTACAGAATACGTTTTCTAAATCTATTATAATTGAAGATAATGAAATAACATAAGAGTGAAAAGGACAAGTGACAATTTCAACAGATTCATCCATTCTGAATTATAATGTCGATCTAACCATAGCACAAGAAGTGATTATATTCTGCCACCGATCTTGAATTGTTGAGTTACGTGCTGAGCGCATACCGAGATCGAGGCGCGTAGATATGGCTCTCGTTTCGTCCGTTTATAAAGTTACAATACTCTAAATCTAGATAGTATTACCGTGGCCTCGCCATATAGCTTGTCAAAAGTACAGATAAATTATGATTCATTCATCCTAAGTTAGACTTGGTTTTCATTGCAGAATATACCTTAATCTTCTCACAAGGTTCATTAACTTTTGTTCAAAAACTCCCAATTCGGCAATAAGCTCACCCGCTATTATGTGGAACCGAAAGTCATGGTTGGCGAGATGTGGGTTTTATTACACCTCTACCTACCCCGTCAGGGATTTACCGGCGTGAGTATATGTATGTATGACTTGAAATTCACAAAAACATAATATTGTATCGCACTATGACTCATTTGAGTCATACAAATTTTATAAATTACCTAATATTCTACTAAATTGATATTTTGAATGGTGATCGATTTATAGATAATAAAAGAGTTAGTGAGTCAACTTTATTAGTAAGACCCTAATCTATTCCATCAGTCATAGTCATACCTCCACTGAGTATAGTAAGTAGAGTCATCCTTTCATTACTATACTTGGCGGTCTTGTGCCTCATCCATTTTCACCGTAACTTCAGTGATATGACACAAACTCTCAGCATAACGTTGTGTTTGGGAACAAGACACAAAACACTAACTAAAATGACTCTTTACATATACATTAAAATACACATGACAATTGTGCTATCAGAAAGTATCGAGTCGCACTCGGTGGTGAAAGATTTTTTCATTTGAGATAGAACCACTCTCATGATATGTGACATAGACTTCCTAAAGAGAAGTCATTCTTAACATCATTACAAATACTTTTTTGTGCAAATCATAATTCAATTAACAAATATTATTGTTACTTTAATCCATTTGCCTTTCGATTAACATACTACACTAGCACAGTCTAATGATTTGAAATAAAATCACTTTTTAATGAATTCTATCGCTATTTATTTATTATTATTTATTTATTTATTTATATTGCAATTATTAGAATCCCTTTGCATATTAGAATCCTGTTATTGGAATCCGATTTCAATAATCATATTCAAGTAAACTTCAAAAATATCAGTCTAACAATATTTTTCATTGACTCGTTATTCTGTGAAATAAGCTGAAAAAAAGAGGTTTGACCAATATAAGAATTATATTGAAAGGTGTTATGAATCCTTATCTAGGTAATAAGCGTAAACTTTATAAATAAGATTTGTTGAAAGTAAAAGTTGTTTAATTACAAATGGTAATATTACAACCCTTTCGTACAATCCGAATATTTAGAAATCTAAGTAACAAAATAGTCAACCGTACTATATCAGTTTTCTGGCCACTAGCTGGCACACACATGGCAGAGATTTATCAACCAACTTTCGTAGTGGGGGACTTTTGTTTGGTCTAAATTAAACCGTAATTAGTTAGACCGGGGTAGTGATTAATGCCGGTTTTTACGGGTTACGGGTATACGGGAACGACTAATTTTATCATCTACGCGACCGAGCTTGTAATAATTACTTCAACATGAGAGTTTGATTTGTAAATGATGCATTTTGATTGTTTGTTTTGTCATTTACGTTTGTAGTTTTGTTTATGTGAACAATAAAGTATTTTCAATTTGACTTCACTGCTAGTCACAGTTAAATGTTCGTGTTCACTTTGATAACTTACTATTCACTTGCTCACTTATTTTTATCTCTTCATACTAGTATGTACCTACTGTTTATTTAAAACTTATATCTATTTATGTACTATAGTTGCATATATTTATGACACGTTACGTATACCCGTATATTTATTTGATTTCCTACTTTATTTGTGCTTTTCTCTCTTATTCTTTATTTTTGTTTCAGAATACTTTATATCTATTTTGTATGATAACTACACCATAATTTTGTTTTATCACATTACTGTCCATCCTTAGGTTGTCTGAAAGAAATTGCTTAAAGCGATAAGGCCGCCCATTGAACATTCAATGTATACATGCTACCTACTTGTGTCTACTGTAAATCCAATGGTGTAAAATTAAGTATTATCTATCTATCTAAATAATAAGAACATTTGAACAAAGATACTTTGTTATTCTTACTGATACAAAACTTGACTCATTAATACAAATTACTTTTTAGGAAATGACAACATAATGAAATTTAATTAAAAGTAAGTGAAATTAAATAAAAAGGTACAGCTTTTTATATTAATATATTATGACAAACACGTGCTCTATGCGGTAGCAAGTGGTTATATGTATCCTAGGTATACTTACAATTGACTAAAATCACATGTTGTCATAGTTGTATGTAATATGTTAAAGTTATTTGAAAGGAAAGAGTGAAATGGGTAAAACGAATGATTCCTTTAACATCCATGTATGAATTAAACCTACATTGAAACTTTTTCTCTTTTATACACATCGTCTGGCTAGATACAATTTTTTTAACGTTTTTGCCACAAGCTCGAGCTTCTATTAAATGAAAAATATCTTACATATTAAGATGATTAAGGATGATTAAGAGAAGTAGGCCAGAGTAGTGAGTCCGGGCCGGTCAATATCCTAGTTCTGGTTTCGACACGGTGCTCATATAAAATAACGGGCAAAGGTCAACGACCGACAGGAATGGGTAATACGCCCACTGACGAAAACTGCATGTAAACATCACAGAAGTTCCAGAGTTAGGTTTATATGTTGTATTGTTTATAGGTTTGTATGTGTATAAATTATATGTTTTCTTAAGGTTCTAGTCAAACTGATCGAATATATCAAATATCGGATCCAAATCGGATCCAAATTAGATGATTTAGAGCAATAGAGGTAACTGTGACTAATATTAGAATGATAAAGAAGATAAGTGTGTAAATTGACATCATATCGAAATAAGAGCGTTTTCACATTCATCCGATATCCGATATCGGTGTCGGACGCCGATATCGGATATCGGAAAGCCGACCTCCGATAGAATCAGCCAGATACGGTCATTTGCAAGAAAGCACAGACTAGTCTTTTAACGTGAAAAGACACATAACTAAGAAAATGTCATTACGGCCGAAAATTGCTTGTAGTCGCTGTTTTAGTCTCTTTGTGATTCGATATCGGGCCAACACAGTGGGCCGGACAATGTGAAGGACATATATACATACATACATGTCATATATATCATACATTTGACTTTCTTCGAAATCGGATATCGCGTATCGCAAATGTGAAAACGCTCTTAATTCCCATCAACAATTTTCTTCTATCCACATATGTCATGAGATTCTTCTACTGTCATTAAACCCGGTTGAGAATGCCTCTAATTTACCTCTTTTTCAAGACATTTGATCGATCTACAAGGTCGACCCTGACAAGCATATCCAATTACATTTGCCTTAGGGAATAGTCAGATTGATTATAAAAGCACTAATAGATATATATAGTGTGGAGACGCAAATATTAATTTGTATGCAGTAGAAGTGGAAGCGAGAGGTATACCAGCAAAATCTCTCTATAACCTACTTAAAGATCTAGGCCTATCGAGAGCTACAATAAGCTCATTACTAGGACGAATGTGTAAAGCGGCACTAGTAGGTTCGCATCAAATTTGGTTAGAGAGAGAGGGGAACTTGGGTAGTGAAGATGAGTGTTGTTGTACATCAACAAAAGGGACCTCTTCTAAACCTACACTTGGGTCGCAAGTCCCAGGCACTGTCCCGAGTTCCTAACTCAGCAACGCGATGGACCCACGCGGAGAATCCATGGATTGCTAAGAATATCGGTCTCTATACCATAGTATTATGTATCCCTTTACCATTTTTAACAGAGATCCGTTCTGTCATTTGAACTTGATTGAGTAAGAAGGTTTTTGTACATGGACATATGTGTAGATGTTTATAAATTACAGATTTCGAATTGAGAACCTTCTCCTTTTTAAGTCTAAATTATACTCCGGAATAATCTACGATTAATTATACCGGGAATTATTTACCGTGCATTGCGAACATAATCAGTATATCCCACCAGCGTAACCGCGGGCAACAGCTAGTCTCTATTACATATCAGGGCGTCCCCTCGTATTTTAAATAAATGTCACGGGGTCGTTAAACTGGATGACCGATTGAGACAAACATTGTTGAGTAACAAACCATTTGCCAAATTAAACTGTCGGGCAGGTCTAATACTGGGTAACCTATTGAAATATCGAATTTCTGTTACCCGAATCTTAAAACCCCGAAAACGGTTGGTAGAACTTTTAAAAGACAGATGTAATGAATGACAACTTTCTATAATTCCGTTTTTCATTTCCCAGATGAATCAATTTCCAGGTGCACTAAAACCAAAATTTTCAAATAGTATTTTTTTGTTTTCCATATTGTCATAATCTGTTAATTTGTCTTGCGACCTTGGAATCTGTTCCAAATAAGAGTGACAGTCATTTAAATTTAATTCTAGGACAATAGGGGAAATCTCTAGCAATTTAATTTTAGGGACAAAGGAAAAATCTATGTTCATGAATATTATTCACCAAAATATTGAGGGTTTTTCTGGCAAAGAGTTAGAACTAGAATTATTTTTAAATGTAATGCATATTCATGTACTTTGTTTAACTGAACACTGGTTGAAACAACATGAACTATTAGTTAATATTGACAATTATAAAATCATTAGTTCGTTTACTAGAGATACCGCTATAAGAGGTGGGTCACTCATTTTAATTAATGACAAATTAAAATCTAAAGAACGAAAAGATATTGTAGCACTCTCAAGTGAGCGAAATATTGAAATATCATGTGCAGAGCTTGATCAATATATTATTATTACCGTCTATCGACCTCCTTCCGGAGATTACCACCTATTTGAATCTATTATGGAAGAAATCTTAAAAATGGCATTTCAATGTAAGAAGAGGGTAGTTGTATGTGGTGATTTTAATGTTGATATCTTAGAAAACTCCCAGAACGCGTTAAGGTTCCTCAATCTTTTTAAATCTTTTAACTTACAAAATCTTTTTTGTGAACCAACTCGCACCACATCCACAACAGCTACCTGCTTGGATAATATTTTTACTGACAGCGATGTAAACGACAAATCTATAATAAACTTCATAAAATCCGATCATGCAGGTCAGTTAGCTAGATTTGAGCACCAACATGTTCCATTGCCAAAAAATATAGTATGTAGACCAATCACAACATATCGTTTAGAAAAATTTAAAGAAAATATTAATAATAAAGTATCACTTTTGGAACCAAGTATTGCTGAAAACCCGGATGATCTTTACGAAGATTTGTTCGGAGTAATCAAATACGAATTTAATAACATTTTCACAACTAAAACAATTAACACTAATCAACTCAAAATTAAATTTAGTGATTGGGCTACACCTGGAATTTATAAGAGTAGACAGAAATTGTATAAATTATATGAGACAAAGGCATGTACAAATGATCCACAAATCATTGAACATACTAAAAAGTACTCTAAAATGTTTAAGAAAGTCTGTTCAATGGCCAAATCTAATTATATCCGTGATAAAATACAAAAATCTGATAATAAAATTAAGGCAACATGGAATGTTATCAACAAAGAAACCTGTAAAGCAAGGTCACGTGATCGATCCTTCGAGTTAGAAATAGATGATGGACACATCAGTGCTGACGCTGACGTGGCCAATGCGTTTGAATCTTTTTTTACAAATGCTCCAATTACCATAACTAGTAAATTAAATTCTTCAAAAAACGTAGCTGCTTCTCTTCTTGAATCTTGTGTTGATAAATGTAGAGTAAACTTTGATTTTCAGTATATTGACCCCGAAACCGTAATAAAAACTTTTAAGCAACTAAATATAAAAAAGACTGAGGATCTGTGGGGCATTTCAACCAATATAATAAAATCAGTAATGCCCACTATTGCCCCTTATCTCGCATTTATATTTAATCAATGTATCGATGATAAACAGTTTCCCACACTCATGAAGTTTAGTAAAATCATTCCATTATTCAAAGCAGGGGACAAAACTGATCCATCTAATTTTCGGCCCATCTCCATACTCCCAGCACTCAGCAAAATTTTTGAAAAAATTATATTTAGTCAACTGCTTTCACATTTCGCTTCTAATAAATTACTTCATGAGAAACAGTTCGGTTTCACTAAAGGCAGAAACACGACGGATGCAGGAGTTGAACTCGTTAAACATATATTTGATGCATGGGACAAGAAGCAGGATGCCATCGGTATATTTTGTGATCTATCAAAAGCTTTTGATTGTGTTGATCATGAGACTTTGTTACTAAAATTAGGTTACTACGGTGTTTCTAACAGCTCACTTAGCTTACTTAAATCTTACCTCACTGGCAGAGTACAAAAAGTCAATATTAATGGCACTAACTCATCTGGCGCCCCATTAGTCATGGGAGTTCCCCAGGGCTCGATATTAGGACCCCTTTTATTCTTGATATATATAAATGATCTTCCTCACTTCGCTAAAAATCTTTGTGAAATAGTATTATTTGCTGATGACACATCATTAATTTTTAAAACTGATAGACATAAAGAATTACCTAACGATGTGAATATCAACCTTTCCAAAATATTGCATTGGTTCACAAGTAACAACTTGCTGCTCAATGCGAAGAAAACAAAATGTGTAAAGTTTACTATGCCTAATGTAAGACAGATAGATACGCATATCACAATGAACGATGAGTCTGTTCAAATAGTTGATACCACAGTTTTTCTTGGTATGACTCTAGATAGTAAACTGCAATGGGGTCCTCATATCGCAGCCTTGGCAGGAAGACTTAGCTCAGCTGCCTATGCGGTTAGAAAAATAAGGTCACTTACTGATGAGGAAACGGCACGATTAGTTTATTTTAGCTACTTTCACAGCCTTATGTCGTATGGTCTGATGCTGTGGGGCTTAGCTGCTGATATTGAGGCTATTTTCATATTACAGAAACGAGCGATACGAGCAATCTATAGCCTCAGACCCCGTGACTCGCTGAGAGAACTATTTAAAGAAATTAATATTTTAACAGTTGCTTGCCAATACATTTACGATAATGTTTTATATGTACGCAAGAACCTAGATCTTTTAAAAAAAAACTCTGACGTTCACAATTATAATACGAGGAATAAAAATAAACTTGTAGTGCCAAAACTCAGACTTCAAAAGGTTGGTAATTCTTTTGTAGGTAACAATATTAAAATGTTTAATAAAATTCCTCAAGAGTTGGTTGACATGCCACTAAATAAGTTTAAAATCGAAGTAAAAAAGACTTTAATGAAAAAAGGATATTACAAAGTAAACGAATACCTTAATGATAAAAATGCATGGTCATCCTAATCTCTTTGCTTGCTCGCACAATATAAACCTATGAAAAATAAAATAAAAACAAATTGTTTTAAAAAAAGAAACTATAATATTGTTCACTGAGTTTCTTGCTGGTCTCTTCTCAGTAGAACCAACTTGCCGAACCAGCGAAAGAATCATTTTCAAATGATTTATTTACTTACTTAATTTAATATTATATTAGTAATTTCCTGACATTATTGTAAAATTTTGACGTTCATATGTGCTCTTTATGTGCCTAAACTGAATAAACGAAATTGATTCTTTGATTGATTCTTTGATTGAATCCAAATATAGTTATACCAGATTCTCAGAATATTTTTTTTTGTTTCCCATCGTACCATTTTCCAAATAAACTATTACCAAATTTTCATAATCTTTTTATTTGGTTCCCATACAAATCGTGTTCCAGCTAAACTATATACAGGTATAGTAAAAATCAGTAAATTTATACGATTCATTTAGGGTGTGTAACGGTTGATATAATAATAAAAAATCTAACGTTCACTTAAGACATAAATAATTTCACTTAATATAATGAAAGCCTGAAGACTTATAAATATAATATAATTTTGTTTAAATTATTGTTTTCCATGTCATGCATGAACAGTTTTGTATGCAGGTATAATCAATGAATCAGGAAAGCGAGCTCGTGAACACTGCGTACAACACCCGACCCGACTCGCCGTGGTACTTGTCTGCCCTACACTAGAGTGCTATTTAAGAACCGGAGGCGCGGAGGCAGGGGAGGAGGGGTAGAAAGAAATTTCATAGAATTTCGTTTCACAGAAAATGCTTCATATAATATTGGTTCTTATATTTTTATTTCGAATATTATTGTTTCAAAAACAATTTCCTACAATGAAACATATTTCACAGAAACACAATTTTTAATCAAATTTTTTTGTTTAACAAACTTATCAAACTGTAGAATTATTTTTAAAGAATATTAAACCACCTTTATAATGTTCCAAATCACATTTTTAACTGTAACATTTACAATTTTAACACCCCGACTCAGATTACCCCGACTCGGATAGGTTAGGTTAGAAGGCTAATGCGGGAGCGGAGCGTAGCGAAGCTCCCGCATTAGGCCTTCGTGGTTATTTTTTTATAAACCACCCAGAAGTCGACCTTGTAGACGCATCAATTGTTTAGTTCATAAAAACCATATATATGATAATATGTTATTCTTTGTAATAAGTTTCTATTAAATAAACAATATAATGATTAAGAATAGTTGATTTGATATTCTATGAAATGATTATTCTAATGTTTAACTTTATATGAAACAAAATTCAATGATTTAAAATTATATTAATGAAATATAATGATTATATTGATTATTCAATGAAACGAAATTATGCGAAACATTTTCTGTTACACGAAATTATATTAAAAAATTGTCTATAAAACAACGCACACCCGCGGAGGGCGGGCAGTCCTCGCCCCCAGTAACGAAGCTCGGGCGTCCGGGCGAGCTGGAACGGCTGAGGCTGGTCGCCAAAGGCGACCAGCAAGCCGAAGCTGCGGAAGCGAGCATGGGTGCCCGAACTTTGTTACGCAAGGGCGGAAGGACTGCACTTCCCGCAGCGCCGGAGAAGAGCAACACTAATGCTTGCCTGCTTGCCTGCATGCTTGCCTGCTTGCCTGCATGCTTGCCTGCTTGCCTGCATGCTTGCCTGCTTGCCTGCATGCATTAGTAGACGCCATATGAGGTTTAGTTTTAGGTTTAGAAATCTGGATATTGTTTGTCTGGATATCAATTAACTGGATATCAATTAATTGCATTTCAAAAATTTGTGTTTTAAAAATTGGGCTTTCGTGCATATGGATTACGGTCATCTGGATTTTGTGCATTTAGATTTCGTGTGTCTGGAACTCGTCGTCTGGATTATAAAACGTCGTACAAATGAATAAATGGGCAAATGAAATTCGGAGTTGCGATTATTTGGAAAATAAAACTTCGGAATTTGAAAAACCGGGATTATGAAAAATTGGCCAAACGTTTTCTGGATTATGATATTCGGAATGTTAAAATTCGGGATTAAGATAGGTAACCCTAATACTGGTTTGTTTACTATTCTTTATCAGCTGATAGGGGACATAACTATGTTCATTGTGGGAGAAGGTATTGTTCAAGTCTATTCTTTTTGTATCAACATAAAATACTTGACTTGGAATTGACTTTGCTTGCAAATAGCTTGAGTGCAACCAACGTGGAGTGTAGTTGTTTGTAAATATACCACAAATGTTGCTGAAAATAAATAACAACAATAACAACCACAGTAAACCTAAGTTGCTCTTTTATTGCAGTTTATGTGGTATGTAACAATAAGTTTTTTATTCTTTGTCTATGAATTTTACTTTTATTTAGTTATGCAAAGGTATACTCGTTGTATCAATATTTTCATAATTATGAGTAATACATATCTTCACGCCTGTTTGCCGTGCAGTGGTTTACAGAGACATTTAATACTTATCATCATCATCATATCAACCGCACATGGTCTACTGTTGAACATAGGCCTCTCCTATAAACTTGCAGAACGACCGATCTAAAGCAGCCCGACGTAGCCCAGCGGATCAGCTCGTTGAAGTGGCAGTGGGCGGGACACACAGCGCGCAAAACAGATGGCCGATGCAGCAAAAAAGCTCGGCAATGGTGACCGCGTACGGACAAACGTAGTGTAGAATGCCCAACTGCCAGGTGGAAGGACGACCTCATCAAGGTCGCTGGGAAGCGCTGGATTCTTATCATATGCTAGGAAAATTATAATGCTTCTTCACGTAAACCTTTAATCCAATGGGTATTGATCTACTATTTTTCCATTATCCACTACCTTGCTCCTTTTTTCTCTCATCTTTATCTTTCTATGACCTTTCTACAAATTGCAATGCACGAATGACAAGCGTTCATAAAACATGGCAACCACCTACCATCAGGTGTAATTAGTGCTTGTTTACTACTATACTATAAAAATATGGATCAGGTAACAGAGCTTAATTACGTAGTTCGATCATTTTTAATATTCTTTAAAACTCCAAAAGCAATACTCGATATAAACCGTAGACATTGACACGCCGTAGAGTATCACGTAGACGCACGTAGACGTTCGTAGAGGCATCGTAGCACCATCGTAGATCGCATTTTATTTATTCAACACCTACATTAGGAAAGTTCTCGTCTATATACGTGACATTTGGAACTAAGTTTTACTTGTCTGCATGTTATGTGTTGACTGACAAGTTTAGGGATGTTACTATAGAGTGATGTATTTTAAGCTTAAATATAAAAAGGGTGGATACGGGAATTATTCATGACTCCTTCATGAATAATTTAACACAATATATGCTTTTCATTAAATTACACTATAATAACGTATTCTATTGATAGGTATGATATAACGTTATGACGTCATCATCACTCGTTAGTCCCGGTTGCGACCAAAGATTTTGGAGCCCAGGGTCCGGTCTCTTACTATTTTTCGCGATTTCCAATTTGACGTAGCTTATTCTTTAGAGCCCAGTATCTATATATATATTTCTCGATTTTGAATTTGTTTTTGATGGGAACAACTGTCGACTGACCTTCTAAATTAGTAGGTCTACTGGCTTGGAATTCTCTGGGACTCCATTTATCCCGCCTAATTTATTGTTACTCTTTTTATAACCAAAAAATATGTGATGAAACTCTAAGAGGCGAGCCAGCATTGTAGTATTATTATTAGCCTGTAATAGTAACCCTCATTCCTGAGGGTTGACCGTCACCTCACCATCAGGTGAGCAAAGCACATATTTTATTTTTTGTTATGTTTTTGGTTTTGTGTTTTAAAGAATATTAGCAGCCTAAATTATCGAAATTACTAATGAGGAATATCAGTTATTTCGATAATTTTGCAAACCCCTCCAACTAAGCTAAATCGTTTGTGCTAGGAGTGGGTTCACGTCGGTAGTGTAATGGCCAGGATTCGAACCCTTTCGATTGTAAGACCTTAACCACTTAGCTAGCGACGCTTCAAAGTTTGAATTAAAGTAACAATAATAAAAAAAGACAAAATAGTACTAAAACAAGAGTGGGTCTCGACCAAACCATCCAAAATACATTATGTCCACATATTATACCTAATAGATCTATGTTCAACCGGTGTAAGTGAAAATTAAAATTTCCTTTGATACTGTTCAGGTCATTAGCAGCACGTGAGCGGACTAGTATACAGAGTGTTTATTAAGCGATACAATCTCCGGTGCGCTATGAATATTCAACAGCGTAGCACCGCACCCTGTATGTTGTGTGTGCTTTTTTAATGTGGTACGTTGTGTGTGTACTTTTTTAATTGGTTTGATATTACTGATAATGTAGTTGACAGTTTGAATTTGCAGTTTGTACGGTTTATTTAGAGGATTATCTATAGTGCAGGCGCTACTGGTTGAGAATGCAAAATGTGAGAACCGGTAACTGTTTTTGTGCCTTCACTAGAAAACCCGCCGCGGCTTCACCCTTGCCATTCCTTGTAAGGAGTAACGTGATGAGAATATTACCTTCCTCGATAAACGGGCTATTCAATACAAAATTTTTTTGAAGTGAAAACTTCTTTAGCGGCGTTGGATGGGTGTAAAATGTTAAGGAAGCGTCAGGATTAGTTGACCTTTGAACCGTAACCGACGACTGACGTCATACAAGATTAGGTACAGACTATCTATTTTGCAAGTTACGATAGATAGCGTCGTAGCTTAAACGGTAAGCACTTCGTCTGTGAGTCCTTATAGTTTCAGATCGTATCGGGTTCAAACCACCTGGCCTTCTGAAACTTTTTGTGATTATTTTTTGTTTTTGTAATTTATTACATTTTATGATTATTTTTTCTTTCTGTAATTTATTACTTATTGTGATTATTTTTTCTTTTCATAATTTATTAATTTCTTCTGTTGTTATGTTATGTTGTTTTTTAACTTTTTCTATGTATATAACGAAGAAAGAAAAAAAGAAAATGTTTTCACTTCTGCCGGCACTCCCAGAGTGCAACCCGTCTTTTTTTTTCAATTCGAACCATTAGTTCCTGAGATTAGAGTTGTCAACCTAACAGACAATCTCTTCAGCTTTATAATTGTTCACGCCTGAAAGGATTAGAGGAGCAATCCGCGCAGAAACTTTACCAAGATTTAATTGATTAAAAAGACAACTTTTAAAATCGCTTGAACGATTATAATCATTGAAATTAAACGTCTGATCTGCCTGCACGCATTACGGAGTCCGACAGCGCTCCGCTGTGACCAAGGCTTGTATAGTGCTTTTCTCAAACAATGCGCGGAAATTAAAACTAAGAAGTATCTACGCAGAGCAGAAAAAAAGTGTTTTTCTCAAACATGCTTGGAAATCTGAACATTATTTTGATAACCATCTTCGAGATAAATCGAAATTGCTGTAAAATGTTGATTAGAGTAAAACTCACAAAATAATAAAGTGAAAAATTTACAAAATCTACATCGAATGCATTCACTAATTCAGCAGTAATGTAGGAGGTAAACAACGTCGGTATTTCTGTCCAACTGAGCAGTCCGACTGGGGAAGTACTTTTTACAGAATACCCCGGCCATAATAACCTCGTGTTGTGTTCCCGGCGGTCAGTAGGGTAGCCAGAGCTCACTGGAGAGATTTGTGCTGTCAGTGGGAAGACCAAAGGCTTATCTTGCTTTATTTTCTACATTGACGGCACAGAAACTCTCTGTCTAACAGGGTCGGCAGCGCGAGTGTGACGCCCCTGATGTTGCAGATGTCCATAGGCCACGGTAACCATTTTCCATCAAATGGGCTGTGTGTTTGTCTGCCACCTAAGTGATATAAAAAACATATTAATTGTAGAAATTTAAAGTAAATATACCATATCTACAATGTATCAAAATTGCCGGCATGTCTGCACAATGCAACTTACATGACACAACGCAGACTGCACTTCTACTAATAGTAATGTCATCTGCTCAATATAGCGTGTTAGACCTTTTGCAGACATTGTCGCGTCACTTTTCTATGATAAAGTTAATTATATAAAGCTCTGTGTTATTTAATAGCAGTTTCTAACGTTCATAGTTTGTTTATTGCCTGTGTGAGAAGCGAAAGCGAATCCCTGTTTTGATTCCCTAGGAGTCGTTATTTAATTTCTGCTGTTAAGAATTTTTATTGGGATTTTCTCGAGGTTTTTTTATATATAACTGATGCGTATAAGAGGATCGTGGAATCTAATGTACTTTCTCTTCAATCTTCCATTTGGAGAATTATTGCTGATTCCTCTGCCAGCTCCTTGACGACGCGAACTGTCTCTCATCAGATGTTTTTTTTCTCAGTCCTTATTCGAATCTTTTATAATTTTACTTTAATACCGTTGATGCGTAAAGGCTCGGTAAACAAGTAGGTCAGTCATATAGGCCGGACACTTCGCCGCAGACCATCGGCCTCCATGATGGGGTCCCGAGGACGGTAAGTGGGCTGCTCACCGTCCTTACAGAAGCAGGCCCATGACGGCAGCGTGACGTGAGGGATTCATGCACGCCCTAAGAAGCGTGATGACACCCGAAATAGAAGCGGGATAACACCAGAACCTTCTAGGCGAGGCCGCAGCCGTAGGTCTGTTGGTAGTCCTGGGACATCCTTCCGAGGGCTTACCCGGGGCTACCAACCGCAGGCTATTGAGCGGTACGTTATGGTTTTTAGTCAGTAAGAGTCCGTCATAGCATCCATGAAGTATTTTCCCTCACGGTAAAAAAAAGGCCGGATACTACAGTAAACACACTGGAGCTCCTGCTCCTACTAAGGCTTTCTTATCAAACAAAACTGGGAAGAGAACCCGGTATAACTTTACCAGCAGTCTCATAACTACCACGGTATCACTCAACTATCCTCAAAATCTTATTATTTCAATAGAACCTACAACGATTGTTATATATTGTTGAGATATAACTAAAATAATTCGTCTATCTGAGTACCGTAAATAATATTATATAAAATTTACATATCTACTTAGTTTCTGCCCATAACAATGTAAGCCAGCCTCCGCAGATAAAGTCCTTGAAACCAATCTGTTGTTCCTCACAACTTTGGAACAACTATTGTGTTACAATAACTATAATATTTGTATTACAATAACATTTCAAACCACGATTTGAACAACTAAAGGTAAGTACACACTAACACAAATATTTCTTGGTATGTAGTCACACTGCGTATGTTGACAAGGCTTATTTACTTACATTGTGGTAGACTTTTTCATCAAATGGTACTTTGTGCAACCTGGATTGCTCATCTTCGCCCTAGTGAATACTAGCCCTATGTCTTGAATACTTAACGTTCCAAAAGAATACTGGCTTTATAGATTTTAATTATCGATAAAACTAAATATTCGCAAATTGAGCAGTAATTTGTAATTTTCTTTAATAAATGAAAAACAGGAATAAGTCTTCTACAATATTTTAATTAGAAGATGTACGTCTTAATTATTGAACCTTGTATATTATAGGCTTTGAACGCTTTGGGTAACACTAAAATTTATGCTTAAAACAACCTTGGAGAGTTTATATGTACAAACTCGCAATCTTTGGAACTACATGTGCGCTTAAAAAAATCTATTTGTTTCTAATTTAGCCTAGTTTTTAGGTGTGTTTTACAGCTGCAGCCATACATATAATTTTACATTTTATTTTATTTATTTTATTTATTTGGTTCACCAACAATTGTTTACATTTATTTATGCAACATGAGCTTGTACAAAAGAGACATCAGACAATGTAATAATTACTTAGAGGTTAACGCCACATGCCATAATCTTATAAGAGATACATACAGCCACTCCTAAACAATGATTCAACAAATCTAATTTTATATAATATTATAGAATTAATATAACCAAATATCCAATGGGGGACTTAAAATCATTTTTTGTTTTGTGACGGCGTCAAAGTGTATGGCAATCATGCTGCTCAAATTATTCACAATTCTAGACAATCTGGCGTACAGAGAATTGGCACCCACATTTCGCAAACCACATTATGCCCCTTTGAAACCAAGCAATAAAAAAATAAAGCGAGAAGGGATGTGGTGAAATAGAATCTAATATGATGGGTGAAACCGCTAGGTATAGCTAGTATGTTATATAAATTTATAATATTTCAAAATGTATCCTGATAATTAAATATCATAAAAGATTAGGTACAAACATAAGGAACTCATCACTCATATTCCTCACTGAACACACATACTCACATTGAGAGAGAGGCCTAATCGCCTAAACGTATATAATCCCAACACATTATACGTTCCTTAGCAAAATTTTACCATTAATATGTAGAGAAAGCCGTCCCAAAATGTAGTGCAAAAAGTTATTTTCTCATATTTCACCTTTTCACGAACAATGTAAGTGTTTATCTTTACAGTACATAAACCGGGGTCATTTTTGTCCGCTTTGGGCTAGAGGGTCATATTTTAAAAGGTTGCCCGTCGCTGGCTCGTACTGATAACGCCTATCGGTTATTTACTGACCACAGAATAAACTTTATGCCCTTTTTGTGACCTTAAGTATTATGTTAAATATTAAAGTTTTGTTTAGACTTTTGGACAGGTTCATCAATAAGGGAGTGTAGATTTCGTGTAGACTTTTGTCGTAATTCTTCTTGCTATTGGACCACAAGTTTCTTTATTATATTATAAAGATTAAACAAATAGCCCTATTTGTGTCCAGAGAATATGAAGTAAATGCGCTGTGGTTGCTGCTATTATGCAGTGTCACGATGATTTTGAGTAACTTATTTTAGTGACTGATTCTGACCCCTAACTTCGATGGGAAAGTCCACGACAGACATCATCAGTCAATCGTCAGGTGTACCGACTTCCAGATGCACTGACTTCCAGTTAGCCTAGACACCTTGCTGTAACCTCACAATTACCGCTATCCATTAGTAAGTAAACTTAAACGTTTATCTTTTAAATCAAATTTGTTTAAAAATTGAAACATTAATATAACAATAGCGTAATCAAGGAATTAATTACAGTTATCACACAGATGTCATTATACCCTACCGCCTCTAAAATGTGCTATCAATTTCAGTAAATACTTCATTCACTCTATATAATGATACTATTTCCCATGGTAGTCTTAGATTTTATTGAGTAATAATATGAAGTATGCTTCTACACCCATGGGGTTTAGCCATGGAATTTCAGCTACTCGTTTTCCGTGACGTCTCTAGAATTGCCTTCTTTGGCAAACGGCTGCGACTATGAACGCATTTTTGTAGTTGTTGTAAAGTCGCGAACATTATAATATAAGAAACTAGATGTTTTAGGATAAAAGATGCGTATGCTTTTATCTATTATTTTTAAGACTCAAAACCTTCAGGGCTAATCCCATTTAATTTACAAGCCATAACTCTAGTGCAGATTGGAAAGTACCACGGCAGTTACTCCCGTAAAAGTCAAATCTACCAAATAAAAAGTTGACGAAGAAGTAAGGAGACAGTACAAGGTATGATATGCCTAGTGTTGTATACGTCCATAGGCCACGGTAATTACTTTCCATTAGGTTGACCGTGTGTTTGGTGATGATAATTGAATAGTTGTCTTTTGGTTTCAGCTAGATTGTTTGTTAGTCACTATTAAACCAATTTAAATAGTTTATTTGCTAAATGGGTTTAATCTCGTGTTGCCACAAAATACCTAGTTCCACTTACTTCCTAGAGACTTTTCT
This sequence comes from Eilema caniola, assembly GCA_949126895.1. Taxonomy (NCBI): domain Eukaryota; kingdom Metazoa; phylum Arthropoda; class Insecta; order Lepidoptera; family Erebidae; genus Eilema; species Eilema caniola. The sequence continues at coordinate 9,260,457 of OX421478.1, forward strand.
CCACGAGTTGTGCGGATGTAGCAACTCAGTTAATTGAATCTGCATCTACAAGTATCCACAGACGCTCCTTTAATTCTGCTAAGTGTAGTACCGTTTGCAAATACACCATCAATTCTGTATTTTGCAGTTACTACCAAATAAAACGAGAAAAATACAAGGCGATGATTTGAACCATTTTCTATTAGTTTAATAAAGCATATCCGGCTTTTAACTTATCACGTTCCCTCGGGAAGAAGAATGAAATACTAGAACTATGGCTGTCACTGTCAATGCATACTGTTTTGTTGTATATCAATGTCAATTAAGCACGATTTGGTAACATTGAAGTTAAGATGGCGCCATCCTTCAGTTCACAGAGTTGTTGGAGATATGACTTAATGTAATGATGGCTGCGAAAGTTGCATTACTCCCTGTACACAGCTTTAGGCATCATTATGTGAAGCTAAATACTAGCGCTGTGAAGGTGATGTTACGGGCGAGCAACGGCTACATAGCGAGCATTCGTGCAGTTAGTATGGGAAAACGAGCGTCTGGTTAAGGTCTTATTATCCATTCTATAATAAAAAAGAAATCTAATTTGACTGTCAGAAACTACATAAAATTAGACTTTGTATATCAAACCTGGAAACTGAAAGTACATCGTAAAGTAGTCAGTCACTTTCATCGAATAAGAAAATCCTTCACTGTTAAAGAAAAAGATAGTTTTATTTGAGGGAGAATCGTAAACGAATATTTAGGCGAAACTGGAGCGCCTTCACAGGAAACGACGTCCACTAAACATTGATAACCAAAAATAGTACTCTCACAATCGAACATCTTTTTTGCTGACCGTATCTGAATTCGAAAGGCGCAGCACGTTCGTCTGACCGTACTTCAGATAGATTATGCTCCCTTTGTCGTAAATTTTACGACTTCAAAAATTAGTTGCCGTGAGCAGACTTGCCCGGGGAACACGCAATAGCAAATTGTTTTACGTCGGTTTTGTGGCCACACTGGATCACTTTTAGTGGCGTGGCTCCTCCATTTTCTCTTTCGTTAAAGCAATGAGCGAAGACAGTGATTGAGACATGTCGGCACTTATGTTGCCAGAATCATTTCATGATGTTAAGATTTGTTAACTACGAAATAAATTAATGTTTATGGACTGAAGCTATAACATTAATGTAGAAAAACTTTATTACACATAATGGCTATATCAATGTCAATCAGGAGGGAAAAATAAATGACGTTAGAGTGTTTTGCTGTTTAGTATAAATGTCTGTAGGTTTGAATATATGTTATTTGCATTTATCTGCATGTTTTATTTAGGTATTGCTAGCATATTATGCCGTAGTGCTATTTTTAGTTTTCTTTTTTCTAGCCTGTAACCATAGCTAGCCTAGTCTTAACGTCACAAAGTATGTATAAGCGCCCAAAGTATTGCCTGAATAGGACCTACTATAAATAAACATGTTAACCTGCACAACCATTTCTTATGTCATAAAATAACATGATAACTTAATATCATCAATCTTCACTCAATATAATTTTAATAGACGTATGTCTAATAACCACTTTCATATTTGAAACCCGCATTAATTTTTCAGCTATATGGTCACTGAAACTCCTAAGAGACTAGGGGAGGCATAACGCGAGTGTTGTCTCTATCCCTTTGTAATTTTATGGGATACCAATTATTTAGTTCTATCAGGAGTACTGCATGCTCTCCTTGTAGTTTTTTAGTTATATCTTCGAATAGTAAAAAGTAGGTACTAATAATTAGTTTTTTTTTCAAGAAGTAATATTGGAGATCGATCATTCGCCAAATTCGCAATTGAACAGTCGCTACTAGTGCTGACTGAAATAAGTACTTGACCTACTAGTACTTTTATAGATACATAAAGTACATACAGTATATTTAGAATATACTGCTTCCGGGCTGATTGGCCGTGGTCGATGTGAAACTTGCGTTCCAGACGTTTCGTCGATCACTGCGGTCGACATCTTCAGAACGACGACCAATCAGAATCGAGTGAGTCGATTCCCCGCTCCGACCGTGCCTATAAATACGGCCGTGATTCAAGGCTCCGCGTCAGTTGCACGTCAGCCGCCGGGGAGGCAAGGTCTCCGAAGTTGTCGTCGCCCGGTCCTGCGCCACTGAAGATGTCGACCGCAGTGATCGACGAAACGTCTGGAACGCAAGTTTCACATCGACCACGGCCAATCAGTCCGGAAGCAGTATATTCTACATGCAACGCCGGCCGTGAAAGCCTGAAGACTTATATACATACTGTTACGAGCGTGGGGGTCGGTTTAAATAGAAAATGCGAGGACAACCGTTGAAGACAGATTTTATTCGGCTGCACTTAAATTACAGCAAAGCGCGTAGAACTTCGAAAACTCTTCCTTACACAGTACACAGTCACTTGTATAATCGCACTGTATCACTTCGTACACTTTATCGCTTTGATCGCTTCGAATACTAGTCATGGACTAACTTGAGCAGCGGCTGTTAGCTCGCCTTTTATATAAGGCGCGGCCGAGTAGCGAAAGATCGAGAAAAGACAGGTACGTTCTGAAAAAGACAGGAACTTTCTGGGAGGTTCTATTAGGTCTTGTGTCTCTTTCTATTCATTCCATTCCTTCTAGAACAGTGACGTCAAGGCATGCTGTCTCTTTCTAGCCTGACGTCTCGTTCTATTCATTCCATTCCTTCTAGAACAGTGACGTCAAGGCATGCTGTCTCTTTCTATAGTGCCGTCTCGCTCACTCCGATGGAAATTTGGCCATATATTGAAGTGGCTAAGCGCCGGGCGTAGCACTACCCCCTTCTTAGACATGCTCGTCCCGAGCATCATTAGATCCGTAGTATCTCGCCAGTCGGTCAACATGTACAACCTTCAAGGGGCTTCGCTGGTTGCGTTGTATCCGGTATGTAAGGTCATTGATCCTGGTGACAACTTTATACGGCCCTTCCCAGTTTGGAGACAACTTCGGAGATTTGCCTTTGCGACGCATCGGATTGTGTAGCCATACCAACGAGCCTTCGTCGAACCCGGCTTGATGAGAGTTGCGGTCGTATCGGGTTTTCATTCTTTCACTTGCCTGAAGCCCAGATTCACGGACGTGGGTGTGAACGTCATTTAGTCTATCGCGCAATGCACTAGCATATTCCGTGATTTCTTGCGGTGAATCTGGAGGACGTCCAGTCAGTAGATCAGCCGGTAGTCTCAGTTCTCTGCCAAAATTAGCACACGCAGGAGTCACCGTTGTGTTTTCATGTATCGCTGTTCTATAAGACAACAAGAACAAAGGAATATGACTATCCCAGTCTTTCTGGTGGCTTTCAACAACCTTAGCCAAATGCCTTTCCAAGGTTTGGTTAAATCTTTCAACCATTCCGTCTGACTGCGGATGATATGGGGTGGTCCTGGTTTTATGAATACCCATTATCCTACAGGTTTCTTGAAATACCTGTGATTCAAAATTCCTTCCCTAGTCACTGTGTATTTCCAGAGGAACTCCAAATCGGCAAAACACTTCTGTGACCAGTCTTTCTGTGACTGTAGTTGCTTCCTGGTTAGGTATGGCAAAAGCCTCTGGCCATTTAGTAAAGTAGTCCATTACTACTAGGATGTATTTGTTTCCAGACTCCGATGCAGGAAATGGCCCTGCAACATCTAATGCAATCCTTTCCCAAGGCGCTCCAACATTGTATAGCTTCAATGCTCCCCTGCTCCTTGTATGAGGCCCTTTTACCGATGCGCAGCATGTACATTTCCTACACCAATCTTCAACATCCTCACGGCAATGGATCCAATAGAATCGTTGACGAATCTTCATCAAGGTCTTCTTCACACCAAGATGGCCGCCTGAAGTTCCGTCATGAATGATCTCAAAACCTAATTAATTTTAATCTTTGGGACAACCAACTGCAGATGTGAGTCTTTCCCGTTTGCAGACTCCCATTTTCTACACAGGACTCCATTGTGTATCACGAGGCTTTCCCATTGCGCCCAGTAGCTCTTCGTAGCTGCACTCATTCGGGAGACATCACTCCATTTCGGCTTAGGTTTTCCTGCCCTTAACCATTCGAGAATAGGCTTGATGTCTCGATCCTCTTGCTGTGCTTGCTGCATGGCTTTGCTACTCCTCTCATCGCTGACAGTAACAGTCCTAATCGTTCTAACCGCCACACTGTCCTTAGCTTCTTGCCTGCCACAATGGTTACGTTCCACCGGACAAGGTCTTCGAGAGAGCGCATCTACATTTCCTTGCGCTTTCCCACTCCGATGCTCTCGTATCCCTGGTTGTTCAATCTGTCGCGCCGCTTGTTCTTGGCCATTACCATGTTGAGTCCGTTTCGGGCAGCTAGACCGAATATGTCCTTGTTCTTTGCAGATATAACACCTGGGGGCGAATTTCCGACGGTACACACGTTGCTCATTTGTTGAGATCTCACGCAATCTATGTCGTCGAGGGTCATGTCGAACAGCCTCCACTTCAAGGGCGTGAGCAACAGCATCTTTAAGGGTTGCATGGTGACCCAGACGGACGGCAGCTCTCACCTCCAAGTCTCTAATCCCGTCAATAAAAGCTTGCACCAAAATGCTGTCAAGAAATGACGAAGAAGCTCTTTGGTAAGCTTTTCTCACGAGCTTTTCTATTTCCAAAGCCCACTGCTGCAGAGACTCACTAAGACGCTGGTTTCTGTCCTTCAATTGGGCACGGTAGACATGTTCCAAGTGACTATCACCGTAACGTGATTCCAACGCTTCAAGAAGGCGGTCGTAAGTCACTTCCTCTCCAAGCGCCTCTAAAATACTGAGTGCTTGGTCGCGTAACCCCAACGTTAATGCTGTTTTGGCTTGCTCCTTATCCCAACCGTTCGCCTTTGCCACAGACTCGAACTGCAGTTTGTATGCAGTCCACGAGGAGGTCCCATCAAATGGCGGTACTTTGAACTTTCCGACAGCCTGTGCAGATGAAATGGTTACAGAGCCAGCTGTTCCGCAAGCTATTTTTGTCTCCAATTTTTTTACGTTTTGAGCCACAGACTGCAGCCGTTCCTCATAACTCTCAAATTTCTTGTCGTGGCTTTCTATTCTGTCTTGCACTGAATGAATTTCTCTTTGCCATTCTGCTTTAGACTCTTTCAAGAAAGCAAATAGATCTTCTTGTTGTTCCCGGAGCTGAACCTTTAGTTGCAAGGCTTGCACCTCCTGTTGACGGGCCTGCTCTGCCTGGTGACGGGCCTGCTCTTCCTGGTGATGGATCAGCTCCTCCTGTTGTTGCTGGAGCTGTGCCTTCAATTGTAGAGTCTGCTCTTCCTGGCGACGGGCCTGCTCTTCCTGGCGACGGGCCTGCTCTTCCTGGCGACCGGCCTGCTCTTCCTGGCGACGGGCCTGCTCTTCCTGGCGACGGGCCTGATCTGCCTGGTGACGGGCCTGCTCCTTCAATAAGGTCATAATCGCGTTCAGGTTAATTTCCGATGATGATCTTGAAGCTCCCGTCGACGTACTCGGAGTACCCGCAGCCTCTTCCGCGGCCTGGCTTCTGGTTTTAACTCCCTCCCTGTCGTCTCTCGGCGTTATCGGCATTTTCTATCCCGCTTCTGACACCAGTTGTTACGAGCGTGGGGGTCGGTTTAAATAGAAAATGCGAGGACAACCGTTGAAGACAGATTTTATTCGGCTGCACTTAAATTACAGCAAAGCGCGTAGAACTTCGAAAACTCTTCCTTACACAGTACACAGTCACTTGTATAATCGCACTGTATCACTTCGTACACTTTATCGCTTTGATCGCTTCGAATACTAGTCATGGACTAACTTGAGCAGCGGCTGTTAGCTCGCCTTTTATATAAGGCGCGGCCGAGTAGCGAAAGATCGAGAAAAGACAGGTACGTTCTGAAAAAGACAGGAACTTTCTGGGAGGTTCTATTAGGTCTTGTGTCTCTTTCTATTCATTCCATTCCTTCTAGAACAGTGACGTCAAGGCATGCTGTCTCTTTCTATAGTGCCGTCTCGCTCACTCCGATGGAAATTTGGCCATATATTGAAGTGGCTAAGCGCCGGGCGTAGCAATACAGTATAGTTAAATTTAGTTACGTTAAATATTACGCGTATAGTTATATTAAGATACACAATTTTTTATGTTACAAATGAATATAATTTTAGTTCCTACGAGTATACTTAGAAAAACGTAAATACAGTTATTATTCGCTTGTAAAAAAACGCTAACACTAACCTGCAATGTATGTAGTTGGTAAATTCTTATTTATGACCAATTTTTGCTGTTGCTTAATAATGCAGCAGTAAATTAAGGCTTTAATATAACGCGGAGTCGACGCAGCGGACTGTTCGCTTAGCTTCGTTCGGGAATAAGTGACTCAAGTTAGGGGCGGAGCGAGAGGAGTAGCGGTTAGCGAGTTGGAAACTTCGCGGCTGAACCCTCTCTTAATACTACTACAGCTGCTGGTTACTACAGAGGTAGTATGTTGGTGCTGCTCATACCTATATTACGTATCCATTCTTATCAAGCATATTAAAAAGCAGATATTCTTGGAAAAATAAATGAATGTATGAAATATTTCAGAGGTCATTTTGAACCTTTAAATGAAAAGATAAGAAATATATCTTTACCAAATGGTTACTAATGATGAACTCTTAGATAGTCTTGTAAGTTCCGCAATTAATGTAAATTGAAATTATGTCCAATCTGTACCTCTATAGCAACACCTAGATACTTTAGTAATAGAACGGCAGTCCGATGCCGAATATTATCAAATACTAACACTGCAGCAAACTTTCCTTCCTTAACCCCTTTTCTGTTGAACTGTTCTGAATTGAGATCAGCTGAATGTTTAATTTAGTTTATAAACTCATGAATTTGTTGCAAAAGCATCAGAAATGTCACAGTTAATAACACTTTAAGTAGGTCATAATATACTACAATTTTCAAAATATTATTTTTTGTACAGAATGAGAAAATATATTATTAAAAGAATTTTGTTATGCGCAGGACCTATGCGAGTTTGGACTATAAAAATAAATGAATCTGACGTCAAATAGAGTAATTCAGCAGAAACGCCTTGCACAGCAAAAAGGCGTTGAACTTAAAATTACAAATTCAATTTGAAGTTTAATTGATGTGTAACAGAAGGGCGCGCCCTGTTTTAATGCCCAAACTATTACACTATTATAGCAGTTAGGTACATAATTAGTTGTTGTAGTAACTTTTACGATGTTATAATCCATTTAGACTGTTAATTACGGGCAATTTCGTTTTAATAGTGCATTATCGTGGTGTGAGATCCATAATTATGTAATATATTATTTTACTTTTGATGACAGGGTTGATGAATCCTATAAATAAGGGACGTCTAAATGGAAAACTAAATGTAATTATAACTTAATGAAATATAAAATATTTTCATAGAAATTACAATTTTGTATTAATATTGGAGTCGTGGATGAAAATAAATATGTCATTTTGAATAATATAAGGCAGTTTTATTATAAGAACTTACTTTTAACTACATGTTAGCGAGAAAACAATAGAAATGCAAGAGAAGCTTAGAAAAAAAACACTAGAGATGATAAATCTAAGAAGAGAAGCCATTGACCCGAGAGTATGGCCAACTTACAAAAATATAATATATACAATTTAACTTAATATGGCCAACTTACAAAAATATAATATATACAAGATTATAATATTTACCATAGATTACAATAATTAAAATGTTAAATACAATATCTTGTTTTATACCCGATATAGTGAATTCAATGATTTGTATTATATTTATTAACAATAGTTATTATCATATGTTAATTTCAAATGAATTTCAATGCAATTCACTATTATAACGATACTCAGAGCTTCAATTGTCGACGTAATTGACAAATTGTATTTTTTTTTATTCTGCACAAAATCTTACTGTAATTTTTTTTTCCTGTTGCATATCGATACAGTAAACTACTAGAGAAGCTGTCAACTTCATAATTAGACTCTTGTTCATCAAAGTTTTTGTACCAAATAACTAGTCCGTCATCCCATAAATTACCAAGAACAAACCAAACGTCAAGACACTATCCCTTGATTTCCGTGGGAAGCATTATCAACAGAACCCTCAATGCAACTGATAAAAGCTTATCCATCGTATTGTTAGTATACCGATCTTTTATTGAAGGGGACTTCCCCCTAATCTTTGTTAGAAAAAAGTCTGAAAAAGATTAATTACAACTTATCAAACTGTGAAGATAGCATTCATCTACATGTATCTGTATCTTCTGTGGGTTGACAACGCGCGATTGACATCCCTGATAATGCAAACTTCTACCACAGAATATATAATAGTACTTCCACAGACAAAGATTAGCCGTGATAAGTAGTGTACTAAGATAAGTTTTTGTTTACTGTTTTTTTCTCAATATATACCATTAGAAATGTCAGCTTATAAGTTTTCGATATGTTAGCGTATTGACAAAACTTTGCAATTGTATGTCGTTTTATGCTTGCTACGTAGTTATAATTATATTCAAAAATAGCGTACTTGTATGAAATTACGGTATGAGATTTCTTTGATAAATAAATTACAATTTCAATTGATTCAGTTCAATAATGAAGGTAGATGAAATAGTAGACAAGAATGTAGGTATTTAAACATATGTCGGTAGTTATAGTTTTTAATCTCATTTAAGTTGCACCGAACTTTTCGTCAACAATCAGGCATTTCATGAGCGAAAGGGTTAAAGAGTTGGTAAGATATCACGCCATATTGAACACATTTTGTTGAAACACTCGTAAACTTTCATCAAAAAGCATTGAAATAACCATATAATAAAGATAACGGGTATTAACGCGATCATGGTATAGGTAGCTGATGGAGGCCCTGGAGCGGAATCCGTGGGGGCGCCCGTACCTTATGGTAAGGGGTAAATTACGCCCTAAGGCGCCTCCACTGACCCAGAGCCTACAGCCGGAGCGGCTGGAGGGGGTCCTGGACTCCTTGTTCCCATCAAGAGCGGAGGAACACATTCCTCCGCGCATGGCTCCGTCTCAGGTGCCCAACGCGGAAGGCAGCGAGAACGACGTGCACGTAGTCACGGAGGGTGAGTTAGGGGCGGCTGTACTGCGGCTTAAATCCCGCAGAAACACCGCCCCTGGACCCGACGGCATTCCAGGCCGAGCGTGGGTTCTGGCTCTCGAGGAGCTTGGACCTCGACTTATAGGACTCTTTAGCGCATGCCTCGAAAAAGGCCAGTTTCCCAAGGTCTGGAAGACAGGGAAACTGGTCTTGATCCGAAAGGCGGGGCGGCCGGCTAATTCTCCATCAGGATACCGGCCGATCGTGTTGCTTGACGAAGTGTGCAAGCTCTTCGAGCGTATTATTGCACAACGCCTCGGCAAGCACCTCACACGCGTGGGGCCTGATCTGGCGGATAGCCAGTTTGGCTTCCGGCAAGGGCGCTCCACCGTGGACGCGATCATGCGCATTAGAGAACTGACGGAGGAAGCAATCTCACGGGGTGAGGTGGTGGTGGCGGTGTCTCTTGACATCGCCAACGCCTTCAACACCTTGCCCTGGAGCTGCGTTAGGGAGGCGCTTATCTACCATGGAGTGCCTCCCTACCTCCGTCGAATTGTCGGGGCCTATCTCTCCGAGAGGGCCATTACTTATCCGAGCTGGCTAGGGCCGGGTCGGCGAGATGTGTCGTGCGGTGTTCCACAGGGATCGGTATTAGGACCGCTCCTGTGGAACATCGGTTACGATTGGGTGCTGCGCGCTCCGTTGCTCAGAGGGGTCCGCGTAACGTGTTACGCAGACGACACCCTCGCTACGGCGCGGGGAGCAACGCACCGAGACGCAGCACTAAAGGCCACGGCAGGGGTTGCTCAAGTCGTGGGTCGAATACGGCGGCTGGGTCTCGAGGTCGCCCTTCACAAATCCGAGGCTCTGTGCTTCTACGGACCTCGGATGGGGCCACCTGCGGGATCCAGGTTACAGGTAGGGGGCGTCAGCATCGGCATCGAGCCTTCGATGAAGTATCTGGGACTCGTACTCGATGGCCGGTGGAACTTCGGACATCACTTCCGAAGTTTGGTCCCAAAACTGAGGGGAGCATCAGCCGCACTTGCGCGACTGATGCCCAACATCAGGGGACCCAACGCTCCCTACAGGAGACTGTACCTAGGGATCGTGCGAAGTATGGCCCTATACGGGGCCCCCGTATGGGCGGAAACCCTGACGGCCACCAATCTGGCTAGATTGCTGAGCCCGCAGAGGGCGATGGCCGTCAGGGTGATAAGGGGATACCGCACGATCTCAGGTGAAGCGGCATGTCTCCTAGCCGGGACCCCTCCATGGGACCTGGAAGCGAGAGCCCTTGCGTCTCTGTTTAAATGGCGCAAGGAGGCGCTGGAGCGGGGCTAAAGGCCTGCGGCTCGAGAAATCGAGGCCCAGCGGTCCCAGCTCCACCAGAAAACCGTGGAGACATAGAAGGTGCGACTTGAGCAACCAAAGGGGGGATTCGCCACAATCGCGGCCGTCAGACCGGTCATGGACGAGTGGCTGGAGAGGAGACATGGTGCTCTCTCCTACCGGTTGTCACAGATGCTTACCGGGCATGGTAGCTTCGGTAGATATCTGTGGCGAAGACACCGGGAAACCACGGCCGAGTGTTAGCACTGCGAGGACCGCAGCCACGACACATCGCTCCATACGCTGGTGGAGTGCACAGCGTGGGCGGAACAGCGCCAGGTCCTCGTGGTGGGTCTGGACGTGGACACTCTCTCGCTCGAGACCATGGTGCGAGCCATGGTCTCCAGCGGGACTAAGTGGGACTGCGCTGTCTCTTTCTGCGAACAGGTCATGCTCGCGAAAGAGGCGGCGGGCCGGGAGCGGGAGAGAACTCTGCCACCCGAGTTCCGCAGTCGGCGGCTTGGGCGCCGCCGACGTGTCTTCGCCGAAGACCATCGGCCTCCGTGACCGGGGTCCTGAGGACGGTGAGTGGGCTGCTCACCGTCCTTACAGAAGCAGGCCCATGACGGCAGCGTGACGTGAGAGATCACGCACGCCCCCCTCCCCCAAGAAGCGGGGTGACACCCGAACCCCCCCCCCCCCCCCCATAGACGCGGGATAACACCCGAAACTCCTAGGCGAGGCCGCAGCCGCAGGTCTGTTGGTAGTCCTGGGACATCCTTCCGAGGGCTTACCCGGGTCTACCAACCGCAGGCTATTAGGCGGTACGTGAGGGTTTTTAGTCGGTAGGAGTCCGGCATAGCATCCATGAAGGATTTTCCCTCAGGTTAAAAAAAATATATATATATACCTTTGATTGTTTGACGTTTCGGTCGTGGTCATGGCAAACCTAATCCAAACGTCAGGCAATCAAAGGTATGTAAGTATACTATGATCGCGTTAATTTCGTTATTTTTAGGGTATATTATGGAAAGCGAGAGTTTAAAAGTTAGATTGAAGTAACCATTTATTTAGTATTATCTACTAGTCTACCGTAGTTTGATACAGAGATAAAATAAAATAAGTGCATCAATTGCCCATACTAACCCGCTATCCGCTTATACTTTAGACCACAAGTAGCAGTTACATCGCTACGTGATTTATCGTCCGCTACGCCACGCTAACTTATTACCCGCGCTTATGTCGAGCGAATATGTACGAGATCATGTATTTTGTACATGTTACTTGATGTATGTGATTCAAGATCCATGTTGATGGGTGTAAACCACACTGATATACTTGTATTATTTTTCATCTTTATTGCCCAACATTCACATTTATTATGCTGACCCGCCCCGGCTTCGCCCGTGGCATATTTTGAAACCATTTTCGAGCCCGTAATTATTAGGCTACAAATAATGTATGGAAATTTGAACTTTAACACCACATGAACTTTATGATATAGTTTTAAAATAGTAGACTTTTTAAGTAAGTTTTTGAATTTTTCGCTGCAAGGAATATTGTAAAAAAGAATTAGCGAAATCGGTTCAGATGTTCCCGAGATTTGCGCTTAACAACACAGTCTGCGATTCATTCTTATATTATAGATTTATTTTTGTTGAAATTTTTATACATACCTACCATATACTCACACTTTTTCCCTTCCGGGTAAGAATTCGCCATCTGAGTTTGTCCTTACACACGTCATAGTCTTTCATCTTCATCATAATTTTTATATTTACAGCCTGCGCTTTGAAGTTTAAGGTCCACTCTCCTAGTTTTCCTTTATTAATTTCGTTTTCTCTGACTCTGATAAAAGAAAATTATCATCATTAAAACTTAAAAAAAAGTACACATTTAACCCTATTTATTAAATTTTTTACCACTAGTTTAATTAAATACTAACATAGAATGAACAAAATATTTTGATTCAAATAAAAGAAGAAACCAAGACAAAGCTTATCGTAAAGGTTTAATATATATAAAAAAGTCGAAATACACATCTTGGTTTCAATTTGTACGCACAACATCAATGATTAAAGGGCGCCTTTTTCGACGGTTCTTTTCATCATAGTTTCTGAAGTTCTTCCAAAAAAACATTAATAGATTAATAAGTATAAAGCTGAATGTTTATGCATTTAGTTATATTGAACAAGTGATGACCCAGATTCGGGGAAGTAGTTTGAATAAATATTTTTATCAATATTTGAAATGTATACCTAATAATTGTTATGAAATAGAAATTAGTATCGGTTATATAGTTAGTATCGCATAGTTAGATAGTTAATTAGGGTCTGAGAGCGTTTTCACACTCATCCGTTATCCGTCTCGGACGCCGATAGCCAACATCCGATAGCCGTCATCTTGTTCTGTTTCACATTTATCTGATAAAATCGACCCGATACGGCCATGGGCTAGAAAGCACAGACTAGTAAGGGATGCTAGGGATGAAAAAAAAAGAACCTTAGTGACATGAAATGCTATCGAGTTTTTTTTCTCATATTCGTGATCAGCGTCATCAACTAACGCGAAAAGACACGTAACTAAGAAAATGTCATTAAGATCGAAAATTGCTTGCAGTCACTGTTTTATTTAATATATATTTATTTATTTTGTTTATTAGTCTTTTTCTGATCCGATATCGGGGTAACACAGTGGTGTTGGCTCAGATAACCGATATCGGGCCGGACAATGTGAAAATCAGATACATATCTCATACATTTGATTTCCTCCGATATCGGATGTCGGATATCGGATGTGTGTAAAAATGCTCTTACATTTATTGCAGTATCTGTGAATCAATTAATTAACCTATTGACGTTTACAGCTGGACATAGGCCTATCCCAATGTGCGCCATAAATTCAACTATTGCAATAAACATTGTTTAATTATTAATGTACAGTCGACAAAGGAGATACGCTTACACTTTTACATATAAATGTATATGAGAAAGTGAAACTATCTCCTTTGTTTATTATTAGCCGCCGCGTGGTTCCCGGTAGAGTAGACTTTGGGCCACCCCTTCTCTTCCCATGTGGTGTCGTACAAGGCGACTAAGGGATAGGGCTGATTAACTTTAACATCAGACAGATATGTACAGCCCATTCAGCCTCAGATACATGGCTCGAGTCAACAATAGTGCCCGAAATACGGCAATAGGCTCACCCCCTATTACGTGGGACCGAATACAGATTGGTGAAATGTGGGTGTTAATTCACCTCTACCTAACCCTCCGGGGATAAAGGCGTGATTATATGTATGTATGTATTATTTTTTCTTTTTAAATATTATAGTTAAGTTAATACCATATGCGTTGCTCTTTTAATAAACAAAATTCTTCTTTCTTTTCTTTTCAGGTAAATATGTTGTACAAAAAGGAATACAGGAAAGAAAACTATCACGATTTTTCGAGACGCAAGTGTTCGTGTTTAAAAAAAAATATCTGTAAGTAATAAATATAATTATAGTAGCTATAGCGCGCGGCTCCAGCTGCGTGGATGTCAGTTACTGCGACCTAACATAGCTTTAATTTACCCCTACACCCGTCAAAATCGGTTCAGTGGTTTAGGCATGAAAGCTTTACAGACAGACAGACAGAGTTACTTTCGCATTAATTATATTAGTATGGGGTATGGATACTCATACATACATAAAACGAAGCCCCCTTCTCTTTGAAGTTGACAAAAACTTTCCCATCACGATCCTGGCAGACGCCTTTTGTTACAGTTGTTGCATACATTGCTAGCTGTTGCCCGCGGCTCCGTCTGTGGTGATGTCGGTAATCGCGACTCCACTCTCTACTCTACCTCTGTACCAAATTTCATCAAAATCAGTTCAGTGGTTTAAGTATGAAAGAGTATAAGACATACAAGCAGAATTAATCTCGCATTAAAATAATAGTATGAATATGGATCTATTAGAAACATCAATGATTAGAAATAATATAAAACAAGTTGTTAAAATAAATATTTACATCATGACAAAGTATGACATAACAAACCAATAAGGAATATTCTATAGTAAAATCAATATCTGTGCTAGTCCTATTCTGTTCCATCAAAGGTTGCATCTATTTTGAATATTTATACATATTATTTGAAATATTGTGATAACAGTACTGTGTATTTTTTGTGCTAATAAAAAATATATACTTAAATGATAAAAAAATAAATCTAAAATATCAAGCCAATTAGTTGACGCCATTCAAACTTAAAATAAATAAATATTGCAATACTGTTTGACCTAATCCGGTTGTTCTGTCACCATTCAATATTAAAAAGAAAATTGATCACAATATTTTTTTTTTCATAAGGATAACCAATATAACGCTTTAACTAAACTCAATAGCGTTACGAATAATATACCATAAGCAGTAAGCCATAAATTCACGGATATATGTACGCAGTTTGACATGGCTATCCCTAAATAATGGGCGGAATTTCGCACCATAGACCAGAATATAAACTATTAAAGAGACCCCAACAACCGCCTATGCCATGATTTTATGAGCCGTTTTGCATATCGAGCGTTACGATGTCAACGTTTGGTTAATAACCGTTTTTCACAATACAAACATAAATTGTAAGTATGGCATGGGTACCACAGTTTGTTCTAGATACCCGTGGAACATCTTTTAGATGAACAACGGGCACGAAGACCTCATTTTCAAAATGAACTCATCCAATTACTTACGTATATTGTAAACCACCGTCCGAATCTATTGTAATTCAATATTATATTAGTCTGACTGAACACCTATTTTGAGGGTTTGTTCATGCGGGAAGTGCAATACTCTGTGGTGTGTGCTATATTTTTATTGCTAAGAAATATTATAAACAAAGTACGAGTATACCATTACCGATTGTTGTGAATAAGCAATATAAGAAAGTTAAAATTAATCAAAAATATTGTATTACGATACAATCCGAATTATGCTGGTGCGGCTTCTGCGGCTTCTGCGGCTTCTGGTGCTGGTTCTGCTGGTGTTTCCCCTTCAGTGGCTGGCGTTTCTGCGTTTTCAGTCTTTTCTTCAGTTGGTGCATCGGTGGCCTCTGACACCGGTGCTTCGTTTTCACCAGCTGGAGTGCCTTCTCCTTCTCCTGGGGTTGCACCTTGTCCAGGAGCTTCTTCAGTTCCAGCTTCTGAAACTGGAGCTCCCGGAGCACCTTCTGTGTCATCTGCTGTTTTTCCACCTTCTGTTTCTTCTCCTTCGCTTACCGTTGAAACTGCCTTTTTAGAGGGTTCTGGTGCAATAGGTTTCACAGGTTCTTCTGGAGCTGGAGCTGCTGCTTCAGGTGCTGCAGCTGCTTCAGTACCTGCTGCTGCCTCAGTAGCTGCTGGTGCCGCTGCAGCCACTTGTGCTGCAGGTGCAGCAGTTTCTTCCTTCTTATCAACTTTACCTTTCTTTTGTTTCCTTTCTAAAGGTAAATATAACTTATAGTCCTGTGGTAGTTCTTCTTCAGTATACAGTCGTTCGCTGAAGTAAATTCGTCTTAACCTTGCATTAGCATGCACCTGCACTCGTAAAGTTTCAATAAATTGCGTACCATACGCTCTTTTTGTAAAATCAGCAAGATTAAATTGTATCTGGTTCCATCCATGAGCCAAACCAATAGGCATACTTGTACAAAATGGTTTGATTTTTGTTGTTGACTGGAAATTCGAAATTCTGAAACGCCTTCTCATATTTTTATCATCCAATACAGTTATTTCAAACGAGAAGTATCGCTTCAAATTTTTTATAATCATTACTAGGAATGGTAATTTTATTCCTAATACTTGATTGTTCTTGGGGCATACTATGTATGTAGTCGCAACATTTGTACTCACAATCTCAAGCACTATGGAATTCACTTCGTTGTCAGTCAGTCGTTTTATGTGACCATTTTTCACTTCCATATCCCACAATGCTAGAGGATTAGATCCACAACTGTAGAAAATGGATAGTAATCCATTTTGATATGAGTTTTTAAACATTTTTGAAGATAACAAGGAATAACAATAACCTATTTATTATTAAACACAACTTTAGAAGATACTTCAATGTTTGTGACAAGCACAATGACAGTTATATATTTCACATAAAAAGTAAACATTGCATACAAAAAGGTAAGTATTAATTTTATTGAACTAAAACTTTTTTTAAGTCCTGTGAAGCGAATTCCTACGAATTACCGTTTTTATTCGCTTTAATTATTTTGCTTAACAATAGTTGCACATAATTATTGTTTAGCTCATGTTGCAATAGCAAGAGCTCAATGTAGAGTGTTCGTGCTGTCAGTGGGAAGATTAAGAACCTGGTTTTCTTCTACATTGACAGCACTGAAACGCTGTTCTATCAAGATCAGCAGCACGAGTATGACTCCCTTAATGTTGCACGCGTCCATGTCTCACAGTATTCACTTTCCGCCTAGTTACCATTAATTAATGAATAATGAATTTGATTTTTTTACAAAGCATGGTCTTAGTATGGGTGATAATATTTATGACAATGGGACTCTCTCCATGCCTCAAAAAGTACGTTAAGCCATCGGTCCCGGTTCGACTTCAATATCACCAGTGACTCGTGTGGGTCAGTGGCATTCGCTTCAAGGAAAATATCTAAGTTCAACTGCTTCGCAGTTTGACTGGAAAGCTGACCCTAACTGGGCTTAGAAAAGGCTTAAAACATTGTTACAAACACAATGACACGAGAATTGGCTATAATGCTATATTATTGGATTGGTGTCTGTAATGGTGACCCTCTTTCGTGAGACTCTGCCTTAACCTTACCATCGCAGGGTGAAGACAAATTAACGTGTCCTATATACAAAATCGTGCTGTCCACTGAAAACCGTACTTTCAGTAATGGTTTTTTTATATCACTTAGGTGGCAGATAAGCACACGGCCCACCTGATGGAAAGTGAATACCGTGCCCTATGGACGTATACAACACCAGGGGCATAACAGTAGTGCTGCCAACCTTGTAGAAACCTTCGAATGCCCTTAAAGAACCTTATATTGTAGTCGCTTGGGAAAACCGAAGCAGAGAGTTCATTCCACAGCTTGAGCGCGCATGGGATGAAGTTCCTTTCATACCGCACAGTGCGCACCGTTTCCGGTCGCAATGTGTAGTGTGTCAAGATTCAAAAAACAAATAATTTCAATATATTTATTAATTAGCCAGAATACGAGTTAATATTAAAAGTCCTATAACATCTAAAACTAATTTTACTTTTCATTATTCACACTTATAAAAATATATTATACACAAGTTAGTTTAATGCATTTCCATTTTCACTGATTAATAATGTAACTATAAAGTTCAGGCAGTTTCGGTTGCCGATTCAGGAGCTGTATCTGTAGCTGCTTCTCCAGTAGTAGACTCATCAGTGGGATGTGTTGCTACATCTGGTGCTTGATCTGTACTTGGTGCTTTTTCCGTACTAGTAGCGTCCTGTGTATCAGGTGCACCCTCAGTACTAGGTGCACCCTCTGCACTAGGTGCACCCTCTGTACTAGGTGCTCTCTCTGCAGCAGGTACGTCCTCTGCAGCAGGTGCATTTTCTGCATCAGGAGCTTTCTCTTCACTTGTGGTTTTCTCTGCACTACCTACTTTTTGTGCACTAGGCACTTTCTCTACACTGGGTTTTTTCTCTATTTCTGTTTTCTCTACAGTTCGCTCTGTACTGAGAGGAGGTTCCTTTATTACTTCAACTTCTGGACTCTCAACAGGAACAGGTGTTGGAAGATTAGTTTTACTTGATATTTTTAAAGGTTCTTTTTCTTGGATAAGTGCCTTTTTGGTAGAACTCTTTGATTGCAAAGGAAAGTATAACTTATACGCTGGTGGTAACTCATCTTCACTCATGAGTCTTTCTGTAAAATATATGCGCCTCAATCGTATATTAGCGTTAATTTTTAACTTTTGTACTTCTTGAAATTCTTTTTTATAAGCTCGACGCGTAAATTCTGCTAAATTAAATTGAATTTGATTCCATCCATCCGAAAGACCAATTGGCATCACAGTGCACAGTGGCAATATTTGGGTAGTGCTTTGGAAGTTAGATACTCGAAATCTTCGTCTAGTTCCGGTATCGTCTAATACAGTAACTTCAAAAGAAAAATACTTATTCAGATTCTTAACTATCATGACCAGAAAGGGCATGAATATTCCTAAAACTTGGTTCCCTTTAGGGCATATGATGTAAGTTGTACTTATATTCGTACCACGTATTTCCATTACCATAGTCTTTATTTCTTGATCCAAAAATCTTTTGATGTATCCATCTTTGGTTTGTTTGTCCCAAATTTCCAAAGGCTTGGATCCACCACTAAAGAAAACAGTAAGCATACCACGCTGATATGAATTTCTATACATTTTAGATACCTATATTATTCTCTATATGTATTCTAAGAAAGGTGAACACCACTTTTGAATAAAAGCACAGATTAATAGTGATGAATAAAAGCGATTTGGTTTGAACTATCTGCTTTCTACTTCTTTTTGACAGTTGCTTGTCGAAAGATTATTTTGAAATTTCTCTTTCAAAATAGTTTTTAAAAATAAGTTTGTACTTAGAAGGCTGAGAGAACAGTTGTTGTTATGGAGCTGTTTTAAAATACAAAGCCTATTCATTTTTCACTGCATTTTATTTATAATTCTGTCTGAAGGTACTGAAATATAATATATAATAGATATCTATATAATATTTTATATCTATAAAATTAGGGTTGGTGACTTCTTAATGTCCATTCAAACATTAACTTTTAAATCCATAAATTTTAGTAAAACAGCCAAAAACATACTCATTTTAGTTAAACTTGTAAAATAAATCTTATATTCAAGAGCTAAAGTTTCTAACTTAAAGACACTTTTCTATGCACGTACCCACTACAATTTGAATTGAGAGAAACATTTTAGCATTGTTATAAAGACCAAATTTCAAAGTACTTTAGCCGCGGCGCCGGCGGAAATTAGTATTTTTGCCAACCCTAGATTGGTGCGGCCCTTTTATCGCCATATTTGTTGCCATTCTGCTCTTATATTTCAGACTGACAAAAGTACATGGAGACAGAAATAAAGTAAAAAGTTTATTCAAAATTTTGGTGTTCTATTTTCTTTTTTTATCAAGACCAGCATTGAATATAGGTAGATGGTTGTTATTAGTTAAAGCCGCACGTATCTGGTTCTCAGGTAAAAAAGAACAATATTGGAAAGATCAGTCGAACATATAAGTTAGTTAATAAAACGTGGCAGATTAATATACCTTCTGCGCACATTTCAGTATACAATAAAATTGTAACTCAAAAGGTCACATTACCGTTCCCACGCAAATACAAGTCAATTGAGTAAAATAGGCAAATGCCCTCTACTAAGGCGATGATCTTACAATTTGTCGCCACTTATGCATTAGGTACACTCGTTCGAACCAATAAATATCCGTAGACGGTTAAATGTGGCTGACAGAAGCAATTTGTATTGCATAAATAATCTTGTGACTTCCTAGTAGTGAGACCGCGCAACTTGTAGTTTCCGCTTTAGATTTTTATATGTGTATTGTTAAACAGTGGTTCGATTGGCAAAAGTGTTTTTTACTCCGAATCTCTAGTTCTCTACTCAGACCCCAAGTATCTAAATGCTTAAAACAACAATTCAAAATAAATGAATCCGTAGGAAATAAGTCAATATCGAGAACAGACTTTAAACCATTCAACTTTGAACATCAGGGAGCAAAGAATCTCATTAGTAAAAAGACCAATTCCGCATACCTACTTAATTCTACTCACCATACAACGTAAATCTTACCTAAATGAAAACAGTATCACTGACATACGATCCGGACCATTTTCAACGCCAAAAACATGACAAAGATAGAATGTCAAAATAAATGAGGCATTCAGACGTAAACACAAAAACTTGTAACATATCTGAAGAAATAAAAGTTTTAAAAGAAAAGCCCGCTTTCTGTGATTTATCTATCCATTTGTCATCCTCGACACTAAGAAAATATGTCACGCAAAGCCACAAGTAACGCACACACCGGCTGTGTAACGAATATAACATTTTTGTCGTCTTTTCCACTATGCCGGCCGCCACCGCGCGCCCTTAGAGACACCCTGCACACTAACAAAAAACCACGAGTAGCTGGGAACAAAAGAGAAATGAAAAAGTGCCTTTCGACTGTCATGATAAGGAGTGCATGGGCGTGTTTTTGTTGTTATTTCGACTAAACTGACGCGACTTGACTTTTTTCCAGTGAATAAGGCTACGCTCTCACGAATCTATCTGCACCGCGATTGCAATAGAACCATTATATTTTAAACTCGTGACCGTGCAATATTGTACTGTAGAGAGACGAGACTGGATACTACACTACACCCGCCAAACAGACATACTCCTATTAGACTTCCTGCTTCTAAGTTTACTAAGTTACGTACTCTCTATACTCACGCGCGGAGTACATATAACACGACTCCTGCCGGCTTGCTCTGCAAAAGGAACCGTGGTAGGGGTGTGTTGTATACGTTTATACTTTTTCACACATCGCCACGTCTGTATCTCCTCAGGAGAGCAAGCAGAAGTTTTTCTCATTATGCTTTGTATTAAATTACACGTATTGCTGTTATTGCCATCTATCAGTAGATTTTCTACACTCTGTACTACTGTCGAGATTATCTTCTTATAATACTTAATGCAATTATTCCCGAATGATTTAGAGAAGTAAAAAATGAATCATTGATACGAGAAGAAGATTTAATTACACACATATACACTCATATACTCACGCCTTTCTCTCCGGGGTAGCCAGAGACCACAGTCCCCCTTCAGCTTATAGCACAACACACTTCACGACCGTCCTCTACTGTCATTAAACCTATTATGCAAGCTCGCCAGTTTCAATAATTTCTGACCTGCCTTATTTTCAACCGACGAAAAAACGAAGGAGGTTCTCAAGTCGACGCGTATATTTTTTTATGTATACGCATAACTTTTAACAGGGTAGTCCGATTTTGTTTTTTTTTTTTTTTCAATCCATTACTTAACTACGTATTTAAGTGATGGTATGTAAGTAAGTTAAGTTCAATTGATTTCGTAGTAACGACAGTGTCAGTTAACTTTCGTTACTACGAATGTCAGAGAAGAATAAAGTAATTAGATTTGTTTACATATTCTTAGTTGTAAATTGTCTATGCGTATAATAGGAGCAGATATTATATCGATACATATGGTAGCAAACATTGTAGGCTTAATTAGACGTTCATATTGTAATTCGATACTAACGAGATCGAACATGTAGTATCTAATATAATTTACTAAATGTACAAGATTTCGCAAGAAGTCCAATATGTTAGTTAGGTCGCTTCGACCTACGTTACATTTACTGTGGAAACGAGATCCTAGTTGGTAGTTGCTAAGCGCCCATAATTTGTGGCATTGAAATCCCAATTTAAGTCCGGACTCACTTTCAGTGCTTGCATTTGGCCAAGCTTAAGCTTTAACGTTGTTGGTATTTAAATAACACTTACCTTCATCTGCGAATTTTAAGTGGCAATTGCTTGTGGTGAGCGCATATTTATATACCTATTTATTTACAGTATTTATATGTATAGTATAGTCTACTGACTCATAGAGTTATACGGTCTATACCTACCCTAACGTTAAAAAGGTATGGCTATTCCGCTACTGTTTTTATATGTAACGACTCCTCATATTTTTCACTCCACGATTTGTGTTTTACCTACACAACATAAAACTGCCAAAACTTTTCTTACCTACCTTACTATTAAGTCGTTACATATGAAATTGCCGAAATTTTCTTACAGATTCATAAGTTCGTTATTCCTGTAATTTAATAGCTATTTCCATTATTCATACTTTCTTTGAAAGTTGATTTCAAGATTTTAAAACTCTATTAAATTTTGTTTTTATTGGCCGCTTGAGAAATTAAATTCGATCTTCAAAAACAGTACTTCCTAAATGCTATCCATTTTGATGATAAATTTCATATTACTTGTTTACAGCTGATACTTTACAGAAATGTAATAAAAGTTGCTGTTAGCTTAATGTTGTCTCATTCATACACAAAAAGAATAAAAAAAAAATAATTTGTCATTCTTAAAAAAATGCAAATATGTTAATACTGCAAATTGAGTTTCCTCCAATTTCTTCAATAAAACGGCAATTTCGTATGTAACGACCTATTATATTGCCATATATAATAATACTAGTTTGAACTGGTAATGATGAAAGTCTAATTTGATGTTGCAAGTTCCAACTTTTGCAAATATTGATAACTATCAAAACCGCAAAATCCTCAATCTAGGCATAGCTTAACAAGCTAGCAAAAAGCAAAAGATAATAATTATTATTAGTTCAATAAAAATAGCACAATTCAGGGGCAAACCGTGAAAAAAATCCTAGTAACAATTTTCTTTCGGATGTCTTTGAGAGAGGTCACTGGCAGTATACATTTAGATATGCGTGGTGTTCCGTTCGTTGCGTTCTCCGCCAGCTTGAATTTAAGGGTATTTTTTTGGTTATTGAATATTTAGATATTTTTAATCTTACACGAAAATGGTTACGTTTAAATTATTCAAAATTAAATTACCTACAAATTTAGTTTTCATCGTTTGGTCCCAGGATCGATATTCTTCGATTAATTCAGAAATTCATGATTTAATTCAAGATGGTGGCGAACGCAACGAACCGAATACCACGCAAATCGAAATTTAGACTGACAGTGACCTTATTTAAAGAATTCCGAAAGAAAATAGCTGCTATGAATTTTCCCTATGACAGATAAATGGAACAAAATTTAATCACCTTTTGGAATATAAAACGAAACAGGATGAAATGAAGAGTACCAAAATTGTAGGAGATTTACTAGTGAATAACTTTGTAGTTATTATTTTTTAAATGAGTTATTATAGTTAATAAGTTATGGTTTCTGTAAGATACTTCCCAAGTTAAATAGGTTTTTCTTAAACATGCGCGGAAATAAAAATATTTAATTATTCAATAAACAACAATATACCCTTAAATTCAAAATGGCGGAATATGCAACGAACCGAATACCACGCAAGTCACCAATTTTGATATCTAAGTTTTAACGAAAAGACATTCTCTGGCTGTCTTGAAAAACTTTGTGTAATACCTTAAGAGAAAACTTTACAACTCAAACATACCAGGAAAAAAATTAAATTACAGAACCGAAAGTTAAAAAAATGAAATAGACAGGAAAAAAGTGATGATTCAGATGTGCCTGTGTATTTACAAAGCTCATTGCGCGGCGCAACGGAGCGTGGTGTGCATAATGTATTGAACGGTGCGCGATTCCAGCAAAGCTTTGTCTGCCTTATTTACAACCGACCCGTGTATTCGCGCGGAAATTGGATTTGTAAAATAAGACACTGTATAAATAATCTTTATCTAAAACATATCTCAGTGGGGTCGTTCGCAGCCCAAGTTTCGCACCACTGTGCGTTCTGATTCCCCGAGAACATTTGTTAGATTCCGCGAAACAAAATATCTATGACACTAATAACCCCTCAAGTGTCTTTTCTTTATAGAATATCCGTTATCTGCTTCTTGGTTCCAGTGATAAAATTTGTGGTCATATTTTCATGCGATAGTCCTAGTTTAGAGGCCAGGACTTGGCAAAATATTGTTTGATATTTCTGTTATGAAATACTCAGTAGCAACTTCTAGTTTGGACTCTGGTTGATCAGCCTTAAGATCGCATTGATAATAATCCAATAAATAATCCTTTGCCGTACCATTATGACATGGAATTCCCCACCTACCTATAGTCATAGGTCCTTTTAGCGGGGCGTCAAAAAGCATCTGATGAGGCCGTCAAGCTGAGTGCCATCATTATAACATGATACGTGTCTGTAATGGTGACCCTCTTTCCTGAGGCTTTACCTTCAGCATCAGGCAAGGTGTAGTAAAATTGATGTCTTCTTCATTTAAAAAAAGACGGGTTGCACTCTGGGAGTGCCGGCAGAAGTGAAAACATTTTCTTTCTTTCTTCGTTATATACATAGAAAAAGATAAAAAGAACATACCATACCATACCATACCATACCTATAATATAGCGCCAATCATAGAACCTATCACTAATTTTCTGTCAGAAGAAATTAATAAATTACAAAAAGAAAAGATAATCACAAATAGTAATAAATTACAAAAAGAAAAAATAATCACAAAAAGTGTCAGAAGGCCAGGTTTGAACCCGGTACTATCTGAAACCATAAGGACTTAAAGTCGACTACGATGCTATTTATCGTATCTTGCAAAATAGGCAGTCTATAGCTAATGTTGTATGACATCAGTCGTCGGTTACGGTTCAAAGGTCAAGCGATCCTGACGCAACCTTAACATTTTTCACTTCAAAAATTCATCCCTGCCCTTATCCCAGTTGCATCCGAAACATTCACGAGACGTTTACAACTATCTAGAACTGGAGCCCTTCATCAATCCAAAAATACGTAACCAACGTGTACAGCATGTAAGCGTTGACTTCATATTATAACTTTTTTTCATCTCCTATCGTTGACATTGCCTTGTCTTACTACTAGCTTTCTCTTTGAAAATAATCGCTGTCGCTTCAGCTGGTTGGAACAATGTATCGAAATTAATATCCGGGGACGTAGCGAACGAACAATTTGTCCACCCGGAATGCGGATAATTAAACCGGCCTGCAGCCGTTTCCTAGCTTACATGAAGCTGAAAATATATGACATCGTATCAAGTTGGAATTTAGTTTGTCTAATAAAAGTCGACGGGGCTTAACTGACGCTGCATCGTCCAGTGGTACAGTCAAAGAATCAAAGAATCAATTTCGTTTATTCAGTTTAGGCACACAAAGAGCACATAATGAACGTTAAAATTTTACAGTCATGTCAATAAATTATTAATATAATCCATACTAATATTATAAATGTGAAAGTAACTCTGTCTGTCTGTCTGTCTGTCTGTCTGTCTGTCTGTCTGTCTGTCTGTATGTTACGCTTTCACGCCTAAACCACTGAACCGATTTTGATGAAATTTGGTACAGAGGTATATTAGAGCTTGAGAACGGACATAGGCTACCTTTTATCACGAGAAAGGGGGTTTAAGGGGGGGAAATAGGGGATGAAAGTTTTTATGAAAATTTGTCATTTCTGAAATTTGGTACAGAGGTAGATTAGAGCTTGGAAACGGACATAGGCTACTTTTTATCGCGAAAAGGGGGGTAGAAGGGGGGGGGGACTAGGGCCTTGGGATGAACGTTTGTCATTTTTGAAAATATCCTGATGAAATTTGGTACAGAGATAGTTTAGAGCTTGAGAACGGATATAGGCTACCTTTTATCGCGAAAAGGGGGGTAGAAGGGGAGGGCGGACTAGGGTCTTTGTATTAAAGTTTGTTATTTTTGAAGATTTCTTGATGAAATTTGGTACAGAGATAGTTTAGAGCTTGGGAACGGACATAGGCTACCTTTTATCGCGAAAAGGGGGGTAGAACGGGGGGGGGGCGGACTAGGGTCTTTGTATGAAAGTTTGTCATTTTTGAAGATTTCTAGATGAAATTTGGTGCAGAGATAGTTTAGAGATTGGGAACGGACATAAGCTACCTTTTATCGCGAAAAGGGGGGAACAAGGGGGGGGGACCAGGGCCTTGGGATGAAAGTTTGTCATTTTTGAAGATTTCCTGATGAAATTTGGTACAGAGATAGTTTAGAGCTTGAGAACAGATATAGGCTACCTTTTATCGCGAAAAGGGGGGTAGAAGGGGGGGGGCGGACTAGGGTCTTTATATGAAAGTTTGTCATTTTTGAAGATTTCTTGATGAAATTTGGTACAGAGATAGTTTAGAGCTTAGGAACGGACATAGGCTACCTTTTATCGCAAAAATGGGGGTAGAAGGTGGGGGTGGGGGACGAGGACCTTGGGATGAAAGTTTGTCATTTTTCAAGATTTCTAGATGAAATTTGGTGCAGAGATAGTTTAGAGATTGGGAACGGACATAAGCTACCTTTTATCGCGAAAAGGGGGGAACAAGGGGGGGGGGGGGGACCAGGGCTTTGGGATGAAAGTTTGTCATTTTTGAAGATTTCCTGATGAAATTTGGTACAGAAATAGTTTATAGCTTGGAAACGGATATAGGCTACCTTTTATCGCGAAATGGGGGGTAGAAGGGGGCGGACTAGGGCCTTGGTTTGAAAGTTTGTCATTTTTGAAGATTTCTTCATGAAATTTGGTGCAGAGATAGTTTAGAGATTGGGAACGGACATAAGCTACCTTTTATCGCGAAAAGGGGGGAAGAAGGGGGACCAGAACCTTGGGATAAAAGTTTATCGTTTTAGAAGATTTCCTGATGAAATTTGGTACAGAGATAGTTTAGAACTTGGGAACGAACATAGGCTACCTTTTGTCGCGAAAAGGGGGGTAGAAGGGGTGGACTAGGGCCTTGGGATGATGGTTTGTTATTTTTAAAGATTTCCTGATGAAATTTGGTACAGAGATATTTTAGAGCTTGGGAACGGACATAGGCTACCTTTTATCGCAAAAAGGGGTAGAAAGGGGGGGATATGGCTATCGGATGAAATTTTGTCTTTTTTGGAGATATCCTGATGAAATTTGGTACAGATATAGATTAAAGCTTGGGAACGAACATAGACTACCTTTTGTCGCGAAAGAGGAGGTTAAAGGGGGGGGGGGTGTTATAGGGGATGAAAGTTTGCCAGTTTTGAAGACATCCTGATGATATATTTGGAACAGAGATGAATTAAGCTTGGGAACGAACATAGGCTCCCAATTGACGCGAAAATGGAGGTATAGGGGGGGGGGGGGGTAATAAGTGACGAATGTTTGACAGTTTTGAAGATATCCTGATGAAATTTGGTACAGGGATTAACTAGAGCTTGGTAACGGATAAATGCTACCTTTTATCGCGAATAATGTGCTAATGGGGGGGGGGATAAGGACTAGATAGTTAGTATGAAAGTTTGTCATTTTTGAAGATGATTTTACAATTTTGAAGACATCTTGATGAAATTGGTATAGAGATGGATTAGAGCTTGGAAATGGATATAGGCTACCCCATATCGCGAAAAAAGGGATAGAAGGAGGAGGGGGAAGGGGAATAGGGCTATGGGTTTAAAGTTTCTCATTTTTCAATGGCACAAAAAAAGGAGTGAATATGGCATAAATAGTAAGAATTTCTTTTAAGATGTCCTCATGAAATTTGGTACAAAGGTAAATTAGTGCTTCGGAACAGACATAGTCGAGTAGCGAACTGAGTATAGAAGCGAGTGGATTGGCGAGTAGAGATTGTTATAGGGACGAGTGGATAGGCGTGTAAAGATCGAAAGTCGAGTAGAGTCGACTACAGGGGCGAGTAGATATGCGACTAGAGAGCCAGTGGAGAGGCGTGTATAGAATCAATTAGAATGCAGTAAAGGGTTGAGTAGAGAGGCGAATAGGGAGACGAGTGGAAAGATGAATGTAGTGGCGAGTAGAAATCGAATAGAGAGTTGAGTAGAGGTGGGAGTAGAGAGATAGGCGAGTGGGGAGAGTCAAGTAGAGAGGCGAAAAGAGAATCGAATGGATGGGCAAGTAGAGAGGCCAATGGAAAGGCGAGTATAGAGAAGAGTACAAAGTCGAGTAGAGAGGGGAACAGAGAAGTCAGTAGAGAGTAGAGAGTCGAGAACAGAGGTGAGTACATAGTCGAGGACAAAGTTGAGTAGAGAGGCGAATTTAATGCTCAATAGCATCGGATCAACACTAAGCGATAACCGACATCCACGCGGGCGGAGCCGCGGGCAACAGCTAGTATTAAATAAAGTAAACAAATCATTTAAAAAGGATTCTTTCGCAGGTTCGGTAAGTTGGTTCTACTGAGAAGATACCAGCAAGAAACTCAGTGAACAATATTATCGTTTCTTTTTTAAAACAATTTGTGTTTTTTTTTTATATTGTGCGAGCAAGCAAAAAGATTAGGATGACCATGCATTTTTATCATTGAGGTATTCGTTTACTTTGTAGTATACTTTTTTCATTAATTTTTTTTACTTCTATTTTAAACTTATTTAGCGGCATGTCAACCAGATCCTGAGGAATTTTATTAAACATTTTAATACTGTTACCCACAAACGAACTACCAACCTTATGAAGTCTGAGTTTTGGCACTACAAGTTTACAGTAGTCGATCAGGTCGAGATTCAAATCGAGTCTAGGTTCTTGGGCTATTACAAAGCTCACACCTAGGGAGCCCGGGACCCACCCTCATACGCTTTATTTCCAGATTGAACTTTACAGCTTAATACTCGTAATTTACTAAGCCTTGAATGATAGGTCGCATTTAAAATGTATTCAAAGCATGCACGTTTGTTGGAGCCCGGGATCCGAATCATTTCCGATTGAATACTCATGAATTTAGAATTTGTTATTTTAAAGTTATTATACAGCAATAAATACCTACATATTGCGTCGAGTCAATACATCGATAGAAATCTAATTACGAGTACCTACTTTTTCAAAATTTCATATTTTATTCTTTGAATACTTTACTTTTACGGAAATAATTCATTCTTATTAAATACTTACGGTAAAGGTAGTTCCAAATTTGGGTGGTTCTGATTTAAGCTGGGCAATCGCTTTACTATTTATGTGTTTTATTTTATGTCTCCCCTTCACCATTGGCGCTGAAAAGCAACCGAAATGTCTGGTTTAGTGTAAATAATAAATAACCCTTACTTGGCAGTCGAGTAATAACTTAAATAAATCGCAATATAAGATATTATAGTCTGTTAAAAATAGGTTTATTTTAACGCGTATCGTCAGCGTAAACTTCCGAAATATCATTAAAATACCGAATCTAAATTTCTGGCGTATACAGTACTACAATGTATAATATTAATTGAATTCACGTACAAATATTGTATGCAGTGTGAATAAAAATTCTGCCAAGAACATGTGCCAAGTTTTGGCAGCAAGATTCTATCTCGTAAAATCAAAATATTGCCAAGTTTCAAATTGCATTTACAAATTAAAAAACTTGGAATTTTTATACTTTACGAGTAGTAAACATTTGGGTAAAGTGCCGACGTATTTTATGTGTGACTTAATGGGCACCATCCACCATCCCATTATATCGCACGTATCTCGACACAGTTTGAGATGTCGCGACCTCTCATGCTAGGTTGAATCAAGCCTATATAAGTCTGAACCCATAAGTCTAAACTTAAGAAAATTCGATGTTTCAGTGTTAAAGCGGTAAGTGATTATTATTTTTTATTAATAAAGGGGCTAGTAGATTGGCTTATCATCCACCAAATACAATATATACGCAAGAGTATACAGTCGCCTATCCTATAGAGCATGAACTCAATTTATTTATTACTTAAACGTATACTAACATCCACATTTAGCAAATTATGATTGTAGGTTCCACATATTTTTTAGAGTTCATAATATATTGTTTGAATATATTTTCATTGCCATCACTTTGTAAAATTAATATTATCATTTTGTTCAAAAACAAAACTTCTATTCCATTTGTGTTCAAAAAGCGAAAGTGAACAAACCTAAATCCTTTATTACTAAACGTCCACCATGGCCCAGTGTAAAGACAATTTATGAAGCGCGTCGCACTGTAAAAAGTTAATGATATGTGAAGATCCCTAGGAAATCCTTCGTATAATTGTTAGTAAATTAAATGGATCGTATTAGGGGTCCGTTCGTTGGAAAATGAGATAGGACAAATTTTGATGTGGCCCGGTCCGATACCCAAAACTCCTTCGGGTTGGACGCATACTGGCGCAGAGGATCAGTTATTAATTTTGGATAATACCACTCTAGATTGTGAAATTTAATGAAATGTAAAAAGTGGAGAGTACTTTGTGTCCCAAATTAATATCGATATGGGTGGGTATATTGATATTAATTCGGGTTTAACTAAATGCTAATAAGTTGGAGGGATAAGTGGAATTTTCTAGATTAACCAGTAAATGAAAGATGGATTATTATACGAATTAGCTATACTCTGCGGTATCTAGCTAGATAGAGACCTAGCTAGGGACGAGACTGTGATTCCATGATCCCTACAGCCTAAGAGGGCCGGCTTGAAAGAGATGCCCCTTGGTCGGCCGAGGTACGAGAGTCATATCTCCGGTAAACTAGTTTTAGTCGGTCCGAGTCCGACATAACAACCTCCGGTATCCGTGAACATTTTGCATACGTTAAAAAAAAGTTATCTAGCCATACATATCTACATACACAGACATCTATTCTCACGTACTTACTAAAGTAATATTACATAAACTATTATTGTAATATAATATAACCTTAGCATTAAAAGATTAAAATACATAGAAAAAATGTCATTTTCACCATACCTCCACCTACCTTCAGAATAACCTCTCACACTTACACTTAAAACTGCAGAAAGGCTTTCAATGAAGCTAAGTGTGAATATAAAACCTCCTTAATAGCCCCAGCAGGAGTGTTTACAGTCACTACTTACTATCTGTAATGGGCCATGTGCACTTTATTGGCGAAAATTGCATTTTCCGGATGAATTCCGCCGTTCTATTTTGTCTTTATTGCTTGACTTAACGTTAAAAAGTGTATGTGAAAAGGTAAGGCCCGCAGTGAGTCGTTATGCTGGAATGTATTTAACTTGGTAGTTAAATTGTTTGAATGTGTCTGAATGGTGCAGTGTACTAGTATAAGGAATCGTTGGGTGAAACCTTATTAGGATTATAAATATCAATTGGTTTTGAATGGATTGATGGATGAATCACGCCTAAAGGTCAATTATCGTAATAAAAAGATGTTCGAAATTCAATCTTAATTATATAAATATTATGAATAAATTTTAACTTACCATAACCTTTTTGTGCCATACTACAGCAATATTTACGTCGAACGCCACATTTCCAACGGGCACCAAATTCAAATACAGAAAATGTGTATTTCAGGTAAAAGCATAGGAGGTTTCTTTGGTGTGGTTAAGAGCTTTACATAACCACAAGGGTTTTTTGAATCCAAATATACACTGTACTCTATGTGAAATATTTTTCTGCTATATTAAAGAATATCTCTTATTTTTACTCATATAAGAGCACTCGGAAACATATATTTAATACAAACATAATAATTTTCGAATAGTTACTATATCAAAGTGACAGGCTTTTAGTAAAAGCCTATTATTTAATAATAAAAGAAAGTGTTTCCAGTCATTGTTTCACCGGTGATCAAGATCTACAATCGGGGTTCGCAAAATGGAAATCTATCGGATTGCTTAAAGCCATCCCTTAGTTTACGTCACACTTATCTCCGGGATTATCCCTAGTAATGACCATCTCATGTATTTTACTTACTACAGCCTTCCGTAGGAATATACGAATAAATGGCTCCGATCTACCGCCAAGATTAAGGGTGAAATAACAAATTAATTTTTCGTAGCAGGTTTTTTAATGGAATGAGGGAGAAAAAGATAAATCTATTTGTTCGTTGGTTCAGGAATGAAATGGCTATCGAATTTTTTTCAATACCTAATTATTGGTTACCTAATTAAATCGTTTGAGTAACTAAAGTACTCAGCTTTTCATTTAGGATATCAAGGAAAAGAGTGAAGAACTGGTTAAGAAGAGCTTGCTCCTCATTTCCTCTATCGTACATTGGACAGATTCTTATTTTATTATTTTCACACTGAGACAGTGACCATAATTAGGTGCGCACAATGTAATATATAATTGCCTACATATACATATTATGCGTATCGAAAATAAAATATTCTACTTTCTTTTCTTTGAACGCTTTAAAAAACGAATGCACTATTATTTTAGTCGATTTAGATTATAGTGGACAGATAAGTCGAAAAAGTCGGTGAAGAAAAGTTATGAAAAGAGAGATGCATGTGTTGCAGATGGTTAAAGATCGCTCATTGTGGAAGTCTATGAAATATATTCAACACGACTATCCCATTGCTAAGATAATAATGGAAGGTAATTAATTATTAGTTCCATTCCAGCTTCCCAAACGTTCCATCAAATAAGACTGTTAGTTACGATTTTAAAATTGTCTGCCCCAAAAAATTGCTAAACCCATTTCTCACGAAAATGAAACGCGGAAAAAATCGCACAAGATAAATTACAGTGTCAAGTTACAATCATTATTGTAAAAACGAAACGTGACGAATCTTCAAAACATAAAAAATAATTAGTTTTCTTGGGCAAAAAAACCACTGCATTTCGACAGAAACGAACACGATGATTACTAGATAAAAGAAATTCCATATACGACGGACACGGAAAAAAAAATATAATGATGTCTGAACCAAAAAAGGCCGTCGATGTCCTCGTAAAAAGTTGTCTGTGCGAAATTCCGTTACGCTTTATCAGCACTAATGGCTTGCAAATAGCTCCAGCAATCGTCTTACACTCTTATATCATTCGCAGTTCGTCCGCTGCATTATTCAGTATTTTGCTTTTTAATATTCAGACGACATATTTGAGTCTGCTTTCAATTTTTTCCCGTGCCTCTCGTGTACCGGTGTGCGCTGAATTTTGAAAGCTACTTATTGATGTTCGTTGCTTAATCCCAACCCAACATATCACGTCAAAGACGGGTGGCACCATTCATTTTTTTTATCGATGCCGCTGTGGACCCTCTTGTTCTCCTTCGGTATCATTTTTTATAACACATAGACGCTGGATTTATCGTGGTTGATTTTCACCGATATCGATGAAATCTCAATCGGGGGTGGCGCTAGTAATTTATACGGGGAGAGAATGGATTCATAGCCGAACGGATTTAAAAAAATGAAAGCAAAATATATGGGTCTGTCGATCGAGCGCTGAAATAGCTAGCTGCAGGTTGGTTTAATTATCGACATTCCTGCAGCGGGCTCGACAAATTGTTTTTGTCGGATGGGCGTACGTGGACCGATATTTCATTATTATAACCGCGATATCGAGGCTCCCGATACGATAAATGCATACTCACAACACTATTTTATTGGTAGGTGATTTATTTTGTTACGGCGATTATAATATTAAATTGGTTTTAAAGTCATCAGTCATTTGTTATTGCTTGTGTGACGAATTGCTATCGTACTGATATGCTTTAAATATGTTTATGGTTGTAGGTGGAATGTATAAAACATAATGAAGTTAAAATTATGAGTTATGTCAAAATATTTGTTCACGACTATTACTGCTTTTTATACTACCTAACAACTGAATGAGCTCTAAAACAAAAGTACAATGTTTTCAGAGTTATTTTTAGGCAGCTATCGCAGGGAGAAAAATATTTAAGCCCATTTATATTCAAAAACCCACTCTTCATTCTGTAATTGATCGTAAATATACTAGATTTGGCACTTTAGAAAATACATTAAGGTTATTTCAATTTTTCATTCGATCGAAGTTCAATATCATAAAGGTCTCACAGCTCGGTATCATTGACTTTCAACTGAAAATATTTATAACTATAATATTTTATAAACACCGGTTGTAACTACTCTATAAGGTTATTAAACCAGTCCGATTTACGATAGAGAGCAAGTCGATATTAACGGGATTCTCACTCTTCTGAAGAAGTGGCAAAGATAGTTGGGGTCACGGTATCACGCCAATAACCAGTTTGGGCCTTATTCGGCATGACCAACCGTAACGCATCTAAGCACATTCGTATTAACCGACACATTTAAGTTAGATTACTTTTGCGCCAACTGTTCCTTCTATATTAACCAATTGAAATTAAACGTCTACTCACGTTGCAACTTAGATTAAAACTCATTGTTATGTAGACTAATGCCCATGGCCCGTTGCACTATGTCACATTAAATACATTTAACTCAAGTTACTGTTAAAAATCATTCAAAATCAGACGTCATTTACAGTGAGATGACAAATAACTCACACATTTCATATTTCCCCTAAATCGAGCTGAGAATGGCATGAGGCAAAAACCAATAAATATTGCCTACGCCCACTAATAACTTACAACTATAACTAGTGAGTACAATAGGGCACATTCTAGTACCATTATGTTTGTATAAATCAGTGTTGGGTCCATTCTACCAGATTGCCTGCAGTTACGGTTGCACTTATTGCCGATTTCTCTCCTCCAATCCGACCCCTGAACACTCCGTCACGTGACCCAGCCCTCAAGCACCCCTCCCTCCCCTCTTTAGCTTTCACAAACCCTCGGGCTCATCTTGAACACGGATACTTCATTTTGTTGGATTTGAGGTCGATGAACTGTTGTAATAAAGAGTTTGATATATTCGTGGATTACGAGGTTATTCGGTATATAGAAACGAAATATTATTATGGCAGTTGAAACCGGGATTTAGTTTCATTTATTTTTTTTGTATAAGAGACAACACCGTTTACTTTTTTCTATCTCATATTATATTATGTTTAACTGAAGAATTTATTACTTATAGGCATTGTGAACTGGCTTTTTCTAACCCAATTTAAAAAAAACAACCTGTACTATAAAAGGAAAATAGTTTAAAAAGCGAATAAAACTTAATTACGTAACGGTAACTTAGGTTAAAAGACTGTTTAATACCTTCTCAAAATAAGACACGGAAAATAATAATATACGTACTTATGCTTATCATTTTCGTCTCCTAGCCAACAGTGGGACGCGATACAAAACATTTTTTATATTAAGTACTACAAATAAAAAATATCAAAGCAAAAGTGGCTTTTTGTTATAGGATTTACCGTACTTTGATGTGCCCTTTTAATTTGTGTCAAAATGAGCATCTTTTCCCCCACTTACCCAATTAAACACCTACGAGGGTAACCGATATAAATTTTTCTCATAAATGGGCTAATTTTTCCCACTCTACCCATTCTCGCTCGAGGTAAATATGACCAATTGCGAGCATCACCCATTTCACGCTTCTTACTTTTAGATGACGCTTAGAAATAAGAAAATTCAGACTAAAATTATGTTAGGTGATTGATAAACGACTCTTGTAAGTGATGTAAAATTGCCTATCAGCATGAGTGTGATTCTATTTTACTAGTTGAGTAAAATTATAAAAAAGTATTGTATTGTGTATAATATTTTTTAAAAAGAAATTAGCATGGCATTTTTTCCTATAGATTTAAATCGCCCCAAAACGAATGAATAGGAGAATTTCATTCATTTTATTTTTCCTAGGACGTGTCCAGTTAGTCCTGTTGATCGGAATATGTATGTATGTACGTGTAGTAAGAGATTCAAAATGATATTGTCCGATATTTACGCGAATATTTACACATTTTTTAATACCTTCTGTCGCAATTTATCTGATATTATTTTCTTTTTTACACTGATCCCGACGTTTCGACGCTTTTCAGCGGCTATCCTTCCAAGAATAATTTTAGTTCAACATGTAAGTTATATAAAATGTTAATAAAATAAAAGTACTAGGGTTAATGAAGTTAATACAAAACGTATGTACCTACCTACCTGTAATTCAAATGACAGTCTTTATATAATTTCCATAAAATTGTAGGATTGGAGCTTAATACATTTTCTTGCAATCAGTAATTTTATTTGTAAGATTGTGGTTAGGATACGTGCTCTGCATATAAAGGCAATAAAAGACTTTCTCCTGAATAATTTAAAAGCTAATTCATTTTCGTTTCTTAAAAAATAAAAATTTTGACTGAACCGAGACACATAAAGTACATGTATATCGGCAATATTGTCAATTTTCGAGCTCGATCTATTGCAAAAAAATTCGGTTTATTTTCAAATACTCTCAATAATTCTCTTTGTTTACAGTGACACTGGTCCTTAAATTGCATTTCGAACATGTATTTTATTTATTTCTAAGCATATTATGAATATTTAAAACGTTTATTTATCACGTAGTCCTTCTTATTGATTGTAGAATATTCTTTTGTCTTGAAAAACGGTTTGGTCTGAAGCAATTGAAACCAGCAGACATGTGTGAAAGTTTTAATGACAGCAGATTAAGCTTGTGAGGTATTTATCTAAGGTCAATAGCCAGTGAGATGATGTCTCTACTTAGCCTGTAGGAGCGTCGACCTACGATAGGCAACACCATTGTGCTGTTTTCACATGTATCCGATAAAATCGGCCCGATACGGCCATTTGCTCGAAAGCACATACTAGTTAGGGATGAAAATAAAAATAAAATAACTCGATACTATGTCATGTCAATAGGGTCGAAAATTGCTAGCAGTCGCTGTTTTAGTCTCTTTGTGATCCGATATTGGGCCACACAGTGGTGTCGACTCCGATAACCGATATCGGGCCGGACAATGGGAAATAATAATAATGAAATAAATAAATAATACTTTATTTTAATTTTCAACACTGAAGTTCAATAATTAAATGCATTTAAAAATATTTGCAATTTAGCATTAAGTAAAAAAAATAAAGTTCGGAAGGCCAGACACCCTGATCCTAAACTAGGCCAAAACCTGTACTATAGGTATCAGAGCACTTGCCACTACCTGCTTGTAATTTAAATTTACATTTAACATTTTTCATTTAAATACATTAATCTCCATCTTCAGTAGTATGCTAATATTCTTTTAAAAAGAAATTATTTAATAATATATTAATATTAATGCATGCATAATTATGAAAGACAGATACATATGTCATACATTTGACTTCCTCTGATAACGGATATCGGATATCGGGATCGGATAGTGTGAAAACGCTCTAAGGGTCCAGGTAGTAATATATGTTTGTATGTGTGTCGGTCCAGCCGTTATTGAGAAACACGTGTAACAGACGGACAGACGAACACAAGGACTTGATAGAACGAAATATGATAATTATCTGTTATAAAGTAAGCTATTTTGAACAACGACGTTATGAGTTGAAGTATGTTCGTAGTAACAACATTATTAATTAAAGCAATATGATAATAGAATGTTATGAAGAAAAAAGATCTGAAAAAAAATGTATTAAACTGGTTCTTGGTAGTAACAGTGTAAATAAAAAAAATATAATCACTAACTGTTATGGTAGTAATAAAAATATATGAATAAAAAAGTATGAAAAATAAAATTATGAAGAGTGATGATTATGAACACAAATCAGTAGTAAGAAAAAGAATAGGATTAAAAATTTTATGTGAGCCAATATGGACCCACTTTAGTTATAGGTACCTACTAAAACTTGTCCACTATTTTTTATTTTATAATCCTCGCATTTTTCCACGAAAATCTTATACAAAGTTTATTCGTAAAACGTTAGAACAAATCAAGTTTTTTATTCCAATTGTTTGTAGTAAACGAGATTGTGTAGTCGGGTTGTGCATGTAAACTCGGCTTCGACGAGACGCAGCAATTTCCTTGCCAAATCGAGTGTGAACGAGAGACCATCGGTTTAAACTGGTTTGCCTATGCCTTTTTCTAATACCGACGTGTTGTTTACATCTACAGGGGAGCCAGAAGCAAGGCATTAAAAAAATATAGTTCTATATCTTTGTTTTTATTTGCGAAGCGAATTTTTTACTACATTTTTAAGAATGAAATTTTTTGTACTCGTAAAAGCTTGGTTTTTCGAATGCATTTGCTTTTTTCGAATAGTAGCGTATTCGAACATTTTCTACGGATTTGGTTTATGTGGGAATAAATAAAATAATGTTCATGTATGTCTCTGAAAAGAAGGTAGATTGGCGTTCAGATTTTTGGTATTCGTATTCAGGTGCTAGTATTTACATAACCGTTAACAGATTAAATACAGACTCAACACTAAAAATAAAAAATAAAATATCAAAAAAATCAACACTTAATCCAACTCGGGTATTGAACCCAGAATCTCATGCGTACACACATTTACACTTCAACTTTCACAGAGGGGATTTCCATTTGCATAATAAGTTGTAACCCCATTTTTAAAACGTATAATCTTTTATTTGTTACAAGTAGCTCTTTAAAAATATTACCTGGCAACTTAGTACGTTTAAAAAAATTATACCACTTAGGTGGCAGACAACCACACGGCCCACCTGATGGAAAGTGGTTACCGTGGCCTAAGGACATGTGCCACACCAGGGGCGTCACACTTTCGGTGCCGACCCTGTTAGAACAGAGAGTTTCTGTGCCGTCTGTGTATAATATATATGTATATGGATAGACGCACTACATGGGGAGGCTTAGAATAGGTTTTAGGATTATTTCTATTCATGTGGCATGATACCACATACCACATGAACAGACACATGCTACTCAGTAATAATCGAATTTTCAAGAGTAAGGACTCATAATCAGTAGTTAACATGGTACGTGACCCTCTTTCCTGAGACTTTGCCTTCAGATTACCTTCAGGCGAGGTGAAGTCAAATTGACGTGTCACATATAATATTTAAAAAAAATCGTTTCATTTAAAATGTTATTTGTATAACCGAAATCCCCGCTCATGACCGAAAGTTAAAAGACAAGTCGGTTGAAGACACGATAACGCCAGGGGGGTTGGAAATCTAATTTGCAAATGCATTTCCTGCCTTTCGGGCTGCAGTGAGGTGAACCCGCCTTACATTTTTAAACAGAGCGTACAGATTCAATCGTTTCGACTGTTTTCGGGTTGATAAAACATAGTAGGGGCGGATCTTTCATGCCACTGCGGTATTTAGGGTTAGGTATATATGTATCGATATAGAATTTTGTATTAAAAAGGTTTTATATATAAAATTGGTTTCAATCCGCACCCCAAAGTCTAAATGTATCAAAGTAATAAACTGTTCTAAATTTGAAAAGCGTTTTCGAGTTTTTGGGTAAAATTAAATTTTGTATTTTCATGACTTCATTTGCTTTGTTTTCGCTCCAAAAGCTGTTTAATTTAGGACAGAAACCACATTGTTGTTTTTTATTCAATTGTCGCTCGTTTGACCGTAATAGGGCTATTTATTTTATAAGTTTATATTTATAGTAAGTACCTACTTACATATAATACCCCGACCAATGTAAATAGATATATTATTCATACATAAAACAGGAATCAAAACTGCGACCTCCAACAGGGTAGACCACACTAAACTCCGTCTCTAGCAATACAGTACTGAGATTAAGTTGAAATACGTGACTTAGCAATTAGCTAACATCGTCATGCTGTGGCGAAAACTTAGATTTGTAACAAATATTATGACAGTAAATACATTTGGCTCGATTCCAATTACTTAGCAGCAATCCATCAAGAGAAAAAATAAGTAAGAACGGGTCGAGAGACGTTATAGTCACGATGGCTTAAAGACAAGTTGGGTAGTCCATCAGCGTATCGATCGTTACAGACAACTCCATACCCGGCACATGTGCCCGCGGACCGCTTAATAACGCCGATTGGTGGAATTCGGAATTTCGGCAGTGTTCACGGTCCATTGCCGGCGGAAATTACGTTGCGTAGAACGCCCTCAGCCTTTTGCAGGCTTGTATTGTGTACGTATCGATTTGTTTTTTCTAAAATTTGATTGAAATGAAATGTTTGTTTACAAGGAATACGAACCTTAGGGGAGGAAACAATATTACTTTTCCGTGAATGAAATGGAATTTTATTTCGCTTTTACGATCAACTATGGTTTTATACTTGTAAATCAAGATCTATAAAATATGAGTAGCAAAATATGCATTACAATTACTTCTACAACTATTTTTGTACAACTTTTTATGTTTCGATTCACACTAGATTTACTTTTAAATCCATGTATTACTTAATATGATCCGCGACTTCACTCTCGTTAATGTGAAT
Source organism: Eilema caniola (assembly GCA_949126895.1). NCBI lineage: Eukaryota > Metazoa > Arthropoda > Insecta > Lepidoptera > Erebidae > Eilema > Eilema caniola. Next base: position 9,300,610 of record OX421478.1, read on the forward strand.
TTTGTCAATCAATCAAATCCTTAAAACAACATCTTTCACGATAAAAGGTTTTTTTTTTTAAACTATCCCCACGGAGGACATAATCCAAATCCAAAATTGTATGATGATAGGTTTCAAAATAAACCGTACATTTAATATTTGTAATAATATTGATTAGAACACACAACAGGGAACCTATTTAAAAATTCTAAGCACGCTATAGAAACTGATATTGCTTCGAGTTTCCGAAAAAGAAAATCCAAATCATCTATAGCAAATAACCCTTCAATCAATTACTTAGCAACTACAACTAGCATTAAAGCAGCTGATCGACAACCAACATCCAACTTTTCAATTACCGTTACGACAAAACTCGACAAAAATATAAGTTGCAAGATCGGATCTCTATGGTCGTTGCACACATCACGAAGTCGCCGGCAACTTTTGACACACCCCGAAGCTCAAACTAACTTTTACATTAGAGGTGAACTTTCTTCCAACTTGTTCTTAACGCATCGAGCAAATCTTAGAAAAACCTAAAACGTCTTGGAAACACATATCTTTCTTTATAACTGCTAAATAATCTTTGTTTGTATGTTGCCATGTAGCGTACGATTCATCTGAAAATCAACGGTGATAGATATAAAGATTGCAGAAGGGCAATTCATTTTTAAATCGTATGAAAAGAAATATTTTTATTCACGTAGAACAAAAAGGAACAACTTGAGATTATTGCAGCCAGATTCGCAAGTATAACGGCTATCATATTACAAACTAGTTCTATAAAATACAAATATCTATAAAATGTGAATATTTAGTCAAAAGTTATATAATAACATTCGTAAAAAGTTACAAGACGGTACAATGTACCTAAAATAGTCATGTAATAGGTACACATTATAACTTAATCTACACATTCGTACTATTTGCCGATAAGGAGTTCCATTATTTACCTTCGTAATCCAATTCAGCAGTTTTTTCCATCCATCAAACGAACATTACATAAATATATAAAGAAAAATTTAATACTGATCCTTTCATTTTGAAAATCGGTTGAAAAAATAAAAATTAATTGCCCAATTACAGATCGTCGCCACAATCGTGGCATATTGTCGTTCTGAAGCTAATTATGAGAGATGAGTTTTAAATTACAGCCCGAAATGAGATCAACAGAGATATCTGCTGGATCCAACTGCTCATTAAGTTTCGTAGTTGGTGTGGTGAAATACATTTGCGATATGGTAACGTTTCGTTTTACGTTCAATGTAATTTGTTTTTATTCCGTACTGGAGTCAATTGTGTTTCACCGCCGATACTTGATGGCGTTTGATTTTTTTTTAATATTTAAAATTGTGCGGGCTCTACTTGCTAGCAATTAATCACAGGTCTATCCTAAATTTTCGTGTTTTTTCGTTTGATGGGTTTCATCCTTTTTTCATAATTACGGCAAGTACGCCACTTTAGGCTAACAGTACTATCAACGATGGACCTTATATGATTGGTACAAGTTAAGTTCTCTTTTTGCCTAGTAGTCGAACTCATCCAAATCAAACTCACCCAAATCGAACTCACCCAACAAAACTCACCCAAAAATATCTCATCCAAAATAACTCACCCAAATTCGAAACTCAAAATCATTCGAATAAATAACTATAATATTCATAAAAGTGTTTTATTCTAATATTTGTTTTTATAAAAAGCTGTACAATCTGACTTGGATAGGTTAGGTTAGAAAGCTCCCGCATTAGGCCTTCGTGATTATTTTTTATGACCATGCAGAATAAATCCATTTTTATAGCAATGATTCCAAGAATTAGAACATTTGGGTGAGTTTGATTTTGGGTGAGATTTTTTTGGGTGAGTTTTTTTGGGCGAGTTCGACTGCACCCCTTATTTTAACATATGAGATGAAATTACAGGAGAGTAAGCAGCTGTATCCTAAGGAAGCAGTGTTATTTAACTGCATGTTCAGTTTTACATATTAGGGAGAATGTGAAAAGAGAGTAATAAGGCCTCCGGCACTTTATTAGTACTTATTCCACTTGTAAAATTTCATTAAATAAGATGGTGACGTGTCCACCCGAAGTGAAAAAGCAGGACTGTTACCTATTCGTTCAAAATATTTAAAGAATTTTTTAAACAACATTAAAAATCAAGTTTCATTCATCCGTATAAACCCATCTATAGGTTGATCACTATTGCATAAAAATTCTCCAGACGATTTGCCAGACTCTAACAATTTTATATATTTATTTTACGACTTACCTCACATAATAATTTATTTAACTTCAGACATAAAATTGCCATTATTAAAACTATTGGAACGATTGAAAAACTTATAATATTTATAACTGAACGATGCTAAAGCTACGGAGTTATAATAATTTCAGCGTTTATTATCAAACTTCCAAATTTATAGAATGTTACTTGACACGTAATCGGGTCTTTATACGAAATTATTATTAGTACATTCTGATTGGTTCTAAACTTTGATGGTTTATGGAGGGATAAAGAAATATAGTTGAAGTTGGCACCACGCCATATGTGTTTCTACAGTAGTGCTAATACAATCACTTCTATGGTTTTTCTGAACAGAATACGTATATAATATAATTATACCGTCAGAGACTGTACTTTGCATGTGGTATGACAAGAATGTTGCGTTAAGGGAATGTGATCTTATAAGATCATGACATATTGAGAATATGAAGTTATGAAAATATGTGGTCTCGCGATTGTGGTTTTTAACGAATGTGGTATTTTGAGAATCTGTTGTTCAGCGACAGAGGGAATAAATTGCCTATATAACTAAGAAGGTAGAAAAGAACACTCTATTAGGGTTTAGTTCCTTTATATTTTCATACCCACATCTTTCACTTTCACTTAGCATCAAAAAAGTAACAACATTTTTTCCCAATCTGCATATTAAATCGCAACATCTGCATTTGCAGTTTCTGATTTATTGAACCCAGTTGACCTACTTTCTACCGTTGAATGTTGCCCTCGAATAAATTACTCGCGGTTGCCATACTTGCGGTATATATAACATTATTTTAACCGATTTATTTTTCAAATAAAATTGCATACTTCATAAAAGATATTGATATTGATTTTCATTATATTTGTGATAAATGAAAATGAATGATTAATCTTAATGAATTAAAAATAATAATAAAATAAAAAGAACGAGCGTTCTTTTTTTTTGTCTATTTTATTTTGTTATTGGTTACTTTATGAATAAGAATATTATTTACCTTAGTGACACAGAGAATTTTATATTCTGTTTTATTTTTACTATTACGATGTATACATTCTAATTTCATACAAATTGCCATAGATATCACTATATAACTACATAATTATAATGTTCGTTTATTTGTTCACAGGTAAGGCAAAACTATTGTATTCTCATCGTGAAAAGTAAGTTACATGAAAGTAATAGAATACATACATCCTGAATTATGGATGGCTTTTCGTCTAGACAGGCTTTGAATTTGATTAAATGCAGGTTACTTCGACCGACTACACTTCAGAGGTCATAGAATAATAAAACCTGGTAATAAAATATTCAGATAAATTGCAATGACTTCTAAATAGATATACTACTAGAGACTTTAAACTATACAGTATAAAAATTTGGTTTCTATTTAAGACCACCACTTGATTAGCAACAATGTGCTAAGTTTGCAAATAGATAACATAACAAAAGTCCCCATACAGATAAGTAATATAATTCGTAAACCAATTTATCCGGTTCCTGCGTCTGGTTCCATATTCAAAATTAATTCCCTTCTAATTGACACAATTTTCTTCTAAACAGCTTATCTAGTAGTATCTGGAATATAAACACATAGAAGCCATTCCCGCCTTAATCAGAAACCAAGACAAAAGTCATTCATAAAATAATAGTTTAAAAAAACTAAAAAACACGCTTTTTATAGAGAACCGTGAACTAAAAAAAATAGGAAATAAGTTTTAATTAATTTAAATCAAGAATCGTGTTAAAATTTTCAATAAATATAAATTAATAATAGTGTAAATAAAAAAAATGTATTTTATTTTTAAAAACGCTTGGGGTTCATGGTGTCAATACTTATAAATATTTTATTGACAAATATGAGTAAAGTGATTATCATTTTGATAATATCTTAAAAACCCCACACTTTCTTTTTACATAAAATGCTTTTTTTATACAAACAAAAACAAGCATACAGGAGAAGCTAATAATTTTATTATCAAATTAATATATTATCATCGGTCCTCGATAAATCTATAAAATTTGCACGAAATCTGGCCGTTTAAAGTGGGCCAAAATCGCGCCCAAAGGATTCGGTTACAAACAAACATACAGGTGAAGTTAATAAAAAGCGTATAATGACATTTTGTTCACGATTCTTAACAGCTGCCTTGTAAGCCGAGCGGTATATTTGTTTATTCGATGATAGTACTGACTTAGGAGACATAAAAATTATAATACCCGTCTTAAATGCCGCTGTGGATACCGACATCATCATTTGACATCATTATACTTCATCCCGATGTTACAAATCCATTTTATCAATACAATAAAATATCCTTAGCGGCGAGTACTTAATGTTATTAATATACAGAACCAAAGTACTTCTGTGAAGACCCCTTAGTCCGTCAACAAGTTCTACTTGCAATATATCATGAGGGATTTACGTCATATTTTTATATAAGTGTTTGCAGACACTCAAGCGAAGGCCCCGTGATGGTGTGGTGAACGTATTCTGGATCATTTTTGGAGTTCACTTTAATATATAACTTTATATTATACTAGCTGTTGCCTGCGGCTTCGCCTGTGTGCATTTCTAGTCCGAATCAGAATCAGAATCAGAAAATCATTTATTCCTCTAGTTTCGATTAACATTTCCTTAAATATTTTACAAGTTCGTGTTTCACTTTGTCCGCGGAGTGGGAGCTTTTGAAACCTATCCTGATCAATTCCTTATATTACTCGTGTTTATATAAATAGACGAGGAGAATGATAAACAATGGGGATTAACCCCAGCGGCTAACCGCTTGGTACTTAATAGGTACTTCACGGTCAGAGCCTACGTTGTCGAAAGGGGGCCAGATGTTTGAAGACTGGCTTGTCCCTCTCTTTTTTATATTCGATTTCACCTATTCTACTAGCGAAAAGATAGGGATTGTGTTGTCCATAACGGGTATACGCCGGGCCTTGATCTAGTAGTCCCTCGATTGATAGAGATTTAAGGCGTTCGATCATGTCACCGTGGAGATCGTGTGCACGAATGTGCCATGGGTCTTGTTGTAATATTTTCCAGAGTAGATCGGTGTCAGTGCGTCTGGGTAATTTCACAGCGCTCTTTAACGCCATTTTATATTGCCTCTCAAGCTTGAGCAGGTTCGTTTTGCTGTACCTTGGTAGTAATTGTATTACTCCGTAGTCTATCACTGGGAGTAAGCATGCTTGAATGACAAGCAGTTTGACCTCTAAGCTTAACCTAGAGCGGTAGCCGATGATTGGGTTTAGCACACTAGTCCGATCCCGTAGCTCATGGGATCCTATTCCAGACATTAAACACCTAAGAGCGTTTTCACATTCATCCGATATTCGATATCGGTGTCGGACGTCGATAGCCGACATCCGATAGCCGACACCTTGTGCTGTTTACACATTCATCCGATAAAATCGGTCAGATACGGCCATTGGCTCGAAAACACAGACTTGTTAGGGATGCTAGGGATGAAAAAGAATGAAAAAAGTGCAAACAATTTTCGAACTTATTGTCATGACATGGTATCGAGTTTTTTTTCTTATATTCGTGAGCGTCATCAATTAAGGCGAAAAGACACGTAACTAAGAAAATGTCATTAAGGTCGAAAAATGCTTGCAGTCGCTGTTTTAGTCTCTTTGTGATCCGATATTGGGCTAAAACAGTAGTGTTGACTCCGATAATCGATATCAGGCCGGACACTGTGGAAGAGAAATACATATGTCATACATTTGACTTCCTCCGATATCGGATGTCGGATATCGGACAATGTGAAAACGCTCTAAGTGTTATTCTCAATTATATTCTATCCATATAACAACTTTAAGTCACACCCGTTAAGTGGTTGGAGCGTGATTGAAAAACAAACTTCCAATCGTCTTAAAAAAAAGTCACAGCTCATATATTAGAAGCACTAGTGGTTGCCCGTGGCTATATCTCTGTGAGAGATTGATTCTGTTACCTTGATCCACAGGAACCTGTTCCCCGGATTTACACGCACAAAAATTTCATATCTATATTCTAATGTCCAAGTCCTCGCTTGACGCCAATAGGCTCGCTTCCAAATACGTATGACCTAAAATTATCTCTACCCACCCCTTCGAGAATTTACAGGCGTGAATGCATGTATGAATTCTTGTAATAGGTATGTGTGTATAAGCCACTTACCTGCACACCTAAATACAATTCTCCCCCACCCCACGAATTTAAGAACTCGCGTCCCTATCTTAATACTGCTACCATTGATCGCGGTGCCAGCATCAATAAATGTAACAGCAAACGATCTTATCGGTCAAGATTATGTTTTATACCGAAACCTTCCAAAAGTTCCCCTCTAATGCGGTCTGATATATTACTTTATTTGTCAAATATCAATAACAGGGACCACTTCGAAGGGATGAATTGGAACGTATGAAGTGAATTTCACTTTTCTCTGTTTCGTATAAGGATTATAGGGACTTTGTTTATGTTTTAGGTAGCAATCACTTTGATGCGTGACATACAGAGAAAATAACCATTACTTACAGTGAAACCAACAATCCACCGTCCCTTCATTTTTATCAACTCGTGTAAAGTCCAAATAAAATTTTTAAGCATTTTTCATGCTTTACATTTTCATAAGAATGTCGGTAGATGCTCTACCTCATACCGGATATAAAAGGAGAAATTTGGATTTGTAAGGTCAAGATCTGGTAGCATAGTGGTCAAAACATTGCACTTAATCGTTGGTATACTAACTACGTGTATATGACAAAACCTCACACAGTAATTCTTATGTAGGTTACATAAGATAAACTGCATAACATAAAAATGCTGATGTTGCATACGTCCATAGGCCACCGTAACCACTTTCCATCAGGTGGAAGGTGTGATTGTCTGCTACCTAAGTGGTGTAAAAAAATCGAAATCAATATTTTGTTTCGTTTAGTTTGGTAGTACAGTCGGCACCAGATCGATATTGTCTAGCAAAGATCTCTTATAAATCTTCTTTACACACATTATCAATTCCATACATGTACCGCATAAGCAAGCTGTTGGCATACCTATGGCAAAACATCGATGCAAAGATGAAAAGTACCCATTTTAGTATCTTGTAGGAGGTAGGAGACGACGGTATTCCAGTTCCTCAGTCCAATTGGGAAAGTACCATCGCTCTAAAGAATACCGCGACCATAATAACCTCGTATTGTGTTCCCGGCGGTGAGTAGGGTAGCCAGAGCTCACTAAAGAGATTTTGTGCTGTCAGTGGGAAAACCAAAGGCTATTCCTGCTTTGTCTTCTACACTGACGGCACAGAAACTCTCTGTGTTTACAGGGTCGGCAGCAAATGTGTGACTCCCCTGGTGTTGCACACGTCCATAGGCCACGGTAATCACTTTCCATCAGGTGGGTCGTGTGCGTATCTACCACCTCAGTTTTATAAAAAGTAGTTATTAAGATCAATTTGAGTACCTACTTTGCTAGTCAAGATCGACATGAGGCTGTACATGGCGAAGTAATTGTTCTTAAGTGATCTTTCTCACTTTATTATAGTTTTATTTATCAAATTCCCTTATTGTCGCTTAACTTAATGGTGTTCCGAAATATTGTCAATCTTCTGGGTATATATTTTAACAGAATTCAAAAAGAGAATCTCGATTCAACGTATTCTTTATATATGTTGATATACAATTAAGCTATAAAGTCGGTTTTTGCCTGCCCTTGGCAATAATACACAATATAATAATATGTTCTATAGCTCCGAGACACATGACAGACCTGAAACTATATCACTATCTTTATTACTACTTGGCTGATACGCCTTATTGAGAATAGAGATGAAATTCTTCAATAGTACTTCAACTTCTTACACGCTCCTTGTGATTACTTCACACTGGACCACTCAATCAAAGAATCAAAGAACCAATTTCGTTTATTTAGTTTAAGCACATAAAGTAAACATATGAACGTCGAAATTTTTACACTCATGTCAAGAAATTACTAATATAATATTAAATAAAGTAAATAAATCATTTGAAAATGATTCTTTCGCTGGTTCGGTAAATTGGTTCTACTGAGAAGATACCAGCAAGAAACTAAGTGAACAATATTATCGTTTCTTTTTTAAAATTGTTAGACTGACATTCCATTCATAACCTGATTGACATTCTATACCTATTTCATATTCTGACTCTATCAATATCTACCACTTTCTTTAAGGTATTTATTGCAGCATGTTTCTTACTTTGCAATGAAATTAATGGATTTCAACGGCCAGACCGTATTTATTATTAGTTTCATATTAATTGAATTTCAATATTAAATTATCTACTTAAGCTGTTAATCACTCGTAGTTTTTGTATTTTATCAATATTAAGAAATTCATCCCATTCCCATCTTCCCAGAGACAATGGGACGTGCCGCTCTGCAACATGGTAAGAAAACATCTCCTTTCTACGTCTTCCAATGTTGCGGAGCGTGCTCGCCTTTTGGCTGTGGGGGAATGGGAATCCGGTGTTTGGCTGCAGGCCCTACCATCGCCCAACATAGGTACCATGTTGGACGATAACACCTTCCGTATCGCTGCTTGCCTTCGTTTAGGTGCTCCTTGCGTTTCTCCGCATCGATGTTGCTGTGGAGAAGAAGTTGGTAGCCTTGGACACCATGGTCTCTCATGCAGTAGGAGCGCGGGACGGCTTTTACGGCACGCGTACATCAATGACATAATCCGTCGGGCTCTTGTCACCGCCGGGGTTCCAGCCGTTTTAGAACCTGCTGGTCTGGTGCGCGATGATGGCAAGAGGCCGGATGGAATGTCTTTGGTGCCTTGGAAGATGGGAAGGCATTTGGTGTGGGATGCAACATGTGCTGACACCCTTGCGCCTTCACATCTTCCAGGGACTGGGGACTGTGCCTGCGCTGCTGCTGCTTCGGCAGAGACCCTCAAACGGCGCAAATATCGTAGTTTAAGTGATAATTACATATTTGAGCCGTTTGGGGTCGAGACGCTGGGATCATGGGGTCCAAGTGCCCGTCTATTATTTAAAGACATTTCCAAACGGTTAATAGACGCTACCCGTGACCAGAGGGCTGGTTTATTCCTTGCGCAAAGGATCAGTATTGCCATTCAACGTGGCAATGCTGCCAGCCTTCTGGCCACCCTGCCAGTTGACATCGATGGTGAGGAATTCTTTGACGCCTGAACCTGCTGGTTTGTATATTTTATGTACTTATTGTTTTTATATTTTTTATTTAAATAATTCTAATGTACATATTGTAAATAATTATTGTTACCTTTAAACTATTAAATATGATCCATTGTTTAATAAATAATAAAAATAAAAATAAATTCTATCTTCATTTTGGTAACTTTTGATATAACTTGTTTTAAAATTTATAAATCAGGCCCCTGATTTACCTTCTGCTGTCGGATTTCCATCTATTAACTTTGGTATAACCTTTACTTCGGTACTCGATTAATGCACACGGCCGTAACTCCATCATAGGCCCAACTCCTAAATTATTATACCAGAACATGATAACAATAGCGATATCTAATATCAGTATTAGGAAGTTGCGTGAACTCAGCTTGAAACTAGAGACCTTATCTTAACTTTCCGGGTAATAACTTAAGTTTTGATAGCTGAACGGACTAATTCAGAAGCTTGTAGAATCAGTAAAGTCTTTATATACCTATTCTATTCTAAAAGTGGTTTATTAACCACTTACCATCATCCTCCGTGTAAAATTTTCCCGGTTGTGTTCGAAATCCGCACTTAGAAGCCTTTTCCGTAACTGCCATCTGACGTCACAACTCCGAGGGAATAGTTTGCACCAGAGCCTCGTCAGCAATTCAGCAGTAGCACTGATAGACAGATGAGTTTGGCCTGGGCCTCAATGATATTGACGTGTCAAGACAAACAGAAGCCGGTGAGATGAGCATATATGATAACTATTATGTAGGTAAGTTGAAGAAGTGGAAGATGTATATCACTGCCTACCCCACTGGGAAAGAGGCGTGACTATATTAATGCTTGACATTCATAACACAGTTCATGATAAACTATCTGGTCTATGCTAATAAATATAAACCTGCCAATAGACTGACGGATCACATATCAAAACGTGATAATGTGTAAAATAGACACTATCCATTATCCTCCAACACGGGACAACACGGTGGCTTATGTGGCCACCCTAGTGTGGTACTTAGGGCCCCATTCAGGCATGCTCGCCCACGATTGACGGATTAGCAAGGTAATTGCGGTATTGCGTGATTTTATCAATGTAATTGAATGTGGGACACTCATAGAACGCAACGGCGCTCTAGGGTTGACACGTGACTAGCATTGTGTCAGTTAGATTAGCTTTTTTTAAAGATAGAGGGTGGAATTGCACTCTCGAGAAGAAGAGGACAAAAAGAGGGATGTTATTTAATTTATTGATATACAGATGCTCAAGGAAGTATTGATTTTCCTGTGTCATCGCTGATTTATTGCTACATTTTTCAAAGGCGTTTTTTAGTAAACTATTAATTTATTTGCTATTTTATGCACCGTTTAACAAATATAATTACTTGTAAACAGATTTTAATTTTGGATTTGAATAAGGAATATTAAGTTGTAGTAGCAAAATTCTACTGCTGCTTTCGTTTAAAAATGCAAACATAATTCTGTATTTAATTGTTATTATTTTTCAATATTTATATCAGTTTCCAGGCAATTTCTTCATCCATGGAACAAATTTATTTAAATCACTTACATGCGGCTTCTCCTATACCATATACCTACCAAACACTATACTGCTTTAGGCCCCAGCCCTCTTGTCCACGAATCCAACTCCCTAACGCTCAAGTTTGTTTAGCCATTCATTCATTATGACATTACATGTGATGCGTCGAGTTCGTAATAGAATACTGTTATTAATTGGCCAATTCAACTCAGCGGCCTATAAACGGTTAACATTGTATTTGTGTTAGATCGATCATAACCTGATTGGTAATGAATAATGGCTTGATATGCATACGAAATTTATCTGCCGTTTGTACTGTTTGACGTTGGTCAATTGGTTTTTGAATGATGAGTTCGAATTTCAAATGGACTTTTAAATGAAGACACGAATAATATTTATTTTATGGCTTAGGTTAGCGTTGGGGACATTTTTATTTTATTTTTGTATATCGTTACTAGGTTATTTTAAAAAAATCGGACCTGACGTGAGAAAAAAAATATAGATATCGATTATATTTTAAAATCACTTTCCACGTTGCGAACCTAATGCCGTCTTTATAGCGCATCGTTGCAGATTGATATGATTCAATACACTTAAATATTTATAATATAAAAAATCACATAACCAAGAATCAAACTCTGGACAGCTGTCGCACTTTGATGTATATTAATAATACTACAATATTAGTAAAACGCCTCCATTAATCTCCCTTAGCAAATCACGCCATGATTCAATTAAATAACAATGTTTGGCGCCAGTTTCAGCCCAAACTAGACTTAATAAATTGCTTACATGTTACCTAACACACTCAGTTAAGTAATTGACTATTCATTTGATACTGTTAATATTTATTCTATTATCAAATGTTATTATTATTACTATTATTAGTCAGAAGGTTGACGGAACAGATTTGTAAGGTTCAATTCGAGGAAATTTTAGGGAAAAATCAGCTCAAGAGTATCCACAAACTGCGAGCATGTATGAAAACATACACAAGAAGCTAAATAAGCGAAGTAACATTGAGGTACCTACTCAAGCAGTACCTACCGAATATTTTGATTAGTATGTTGGGAAGAAGAGAGAGTCCTGGAATTTGTTAAGCGTTCTCACACATCAAACTGATAATTTTATACTTTCATAGAGTGTTTAAACCGTTTCTAAAATGTTGAGTAATTTCAATTTTTATGAAATAATTAATACCTATTTTTACAGCTACACAATTTTAAATTGTATTGTCGTCCGAACTAAAGGTATCGTCAATTAACTGGAAGGGGATAAAACTTGAATTACTAGATTAGGCCCAACAAGCAGACCAAACTCAATTAAACCGTTGATACTATTGTGTTCAATGTCTCTATACTGGTTTTCCGTCCTTTGTAATGGGTTCGTATTTCTACTAAACTTTCTGTATTTCACAAATACCTAGTTATTCTTAGTTTAGGCATAATGTGCCTATTAATTTAATGTTTGTTAGTCCCCCGCGACACAAGGACTACTGTAATGTGAGAGTCAACTTTAAAATACTCATATAAATATTGTGAGTATACAACTCTGTTAGTTTTGAAAGCATAGAGATTTTTTAAATAATTGTTTTAAAATTTAAAACTGATTTAAAGTTAAATGAAATGTTTCCCTTAATAGGCGATTAGAGGAATAAATCGCGCACGTAATAGAAATAATTGAATCGAAGAGTATATTTGCTTCATTTAATGAAATCCATCATAAAATTGATTATAATATATATATGCTATTATTATACATTTCAATTTGAAAAC